>JAKGUB010000334.1:13585000-14850000 GCA_026261675.1 Hippocampus mohnikei | reverse complement strand
CTATTCCTTTGTCAGGCTCTGATTGATGAAGACCGTCTGTTGTCCAGACTAGAGGTGATGGGCAGTCAGCTGCAGGCCTACTCTAAGGTGATCCATGCTTACATTCACACGCTCTTGCTCCCAATTTCTCTCATCTCTTTCTCTCACTATCACTATCACTCTCTCTCTCTCTCTCTCTCTCTCTTTCTCTCACTATCACTATCACTATCTCTCTCTCTCTCTCTCTCTCTCTCTCTCTCTCTCTCTCTCTCTCTCTCTCTCTCTCTCTCTCTCTCTCTCTCTCTCTCTCTCTCTCTCTCTCTCTCTCTCTCTCTCTCTCTCTCTCTCTCTCTCTCTCTCTCTCTCTCTCTCTCTCTCTCTCTCTCTGTGTCCACATTGTCACCTCATGCGGACACAATTATTAACCAAAGTGTATTTTTGGCGTCGGCTGTCAGTCCCAGACGGAGGATGGCATTCGTAAGGAGCTACTGGCCCTGCAGGAGGATAAACACAACTACGAGACCACGGCCAAGGAGTCTCTCCGGCGGGTCCTGCAGGAAAAGATCGAGGTGGTCAGGAAGCTGTCGGAGGTGGAGGTGCGACCCGCAATCCGCTCTGTGACGGCACACAGTCACAAAGCTAGCTCGTTAAAGTTGTTTGTCACTGCCCCGGCCCGCAGCGCTCGCTCAGCAACACGGAGGACGAGTGCACTCACCTGAAGGAAATGTCCGAGCGGGGCCAGGAGGAGCTGAGGGAGCTGGCCAATAAGTACAACGTTGCCGTCAATGAGATCAAAGAGCTCACTGACAAAATCAAGGTGAGGCCTCTTCACGGTTTCACAGGTATGAAAGCAGACTTGATGCGGTCCTCCCTGAAATGGTTCAGTTGCTTCAAAATGCTCCTGCTTGCCTCTTAACTAGAGCACAGAATAGGGAGCCCATGATTGTTCTGGCCTCACTCCACTGGCTGCTCATGCATTTTAGAGTTTAGAGTTTCTTTTTTGTTCTAAAATCTGCCAATGGTACGCTCTTGAAATAATTTTGACTAATAGGTGAATTCCTTCCGGCAGGCGGCGGAGGGCCGCCAAGAGGAGCTGACCCAGCGGGGGGCGTCGGAGAAGAGGGAACTGGAGCTGCGCATCGAGGAGATGGAGGAGAAGGAGCAGGTTCTCCAGGCCCGCATCGAGGCGCTGCAGGCCGACAACGACTTCACCAACGAGAGGCTCGCTGCCCTGCAGGGTACTCGCACCTTGCCTCAAAATTATGTCACCACATTTGCGGGGGAAAATAATGAGATATTATCTACCATATACAGGAGGGTCCCGATAAATTAGCATCGTGCAGAAAACTTAATTTATGTCAGTCGCTCACTTCAAAAGGAAAACTAGATGGGTGTCTCCACAATTTATGAGCCAATGTACATATTTGAAGTCTTTGGCCAGTCCTGCCACGAATAACAAAAATCCCCAACAGGCCATTTTTTTTCTTTCCTTGTTCACAAGGCTATGTGCAGACAAGTTTAAGGTCCTCCCCTCATCTCAGCACACAGTGGTAGCTTGGTGATTAATCCATTCCAAAAAGTTTGAACAAAACCAAATCATATGAAAACCAAAGCAAGGAAATAACCCCTGGCATCCAAACATATGAATATTTTTTTTAACAGAGAATAACTGTAGTTTAATATACAGAAACAATGTCAAATTAATATAAATAACCAATGAAATTGTTAAATGAACACAACACATACGTCACATTTACCTTCATGAAACAGATCTGGTCCCCATGACTGTTATGGTATTTTTGCAGTGTGTACTGCAGCTAAGCAGTGAATTGCCTCGTTCAGCCGGTCAGCTATCGACCATGCAAGTGTTTCACTCTAAGCACCTCTTCACCAACATCTCCCCATGCTGATACTTGGCTAACCATTATGACGTTAACAGAAATATAGAGACAGGGTACATCCATATTGTCAACAAAAGAGCGGTGAATGGCCGAGACGTCCGTGATGCAATGCGGGATGACAACACGTTCGCAGGCGTGAGAAGAAAACACTCAAAAGTTGCGTATGCGTCAGAAATTATTTTTAGGGGGACTCAATTCCATGAAAAGATTGGCAGAGTCATGTGGAGTCGAGGTGAGTTTGCTACGGACCATTTTTCACTGTTTGTAAACCGATTGAATATACAAAAACTGAGACCAAAGTTTGGCTGAAAAAAAGTTGAAAACCAAGTTTCACATGGGGCACATGAAAACTTCAGTTCCACCGTAGCGGTTTGGTCCCAAGATGCCACATGATGGACCCAAAGCAATTCTTTTACATTAGGCGTGACTTTGACCGGAACACAAAACGGTGAGTAGGTGGGCTTTTAAGCTAACAGGTTCCGTCGGAAATTTAAGACTGTGCACATTTGTTTGCGAGTTCTGAATGATAATCTTGAAGATGTTTTCTGATTCTTTAATGTTGAGAATAGTGCTGACACGCATCTCCCGGGAGTTTTTCAGGATTGGAATTTCTGCCCTTTGGGGTCAAACCTCTTCCCTCATAAAGACGGTGCTCCCGTTTTTGGGGACAACCCACTCAAGCAATAAGCCAAAAACAAAACATGGGTATTAGACTGTTATAAAAAAGATCCTGTTCAAAACAGGTATGGTAGGAAAAGGCCCCTGCCACCGAATGCGCAAACAGCTCCAGGTTAAGTGAGTCAATGCCTCTTTCCCTTGCTGTTGTTGTCCACAGTGCGCTTAGAGCAGCTCCAGGAGAAAAGCGTTAAGGAAAACAACAGTCTGGGTGAGTCCATGTGTCATTTTTCTGGCCCCTCTGCTCACCCGCACGTCCTGCATGACAACCGCCCACGTGCGCCAAGTTCCATTTCGGATTGCATGCTGGTCTGTCTTTCTTCATCTGTGTGATACTATCCGTGACTTCTTGTTCTTCCTGCTCTTCACGGTTCAAGTGGCACAACTTGGGACAAGCTGGATTGGTTTATTTGTCCTCAAGAATGACAGGAAAGGGTGTGCGGGTTCTCTATGTGACGCAGTTGCGCTTTCTGGAGTTTCTGGGCGGATTTTCAAATGCTTCTTGGGTGGCGTCTGGTGTTTGAATCGGCTCACGGAAATGCTCATGGTGCCTGACCCGCTACACCGACACTGCGCACTTGGCCGCCACCCGGTGAAGGGCCCCTCTGCAAATCGTCGTTTGTGTGATGTGGTCACGTGACAGATGAAGACGAAGCCTCCCCTGAAATGGCGGCTCCCGCAGAGGACCGGCCCACCGAGGACCAGCCGAACTCGGAGCCGCCTAAGAGCCGCGTGGAAGAGGAGGATGAGGACGATGAAGATACAGACACTGACGATGGAGCAGTTGGAGGAGATGTGGATGGTAGCGGTGGTTTTATGATGATTGCTTCATTTCACCTGTACATTAAGATAATCTTGCAGTGCAGATCCACCTGTTGCTCCCTTCTCAAAATGGTTGAATTATCTTCCCGTGCGAGCCTGGTCACGGAACAAATGACACATGTAGCTTCAGGCTCCTCTATATTAAAAATTGTTACCTGAAAGCGGAGTTTATAAAACAGCTAAAACGTCTGTTATGGAGAAATGCAAAAAGATGCGAGGCAGACTGGGAGGAAGAAATATGTTGGAACATCATTGTGGATGCACGCAACATTGTGGAGTGACCACATCAGAGTCTAGTTGTCGAAAAAATATTTTGAGGGCGAAGAATTAGACAAAATGACAAGAGGCAATATCTGGCAAACTATTATGTGGCATAGCTCCCTTGAAAATAAACACAAACACACAACATGGTCAAGCAATCACATGTCAAGTGGAGGAGGGGGGCAGGGGTATTACCTTGGAGAAATGAGTCAGATCCCTTCACTGAGAAAAGTAACACGTATAATTAGTCGTTATTGTAAAAAAAATAAAAATACTGCACGAGGCTGTAGTTTTGTTTGGCAATCGGCAGTTTGTATTTGGTTTTGTCACTTGAGCCGTCTTTCTGTCTGCGCTCGGTCCATCCGCTTCCCGTTCCCATCCCGAGATTTTGAACTTCCACATCTTTCCGCTCTGATCTTCTCTGTGGCGCTCGCTCGGCTTGCGTGTTTGTCCTTCCCAAGTGGTCGCCCGCTGTCTTATCTTCGGGCTCACGCAAGCTTCTGTCTTGAGAGGAGACGCACCGGACAAGTGGCCGAAGTAACTCCAGTCTCTTGTGTTTCTGTCAGACAACTGTCACATTAACAACAGCGGAGGAGACACCACTCGAATCCAACAGTTGATCGAGTGTCCGCGTGAGTACAAATACATCTTCACGCTCTTTTTCATCTTCATACGTTCTTCTTCCCCATCATCCTTTTTCCTCTTTTGAGGCCCCCGCCACCACCATCATCTTTCTTTGGTCCTTCTTTGCCCCCCAGACTCATCCACTCGGATTCTTCACCAGCATTGGAAGCCCGCATAGCATGTCCACAATTAATTTATTGGCCCACCTATTGAAGAAAAATACAATTTGACAAGTGAACAGAATGCTTGGAATACTTCACATACTTTTCTGGTTATGGTTTAGTCCAAAGACTTCCTTTATTTAGTTTGAGACGTTGCCCATTGCCATTGCATTCAGATTGCTCTCTGAAAACATCACCCCCCCCCCCCCCCTTGTACAAATGGCAGCAGTGGATGATGATAACTTGACCGACTGTTGCTTGCTTTCTTTGTTTCTGTTGTATCTGCAGCAGTGAAGCAGCTGAAGGAAGCAGTCAGTTCGTCCATCCACAAACTGGCCAACTTTGATGGTGAGAATTTTTTCAAGAGGAGCGATTGTTTTTCGGAATTGCACAATTGCTGCTACACGGCATCCATTTTGTGTGCGCGTCTATTAGATGCCCACCTGCAGAACAACCAGACGGCAGGAGACGACATCCTGACCAGCCCGGACCAACTCAAAAGTAAACATTGTTGTCTTGTCCACCAAATGCTCTTCTACCTGCCTGAGGAAGATGGAAATTAAAGCTTGTGTGTGTCTGCAGGAAACCAGATGGATGCCAAAGAGTCAGACATGTCGGATACGCTGAGCCCCAGCAAAGACCGCAGCAGTGACGACACGTCAGGTCAGCCAAACTCCCTCAATCCATGTCATACTATTCCAACTGCAGCCTCTTTTTTACAACATAGATGTCATAAGTTGTTGTTCACTTCTTGAGGTGTTTTTTTCCTCTTTATGACTGCATTATTTATGAACCATGAATTTGAAATCGGAAATTGAAATGAACTGAATATCTATTACCTCCTAATAAAAGATAACATTTTTTTCTTTTTTGGGGGGGGTGGAAAAAATGATGAATGCAACCTGTGTCACAGACGGCAACATGGATGATCAGGAGCTCAACGAACCTCTCAACAGAGTCTCTCTGCTCAAAGGTGGCAATGGCAACATGCACTATTTTATATTATTCAAGTAATAGTAGTATTCCACCATAGTACTAGTTAGTTGAAATGTAAAGTCAAATTTAGGTTGATCCTTTTGGGGTTTTTTCTGTAGCCGAGTTGCTTCGGGCCGGCTTGGAGCCTGGCGATACGGAGCAGGTCATCCACCACCTCCACAGGGAGCTTCTGGAGGCCCAGGAATTATCCAACACCGGCAAACAGAAATGTCTGGAGCTTCAAGGTGAACAAATAAATTATAATCATCAGAATCGGTATTCTAGCCAGTTCAAAATATTGATTTGTGTGTGTGTGTGTGTGTGTGTGTGTGTGTGTGTGTGTGTGTGTGTGTGTGTGTGTGTGTGTGTATGTGTGTGTAGCTCTGCTGGAGGAGGAGAGGAGGAATAACTCGAAACAGACGGAGGAGTCGACTAAACAGATCCAGTACCTGCAGAGTTCGTATTCGCACACAGTACAACTTGTTAAGGTGGAAATAGCATTGTGGGAAATAATGGAAATACAAACCATTCCCAATTTACTGTCATGCAAATAGAGATGAAACAGTACGGAAATGTCCTGTCACGATGGTAGTGAGCAATATGAAGATGTTCATCGGTAAATATTTGATTTAAAAAAACAAAAAAGAGGAAAAATGTAAACATCTTGGGAAAATGTATATTACGTCAAAACGCTAATATATAGAATAGCCAAACTAACAATTTACAATGACAAAATAGTATACATTATTAGACATATTTGAAATTTGTTACTATACAGGCAAGTGTTGAAAAATGAAAAAAGAAACATTTGAGTCAACATTAAAACTATTGGTGGAAAAAGGTAAAAATATGACACGTGTGTTACGTGAAAACATTACATAAGATATGCAAAAGGCAACGTGAAAAAAAATACACACGCTATTCAACAAAATTATGAAAAAAAGACATTAAGAATAAAAAATGTGAATTTTTTTTTCTGTGGACAAAATATGAAACATTTGACAAAACATTAACTCTATGAGGGAAAAATAAGAATATTAAAGTACAGGTTGCATGAAAAACATGAAGATAAATAGATGAAGTATTAGGGAGAGACAAACATGACAAAATAGAAAATAATACTAAGTAAAAATATCCCATGAAAAAAAATATTAGAAAAAAATACAAAACATGAGGTGTAAAATATAAAATATTAGACACATTAAAATATTTGCCAAAAACACAATAATATTGGATGTAAAATACACAAATATTAGGAAAGCAATGCAAAAACATTCTAAAATAAAATCCTCCATGGTTCCTAACTCAGAAATGTTTCCTTCAACAGTTTACTTTTTTCCTCCTTTGTTTGCTGTTGCTCTCCGTAGAACTGGACTTGAGGTTCAACTACTGTTTTGTTTGTTTGGTGCATCGTATAGCTCAGCTTGGGAAGCTGCAGGCCGATATGGAGGCTCTGAGACAGCAGAGGGAGAACACCATTTGTAGCACCAGAGAGGATCTCTACTCCGCCCAGGAGGAGGTAAGGCACCCCTGCGCTCGTCACGCCTCCTCACAAAAGAATTCACGCCCCTTGCGCGTTGTTCTGGGGGTCGCAGATCCTCGTCCTGCGGCACGCCGCCGAGGCGGCCACGGCCGAGCGCGAGCAGGACATTGCCGCCCTGCAGGAGGACCTGGGCAGCGTGCGCTGCGAGCTGGAGCGCTGGAGGAGCACGGCCGCCAAGTACGAGGAGGAGATCAGCCGGCTGCAGGAAGACTTAGCGCAGCAGCGGCTGCAACGCAGCAGCGCCAGTCAGCTGCAAGGTATGCGACAGTCAAACGCGTTAAAACGTGAAATGAAGCGCCGATTAATGCACGATTAACCTGTGCATCCACCTGTTGCCATTCATCCAACCATCAAAGCACGCGCAGTTAGACACACTCAGTGAATATGTGAGTCAACAGACAAAAAAAATACTATTGTATACAGACACTCCCCGAGTTACGAACATCCGAGTTACAAACAAACGGTACATACGAACATTTTCATGGGTCTGTCGAAAAAAAAAAAAAGTTATTTGCGCGCCTTTTTCCGAGTGCCGAACGGGGCGGAGGAGGACGGCGGAGGCGACGGCGGCGGCGACGTTCGGCGGCGCGGGAGAGGCGTGGGGCGGGCGTGTGACGGTGGAACGGGCGGGGAGGCTCCGGCGCACCGGTCGACGACCGGTCGTCTACTCTCCCCCGCTGAAGCCGCTGCTAGTTTACTGGGCAGCTAACCCTCGAGCCCTGAAGAACGTGACGAATAGCTCTCTCCCCGTTATATAGATGTCAATATAAGCCTTAAACATACATTCCAGACAAAATATAGCACTGAAGCAACTTACGAACGAATTCACCTTATGAACAATCGTCCGGAACGTAACTCGTTCGTAACCTGGGGAGCGTCTGTATATCAAATACATTTTCCCAAACGAATTGAACAATTGTTTTTTGGCGCACTCACAAGTTCAAGGTATTTAGTGCATTTAGCATTATGTGGGTATCGTGTTTGGGTCGGGTGCCGTGACAATTTTCTCATGTGAAATAGGTGCCTTGTGTCTAAACAAGTGTGTCTTGCTTTGCTTCGTCCTAGTGGAATGTGCGACACTGCAGCAGCGGTGTGCGTCTTTGCAGCAGGACTGTGACAGCCTGAGGGAGGAGAGGACAACTCTTACAGACAAACTGCACCGCCTGGAGGCCGAACTGTGCAGGTACACTCACTCACCTAAGCCTATTTGACGACAGTGAACACTCGCGATTTGCGAGGGTTCGAGGGAGCAAAACTCTCAACACAAAGCCCGAAAATTGCAAGTAGTTGATGACACTTAAACCCCGCTCCCTCATAAAATTGTATTTACAATCGCCCGAAAAACAAGTATGCTATCAATTCAAGATGTTTTTTTGATTTTATTTTTTTGTATTTTGGTAGGATTTTATGAAGAACTGCATTTGTGTTTAGCTCTGAAAAGTTTTTTTCCCTGGTTGTTCCTTTGGCTCCTTGTTCTACTTTTAGCAACATAAACGTGCAAAAAATATGTTTTGTAAAAAACTTGATTTAACTAAAATTGATCTTTTTTTTTTTTTACTTTGGTGTTTCTGCAGCACTAGGGCTCATAGTCTGGTCCTCACCAACAGTCTGGAGTCCCTGGAGAAGCGGGAAGAGGTGTTGCAGGGCAAGCTGGGTTCTTTGGAAAACCGGCAACTGCAGGACGAGAGCCGGCTGAAGAACCAGCTGGACCAGGCCCACGACCGCACGGACTCTCTGCAGAAAGAGGTACACACCGGCTGTCAAGTCTCAACTATGAGAAGGACACGTTTACAACAGGATAAACGGCATGGGTGTGTGTCGCAGTACGAAGACATGCAGTCGCAGTTGTCGGACCTCCGTCAGCGCTACGAGAGGACGGAGCAGGAGAAGACAAACATCCACCAGGAGCTGGAGCAGTGCAGGGGCAACCTGAAGCTGCTGCAGGACAAGAACAGCTCTGTGAGCGCACACACGCATGCACACGGACACCTGCCGAGCAGGTGCAAATGGGGAAAGAAAAGCCATCATCCGCGGCTGTTTTTTGGTTTGGCTTCTTGATGTTTTCCTGCTGTTTTTATGTTGTTAATTGACAGCAGAAACATTGGGTTGTGTGTGTGTGTGTGTGTGTGTGTGTGTGTGTGTGTGTGTGTGTGTGTCTTTGTTTGTGTCTATGTGTCTGTGCGTCGCACCAGTGGTCATACAGTGGTACCTCTGAAGGTTGTCCACGGTCCATTCCGTGATATCGGATGCCGTTTCAATACAACATTCAATCCCTTGCGATTATGACTTATTAAATTTTAGCAAACATCATACATAATGTACAGTGTAACAATATATGTATATGTGGAATAATAGATTCAACAGCCCGTTCGTTGTAAGACTTAGCAACTCCACAGTAAAGCGTTGAACACTAAATCGTTACTGACAAAAATGTAAACAAAAAAAGTGAAAAACTGGAGAAAACCCCACTTAAAACGAAAATATGCCCCCCCCAAAAAATAAAACTGAATAAATGTAAAAAAAAAATCTGATAGACACCCAAAAAGTTGGCTAAAAAGTAACACAAGTGACAAATTTGGCAAAGAAGCGACTGAATTTTGCGTGATGGAAACTACCTCCTCCCCCAAATTGACCATAAACTCACTTTGACAAATTTGGCAAAGAAGCGACTGAATTTTGTGTGATAGAACAGGCTCTGACAAATATGACCTGACTAAAACATGACCAACCCCCCACATAAATCATGAAAAATTGGGCAAAATAAGAACAAATCACAAAAATAAAACCCAGAAAACTTAGGAGTGTTTTAAAAATTGACCAATTTATTTGAAAAAAAAAAGACATTTGGACAACTTGCTGAAAACTCAAGAGAAACCGACCTAAGTGGGATAAAATCAGGTGAAAGTGCAAAAGAGCAAAACCATCAAACAAATGTCATCAAACTAAGCAGACAAAACGATACGCTTACTTCACGTGAACATGAAATCGGAAATGTTTTTGGTGGCGTTTTGAACTTGCAGATTTGGAGGTACCACTGACGTCGTAAGCCATGAACCCAATCACACATAACAACAATCACGACCGCCGCCGCCAAGTGATTGCAGCAACACAAACACACACGCACGCAAACGGCAATCATAAATAGCCAAGGTGACGTGTTGCTGCCTCACGGCCTCGCCTCGGCTGAAGTAAAGCAGACGCTAGTTGGACACCCCCCCACCCCACCCCTGCCCTGCTTCAGCTTCCTCCGCTTCTGACCCCACATCAGGATGTTTAGCTCGGATAAACACAATCACGCGGCCAAATAAACAAACGGCTCCCACATTGACATCATTTAATTGTAAATGACTACCATATGGCAATTTTCCGCAAGTCTCCGTCCACGGACATGGCAAAGTAACAGGTGGCATTGTAAAGCCCCCCTCACGCCAAGGGCATCTGAGCTCATTAGAATGCTGAAGAAAGTCGTTTTGCTGAAAAGTCACAATGGATGGGGAAGTGGAGCCCTGCTATTGGAAGGGGAATTATTAGAGACCAGCGCCAACCGCGAATAATCAAATTGATGCCCAGAATAATTGCATTGAGAATGATCTTCTATTTTGAAGAAAGAATTCTTGAAAAAACGGAATGTATAGTGGAGCCTCAAGTAAGGAATGACCATTTTTCAGGTTCACAAACCAAAACAGTTCCGAGATTTCCTTTTCATATAAAAGATAATGTAGTCTATCCGTTTTTTGCTAAAAAATAAAATCCGCGCACCATATAGAGAGGTGAAAAGACAATTTATGATGATGAAATCACACTGCGTGGTGTCTTCTTGTCCTTTTGGGTGAGTAGGCATGTCCAGGTTGATTGGGGTTAGTGCTGTTACCACCCATGTCAAAGCTGCACCGCATTCTGGGAGGTGGCAGCCATTTTGTGCCCCCCCAAAAAATTCTTGAAGTGAAATGGTGTATAATCAGAGGTGTCATTTTTCTTTTCAGATTTTTTTTTTCCTGAACAGAATTAACAATTCGTCGCAATTGTCTTTGTCTCATTCGAAAGTGTCACTGATGTCAAAATATTGATTCGCCGAAAAACTTTGAACCAATGCTTCTCCGTAGCTGTCCCACATATTTTAGGCTAGTTGTTAGCGGTGAAGTCGCTAGCATTGATAGCTGGCCAGCTAGACAGTGACTGGACGTTTGCAAAATTTCACTCTTTGGTGATGGTGATGAGTTTTGTGGAGGAAGCCGTGTTGTCATGATTGACAGACATTGCTTTGCACCCCCCCATCCTTTTTTCTGCCCCCCACCCTCACCACCGCTACTGCGTCCTCCCATGTTTGTTTTGATTTGCTGGCTGATTACTTCTTATCCCTCTCCTCCCCTTGAACCCCTTGACCCCCACCCCCCTCCCTCCAAAAAAATAGCCATCCATACTGCAGCCTGTCCAAGCCATATTCATGGGTCTTGTCCTGGCTCTGCTCTACTGGTGTTTCGGCCAGTTGTGGTAGAAAGGTACACGCCGACGACATGTGTGTCCGTCCGTCTCCCCAATGCCGCCGTCTGTCTCACTTCGAGCACTCCTTTTGAAACTTTTTCAAGGCAGATTTTTCACCCCGCCTCTTTTGCAGGTTGCTGACACGGGTTGGTTGGATCACGTCTTCCTGCCAATTTTCCGTCACCTGAGGGAGTATCGAAGCCGCAACAGAGGCGGGGCGGCACCTCCGTTCACGCAAATGCAGAGGCGGGTGGGGGTGGGGCTTAATTGCGCCATTTCGTTGTAAGCAAATGCCCAACGACTATTTTACATCAAAACCCGATGGTGGGTTGCTGTGTTGTGGTCTTATCCCATTTTGCTGGGGTCTGTGTGAAAAGCCAAGTGGACCAAATGCCACTACATCTACACAATTTTGCAGAATCTTTGCGTAAAAGTCTAAATCTGGAGCAAAAGAGAGGGAGGAGCCTATTTTCACACGGAGGTTCCGCAAATTCGTGCATCAGATTTACGGCCTCGTCTCTCTCTCTCTCAAGCATTTTTCAGATTCAGATTCAGAAAACTTTATTTATCCCCGTGGGGCAATTAGAGTTGTGCTAGAGCGGCTTCTTATAGAGACAGTCAGAACAAAGGAAAAACATAGGATGAGAGTAGCTTAGCACTTGAGGTCTTGAGGTTGTGGTTCCAGCAGCAAAGTAGTTTTGCACATCGAACAGGATTGCACAGTAAGGACACAGTATGGACAGTATTACACAGTAAAAGCTAAGTTGCACTGAGAAAAACAGTATTGCACATCAAGTATTGCACTGTAAGGACACAGTAGAGACAGTATTGCACAGTGAGAACAAAATTGCTCTGTGAAAACAGTATTGCACATCAAAGTATTGCACTGTAACCCGTATTGCACAATGGGGTGTGCGAGTCTGTTTGACACCTGAGAGAGAAAAAATTTCGATCTACTAAAATGTCTGCATTTTGTAGGCTCTCTGTGTGAAAGGGGCTACTCTTTCTTTCTATGCTCTTTTAACCAGAGATCTGGTGTCAAATGTTTTTATACAGTACCCAGCGGAATGGGATCATGTCGCAGCCTTATGCGCTTTTACACAGCAACGCAATTAGGCGACATCAGCGTCTTGTTGTGACAGTTGCTTTTGATGCAAAAGGGGTTCAACGCGACTCCCCGACACAAAGGTGCACTCCCGCCTCTGACACGTACTCCCAGCTGGCAGAAAATTCCCGGGTCGACTTTGTCCCTCCATTCCGCGTCAGTGTCACTATTACATAAGGATGAAAAAGATGGGGGGTGGGAGGGAAAGCCCACTTTTACGGTTTTGCAGTGTGAAAGGGGTGATAAACTTGGTTCCTCTCTTTCGTTGGGATGCGAAAATGTTCCGAGGTTTGTGGCATTCAGGGGCACACATTTGAAACATCCACTTTTTCAACTCTCCTCTCACGACAGCTGCGATCTATTTTGGATGTTTTGACAATCGTCATGTTTGGCCCTGAAGTCCCAACAGGACATTTTCTTTCCATTCGTTCTTCATCCTGACACCGCGCGCACGTCTGTCTGTGTGTGTGTGTGTTCTTGAACGGATCGCACACTCGGAACTCTGCTCCTGAAAGCCGGTGCTCCCGCGGTCGTCTTGCTTTTCGCGATGCATTTGTCATTTTAAAGAGCAGAGTTCCATTTTGCCGCTCGACCGTCTCAGTGTCTCCCTCTGCTTCTTTTTTTTTTCTTTTTCTCACGCATGCGCCCGTCTCATGTCTCCGCTTGGCTTTATTTTTTTTCCAATTCGCTCGATTGTATTTGCCTTTTGAAAAATCCCTTTCTATTCTCGTATGCACGCAGACCCTCAAGGTGCACAGATTGTGTTGTCACTCAAAGGGAAAAACTAATTTCGTTTGATACGAAATGAAAAATGATCTCCCGTTTTTAAAGGTCGAAGGTGCAATGTTTTAAAGAATGTCGTTTGACAAACGAAAAGGGGTTGTCGTTTAACAAGAATAAAGTCTCGATTTTCATTCTATTCCAAGGAAAAAAGTTGCCTCTACATAGGAATCAAATCTAATCCGTTTTGCAATCATCCATGAAGGAAAAAAAAGAACAAACTTGGTGGCACAATAATTTTTTTTTTTTAATCGTCCAATCAACTAAGGCCCGCTGGCTTCTGTGACATTTGAGAAAGGCGCGGCATTAATTCATCTGGATTTTCTCAGGTCATAATTTGGGAAGGTGTGTCGGCGGTTTCTCGCCACGGCACGCTTGTTCACCCGCGACGTGGTGACATCATCAGGACGAGTCGTCAGACGTGACTCAACCTGACAAGATGGCCATCATTAAATGTGACTCATGCGACTGCTTTTGTTCGCCCAAACGGCACCCTGGAACTGATGTGCCCCCGAATACAATTGGAAGCAGAAAACAAAGACAAACTGGTGCTCTTTGAGGGTCTTTCAATGTTCAACTCCACACTTTTCTTTCCCTCCTCCTATCCGAGTTGGACACCTCAAGCAACCTGCTCACCTCAATTTCTGTTGTGTGTGTGTGTGTGTGTGTGTGTGTGTGTGTGCGCGTTTTTGTCTCTCCGCACAGGGCGGCTGGAGCCCCTGGATGCCGGTCATCGCAGTGATGGTCGCCGTGACGGCAGCCATCATCTACCCCAACCTCTCCAAGAGCAGCTCGACCTAAAGCGTTCGGTGTCACGCGCGCGCGCACGCACACACGCACGCGGTTTATTGGGAGGGGCGGGGGTGTTCTTGTGCGAGCCAGACAATGTTCCGTGATCAAGGTGGGAGGTTAATGATGATACCACACAATCTGACAGAAAAGCGTGCGCACACACACACACATTCACACTCACACACGCGTACGGGCGTTGTTTGAGCAGTGCACCACTGCTTCACTTGTATAAAGTCAAATTGTATATAATTGTAGAGGGAATATCAAAGATTGTGGTTTCTCACAGACTTATTTTGTCGAGCGGCGGGAAGTTTAGTTTATTATTTTTGTCGTTTTTAATCATCTGTGCTCTCTCTAAGCTGTGGTGTGGGTTTTTTTCCCTTCATTGTTTTGGTCAAATTTCTGGCGAGCGAACCGAGCTTCCACACACAACACACAAAAAAATCTGCTAGGGGTCACAATTGTCTCTGTTGCCGTTCGTCCATGAGTTTTTGAAGTTGTTGAAAAGTGTTGAAATCCCTAAAATTTGCTCAGTGTGTTGTATATAAACATGTTACCAGAAAACCACCCCAAAAAGCTGGTTTCCAGAAATGCACAAAATGTGTATTTTGTTCATTTTTTGAGGGGCCAACATTTTGAACAACCCCCCAAAGTTTTGTCTGATGCATGATTTTTGGTACCAACGCAATTGCAAACATGTTCTCACAAAAACACCACCAAAAAGACCTGTTTATGATAAAAGCAGGAAAAAGTTAGATCATTTTTTGGGGGGCGGGAGGATTTTTCTTTTCAATATGTTTTTCTCCCACGTTTTAATTTTCAGCCACCAAACTTGCCCGATATTTACGATATTTCACATTCAATCAGTAAAAAAAACTGCGTTTTGAGACGCTGAATTTTGATGAATAACGTCATCTGAACAGCACCAAATTTTTCCCCTCATAAAAAGCAAGGAAAATGTGCAGAATGTATCCATTGGTGATTGGTTGTAACGTTTGACCTCACTTGAGTTCTTTTGTGGAAGCTCGGCTCCTCTCGAAGTTGGCCATGGTTAGCGGCGGCTAAAATGGTCGCCATTTTGTTTTTTTTTTTTTTGTTTTGATTCTTTTTTTGCTTTCTCCGTTGATTTTCTTTTGGAGGGAGCAGGGGAGAGGTTTTGAAACTTGAAACCAAATTATTAAATATGGTTTTAAAAAAAAAGTATTTTTTATGTTAACTTTGAGGGCACACAAAAAGGGGGGTCAAAGTGCCTCTTCTAATGTAACTTAACACCGAATTTTGTGTGTGTATGTGCACACAACCCCACATGCGTGCGCACACACACGATTGCCCGTGCATCAGCGTTGTGCCGTTAGTGTCCATTTTCACATCTTCAATCGCAAGTTAAAAAAATGTTTTACAAAATCTTGTCTTTGTCAATGTGATTAATTTCACATTTGACTTCACATTCACTTTTGTCAACTTCTCTCCACCGGTCAACTTTTTTTAGTTGATGAACTTGCCAATTTTTAAAAATGGAATTGGTGTGAAGCATGCGTCCACTTTGTCAATTTTCGGTCACCTTTTCCCAACGTGAGCTTGATGCTCACCGTTTTTTGTCAACTTATATCAACGTTCTGAAATATTTCGTCAGGTTTTTCGATTGCCAAGTTTGTCAACCACGTTAACTTCCTGCTAAGTTTAAACGTGTCTCTTTTTTTCCCCCTAACTTAGTGTCAGGTTTCACAACCTACTCGCAAACTTGATAAATTCATGTTGACTCATACGTCAACTCCATGCTCATTGGCCCGCCTGACGCCTTTGTCGACTTCCTGTCACCTTCGTCGACTTCCTGCGCACTCCCAGTGGACACCTTAAGCAACCTGCTCACCTCAATTTCTGTTGTGTGTGTGTGTGTGCGCGTTTTTGTCTCTCCGCACAGGGTGGCTGGAGCCCCTGGATGCCGGTCATCGCAGTGATGGTCGCCGTGACGGCAGCCATCATCTACCCCAACCTCTCCAAGAGCAGCTCGGCCTAAAGCGCTCGGTGTCACGCGCGCGCACGCACACACGCACGCGGTTTATTGGGGGTGTTCTTCTGCCAGCCAGACAATGTTCCGTGATCAAGGTGGGAGGTTAATGATGATACCACACAATCTGACAGAAAAGCGTGCGCACACACACACATTCACACTCACACACGCGTACGGGCGTTGTTTGAGCAGTGCACCACTGCTTCACTTGTATAAAGTCAAATTGTATATAATTGTAGAGGGAATATCAAAGGTTGTGGTTTCTCACAGACTTATTTTGTCGAGCGGCGGGAAGTTTAGTTTATTATTTTTGTTGTTTTTAATCATCTGTGCTCTCTCTAAGCTGTGGTGTGGGTTTTTTTTCCTTCATTGTTTTGGTCAAATTTCTGGCGAGCGAACCGAGCTTCCACACACAACACACAAAAAATCTGCTAGGGGTCACAATTGTCTCTGTTGCCGTTCGTCCAAGTGTTGAAATCCCTAAAATTTGCTCAGTGTTTTGTATATAAACATGTTACCAGAAAACCACCCAAAAAAGCTGGTTTCCAGAAATGCACAAAATGTGTATTTTGTTCATTTTTTGAGGGGCCAACATTTTGAACAACCCCCCCCCCCCAAAGTTTTGTCTGATGCATGATTTTTGGTACCAACGCAATTGCAAACATGTTCTCACAAAAACACCACCAAAAAGACCTGTTTATGATAAAAGCAGGAAAAAGTTAGATCATTTTTTGGGGGGCGGGAGGATTTTTCTTTTCAATATGTTTTTCTCCCACGTTTTAATTTTCAGCCACCAAACTTGCCCGATATTCGTAAATACGTCCTCATATTTCACATTCAATCAGTAAAAAAAACTGCGTTTTGAGACGCTGAATTTTGATGAATAACGTCATCTGAACAGCACCAAATTTTTCCCCTCATAAAAAGCAAGGAAAATGTGCAGAATGTATCCATTGGTGATTGGTTGTAACGTTTGACCTCGCTTGAGTTCTTTTGTGGAAGCTCGCTCCTCTCGGTTGGCCATGGTTAGCGGCGGCAAAATGGTCGCCATTTTGTTTTTTTGTTTTTTTTGTTTTGATTCTTTTTTTGCTTTCTCCGTTGATTTTCTTTTGGAGGGAGCAGGGGAGAGGTTTTGAAACTTGAAACCAAATTATTAAATATGGTTTAAAAAAAAGTATTTTTTATGTTAACTTTGAGGGCACACAAAAAGGGGGGTCAAAGTGCCTCTTCTAATGTAACTTAACACCGAATTTTGTGTGTGTATGTGCACACAACCCCACATGCGTGCGCACACACACGATTGCCCGTGCATCAGCGTTGTGCCGTTAGTGTCCATTTTCACATCTTCAATCGCAAGTTAAAAAAATGTTTTACAAAATCTTGTCGTCTTTGTCAATGTGATTAATTTCACATTTGACTTCACATTCACTTTTGTCAACTTCTCTCCACCGGTCAACTTTTTTTAGTTGATGAACTTGCTGCCAATTTTTAAAAATGGAATTGGTGTGAAGCATGCGTCCACTTTGTCAATTTTCGGTCACCTTTTCCCAACGTGAGCTTGATGCTGACCGTTTTTTGTCAACTTATATCAACGTTCTGAAATTTTTCGTCAGGTTTTTCGATTGCCAAGTTTGTCAACCACGTTAACTTCCTGCTAAGTTTAAACGTGTCTCTTTTTTTCCCCCTAACTTAGTGTCAGGTTTCACAACCTACTCGCAAACTTGATAAATTCATGTTGACTCATACGTCAACTCCATGCTCATTGGCCCGCCTGACGCCTTTGTCGACTTCCTGTCACCTTCGTCGACTTCCTGCGCACTCCCAGTCAACTTCTGTTCGCATCCCGTCAAATTGACTTTTTTTGGGCGTCAATTCATGTCAATCTCCGGCCAATTTCCTATCAAGTTTGTCAATTCAGTGTCAACCTTCCGCCAATTTCTCACCAAGATAATGTGAATGAAGCAGACTTCAACTTTGTCAACTTTTGTTAGTTTACGCCATTTTAATCATCAATGATTCTCAAATTCTTGATGACTTTGACGCCTTTTTTTTGCCAAGTTTGTCAACTTCTTGACAACTTCATGTTAACTTGGGCAACTTTTGTCATCTTCCCGTTATCTTTTAGACTTTTTAAGTTCATGCCCACTTTATCATTTGTCAGCTTTCGGAAAGGTACTCGGTAAAAGTTGATCAACATTCTTCAGGTCAACTCGGCCATCTTCACATGAACTTTTTCAATTTCCTGATGAATTCATGTACATCATCTCTTTTTCACAACAAGTACGTATCAGCCACTTCCTCACCTCTTTTGCCAAGGTCACGTCAACTTTCGATTTCCTGTCCATTTTGTCAAATTGACATTGTAGTGTAAACGTCATGTGTACTTGTCTCCAAAATCCCAGCGCCAATTTTCATGTCAACAAAAGGACCTTAAGCCGGAGCACCATAGCGTGAGCGCGGCCACTTACCTACTTTTAGTTTTTTTTTTTTAATTGCATGCGTTTGTGCGCACACGTGGGGGTTGTGCAGCGCCGTGTGTCACTGTTTGTGAAGCGTCTCGTCACATCCGTGTTGGAAACGAAGAACATAAAGGAACAGTTATCGCGGGAAACACTACAGTACGCGGGGAGAGCGAGAGAAAACTTGTAAAATAAATGAAAATGCTATTGAATGACGTGCTACTAGAACTATTTTGTTAAAGATGATAACCACGTGGATGGGGGCGGGGGGAGTGGTGTAGATGTGCTGTTGAGGTATGTGTGTGTGTGTATGTATGTATATATATGTATGTGTATATACATATATATGTATATATATATATATACATATATATATAAATGTGTGTGAGATATGCAGAGAAAATGTTTGGAATAAAGTTGTAGCAAGCTGACCCACCACAACTGTGTTATGATTCATTTTGACAATTTGGCCAAATCAATCACTCTCTCAGGTTGTGTTCAGAGTCCAAAACATCCGTGGGAAACATCACCGTCAATGAGGAACAATCAAACAAGCACACCTGATTCATTTAATGAGAGATGAGCAAGCCATAAAACACGAGGCCGAACCTACAGGGGCGCTTGTACTAGCTGAGGTCACTAAACACACCTGTCTTTGACGGTTTTTCGAGACAGCCAGACAGTGATCACGCGTGTTTTGTGTGTCACACGAAATCGCAAGATTGACTTGAAAGTCACTAAACAAACGGCAAGGTCCATTAGAAGCAATTTGTTGACGATGGCTGACAAAATGAAATGCAAAGACTGAATTAAAACTGCAAGCCAAAGGCAGTGAAATAAACAATCAAGTTAATTTTATATTTGAATTAATTTTTAATTTAAGAAATGTTATTTAATTACTAGTACTAGCTGTGCACTTTAAAAGTTAAGTTTAAATTATACTTGATGAACTATATAAAAGTTTGGGGAATAGTTCATGTTGACACTTGCTAACCCAATAAAATGTAAAAACTTGATTTCATTCTAATTAGATCAAGTTAAATTTCACATACAGTGAAATATATTTGAATAAAATTACTTTAAAAATAAAAAGGATAATTTCATGTTTAAATTCACGAGTTTAAAAGAAGATTTCACTGGCTTTATAATTAAATAATAGTTATATTTGATGTTTAAAGTCATTCACATTTGATCATTGGTAATTATATGCACGTTGAAAATTAATTTATAAACATTGGTGTAAAGTAATATGAACTCTGTGAATTCAGGAAATCTAGGAAACAATATGAAGTCAATGAAATGTCAACATTCAATTGGCTTATTTAATAAGATCGCCCTTTTTAAATAGTTTTACAAATTGAACCATAAGTCCTACAATTAATATTTGCTCAATTTAAAATGCCAATTGAATGATGTGTAAAATTAAAATCGATTCATAAATGTGATGTGATTGATATAACATTGTTAGTCCCGCCTCAATTCTATAAATGCTATCCAAATGTTTCACAAAAGTAATTTTTGGATTGCAACCAGTCAAAAAAAGATTATGACGTCACGGCAAATCCTTTAACTTTGGTATGATGTTTCAATTTTCCGCGGTCCTGTGTGAGACTTAATGCATAGAAACATTGAAAAATAGTGTTCCTTTACCTTAATAATAGACGATCTTTGCCCGCAAACCTTAACGTCATCCAAAGTGGTGTTGCCTTCATTGTATAATCCCGAAATGGGACACAACGCAACCTAGTCAATCAGTGGTTCAAAGCCGTTGAGCCAAACGTGTGGGAATTCGTCACAGAGCGTTACCGTGGCTTGCAAGTCCCGTGACGCCCTTCAACCATCTATCAACAAACGCTCCAAAATCAGCGCGTTGTCCCACCCCAAACGAACTCGATGACTCGAACTAACAGCTGAAGTCGCTCAAATTCCAACTTTGGGAAACGACGCCTGAACGCACCCAGCCAAGCCAGTCACTCCGCCTTGGATCCAAAAGGAAAGTTCAGACCGCGTCGAGGCGTCCTTTAGCGGAGGGAGCAGCACCGCGCAGCGGCCCGCCTAACCAGCCAGTGTGCCCAGTGTGTCCCCGGCGCGAAGCAAGATGCCCACCACGGAGAAGGACCTGGCGGAGGACGCGCCGTGGAAGAAGATCCAGCAGAACACCTTTACGCGCTGGATCAACGAGCACCTCAAGTGCGTCAACAAGCGAATCGTAGACCTGCAGCTGGACCTGGGCGACGGCCTGCGGCTCATCGCCCTGCTGGAGGTGCTGAGCCGCCAGAAGATGCATCGCCGCTGTCACCCCAGGCCCAACTTCAGGCAGATGAAGTTGGAGAACGTCTCGGTGGCGCTGGAGTTCCTGGACAACCAGAACATCAAGCTCGTCTCCATCGGTGAGTTCATTCTGCGTGGCGGAACTCTCCAGAAGCTTCTCGCGGGGGCGGGGAGGCTTTCCCGAAAGTCTGCCCGGGAGAGCCTCCGGTAGCCCGTCCACGCTCGCGTGCTGTTTTCGGTCCACCTCTCCGCATGTTTGCCTCGGTGGAGCCGCCTTTCGTCCCCCCGCCCCCACCACCGATGCCCATTGACAACCAAGCTGGTTTTCATTCATACTCGTTTTATTCGAATTGGTTAAATCACTCGGTAGTTGTTTTGAGAGTCTTTCGAAGCAGCTAATTTGGGGCTTTGATTCGGCAAACTTGGAATACACCGCCGGGCTTTGTAAAATGAAATATGATGTTTGCGACCAGATCATACAACGGGATGCAACGGTTCTTTTTTTCTGCGGTCTCTGGATTTTTGGAGTGACATGACACGAAGCGAACACATCTTCTTAAAATAGATGCAAGACATTGCCGATTTTATGAAAACTGACACTTTAAACCTGCGCACGAGAGGCGATTTCAAATGCCTTCACTTTGCTTTCAAGTAGCACATTTCTGAATGGAGTTTGGCATGGGAGATCTTCGGATGGGCGTGAAAAATGAGACCTCGGCTTCAGTAAATTAATATTTTGATTTGTATTGAATGAAAGAGCATGTTATGACTAACTTTCAATGAGAGACTGAAAAAAATGACTGTTGGATCTTGCAAATGTGTGATTTCCCTCAACACACACAAATAGTAAACACGTGTGGTAAAATTGTGCCCCTCGGGAGCTTTGCTGTACGAGAAAGCCGTTCTGATTTGTTACGATTGGAAAAGTCGCTCCTATTTTTCATAATTGTCATTTTTGTTCTAAAGTGGATCCAAAAACTATAATTCATTTTTTTAATATCATGCTGATCTAGCAGTTAATCGTAAATTTTGCACACTACAATTAACATTTGTGCGAGTTGAACCACTTTTTGGTACCCATCGTGACTTGTGTAATCGGGAAGCCAAAGGGCTCGACAAAAGTACAGCGTGTTGGTGTGTGGAAAGACAATCACTTTCTAAACAACAAAGCTTGTCTTCTGGTCATAAAGAATCATCTTTTCTTTGTTAATTATCAAAGTGGTAGGACTGGGCGAGCCCTACTTTTCGAGATGAATTTGTTTTTTAAAAGATTCTTTTTAGGGGCCTCAAAGCTCTCTGACCTGCACTGCTGGCTCTAACAACATGGCTGCGAACAGAGAGGAGCTACTTTTCAAAAGCACAGTCGGTGTTACAGATTGAGCGATTTGGTAGCTTTGTTTAGCGACTTTTCCAAGCCCTCAAGCGATTATTTTGACAGCAGAGCACAGGGTTCATTTCAGTGCGTTAAGTCATTGGCCATTACAAATAAGAAGCAAAGGGTGAAGGAAAAAAAAGTGCTTCTTGTGACAAGCCCTCCCTATAGCAGATGTTGACCACCATTTGATGGCTGGGGACAACATTGAATGGGTCCAATGTATTTGTAATCCGGCGGCCCATTGACTGTGTGTGTGTTTGTGTTGCGTTCATGTGCGCTGCAAATTTTTGCAACTGAACACTTTTAAAGGAGAGGGAGGAAAACGTTTCTTGCTGTTGGAATGACATCAGAGAGACTTTGTCACTCTGGTCCGGCTTTGCGAAATCGCTGTGGGGTTGCGCGTGAGTGTCAAAAAGGGTGTTGTCATGCGCTCCTGCAGACGGATGTGTTGCATCATGGTTTAATTATTTGGCTTAGGTGTGCACACTTTTTTTTACAATGCTGGTAATAATAATAGCAATAATTGACATCACAAAAGTTGTGTTTAATAAGCAGCATTCTTGACACGGAACGAAGGGAAGAATGCGAGCTGCAAAATTCCCGCTTTCGGAGCCAGAACGGAGACTAGATAGTGTCTGTGCAGAAAAAGACTTTCATCCATTTACTGCAAATATCAGCTTCAACTATCGGTTAGCACCCCCCTTGACTGCTGCTAATCTTTTTCTGTATTGGCCCTGAAAAAGACCTTTTAACCAATTTACATCAAATAAATATTAACTTAATCTATCGGTTAGCGGCCCCCTTAATTGCTACTAATCAGTTTCTCTATCTGCCCTGAAAAAGACCTGTCACTCAATTACAAATTTTTATATTAGCATCCTTATGTAAGCATCCACAAGTTAACACATTTTTGTTAGCGTACTTATGTTAACATTGTTATTTTAGCACTTCAAGCAGGCTTTGTAGCACTTTCAACACACAGCGACCCCCCCACCCCTCCCACCCACACACACACACAGATATCATTCTAGGTCAGAGTGGCACATTGCCTCAGTTATCATGGCAACATGCCGAAACAAAGTCCTTGATAGGCTAGTTTATTTTCCTTCCACATAGTGTAAGATGTGGAATGGGGTCATTGCGATTGTAAAGTTGTTAGCATGTCAGTTAGCATCCCTGAGTCAGGACGGACTTTGTGCGGCCAAATGAAACGATGTTAGCGGCGTGTATCATAAAAGCACCAAAGTTTAGTTTGCTTCACTTCCTGCTGGACTTTTAGCACATCATCTTAGTGAGCCCGCGACGCTCACTATTGTTGCTCTCTAGGTTATAACTGGATTTATGACATTCCATAATTTCCCTCAAATAGTCACGGGTTCACCATAACATTGTGCTCGAATGTAACCGATCTTCTGTGCCCTTATCTGCTATTATGTGAATGTGAAATGGCAGCCTCATCCTGGCACTTCAGGTCTCACATCCCTCTCGTGTATTGAAACAATATAAAATATAATATCCTTTCAGTGGCATAAAAATCCTTCAGCCAACAATTTTATTTGCATCCTCGGAATACATGTTGCAAGTTGCCAATCATGACATTTCATTTGGGACACATAACAGTGAAGACATTTTGGAATTAAAAGTGTCGAGAAAAAAAATGACGCGAAGAATTTTGTTCTCTTAGAAACAGCTTGAACCTTTTGAACGACAACAAGCACCCATCATTTAAATACTAATAACGGTGAATTCAAAAGATTTTCAAAATAAAATTCAGTGGGTTTTGTTTTTGCCATTATTGATCAAATGATGATATATTTTTTATTTTTTATTTTTGCCAAATGGCATTGGCTTTCACGGGGCTGGCTTGTTGAAAGTATAAACACAGCACATGTTGCTTCAACAATGTGTGGTGACAATCACATATACGCATTCAGGTTTTCATTCAAGACAAACTCGCTTCTGCCTTTTTGTGTGTGTGTGTGTGTGTGTGTGTGTGTGTGTTGTTGCTGTACAGGTTCGCCGTCTTGCCGATTTTAGTCATCGCCATTGTTACCACACTGATTGGGTAACACGTCGAGCACTTTCAGGTGTGACTGTCCAAAGTTCACTAGAAACTACACACAAATGCTGCGCGCGCGTAACATGACTGTCCAGATCTAGACTGTTGTTTCCTCCCGGGTGCGTGTTAGCTTAAAGCGACAAATTGCTGTGCTTTGATAGTAAAAGGACTCATTTGTGGTTTGAGGACATAGACATGTATCATCTTCCGTTTTTTATAACTTTTGATGTCCTTTGAAGTTAATTCGCACCGAGGTTTAGCGTGAATAGTCAGTTTGATTGTGACATCAGGTCTCTGGCAAGCGGCCATGGTGGCCTCACGTTTGTGTCGCAATTGTAGCGGCCTTGTGTTAGCGTCTCTGTTTTACGAACCACAAATTGGCATTTTTACCATAGCCTCCTAGATTGGGTTCCTTATTGTTGCTCCTAACATTGGCAACCATATTTTTGGCACCTTACTTTGTCATCCTCATATTAGAATCCCTACTTTAGCATGTTACCTTGCGTCCTTACTGTTAAATACGGATGGCCTGATCACATTTTGTTGCACCCGATTGAGCGATACTTGTTTTTGAGTATCTACCAATACAGAGTACCCATCTAATACCTCTGCAATGCATTAAGAAAAGAGACAAAAGAAAAAAAGGGCATTCTCGGAGGCCAAATTTGAGTGTCCCTTTTTAATCCCACAACGCACAGATAAAACGTAACATTGTGTAATCTAAAATTAAGATACCGCTGATTCATTTGGCAATATGTTGGTCCATCAGGTTTCTTATGTCACTTTGTGACAATTAAAAAAATAATTAAAAATCTGTTCTTTTCCACCTGAGACCAATAACTGACAGCTGAAAACTTTGATCAAACCACGCTATTTGAACATCCTCAACTTAGTCTCATTAGCATGTGTATATTAGCATCCTTACTTGGTCATCCCAAAGTTTCACCTGCCTTTAAATTAGCAATCTTACGTTCGTATCCTGACTTTTAACGTCTTCAAGTTCATCTTCAGGATCTTTACATTATGAACCTTAACCTTTAGCACTCCAGTTAGCGTCCTATATTAATTGGATTGGATTGGATTGGATAAACTTTATTGTCAAATGTACTGTATGTGCAACATACAGCACAGATGAAATTTCTTCCCTCTCAAAATGAAACAAGAGGAGCCGCTGCGGGTGTCCGCGCCGCCATCAAAAGAAAAGTTAACAAAAAAGACAAAATACAAAACAACACATAAGACACAGACAATCGTGCACTCTTAACCACTTTCCTGCATACACTTTGTTGTCTGAAGCAGTTAGATGAAAGAGGAGCGAATCAAAGTGTCCTTTTCTCCAGTGGATCAAAGACGTCATGCTGCAATGTGCACATGTCTGCTACAAGCTAAACTTGAAAGCAACAAGAAGCTGTAGAATCCATTAACGAAAAAGAGATTGACTCTCTTCTCCTGTCCCATGTAAGTCCGCTTCAATTCCAAGCCGCGACTCCCAGTTCCACATACGCATCGGCGCTCTGCGCTGACGCTCCTTTCTTCTCATCGTCGGCTCCTCAATCCATGCATCCATCCAGCTGCAGACTGTCCATCAGCACCGACCTTTTTGCTGAACAAAGCGAAAACCTTGCTCTAACATCCTTTAGCATATGTATGTTTGTTTCCATATTTTAGGATAGCTTTGTTGTCTGATAGATTCCTGATATTGGCTTCTTAACTTAATTTCAGTATCCTTACTGTGGCAACTTTACATTAACAGTCATATGTTAGCATGCTGACTTTAGCATCCTTTAGCGCCCTTATATCAGCAGTGTACTTAACC
The DNA here is from genome assembly GCA_026261675.1 of Hippocampus mohnikei. Lineage (NCBI taxonomy): Eukaryota > Metazoa > Chordata > Actinopteri > Syngnathiformes > Syngnathidae > Hippocampus > Hippocampus mohnikei. Next base: position 14,823,909 of record JAKGUB010000334.1, on the reverse strand, counting down.
TTTCTTCTCTTAGCATCCTTTTGGAAGTGTTACTTCCGGGTGAGCGAAATATGGGCACTCACTGAATGACGCTATTGCAGTAACTAAGTCTTGTCACATCTGTGGTGATGTCATCAAATTTGTTTTTTCTGGGGTTGTATTTACTAAGGCATTTATGTGTGCGTGCGTGTATGTTAGTTGGGGGGTTGTGGTAGAATTGGGGGTTGGGTGGTAACAGATGATGTCACTCTTGTGGAACGTATGTGTGAATAGTCAAGACGCGTGCGTGCGCACACACACGCACACACACATGCAGTAGCTATAACTCCTATTGAGCTACCTGATTTTTTTTTTACCCCCCCTCCCTTTCAGTCACTCAACTTGCCTGATTTGAAACTGCTGCTTACTTTAGCATCCTTATTTCAGAGCCAGTGAGCATACTTATTCTAGTGCCTTTGCATACACATCCTTAGTAAACACTTGTACTTTAGCACCCTTTTGTCAATGTCTTAGTTTAAGCAATGTGCTAACTTTAGCACCCTCAAGTGAGCGCCATTACTCAACAACCTTACATTAGCACTAGCACCCTTCTCTTGGCACCTCTACATTAGTATGCTTATTTTAGCATAAATTAGCACGTTGTTACAAGGCAGCTACCAGGGAACTTTAACAAGCATGCACGCAGAGACACAAAGTGCCCTGTCATTTACGCGCGCGCCCCCTCGCACACACACTCAAAATGATGTCATCAGATTCACATGTGCTGTGCCTGGAAGCTGTTCTCTTAACATAGAAAGATGACTGCTTTAAGAGAGATGCGAAGATTATATAATGTATTGTTTTTCCAATCGCATCCCTATGTCAGCTCCCTTAATGTAGCATTATGTAACAATCCTTATACCTGTATTGTCCTTATTTTAACCGCTTCACGGTAACATCAGCATTCTGAAGTTGCAATCTTTAGCTTCCTCATACGGGCATTCTTGGGTTAGTGCCCTTACCTCAGAAACCCGTTATCAGCATCCTTTAGTGTTCTCATTATGTCCTCTAGTAGCTTTTCATCAGTGTCCTAATGTTAGCATCCCTACTTTTACAACTTTGTGTGTGTGCGTGATTACAATTCTTGCTTACATCTTTTAGTATCCTCACATAGCATCTGATTGTGATAATAATTCTTTGTTATATATATTTTTTTAAATCCATTGTGGTTCACTCTTTTCCTACTGGCACTTTAAATGAAAATGGCGTTATAACAACACATGGTGCCAATCAACATTGGACAGCCAATAAAGCTTGCCTCAATCCATAGCCCCGCCCACTCTAGTCTTGCCTAACACAGTAGGAAGTGTTGACATAGGTGACTGGAGGCCATTAAACGCTACACTGACTGCTGTGTTTGACCTGTTGCTATGGCAACAACAGCAACCCAACATTGGGGCTGTGTGTGTGTGTGTGGTGAAAGAGAAAGTGTGTGAGTGAGATAAGAGTGTGTGTAAAGGTGAAGAGCGTGGACACAAAATGGTTGCCTCTTATCCGTGTGACACACCTTGCTTCCATTCTAAAGGAAAAAAGAGCATCCTTAAATGACCAACCCTAATGCTAGGGTTCTTACTTCAGCATACTTAAGTTGTCATACTGCATGTTTATGTTGTACTTTAGCATCCTTATACCATCATCATGCTTTAGCATCCTTAAATTAGCTGCCTCTATGTTAGGATTCTTTGATGTCCTTAAGTTACCACAACTTCTCTTAAATTATCCACCTTGATGTGAGTTTTTACTTTGTAGCATATGTAAATTAGCACCTTTTTATAGTGATGTTCCTATTTTAGCATATTTCAAGTTAGCACAATTTAGAATCCTAAGATTAGTTTCCTTGATGATGGGATGTCTTTCTCATCAGGTAGTACTACACTTCAGTCTTTTAAAATAAGCTCCCTTGACATAAGGGTTTTTATTTTTAATGTCCTCAAGATAGTGCCATGATTTTGTAAGCATGCTGAACTTAGCTTTCTTGATGTTTTGGTTCCTATGTTAGCCGCCTTAAGGTATCACCATTACGTTAGCTTCCCCAAATTAGCACACTTAATGTTAAATTTCATACTGTAGCTGCCTTAAGTTAGAGATTAGTAAATGAGGGAAGTGATGCTAAGTGTACGAAGGAGTCTCCTGGCATTCAGTCAGTCAGTCAATGTGATTTGTTGGTCCAGACTCTAAAGCCATCGTGGACGGGAACCTGAAGCTGATCCTGGGTCTTGTGTGGACCCTCATCCTGCACTACTCCATCTCCATGCCCATGTGGGAGGGGGACGATCATGAAGTAGGATGCACCTTCACTTTTGCTTTGTGGCGTTAGCTCGTGAGTTTCCACCATGTCGCTAACTTCCTGGTTTTGCCTCCCAGTCAGACTCCAAGACCCCCAAGCAGCGTCTGCTGGGCTGGATCCAAAACAAAGTCCCGGACATGCCCATCACCAACTTCCACCAGGACTGGAGGACAGGGAAGGCGCTGGGGGCACTGGTGGACGGCTGTGCGCCAGGTACACTATGCTGTGTTTGTGTCCACGTGTGTGTCTGGGATGTATTTCTTCGTGTCTATCGGTGTGAGCGCAAGTCTGCATTTGTCTCTGTAAATTTCTGTGCGTTTATGAACGTGTCTTTGTGTGTGGCTCTTCGTGAATGCCTCTGTGGCTTTCCTGGTGTGTGAGTGTGTTTCTATCTCGTTTCGTATGTGTTTGCGTCTCTTTGTATGTGCCTGTGTCCAAACGTGTGTTTCATCACCTGTGTGTGGGTGTGTCACGCATGTGTGTCGGTGTGCGTTTTTCAGGTCTGTGTCCCGACTGGGAGACTTGGGATCCAGTGAAGCCAGTTGAGAATGCCACAGAAGCTATGCAGCTGGCTGACGATTGGCTGGGAATCCCGCAGGTTGGTTCCGTTTCCGCCTTTGGCCACACGCATGCATACACTCACACAGTGGGTCACCCTTGTATGCGTCCGTGTGTGTGTGTGCGCATGCACAGGTGATCGCCCCAGAGGAGATCATCGACCCGCAAGTGGACGAGATGTCAGTGATGACGTATTTGTCTCAGTTCCCCAAAGCCAAACTGAAGCCCGGGGCGCCGCTCAAGCCCAAACTCAACCCCAAGAAGGCCCGAGCCTACGGACCAGGTACCCGACATGCAAAAATGCGCCCATGCTGCCACTTGTGGGGATTGTTTCCGATTGCTGTCATGTTGATCTCGACTGTGCAAAATTGGGAGGTGCACATATTAATCATGACAGAACGTATTTCAGTTGTGCAAGGTGGCAAGGTGTGTGTGTTGGGGGAAACATACCCTTATTTTCACACTTTTTACTCTTCGATAGCCTGTTTTTGGAGGAAATGAGACTTAAACTTCCTCAGAGGTCCAGATGGTAGCCACTGGAAACACTGGTGCGTCTTTACAATGAGGGGAAGTGAGCCCTGAGCCAAGAACAATGAGCTACTAACATGCACGCACGCACACACACGCATGCGGGCATGCACACTGAGGTTGACATTTGTTCTCGACATCCTGAGAAGGAAATCCATGATCTAACCAACAACACCCACACCGCCCGGAATGGACCAGATACATTACTAACAACACACATAACCTTTTTTTAATGTTACAGTGCACCTGGAATATATTTACAAGACTGTATTTCATTTTTTTAACATTTTGTTTTGTTACAGACTTTTGTTACCCCTCAAAATTTCACATCTAAACAAGGATTACCTACACTAACTGACAAAGGATAGGAAGTGCTGCGGTCATCAGTGAAAATCCAATCACCCATGACCTGGCAAAACCAAATGTAGCCCCTTCAGTGCAAACGCTTGGTCACCGCTGTTGTTTGGAGCTTCCGAAACGGGATATTTTGAATATCTGACAAGTCACCTGGGAACTGCTTGAAAATCTGGAAAAAGAATGCACGTTTCCTAACTTATATTCACATCTTGATCGCGTTCGCGTGCAGGCATCGAACCGTCGGGCAACCGGGTGCTCCGCCCTGCCGTGTTCACAGTTGACACATTCAGTGCTGGGCACGGTCAGGTGACTGTCTATCTGGACCAACCAGACGGCACCAGACAAGAGGTAAGCGCCCTCCTTACGCCCCCCCCCCCACCCCTCACCTTCTGAAATGATTGACAGGCAGGTGCACCAATCACATGATTATCTTGTTTTTTTTTCCTCTGTCTCAGCTCAAGGTGGAGCCCAATGATGCCAAGAAGACGTACGCCGTCTCCTACGTGCCGCAAGTGGTCGGAACCCACAAGGTTGTCTTTCTTTCCTCTTTTAACGAGGAGTCAAATATTTGCTGAATGTGCTAAAGGCGTCCTGAATTTGTCACAGGTCACAGTTTTGTTTGCCGGCCAGCCCATCCCCAAGAGCCCCTTTGCAGTGGGCGTGGAGAAAGCTATAGGCGATGCCTCCAAGGTGGCACTGAAAGGGCCGGGAATCGAACCCGTGGGCAATGTCGCCAACAAGCCCACCTACTTCGACATCTACACTGCAGGTATTTATTGATGACGTCAGGGGCATGACACAACATTATGGAGTGAGCACACACACCAGAGTCGACTGGAAAAAAAAAAAGCGCAACTTTTTGTAAAAACAAAGCAAAATGAGAAGAAGTGAGGCGAATTGGGCGGAACAAAAACATGAAGCAGCTTCCCAAAACATCACCACCGATTCACGCAACGCTTCCCAGAATACCCCAAAACTTCACTCTTCTTGTGTTTTTAGGTGCCGGTATGGGAGACGTGACGGTGATGATCAAAGACCCGCAGGGCAGAGACAACAGCGTGGAGGTTATGATGGAGGACAAGGGCGACAATTTGTACCGCTGCACCTACCGACCGACGCAGGTCGGCCTGCACTCACTCGCCGTCACCTTCGGGGACGTCGCTGTGCCAAAGAGCCCCTTCACCGTTGACGTGGGGCCTGGTGAGGACCGTCACTAAAATGTCCATTCCATCTCCCTATGTTCTGCTTAGAGTCAACGATATGATGTTCAGGACTCATTCGTCTTTTCTTAATCACTATGTATCAATTAATCACTTATCAATTGGGGCACTGTATAGTAGATAACCTACACTCGCTACACAATATGACAAAATGATTGGGAGTGATTCCGATTTGACTTTGTGTATCGTCCAATCACGCGCTTTGATTTTGTGTCCTTTCAGCATGCCTACCGAGTGCGTGCAGAGCGACTGGTCGCGGCCTGCAGGCGTCGGGTATGAGGGTGCAACAGGTGGGCGACTTTAAGGTGGACACCAGGAGCGCCGGCAGCGGAGAACTGAAAGTTGTCGTCAAAGACGCCAGTGAGTGGAAACATCTCTGCGCTAACGCGGGGTGCACACGTACCGCGATTTTCAACATCTTGACCGATTTTGAAAACGTGGCAGACCGCACATAGGAGGAAAAAGTCGCCTGTTTGTGCTCTGTTTTTATCGTCAGTGGTGCACTGCAGATGACCCGACATTGCACACTACAGTACATTTGACGTACATGTTGGTGAACAACTTTGAACACGAACAGTCGTTAACTCCAATTATTTCCCCAGCAGATCAAGGAGGAAAAGTCGCTCTTAACACCACGGATAATCACTCGGGATAATCTTTCAGAGACATCTGACAATCGTCTGTTTCAAGTCACAACCACTGTAGGCTGTCTCAGTGCAGCTCAATGTTAACGACACCCAATTTGCGATGACTAGCATTTATCATAGGTGGTGTACACTGGAAAAAAAATGTAATCAACTGACATCATTTTCCTGTTTTTTTTTCCCCCCAAATAATTATTATTCATATGATAACACACTTAAATCATGCACAACCAATGTCCATGTCCGAATTGAGTGAATTCAAGTGCGACCAAAGGATTTTTTTTCCCCAGTGTGCTGCAGATGAGCGCACCACACAGGAGTTGCCTTCCATTAATGTTACAACAGATTTAACATTCACGTATCCCGCAGCTTTCGGAGGCATCTGATCATAGGACCCAACTTTGATCTCAAATTTGTCCCGAGCTGTTGGGACAACTGTATTCCCACTTTTGCTGCACCACGTGGAGGAAATAATGCGCGTTATGTTTCAGAGGGTGGCGAGGTGCGCGTGAAGCAGATCTCCAGTCAAGACAAAGTGCAGGCCTTCGAGTATTACCCGCTCAGTACTGGCAAATACAGCGTCTCCATCACCTGGGGTGGGCAGCATATCCCCAAGAGGTGTGTGTGTGTGTGTGTGTGTGTGTGTGTGTGTGTGTGTGTGTGTGTGTGTGTGTGTGTGTGTGTGTCTGTACGTATATGCGAGTCGCATATACCGTATTTTCACGACCATTCGGCGCACCGTGTTGTTGGGCACGCCCACCCTTCACTCATTGGCAGACTTCCGCATGCCTGACGTCACTTACGCCCGCCTTTTCTCTATATAAACAGCGTGTCGGCCAGAAGCGCGCTCAGTCAGGCTTTGGAACTCGGCTCATACACTATAGACTTTTAATGGCGCCTTATGGTCGTGAAAATACGGTACATTCGTATGCACGAACAAAAGCGAGCAAGGGATAAAGAGGGCGTGTGTGTGCGTGTATTTTGAGTGCTCCAAAGTCACTGTAGGGCTGTCTAGCGTCAAACTGGATTCTTTGAAAACCTGTAACCCCCAAAAGAGCTCCAAGGGAAAGGCTTCTTAATTAAGCCGAGCCGGCAGGAAAAACCTGCCGCGGATTTAAATGTGCTGATGGCTTCGAGCCTAAGCAGGTGCTTTGGGTTCAAATTTCCAGGTGACTTTTCTTCAACTGTGCCTTTCACACAGAACCCAGCAAAGGGCTCTGTGATTTCACCGTCATGCTGCCGCGCTTTGTTGAAAGTGTCTGCAGTGACGTCAATCCGGTTGCGGGATGCAGAGCGAGGTTTTAAGAGTTCACAAAAACTCTTGAAATTAAGGAAATCTAAATTGAGAAAACCTTTTCGTTCAATATTGAAATGAAAACTAACTCAAGAAATACCTTTCGGCTTTGTCATGTCGTTTTGCGTTATTACACAATATTTTGTGACCCATTTTTATTAAATCTTGAATTCGACAAATATCCCATATTTGGGGGGGGGGGCAAAAACAGATTATGCTGATGACTAAAAACTCATTAAAACATGCGCACATTGTGGGTGTCATGTTATGTTTCTGAATGCAGTATTTGCTTTAATCTTTTGTTTTCACTCCACAGTCCCTTTGAGGTCGTTGTGGGTCCAGAAGCGGAACCACAACAGATCCGGGCGTGGGGTCCTGGTCTGGAAGGGGGCGTTGTGGCTAAACCTGCCATCTTTGTGGTGGAGTCTATGGGCAGCGATGTGGGAGTCTTGGGTGAGCGCAGATGGACAGAATATAAAAACTGAAATCAAAAACAATGTCAAGTGTGATTAAATGGAAATGACCCACAACTGTCACGGTCAGGCTTCGCCATCGAGGGTCCGTCACAGGCCAAAATCGAGTGCGAGGACCAGAACGACGGCTCGTGCGACGTCCGCTACTGGCCCACGGAGCCGGGCGAGTACGCCGTTCACGTCACCTGTGACGACGACGACATCGAGCACAGCCCATTCATGGCCTACATCTTGCCCGATCGCCAAAGCAACTTCCCCGGCAAGGTCAGCCGGCAGTCTATGCCAGTGAATTATAGTGACAGAGAAACCGATAAAAGCTACAGTAATTCCTTTTTAATAAATTTGTTTGGTGGTGTGACAAGATTTTTTTTTTCCTTCACCACCACAATATGTGCCTTGGCTCAACAAAGGTTGGGAAACGGGAAGATACATAATCTCCGCCCACTGAAGTGTGACTGACATGCCGTCGTCCGTATCCGACACAGGTTCAAGCGTTCGGGCCCGGGCTGGAGAAAAGCGGCTGCCTGGTCCAGCAGCCCGCAGAGTTCACCGTCAACGCCAAGGATGCTGGCAACGGACCACTCAAGATCATGGCGCAGGTATCGAGCTGGATGGATGCAAACATGAATGGGTGGACATGAATGGATTATGGATTGATAACAGGAGGTGATGAATATAGCCTGATGGGTGAGTGGCTTGCATTGCTAGATTGATTGATTGGATGGATAGATTGATAGTGATGGATGGATGGATATGGATAGCTTGACTGATAAATGGAATAATGGATAGATGGATGGTGGATGGCTAAATAGATAAGTGGATAGATAGGTAGATTGAGTGGATGGACGGATGGGTTAGTAGATTATAAAGGAATAGATACACATAAAATGATGAATGTATATGTTGATGAATAAATGGGTGAATATGTCGATAAACAAAGGATAGGGTGATTGCTAAATAACAGTGAAGGCTGATAAATCAAATACAAACTGCACGTCATCTTCTTGTCATCCTCTCGTTCATCTCTTAGGATGCCGAGGGTCTTCCCGTGGAGGTGAAGGTGCGCAGCAAAGGGGAGGGCCAGTATTCGTGCTCTTACACGCCGGCCTCGGCCCTTAAGCACACGCTGGCCGTGGCCTGGGGAGGAGTCAGCATCCCCGGCAGCCCCTTCAGGGTAAGCAGCGACCCCTCGCCACCGGCAGAGGAGCCATGGGAAAATATGGCAAAAGCTAAGAAACCTGTCATTATCGTCACTCACACCGAGGAGGGACGGCGGTTTTTAGTGCGCACGACACAAAATCTTTGATGCTAACCCACAAAAATGTGCTACAGTGATGCCTTGAGATTCACTATATATCTTCCAAATCACCTTTCCCCATTGAAATGAATAGAAATGTGATTAGTCTGTTCTACTCTTAAAGAAAACAGCAAAAATATTTTTTTAATTAAGAAAAATAGTACTATAGACAATCATACTTTTTTTTTATAGAAAAACAGTAATTTAATCAATTGGAAAGTAAATGAACAATTTTGCCACATTTGCTTTAAAAATCAATAAACCCGGGGCCAGTATAATATATAAAACGGTAAACCACAGCAATAGCCACTCATTGCCAAGGATGAAGAATATATGCCTGACTATGGCCTCCATGCGTGTATTGCAATGGTGTGGGTTAAAATATTAAATAGTTTCAAGGCATAGAACAGTGCCGCATAAATGCTCTTTGTTAGCCCATTTGTAGCAATTTACATTGTTTGTAAACATTATGCTAAGTGGACTTGTCCAAAAGCTGTGATTGTTTCAAATGGACAAAGTGTAATTCTTTGTTTTGTATTCAGCTTGACTGCAAACTTTCAATTGGGAGTGGCGTTCAACGGGTTTTTTGTTTCAAGAATCTGAACCCCACCGCCCCAAAAACTGTCTGAACTCTCTCAAAAACCTTTTGTCGGGTCACTCTCAAGGCAACACTGTACAAAGATTAAAGGTGTATAAGATGTGATGCCAGAGTTGCTTCGGCATCACAATGTTCCTCTAAAATGACACCAAGATAAGATTGATGAGCTACAACTTCAGTGTCATCAGTGTCAGTTTTTAAATCGGGTCCCGAGGATTGAGCCTTGAGGGACACCAGTGTTGACAATGTGGCCAGAAATGCTCTCCATTATCTTATAGCTGTAATGGACAATAAAACTGATCTTCAAAATAGACTGAAAATCATTATAAACATCTTGTGTAATTGTAAAGACATTTGAAATAGGCTGAACATCTGTGAACTTGTCTTTAGACTGAACAAAGCCTGTAAATTTTAAGACAAGCCAACTAACTGTGAACTTGATTCAGGAAGTGAATATCAGGCTCCTGTGAAGGTGCAGTAAGGAAGATGGCAGCTATTCCTCTGAAGCAGGTTAACAAATGACTTACAAAACCAGGAACTGCAAAGTCGAGAGAGAAATCTATAGAAATGTCGTGTTCTAGAATTTTGTCAATAGTTTAAAGTCTTTTATGCCAGGATAAATTGTTGAGTAATTTACCATGGAAAATAACATTGTAAAAATAAAATGGCTTGAACATGAATTGTGGCATGTCTATTTTTTCTTTTTTAAAACATGGTTTGTTTAGACTACAACCACGAAATGAGAAAAAAAATCCATAAAAATGATGTATGTAAGTTGAAACATTTCACATTCCAAGCCTTTCCAATCATTTACATTCTCAATCTTGATCCATCAAATTAGGTCAAGTGTTGCCTTCAGGGAGCGTCTGAAATCAATTTTTCCTTTTGTGATTTTTTTCCCCCCAACGTCCTCAAATCGATAATTGAAGGGAGTAAATGAGTTACCTAATGCATGAAACTACCAGTAATTCAAATCAGAATATTTATGAAATGTAACAAAGAAAAAATAAATCTGAAATGTTTGTTTGTTTGTAGGTGAACGTAGGCAAAGGCAGCCACCCGGGTGAGGTCAAAGTGTTTGGTCCAGGAGTGGAGAGGACGGGACCCAAAGCGAATGAACCCACACATTTCACCATCGACTGTTCCGGAGCTGGAGATGGTAATGGACACCAAAACAGAACTCATTGGATTAATATCCGAACCGGTGCTTTTGATTGTATTATATATTATATTGCATATATAATTTATGACCACATCCAATATGGCAGATGGGCCACCCAGTAATACAAAGAAAGAAAAGGAAGCGAATGTCGATCTTCATTTTAGATGTTGTCGTTTCTTTTATGAAACGGGTTTGAATGGCTCTTTGCTTACTGACGCCAATGTAATATGTCCCTCCTCACTTGCTGTTCTGCGGTTGTGCCTAAATGCATAATGTATGGAAATTAACTGTCGCCTAACGTCCCGGAATTGCTCAATCATCACCAAAATCTATTTTGAAATCTTCTTGCCCTCACCCTCGGCACGTAGAGAACAATTATGCCAATATTTCCGATGTTATGGTCAATAAGCGTTTTCCTCCATAGAGGTTCTCACTTACAGAAGCTCCCCACCGCTCCTAAAGTCGTCTTCTTTCTGTCAGTGGACCCCTCGCTTCGGTGTCAATGCATCAGAAATTCATTCATCTTCCGAACCGCTTGATCCTCACTAGGGTCGCGGGGGGTGCTGGAGCCTGTCCCAGCTGTCTCCGGGCAGTAGGCGGGGGACACCCTGAATCGGTTGCCAGCCAATCGCAGGGCACACAGAGACGAACAACCATCCACGCTCACACTCATACCTAGGGACAATTTAGGGTGCTCAATCAGCCTGCCATGCATGTCTTTGGAATGTGGGAGGAAACCGGAGCACCCGGAGAAAACCCACGCAAGCCCGGGGAGAACATGCAAACCCCACACAGGGAGGCCGGAGCTGGAATCGAACCCGGTACCTCTGCACTGTGAAGCCGACGTGCTAACCACTGGACTTACCGGGCTGCCCTCGCATAAGAAATGCGAGGGTGAAAAATGGCGGGAATCTTTGCGTCTCTTCCAGGCAGCTTGACTCGTTTCTGTTCATCATATCACCGCGATTGCGCATTCCTGTCATACTCGCAATTCCTTTGCTTTGACTCACAAGCCAGGCGGCTCTCGACGGGAATGCCGATCGTTCTTGGCGCGTTTCAAACCTTCTCAACGTTAAGGCAGACTTGGCGGAGCCCCCCTGCAGGCCTCCTAAAAGTCTTTGGGGTCATGTATTTTCTCAGGTGACGTCAGTGTGGGCATCAAGTGTAACGGCAACATGTTGGGAGACCGGGAAGCTGACGTGGATTTCGACATTATCCCCAACGCCAACGACACGTTCACCGTCAAGTACATCCCGCCCGCCGCAGGCCAGCTCACCGTCAAAGTGCTCTTCACTGATAAGGTGCAAAAATAAATAAATAAATCACAGAATCTGATTGGTTCTCTGAGCAACTCCTTTTTAAACAGTGGTGTGTACATTTTTTAAATCCACTCTACGCCAAATGGAATTTGAACCTGTTACCATGACATGTCGCGTGTCCATTTCCACCCAGGAAGTTCCTCAGAGTCCTTTCCTGGTGAACGTGGACCCCTCCCACGATGCAGCGAAGGTCAAAGCCGAGGGCCCCGGATTAGCTCACGCGGGTAAATGAAGACACATGATGACATCACTTCTTGTCGGGACATTTCACGTACGATTCTCATTTCCAGGGGTGGAAAGCGGAATACCGACTCACTTCACGACCCTGACAAAAGGAGCGGGAAAAGCGCCTCTGGATGTTACCTTCTCATCTCCTGTCAATAATTTTGACATAATTGACAACTATGACTACTCGCACACCGTCAAGTACACGCCAATCACCCCGGTAACACAACACACACACACATTTTGTCAATTATTATTATTTGTAGTTCAGCCAAAATAAAGCTGTACATGTGCACAGGGCCCAATGAGCATCGCTGTGACCTTTGGTGGGGACCCCATCGCAAAGAGCCCCTTCACGGTGGGCGTGGCCGAACCCCTCAACCTCAATAATGTGGGCGTGGACAACCTGGATGGACGTAAGACATCCCCGAGAAAATGAGTCATTTCAGCACCTGATATGTAAATTGAAAAATAATTTGTGTATTAGGTGTGGAGGTGGGTCAAGAGCAGCAATTCCTGGTTGACACAAAGGGAGCGGGTGGTCAAGGACGCCTGGAGGTTGAGGTGGTAAGTGTCAACCGGTTCATGGTGTGTCGTCGCTCCACTCCTGCATTGCTGCAGTTGTCCTGCATCATTTTCTCTCATCTGTCCAAATCCATCGACTCAACAAAATCTGTTGGAATCTATTTGTATCTTTTTCTGTCTTTAAGTACCTTTTCGAAATCTACATAAAGTGACGTGTTCTGTTTTTGTTGTTGCGAACGCAACCTTGCTCCTTGGTTGCTTAGCTGAGTCCGAGCCAGCGGTGTGTGCCATGCAAAGTGGAGCCGCTGCCCGGTAAAGCCGAGGTGCGTCGGGTGCGTTACACCCCCACGGAAGAGGGGGCCTACGCTATCAACGTATCCTATGACGGACACCCCATCGCCGGGAGCCCCTTCCCAGTGGAGGGCCTGCTGCCTCCAGATCCCAGCAAGGTACTAACGACTGTCCGTGTTCTACCATGTGCACAACGTGGACAAAACGTACCCCCGCTCTGTTTCATTTGTAATTCCGTAGTTTGGTAGAAAAGAGTTGGTGACATGCTCCATTCCCATCTAGGTGAAGGCCCACGGTCCGGGTCTGACGGGAGGCTTTGTGGGTAACCAGGCAGAGTTCACCATTGACACCAAAGGGGCTGGCACAGGCGGTTTGGGTCTGACGGTGGAGGGACCCACAGAGGCCAAGATCGAATGCTCGGACAACGGGGACGGGACCTGTTCCGTCTCCTACCTACCCACGGAACCCGGAGAATATCTGGTCAACATCCAGTTCGAGGAGGTCCACATCCCGGGCTCGCCCTTCCGAGCAGACATCCGCATGCCTTTTGATCCTAGCAAGGTGGTGGCCACTGGGACGGGCCTGAACAGGGCCAAGGTGAGAGCCTTGACTTGGTGAATCTGAATTATTGGGGAAGGCTGTCTTTTCCAATGTCAGGTGGACTTTTGTGCACACAGGTGGGAGAGGCCAGCGTCATCAACGTGGACTGCTCACGTGCTGGACGCGGTCAACTCAGCCTGGAGGCCGTTCCGGACCCATCTTCTGCTTCTGCACCCGCAGGTTTGCATGCTGCTGTTTTGACACCCCAAAAAATTGACTGGCTGTGTTTATTGCTCCTCTCCCTACAACTTGGGTTTCCCTTCTGTTAGAATTTCTAGCGTGGCCCGTTTCGACAACAGACTTAGGGTCTGACTCCTCTTTTTAATTATCATGCATCCTTTCTCTTGTTCACTTCTTCTTTGTAATTCTTGTATAGCCCATTTAGGCTGCAGACTTGTCTTGCCTGAACTCGCCATGCCTGTCGCTTATGGTTTGTAAAATGGTCACCCGATTTTGACTTTTTGTAAAACGCCGAGCCTCAGTCCTTTGCATTCATCTAAAAATCCCCATGCACCTTTGCTCTGTCCTTGTTTACTTTCTGTTTGAGTTTGTAGAGCAATCTCTTGAGGCAGCAATCCTTTCCGTTAGATTTTGTTCCACAGCCTGTTGCGGCAGGCTAGTCGGCAGGCTAGTCGGGCCTCAGTCTTTTGTGCTCGCTGCTGCTGCTTTCTGAAAGTGGCTTTTCTCCAAATGTGGCTTTCTTGTTTTGCTGACTACGGCAGCCCATTTTTTCAGTATCCACCACAGCCCATTTAGGCAGCAGACTCATTGAACTTAAACCCTTGTACCTGCTGCCGGTTTCCAAACATGAGCATGGATTAAATGTTGGTTTCTTTGTTTACTTTGAATTGATACTGCAAACCGTTAAGGCATCGGACTTTGGCCCTGAATCCTGTTTATTTTTGACAAAAAAATAAATAATAACTTGTTTTTGACCATTTGTTTCAGGTGTGAAAGCAAAGACCGAAGTGTTGGACAACAAAGACGGGACGTACACAGTCACCTACGTTCCTCTGACGTCGGGTATGTACACGCTGCTGCTTAAGTACGGTGGCAAGCCCGTTCCTGGTTTCCCTGCCAAGGTGATGGTGGTCCCGGCCATTGACGTCTCCAAAGTCAAAGTGTCTGGCCGTGGAGTGGATGGAAAAGGTATGCGATTACCCCATTGCTGATGCCGGCGTCCCGCTTGGATCTTAACTGTGAACACTCCCCTTCCCCTTCCTCGCTCATCTTTCTTGCAGTCTTCAGGGAAGCCACCGCCACGTTTACGGTGGACGCGCGACCTCTGAGCCGGCAGGGTGGAAACCGTGTGAAAGCAGAGATCCGAAACCCATCTGGAGCCCTGACAGAGTGCCTGGTCAAAGACAAGAACGACGGGACGTACAGCATTGAGTACACACCATATGAGAACGGTACAACACTTTCCAATATGACCCATTTAGCCAGCAGACTGCATCAACCGCAACCCTTTGCACCTTCTGCGTCCAAAAATGGTCATTACTGGTGGTATCTAAATGGTCAGGCACCAAACCTCTGCATTTACTTTGCCTACTGCAGCCTGTTTAGTCAGCAGACTTGTTTGGCCTGATTTATTTTCACCCTCTTCTGGTGATTCCTAAACAGGCTCATGCGCCAACCTATTCCCCTGTGCGGTTGACTATTTTTGGATATCTTTTGCCGCCCATTTAGTCAGCAGACACGCTAGGCCTTAATCCTTTGCGTCAACCATGTAATAATTGTTCCTTCATCTTTCAGGTGAGCACAGTGTCCAGGTTCTGTACGAAGACACGCCGGTTCTAAGGAACCCAGCCAGGATTAGCGTGTGCGACGGCTGTGACCCCAGCAGGGTGGTGGCCACGGGGCCGGGGCTCAAGAAGGGCCTGACCGACAAGAACAACTCCTTCAACATCATTACGAGGTAGACGAGCTTACACGCCGACGGTGCGCTCGTGTATGTGCGCACCGCCCGTCTTGTTTTGACAAAGCGTCTCCGATAGGGGGGCAGGCACCGGTGGTCTGGGCATAACCGTGGAGGGTCCGTCCGAGTCCAAGATGGCGTGCAAAGACAACAAAGATGGCAGCTGCAGTGTGGAGTACGTCCCCTTCACGCCAGGCCTCTACGACGTCAATATTCTTTATGGAGGAGAGCACATTCCCGGTAAGAAAGTTCAAGAAATTACGCACCAAACTTTGGTGTTGACCTGTCTGCTTTGTTTTGCGTTTTATTGATTCTGTTTAGGCAGCTGAGTTGTCTGGTCTAAATCTTTTGCCTTCTATGGTGGTGGCTTGTAAAAATGCTCAGGTACCTCGTAACCAATGTTTTCCTTTTTCTCTTTTGGTTTTCAGGAAGTCCTTTTAAGGTTCCAGTAGAAGACCTTGTAGACCCCAGTAAAGTGAAGGTTTACGGGCCGGGGGTGGCCCCGGGGGTCCGGACCCACATTCCGCAAATGTTCACAGTAGACTGCAGTAATGCGGGCCTGGCACCACTCGCCGTCACTGTGGATGCCCCCAAAGGCTTGTCGGAGCCTGTGGAGGTGTTGGACAACGGAGACGGCACCCACACGGTGTCCTACACACCTTCTGTGGAGGGGACCTACGCTGTATCTGTACAGTACGCCGACGAGGACGTCCCCAGAAGGTACTGCACTTGTAACGCTGCCCGTTTAGGCAGCAGTCATTTTGACCTTGTGATCATGCATGTGCCAATGTTTGAGTCTTAACTCTGTAAAAGGTTTTGAGTCAACAAACTTAATGTTTATTCCTGTACGTACTCTGCGTTTTACTTTGTATGCATTTCGACTGCAGCCCATTTGGGCAGCAGACATGTTGGACTAAGTAATGATGCATGTGGAGACTTCTGCTGCTGCTTTGAATTTTGAATCCGCTTGCTTCACTGGAAAGCCAAATTGCATTTTTTTGGGGGGTTGTGTTTTCTTTCCCCTTTTAGTCCATTTCGTGTGCGGGTGCTTCCCACCCATGATGCCCGTAAAGTACGAGCCAGTGGCCCCGGGCTGACCAGCCAAGTCCTTGCCAGCTTCCCAGTGGAGTTCAACATCGACGCCAAGCAAGCGGGACAGGGACAACTGAGCGTCCTCATCACTGTCAGTATTTCACACACTCGAGAGTGGAACC
The DNA here is from genome assembly GCA_026261675.1 of Hippocampus mohnikei. Taxonomy (NCBI): domain Eukaryota; kingdom Metazoa; phylum Chordata; class Actinopteri; order Syngnathiformes; family Syngnathidae; genus Hippocampus; species Hippocampus mohnikei. The sequence continues at coordinate 14,807,381 of JAKGUB010000334.1, read as the reverse complement.
TCTTTGGCAGAACACAGCCCATTTAGGCATCAGACAAGTTAGGTCAAGCGATGAGGTGAAAAGGGTATTCTGGGGTGTCACTTTTAAGTCAGCTGTATCGAGTCCATTTTGCTACTTTGACTAATTTAAAGGAGGAGTCTAACCGGAGCTTGTTTAGGCCAAATACTCATCAGGCCTGAATCGTTTGCATCCTCAGTTGTCTGTTTCTAAACATGGTCATCTGTCCCTATTGACTGGTTCTACCTCAGCTCGTTCAGGCAAACCTTTCTGCTGCCTAAACAGGCTTCAGAGTTGGGCCTGAGTCATTTGAACGCTCTGCTGATGGTGCCTAATCATAATCCTGGCCATGGTCTGTTCACTTTGTTTGAATTTCTACTGCACCCCGTTCAGGCAACAAATTTGCAATTCAGAAATGTACAATTTCAGAAAAGTTCAACTTTAGAGGTTCCTTTGTACGACGTCGTCCAAATACCTGTACATATTTCCATGCTTTGAGTCTTCGTCCGATGTCTTGCTTTAGGACCAAGACGGCAAACCCAAGCTGCCCACCATCCATGACAACGGAGACGACACGTACAAGGTGTCATACGTACCCGACCGTGCGGGTCGCTACACCATCGTCGTCAAGTACGGTGGCGACGACATCCTGGACTCGCCTTACAAAGTCCAAGCCATGGTGACAGGAGATGCCAGCAAGTGCTCTACAACTGGTGCGTTACTGCCAAATAAATCCTCCAAATGGGATTTTACCTTGATCTTTCTTTCCATCATCTTGACAAGTTTGCTACTCTACTTTCTTGAGGGTCCGATGTTAGCTTCAATGTTGTGCCCAACATTAGCTTTCAGTGCTAGCCTCTTAGTAAAGAGTCCTTTACGGCTTACGATACGGCTAATGTTAGGGCGATGGAAGACCTACCTTGCGTAGCTTCTGACCTAGGTATTCCTAAAAATGTGCAAAATGTGTTTTGTCCATCAGGGCCCCAAGTGGGCCCCAGGGAGGAGCTGGATCAGGAGCTGTTTCTCCTGGTCAATGCCAAGGGTGCGGGCAATGGCAAGGTGAACTGTGTAGTGGTGCAGCCCAACGGCAGCGAGGTCGACGCACAGGTGACTGACAACCAGGACGGAACTTTCGACGCTTTTTGCACGCTTCTCGAGCCTGGCGACTACATCATGTACGTGCGTTTTGGCGGGGAGAACATTCCCGGCAGTCCCTTCAAAGTCAAGGTATGTCAAGCAGTTGTAAAGCAATATTGCACTCCAAACATCTCGGGGCGGTGGTATTGCATTTTGAATAGGAATTTGGAACAGTTCTTAAGTTGTATAATAGCAAAGAATTAATATTAACAGCCGGTCAAGGCAGCAGAATAAATGAGGTTGTTCGATTTTCAAACCTTCCTGTGGTGTCCTCAGGCGACCAATGAGGTCCCCGCCATGCAAGAAGTGACATCAATCCAACAACAAGCTGCTCCCCCGGGAGTTGGCTTTCAGCCCTGGGTACACACATGCACGCACACAACGCACTTCCTGGGGCTTTTGTCAGGGGATGTCATTAATAGTTGTCAACTGTGGCATTTGAAGCCCTTTGAGACTTTTCTCTGATTGAGGGCTATCGAAATAAATTTGACTTGACAAACACACAAACACTTTCGGCAAGTTCATATTGTGTGCCACCAAAGAAAAAATGTCCACACAATAAAGGCTGGATGACAAAAGTTGTTGGAGTTGGACCACACTGGGGTGGAAAGACCAGAATACACTTACTCCACTCCCATTTGTGAACATATTCGCCCCGCCTCCTTTCATCTATATAATTTTTTTTCTCATTGACCAATGGGAATGCAGCTTGCTTGTCAGGCTGGTTGCTATGGTGATGGCTGCTAATCCTGAGTGTGTGTGTGTGTGTGTGTGTGTGTGTGTGTGTGTGTGTGTGTGTGTGTGTGTGTGTGTGTCTGCCTGCCTGCCTGCCTGCGCACGCCATGGCTGCGAGGAGTGCACTACACTTCCCATGATGCCGCTAAATGGGCAGGGCTGAGGCTTTCTAACACTGGCCAATGAGATTGTTGTATTGTTTGAGTGACATTCCTTGGTCCCTTCCCCTCAGGTGACATCGGAAGACTTTGGAAACGGCATCAGTGGGGGCGGGTTCAGACCATTCCACATGGTCATTCCTTTCTCCTTCAAGAGGGGGCAAGTCACCGGTGAGATATGCACACGCATGCACATTTGTTTTTCAAAATGGATGGATGAGCCAGATCATTCATAGATTAATATATAAAAAAAAACTGGATATGTATAATTTAAAGAAAAAAAACCACACACACCTATGAATCTTTGCTGCCAATAAGGCATCCTCTGCAAATCAAGGACAGCAGATGTTGTACTCTCTCCCCAGCAGCTGCAAAAGTGGAAAACATCTGTGTGAAATGTTTCATATTAATCAGTCAACAGTATATACTCTGAAGTTTGCATTGGAGGAAATACTGTAGCGATGAAGGACGTGCGTAAGTAGGCCATGCGCAAAGGAAGACAAAATCTGGTTCTTTACAATCCTGTCCAAAGGAAAGGAAATTAAATTGGAAGTCCTTTTGTAGTTTGTTTGTTTCTTTTTACAAATGAGCACATCGGGATTGTTTGACTTCGATCAGCCGCAAATGGGAAGCAGTCTCGTCGCAGTCGACGTCATGCCTCTCTGGCCACAAACAGATGTGTGACGCACAAGCATTGCGCACACCATCCAAATCAAGTCCTTTCTGCACTTTTTTTTTTTAAACAAAAGATTTATTCTCAATTAAATACCTGCCAAATTTACTATTTTTAACAGATTTCTTTCAAACTGGTTTTTAACATGAAAAAAAATTAAGAGTTTTGAAATATGCATGTTTGTTTGTTTTATGTGGTTTGTGAGGTCCTGCCAGTGTTGGTTTCGGGTCTCTATCAAGTCGCTTGCTGCCTATTTCAGGTGAGGTTCTGATGCCGTCGGGAAATTGCGCTCAACCGCTGATCACAGACAACCTGGACGGGACGGTCACGGTGCAGTACTCTCCCACCGAAGCCGGCTTGCATGAGATGCACATCAAGTACAACGGAGCGCACATTCCAGGTATGGAAATGCACCACTTGAACCTTGAACTCTTTCGGGCAAGCGGTCCCTAATTAACTGGCCTTTCGCCACACACATACACGAGTGCTTAATTGAGGTTGGTGTATAAATTTGATGTACAGAATAAAGAGATCACTCACTACCCTCTATAGATTTAAATTTATATACCAGAAGCACAATTCAGTCTTGAAGATGTTTATTGACACTCCCTGTTGAAATGGTTCTGTCAAACTAAACATAAAACAAAGAGAATTACATATTTTGTATGGTGGAAAAAAAAAACACGGCTGTCTTAAAAAAGACCGTTTAGCTTAATGCGAACAAGCGATACGAGGCGATCATCATCAATGTAAACCAGGGGTGCCCAAGTCCGGCCCTCGACAACCCATTTTAGAGGTCTCCCTCCTCTGTGAGGAATGGCTTACTATTACGGCAGAGTTTTGAGTGGCTTCACTCATTCCCTAATCGCTGTTGGGATAAAGAGTGGACTTTTTATTAGTGCACAGTATTAAAAATCCTTATTTTGTGTGTTTCAGAGTCTCCTCTCCAGTTCTACGTGAACCGCTCCAGTAGTCCCAGTGTGACTGCTTACGGTCCGGGCCTTAGCTACGGCGTGGCCAATAAGACCTCAGCGTTCACCGTCAACACGGAGGATGCGGCCGAAGGTACGAGGCCACAAATCAGGATTGTTTTTAAAACATATAATCAAAGTCAAAGGGTTAGGTATCTAGTGTCCCACAGGGCTGAATATTAGAACCATTGCTTATGGCTGTCAGTCATGTTTTATTTTCTTTGCTGATAACGCTCACGGATTTGTGGAACATTTGTTGTCACGATGTATGCGTCCAGGAGGTTTGGACCTGGCGATCGAGGGTCCGTCCAAGGCGGAGATCAGCTGCGTGGACAACAAGGACGGCACGTGCAGCGTCAGCTACCTTCCCACGCTGCCGGGAGACTACAACATCCTGGTCAAGTACAACAACAAGCACATCTCCGGCAGTCCGTTCACCGCCAGGATCACGGGTCTGTACCCACCTCTGAACGATTACAGTCAACCCCTACTGTTAGTGAAAGATGACATCCCCGACATTGTTTGCCTTCATTAATGTACCTCAAAACTGTAGTCCCAAAATTGAACTCAAATTTCAAAGTCATTGTTTTTAAAATTACGGTTGTCTCACGCTTTCATTGGGGAAACTAATGAAGTGGACGTTTGTGTGTACATATGGCTCCATAACTTTTGCAAACAACCCAGAGTAAACTTAGCTCCTCAGAGAGATTAGTCTCTTAGTCAAGACGTATCACTTCAACATACTTGCTTGTACAAGATGTACGTCTGAACTTTTTAAACTGGGCTTTGGCGCCATCTTGCGGCATTTTAGCGCATGATGAAACAACCATATTGGATATTCTTGGTAACAAAGTGCTGCTTTGCAGAGGACAAACAGCGGCGCTCTCAGGTTAAACTGGGCTCAGCGGCCGACTTCTTCCTGAACATCAACGAGACGGACCTGAGTCTCCTCAGCGCCAGCATCATGGCACCGTCGGGCCGCGAGGAGCCTTGCCTGCTCAAGAGGATGACCAACAACCACGTGGGCATCTCCTTCATCCCCCGCGAGGTGGGCGAGCACCGCGTCAGCATCACCAAGAATGGACGCCACGTGGCCAACAGCCCCATCACCATCATGATCGTCCAGTCTGAGATCGGAGACGCTGGGCGCGTCAGGGCGCACGGCGACGGGCTGGTGCACGGGACAACCTTCACAGATGCTAGCTTCATAGTGGATACGCGCGAGGCCGGTAGGTAGACTGCCGCCAATATTTTTTTTTTTTAAACGGGTGTAGTTAAAGGGGTGGGCAGAAACGACCCTTGGTGGAGCTAATGATGAGGTCTTCATGTTGCATTAAGGGTATGGTGGACTGGGTCTGGCAGTTGAGGGTCCAAGTAAGGTAGACATCCAGACAGAAGACATGGAGGACGGGACTTGCCACGTATCCTATTGCCCCACCGAGCCTGGAAACTACATCGTCTCCATTCGCTTCTCCGACAAGCACATCCCAGGTACGAAGAAAGCACCCACATGAACACCACTGGATAAGGTGAGGACACTCTTTGTCCGCTATGTAGGTGTTGCACGGGGTTCGTTTCTGAGTTTTCCAAAAGCAAATGTTAATTATGTTAACTGCCATGGAGATGGTGTCCCACAGGGCTGAGTACTAAATCCGCTGCATGTTTCTTGAATCGTGATGTGCCATTCGTGGGATTGAATGTGTTTGGTTTCCATGTCTGGCAGGAAGTCCATTCACGGTGCAGGTAACTGGGGAAGGTCGCATCCGAGAGAGCATCACCCGTAAACAGAGGGCGGCACCTGTTGCTGGCGTGGGCAGCGTCTGTGACTTTAGTATAAAGATACCAGGTGACTGTCTCTATATTTAAAAGAACTAAAAAAGAAAAAGTTCATAATCAAATATGCAACCAACAAAATGTCACATCCTTTTGGTTTATGTAAAAGTTCGTTTCAACTCATTCACTGCCAGCTCGGAAAAATAGAATTTGATGTCTTTAGCCATCAAGGGCAGTGAATGAGTTGAACTAAAGTTTTTGCTGTTAACGTGTTAAGGTCACTGTCAGAAATGTTGACTTCAATTCATTTGTCTTCCTTTTCCCTTCCCACCGTTCCTTCTCTTCCCGATTGTCTTCCTTTGTCTCTCCTCCAACATTCCTCCCTCGTTTCCTCGTCGCCTTCATCTTGGTCCAGTGAGCAGCTTCTTCCTGACCTTTTCTTGCTCGACCCTTTCTTGCATCACTTCTTCTTTCTCTTCTTCTTCTCCTCGCTTCTGCGGCCCCCTCTGGTGCTCTGGTGGGAAAATGGCAGAGGTTTGCAGAAAATGTTTTTTAACCGTCTGCTCGGTTTATTTGACACATGCTTGACTTACTCATTAATGGTAAACACTGTTTAGGACGACAGATATTCGTCTTTGTTGTGCATGTTCTGAAATCTAGAACACGATTGGATGATTAAAAAAAAACATGAGAATAAAAGTCATAAATAGTAAACCAAAAATGAAATGTAATACTACATACGAAAAAGATTTACATTCAATTCAATTACTCCAACTATCTCGCTTTGTGTCGGCAGCCCTGGACATGCGCGAAGTCACGGCCGAGGTCACCTCCCCGTCAGGTGCCCTTCAGTCGGCCCAGCTGGTTGCCATGGGCAACGACACCTACTGCGTGCAGTTCGTGCCCACCGAGATGGGCGTGCACTGGGTGAGCGTCAGGTACCGGGGCAACCACGTGCCGGGGAGCCCCTTCCAGTTTACCGTGGGGCCACTGGGCGAGGGCGGCGCCGCCAAGGTCAAAGCGGGAGGCCCGGGACTGGAGGGAGCGATGGTGGAAGAACCAGGTATGCGCGCACCCACACACAAATAACCTCATGTCTCAAAAGGTGTCTGAAAGGATTTTTTTTGGTTTTTTTAAAATTCATCCCATGAAGCCATTTTCACTGAGCAACATGATATTTCATTGGCACATCTATCATGAGCGTACCCACAAAAAAGTTTCAAGAAGCCATGCCTGAAAGTCACAGGAAGTATTTGGTCTTTTGGTTTGAGGCGACCTTTTTAGGGGTCATGTCGACCATTTCCAGGGGCCCACTTAACATTGTCAGTGCCGAGTTGTCCCAAATGATTTCATTTTCCAAGACACATTTCTTTTTCTTTGCAGCTGAGTTCAATATCTGGACCAGGGAGGCCGGCGCCGGGGGTCTGTCTGTAGCTGTGGAGGGTCCCAGCAGGGCTGAGATCTCCTTTGATGACCGCAAAGACGGATCCTGCGGCGTTTCTTACGTGGCGCAGGAGCCCGGTAGATGAAAGACACGCACACACAAAAAAAATAACGTAATGGCTTTCTCTGTGCTCATGTGTGACACTGATATCGTCCTTCAGGCGACTACGAAATTGCCATCAAGTTTAATGATCAACACATCCCACATAGCCCCTACCTGGTCCACGTGGTGGGCCCCACCTACGACACCCAACACATGACCGTCAACGGACTTCAGGTGAGACGCCCACTGCTTGCCTGCCCTGCCCTGCCTTGTGGTTTATAATAAAATATATTCAAGATCATGTGTCAACAATTATACCAAGAAATATTACGTATCCGAAAATAATGTATCATTAAAATAAACAGAAAAATATTAACATAATCCCAAAAGCACATCAGATGATTGAGACACTAAAACGAATGTGTATAAAAAAAGTAGATCAAACTAAGATGTACGCCAGATACGATAAAAACATTTTGAGCAATATAAGAGCCAAGATAAATATCACGCGTGTGTTTGCAGAAGTCAGGTCTGAAGGTGAATCAGCCGACGTCCTTCGACGTGTCAATGGAAGGAGCCAAAGGAAAACCCGAGGCCAAGGTCACCAGCCCGTCTGGATCTCAGGAGGAGTGTGCCGTCAAACACCTGGAAAAAGGTACGCGTGGATGTGCGAGTGCGAGTCGCGCGCCGAATAATAACCCGACCTGCCCTCCGTCCCAGACAAGTACTCGATCCGCTTCATCCCCCGGGAGCACGGCCTCCACACGGTGGACGTCAAGTTTGGCCCCCAGGGCCGCGTCACTTCCTTCAGCGTCATGGTCGGGTCGCCCGAACAGGCCGGGCAGGCGGGACTGGTCTCGGCGTACGGTGCCGGACTGGAGAGGGGCACCACAGGTATTGCCATCATCGATTTGACAGTTTACGAGAACAAAAATCTTATCTTTATGAAAAATGAAGTTATGCTTTGCCAAGAAATGATAGGGCTTTTCTAGATAGATGTTTTTCTTCAGAGATTTCCCAAAAATGTTTTGAAGATCACTAAGAGATAATCAGAAACACTCTACAACATAAAAGAAAATTTACAGCATGTCATTTTTTTCAAGAATTTGGGGATTTTTGTTTTGTTTAGTTAGGATTTTTACAAGGAGAAAATTTGTGGGTTTTTTTTCAAAACTGTTTTAATCAATTCTAGCTGTAAATTGTTTTGTAGCTAAGATTTTTTAAAAGAGATGATAACAAAAAAATTGTATATATAGTATATATTTTTCTGGATGACAGTTATTTGGGGTGGGTTAAAAAGTTTACTTTTTCAGATACAAAGTTCTATTTTTTAATTCAGAAAAAAAAACGTTTTTTGCAATAGATAATTCGAAAATTCAATATAAACATTTTTATTTTTCTAGATTTTTTGTTAGCGATAGGATAAACGGTTCAAATAATAATAAAATTAGATTTTTTTTAGATAAAACGTATATTTTCTTTAGGTAGAAAGTCAAAAATTTCACAGACTGTTAAGATACCTGAATACAAAGTTGCATTATCCATATACATTTTTTCTGGATCTTTTTATTTTTGCCTCATTTTTTTTCTAGAATTTTTTTTTCGAGCGATAATTGTAAAATAAATAATAATTGTAAAAATAAAGGTAAATAATGTTTTTTTCCTAGATATGGCTAAAAAGTTGTATTATTATGGAAAAGTATTGCAAAAAGTTTTTGGAGTGACCAGTAAGAAAAAAAAATTGGGTAAAAAGTTTCATTTTTCTGGATCCTTTTGGGAGGATGAGGTTAGTGTTTCTAAATAGAACCTTTCATTTTTTTTCTAGTCTATTGTTGTTTCTGGAATATATTTATATATTTTGGGAGCAGGGTTGGTGAAGTGGTAGCTGCCGCTGCCTTTTGTGCAAATGAGCTCTGGAAGTCGGCAGCTGGTCGCAAGCCTGAATCAAAAATGCTTGTGACCAGCCCAAGTCGCTCCAGTTTTCTTGCATACCGTCGGAGGGAGCTCAGCCGGCGTCGGTCGAAACGTGATTTGTTTTGCGGCGTTTTGAGTATGCGTGCATCCCGGCGGCAGGCGTCCAGTCGGAGTTCATCATCGACAGCGCGGCGGCGGGGCAGGGCGCGGTGGCCGTGACGGTGGAGGGCCCGTCCAAGGTGCAGATGGAGTGCCTGGAGGTGGCCGGCGGCTACAAGGTGCTCTACACGCCCATGGCGCCCGGCAGCTACATCGTCGCCGTCAAGTACGGCGGACCGTACCACGTCGCCGGCAGCCCCTTCGTCGCCAAAGTCACGGGTCGGCACGCGCTTTGGCTCCTCTTCTGACGCCGCCTTCCGCCATCTTATCGTCCCTGTCTTCTTTTTTGCTTCCATCTTCTCGTATTTGATTTTCCATCGTTGTCGTCCTAGATTGGGCGTTTTCTGTCTTTGTCTTGTTTCATCTCTTTTCTGTCTTCTTTGTAATTGGTCCTCTGTTTTTCTTCTTCCTTTCACCTGTTCTCGTCATCTTTCGTTCATTTCCACCAATTTCTTCAGTCTTTTCAATTTTCTGCCTTCTTGGCCTCGTTGTCTTTTGCTGTCGCTCTTCCGTCATCTCACTCTGTCTTCTTGTATTCGTCTGTCTTTATTTTTCCTCCTCCACACCTTGTCTTTGGTATTCTTTGTCTTTTGTCCTTGTCTGGTTGTGTCATTTATTTTTCCTTCTGTTTGCCTCAAGTCTTTTTCGTTTTCTCCTTTGTTTCGTTTTGTCTCTTGCCTTCTTCCAACTATTTTCTCTCTTTTGTCTCCATCTTCTGCCAGACCAGTAATAAATTATTCCGCGTCTATAGCGGTCACTGGCCGTGAATGAGTTAAAACTATCTTCATTTGAATCATTGATATGCAAATTCATTGTCCACACGTGACGAAAACCTTGCGCTTCCACCCTTACTCTGATTTGACATGAGCGCACGGGCGTCCTCTTTCAGGTCCTCCTTTGGTAAATGTGACCAACAGCAGCATGTCGTCCTCGCTGACCCTTGAACCCTCCGCGGAAGCGTCGGCGGTCAGCAGCAGCAGCAGCGGCGGCGGCGGCTCTCTGCAGAGCGCCAACTGCGTCTCGGCTGCCTCAGACGCCAGCAAGGTGCTGAGCCGAGGCCTGGGCCTCAGCAAGGCTTACGTGGGCCAGAAGAGCAGCTTCTCCGTGGACTGCAGCCAGGCCGGTGAGTCCTGCTGCCCTCCCAAAATGTGACAGCCTTTGACGAACAATCTTCTTAATATCATAAATGACCTGTTGCTCTTTTGCAAGACATCGTACACGATAGTCGCCTTGAATCGGCCTACTTTCGTTTGATATTTTCTAACTTCCTGGTTCTCCGCCAATCACCACCTGCGCTTTTCAGCCTGACATCCATATGCCATGCCACAAGACAATGAAAAAACGTGCCGCTTTAACGAGCGTGACCAGCCAGGATTGAATGAGAAATGTTTGTTATTACCCGCAGGTAAGAACATGCTGGTGGTGGGTGTTCACGGCCCGCAGGTTCCCTGCGAGGAGGTCCTGATCAAGCACCTGGGTGACCTGCACTACAACGTCAGCTACGTGCTGCGCGAGCGCGGCGACTACATGCTGGTGGTCAAGTGGGGCGAGGATCACATCCCCGGCTCGCCCTTCCACGTCACAGTGCCGTGACGTGCCGTGACTCATACCAAGCGGGGGTGTCCAAAGTGGGGTGCCAAACGGCCCGTGGCTCATTTTGTGGGTTTTGTTTGGTTTGTTTTTCCCCCACCGGCCCGATATGCTTAAAAAGTACATCCTAATAACACTAAGACGGCCTGACAAAACTTAGCATCAATGGCACGGTACTTTAAAAGGAACAGCTCTTTGAACACACATGGTGGAGCAACATGTAGACAAACAATATCACAATACTCAGATATTTTCTTTAGCTGTGAGAAATGACTTACTACTGCAGTTTACTGGGTCACTTACAGTTGTTGTGAAGGTCATCTTGTGTGTCTTCATGACATGAGTCGCAAGGAATTGTTTGATTCTCTACATTCTATTTATGCTTTGCTATGTTTAAGTACAATATTAAAGAGTGTTTTTCGTTGAAATGCATGACCTTTCTTTTTTTGGGGGGGACACCAATGTACCTCTAAATAGGAAAATTGTGATTTTTTTCTCAGCTGTTTAAATTTTCCAATACCCCCTCACTGAGTTTTAAGATTTAATAAAAGCAAGTTAATATTTTGACCATTTTGGACACCCCTGCTGTGAACTAACAGTCATGCATTTTTAGTCATTAAATAACTTTCCTGTTGCTATTGACACCAACTTGAAAAATGTTGCAGTTGACTACGGTTGAAACGAGTTTCTCATTTTAAAAAGTGCTTAAAACGTTTGGAAATGTTGCTAAAAGGTTTATAAACAACTGGAACTACTTGTTGAGTTTTTTTCTGAATTAGCATCTGAAATATGGTCGTGATAAGATATTGCCAAAACTTTTCAAACTTGGAAGTGGAAAATGAGCAGTGTCTGTTGCCACACTCCAGTCCAGCAGGGGGCAGCGTACGATGGGCTGTGAGCTTTAGTATTGCTGGCCGCACTCTTACGCGACTACTGATGTTTTGATTTTCCCCACAATGTTGCACTCGTGCAAGTTTTCGTCTCCGATTGTTTTTTCTGTAATGTGGTCGCATCGGGTTCACATCTCACCTTGGTCCCATTTGAATGTTGGCTTCTGCTGTGTCCACCGGCACATTGCCAAGACTCTGCACATTTAGATAATTAAAATGAACTGGAATTAATGAGTGGTGTTTTTTTACAGTACGTTTTAGCCAAAATTTTTAATCGATCTATCGCTCGCTCGCTCTGTATATAATTTTTTTGGGGGGGCGTCGTAATTAGGGGTTGAATGATGAGGCAAGGCTAATGTATTTTTGGCAACAAAAAAAGTTGGATGTTTTTGAGAAACAGCAGATTTTGCAAATATAAAGTTGCATTTTTTAAAATATTTGGTTAAGATTGCCATGAAAAAATTGCCCCCTTAATTTGTATGCATTTCCCCTTAGTTTCTTTGCATTTTACCCACTTCAATGGTTCAAGGAAGTAACCTCACAAGAATATATTTTTTTTTCACCCCAAAACTACAGCCAAACAAAAAATGAAAAGGTTTTTTTTTTTTTACAATTGAAAGCGTACAATAAAACAAAACAAAAATCTATATCCAACAAACTCATAATGTGACTTTTTTTCCAGGTAACACTTCATGGTTTAAAGTTGACATTTAATGGGGAAGAAAAAAATGTCTTTACGTGTACGCGCGTGTGTGCGTGTATTCAAAGATGAGATCGCACAACAGCTTGGCGGGTGAACCACTTCCCATGGGCGTGGCACTGTTGTCACATGCAACTTGTAGATTGGACACCCACCCCCGCCGCCTGACCCCCCCCCGCCACACACACACACACACACACACAGACGCATTCTCTCTTCCTCAACTACGCAGTTCCACCCACCGGGCGACTTCGGACCAATGACAGGGCCGTCGCTCTCCCTTTGTCAAGTGTATGTCGCTTGGCACCGGTGAGCTTGTGGAAGCGTCTCCTCACTGACTCCCCGGCGAAGGAGGCGGAACGCAGATCGTCAAGTGAACGCTCATCCTCTTCCACTACGTACTTTTCTCCACTTCCTGAAGGTGAGCAACTACTTCCTGTTCTTACTTGCTCACCCACACCTGAGAGGCTTCAAATATTTCACCGATGCTCCGAGTCAGGCAAAGGAGCACCACTGTTGTTTTCAAGCCAAAGCTTTGTGAGTTCTGGTCTGTCTGAGTCCTACATGTGACAGCAATCTCCCGTATCTCATTTTTATCTTTGTAGAAGCTTCGAATGACTGGATAGTTAGCAACAGGTGACTTTTTAGGGTCAACTGGAAAAACGTTCGGGAATTCAGTGGTATCATCCTGTGATTTCCCGACAGACAGCAGTCTACTGTGTTTTTAAATGCAATTTGTAGACAGTAGTCAACAGGTGACACTTGACTGTCACTTGTCAGCCGAATTGAAAATTTAATTCTGGCCGGCTGTGACAACAATCTCCTGTATTTCTCAACCGGTGTCCCGTGGCACATTAGTGTGCTGCGAGAGAACATCCAGTGTGCCAAAATGTTATCAAATCAGTTATTCGGATGAAATAATAGTTTATCCCCCAAAAATGTTTATCTTCATTTATCCATTTATATATCAATTAAATGTTCTTCCACCAGATGGCAGAAGGTACAAAATTAACTTGTGCGTCCACCTTTTTTTTGTAAATCGCTTTGCTAGGTGGTGTGCCGTGAGATCTTTTTTATTTTTTCCATGTGAAATATGTGACTTAGTTCAATAAAGGTTGAGGAAACACTGATGTAGAGGCGTCAAATGCGTGATGAAAATAAGCTACAGGTAACATTTTATGGCAAAAAAAAAACCAGCTGTGTCCTATACATGACAACAATCTGCTGTATCATTCACCTGCAACAGTTGTGAAGGGTTGTGGTGATAATAAGCAACAGGTGATGCTTTAAGGTCAGTTGAATAGTCGAGCGATTTCTGGCAAGTAGAGGCCGTGCCTTACAGGAGACAACAACTTTGATGTTCTTCATATTGCAGCTTATTAGAGGCTTTCAAATGTTTGACATGGACAATAAGTAACAGGTGACTTTTTGACGGTTAATCTAATTGAAGACTTTCTGGCAAGTCAAGACTTATCTCATACATGTGACAACAATCTCCCATTCTGTAAATCAAAAAAATGTCTTGGTTTCGTTTATGCATTTTTGTGAAGGATTTTTTGGGGGGGGTTAAGCGGTCCTGTTCCGCACCGTTGATTAAAACCGTTGAGATAAGAAACGCAGAACTTGTCTGGGCAGATTTGTATGCGTGGGTGTACAGTAAAAACACTGAATTATGTTTTTGTTCAGATTGTGATTTTGTCTTAGAATATTGTAATTTATCCTTAAAATAGATTTTGAAAAAATAAATCACTATTACGAAAAATGTACTACTTTTTTCCTCTGAAAAATAAACTTACTGTATGTCGTTTTTTTCCCCTTAAATATTCTCAACTCTACTGCTATCTTTCTTACACCTTTTTTTCTCTTTTAAGATTCCGTCTTTATTCTCGACAATTTGAAAATGAGATGGTTTTTCAAGGCAAATAGGAGTGACCTCCCAGCAATCGAATCAATTGTTGCTAATGTTTTGATTTGGAGTAGTTCTGTTGTATTCTAAGAATGTGGCGCTTCAGGATTCCGGATACAAGTCAGCTGTTAACAATGTTGCATGTTTTCCTTTTTTTTTTTTTTTTTTTCAACCCCATCATCCTTCACTTTTGGACAACCTCAGCATTCCAATACATCTTTTCGTTGATAGCGCTTTCACAACAGCCTCAGCTCTTTACATCACAATAATGACAAGGTGACGTTGAAAGGCCTCCGGCAGCGTCTGCGGTGGCGGCCGGCTGCCAGCGCATGTGTCGTCACACGACTCCAACCTTTTAATTGGGGCTGTCAGTCATCAAGAGCGAAAAAAAAAAAGTCTAAAAAATGCCAGCAGAACATGAAGATGAGTTCTAATTGATTTGGGAATTCATCTGACTAAATCCTAATCTTATAGTGGAGTATTGAGAAAAAAAATACAATTAAAAAAAGAAGAAAAGAACTGATATACGTTGGAGAAAATGGTTTCGGTTTTCCAACAGAAGGAATGATCTTCTGGTAATGGGAGGGGAACCGCGAATTGCCATCAATCAACAAATGCAAAACATTTTTGACTCGATGCCATCGCGAGCGTGTGGATTTGAAGTGCGCGCTCCTTCCCTCCGGCGCTGTTCTTAATGAGCGTGCTTGGGACCCAAACAAACCCGTAGCGCGAGCCTACGATAAGATGAAAAGACGACCTCTTAAAGGGGAAGTCAAGCCGAAAATGTTCTTCTCAATAAGGTTGTGCCTTCACGAATCTGAACGCGGCATCCTGATTCATATGAAGCAGCAAATTCCACCCGTTTTTGTCCATCTGAGGGGGCGGCTATTTTGCTGTCGGCTGAAAATGACATCACAATTTCTTTGGGCTCAGGTGACGACCAATCGCGGCTCACCTGTTTATTCTGAAGCTGATCCTTGATTGGTCTTGGACGCCGTGTCAGAATGCCGTGTTCACGCGAGTAGAGGCGCATTGCACGTATTCTTGAGAAGAAAATGTTGGCGCCGACTTCCCCTTCAACACGAGACACTTTATGCAAATGAAGGATACATGTCAACAGCCGCAGCAGCGCGTTTGTTTCATAGTTGTTGGACAAGTTTGGGATGTTTGTTCAACACACACCTGTGCCTTCATTTTATTCGATCGATGCTCTCATCTTGGGGAAGGAAATTCTTATTTCCTTGCTAGCTGTACATTAGAGGGTGACGCTGGCGTGGATTTTCACCCCTGTTCCATCCGGCTCGCGTTCAGAAAGATTCTTCCACCCGTGCCGCTCTCGTTTTGGGAGTCATCTACATTCATGGACTCTCACAAACACACTCAGACTCTTCTGCCAGTTTACACATGACATGCATGCACTCACGGCTGACAATGAGGCACTCTAAAGTGTCCATGACAGCGGAGTATCCAAAGTGAAAATGCATACTCAGTGGGGTTGTGTATTTCAGTATTATTCTTATTAAACTTTTACGTGCAATACAATTTCAATTGAATTATTATTAAAATACGTTTTGTTTGTTTTGTTCTTTGTCCTACACTGAAAAAAATGGTGTTCAATTTTGTCTTTTTTTTAGGGCGGGGGGGGGGGGGGATCAAGTGGTTGCATAAAATAAATACAATTTTCAAGTAGAGGTATAGTTCAGTTAAAAATGTACCAGGAACCAGATGAATTTATTCCATGGTACCACTTGACAAAATTGAGTAAATTCAACAACAACAAAAATTTCCATTTAAAACCATTGTTAACATTCAGATTGGGGAGAATGTTACCATGGCTTAAAATAATATCAAATATACTTTTTAGAGATAAAACTACTGTCTCACTTTTGATGAACACTTGCACCTACTGTATTACTGTAAGTTCATGTCGGTCACACTCTTGAAACTTGGAGATTGAAGTATTTTCCCCATCGGTGTAACATTTTGAGAATTGCTGCTGTCGAATAGTGAAGCCCTCGATCAATGTTCCTGCTCTCTAACAGCTGCTTCACATCTGGGTTGCATGAAAGCCCTTCCATTGACTTGGACATGCTCCACAGATCATAAAAAGCACAGCTGCCCTTCAAAATGGGACTCCACAAAGGACACATACGCGCACGCACTCTCACACACACACGCACATGCGGGGTGTAACAAAAGACCGCTGGATTTGCTTTCCAAAGTGTTGTCAACTTTCAGCCGCAAGCCGCAGCGTTGCATAGTTGGATGTAAAGTGTTGGTTTTGTGTAAATATGGTGATGAGTGACATGCCTCTTGCGTGTTCAGACAGGTCCATCTCCATCTTCCTCTTCTTCGGCTCTTTGGCTGTTTTTTTCAGCAGCAGCCGCCATGAAAATAGCGTCTTTCAACATCCAGAAGTTTGGACGAAACAAAGTGTCCGACCCGGAGATCCTTCAGATCCTGGTGCAGGTACCACACTTTTTTTTTTAAACATCTAATGTAAGGATAAGCGGTACAGAAGACTATAAAAGGACCATTGGTTATTTGAAAAATAAATATTGTATTTTTCGATCAAATTACATTTTTAAAAACGACATCTGATTATTTGAACAAAAGGAATAATGCAAAGTTAAGTTCTAAATTAAATCATTCTTGAAAATATTTGAAAATATATTTTTTCTCCATACTAGCTGCATTTGTAAAACATGCAACCGATTAAAAAAAATTAAGAATAATGACTGTGTTCTTATTATAGAATAAGAATGCCATCATTAATAATTGTCATGTCTGGAATAAACAATGAAGGAAATTTCAAAAATACAAAAATATATATACTATATTTTTAGGAAATTAAAATGTGAAAAGAACCAACATATAACAATAAAAACATATTAAAATGTTGAAAATTATATTTTATAATACATTTATTTTATTACATAAGAATGTAAAGCCAAAAAAATCCTACTGATTTGAAAAGAATCAAAAACCGTATTTGTATTGAATTAAAATGTGAAAATATCCAATTGATTATTTGATGAATAAAAATAACTAACAATTCACATTATTTTTAAGCGAAAAAAACCCCAGCAGATTATTCCATTCTATTAAATTGTTGTATTTTATTTTAAAGAAAATATTTTAAAATGAAGCAAAATGTCTTTTTTTTTTTATACATGAAATCCAACATTTTATTTGACGACGATATAATTTCTGCTTATCTTTTATAAATTGCCCCAAGATTATCCGTCGCTATGACATCATCGTGATCCTGGAGGTGGTGGACATCAGCGGCACGTCGGTCCAAACCCTCCTGGATGCGCTCAACATGTACGTCCACTGTCCAAATCGCACCAAGGAACAGCAAAAATAAAGAAATACATAAATGAATATAAATGTGTGTGCACGTGCATGTAGTTCCAACGCGCCTCACCACTACACTCTGAAGATCAGCACTCGGCTGGGACGATCCCACTACAAGGAGCAGTTCATGTTCCTCTACAGGTGACGACGACGATGTCATCAGAAAGACACAATGGACTCGATGGCGAATTTCTTTTCTGGCACACGTAGGGACGACTTGGTGGACCTGGTGGGCTCCTATCAATTTGATGACCAGGTGACGGATAGTGGCGATGTCTTCGCCAGGGACCCATACATCCTGAGATTCCAATGTCACCAAACAGGTGCGGGAGTCGGCTTCGCACGACGTGTGCGCGTCCGGTGTTCACGTGTGTTTTCATGGCAGTGTTGAAGGACCTGGTGATGATCCCCGTCCACACCAAACCGCAGGACTCGGAGACGGAGCTGGACGAGCTATTTGACGTCTTTGAGCATGTCAAGATGAAGTGGCGAACTGATGTGAGGATAGTTTTGGTGTTTGGGAATTCAGCTCGCGAAGCCAGTTCGACTGAGTAGCATGCAAATTTGGTCGACACGTCTATCGTGGGTAGACCCCCCTCCCCCATATCTACTGTTTACTGTATTTTGGCCGTTTCAAAAGTCCTTCTTCAGGCAAACACAGTCAAGGGATTTTTTTTTTTGGGGGGTTGTTTTGGAGAGTTTAACTTGGAAAAATGAAATTTGGTAGACACATCTACCATGAGTAGGCTGACAAAAAAAAAAAGTCTGGAAGCCATGACCAAATATAATTTGGGTTTTGAAGAGGCTTTTTCGAGTCATTTTGGCCATTTACAAGATCCGTCAAAAGCTTTGGGATTTTATGAAAATTCAGCCCCCATGGTCTGTTTGATTTGAGGATATTTGGTTGATGTGTCAACCATGGAAAAACCCATAAAAAAGGGTCTAGAAGGCATGAACAGAAAGACACAGGAACTCTGCTGTTTTGGTTTGAAGGAGCCGTTTTCGGGTCAATTTGGATTTTTTTTTTCTTAGAATCACAGCCCCCTACATTCAGTTTCAACAAGTAGCATGACATTTGGTAGGCAAGTCCGTCATGAGTAGACCCACAAAAAAGTCTCCTAGAATCCAGTAAAACTGGCTTTTGGGCCCTGGTTTTTCAGGCCCCATGATCAAAAAGACACAGGAAGTCGTCCATTTGGGCTTGAGAATCATTGCGGCCCTTTCTAGTGTCTTTCAAAAGTGTCTAATGTCCTTTTACTTCAGCCCATGAAGCCATTTTCATGAGCAACGTAATTTTTCATTGGCATGCCATTCATGAGTAGACCCACAAAAAAGTGTCAAGAAGCTACGGCTGAAAAGACACAGGAAGTCTGCCATTTCCAAGGGCACTTCAATGTCCGGCTTGTAGATATTTTGGTCCCATTCTTATTTAATTTGAAGCATGTACGCTAGATAGATGACTCGCTCCCGTGCCCCCACAAGCTATGAACAGTTTGAGTTGTCAACATTTTCTCCAAACTACATCACCCACGACAGAACATGATGATCTTGGGCGACTTCAACGCGGACGGCGCGTACCTCTCCGAGCGCGAGATGCAGCGCATCCGCATCCGCAGCGATAAAAACTTTCACTGGCTGATTGGAGATGACGTCGACACTACGGCCAGCATGGGAAACACCAATACATATGACAGGTGGGATGCAGAGGTGGAACGTCCGATACTACACGCGCATCTCAAGCATTAACCTTCAGGTAACTCGGACCAAAACCGAGTCAAGCTAAGTCTTTCATGACTTATGCAGAGCAAGTCCTAAAACTGATCACTGGAGCCATTCTCAAGATCCAGTCATGGTCACTCGAGTAACCCAATTTTGGAAGGATGGAAGTAGGCAACTGCTAACAAATGGTCGCAGTTAAAAACCTTTTTAAACGGACTGACCCGTTCCAGGATCGTGGTCTACGGAGACGACATGCTCCGCGCCGTGGTGCCAAACTCCGCCAAACCCTTCAACTTCCAGAAAGCATTCGGCCTCAGCAATGAACAGGTGCGTGGTGAAGCAGCATGTGGCTCGTCACCCAAGATTTCCTGTGTAATCATTCCTCCCCTTTCTCTCTAACACATGTATTAAAAACTGAGATTGAGACGTCAAAAGGCCAAAATCAACACAACTTGTGTTTTTTTTTTGCAGGCGCTTCAGGTGAGCGACCATTATCCAGTGGAAGTTGAGCTGAGGTCTCTCACCACGCCACGACAAGAAAATGAAGGCAAGTACTGTACTTTTTTTGTCACATGTCAACATCAGCACAGTGAGCAAGTAGTTAGCTGGTTGCCTCACTGTTTTGAGGTTCAGGGTTTTTTTTTAATCTCTGCTAAGGCTTTCCTTCGTGGAGTTGGCATGTTATCCTGTTGAAATGTGCATTATCTGTATCGTCCGAGGTGTTTGAGGTGCTCGGAATTTTCAAGTACCGTACTATGATTAGATTGTATTGGAGTGACAAAGATAATGGTTTGAGTATAGACCCTTGTGGAACTCCACAACCCCTCAATTTGTTTGTTTGATTCTACCTCAGCAGGTCCACATTTGGACAGTGAACTGCTGGAGTTGCAACGAGGAAATCTGCTATTGGAGCGCGAGAAACTCAAGCTGGAGATCCAGATCCTGCAGATGAAACTGGCCAAGATGAGGCAAGGGGATGAAGAACAACAACTGCTGCGATACCTGCCACGCCAGCAGCCAACCTCAAGCTGCAAAATGCTGTGAGATCATAACAACTTGCTCAATGTTTCGGGCTGAGGCCAACAGACTCGTTTACGAGTCAAACCTGGAAGTCCGCAAAGTGAGGGTGACGATAGTACATTTCAATACCATTCTGCTGAACATGAGACCTCTGAGTCAGTTACAGCTGTATACAATCACTTCCACTAGTTGAGTAGTTAAACAAGGCACAACCACTTTTACCTCAGATAAATCCACTTTATGGAGACATTTCATGACCAATTAATTTTTTTCTTGCAAGTTTTTAATATTTTTATATTAATACTATAATGGTACAGATATAGACACTTGTGGAATTCCGCAGTCGCTTATAAAGCATATGAGACATGTTTTCTTTCTTTTTTTTTTGCTAGCTCAATTACTATGTGCATTATACTGTATCAAAACATTATGCAGCTGTTCAATATGTATACATTATATATACACAGTGTAGATGTATTTTTGGGAGGTTGGGATCTCTGCAAAATGGAAAAAATATTCAATCTATAGACAATTGATGAAATATTTTTGGGATGAGTATGAAAAAATATAGATTTGAAAAATATTCTTTGTCCTTTGTGTGTGTGTGTGGGGGGCGGGGGAGCAGTGAAGATATCCTGCATATCACACAATGTACATCTTTTTGGTGATATTCTGCCCCCTTTAGGTACTTTGTAATCACAGCCCATGAGGGACTCTTTCCGATTTCAGTCATATACTGTACTGTACTCTAACTACATAAGAGATAGAGCAAAGTGGAGGTGATTTCAAAGCATTTTATTAGACTCTCCCTCCTTTACAATAAAAGGTCCTCAAAAAAAAAAAACACGTTTTTGATTATATTCTTGTACATAATTTTAACAGCAATCAACCTTTTATTTGAAAACGGCTGGTCAGTGTTTGACGACAGGTGTTTATGACAAGAAAATATCACGGTGTGAAACCTGGCGTTACAAGCTGGCACACACTTCAAACCAGAGCAAAACAAACCAGGCACGCTCCAGTCAGGGTAATCCGAGCAGGGAATTATCGGCAGGCTTCACTTTTTGCCTGACTTCTTGATGCCAGTGCCAGCTGATAGAGAAAAAAAAGACAAGACAGTGCATGAGGATAGCTACAAAGCACAGTAAGGCAGCTATTGGTGGAGATAGAGGCCGAGCCCTGCCACGAATAGCCGAAAAACGTTAATTGACACCACTACCTAAATTCTGCCAACAATTCTCTTTTAAGAAAGGAATTGACAATTCCTCAAACACTCCAATATCTTGCCCATATTTGGAAGTGGATGCTTAGCAGCCTACCAGGAAGTTGCAAAAATGCTTTTCCTCCTGATTGGGCTCTTGCTGTTAACACTCTTAAAAACACGCCACCATCCCCTCTCCTATTGGCTGATGTCACAGAGACGCTGCTGTCAAGAAGAAAACTTTTTATCCCGAGATGCCGTTCTGTCGGCCCACCCCCGCACCTGTTGTTAAACCCAAAAAATGATTGTCGAGTAATCAATGTCAACCTCTAACCATCATTCCGTCGTAGTCGTAGGGGTAATGTCAACAAGCCGGTGCAACCCTGCTGCATTTTGTCCAAGATCTACATGTTAAACAATGCACTTCTTACCTAGAGGTCCTTTGCCAGAAGCTTTGACCTTCAAGGCCTCCAAGGCCTTCTGCTCCTCCTTCTGCTTCTGCTTGAAGGCAACATCATCCTGCACACACATTTAGCACACTTTTAAAATATCAAAGGAACATCTAAGTGCGGCTTGACTGTACCAGTTAACCAAATGAACCTCATGCGTGCATAGGCATTTGCAAAATAAAAAATGCAATATAATGTCATATGTTGATGAAACCTACGTCATCCATTTCCTTGGTCTGTTTTTTGGCAGCCTTCAGTGGTTTCTTTTTGCCTCCTGAAAGTAAATGCGTTATTGTCAACGGCGAACACAATTGACTGTGCACGCAGTTGACTGAGGTGTGAACGTTATTGCAATTAATGAATACCATGACTTGGAATATACAATTAAAAAATATATATTTTCTCCATTTGCATTATTAGCGCGGCTCTCTTTAGCAACAGCTAACCAGCTAATCCAAACATAATCAAGCAACAGTGTTATTAAATGTGATACTTATATATGGATAAATGATACAACATATACAACGACGTCTCACCTTCTCTGCCAGACATCTTGGCGTTAATAAGAACAAAAAGAGGAAAAGGGTAGTGTGCTTGGATGATACTGTTGTGCTGCCTGCAATCCAGTCGCGAAGAAGCCGCGCCGTAAGGACCCCCATGCCAGGAAAACTTTGAACCCGGAAATAGAAGCACCGTTATTTGCCGGATCAAAACTCACTCGTTGTCACGTTAACTCTCTTTTCACAGAATGACAACTTCGGGACGCTGAAAAATATCATCCCAGTGACATGTTTGTATCGGAAACACACAGGAATACAGGTCTGTGTTTTTGTTTAGACGATATATATATATACATATATGTTGTGACAAAGCAAAATACGGACGTGATGCTAAATGCTAGGTTGCTACCATTGGAAATGGGTAGAGGACATCAGCGGCCGTTTGCCGGCGAATAGAAGAATGGATAAATGAGACTCTATTGTCATTGCTGATTATTTTCTCAAGTAAAAGGCATCCAACCAGTAGTTTTTAAACAGTAATCGAATAGCATTCTGGGTGGAGTAAAAGTATGGATGCGCTTCTTCAATGAACATAAATAATACAAAGTCAGAGTGAAAACTGTAGTGTCAAAATGTTATTTACGTCATTTGAGTCCAGAAGGGAAAAAAATAATTCTAAGAGGCAGTGAAAGAAAGAAGACTGAAAAGTTGAAAGTAGTATACAAGTTGCAAAAGCTCGTTTTGAAGAAATTAAATTAAAGAAGGAAAGGTGGCAAGCAGAAAAATAGGTTGAAAAGTGGATCTGAAGGAAGGCATCAAAGAGGTCCGAAAGGAAGCAGAGATGGTGTGAATCAAGGAAAAAGAAAAAAAAGGTTGAAGTAAAAGAAGGATGTATGGACACAAGAATAAAAATGTACTCTCTGAGTGAAGGAAGCAAGGAAACGTTGCCAGGAAAAAAAACCAAACAAACGCATTTTGTCAGGATGCTCCCCATGATGTAAACTGGTTGTCCAAATCTAAATTCCTTAATTAAACAATTATTTACAGGTGGTATCTCTTCAGCTGTGGACAAATTGCACCTCTGATTCTGTCCATATTGCACTTCTTGATGAGGTACTTTCTAATTAAATTAAGCAACAATACAATACACTTAAGTAATTCATTGATGCTAATGGGGCCAGGTACAGACTTCATGGCTCGGGTTGTTGGTCCCGCCTCTTCCTGCTTGGGCCCCTGCCGGTCCGGGTGTGTGTGGTCCGGACCTACTGTACCCATCGACAACCCAGCGGCCCCCGCTTGGCTGGTGCCGATGGCCTGAAGGAGCGAGCACTCTCTGTCATACAGGTAAGTCAAATCCTTCACAACCTGACATCTGCTTTTACTTGGAAAGCAATGATCAATATTTGGACCTGTTTTCCAAAGGATGTTATGGACCAAACCACAAACCAGTGAATGACTCCTATTCGAATTATGTTTGTGCACTTTCTGCTCTGTCAATTTGAAATAATCTCGTGATTGGAAGAAAATAAGTATTAGGTGATGGAAAAGAAAAAAGATCATAGCAACAATTATTTAATTCTTCATTTTTTAATTCATTATTTGATTGTTAGATTTAGTCCCATTTTCATTTCATGAACACCACAACTTTGTTGTGGTGTATTTTTGGGAGGTTGAATTAATGGCATCGATGGGGAAAATTGATTTGGACAATCAAGCTTGAAAGTCAAGGTACCACTGTAATCTGATTTTAAGTTTCTATATCAGTGCCAAAAGAAGTCATTAATAATAATGGTCGTACTAATAATTCTAATCATAACTAAAATAAATATATTTGTTTTTGTCCAGCATGCCGGTCGCTTAGGTCAGCAGTGGGGCCGGCAGTCTGCCCTGTTGGCCGCCGCCACCATGAACAGCTGGTGGGGGAAGTACGAGGAGTTTGTCGGCCTCAACGAGGTCCGCCAAGCGCAGACCAAAGTCACAGAGGTCAGTAGATAGCCCGGACTGGTCGGCAGTCATTCACAGGGCACATAGGATCAAGCTATGCGTTGGTTGCCACTCAATTATGGGGTACGTATTGACAAACGCCATCAGTCAATTACAAGGCGCGGGAAGACAAACAAGACATCTGTTCAGGAGTCAATCATGGGGCACATTTAGACAAAGTGGATTGGTCGCCTGCCAATCACAGAGCCCCTGAAGCCAAGCAGTGACGACATTCAACGAACAGGTTTCACATTGTTGCATTCAAAATCTTCAGATCATTCAAATCACCTTAGAAACACTTGTCAATATTTCTAATGTTTACACATTACACCAAAAAATCATTGACAATAATAATAATTTTTCACAAAAAAAATTCTACAGAAGGTCATTATTTTTCTCATTCCAAAAATTCACAACTTGTTTCCAAATTTAAACTTTAAACTTCCAACTTTAAGCTAGGACTCTTGGGTTTTTTTTCCTTGATCTACACCCCTTCTAATTTGTACATTTTGCAAGGCGATGACTTGGCCAATCTGTCCTGGGTGACGTTGCAGGGAGAGGCGGCGTTCATGGCGTCGAGGGGGCTGGTGCGCGAGGCCCACGCCAGCCTTGAGGCGGTGCAGGTTCGGCTGAAGGAGGCCCGGGCCCGCTTGGAGCGCGTGTCCCGGGAGGAGGCCGCCTACCTGGAGCTGGCCACCTTGGAGCACCAATTGCTGCGGGACGAGCGGCGGCTGCGCGAGGCGCACGGGCACGCTGAGGCGGCCGAGCGCGAGACCTTCGCCTCCTTCTCGGCCGCCGTGCGCGAGAGTCACGAGAAGGAGCGGACGCGGGCGGAGCGCACCAAGAACTGGTCGCTCATCGGGTCGGTGCTGGGCGCCCTTATCGGCGTCATGGGCTCCACATATGTAAATCGCGTACGCCTACAGGTGAGGACGCGCCCAAAAAGGGCTCGGCTTGCACATGTATAATTTTCATGCTGTGTGTGTGTTTTGTAGGAACTCAAGAGTCTGTTGCTGGAGGCCCAGAAGGGTCCGGAAAGCCTGCAGGAAGCCCTCAAAGTCCAAGCTGGCAACCATCGCTTGCAGCAGGACGAGCTGGGGGCCCTCATCGACAGCCTGAGGGTCTCCCTGCGGGGGACCGCCGTCGCCGAGGGGAGCAGTCCTCCCCCCGCTGACCGCTCCCCACTCCTGGACTCCCTTTTACCCCAAGTGTTGGAGTTACGGCAATGCCTGGGCGGGGTTCACGGCGAGCTCTCCCACGTAAGGAAGCTCCTGGAAAGCGAGCACCGGCGGGGTTCCAATTGGACGCCTGGGTCTGCGGAAGACACTCAGAGGACGCCGGGGGAGCGGATTGGTCGCAGCACGCTGTACAATGCTGCCTTTGCCTACACGGCCGCCGCCCTCACCGTCGCCGCCGTGTACACGCTGCTGAGAGGAGGAGGAGCTTAGACCGACAAACTTGATGTGAGAGGGCAGCGTTAAGAAAATGGGCCAATTTTCCACTCTTGGAGTATGTAATGTAACTGATTATCATGTTTCACTTGCAGACTTTTTTAATTAATAAACAGACTTAATTGATTAATTTCACATGAATGGCTGAGAAGGCAATGACGCCAATGACTACCGTATTTGTATATAGCATCTTAAAAAGTCAAATTTATCCAACAGTGTCTCCTTGAAAACATTTCCTGGTGACTTGAAGTTCACAAATGACACGTCGAGGTGAATTCAAATATTTCACTGTCATTGCTATGTTGCCTTCAGGTATGTTTGAAGTAATGTATATTTATTTTTGTATGTGTGCGGACGTACGCTGGTAAATCCTCCCCAGCAGCTGCCGAGTCTTTTCTTAGCACAATCATCATTCGGCGCTCAATCTAAGAGGCTCATGTGGGCGTAATACGCAACCATGTGGAACGCCATTTATGTTTGGATTTAATGATATAATGTATATATTGTCTATTTCTATATTTTATCATAGGTAAGTATAACATTATTTTTTAAATAATGAATTATGGGTTGATATTATGGCTTTGTATTACCTTTTTTTGAGTACATATTGATGACATATCAGCATGTATTTTAATTTTGTTTGCTTTGACATAAACGGCTTATAATTAATTTGACATTATGTGAGGGAAATTAAATCATTATTAACTTTGGACTGTTATGGAAGCAAGGACGTTTTTGACATGTACATGTACAACACATCATCACATGATCGTGCAATCCGGGTCACTGCCTGTGTGTGAAAAAACAATCGTCACACGATGTC
Source organism: Hippocampus mohnikei (assembly GCA_026261675.1). NCBI lineage: Eukaryota > Metazoa > Chordata > Actinopteri > Syngnathiformes > Syngnathidae > Hippocampus > Hippocampus mohnikei. The sequence goes on along the minus strand of JAKGUB010000334.1, from coordinate 14,780,786 downwards.
AATAAAAGCTGTAGCCCATTGCTTATGACCCCTATCATTCCCTGAAGGCCGTGTTTTGTTTTTTTACGACCACACAAATTCTTGAATGGCTCTCTGTCGTGACATTGTTCCTGTGGAAAAGTTTCTCCTATATGTTTAGGGAAAGCGAACACGTGATGGCGTGCACGCCCCCCCCCCATTCCTCCCCTTAGGCGTGTTCATTGTTATGACTTCAATTGAGTTTGTAAATAATCTGCTGCAGTGCACTTTGTCCAACCACTGCTGTGCTGTCAACCAAAGCTGCCGAGGGGGGGGGGCATTTTTATGTAAAATGAATGACGATAAATACGTTACATTTTGGCAAATGATGCACTGAATAGACAATGTCAGATTAAAATGTTTCAGATATTCCGCTGACCTGGCTGATTAGAGCGCCTCGTTGTCACGACATGGAGAAAGCTCGTGAAGAAGTGGCAGGATATATATTTTTCTAGGTCATCGTAGAGGGATTTGATTGACAGTTGAGTGGGGTGTGGTTTCAGCGCATTTAGCGGATCTGCCCATCGTGATTGAGAGGGGAGGGAACGGGTTGACTTTTCACTATTTTCAAGCCTCATGCTTTCGCATTTATTTTTATATTCATATACAGATTTATTTTAATCATAGACATTTGTCAGAGTTAACAATACCTTTCTCTTTGCGTCTGTCTATTTTATAGCCACTTTAAATACAAAAACATTTCCCCTCCAAAAAGTAAAACTCATTTTACCACATAATGCCATCTGTTATGAATTCACGTTTTGTTGTTGTTGTTGTTTTGTTTTGAAAAAACAGATGAGAACTGTATACATATTCATCAAGTGGAACACCAATGAAAAAAACCAAAAGAAAAAGCCGATGGAAAAGGGAAGGAAAAGTGACACGCAATGCGTTTCAAGTACGGAGGTCAACGAGTTCAAATGAGTAAGGGATTTGTGTGTCTGTCCTCCTTGCTGACACAGGGTCATAGGATCAAAGATGTGAGAATGTCTAGACACGTTTGTGTGTGTGCGCGTGCGTGTGTGTGCGTGCATGCGTGTGTGAAGAGTGTGAGCGGCGCTATACAAATTGAGGGGTGGAGGACATTTTGTTGGGCGCAATGACGTCGCATTGGTCCGTCATGCATTTGAATGGGCTGGGAGTGAGTTTACACAACGGTGTCTGCCTAATTTGTCCACGTCAACTTGAATTATCACCTACAGATTTTTGTCTCGAGGCCAACTGTCCACTTTCACAGCGCACACATGCGGGCAAGCTGGAGATCGGTCGCCGGTCAGTCAAAGTGGATTTACAGTATATATATATAGACAACCTATGGATTGATTGGCAGTCAATCAGGCAAATAGAGTATCAAAACAAGGAGTTGTTTGTTAGTAAGTCACAGAGTGAATGGAGAGAAACCTGTGAATGGTTGCCAGTCAACCGCAGGGCACAAACTAACCGCACTGAACGGACAAGCAGTGAATTGATATTAGGAATGTTCGATACCACTTGGGTTTTTTTTTTCAGACCGATACCAGTACAAGTATTCACTCTTTGGGTACTCAGTGATACCGAATACCAATATCTGTCGTACTTTTGATATTTAAAATGTTCATTCAGGACCCGATACCTTAAAATACGGCCGGTATCAGCCCGATAGCGATATCTGGTATCGGTACTCGCCCATCCGTAATTGACAGGTCAATTTTAAATGGCAAACTATGGATCGGTCAATGACATGGAACATAAAGAGAATCAATTGATTGTTCAACCCCAGGGCACACCGCGAGATCTGTAGACAGGTCGCCAGTCACTCGCAGGCTATTCATGCCGTACCAGGCGTAAAACGAAGTGCTCGGAGCTTGGGTATCTGCATGTCGCTATACATTGAGGTGAAGCGCTTTCACTGGAGGGTCAACGTCATCGGAAAACCGCCGCACTCGGATTTCATGCTGCATATTTCAGACTCGAATGTCAAAAGACATCTGGAGGAAGAGTCGGCGGGACGGCGTCCAAGCGTTCCGAGGGAAAGCGCCTCAGTGGAACATGACACAGAAACGTTACGTCTGCTGATGTTTCTGACAAAATGGTTCCACTTGAAAGCCAAGTTCCCTTAGCAACACTGTTGACTGCCGTGTTTGGAGAGGATCATGAGTGACGACAGGTGGGACGCCGACATACTGTACCTTTGACCCTCAAGAATGCCCAAACGAGCCTCCTCCTTCTCATTTGTCACCTCACTTCACAGCAACTTTCACACAGGGCTTACTTACGTAAGCAACGGAGAGAGCAGGCTCAATCTCACTCACACAAGTATTTACTGTGCCTCGGCGAACACCAACCGAAAGATGAACAAGCCTCTTGGGGAGACGGTGAGAAAATTCAGCCACCAAATTCAGTTCGACTGCGCAACTTGAAATTTGGTCACCGTGTCAATCATGCTTAGGCGTGTTCATTGTTATGACTTCAATTGAGTTTGTAAATAATCTGCTGCAGTGCACTTTGTCCAACCACTGCTGTGCTGTCAACCAAAGCTGCCGAGGGGGGGGGGGCATTTTTATGTAAAATGAATGACGATAAATACGTTACATTTTGGCAAATGATGCACTGAATAGACAATGTCAGATTAAAATGTTTCAGATATTCCGCTGACCTGGCTGATTAGAGCGCCTCGTTGTCACGACATGGAGAAAGCTCGTGAAGAAGTGGCAGGATATATATTTTCTAGGTCATCGTAGAGGGATTTGATTGACAGTTGAGTGGGGTGTGGTTTCAGCGCATTTAGCGGATCTGCCCATCGTGATTGAGAGGGGAGGGAACGGGTTGACTTTTCACTATTTTCAAGCCTCATGCTTTGGCATTTATTTTTATATTCATATACAGATTTATTTTAATCATAGACATTTGTCAGAGTTAACAATACCTTTCTCTTTGCGTCTGTCTATTTTATAGCCACTTTAAATACAAAAACATTTCCCCTCCAAAAAGTAAAACTCATTTTACCACATAATGCCATCTGTTATGAATTCACGTTTTGTTGTTGTTGTTGTTTTGTTTTGAAAAAACAGATGAGAACTGTATACATATTCATCAAGTGGAACACCAATGAAAAAAACCAAAAGAAAAAGCCGATGGAAAAGGGAAGGAAAAGTGACGCACAATGCGTTTCAAGTACGGAGGTCAACGAGTTCAAATGAGTAAGGGATTTGTGTGTCTGTCCTCCTTGCTGACACAGGGTCATAGGATCAAAGATGTGAGAATGTCTAGACACGTTTGTGTGTGTGCGCGTGCGTGTGTGTGCGTGCATGCGTGTGTGAAGAGTGTGAGCGGCGCTATACAAATTGAGGGGTGGAGGACATTTTGTTGGGCGCAATGACATCGCATTGGTCCGTCATGCATTTGAATGGGCTGGGAGTGAGTTTACACAACGGTGTCTGCCTAATTTGTCCACGTCAACTTGAATTATCACCTACAGATTTTTGTCTCGAGGCCAACTGTCCACTTTCACAGCGCATACATGCGGGCAAGCTGGAGATTGGTCGCCGGTCAGTCAAAGTGGATTTACAGTATATATGTATAGACAACCTATGGATTGATTGGCAGTCAATCAGGCAAATAGAGTATCAAAACAAGGAGTTGTTTGTTAGTAAGTCACAGAGTGAATGGAGAGAAATCTGTGAATGGTTGCCAGTCAACCGCAGGGCACAAACTAACCGCACTGAACGGACAAGCAGTGAATTGATATTAGGAATGTTCGATACCACTTGGGGTTTTTTTTTCAGACCGATACCAGTACAAGTATTCACTCTTTGGGTACTCAGTGATACCGAATACCAATATCTGTCGTACTTTTGATATTTAAAATGTTCATTCAGGACCCGATACCTTAAAATACGGCCGGTATCAGCCCGATAGCGATATCTGGTATCGGTACTCGCCCATCCGTAATTGACAGGTCAATTTCAAATGGCAAACTATGGATCGGTCAATGACATGGAACATAAAGAGAATCAATTGATTGTTCAACCCCAGGGCACACCGCGAGATCTGTAGACAGGTCGCCAGTCACTCGCAGGCTATTCATGCCGTACCAGGCGTAAAACGAAGTGCTCGGAGCTTGGGTATCTGCATGTCGCTATACATTGAGGTGAAGCGCTTTCACTGGAGGGTCAACGTCATCGGAAAACCGCCGCACTCGGATTTCATGCTGCATATTTCAGACTCGAATGTCAAAAGACATCTGGAGGAAGAGTCGGCGGGACGGCGTCCAAGCGTTCCGAGGGAAAGCGCCTCAGTGGAACATGACACAGAAACGTTACGTCTGCTGATGTTTCTGACAAAATGGTTCCACTTGAAAGCCAAGTTCCCTTAGCAACACTGTTGACTGTTTGGAGAGGATCATGAGTGACGACAGGTGGGACGCCGACATACTGTACCTTTGACCCTCAAGAATGCCCAAACGAGCCTCCTCCTTCTCATTTGTCACCTCACTTCACAGCAACTTTCACACAGGGCTTACTTACGTAAGCAACGGAGAGAGCAGGCTCAATCTCACTCACACAAGTATTTACTGTGCCTCGGCGAACACCAACCGAAAGATGAACAAGCCTCTTGGGGAGACGGTGAGAAAATTCAGCCACCAAATTCAGTTCGACTGCGCAGCTTGAAATTTGGTCACCGTGTCAATCATGAGTTTAAAAAAAAAAAATCATGCTTTAACCCTCTTGTGCACCCTGTTACCTGATGACATGATAAGCTGCCCACTCTAGTAACCCGCTGTTCAGGTTCAAGCTTGTAGAAGGCCCAACCAGAAGCTGGTTGTGAATTCTGATTGATAAGATTTTCATCATATGTTGTCATTTACGACCAGTAATACAATTTCATCAAGCCCATGCCGCAAATCAGTGCGGTCTTTGAGTGGAAGAACACAAGACGATAACTCCTTAATAATTAACTGCCAACTATCAGCTGGAATCTTGCAAAAGTGACAGTAAAAAAATTGCGACACGTCGCGTGGCGCCAGGGGAAAATGGCAAAAGGACGAACAGGAAATGAAGAAAAACAATGTGAAATAAGTCGCCGTACATGCCGAACGTGTGGCGGCAGTCGACAAGGATGTCATCATTTCCAGCCGGTCACAATGATCCTTTTATAAAAGGATTATTTATGTAATATCTTAATCCCCACCGTAGGAAGGAGCGGCATTGGGGAGTGGAGGCATTTAATGGGTGAGGGTTCGACTTTTTGAACTAATCTGATTAGAATCTTTCTAGAACCAAGGACTTCAAATACCGGGAAATAATCACAACAGAGGAGCCATTTTAGGGCCGTTTTGTTGTGGAACTTGTCTGAGATATTTTGGGGAAATTCAGCTCGAGAAGTCAGCATCACTTGGTAGGCGTGTCTACCATGAGAAGACCCACCAAAATATCTCTTGGACCCACGCCATAAATTAATATATAGGGGTCGTACAATGACGAATTGGTCCAAGAGATTTTTTTTTTTTTAATGCAGCACCTGAAGCCAGTTTCCTCTGAAACACAGAATTTACACAATTTGGCAAGCATGTCTGTCATGTATAGCCCCACAAAAAAATCGATCTAAAGAAAAACAACAACAACAACAAAACAGCAATTTTGGCCACTTCCAGGAGTCTAACTTGTTTAAGAGTTTTATTTGAAAATTCAAATTCAGCACTCAAGGCCAGTCTCACGAAGCCGCATGACATTATCTGTCAAGAGTTAACCCACAAAAATATCTCAAGGACATAAACCCAACACAGCCGTTTTGTTGTCAACGTGACCATTTCACGGTCGATTAGGCACTTCCACTTGGACGAAAAAGAGGAACTTGTCCTCGAGATTTGGATGGATGGGTGATTGTGAAACATTTAAATTTGGGAGTATTGTGGCAGAACTTTCTATTACAAGGTCAAATATTGGCCAAGTATCTTGCTTTGCTTCGAACGCAATCATTCAACAAGGTTGACGTCAACCCCGAGGCCAGTAAACAAATGGGCTCGTCGAGGCATGCAAAGCGAAAAGACTTCCTTGTTGCCGCTGACCACTCCGTAAACGCTTACCGGTACTCTAATCATTGTGACAAACCAGTTCATCTGCAGCATTTGCTAGATTGGCGAGATCAAGAGGTGGATCCATTTGAAACTTTTTCCTGAGAGTCAAAGGCACCAAACCAGAGATCACGTTTGAAATCAATCCTTTTTTCCCCCCACAAATAGTAGGTAAATACGAGCTACAGCCGAGAGTACTCGGTAAAACCATTCGAACAAAACACGCAAATCAAAGACACTCTCTTTTGATGATGAGTCACAAGCGGCTAGCCAGCTAACATAATGTAGCCGTCTATATCTTTACTCTGTATCCAGTCAAAAATGAGCACACGAACGCGTCGCACGCCGCAAATTAACTTGAATACACGCCTGCGATGATAGATAAATTTGATCTGGAGTAGCACAACAAAAAATCCCCATGCAAACAAGAATGTGTTCAAATACACGAATGTGTGACAAAATGCCTGTTTTGACAAATGGATATGGCATTAAATTCCCTGGAGCACACATGGGGGTGGGTAACATTTATGACGTCGACATGTTCATGTGTTTCACTGCTGAAGGGCAACAAGCTTTCTGTACATTCTCTTCTGCAGCTTATATGATGGTTATCTGTATCATCTGATGTCAGGCGGTGGTTACAGTACAGACATCTGCATTTCATTAACTTGGACTTGATCTCCACCAACATTAAAACGATTGAGCTTACAGTAACGACCTACTTCATGTTGAACATTTGCACTGCATTATTTGGGGTCCTCAACACAACCGTCTTCCTAAAGCTGCAGGCCTGGAAGTCGGCCATTTTGGTTTGAAGCAGTGTCAAAGTTTGATGATCATTTTGAGGATTTTGGGAAAGTGGGAAACACCGTCAGGGGCTCCTGACTGATTTAAAATTGGGTGGGCATGTCTGGGTGGGTATCTTTATATGACCCTTGACCCCTTCTCTCTATCTATACACAGCCATTCACACTCATATTTACTCGACTGGGTAATATAGTGGTCACTGAACCTGGAGTAAATGCTGAAATCAGCGCAAACAGTAGCAACATACAAATTGCACATAGGAAGACCTCACAATTGTGAGGCAGACGTGCCAATCAGCACACTGTGCTAAGGACTTGATTCTCAAAAATCAAAAAGCTAAACAATTGCTCAACAGTCAAAACCTGACCATCTATGTGTAAAAACTCTCTCTCTCTCTCTCTCTCTCTCTCTCTCTCTCTCTCTCTCTCTCTCTCTCTCTCTCTCTCTCTCTCTCTCTCTCTCTCTCTCTCTCTCTCTCTCCCTATATATATATGTATATACATGTATATATATATATATATATCCATCCATCCATCCATTTTCCGTACCGCTTGATCCTCACTAGGGTCGCGGGGGTGCTGGAGCCTATCCCAGCTGTCTTGGGCAGTAGGCGGGGACACCTGAATCGGTTGCCAGCCAATCGCAGGGCACACAGAGACGAACAACCAACCACGCTCACATTCACACCTAGGGACAACTTTAGAGTGTTCAATCAGCCTGCCATGCATGTTTTTGGAATGTGGGAGAAACCGGAGTGCCGGAGAAAACCCACGCAGGCCCGGGAGAACATGCAAACTCCACACAGGAGGCCGGAGCTGGAATTGAACCCGGCACCTCTGCACTGTGAAGTCAGCGTGGTAACCACATGGACTACAGTGCAGATATATATATATATATATATATATATATATATATATATATATATATATATATATATATATATATATATATATATATATATATATATATATATATATATATATATATATATATATATATATATATATATATATATATATATATATATATATATATATATATATATATATATATATATATATATATATATATATATATAAAAAAAATCCTCATCTCACCCCTCGGGTGGTGTCCGTCCCCATTCAGCTCGGGTCCTCTACCAGAGGCCAGGAAGCTTGAGGGTTCTGCGCAGTATCCTTGCTGTTCCCAGCACTGCACATTTCTGGACTGAGATGTCCGATGTTGTTCCCGGGATCTGTTGCAACCACTCATCTAGTTTGGAGGTCACTGCCCGAGTGCTCCACCACCACAGGCACGACTGTCACCTTTACCTTCCAGGCTCTCTCCAGCTCCTCTCTGAGCCCTTGGTATTTCTCGAGTTTCGTGTTCCTTCTTTCTGATGTTTCCATCACTTGGGACCGCTTCATCCACTACAACGGCTTTCTTCTGCCCTTTATCAATGATCACAATATCCGGTTGGTTCGCCATTCCATCTTGTCAGTCTGGATCTGGAAGTCCCACAGGATCTTTGCTCGGTCATTCTCCACCACCTTGGGAGGTGTTTCCCATTTTGACCTTGGGGTTTCCAGTCCATACTCGGCACAGATGTTTGGTGACTATGCCAGCCACCTGGTTATGGCGTTCCATGTAGGCTTTCCCTGCCAGCATTTTACACCCTGCAGTTATGTGTTGGATCGTCTCGGGTGCCTCTTTGCACAACCTACACCTTGGGTCTTGTCTGGTGTGGTATATCTGGGCCTCAATGGCTCTGGTGCTCAGGGCCTGCTCCTGAGCAGCCAGGATGAGTGCCTCTGTGCTGTCCTTCAGGCCAGATGCATTCATTGGGGCTTGCCTCCCAATCTCTGGTATGACATCCTCCTCTGATCTGGCAGCCTGGGGCCCTTCACCATGGAACCTGCGTTGTACCTCATCAATCTCAAGTTGTGACAGCAATTGCCGTTTGTGGATGTTGGAACACTGAGTTACTAGTTGTTTCGTGGTCAACCGTGATTGTGGGTTTCGAAGTAACCATTCAGCCTGCATTCTCTGCATGTAACCCCTCTGACTAGGGTTGCTTGAGTAGTAGCATTCCAACAGAGCCATGTTATCGCATCTCGCCCATCTCGCTTTGTTCCAGTAGCCCATTTTTCATCAAGGTGCTCTGGTTCCCCAGCACCTGACGCAGACCTTGTTTGGCGGGCGACGTCTGAGCGACATGTCATTCGTTTATTGTCTCTCATCATTGTATGAGGTAGGCATTAGCGTGAAGGATCTTGCCCAAGGACCCACACTGGATGGTGTTATGTGCTCATTTTTTTGCCCCAAGCGGGATTCAACCACCGTCTCCCGTATGCCAAACCGATGCCTTACCAACTGAGCTATCCAGCCGCCATATATATATATATATATATATATATATATATATATATATATATATATATATATATATATATATATATATATATATATATATATATATATATATATATATATATATATATATATATATATATATATATATATATATATATATATATATATATATATATATATATATATATATATATATACATATATATATATAAAGCGGCCAGTAGTCCAGTGGTTGCTTTATCAGCTTCACAGTGCAGAAGGTACCGGGTTCGATTCCAGCTCCGGCCTCCTGTGTGGAGTTTGCATGTTCTCCCGGGCTTGCGTGGGTTTTCTCCGGTGCTCGGTTTCCTCCCACATTCCAAAGACATGCATGGCAGGCTGATTGAGCACTCTAAATTGTCCCTAGGTATGAATGTGGTCATGGATGGTTGTTCGTTTCTGTGTGCCTGCAATTGGCTGGCAACCGATTCAGGGTTTTACCCGCCTACTGCCCGGAGACAGCTGGGATAGGCTCCAGCACCCCCCGCGACCCTAGTGAGGATCAAGCGGTTCGGAAGATGAATGAATGAATGTATATATATATATATATATATGTACATGTATATATATATGTATATATATATATATATATATGTGTATGTATATACATACACACACAAGGCAATATATATATATATATACATGTATATACAGTATGTATACAGGTATATATGTACATATTTATATATGTCTATGTGGGGGGGTGGCATTTTTTGAGTATTTTTTTTTCTTCAAGCTTTTCTCTCTCTCTCTCTCTCTCTCTCTCTCTCTCTCTCTCTCTCTCTCTCTCTCTCTCTCTCTGTATATATGTGTGTGTGTATACAGCGTGTGTGTGTGTGTGTGTGTACAGTAGACAGTATATATATAATGGCAAGCTGATTGAGCACTCTAAATTGTCCCTAGGTGTGAGTGTGAGCGTGGATGGTTGTTCGTCTCTGTGTGCCCTGCGATTGGCTGGCAACCGATTCAGGGTGTCCCCCGCCTACTGCCCGGAGACAGCTGGGATAGGCTCCAGCACCCTCCGCGACCCTAGTGAGGATCAAGCGGTTCGGAAGATGAATGAATGAATGAATAAAATGTTCGCTTTTTTTTTTACGCTCTCTTTTACGATGTGGTGGAGCTTCTTCTTTATGATCGACGATCTTCATTAACCATAGCAACGGATGGGGGGCGGGGCACGGGCCCAAGTCGCCGCTGATTGGATACCGGCACAACCGCTCATGGTGCTATATAATGTGTGAATGTGCGGCCGCCGGCGGCCACCTTCACGCCGCTCGTCCACGTCCAATAAAGCCAGCTACGAGACGGCAGACAAGCGACTGACCGGGAGGGAGGCAAGAAGACGGACATCCTTGCTTCTTTGTAGTGGAATAAGTAGAAGAAAGTACGAGACCGAGAAATACCGGTGAGTGGTTATTGCTACTATGATGGCTGGCTTGGCGTTTGCGAGTTGCGCATGCGCAAAAAATCCACACAATGGTGTTTCTGGCCCTGTTGGTATTGCGCATGCGTGAGTGAGTGGCTCGTCGGCTTTTTTTTTCTTCTGTACCCTACTAACACACTTTACGAAGTAAATACTCCATTTATTTTAGAAAAAAATATGTATAAAAAATGTAATAACATTGCGCAGTATCACACACCGTGCACGTGACGTGTTTCAATTTACAAGAGAAAAAATAGCTTTGCATTGTACTGTACATGTCATGATGATTATGTAACTCGGATCACGATGCTACTGTACTTAATATGCTATCCTGAATGCTTGCAGATGTATTTTTGGCTCCGGGATCCACGCCACCTTCATTTTACATTCAATAGTAATTACTATTATGCAACCAAGATATTACATTAAACCGCATATTGAAAAAAATGCAATCGTTTAATTGCTGCATGCGTGTCAAGGCCATACGTGACTTGTACTGTCGTGGGACAATGGTGGCAACGGAGCCAAGATTCCAACAACTTGTATGTGACAACCAGTCACTTTATCATTTATTTATTTAGTTGCCTTGTCAGACATTTAGTTGGATACTCAGGAAGCCAATTAGTCAGTCAATAATGTATTTGATTCTCTCTAGTACTTTTTGACTCAGTCTCTTGTTTGTTCGTCAGTCAGTTAGTTAACAATGCAGTCAGTCAGTCATTTATTTGGTTAATGGGTCAGGCAATTTGGCAGTCATTTAGCTAGTCCGTTGGTCAGTCAGTCAGTTTGTCAGTCGCTCAATCTGTTAGTCAGTGAGCTGCTTAGTCGGTCCTTCAGTTAACCAGTTAGTCAGGCATTTAATCAGTCAGTGAACCAATGTGTTACATCTCCATCAATTATTGACATAGTCGATCATTTAGTTTTTTGTCCAACAATGAACCAGTCAGTCGATTAGTTATTCAGTAAGTCATTAGTAATTCAGTCAGTCATTTAGTTACCTGGTCAGCAAGTCGGTTAGTTAGTCACTCAGTCAGCTAGTTAGTCGGTGAGTTATTTCTCAGTCAGTCCAATCATCATTTAGTTAGCTAGTCCATTTGTCAACCAGTCATTTGGTTGGTTAATTAGTTAGTCAGTCAGTAGGTCTACTAGTTAGTGACTCCATCCGTTTGTCTGTTAGTTGGTGGACTACTTGGTTTGTCCATTGGATAGCCAATTTGTTGGTCAGTCAGCTAGTTAGTTAGTTAGTCAGTTAACCAGCCTGTTACTCAGTCAATAAATCAGTTAATCGTCGATGTATTCATTTAGTTAGTTTGCCAGCGAGTCAGTCAGTGAGTTAATCAGTGATAAGAGTTTTCAAGGTGTGGCTACTAATTTGCATAACTTTAGATTGGACTGCAAGTGCAGGTGGTATGGCGTTATTCAGTCCATTTGGATCCTGGGGCAACAAATCGAAAATTCCAATTTCATCATCTTTTTTATATCAATCTTGAGGGAGTCAACAGGCACAATAGTCCCCGAGGGGAAAACAAAGCCGTTCCAAAAAAATGCGTTCCGTTGAAAATTAGCCCCCCGGACAAATTGTACTGTCATTTTCGGAATGATGGAAATGGACAGAACAGTGGCAATAAGGAAATGATGGCCAAGAGGACTGGCTTCAGAAGTCATTTGCATTGCAAAGATTGACAAAAGGAAAAAACAAACAAACAGGGTCTGTCAGATTGCATCATGACAGACACGGTGAAGAGAAAACGAATCCGTGCTTGTTTGTATACAGAAGCCACGCCAGCAGCTACTTCATGGCCTCGTCGTCAGATAATTCCAATTAGGTTCCCCGTCTGGCCGTCTGCCGACGGGGGAAACGCCACCGACGAGCGACCGAAGGGGGTTAGCCCGTTAACGTCTTAACGCTCGCGATCACTTCACTTGTGGTGTTGTGGTTTGGCGAACAAGTCGGAAACCAGCTGAGTCATGCTGCGGTGGCGTGGCCATTGAAAGTTCAAAAAGTGAAAGCACTTTTGTCAAAGGCGCAACTCTTGGGACTATTCGGCCGGTTTATCAAAGCGTCTTATCAAAAGAGGAAAGAAATGGGAAAACTGCTGCCGCTATAACCCAAAGCGTCAGGTGGCCAGTCGAATAACTCCATCCACCCGTGCCTGAACTCCTCACTAGTCATTTACGGGGGAGGAACTACAATCCCAACAATAAGGACTCAGAGGCGTACGTTTGGGAGTCATAAAACTGCAACTGAAGTTTCTTCTGCCAAAAAGCAAAAAATGCCATGATGGATGTTTTGAGGGAATTATTTAACTATTATCTCACTAGTTACTGTAATTGCTGCAGTGTTTTGGTGTCCCATACAAGTTTGGCCTTGGAAAGTTAAAACTCATAATGGATTTTTGCTGCCTTCCCGAAAAAAGGGTTGTTGTACATTTCTGATGAGGAAAACTTCAAGGACTAGGCTACTTGAAGTAAAATGTCCTACTCTTACAAAATCAAACGTAAAATTGCTCGCCGTGTTAAAATATCACAAAAAAGATGTGAAAATGGAGTTTAGCCTCCTTGGCCAAAGTTCTGCGCATGTCCAAAAGGCCACGTCGAACGCAAACGGCATGGAACGAACATGTTGTGGAATGTTCCACATCTCCTCCCAACCTGTGAAAAGTGACTTTTGTTTCCTCGCTTGGCCTGCTGAGGTCATTTCCACAGCAAGGCCGGGACACACAAGCTACTTTTTTTGAGCGCGGTCCAGGTGGAACCGACTTTTTATATAAACCGACTAGGAGGAGGAGGCCTCCATGTTGGATGACGGCCAAGAGGAGCTCCTTCCAGGGACTCCAACTTGGCTCCGTGCCAGACACTTATGCAACTGCACACCCTTTTCCGTGTGCTCTCCGCCTCTCTCTCTCTCTCTCTCTCTCTCTCTCTCTCTCTCTCTCTCTCTCTCTCTCTCTCTCTCTCTCTCTCTCTCTCTCTCTCTCTCTCTCTCTCTCTCTCTCTCTCTCTCTCTCTCTCTCTCTCTCTCTCTCTCTCTCTCTCTCTACAGAGCAGTGGTTGGGCATTTATTTGTTCTATTTAAACAACAACAAATCCTCAATTCACCGACTGACCCCAAACACAACATCAGGACCGACCAGGGGTTCACAATCTTGCTCAAGGACACTTGGACCTTGAACCCACAACCCTTCTGGTGGGAGATGACCACTCTACCACCTGAGCCGCGACTGTGTGTGCTTGTTTTCTGTGTGTGTGTGTGTGTGTGTGTGTGTGTGTGTGTGTGTGTGTGTGTGTGTGTGTGTGTGTGTGTGTGTGTGTGTGTGTGTGTGTGTGTGTGTGTGTGTGTGTGTGCACGTGCACATTTTTCATGATCTTGCCTGGCCAAGTCAGCATGACTTGGCAGAATTGCTGGCTCTGCCTACATTTCCCAGCATGCACTGCCACTTAAATGTAGTTTCCAAGCTTCGCAGCTGCTGTGTTGACCTAGTAGAGGGGTGGCCAAAAATGTGTGTGCTTGGAGGGAGAGGGCGGGGGGGCATTTGATTGAAAGAACAAATAAATAAATAAATAAATATATTTTTAAAAATAATTTGTTCTCATGATAATTCTGAGTTTGATTATAATTAACCAATTATTTAATATGGGGCAGCAACTGATGATCATTTTAATACCCGATTAACCTGTTCATTTTGTCGATTAATCGATGAATCGAATTAAAAGAAAGATTTAATTTCCTTTTGTTTAATAATAATAATAATACATTTCATTTATAAGCACCTTTCAAAACACTCAAGGACGCTTTACAATCAAGACAAGAACAATAAAACCACAGAATTGCGGGTGAACAGCGGCAGCTTACTCAAAAAGGAGACGTTATTTCTAATTGGCAATGCAGAAAATGCAAAAACATTGAATTCAATAAGGCTGGGAATCAGTTACTATTGAATAAAATATGAAACACATGAGCAACAAAAGCGACAATCTGAATAATTGACCTAACGCGTGTCTCTCTATTGGTCGGCTCTCCTCACTTGTCATTGTTTGCCCTTTGAGGTGTGTTTCTGTGTGCCTGCGTGCACACGTGGTTGCACAACTAACTCCCTGGTTTCCGGGAGTCGTGTTGCTATGTTTTCAAATATGCTGGCAGATGACAGCAGTCATGAGCTCACTCGCCTCGCCTCTCCTGGGGGTAGGAAGGTGTGTGTCTGCGCTTGTGTGTGTGCGCATCCGCATTCGGGCGCCTTTTGAGTTTGGAATCGAGATCACAAAGGTGATGGGTATGATGTGACAAAAAAAACCAAACAAACAAAAACAAAGCAGGCATCCTTACAAGTCGTGTGCCTTTGTTCTTTCTCCTCAGTCGACAACATGGAGCTTCACGACAAGGAAACGGCATCCGGAGAGATTCTGCCGGTGGTGATCGTAGGTGAGTGAAGGGAAAACAACAGGCTCACACTCACGTTTGCGCGTCCGCATTTACCGCGCGCATCGCGTGCAAACGAATGGGTTGCCGTGACGGATCGTCGGCGACACCTGCATTGTATAACCAGATCCGATAGCCCGAACAAATATTCTGCCACGAAATCGCGACAAACGACGCAAAGTCAACATTTCTGCCTTTGCAAACAGCAAAATTGTGAAGACGGTAGACGTCAATCGTATAACAGGAGCTTCCCTAACGCGCGCCTTCCGACCTCTAAAAGACCTCTTCTGCTGATGACACCTTATTTTGCGTTAGCCGTGCGGACTCGGTGCACGGCGCCGCTTTCGGCGTCTGTCCGAATGTCATATGCTCAAACGCGATGTCTACATACGAGCGAAAGACATAGTGGAGAAATCAGGCCGATATTGAAAGCCGCAGTGTACTTTTGATTTTTGACACCTTGACGAAAGCGTTTCCTCTTACTTCAGAGATATGTCTCTATTCCCTTTTTTGCTTTTGTTTTTTTAAATGAGGATAGGTCTTGTAATGACATATTAGCCACACCCCAAAATACGCAGATCTCCAGTTGCTTTAGAACGTGATGTGAACGCAAATTATTACAGTCAAATATTAGGATTTACTTTGGGCTTTTTATTGGGAATTGTTGATATTGTCTGTCAATGTTATGTCTGGAATGCATTTCTGTTTATTTAACTTGGGAGGTGGAGAGGGTGTGCAATGTCTTATATAGAAAAAAAAAAGAAATGAAAGGATTCATATCTTAACTGTAAATTTCTTGTTATGTTCCAAAAATCACTTGTGTCTTCTTAAAACCAATGTCTAAAGACCGCAAATGTTTGGGGCCTTTGGCTAATGATTTAATACGTTTAATTTTTTTTTTTTTTAAAGAAATAAATTATCATTAAGAGGGATCATCAGGTAAATACCTGGAGGGGTCAAATCAAGCAAGCCAAAGCGCATTCCCTTCTGGCACTTTGGCACCGCTTGACATGAAATGTCAATATACAGAAATATTATGATAGCGGTGAGGTACGGCCATACAAACCAGGAAGTTATCGATATCCGAAATGATTCATAACATGCGTCACAAATGTATACTTGTATGCAAGTCATATTTTTTTTTTAAAGTTGGATTGTTGTGATCCGTGTGCAATTGTTGGTTTCTATCCAATCCGAGCACAAAGTTCAAAGTGTGATGTGTTCAAACTTGCCGATTGATGGCTCAGGATGAAAATGTTTCCTGGAAATTCATCCTGAGGCTGCTTAGAATATGCATCGCTGCAAAAAAAATAAAAATAAAAGAATCGATGATGACATTTTGATCTCTAAAGCATTTATAATGTCAAATCCGTTGCCCACGTATTCATTTTCATGTTTAAACACTGAGACAAAACTCGCGTCGTGAATGGTTACTTTACGGGGAGCATATCCCAACGTTGTGGCGCGACGCAAAAGCGTTTCGGGTTCCAGGGAGGAAGAACAAAAAGGTCGATTGCGTGAAGTGTGACAAATATTGAGAGCGTGTGACATTCGACACTCGATCTGGCGCCCTGAAAGGCCCGCTCTTCTTAATCCCCGTTTCCCAGGTAACGGCCCCTCTGGGATCTGCCTGTCATACCTGCTGTCGGGCTACACCCCCTACCTGTCGCCCGGCGCGTCGCATCCCAACCCGTTGCTGCACAGCAAACTGGCCGAGCAGCCCGGCCTGCCCCTGCCGGAGCAGGACTTGGAGTACCTGTGCGAGGGTCTGCAGGGGCGCTCGTCCAACCCGGTGGCCGTGCTCTTCGACTCGCTGCTGTTGCCCGACAGCGACTTCGGCCTGGACCACATCTCCCCGCTCGAGTGGCGCTACGAGCCGGAGAGAGCCGTGCCGCACTTGGTGCTGGGAAAGGGCCCCCCGGGAGGAGCCTGGCACGTAGGTGTCGCGCAAACATGCTCCGCTCACCCGGCGTTACGATAGCGCTGCCAGACGGTTGATCCTCATTTGTGTGCCTTCAGGCCATGGAGGGCTCCATGCTAACGCTAAGCCTTGCGAACTGGATGGAGCTGCCCGGACTTAAACTGAAGGAATGGATGAAAGACAAGAGAAGGTAAAGTACGTTCTGACAATGACTCTTTTGGGTCTCAGCACCAGGATCGGTGGATTGGCGTATTTTTTATTTTTTTTTTGAGTCCTTTATATGCAAAAAAATTGATTTTTGTGCATGTATCTATCCTGGTGGAAATTTTTAAAGTCTATGAGCACGAACCCCCCCAAAACTCACAAAATTGGAACCACAACAAAAACACTAACCAGAATCAAAACCATAAGCTACAACTAAAACCAGGATCTGAATTAGAAGTAGAACTAGAACTTACACCAAACAGAACCAAAACCCGAGTCAAAATCAGAACGCAACCAGAGTCCTGTCAGGGCCCTGACCGAAACCAGACTTATTTCCAGAAGCAAAACCACAGCTGACATCTTGAGCTGAACCAAAACAGGACGAATAGGATCAGACAACTAATTCAGAACACCGCCAGAATCAAACTGGTACGACACAACCCGAGACAGATGAAGAAATAAAAATCGCAACCAGAATAAGGAAACCAACCAGAACCTGAATCAAAAGCAGAACCAATATCATCAGCAACAGATAATACCAGATGAAGAACCAAAACCAGGATCAGGGAGACAACCAGAACCAACACAACCGAAACAAGAATCCAATCTATAAAGTGGAAGAAGGGCTTTTAACTCCAAGTGTTTGTTTCCAACGCCAGAAACGTGCGCAACGACCGCGCCACGCCGGCCGAGATCGCCTCCTACTACCAGCACTACGTGTCCCAAATGTCCCTGGAGGACAACTTTGCCTGCGGGACCACCGTCACCTCGGTCACCAGGGAGCCGGCAGATAACCGCGACGCCCGCGGCTGCTGGAGGATCAAGGGACTGCAGTGCCGAGAGGGCGAGGATCTTGGAGGTAGGGACGATTATCAGGCGATGATTGTTGGCTGCGTTCGTCAGGTATGCAAGTCGGATGTTTTCGGGCTTTTAGGCAGCTGATTAAAGCTGTCGGTTGGGTCGGGGGGTTTTTTTTGTCCTGTTGAAATCATTTCAACAAAATCAATGAGGTCATATGCTAAGCTAAAGTTGCTACTTACTCTCGGGCCATCACATTTACCAGCCACATGGCGATTAGCATTTAGCATGAGTGTTGTATTTAGTGTCGGCACCTCGTCATTAGCAATTTAGCATATATTAGCATTTGTAATAGCATGGTAAGCTAATAGCCTGGCAAATCCGCCACTGATTGTCTTCCTACCTCCACTAGACGATTCTCCCGTGGAGCAGGTGCCCTTCTCCCTGCTGGCACGCAACGTCGTGTTGGCGACGGGCACCCACGACATCCCCGCCCGGCTTGGCGTGGAGGGCGAGTCGCTGCCCTACGTGTGCCACTCCTTCTGGGAGCTGGAGGGCGCCATCTCCCGCGGCGAGCTGGACGAGTCGTCGGACCCGGTGCTCGTGGTGGGCGCCGGACTTACGGCCGCCGACGCCGTGCTGGCGGCCCACCACCTCAACGCGCCCGTCTACCACGCCTTCCGCCGCGCCGTCACCGACCCCGGGCTCATCTTCAACCAGCTGCCCAAGATGCTCTATCCGGAGTACCACAAGGTCAGCGGGTTTTATTACGAACTGTAAAAATACAAGTGTGCAGTACAATGTGGTACGAACACACGGCGAGCCCAATTATGTTCAGCGCGTCAGTCACTTTTTCCACATTTTCTTATGTGACAGGAAATCTAGGAAATATTCGCAGTCCTTCCGTTATTCCGCATTATGTTGCAGCCTTATTTCAGCCTCAACTTTTTGACACTTGACAATTTCCCCGTGTCTCTTTTCAGGTTCACCAAATGATGATGCAGCAGCAGCACCAGTCCGCGTCTCCTCTGGACTCGTCTTCCTCGCCTCCACGCTTCTTGTCCTCCTCTTCCTCATCGTACGCCGGCTACCTCAGCTTCCCGCGCCACCGCGTGGTCTCTTTCCGGCCGGACCACAAATGCGTCTTACAGTCGGACTCGGGCCAGCGTAGCGTGGTGCAAGTATCCAAGGCACTGGTGCTGATCGGTGCCCACCCCAACTTGTCCTTCCTGCCCGAGCAGGGCCGCCCTCTGGGGGTGCGCCCTGATGAGGCCGTCACCTGCCGCAGGAACCCCATCGACGTGGATCCCTTCACCAACCGCGTGGTGGCGGCCGACGGGCCCGGCATGTATGCCATGGGGCCACTGGTGGGGGAAAACTTTGTGCGGTTCCTGAAGGGTGGCGCCCTGGCCATAGCCAGCGACATCGCCAAGGGACAGAGGGGGGGCGACGGCGTGGGAGCGCCGGGGTCCTCGGACCAACTGGCTGATAAATGGGTCGACAGGCAGGCAGAGGTGTTCCGATTGTAGCAGCCGGAGAAGTGAAGGTGCAAATGGCCTTCCTTCGTCATTGTGCAATCGGACTTTAAAAACAAAAAATCTGCTTTTTTATTTTTTAAACTTTCATTTCATAGCGGTGGTTTTACCGGGCGTCCTCGAGCCGTAGCTTGGGCCTACATATCCTAATATGTGATAAAAATATTTGCCATGCACTACTTTCAAATTCATCTACCCTATCCTACGTTATTTGCTGTTTTTGTGCTTAGGTCTAATCCATGTCTGACATAAAAGTAGTGCTTTGGTGCCCACCTGTGGCATATTAATGCCAAGGACCTCAATTTTGCTCCGACGTTTACATGACATGGTCAAATTTGTCATTACCGTTCCTTCACGGCTCACCTGTTTTCCGAAGCTCAGCCATGATTGGTTATCACAACTATGATGTCATCTTCAGTCAAAATCAAATGGCGAAATGGCCATTTTACTGCTTAACTCATATTCCACATTCACAATCTTAATCAGATTGCCGCGCTTCGACGAATGAGGCTGCAAAGCGTAGAACATATTCTTGGAAAGAAAAGTGTGCTCTTAACTTGCCCTTTAAATAATAGCTCAGCTATGTCAACTCATGAGCACAATTAGGTTGAAGTGAGGCCAGAGCCGAATCAAACAGAAGAGCAACGCTTAGCTGCTATTGTGTGGCACCTGCGGGAGTTCATGAACTCGTTTGGGCACATCACTTAATGGCAAATTTTTGCAGTTTGCGGCATGGTTCTTTCCTCCACACTGTATACAAATGTCATATCCTTTTTTAAAATTGTCTGGTTGCTACCAGATGGCAGCAAAGGGCAACCTTTGTCCAAATGAAGCTCTTCAACTCACATATCAAAATGACGACAAAGCACAGAAACGGCAAAATAGGTGAGGGTTTATTATTGTAATTTTTTTTAAATGCGCAGCTAAAGTTGCCAGCTGGCGTGTGTCTTCCACTTTAAGAACCTCATCCTAACCTTAGATGGGCATCACGCTGCTACAACCCGGTCACATGACCAAAACAACAAAAATAGGTCAGTCAAGCCAAAACTTGGGGATTCTGTGTCAATATATCTATTGTTCATTCCATGACCAAAGTCATGATTCAGTACACTGTGATGACAGTTTTGTTCATCTTCATGTGACGCTAACACTTCACACGGCACTTACTGTATTCATGGCATCATTGGCGTACTTTGTCTAATAGAAAATATACGCCGTTGGGATACACAACAAAAATCTTATGACATTTACGGGTTTTTGCCGACCTTTCCTTTTTTTTTTTTTTTTTTTTTTAAACTGGCCTCCTTTCCTCCTTCCTTACTTGAAATGTACTGATTTACTTTTCTGCCTTTGTTCCTGACTTCTTTTCTGCTGGCATTTGTTCCTTCCTTCCCATAAACATACTTTCAGCCTGCCTTCCCGCCACCTTTGCTTAAAAAATACCTTTCTGACTTCCTCCACTTGCTTTGTGTAAAAAAATAAAATAATTGAAGCATATCCCTACTTCTGGCCCAGAGATATGCTAATGAGTGAGGACACTTAAACGTAAAATGGATGCCCCACATTCGGAATGAGTACGCAGAGTTTATAATAACATTGGAATTTTAATGTAAAAATGCTATATTTGTAATTTTTTTTATATTGCTTTTTGTGATATTTAAAAAAAACAAAAAGTTTCTAAATCAAGTTTAAATGTACAATGTATGTTTTTGACTGAGTGTCCTGCTTCGGGTGATGCATATTTTTTTTAAACATTTGTTTTAACTTGAAGTTCGTTCATGTGTAAAATATGGAAACACCGCGTGGTCTTCACCAGCTTCCAAAATGACACCACAACTTTGTATGCAGACAAAATAGACCTTGGGTCGAAAAATGCAAACACTGGATCCTTCGTTTTGGTTGCTCACTGACCTCAGACCTCGCTTGATAAATTTATTCCCCACCCCTCACCCCTCCATGTCCCTGCAAGAAAAGAATTGAGACTTTTCCCATTGATGATTTACTTAAAAGTTAATCATTGGCAACACCAGGGGACAAAAGGACAGTAGAACAGTTTGAAGTTACCTTACTTGACCTAAAAATTCAACCAAAAAAAGGCTAATTTATTTCACTTTTTAAAAGCAAATTAATCCAAGTTGTTCTCATTTCCAAACTTTTTTTACCATTTGAAATAATATAAAGACCGTTGTTTTTATGTGATGGTGATGTTTTAGGTCCAATTTTAATAGTATTTGCTGTCATACGTCATTTTTTAAAAATGACGCCAAAGCAAAATTTTAACTTGTGTACTTTCCAACGTTCTGTACGATATGACAAAATTTCCTGTTGTTTGCACTCTAAATTGGACCACTTTTTTGGGGATGTTCCAGTATGCGACAACAATATTTGATTTATTGGCCCAACATGCAAAAGCAAAACACATTTATGCTTGTACTTTATTTGAAATGAGCCGATCATCCCGTCTCAATGATGTTTGTGTTTAACTTTAGTCAACTTGTATGTTTAGTTTTGCGAACTCTGACACTGAATTGGCTCGTTTTAGACAAGCCAGTGGTGCCTTCCAATCTCATGCAATCAATTTACGAAATGATTAAATTTAGATTGTTGTCTACTTCAATATGCACAAGATGATGTTTGTACTCCATATGAATATATTTGTATCCAATCAAATTGTGGATATTAAAGGCACTTCTGTGCAAACCTACCTCTTCCCTGTCTGTTTAGTTAAACCCAACTTACAGGTTTTGGAAGATACCATTCATTGTTAGGGCGATTGTTTGTGATTATTTTGCAGACTGAAGAATTCTTAACAACAACAACAAACAGTTGTTGTGTCTACATGACTGCATTACACGGAATATTTTTAAGCCAATTATCTAATTTAGTAAATTGCTAATTGATTGGTTTTAAATGGTAAAATAAAATGTCTAAAAATAAACACATTTTCCAAGTGGAAAAACAAGACCAAGCGATTGATTTTAATTAAGTAGTGTTATCTCAGGCCACCAGATGTCACTGTTGTACAAGGTAGAACAAGTCATGTAGTCATTCTTCAACTTTTCAGAAGGTACAGGTACTACCCAAGAATGTCTACTCTCTCTCAGACGGCGTTAAAATATAGGAAAAGTCAAAAAGTCTACAAACTAACAATTTTATTCAAATGTATTACACATAAGAGTTCCACTAACCTGAAACTCAATAAATGTTTTCAAAACAAGCACCGGTTAAAGATTCAATGCAAACGTATTGAACTTTAACGTTCAATACCAACGAACCGAGGGAACCTTGGTCTCTAATGTATTGCATGTGCAATACAATACATTAAAATGCATCTTTATTCATTTCGGGCTTTCACAATTCGTTGCAGCTGTAACAGAACTGTTTTACAGAACAGTTAACAGAAAATACCACTAATCCAACAGAACACACGAGATAAATGTGGCAAATGAGTGTATAAAGAAAAAGGGATCCAATCTACACAAGAAAAATAAAAACATTCCATTATTCCCGTTTCCATGGAAACCAGACTGGGATTTGGCTGGCCCCAATGATTCAGCACATCCAAAATGGTTGCTATAGCGACATTGGGTAGTGACTCGCTTGTTGCCAGGGGATGACTCAGCCAAACACACACACACACACACACACACACACACACACACACACACACACACACACACACACACACACACACACACACACACACACACACACACACACACACACACACGCACATACAATGTACAATGGCAATAAAGTCTTCCTATTCTATTTTATTCTATTCTATTTTGTTCTGTCTAACAGTACTCTTAGTTTTGACTTACTAAAATTAATTATGGCTGATTAATAAGTTGACTGACTGTTTAGTCACTCGTTTTTCCGCCCCTCCTGGACACCCCCACGACTTCTCTCCACAACAAACACCTCCCTCCACCGGGATACGCAACGTCAAGCCATCAGGACGCAGTCATGACTACATAACGACTCAGACTTCAAAATAAAACGTGCGGCTGCGTGTGTGTGTGTGTGTGTGTGTGTGTGTGTGTGTGTGTGTGTGTGTGTGTGTGTGTGTGTGTGTGTGTTTCAGTCGTGAATGTGTAGTAAATGAGAGCTCTCAAATCACCTGGCATATTCTCACACACAAAACAGAATGCTTTCCACTCATATAGAAAACTCAAGCTCGGGGCAGGAAAAAAACCTCTCGTACACAGAATTAAAATGGTCTCACACACACACACACACACACTGATATTTTTTTACTCACACACTACTGAAACAGTTACACAAGGACACTACATTCCGAAATAAATAAAACGTAATTAAGGCAAATTCTTTCTGTGCGGCCCGGTACCAAATGCCCTGCGGACCGGCAGTTGGGGACCCGTTTCTAGAAGGACCAAGTGCGATGATGAAAATGAGATTTTATTTTGAAATTTTAGACAGGATGTAGAAGTTGCTGGCTACGACTACCTTGGCGACTCCGAGAAAACCACACACGTTACATATGCACGACGAACATTCTCACTTGAAGTAACGAGGTCGGAGCGAGGATTCCCCGTCGGTTGCAGATAGTGCGGCGTCTGAAACTCGTCACAAGGCAACATCGACGCTTCACCGGGAAACGATAACGCTTGATTTTCGTTTTTAGAAAAATAATAATAATAGCACTTAAAAAGAAGCAGAAGGACGGAAGAGCGACCGAGAGGCGAAGTGGTGAAGTAGCGCTCTATGTCCACGCTCGTAGTTTCAGGTTGCTAGCGGAGTTAGCCACCTAGCCGAGGTTAGCTCGCAGTCAGCGGCCAACTTTTCATCATATCCCGGCCAGGCTCGTTCGTTTCATTCAGGAAAAATGTGCTCTTCTTCGGGACATTTATCCGCATGGCCGGCGGCTAGCATCGGCTGAGAGCCCCCCTTCTCTATTTTTGTGTCCGTTTTTCTTGTACTGCACATTTTTGGAGCTGTTGATTTGACACACGTACACAGACTGGACTTTTGCCCTACGAGTGCTGTAACGTTAACCTCCTCCAAAGGCCTCCATTTATCCTACCATTGGGAGTATTTGAAAACTTCTTTTTTTTTTACATGTAATTTTATTCGTTTTTATTTCAAAGAAGACCAAGTTGTCCCGGAGGATTTTTTTTTGCCTGTGTGGAAAATGGATGCGGGCATAGAGAAGGAATGCAGCGCCTTGGGAGGTCTCTTCCAGCTCATCATGAACGACATGAAGGTAATCATGTTTAAATCACATTTAAATGAGGTTTTGGCGGATAAAAAAAATAGCAGCTTCATGGGAGACGAGCTTCATTCATTGTTGAGGATTTTCCGCTACGTCCACGCACATTGTTTGGCCTTCTGTTTACGTATAAGCAAACCGAATCATGCAAAAATGTCAACGTCAACGGAATCGCTGATTGACAACGCGTGAAAATAAGGACCGCAACTTTACTTTTAGCATTTTTAATACGTTTCGGACTCAGTGATACATAGGTATGTTGTTTGGTTTTTTTCTTCATATAAGCGGTTCGGAGGATGCATGGATGGATGGACATTGGCGCCCTGAGATACGAGCCGTCGTTGAACCGATTTTTTTCCTGTGACTTGCGAGTGTGAACCTGCAGGCCGTGAACTCAACAGACTTGATAAGTTCCAAACAGCAGTTTGGCATCAAGTGAACAGTTTTTCATAATTTTGGCTTCCATCTATTCCTTACCAGCCTCAGTTGAGGTGTACTGTCCAACTATATATTAACCCCCCCACGCCCCCGCCCCACCAAATGACACATTGTTTATTAAAACCAGCCACTTAGCTTCGTTTTTAACACCATCATCCAGAATGTGACAAAGGCGCATTTTAAAGCCATACAGATTCAAAGTCAATAATTCTACTGAAGATCATGAGGATAGTTTCGGTTATATTGAATTTTCCAACTGGAATTAGGCCACCTAAAACGGGGTAACAGGGGGCAACTTTTTACCAGCTGGGTCCTTTTTTGATCTTTGCGCCTCTCATCGAGGCCGTCTGGTTAGCCAAACGCTTTTATTTTATTTTTTTTAATCCGTAAAATTGTTTGTTTGCCTCAAAGTGACCAACTATATTCCATCGAGGCCTACATCCTCTTTGTATATTTCCTTATGAGTCATGCTGGATGAACATTTTAAGAGCTTTTGATAGGCCAGGAAGCGCACGGAGGTGCAGCGGCGTCGCTAAAATCAAGCCGCGGATAACGGCACATGCGGGCCAAGGTCTGAAACGAAAGACGAAGGCGGAATGTGGCACGTGACGTCTCCATTGAGGCTTCTACTGTCTCGATTGTGACACGATAAAGTTTCTTGGCTTGAGAAATCCGCCAAGGTTTGCGTAACGGCGGCACCATGAATGACTCGCCCGGCGACCTGGCGATTATTTGCTAAATTTCTCATTTGATATCTGACAGCTGGCGGACAAAGGGGAGAAAATTAGGAGCGTCGGGTTTCACCCCGATGTCAAACAATTTGCTGTTCACCTGATAGAACTTGTAGAACGAGACGTGACTCATGTGGACTCGAACATAACCGGGAACAGGCGCGCGCGTGTGTATGTGTGCGTCCGTGTGTGTGTGTGTGTGTGTGTGTGTGTGTGTGTGTGTGTGTGTGTGTGTGTGTGTGTGTGTAAACCAGACTGTGTGGCACTCTCTGCCCACCTCCACATGGAGCAGAAGCTTGTAGTATGCTGGGCACGGTTCTGGATAGGTCTTTTTTGTTGTTGTTGTGAACCTTGACTCTGGATGATGAGATAAACAAGGCCTTCTCAGTTACAAGGCAGTGGGTGATGCGCGCGCATGCCTATGGCTTGGCCACCCCTCAGGAAGGCGTTTTGTCACCCTGGCCGCTCCACCAAAAGATTTCTGGCGATGCCCATGCATGTGAGAGCGTGACAGTGTGTGACACGTCAATGAGAGTATATGTGAATGTGACAGGATTTGTGAGAGAGTGAGTTTGAGAATGTACACAAGCCAGTGTGTGCATGTGAGTGTGAGAATGCTTGCATGTGAATGTCAGTGTGTTTCTTCAAACCCTGGTGCGAGAGCGTCTGTCGTTTGTTTCTGAATGATCAAGTATGTGTAAATGAGGGTGTGGTGCCGTGTGAGAGGACGTTCCTGGGAATTTGTGCGAGAGCCAGCGACTGTGCGTATCTTTGGAGAGGCAGTGAGTGAGCGCGCCTATGTGTGAGATGAGTCTGCGCATGTGTTTTCTTGAGCGAAAGTGTGCGCGTGTTCCAGTGGGTGTTGTGTGAGAGCCAACGAGTGTCTGAGGCAGCATGTGAATGTGAGAGCCATCTTGTGTAATGTGGTGTGTGTGAGAGAGGGTGACTGTGTGCAGAACAGTGTGTGTTTCATGACAGAATGTGTTCTTTGAGTGCGAGGGTGTGTCTGATGGTGTTTGTGTGTGTGTGTGAGTGAGACAGAGTGAATGAAAGTGAGTCCAGTCCATTTGAGACAGTGTGGGTGTGTTTGTGTGTTCCCACGCACGCACGCGCGCGATTGGGATTGGCATGGTTTGGCGGCCGTGGCCTGTTCCCAAGCAGGGCAGCCGCGCTCGCCTTCTGCCTCGTTGGCACGCGCTGGCAGTCATGTGGAATTAATCGGCCTTTCTGCCGGGGTAAATCTCTCTCATCGGGGGGGCAACGTGACTCGATCACTCTCAATCAGTCTGGCATCAACGCGTCCCAGCGCGTTGGGCTCATTATGTTAATTGAGCAAACACGCACACACATTATGTTGACAAAGGAACAACTCGCGTGATGTGAATCCGTGTCCTGCGGCTTTCCTCCCGCATTCCAACAGTATGCTCGGGAGGGGTCGGGGGGGTCGGTCATCCCACGCCAAGTCAACCCCAGAATCGGAAGCGTTGAACAAAGCAAATTTTGCTTTTCGTGAAACTTGCCGTGCTTGCTCATCGTGATGACACAACTTTTCATCTCAAATGTTAGGTGGCCACGCCCCCTTTTTGTCCAACTCCTTAAAACGGGTGGGCCGTAGCTCTCACCCAACCCCTCTGCTCCGACTGACCTCAAATTTGAGACGTGGTGTTGTGCAATCCCAATCGCCAAGTACAGCAAGTTTCACGAGAAGCAAAATCTGTTGATGATGTGGCACGGGATGCACCACATTGGCGGCTCGAAATCTTGGTGTGACTGCGTGCGAGCGGGACGTTTCCCAAAATGTGCCCTGCGATTGGCTGGCGACCAGTCCAGGTTGGACCGCGGCTCTCGCCCACAATCAACCGGATAGACCCCAGCATGCTTTCAACCTGAATGAGAGGACGCAGTTATCAAAAATGGATGTTGATAGAATAGCGTGTTTTGAGAATTTTCTTTTATTCTTTTTTTGGTCTCATTTCAACTTTACTCTTGTGGTATTTTTATTCTTGTCGGCACAATCGCTGCGCCTCGGGCAAGGAGCCCAGCCGCGTTACCGATCAGCCGCGTTACCGATCAGCCACGCCGGCGGCGACACTCTGCGCTCCGCCGTCTGTGCGCCGCTTCGCCCCGCTCGTTGCAACGCTTTGCAGGGATTCAATGAGTGCTTTTCTGCTTGTTAGCCGGTTACTTGAAAGGAAAATGTCACTCCCGACAACAGCAGACCTCCTCCTCCTCCCTCCCTGGCCTGCTGACTGAAATTGAAACCTTGTGTGTGTGTCTGCGTACAAGTTGAATGGCCAAAAGTCCTCCGACTGGCAACTTGTACACGCAAACCTCAGGGTTGTTGTTTTGGATTTGGAAGCAAAATGCTCCTCCTCCCGTTTGAAAAACTTTTTCAACTCTCACACAAGCACAACATTGAATTAACCGCTGTGACTCAGAACATGTAAAAACCATAACGCGCAGTCAATCATGCCTTTTATGCCCAAGGCAATTGCAAATTCATCCATCTAGGAGCAAAAAGAAAGTTAGTGCGATTTTCATTTTCTCCTTCTTTTTTATCAGAGCTGAAGAAAAAAAACGTGAGGTTCAGGAATTTTTGGAACGGGCTGCGAAGATATATATATGAATGTAACCAGTGAATACAGAGAAGGACGGTTCTGCGGCTTCCATGAATTACGAGGCGGATGGTATAAATTTGGCCTACGGTAACAATTTGGATGACCGAAGAATTGTGCCTTGTTGACCACATTGTTTCTGTCTTTGTTTGTTTGCCATGCAGAAATTAATTTACAGCTAATATTAGTGTATGTTAGCAATAATAATAATAATAGACTACGATGTGGCGTGAACAGATACCTGTTGTCAACTGAGGACCTGCTGCGCTTGATTTTTATTGGTGCTTTTTTGGGACTCGTTAAAATGCAAATCCGTGAGACGCATTCGTTGCTATCATCCGCAGCGACATGCACTGATTTATGAATCAGGTCTTTCATCATCATCATCATCCTCAAAGAGAAAAGTTTGCAGCTGCACCGAGATCCCAGCCAGGCATGTTTCTCACACTGTCAGAGCACGACTTCCTACCAGGTCTAATCAAACCTGTTTGATCGTCGTGACGATCACGGGCTCCCCTTTTGGGATGAGTATTACGGAATGTTCCGCACGATCACGTTCAGGAGGATGTACGGTACTCGGGAAGGGCCGAGCTGGACGTGAGTCAATAGGTAGCGAGACGGATGAGTGACGCTGAATGGAGGGTGTGCCTCAATGACACATGAACACGCACGCAATTGCCGCAACGCTCCCGGCAGAGGCTCGGTGCCTTTGAAACGGTTCGCGAGTCGCCGCCGCAGTCGCGTGCGGAGGCGGTGTGTGCCGTGTTGGTTCGCAGAGATAACGACGAGGTGACCTTTACACCCGAATCTTCCCAAAGTATCGGAAGTGCTTTGCTTGCAACGCTTTCAGTGGATCAAAATGAGTCGTTCTTTCGTCAGTAGATGAGTGACGCCACTGCCAGTAAACGCAAGTGCGAATAGAGCGTCATTCCCGTGTCGGGTGCGGAGGCCGCTGTAAATTCGAGCAGATGGCGACGTGACGCCGCGTGACTCGTCTGCCGAGACGTGGAGATTTCGACCTTTGCGCACGATGGCCGCCGATCTGGATGAGCGCGCGTCCGGCGGCGGCATCAAGCTCGCCGATTCTAGCAGTCGCCGCTTCAACCGCAAGCTCATCGTTTTTGCAGTGCGCCGCGTTCATTTGGTGCCCTTCTCCCAAGAAAGCATGAATCTGATGTTGACACGGCCCGGCTTTCTGCTTTCACT
This sequence comes from Hippocampus mohnikei, assembly GCA_026261675.1. Lineage (NCBI taxonomy): Eukaryota > Metazoa > Chordata > Actinopteri > Syngnathiformes > Syngnathidae > Hippocampus > Hippocampus mohnikei. The sequence continues at coordinate 14,750,997 of JAKGUB010000334.1, read as the reverse complement.
GCTTTTGTCCCGCTCGGACTCAACCAGCGCTGCTCAAACAAGCCCTTCAACCTGCTGTTTGAACAGCCGCTGCCCCCACCCCTTTTTTTTTTTTTTGCTGCCGCCTTTCTCCGCAGAACCTTTTAAAGCTCACCTCTACTCGACGTACGCAGATACAGACGGAGCCTGCCACACGTGTCTACGTTTTGGGCTGGATTTCCCCCGCAGTTCCAATTGCCCGGTCTCCAATTTTTCTTTTTTCTTTTTGTCTTCCTCTCTTTCCGAGTCCACTTCAAGCGACACCCTTCACCTATGGCTGTGTTTGCATGAAAGGAATACAGTACATGACACAACCCAGACCCCCAAATGGAGCGCAAGGGTCATTCCATGTAAAATCCACCAAGAATGTTCCCATCGGCTTTTCTTTGAGGTGCGATTGGAAACGGGAGAAGAAGACCAGAACGCGTCACGGTCAACTTCTTCCCTTCTGTCCCGAATGAGCTGAAAGCTTGCTCAGACTCTGGGGAACATTTTCAATCTGGTGACGCCATTTGAAATGCGCGCATCGATTGCAGTACTGGACATACTGGCAGAGCCTCCACCCCTGCCCCGCCCCCATCGTCACTTTTTTTGTTGACTCGGCAATGGCACAGTTATGAAATCAGCACGGCTATTTTCTTTTGCCTTCAAAATTGATGCCGCAGCCAGGATTCCGCCTCCGTGGAAGAATATTCCGCCACGTCAAGCCGTGATTGTGAACTTTTAGCTTCTGACACGCAGCTAACATCCTGTTGTGCTGAAGGCGACCGTCGCCTTCCCGCGAGCGTTATACGTCGACTGATGCCCTCCTTCATCCAATGACTTCAACTGCAAGAAGCGGCTCTGCGGCGCGAAACCTGACGCGCTTGCAACAGCCCGCTGCTTTGCTGGCCTCTGCCTAAACGGCGCGTGTTGCCTTCTGCTTTTGCTCCGATTCGAGACTCCCCCCCCACACACACACACATCTTCCCTCACCAAGAATGCCAGAAGCCTCCTCGCAATTTTTCCTACGCCGCGTCAGGAACAACAAGACTGTGGTTTCTTCTAAATTTAGTGCCGGGTTCCTCTTCTCATAGCAGCTGGAACTCCCCGTGGAGCTCAGTGGAAATAAGTGTCACAGAGCCCCGCAGTCATCCCGAGCGGCGTAGCAGGTCGCCCATCGCCCGACAACTTAATGAGATCTTTCTTCGGCCAGTCACTCTGGATGTCGCCGCCCCTCGTGCTCCCTCTTTGTCGTCGGTCACGAGAGCAAACAGATTATCGGAGGCAGGCGGCAGGCGACTACGCACCGCCGACTGAAGTCGTTAATAGTAAACCGGCTCGGCTGATTGGATAACAGCTCGGAGTATCCCCCTCCGCACGCAGAAGCGTTGAGAGCTCAGCCGCTCGTGAGCGCGCCCGCGTACTCTTTGAGGTTGGCGCATACGAGAGGGCAGCGCCATTGCCAGCTTGTGTTCAGAAGCAACTCTCCCTCCGTTGTGATGCGCTGCTTTAACTCTCCAGGTTCGCGCGGTCATTTTAGCCTCGAGCAGTCAATCGCAAGCAAGTCAGAGTAGAATCATCTGGCACCAAAGGAGTTGAGTGGACCGTCAACGACTTGCAGTTTGTCCATTTTGCCAAAGTATTTGTGAATGGGTTGCATCGTCCTTGAGCAAAGCTTTGATAATGAAAAAGATTTTTCACACAGTGAGGGCTGCGCAGGCCTTGCCCACGGCTGCGATGTTGGCGAAGGGCCGTTAACATTCCTGGCGGTCACGACAAACTCGGGTAGAATGTGAAGTTTAGGCGAGAAGGAGCGAGGGAAGCGGCATTCACTCATTCATCCCATGCGAGTCAACGATTCTTTTCAGAAGCCTTCACCGTCAACAAGCAAGGCTCGTGCCAAATTGGCATAAGGGACATCAATGGCCGGCATTTTATTACGTTTGGACTTGGGCTCGCTTCATACCCTGCGTGGATGTCGACTGGAATTTTCTCCATTTCTCAAGAGATTGTTGAAGCACCGGAGCCGAAAATGCAAGGCGCAGTGACGGCTGTGTGAAAGGGGAGTAGTGGAAAGTCAGGACTGGGGTGTCAAGTTTAACACCCGCGTCTCACTTCTCATGCTTGGCCGGGTTGACAGCGCTCATCACTTTCCGATGAGCATTTTTAAATGTCGGTGGAGATCGCCGCACAAAAATGAACACCGGATTGTCACACTTTATGGGATTGTGTGTGAAAGGCACTGGCGAATCTCTACTCTTAGACTTAAACTCGATAAGCACGTAAAACTCAGCATTTTTTTAAGGGCACAGACACAGAATGGGCGCTCTCTGTGAAAGTTGGGCAAGATGATGATGATGATGATGATGACAAAAATACGGATTATTTTGCTTGATCCTGAAGAAACGCGATTATCCATTGCTTTGCCTCCATCAAGCTAAAAAAAAAAAAAGCTTTGGCGGGCGCGCAGCTAAGAGTCTCGGGGCTCAGCGGGAAAGGGTTAAAGGCGTTTCATCTTCGAGCGTCCGCATCGGCAGAGGTCAGACGGGTTGCGGAGAGTCGAGTTCTAGCCGAGCAGCTGCTGAGTTCGGCGCCTGCCGTGCGAACTGCGCAGCAGCCTCGGATGACATCATCAGTCAAAAACCGGGTTGTGGCCCCTGAAGGACGCCTCGCAAGTTCCTCTCCTTGTCTGTGTGCTCTCTTTTCCATTACCCCCAAAATAACTCCCAATTTGTATTTGCAAAGGCTTGGGAAAAAATAATTGCCGATGTTAATAACCGTAAATCTACCCAAAACAAAATGGGTATAAAATCGGGGACATGTGTATGGGTTCAACTATTATTATAGGCCGTTCTAAATATTTTTAGGGAGTGTTAATTTTCTTAAAATGTTTTTTGCGATTTGCTTTTGCGTTGAGCAGCTATCCTTGATCAGCTGTTATTTTATTATTTTTTTCTTTGTCAACAGCGGCACTGTTCCATTGTTGATTAGTCATCAAAACTCCAGATTGCCTGATGATGAAAGTTTCAGCTCCATGCCCGTTGAGTGGATCAATCCTCTCTGGCTCCATTCGTAATGCCCTGAAAAGCGCCACTGTTCTCACGCTCAACCGCCCCACATGAAATGTTCCATTTGTGTGTGCGTGTGTGTGTGTGTGTGTGTGTGTGTGTGTGTGTGTGTGTGTGTGTGTGTGTGTGTGTGTGTGTTTTACCCACCACCACAGTCATATGCGTGGCTCCTTCACAAGCATAATAGCATCTGATTCGCATCAGTGTGACCCCTAAGTGCTATGATTACAAACGCCTCTCCACATACCTCCCACGTTCTCCAATAAATTAATCAAGCACATAGTCGTGGCTCACTATTCACCAAGTTGCCTGTTTTTTCCTCTTTGGAACCTCTTTGCAGCTTTTTGCTGGAAAAACTTGCTTCTTTCCAAAATACTAAGAAGTCATGCAACATTACTTAATGTATTTTTTTTCCTCCAGCAGTATCATGATTGTGGAACTGCTTAATTATTGGCCAGATAACAGTTACTACACCTGTCAGTTTACTTGTTTTTTTTCTAATGCTGTTGGTTAGTATTATTTGGTTTGAAATGAACTTGTTGTTCGCGGCGATGAGTGTAAACCCCGCTGTTTGTTTTTCTGCAGGCCAGTTATCCCACGTGGGAGGACTTTGTCACGAAAGGAGTCAAACTTCAGTCGCAGCTCAGGTAAGACTTGCGGCAACGCGCCCGCAATTTTGAGAAATATCGACCTCATAGTAGAACCACCGTAGTTGAACGTGATCCATTCGGGAGCATTTTATAGGCATGTGTCATTCCCACATTTAACCCCTTCACAGACTGAGTACAAGAAGATACATTTGAGCACTTGGCGATACTGAGGATTAATACTTGATAATGCCGTGCCATGCCATACATCCTACCTCCAAATAATATGTCATGCTGGTGAAGTGGTATCGGGTCTTGTAGTATTGGAGCATTTTAATGAGTACGTCTGACCCAAAACTGCTCCCGGTATCAGTATTGGTGCATCCCCAATATTTTATATTAGAAAAGTCATTATGGGAGATCCACAAGCAAAAATCACATTTTGTGTGAATGAAACCATCCATAATCTGAACCGCTTTATCCTCAGGGTCGCGGGCGTGCTTGAGTCTATCCTAGCCGTTTTAGGGCAATAGGCGGGCTACACCCGAACTGGCTGCCAGCCCGTCGCGGGTCACACAATAGACAAACAACTGCTCACATTCAACAATCACACCTCGAGATAATGATAGCATTCAGCCAACCTACCATCCATGTTTTTGGGATGTGGGAAGAAACCGGAGTACCCAAAGAAAACCCGCACAGGCACGAGGAGAGAATGCGAACTCCACACAGGAAGCCCCAACCCCAAAATCAAACGCTGGACCTCTGCACTGTGAGGCTGACCACTCGACCACCGGCCGCCCTTTCTGCCGCCCGATGGAAGATCATTTCACCGTTCCGTCTTTCACTATACATTGCTGGCATAGATCGATGAACAAACATACACTTGTAACAAATGAATGAATAGTGTTCGCATCCATTCATCCAATGAAGCTGACGTGCATGTTTTTCAAACGCTCGGCGCCGAGATCCATACTCAGGACCGTGATGCCGCCGCGCTAACCGCTGCCATATTTTCTTGTTTACCATTTAATGTTTCAGCATCGATAGGGCTCATCCCAAACATTTTCCACTGCAGTGAATAAGGCAACAATTTAGGTATCCATTTTGCAAATTCACTCGACTTTACATAAAAGCTGAAAACACACACACACACACACACACACACACACACACACAGCGTCATCTGATCTTCTCGGTTCAGTTTACAAGAGTAATGGCCATTTGTGTGCTCATGCAGTGCTAACGTAGCATTCATAGTCTAGCCTGGTAATAGAATGCGCAAACACACACACACAGACACACACACATGCACGCCAGACAATAGGTCCATTGATAATAATGATGTGTGGCTTCAGAGGGTTTCCCGTTGCACTGGCGAACTGGCCTTTGAGGGTCTCTCATGTGGTTTTTAGCAGTCAGGCGTCCTATCACTGATTCACAGAGCGAGCGAGTCAGGCTCATGTTGGAGGGTGGTTGACATTGGAGTCCTCGTTCGAGGCACTTTTGTATTTTTTTGTTTGCCGCCGTGTTGACTGTGGCGGAGCTGAGCTGCGTATCGAGTCAAGGTTATGGATGTGCACAAAGTGGTGAATACCAGGGAACGTTCCGGTCGATGCTTCATTCCCCGAGGCGCACAATAGTCTGTGAATAAACACGGTGCAGTTCAACTTCTGGCAACCCATTTGAAATGGCGTCCCTTGTTGTGAACATCACGCCACTATGCAAAGAGCAACTTTATAACCTTGTTCTCCGAAAAAGAAAAGATTTTCCTTGGTGTAGGTGAATAGATATTAATAGTTATTTTATTGTACGGTGAACCCCCCACTAATTGAAGTTAAAGCTCAAGACCTACGGTGCATAGAGATTATTTTAAACCCTAGACAAACCCTGAGCGACATGAGGAGGTTTCGTTGCAAATGGGGAACCGCAAATTACCTGCTGAAATCCTGTTGTTTGAGAAGCTTTCATTTCCTGAAAAATGTATGGCTAGCTATTTGCTCCCCCCCCCTCATTACATTTCTTCCTATTTATATAAAAGAGAAGTATTTTGTTCCCTTACTGCGCCCAAATTATTTTTGACTTGATATATTTTACACTTTAAGTAAACACCCATTAAATATCCATTCTTCTTTTTTTTTTTTTTTTAAATACCGTTTAACTTTTTTACCCTTTTGTGACAATGAAATGAAACCTTTGTGTCCTAAATGACGACTGGTTACAACTGCATTTAATTGCTTCTTACAATTAGAGTAACTCAAAAATGTTGTGCATTTTTATTTTCAGTATTTGAAATGAATGTGGGTGGCCCGGTGTCCAGTGGTTAGCGCGTCAACCTCACAGGGCAGAGGTCGCGGGTTCGATCCGGCTGCGGTCTTCCTGTGTGGAGTTTTCTCCGGGTACTCCGGTTTCCTCCCACGTTCCAAAAACATGCATTGCAGGCTGATTGAACACTCTAAATTGTCCCCAGGTGTGAGTGTGAGCGTGGATGGCAACCAGTTCAGGTTGTCCCCCCCGCCTGCAGCCCAAAGACGGCTGGGATAGGCTCCAGCACCCCCCGCGGCCCTTGTGAGGATAAAGCGGATCTGAAAATGGATGGACGAAATGTATGTCATACTATTTAGGTTCCATCTTAGAGGTTCCACAGTCGATTGATAATTGATTTTTTTGCTCCGCCTCAATCGTGCACCAAATCGCTGTCACTTTTGTATTTATCTATTTATTTATTACATGTTACCCGTGTGCTATCTGTCCCACTATTCAGGACCACCATCCTGGTGACGGGCGCCTTCCTGGATGCTTTTCAGAAGGTCGCCGACATGGCGATGGGATCCAGAGGTAAAAAACAAACGCTTGAGCAACCCCAAAGCCCTTCTGTTTTTATTTTTTCCGCTGCGCACGGGGAGCTCCGAGCTGGAGTCTTAAGACGGTTGCTGTGATTATATAAGACCGGTTGGTATTCAAATTAAATACAGCATGTGGGAGCAGGAGTGCCAGGGGAGCGAATTATGGCCGCTCCCATCCAAGGAAGCAGCGGCAACAGAAGCACCAGCAGGCTTGCTCTGTCATGCCTGAATGTTTGTTTAAAAAAAAAAAAAAAAGAAGAGTAAACACTTGTTTGCCAGACACGCGTCCTATACTGTACATTGTCTTCAACGTGTCGTTCACTATCTGATGTCGAGATCCTGACGACACCTGACAGTTGATCAACACTGCCTCGCCATTGTGCGCCTTCAAACAGGAAGTGGCCACTAAGCTTAAGAGTGCAACAGAGAGACTGGAAGAGTGACAGAAAGACATAAGTGGACATCTCTGTAAATGTTCAAACTATAAAACGACAACAACAAAAAAAAACATTTACTTTGTACTTGGACTTTTGTTACATATTGTGACTGTTCAAGTGTTAGGTGCCTCAAACGTGTCCAACTTTCATTGGGTTGGGATTTCTGTCCCTCATAATTGACTTGACACGCTAAGATTAACCCCACTTTTTTTTGTTCTTCCCCTCAAAAGCTGTGCTGGTCTCAAATCCAAAGCAATCCAACAGCACCTTACATAGGGATTTGTTAGTCATTACAGTGGTTTACAAACCTGAATTTCACAGACAAGATGTGAACAAAAGGCAAAAACAGAAATTGTGTTTTTTGAAAATGCTTGTTGATGGCAGCATAATGTCTTTGCTTGGGGGTTGAAGGGCTCGTCATCACTCAAAATCATTATCAGCTAACAACAAAGGAGTCTTTTTTTTCTTTTTCTTTTTTTTTTTAATTTAAACACTGATTTTAGTCAGTTGCGCGGGTCACATTACTCAACACGCGCCAGTCCGAAGACCTTCTCCGAAGATGTGTCTTGAACACATGCTCATACCATCAGCAGATGGATCAATCGAGCCAGACGCTGATATACTTTGTGAAAATCTATGCTTTGCTTTGCTGATTCACTTGCAAACTTCTTTTGCTGTCTATTTTCTTGGACAAATGATAAAACTTTGTCCACTAGATTACATGTGAACCATTTCATTGAATTTAAAAGGTTTTCCTCGCCGCCAACCCAGCCAGAATCCAGGATCGGAGAGAATCCATGATCTCAAACTTAGCGACAGGGTAGATATACCTTCATAGTACCGTTGGAATTACACGCACGGGTATTCAACCCCCCAGAAATGTGGATTGAGCAAACCTTCAAGACTAGTTAAACATGGCTGCCGGGTCAAATAAATAGCATGTCCTTAACCTTGCGTCCGTGTTGTTGCAAGCGTCCAACTCTTTGATATGGCGGCGATCGCAATCCAACGGTGGGAATCGCCGCCCGGCGACTGATCTGCTTTAGCTCTGCTTGCAAATAGAACCGCCGCCATCTGTTAGCTGTTAGCTAAGCGTTAGCCGGGATAATGGGGGCCTTCACGCGTGTGTACATGTTGACCGAGCACATTCCCCCACGCGTCTGTGTGTGTGTGTTGTGTGTGTGCGCGCACGCGCGTGTGCATGTGTGTGTGTTTAGACAGCTGCCTCCTCCTCCTTCATTCTCTCCTGGCCACTACTTTAGCTCGTCAGCTGCTTTGTCCAATAGCAGCGCAACAGCTGACTGAGGAAAAAAGCACAAGTGAACACTTTCTGACAACTCTTACAGACTTTCCTGTGAGGAGCCCCCACCACCACTACCAATGAATATAGGCAATTCTAAAAATATTTACAATTGCTTATATTCGTTGTTCTAACAAGGTTACATGGCTTCTCTAAGCGGACAAAGTGCGAGCCAGTGTCCCAATGTGTCAGGTCATTGATTGACCCGCAATCGATCGGTGGCCATAAATAGAAGTCGCGAGGCGTCGCCGTGTCTCGTTGATGTCGCGTGTGTCTCTGGGCTGCTTGCGTGCGTATGATATCAGACGCACATCAGTGTTCTCGGAATTTTGAGAGAATTTCCGGCTTGTAGCATATGATCAGCTGGTTTTTGCTTTTTACACAAAACCCCAGCAACGGTTTCACACACCAACTTAAGGAGCTGGATTGCGCCATGGTCGCATGTCTGACAGCGACAATTTGTTTCAACAACACTACAATGTCTATATTCAAACCATGCATGATCTAATTTGGTTGTCAAATCGGAATTCCCGTCAAATCAACCTCCACCCCCAAAATTGAACTTAAATCCAGAATCTGGTTGAAAACAACATATTCGGATGGTCTCGGAATCGGTCCACAAGAAGTGATTACGTTGTGCGTTGGAGGGTTTGTCAAGACAAAGATAATTGGTATGGGAAACTGGCAAACAACAAAAAGCACCGGATTGCAAAACCAAAAGCTGTACATTTCATCATATCAGAATTATTGTCATCATCAGCTGGTGGGGGGTATTTCCTCTTTCCCTTCCGTGGTGCTCCGCGTGACTCATCACCATGACAGCGCAGGACCAGTTCACGTCTTCGGCATCATGGGGCTTTTTTTTCTTTTCTTTTTCTTCTTCCAAAGCAAACAGTAAACACACACATGGTGCTGAGGGGCCATTATGGAAGTTTCCTAAGGTCAGTGAGTGAAGGACGGCGGTTACCTCATCCTGACAGGCTGGTCAGTCAATCAATAAGCGGATCAATGCAAGGAGACAGGAAGATTGATGAGGTGTCGCGTTCCGTTGCCGTCGCTCTTTCCAACTCGGACCGTTACTGTGAGTGCTCGGCGGGTTGCGCCACGATATGGGGCACATTGCCACAGCGGCGCGGTTTTCACAACGCACACACCTGGACAAGCTGCCGTTGAATGAGTCGCGTTATGAGCGGCGGGAGAGCGAGGCCGGAAAAATGTGGCGTCGGTGAGGCCGCTGAACAGTTTGTCCTCTGTCTTTCCCTCTCAGGAGGGAAATTGTAAATGACGAGCGCGGCTTATTTTCCTTTCACTTCTCCATGCAGTTCCATTCAGCGGTCCAGTTGTTTGTCCATCGCGGAGCGTCATGAACAGACGGGCTGTTCCGTTGTGATGCCGGGCGAAGGGGAGGCTTGCGTCGATGTCTTTAAGCGGCAAAAATGAAATCCTCCAGTGTCAGGAAATCCCACAGAAGAACCATTTTTATTTCCTGAATGGGCTATTGCAGCAACGGTGTGTCCCCTTTTACACGGCGACGGGGCCACCTTCAACCAGATTCAGCAAATCATCACTCGATGCAGGTCAGAAGGATGAGCTCTGCCGCATATAGCCCAAATCGGCAAACATCTGATGCCCCTCCGCCCCAAGAAATGTTTGTAATTGCCCATAGATGCCACAAAATCATGGCAATGCACTTGAAAATGTAATCATAACCTTTGATTTATTTATTTTGGTCAACGCAAAGTATAATCAGCAAAGCGTCAACGCCTTGCATCTAACATGTACACAAGCATGAGCCCATGGTACATAAATGGCTGTAATCAGGAGTTGAGTTGATTATTCAGCACAAACTAACCACCTTCACATGGTGCTCATCAATATTATTAGCTAGTATGCTAGCCTAAATGACGTACGAGCACATACTGAAGTGACATCACACAGGGCCACGAGCACAGCCATCCCCCCCCAGTCGCTTTTTGTACTGTTTATTGAGAAGAGCAAGATGCGGAAAACCAGCTGAGAAAACGCCGCCTTTTACAGCGCTCTATCGTGCTGTCCCGTGAATAACCGCTGTCCTGATTTGAATTGCCTGGAGCGGAAAATGTGTTCTGTGTACCAGGCGGGAGTCAAACGGCAGCAGATTCTTTGATGGCCGGAGTGCCACAAGGAGTGCAAGGCAACTAAACCAAACACGCCGCGCCCTGTGCCCAGGCTTTGTGTATGGTTTGCGCGCGAGCCCAGAAAGAGATTATGAATGACAAATGCAGGAAGTTGCGTTGGCTTACATCACTTCCCCTTTTTTTCCCCCTGTTGCCTTTGCATGAATGCTCTCGTTTGCCTAAGCCGCGCCTCTTTCATTGGGGTTTTCTCACCCCCACCGCTCGCCATCGACATTTTACATAATTTCCATGCATGAGTCAGCAAGTTCTTTTTCCGTGTTCTTTCATGATCCAAACCAGCCCATTCGCTTAACGTTGCGGTGCCGTTTCGTCGGGACTTCATCAAAGATGACGTGCCACGGTGCTGTATGTTCCCCATAAATAACTTGCGCTCATCCCGCAAAGACGCCGTTCTACTCCTCAGTTGTTGCCTTGAAAAGTGAGTCGCTGCCCTACACTTGGGGCGCAATTTAACAAACACTGAGCCACATTTGGTGATTATACAGGAAACTTTAGTGCGACCTCCAGTTTTTTTTTCTCAACACACCTGAAACACCGCTTCTCTACAAGGAATGTGAAATAATTATGTGACGTTTGTATTGCAGGAGCTACCAAGGAGATTGGCTCAGCGCTAACCAGGATGTGTATGAGACACCGCAGCATTGAGTCTAAACTCAAACTTTTCACAACGTAAGACACACACACACACACACACACACACACACACACACACAGTCACAGGTGTCATGGGATGTATTTATGTACCCGAGGGGGAAAGTGGGTCTCATGACATCGTTTTATCTGAGAGTGGGAGCGCCAGACGGCCATTTGCTGCGAGCTGACGTTTGCTCCTATGAAAAGGCGGCTTGTATTTGTTACCGTTAGAGAGCGTCGCTTCAGTCAGAGCACGGCCTGCCGTACAGTGCGCGCTCAGGCCGCAGCACCAAGCTTTTATTTTTTTGCGCGACTTCGACTTTCAAGTGCAGCGGCACTTCAACTTAAGAGTGTCTCAAGAGCAAGCCTCGAATCGCTGCTCTGGCACGGCGAAAAAGCGGAGCAATTAAGGTCAAAGCGGAGTTAGCGAACAAATGTTTCCGCAAACAAACGTTTGTGGCAAATATTGCAGATCGCTTCACACGGCGTAAACATTCACTCCCGACGTCACATATTTTCAGCTATCTTCGGTTATTGCCATCAATTAGTCCCTCGGCGTGGCTCCCGCCAAAGTGAAAAATGCCAGGCATTGCGCTGTTAAGGAGCTCAAGTGTTTGGAAAGACGGGCACAAAAGCAAGACTGCCGCATAGCACGTGAACGTCTCCCAAAAGGCGACTTATGAAGACATCTTTTCCCCTCCCAGGGCGCTCTCGGAAAGTCTCATTACACCGTTAGAGTTGAAGATGGAGGAGTGGAGAAAAGCAGCCAGTCAGTTGGACAAAGATCACGCCAAAGGTTTGCCAGCTGGACACATAAGATGTGCCCACACCACTCTGCAACGCCTCCTTCACATCACTTTTTTTTTTTTTTCATCTCAAGAGTACAAAAAGGCGCGGGCAGATATCAAGAAAAAGTCGTCCGATACAGTCAAACTACAGAAGAAGGTGAAGAAAGGTAAGATGGTGGTTCCCCCCATTATCCAACTAAATGTGCATGTGAGGTGAGGTTATTGTTGATCCACTCTAGATCTGTGACTTTGAATGTGTGTGGCTTTAAAAGACTGGGCCTGGCCTGGTGAGCGGCGCTGGAGACAGCAAATGAAATATATGTATATGGAAGTCGTCGATAAATTCGATTAAGACTTTTTTTGGTCTAGTTTTGCCAACATTTCTGCACGGAAGGAGGCTCCCGGCCATACCATGCCCAAGACCAGAGATTACCACTTGGCAGCAAGAAAGACTGCCAACGGCCTTTTATGATCAGGGGGGGGAAAAGGGGCAACGCCCGAGCACATGTTCAAACACACTTCCTCAAGCCCTATTACAGCACGCACACGCGCGCGCAACTGTTAGCTTGTAAACACATCACATTGCCAATGAGTGACACATCAGACCCTCCCAGGGTAAACCTCACTTGTGTGGTTTTTACATCTTGGGACTTTTTTTTTTTTTCTTTGTTTCCTCATTTGACACACGCACACTCCATCAGTCATCCTTGAATGTAAAATCAACACGAAGCATTTGGATGTTTGCGTCAAGAGTAGATTTTCTTCCAGGGTTGGCTAACCAACGAATCACCTGATTGTGTGATCAATAGGACTGGAAATGGAGATTAAAACGGGGCACCGTGACCCACCCTAGTCCCAGCATGAGTCGTCCACCATCCTCTGCTGTCGAAGAACCTTTTCACCCTTGTTTGTGTCAGCGGTTATCCGGCGTAATTGAGAGAGGCTGTTAGCTCGCTCTGTCTACACCCCTAAAGTACATCTTCCTTTTGTGGCCGCCTTAGAAAGCCTCATTGTCAGCTTTGAGTGTGCACACGTCACGCAGACATTTCCAGACGATTTTAAAAAAATAAAAAATCTGACTTTATGCTGCTGTGGCTGCTTTCGAGTGCCTCGTCGTCGTCTCGTAGAAAAGCCCCATGATGACCTGGCGGGATGTATTTTGCGTCGCAAACGTGTCGTTTTGTGTTGGCATATGGTAAATGAAGTCACATTCATTTTAGCGGGTCGTACCAGCGGTCTTTGATTGACCGCTAAGCATAGTGTGGTGACAGCGCATTCAGTGGACACGCCCCCAGCGTTTGTGAGTGGAAAATGGTGGCTTGAGTTTTCACAATTTTGCAGGCCTATTTTATGCGCAGTTCTTTTACTCATTCAAATCTGACATTGTTGTTGACACTCTTTTCTGTACTGTGTCAAATAAAAATGCTTCTTTTCACTTTACCGGAACTTAAAGTTGAATCACAAACTGTTTCGACTTCATTACTACCACAAACCTTTATCTCAGCCTCGTTTTTCTTGTTTTGTTTTTTTTCCTAGCATTTTTGCTTCGCCGTTCATGTCGCGCAGCTCTGTTTTGCATGTCAATTTGTTTCCCTTAGTGCCTCAGTTCACTTCAGTTCAGTCATGATCGGCTTGGGTGAAATATAATTAGGGATCGTTCCACATCTCCTTGTGTGTGCGTGCGTGCGTGCGTGCGTGCGTGTGTGTGTGTGTGTGTGTGTGTGTTGATACACTCTATCATTATGTGGTGTGCGACCACTTCAGATAGCATCTCAAGTTGCTGGTAGCGAGCGGCAGATGGCGGGAGGATTGGAGGGAGCTTTAAAGGTGGTGGTCACCGTGCTTCGATGCTCTTCTCTAAGGATGTGAGACGTGCCTCGTGTAATCTTAAATTAAGTGAAATGAGAGAGAGTGAAAAACATGCACGGGCAAAGAATAACCCTGGGCTGTTTTGTGGACTGCCATCTTTTTTCCCTCTCCGCTAAACACCTCGTTTCACTAGGAAGCTTCCAAGCGAGGTCTTTTCTTCACTTGTCATTGCCTTCAGTCCCCTCGCGTGAAAATAAACTTAACCGCGTCCATCGAATAAATGCTGGAGACTCGTATCTTCTTAATTTTTCTCTTTCTTTCATGTAAGCGGCCGTTATGGCTGTTGCTCATCATGGCGAGTGAGCGTGCGTATGCCCGCTTGTTAGTTTGTCTTGTGTCGGGTCTAAAAGGCCTGGCCGACCCGGGCAAAGAACAGGCAGCACACAGAGATAAAGTTTTAGACTGCTGCAGCAGGGAAGAACAAGGAGGGCACGATGTTCCAGTGCCTCGGCTCACAAGATCTCCTGTCGGTTCGCCGCTGCAGAGTGCATTTATTTTGTGTAGAGCATGCGCAGTCAAAACAATGGAAAGGTACTGGTGTGATGTGGTGTGTGGGTGCGTGTTTTGGCTGCGATGGAATGTGTGTGGCAGATAGTGTGTGAGGAAAGTTTTATGTGAACACAGAAAAGCAAGGTCAAGTAATACAATAGGGTGTTGAGAAATACACACAAATATAAGAGCTTACTTTACATTTCCCCTGTTGTGGATTTCGAAAACATCAGTGAAAACAATTCCTTGGATTCAAGTTAACACATCATAAATCGAAAACAACAGGGTTGTTTTTCAGGAGTGGCGAAAACCCTCCAATAGGGAAAAATTCCACTCCTCCCACCCCGCTTGGGGTCGAGAACCTTGTGTCTGAAAAACAGGAATAGGGTCAAATTTAATAGTAGTAAAACACACAAGCAGATGAATAACGTAATGGATCGTTTTCACAGATCGCTCAAAAATAATCAACCTAAATAAAGAAAATGTTCATGAGAAGTTTAAAAGAAAAGAATGATAAAAAAGAAAAATAGGCTCACACAAAGCCTATACAACGAAACTCCCTACACGGTGGTTACCTGAAGAGGCCCTACCGTAACCTTAGGTAACAGGCAGCTCGCCGGCTGCGGCGTAAGCAGGGCCCGCCTGGCCTTACCCGCTCGGACTCTTCGTGTTGTCAGTAAGTGTGTGCAATGAGGGGGTCCCTTGGGGCTTAGGGTGTTTGTCCATGTGTGACTAGACAACGCTGTCTAAGTCAGAGTCCTCATCAATGTCCGAACCGTCCGGTTGTGTATGCAAATTACAAGTGATATATCAGAAAAACACTCCCTTCTTCACATGTCACACCTCTGGATGGCCCAATTGGGTCGCCCCTCAGACAAAGCATTCTCCTGGTACTCGCACCAACCTCCAGACATGTGTACATTCCAAGTTATAAGATAACAGGCACCAGTGTGTCTACTAATGATGTGGTCAGGTACCATCTGCTCCGGTCTCTCAATCTCTCTGACTCTATGCTTCCATTGTGTACAAGTTGTGAGAACATACCGTTCGAGGTCAATCAAGCATATACAGTACTGAAATGAACCTTGAAAACATGATAAGATTAAGTTCGTCTTTCTCCATCATTCCCACCTCTTTATCATGTAATTCAAAGTTACATTAATCTGGCGGCAATTGTGTGAGTTGGAGAGAAAAATGTGTTGTTTTAAATTAATGTTCAGTAATTTGCTTATTCACGACAGTTTTCGAATCATCACGGGCACTTGGAAACAGTTCTCATTTTGAAGAGACATCAATAAAAACATATTATTCAAAAATATTTTGGGCAAAAATGTGTAAACCCACATGTGGAACCTTAGCTCACAAACAAGTAGAACAGAAAACTTCCCCTATCTCCCCCCCTCCCTTTTTTTCTTTTCTTTTTCCAAGGGAGGAGAAGACACAGACTTCACATTGAATTTTTTGATTCAAGAGTCTAAACAGATACACTAATCAGGTGAGAGAGGCTATTGTAAGTTTGAGCAGGAATGCTGAGGGGAGAGGTTTGTGGCAGGAGAGAGTTCTCGAGCTCGTTCTGAAACGGGAAGGGGCTCTATGCTAACTAAAAACAAGCAACCTAATATTCCCTTGTTTTTACACTCATATCATCACACAGAACCTTCCTGTCGGACTTTATTCAGTGGACTCATGTTGTATATGTAAACGGAGTTATATTCATAGAAACAATATAGGAAAAAAGGGTTAAAATCATCTATCACATTTCGATATTGAATTGAAATCATGTCTCCATTCGCCGAGACGTTTTTCTATATCAGAACCTTTACCATCCAATAAGTAACAGCAGAGGGTACATTCCATTCACTTTAGACGTCGTGGGCGTACTAATCGTAGTGATAAACCGGGTAAGCAGAGCATTTCCTTTTTTTTTTAATTTTTTTATTAACATCACGAAGGTCTTACCACTTCTCTGACGACAAGGGCGTGGTCACGCCGGAACGGTCCAGTTCAGTGTACGAGGCCCTCAGGGCGTGGTTGAACAGCACCGTTCACCACATATCGCACACGCTCCATTGGCCTCAGCCAAGAGCACATTGACCGCTGTGCGGTCCCGGAGCGCCATCAGAGAGGTGACTGTCAATTGTTTTACTTCCAATAGCCAAAACGGCTTCCTTTGTATAATTTGCAAGCTTCTGGACACAAAATTGTTAAAAAAAATATACTGTACTTCTGTATTCAATAGAAACCCAATTCACAAAAGAAATAAATATAGTAACACTCACAGCAAAGAATAACTATATCAACGTAGATTTTTAGACCGAAACAGAAGAGAACCGAAACACAACAATACAATACCCAAAAAAAAAAAAAAAAAAAGTAAGTACCGGTAAACAATAACTATTTCACCATTCTAAAAACAAAATTAAACAAATCAATAAACGATAATAAATCCAAACCATAGAATTAATACTCCCCACCAATCCTGCAGATTGGACGGCAGGAGCAATGGTGTCTCAAATCAATATGAAGCATGCATTCAATTTCATCAATTACTCTGTTCACACAATGTGTTCTCGACATAGGTTAAAACAGTAGGTTGTATAATGTTCCCCAACCAGAGACACCATTCCCCCTGCCAACGCGTGAGGTCATCCATGACGTCAAAAGAATTTTGGGCAAAATGGATTCACTGTCAATGCTGACATAAACCCCATCTTGCAATGTAGTCCCCTCTTATCTTTGTTTAGTGATTGGAATTTGTTGCCGCAGATGAAATAGAATTCAATTTGTAACATGTTATCCCGTAAACTTACAGTCAGTAATTTCTCCCTCCAAAATTTAGAAGCTGCATCTTTTGTTATTTTATTATCAGCGCTTGTTGTGTGTGCTGTGCACTTACGTATCCCAATTTGATGTGGTAGCTGAACAGCATTTGTTTTTCAGATTTGTGATTATTTTTCTTTTCTTCAGCCAATTCCTGACAATTTGTTTATATGTCAAACAAACAAACAGACAGACAGACAAACAAACAAACACCCAATAGGAAGCGGTAATGTTACAGGGTTAAATACTGTGCATCTTTCAGTGTTAAATTGTATCGAGAATACAAGCCATGCGAGATTAATGTCTAGTGGGTGACAAAAACATCATGTTAGTGTGCACCAGCAGCTCATTCATTCTATCTTTTTTTTTTTTTTTCCTCAACATTCTTTCAACATGCAGAGCTTGCCCCATGCACTGTTCAAGGTTGCCAGGTGGCTTATCTAGCCAATGTCTACCCACCCACGCATTGTCGAACAGAATCATTCGAGTAAACGTGGAGAGCATTTTTTCCTAATATTTTCAATTGTCAATAACTTGTCTTGGGCAAACTGAGGGTGGGGGCTGTGGAGTTGCTTGATTGTGCCCCCCCCCCCCCCCCTTTTTGTCATGCGGTTTACAACCTGCATGGAGGGTCCCTGCAGAGCTCACACAGTGATTAGAGTGCCCCTCGGTTAACAAACGCTGTGTGTATATTTTCTTAATTCATTCAATATCTTAAAAGCTTACAATAGGGTTTTTCAATTGTGAGAAATAAAGACCCATTCTTCATGTGTCCGGTGAGTGCAGGCCTCCTGCCCGCAGGCTGGCCATCCGCTCCTAATTCTCTTGCCTTGTCTATGTGGAGGGTGGCACGAATTCAACGCTCCCTCCTCCATGCGGTGGATTAGGAACCGTGCTGCGTTGATTACCATAACTTTGTTCTTGTTACTTTATCAATCATTTTCCTTTCAAATGTGGACAGCAATGGACAAACCGTCCACTCAACGCAATACTGTATAGCCTTAATTGCATTCCAATTGGCATTGTTCATTCTCCTTTTTATTTCCAAACTCTTGCCTTATTCTTACACATTATTATTTAAACCATATGTTCGCTTTACTTATTTCGGCTATTTCTTTCAATTTCGAACCATCAGTACTCACCACCTGAGAACAAATCTCAGCTTCTGAGTTCTTTCAAACTTAGCCCGTTGCAGACAGGTGCACATTTTCAGCATGACATCTTTGATCCTCTGTCAAACGGAGACTGTTCCTCTCCTCTTTCGTCAACAACTGCTTCAAAAACAAAGTGTATGCAGAAAAGCGGTCAAGACTGCTTTTCTCTCCCTGTGATTGAGAGGAGAGAAATTGCAGCACGCAAAGAGCACATCTGGATACAAGTTGACTCGAACCTAAAACAATCATTCTCTTCACACTTTTACTTTCAAAAGAGCACCCAATCCTCCCAGCCCCCTCTCTCTGGGGACTGAAGAATCCTCAACGCCTTTTTCTCTTCTCCCTACATTCTGGCTCCTCATCGAGGCCGTCAAACATCATCATATATATCAAATATTATAGGCTATAAGAGAAAAAACACAAATAATATTCCCAGATCAGAAAACAATTTCTGACTACTCATTACACTGCTCACTTCACTTTAGTGTCTATTTTCTCTAATAAGAACGTTCTACATGTGCCAATGTCACATAAGAATTCCAACAGAATGCCATTCATCACTAGTATGATTATCGGTCTCTCTCCTTTTATTATACAGAATACAGAATTATCATCATTACTCATATATATTTTATTTATCTTTCGCTTAACCCTCATATTTTGATAAACATAGTTCAATAAACATCACCGTCAGACTAAATTTATCCTGCTTCATGAATAAATATATATAATTACGTCGCATTATCGATTTGGTATTTGCCACCGACAAGCATTCATTCATTATCGTCAATTCGGCACCTCCAGACTCGGGCAGTTTGATTTGATCGGTCCTTGTTGGACTTCACCACATTCCGACACTTCGCCCGCCAAAGCAGAAACAAAGGTGTCGTCGCCTTTTTAATGCAGGACCCTAAAACTGCCTGAAATCTGAGGATCCCGAAGCCGCTTGTAGGTCTGTTGTTTTTCTTTTTCGCCTCCTCATTCTGTCTAAGTCTGCATAGTCGCTTTACGTGGCCTTTTGCGCCACAACGAAAACATCTACCCTCTTTCAAGAGTTTTAGTTCCTCAGAAGTGAATTTGGAGGAATCAGACGGCTTTCTATGTTTGTTTGTTTTTTTTTCCGAGGACTTTTGGTGTTTTGGTTTCCCTCGGCGCAATAATCATTAATTACTTGCACAACCCGCATCGGTCCATCATCATCTATCCCAGCTAATCGCGTGTTATTGACGAACGTTTCTTCTTCATCTTGACACACTGTCGCCCGTTGCGACATGTTTAATCGCAAGGAGTAAATGAATGTCCTTGCATCCATGTTGGTGTCTAGCAACAACCAAAAGTATTCACGGGAATTTACAGGAAGTCGCACTCTTGCTCCGGTATGTTTTTTCAAACCAAAATGTTACATACCTGCGCCGAATTGAATAATCACTATTACTATCGAACCGAAGCGAATTATTCAAGTTCAATATTCGCAACTTCAGAACCTTCAACTGAACGTCTTCCATAAATCTCACATCTGGATCGGCAACCAACTCTTTTCTCTGAGCCTGACCCATTATGCCTCAAATAAAATACCAAAATGAATTCAAAAACAAGTCCAAACTAGGAGTCACTCAAACAGTCCTCTATTAAGTACGGGACAATGCCCAAAAACTTTACAACTAGTCTTTTGGTCAGCAATCAATCACTCACACTCGCAGTCTTTCGCAGCCTCTCACAGCCTTTCACACCCACACAATCGCATGCGCATTCACTCTTCTATTCTTTTCAAATGTGAAAAATTGTTTAATGTTATTTATTTTGCGGAATAGTAGTGAGTGAACCTTCTCTCTTTTATCGGCGCCTAAGTTATTACGTACTTAGAAAACGTTTAATTTCCTCGACCCGCACACCCGAACCATAGAAACTTTAATAACCTTTCGGACATATCAAAGTCATTTCAAAGTATTTCAATCAACCGGAGTTTATACTTTCTTGGCTAGTGCGGATAGTTTTATGTAACCTATAGGATTTGTATTTCATTTCTCATTTCAGGCCAACGCCCTTTCAGCGCTGGGTCCCACTCACTCCCTTATTCCCTTTACTTCGAATTTAGTTTTAACAATTTATAACCTACTTTTAGCTTTATTCCTTTTCCGAGTAATTAAGATGCAATACCTGGATGCCAAGGTCAGCCTGGATCGGTGGGAATCGTCGTCCGGCGATCGACCGAGCCGGAGGAGGAGGCCCGTTCTCCTTTCAAGGGGGAGACGCTGTCGACAGATTCTTGGAGTCCTCGGACCAGCGGCGGTCGGTCGCCCAGTCGAGATTCCCGGGTTTCGGCACCAATGAAATGTCGGGTCTAAAAGGCCTGGCCGACCCGGGCAAAGAACAGGCAGCACACAGAGATAAAGTTTTAGACTGCTGCAGCAGGGAAGAACAAGGAGGGCACGATGTTCCAGTGCCTCGGCTCACAAGATCTCCTGTCGGTTCGCCGCTGCAGAGTGCATTTATTTTGTGTAGAGCATGCGCAGTCAAAACAATGGAAAGGTACTGGTGTGATGTGGTGTGTGGGTGCGTGTTTTGGCTGCGATGGAATGTGTGTGGCAGATAGTGTGTGAGGAAAGTTTTATGTGAACACAGAAAAGCAAGGTCAAGTAATACAATAGGGTGTTGAGAAATACACACAAATATAAGAGCTTACTTTACACTTGAAAAGTAGCTCTTCGGTCCATAAAGGTTGAGCACACTTGGTCTACACGTAAAAACATTTGCAATGAAGTCAATACAGGATCTTGTGATTGCTGCGCATCGTGATGATGACAACACTGTATGCACAACTGAGGTGAGCCGTCGTCTGTTGACATCTGTGGAGAAGAGAATGTCCACAATTTTTTGTTGTCACTGTTTGAGTGAATGTCATTTAAGGCCGCCCCAGGCTAGCAGTACTCCGCGTGCGCGCGTGCGCGCGCGTGTGTGTGTGTGTGTGTGTGTGTGCGCGCGCGCGCGTGCGCGCGCGTGCGTGTGGGGGTGTGTGTGTGTGTGTGTGTGTGTGTGTGTGTGTGTGTGTGTGTGTGTGTGTGTGTGTGTGTGTGTGTGTGTGTGTGTGTGTGTGTGTGTGTGTGTGTGTGTGTGTGTGTGTGTGTGTGTGGGGAATGCAGACAGACTGGTTTTTACGTGCAAAGAAAGTGCTTCACATGAGCCCTAGCAAACATCGCCCTTTTTTTGCCGGCTGTTGCTTTCTCTCAACAAGCGCCGGAGGCCCTTTACATTCGCTTGAAGGGCTTTTGTTTTAAACATGGAGAAAGGAAACCGATGTGTACATCACTAATTCAAATGCCTGTATATTGCGGAATATAGACTAACGATGGCCACACAAACTATTGGCACTTAGGGCACAGTTTGGACATTTTCACTTCGGTGTGTGCTCACTTTGGTTGCAAGGAGTTGAGACATTGATTGACTGCGTGTGGAGTTATTTTGAGCGTTATTGTGTGTGTGTGTGTGTGTGTGTGTGTGTGTGTGTGTGTGTGTGTGTGTGTGTGTGTTAGCCACGCTGCGACACTGAGCTTCTGTTGGCTCTGTGAAAACGATCCCACTGACCCCATGGTGCTCCCACCCGTAGATGCCGTTGAACAAAATTGTCTGCTGTTTTTATGTACCTCTGTGTGTGTGTGTGAACGTTTACCTGAGGTCGATTTGGTTGTGAATGTGTTGGAATGGCTAACGAATGTTGTACAGTCGTACATAATAAAATGAGAGGAGGCATCTTTGCTTCAAGACCTCTTGAAAGCCCCCCCGACTACTATTTTCCACCCTCTGATTCTCTAACTGGGATGCTTTCAAAGCTCTGATTTGATCGTGACCTATTATCACATAAACCGGACATCCCTGCAGTCATCGCAACGAACATTGAAGGAGAATGTCAGTCAAGTAAGCAAATGTGAGAAACAGCTTTGAGACAGTCCGTTTGCCCCTGTGCTGTGTGAAATCGTAGTCTCTACTGCCCCCTGCCGACAGCAACTGTCTTGTCATTTTTCCCCATTGCGAGAGCCGTGAACTCATTTACTGTGCACCTACTTGCTGTTTATTTTCAATTCTACCCTTGTGGATAGTTGAGCACATACATCTGCCCGAAATAGTTAGCGACATTAACGCCGCGCCGCTCTGTCCTGTGCGTCTTGTGTATTAGGGAAGGACGCAGTGCGCGGCCAGCTGGACAGCGCGCTGCAGGACGTCAACGTGCGCTACGCCGTCCTGGAGGAGACGGAGAAGAGGGCCGTGTGCCGGGCACTCATAGAGGAGAGAGCGCGCTACTGCACCTTCGTCACAATGCTGAAGCCGGTGCTGGTCAGTCTGTGTGTGTGTGTGCGCGCGCCGCCGCTAATAGAAGCAGTCAATGTGTTGATGGTGCCCCATGTACTGCTCAGGACCACGAGATCAACATGCTGGGTGAGGTGACGCACCTGCAGACCATCCTGGAGGATCTCACCACGATGACAGCCGAGCCCAACAAACTGCCACCAGCCAGCGAGCAGGTACGCTTCCACGACCACCTTCCTTCCGGCTGGCTCCTTTTTTTTTTTTTTACACTGCAGGTCCGATGACCAATTCCAGTGAATGGTGGACCGCCGCATATGCGTGGTTCGGCATTTGCAGATTGGCATATTTTTGCAATTTGTGGTCCTTAGGACCTACCCGTCGTTATTTGCTTACAAACTAGTTCTGGGGCTCAGGGCAAAGCAATAATAAACATTACTTTGGCGCCCTCTGGTGGAATGTTTGAATTGTTGTTAGTGATCGGTTCACAGCAGCTTTTTTTAATGCATCTGTGTTTGCGATGAGGATCGGAGATGGTTCCACATTCGGTAGAGACATGATTCTGATCTGAAAATCTTTGTTTCTTTGTTTTTTTCCCCACCGCAGGTGATCTTGGACCTAAAAGGTTCTGACTTCAGTTACACCTACCAGACACCGCCAGCCTCACCCAGCAACACGCTGTCCAGGAAAGGCAGCGTCAGCAGGTAAGATGCGCTCAAACTGAACTTCATTTTTCACACCTTTCAGTTTTTAACACTCACGACTCTTCGCTCTTTTCAATAGCTACCAGTCTGGGTCAGTGCGGCACGTCCCTTCCTTGGACTCTATCAGCTGTGCTGTGGATGGTGTGCACATCCAGGTGAGCATCTACTCTCTACTCGATGTATTGTGAATGCATATTTCCTCAAATGAAGGACCAAAAGTTGATGAACAAAGACATTCCCCCCCAAAAAAGTGATTGTCACTTAGTGGGCAGCTGGGGAGTTTCTATTCTTTTGACCATGCAGTGGGACTAATGCCTTTTGCATGTCAAAACATTTTATCGTGTGTATCTATGTTATAATGTGCCAGGCTGACACTGTCCTGCAGGTGACGTTTTAAGAGGACGATGTTTTGGGAATGAGAATTTCGACTGTGGGCTCTGCTGCTCAAGCATTTTCCCTTTTCTAAGGCTTCATTAGGTAGCGAAAATATTCAGTGAGCGCACCCTGGTGAGTCATGGCAAGAAAAGAAAATGCAGCAAAAATTGCTGATGTGGAGCAACTTTTTTTTTTTTTTAAGTTGAAGTGCATCTCAATTCCAATTCTTGAGAACTTGCGACAATCCACTGCTTGTTCAATAGCACACGGTCCAACGTTTGGCTAACTGCCCGTTCCAAAGTGAATTGCCCAAAAAAGGACACGCCGCTTCTCCATGTGTGTAGCAGCGCTCCTCCCAGTACCTTCTGATCGGCTGCAACGAAAGCGGCCGCTCCCTCAGCGAAGGGAGCGCCCCCTCTCGCCCGGGTGGCCGACAGGGCAGCCGCGGTCGCTACGGTTACGCAGCCGGTCCCGGCCATCGCCTCGCGCCGGGCCGCCGCGTCAGTCGCCGGGATATGACCACCGTGAGCCGCACTAAATTCCTCCTTTTTTTTTGTCGTTTGGTGCATTGTGGTAGTTGTCCGCCTCATCGCATCTCCCTCCTTCTGTGTGTAGTTGTTGACGTCTGTGATTCATTTGTTCTTTTCATTTTCAGTTGGTACTCGAAAATGAAAAAGTGACAGATTTTTAAAAAATGTATGATTGTCTAGTGCTGTCAGACAAAAAAATTTAAGATTGTTTTTTACGTGTCAGTTCAAAGTAAAAATACGGAATGGAATCAACAAGCCACACTGATATGAATATTTTGCCTTGAATTACAAGTTGAATTTGTTCAGTGACTAACTCACAACTCAAAAAGGGGGGCAATGGAATGCAAACAGCCGAATAAGAGTTTCACAACTGACACAACTTGGTAAGCTACAATCGTAGTAATAATATGTAGTTGTGAGGATTGTTATCTTGTCTGTCTACATGTTACTTCACCGTTTGTGTTCAAATATCCATTGCTTAAATATTATATTTAAACAATGTACTATTAAGCAGGAAATGTTATTAATGGATCAAGTAGTGGGCCGCCGGATTTTATTAACCTTTATCAGCTCTTTTCACATCACCTTTTTTTTTTCCTTACATTAACAACGTAAGACAAAGATGGTGACATTCAAACACGTTGGAAAAAATGAGCACATTTTCTCTGGGTTATAACGATGATCAAATTGTAAAACGGCCCTCTCTTCTGCCAGTTCTTCATAACTTGTTTTTGTAAGGCTTACAACAAAGTGTTACGGTGCCCAAAAACAATAAAATGTTTCATTGTGGAGGTTTTTTTTTTTTTACACGTTAACCCAATCGATGAAATATGAAAATTAAATTCAGTTCTATGGACTGTTTTTCCATTCATTTTTTTTTATCTGAGCCAAACATTGAAAATGGCATTTCTTGTATTTGTATTACATTTTTTAAAAAAACAACAACAACAGATGACCAAATTTGTGACTTTTTCATTTTGGGATTTTTCATGTTCAAATTGAAGTATAAAGCCACCCGGATTCCACACCACCATGCCGCTAGCATTTGCCACATGGGCACGCATGGAAACCATTGCCACTTTGCCATCAGTTTGCCTTTAATTCCCTTGCTACATTTTGCATACTTGTTGTGTTCCGCCATCGCTTTGTCGCACTCGGCAGCGGCTCATTCAACTAAAGTTTGCGCATGTGTGTGACAGGATGCAATGGGCTCCACCAATCAGCTGGCTTCTGCGAGTATGGCCGGTGAGAACGGCCCCTGGCGCCACTGTCCAGCGCCTACACGCAGCATGGCGAGAGGGTCCGTGCCATGTCTACATCTGGAAAGGTAGTTCACACACGCACACACACACACACACACACACACACGGCAGCTGTGCCTCATCTCAATGCACAGGCGAGACATTCAAGTCGAGTCATGTGACTCACGACTTGCAACCATGCGAATCATTAGCCAAGCGTACGTGTGAATAAGAGCACTAAAAGAAACAAAAATAATACTAATAATAACCTGGATGTTAATGTTGATCTCCCGTCGCCCGTCAGTCATGTTCGGCCCGGGATCAGCTGGCCTTGACTCTCGGCGCGCTGACGGCGGACGCGTCGCGCAGCAGCCGCGACTCGCTGCACTGCTCCAGCGGCTACAGCACGCAGACCACCACGCCGTCCTGCTCCGAGGACACCATCCACACCCACGGTAAGGGCCGCGCATGCGCACGTGCGCTCTTTTCCGCCGGCCTCATCGCCGGTCTTCGGCGTTTCTGTCTGTCCGTCATCTCGGTGTTATGTTGTTTCCCTGCTTAAAAAAACACAACTTCCTTGTCTTCCAGCTGTAAAGAGAGAGCCTCTCCTCTATGGTAGGTCTCTGGCTGCCTCTCTGTTTTCCTTTTCCCTTCACGTCATCCTGCTCGCATTCTCTCCTCACCTTCAGTTCAATGAGCTGAATTTCAAGCTTGTTTCTCGATTGATTTGCATCTCACACCACGTTTGCCTGTCGAAATGAATGGAAAGGCCGCCAGTCCATTTCAGGCACTGAAAAACCACAGCAAACTTGAATGGGATTTTTTTTTAAGCAAATGTAAACAAATATAGATATTACACATTTTCATACAATGCGCTCGGTGTACGTGCTGTCGAATTCGCGTGTCAGTTGTGAGCCATTGAAAGGCAGGGCCGACCGAGTGAATGACGTCAGGAGTTGGTCAGCTTGGCTGAATGTGCGAGCATTTGTTTTAAGAGTTGCGAGTGTTCTCATTTTGCCTTCGTATGTTTGACTGTTTGCAGCAGCCACCGTCGCTTTCCTTGCCCACGTGACAGGGCGGCGCAGTAAATGATTTAATCCTTTTTTTTTCCTTTGCCTGTTGCTCAAGGTGGGTGGCTCTGTTTGTTTTGGAAAGCTGCTAAGTGATGGGGTTTTTTTCTTTTTTTCTGACGTTTACAGGTAAAACGGTATGTGTTGAGTCAAGTTTTGAAAGTGTGTTCATGTTATCAAACAAATATCAAAAGTTAGCTCAATTTGTTGCCGGGCGTTTTACGGATAGTCTGAAAAGTTGCAAAATCTCGCAACCAAAGTGCACCGACGTCACTCGCATTTGTTTGCTCTCCTTCTCCAGTCGACTATGAGTCCATTTCCCTCCACGGGGATAGCGACTCCATCTCCCTGCACCAGCTGTCACACGGCGGCGTCAGCCAGTCGGACTTCGACAAGTCCTCCACCATCCCGAGGAACTCGGACCTGGGCCTCCAGTACCGGAAGTTCGCCCAGTCCAAGCGTCCCGCCTCCACCGTCAGCCTGCTGGCCGAGACGGAGCTGACGGGCGGCTCGCACACGGCCACCATCCGGCGCAAGCCGTCCACCAAGCCGGTGTACCGCCGGGGCACCATCAGCGGGGGGGTTCCCATCCCGATCTGCACGCCGCAGGTCCCCGTGGGACCGACGACCCCGGGGAGCGAGGAGAATGTGTTCATCGCGACATCCGGAGGAGGCTTAGGTTACAACAAACTCTTCACTTCCACGCAGAGCCTCAGCGCTCTGCCGCCATCCTCCTCTTCCTCGTACTCGCCGTACTACCAGCTGGTGCCCGGTCAGATGCCCATCCCGGTGCCCGTACCCACCGTTCCACCAGAGGGCGGCATCGGCAAGCACCAGCAACTACAACAACTCAACCACCAGGTGCAAATGCAGCAGTTTCACCACGAGCGGCAGCTTCAGAAACAGAACCGGCCCCAGGTTCACAGTCAGATTTCGATCCAGAACCAGATCCAACCGCTGACGCAGACCCAGCTCCAGGCCCATCCCCAGTTCCAAAACCAGCAGCACCAACAGAAGTTCTTCCACCAGCAGAGGGCCCAGTTTCAGGCTCCCCACGCCCAGCGAGAGGACTCCATCCTGGGATACACGACTCTTGGGCAGCCCCCTCCGCCCTCCATCCAGGACCAGGACAGCCTGATGCAAGAGAGGGGGGACAGGGACATGCTGAACCTTATAAGGGGCGTGAAACTCAAAAGGACCCTGACCAATGATCGCTCGGCACCCCTGCTGCCCCTGCCGGCCAATCACAATTGAGATGCTGGTGGCCTTTCATTTGCTTTGGTGCTGTGCGCATTAGGTTTTTTTTTCCCCCCCGTGTGACTGAGCGGTTCGCATTTTTGACCGTGACTAATGAAGCTTGTTAGTTAGTCAGTTAGACAGCAGGTGGAAAAGTCACAGTAAATTTCCACAAGGACTTAAGATGGGGAATTGAGCTCTCCTTGCTCACAAGCGAGGGCATCGCAGTACCTTAAATGTTTATTTTTATTTTTTTGTCAGCGTTAGTAACTCTTAGTTTGGCTTGCATCACAAAAAAAAAAGCTTTATGTTCCCAATGAAGAGCCAACCACAAATTTGTAATATTTCCTGCGTCATTTCTTTGAATCCCCTTAAATTCGAGGAAAGTCCAACTTAATACAAATCCTGGAATTTCACAACTCCCTTGGTGAGGAGTCACTTCCTGCTTTCAGGAAGTTTGTCTGGCCTGGCTGTGCTTCATGCCCCCCCCCCCCCACACCCCCGACCAGGTGGGGTTTCTCTGATAACCTTGACGCATGGCGTTGTGGCCTAATATTGTTCTTTCTTTTTTTTGGGACTGGAATTCAATGTTGACTGAACCTAATTACTGCGAATACGTTGGTAGAAATGGAGCTGAGTTAGCAGTTTTAGGAGTTGAGCTGCTGTTTATTTTTTTTAAGTGTAGTTTTAATTGATGACGTCATAGCGGGGCTATGAGGAGAGCAAGCTCAAAAATGTTCCCGATGCTTTTTTTTATAGTTTGGCCACACGATGGCGCTCTTAGCTTTCAGGATCTAGTTCAGAGTTAGCGAAGCTTTTTTTCAGTCCATAGTCGACGATTCTATACTTTAAAAAAAAAAAGTTTTATGTGCTGGATTGAATACTCTGTTGCATTGTTGTTTTTTTTATATGAAAAAGTAAAATGTCATGCTTTTATTTGTGCCTCCTCTATGCTGTGCAGGTTTAGCTGACTGATTTCAAAGACAGAGTCTTTATTGGACGTTGTTTCCTGGCTGGGCCGTTAGAGTTTATCGTCGCCTTGGTTACAGCCCAGCCTGCTTCCTCTCTCTTGCTGTCTGGTTGTACATATTCTTCTTTAAATATCCGTACATACAGATTGTATTTTTCTGCATCAGGAATGATGCCGAGGTCTTATTTTTGTAGATGTTCTTTAAAACATGTCGGAATATCCCGGCAAGAACACCAACCAACAGAAATGTACTTTTTGTTTTTCTTCCAATGCTGTCACGCGTATCATCGCCATCTTCATAATTATATTGACAGTGCTCGTCAACTGCTTGTCGTCTCGTTTCATACTTTTTTGAGGTGTTGGCTTGTCACGATTTGTATGAATGTGTTTGCACTTAATGCGCATGACAGCGATGGTCGACAAATAATCGAGCAATCGTTAACCAGGAGAGATGAAACGGGAAATAATCAGGGCAAAAATGGAGCCCGCCGCTTGTTTGCTGGACGAAGAATTGCAACTTGAGGTCAGCTGAAGTAGTACAGCTGGGGAAAGAGGAGTTCAGAACATTCGGATATCGGGGTAACCTAGGAATAGGAAAAATCCAATATCATGAAACAATTATGATTTATCCATGAATGTTTGAAGTCAATTTAGCCCATGTTTAAAAGGAATTAAGAGAAATTATATTACCAAAAGAAAATGAATACAGTATGTGGATAAAACTTGACATTGTGGTTACTTTTTATGTATTTATAGATTTTTTAATTTTTTTAAATAAATGTTCAACATTAAATGTAATGACATACGAGGGAAAACAGACTTGACAATACTTAATACTTAAAAAAATAATTTGTGGCCAGACGTTCAGAGCAGAGATACTTTACCTCTCATCCCCCCCCCCCAAAAAAAAATTTGCAATGAAAAAAAAAATTAATGATGGGTTGAATTGGGAAAGAAAATCTAGATTCTTGTTGACTTTATTTGAACTGCACTTAAACAACCACAGTTTAACCAAAATGCTAATCCAACAACCGCTTTAAAACAAGTTATTTTTTTTAATCATAAAATGTTCTCTCTTAATAAAACAGAATGGCTGACTGTTTTTGAATGAATACATTTTCCAATATTTAAAAAAAAAACTAATTGCAAAAGTCCTCAGTGTTGACAATATTGTCGTGTATACTGTATTGACGTCTTTATGGAGTTTCCGATTGATAATTAAACATGGAGCGACTTGCACATCACCCCAAGGACATTTGAAACAAACACAACTTCACTCATGGATTGTTGATTTTCCCACCAAGGTCAATCAAAATGAAGTCCTCCACAGAATCAAGACCCACCCCCCCACCCTGCACCCCCCCCCCCAACCTCAAGTGCCTGACGCAGTGAACCAGTTGTCCATTTTGCGAGACTTTATAAAAAGGTGAAATGAGAGGAACTCGGATTTCCCTCCCTTGCCTCATTAGAATGTTCCGTGTTCCTAATGTTGTGACCTTTTCGTAGAACGCTCCGAGGCGTGTCCACCACTTTGTGGACGATCGCAACAATGACAACAGGTGGAGTCACTCACCTCTGCTTTTGTGCTGCCCTGACTTACCTCGTCGGTCTCAGGTAACACACACGCACACACACACACACACACACACACGCGCACTGAGTCATCATCTTAAGCCCGCTCGTCTTTCCTTTAAAATAGCATCCAATCATCTCTAATGGATGTTTTGATGCTCTCACAAGGAGCCGCTCCAGATCATGCACAAGTATAACCGCCTCATTGCGTCACAATTTCCCCTGGCATCTCAATTTTTGTTTTTTTCCTTGGTTGGACAAAAAAAATTGAGAACACAAATTGTGAAGATGTTTTTTTTTCTATAAAATACCAACGGCAACTGAAAATGTGCGTTTGATGGCAACTAAAGTTCATTTTACATTGGATAAACTTTGCAAGCTCTGCATGCTATTTATCAGTATTAGTAGTAGTAGTAGTTAGTAGTGTGTACGTGCGTGTATCATGCCATGCATGTGTATATATGTACAGCATGTCATTGCTTCTATTTCTAAATGTTAATATTCTGTCATCTTTTCTTTCTTTTCTGACACTCTTTTTACATGAGAACACACTGATCAATAAGAAGTTTCTTGGAATGGTCGATTTTCCAAAGTTCCGCCATGACATTTTCACAAGCATCAAACATCAAAAGGGTCCAGCTGGCCATAGTTTAGTACTTTTAGTTTTGTTTCCACGATTAACTTAGCCATAACATTCGCACAACCCTGTGGCGCGACCATGCGACCCTGTGGAAAGATCACACAACATTGAGCAGTGACAAAATCTTGCGGAGGGACCACACAACATTGTAAGGGGGGTCACACAACTTGGTGGAGCATCCAAACAGCGTGGCCGGGTGAAGCCGATCGTCATTCCTCTGAGAGACTTTGCTGCTTTTGTAAGTATGCTCCGGGTCCTTGTCCATCGGCACTGCGAAGCCCATCGAATGAGTTGCGAAGCTTTTGGCTGAATACGAGCAAATATTATTTGGGCCTAAACACTTGAGAATACGTCCTGCTGCTTTTGTCATCAATCGCAGCCTGGCTAAATGCGAGGGCTTGCTTTATTCATGGCAGCCATACCACCTGTCCCCTCACTTTTGGTCCCTCACAAAGGGGAGGAACAAATACAAATATTGTCAGAAACTGCTTGCATTGATGTACCCTCAACTTAATGCGAGATGAAATGAATTGAGCGGCACTGGATTCTTTGCTGCGTTTGTTGATTTATTTTATTATGCAGAATGCTTTTCATCCAAGGAACGAGACAAATGCAATGTGTCACAAACAGTACGAGGAACCAAACCTGGCGAGCAGCATATCTCTTCAATTGCTTTTTGTACTAAACTTGTTACGTTGTATGTTTCATATTGTCCAGAGACTTTATGGACATCTGATGTAATCACATCATGTGTTCAAGTAGACCACATCAAAGGATGAGTGGGTCCGATTTGGACCCGGGGCCTTCAGTTGATCCCGTTTTCCGGCCTCTCATGGAGTGAAAGTGATCTCTCACACACACACACACACACACACACACACACACACACACACACACACACACACACACACACTCGTGCATATTGGGAGAGTGAGTCACCAGCTGGCCCAGATCGCACCCGTGACTCATTGGCCACGTCACGGTGACTCTGCACAATTCCGGCCGGTCAGGCGCTTATTGCAGCCAGATTGCACCATCTGAGCGTGCCCGCTCGCACCAGGAGGGGGCGCAGCACACCGTGACGCCACTTGAAGACACGCTCAGGAGAAGTGGGACAAATCTTGAATTATTCCACTTCACACTCGATGATTTGTTCCTGTCGCGCATCGGGAAATAATTCTTACACATCGATTTTTTTGAAAGATGATTCCCCCCCAATTTTGGATGCTACAGCTTTATTCTAAAAGGAAATAAATCTCATTTGTCCTCACCATCAAGGCAACATAATTTTAAAAAATGTGAAAGATCATCAAATGAAATATTAAAAAAAAATTCAGAATTCACATCCATTGCATTTTTTTTTTACTCATTCCAAACTGAAATGAATCACATTTTCCCCTCAAAATCGAATACACAGCTTCCCATAATGACAATGTGATTATTTTAAAATTATCTTAAGTTGTCCCTAAGTATTGACGGCTCAATACCTCATTGATGCACCGACAGGAATGAGCGTTTTTATTTTAAACCTCCCTGAACAATTTGAATGAATTTGAGGGTGACTTTGACTTCAAACTTTCTTTTTTAATTTTATTTTTTTATATTGCATTCATCTTTGTAACCTTACACACATCACTTTGATGACATTTCTGTCCCATCTAAGTGTTTGCTGCCATAAAACACTCCGGCAAAGCTCAGAGCGAGCCGCACGGGCGCCCCTATCACACGGCGGTGGTGCTAACGAACTCAAGGTTAGCTGATAATCGAGCCCCCGCTGCCCCCACTACCTGTTATCGCTAACCAAACACTGGCGGCGGGACCAAAAGGAAGCAGAAGGCCGCGGCGTGCATAGACTTGTGGGAGCGAATAAGCAAAATGAAGGAAGAAAATCAAACTTGTTTCCCACCAGCATTGAGATCCAATAGCAGAGCTGCTTGGTGAAAAACAAAACAAAACAAAAATCTTCCTTTTGAGGCACCGCTCATCATTATGGCGCTTTCAGTGAACACCTGCGCCGCGTCGCGCAGAGCTGTTTCTAATATTTTGACTCTTTGGGAGTTTAATAAGCAGGCCGAATTATGAGGAACATCTCCCGGTGTGATGCTGGGCCGTCCGTGAACCGCTCCAATGCACAATCTCAAGAATAAACAACGGTTAGTCCAAAAATGATGAATATTTGATCCAAGTCCTGTACTAGGCGTACCTAATTGGGATTTGTGACACTTGAATAACAAATGATACACACACACACACACACACACACACGGGCGCAGTCTTCCCGCCAAACTGGTCCTCTGGGTCAGACTTTCCCGGGGAGAGCGTTCCGTGCCTTTCAGCGGGGCCTTGCCATGGCAACGTGGCGTCCCATGTTGCCAGATCGCCGCCACGTTGCGACGCACTCATGTCACAGAATGTGTCCACTTGAGCCGTGTCGCTTTTGTATTCCATTATTCCGACAAAGACTGGAATCGGCTGCGCTTTGCGCTGCCTCCCTTCAATAAGCA
Organism: Hippocampus mohnikei; assembly: GCA_026261675.1. Classification (NCBI taxonomy): domain Eukaryota; kingdom Metazoa; phylum Chordata; class Actinopteri; order Syngnathiformes; family Syngnathidae; genus Hippocampus; species Hippocampus mohnikei. Next base: position 14,717,688 of record JAKGUB010000334.1, on the reverse strand, counting down.
TCCAAAGTAAAAAAATAACACGTCGTACGTAAGTGGCGTGTGACGTGAAAGAGTCAACTGTTGGGACCACTTGCTAACCAAAACAGCAGCACCTCCTAAGAAAGTCTCTCAGAGGAATGACGATCGGCTTCACCCGGCCACGCTGTTTGGATACTCCACCAAGTTGTGTGACCCCCCCTTACAATGTTGTGTGGTCCCTCCGCAAGATTTTGTCACTCCTCAATGTTGTGTGGTCTTTCCACAGGGTCGCGTGGTCGCTCCACAGGGTTGTGCGAATGTTTTATAACGTTGTGTGGCCCCTCCACAATGTTGTCTGCACTCTCGACGGTGTTGTGCGGATGCTCCGCAACGTTTTGTCACCCCCCGACGTTGTGTAGCACTTCTCCACGTTGTATGGCGCTTCACATCTTTTTGTGGTCGTTTCACGATGTTGTGCGGATGCTCCACGATGTTCATGATGTACAACGTAGTATCGTCCTCCACCCAATGTTGTACGAGTGTTTTGTCATGTGGTGTGCATCCGTTTTAGGTGTTCCAGGAAGCCGTGCATTTAGTTGATTTTTACTTGAAAGAAGTTGTTGGTAGAACTTACAGGGAACATTGTTTCGTGTGATTTAAGTTATTGTAAATGCCTCTCCCTATCTACGTTTCGGTAAATAGATGCTCCTGGTTTCTGTGTGAAGACAGTTGTGAAATGTGAAGATTAAAAAAAAAAGTTTCACTTTCTCGGCTGGTGGTTTCAGTGAGGGTGGGGGGGGGGTTACATGTTTGGAGGTGTGTGTGTGTGTGTGTGTGTGTGTGTGTGTGTGTGTGTGTGTGTGTGTGTGTGTGTGTGTGTGTGTGTGGAGGGGGGGGGGGATTTATGCGTGGCTGTGGCAACCACCCCGCTGAACTTTTGTACCCTGCGCGTGCTTCCACGCTGACGAGAGCGGCGCTAGTCACGAGGAGAGGAAAAAGCCCGCCAAAGTTCCATGCCTGTCAGCCAATGGGCAAGCGGCGGGGGCGTGGTGGGCGGACCCGTGGGCTGGCCCTCGTGAGAGCGGTAGGGAAATAGTGTGTGTGTGTGTGTGTACGCGCACGCTGCAAGAAGTGACTCGGTGAGACTGAATGAGTCGGACTTGTTCCACTGGAACAGGTTTTTTTTTTGACTCAACCAAAACTTTTTCTCGTTTCCCCACGGAAAATGATAACATTTACTGCAAAACAACCGCTTTGTACTCGACTGTCAAGTATGGAAATGACATCACAATGAGCAACAGTTTTGGCACATATGGTAGGACGAGTGAACAATGATTCCAAAATGAGGCTTCAAGCGGTTTATTGCCACTCCCATCTTGCCTTTGACCTTTACGTTGACCTGAATGCAAACACTTCAAGGGAAACACGACACACCGGCGAAGGCGTCTATGCGGCAGTGTTGTAATGCCCCAGACAGACATCATACTCAAAGACACATATTCTTCATCCTCTTTGCGTAGCTTTTCAGCTGATTGAATTTCTTGAAGTTATTACTTTATTATTATAATGCACTCTATCACCAAGTGCCATTTTCGTTCCCACAAAACATACTACAATGTTGTTGTTGTTTTCCCTTTTTGGGGAAGAATGGGATTTGTTTGTTGAATGTTTCGCGTTAGGCCGTGTCGCTCAGTTAGATAGTTTTGCGTTCACTAGGAATAAGGCAAGGGTTAGGTAAGGCTAGCCTTGGGTAAGGATATACATAACCTCTCGCAGCGCACACTCAATTGCTGTCGGAGGAGCGCCCGCCTGGCCCCCCGCCAATTGCGCATTCCTCCGAGAGAGGGAGCGCACACGTTCAAAGGGACCCAAGTGGAGGAAGGAACCACACACGCCGATGGCACTTTTTCATTCACAAATGACGCTGTGTGTGGTTTAGTGTGTGTCTGTGTATGTGTGTGTGTGTGTGTGTGTGTGCGCGCGCGCACATTGACCATGACAGGAAACACTTGTGGTGCTCCCCACCATTTACAGTAATAACGGCAGCGACTGCCATAGTGTAAAAAAGCTGGAAAATTATTCGACTGTCCGAAACCAAACAAATCTGGTCAGCAATTCAATGTCATAAAATCTTCAATTATTGTGACTGGGCAATTTTTTTGTCATCTTGCACATAGCCCCCACCCCCCCCACCGCCCTACCACAACCACCCCGCTCCCCCTACATACACATTTGTATAGTTGAAGTAAAAAGGAAACATTTGTAAACTATATTGTCCCTTCAAATGTCAGTGAAATTATTCATAATAAAATATATTTGTAATGATATGATTAATGTTCATTTTAATTTATTACCCAATTTTTTTAAAATTTGGATAGAATGAAACACGTTAGAGACCATGTTTATTTTATTCGGATTTTCTTCAAAAGTATTTCATCACTTCATATCTAACTTTGAAATGATATCATTATGTAAATGTAATCTAATCTAATTTAAGGGGTTCGCGGGGGGCCGGAGCCGATCCCAGCTGACTTGGGCCAGTCGGCTACCCTCAACCGGTTGCCAGCCAATCACAGCGCAGATAGTTGTCAAAATTCACCCCATATTTAAGGAAATATATATTTTCTCAAATGCATGTGCAAAAGTTATCTTAGTAATATTTTTTTTATTTATGAATGAATGAAGATTTTTTTTATTGATTTATTTTAATAAAAGTTGAATCTTTTTTCATGTGGAACTAACCAGACCAAAAACAAAGGGACCCGAGTTGGCAAAGCAAACACCTCATCTTGAAGCTTTCAGTCGAAGGTCCGCCGGAGCGTTGCGTACGCTCGCTTGAAAACACACGTTACACATTAACGCACACGACAGGGAGTGCAAGTGTACAGCCAAGGCTCTGGAGCGGCTGTAAAATGACACCCCCGGCAGAAATACCACTGACGTCCTCTCAGCAGTGCACGGGCACATGTTGAGGCGCTCACATGTTCACACACTTTCACTTAACACACACACGCACACACACACACACACACGTAACTGGTTATTTTAAGGCCCGAGTGGATGGCGTTGGAGTCTTGTGTAACGCTCATATTGACGGTCAGCAAAGGGTTAAAACGCCGCTGGATCGTGGAAAATCTCGTTGGGCATGTGAAGTCCAAGTCACACCTCAGCTGCAAGATAACCCCCGCCACACACACACACACACACATATCCAGTGGGTTATCGCACTTGCTTGACATCACCGCGTTGTGTCATGCATGGTTCCTATCAGATGCCATACCAACAAAAAAAACCAAAAAAATCAATTTTGCGCCCCCCCTTGGATTCTTATTCCATTTTTCAATTCAGCCGCCGATGTCAGTTTGACATCGAAACATGAAATTTGGTTCATGTGTCTCTCTAGACTAGACGCCTACTCCAAAAGAAAAAGGATCCAGATGACTTTATTTCGTGCAACCACTTGGCGAAATAGAATCGAGTAAATTCAACCAAAACTTTTTCCAGCGTGCTATTACAACTCCTATCACGATAGTGCGGCGACTACAGCGACCCGTTAGTCGTGCACGCCCGCCACTCACACGTACTGGGTTACTTCATGATGCCATGTGAAAAGTGCTCTTTTATATGCTGGCCTTCTCTCTCTCTCTCTCTCTCTCTCTCACACACACACACACACACACACACACACACAGTTTCCACAAGCGCTCGCTCACGCTTGTGCTGACGTGGTGTATCGCTCGCCCGTCCAGCTGACAAGCAGCTGGATGAAGCAAGGCAAGCTGGCGCAGTTGAGGACACGATGAGTTCAAGGTAACATGCCCACCCGGACCGGTCGCCCACACAGGAAGTGCCCATATAAGTCCTTCCAGGCGGGAAGATGATGGATTGAGACGGAACGTGTGGAGGTGTGAAGTGATGTCACGGAAGGCGGCGATCCATCCGCCTTTGACACACACAGAGGCAATCTGGGGAATGTTGTGTCAGCTTTCACGCAGAGAGGCGGCACCCCGGAAGTGGGTCGTTAGGTGGCGGCGGTGACGGTTGCTTTCAACGCAAGGCGCGAGTGGGATGAATTCCACAACCCTTCGGAGGTCTCGAAAACGGAGACCCCCGACACTCTCGCCGAAGGCGCAAAAGTTCCGGATCCACTTTAGCCTTCTCGGCCCGTTTCGGTGCCGTCAAAATGGCGGCTTAGAAAGGGTGTAACGTCTATTTTTAATCGGGGCTAAGTCGAATCACTTGTGTTGAACTTTGACCTTGAGAAACAAAGGCCATCATGAATGAGCCGCCACACGATACACGGCGAGGAAGCCATCGTTTCCCACACGCATGCACGCCCGCTGAAGGGTCATCATCACTGATTCCGCATTGTTCGGGCCTGGACGCAACGCTGTGTCCTTTTCTTTGTGTGCGCGGAACGAGGGAATGACACCGCCAAAATAAAAGTTGGCATATCGACCCGTGGAGTAAGGAGGGGGAGTAAGATACCGTGTAAGGGAAAACTTGCTGGAGTCAAATATCTGAGCTCCCATGAGCTAGCAACCCCGTAAAAAAAAAAATCACTGCAAATCCTCGAATAATTTCGAGGGCGACCAATCCCTTCGCTTGGTCGCTGCTCTCCATCGCCGTCTTTTATCTCTGTCGGCGGGTATGTGATGAAAAAAGCCAAGTTTGGTTGGCTTGTCTGTTAGTAGGTCCGATCCCACGGCGAGATATGACCGTTTGAGACGACGATGGCTTCTAGAAATAGATACGAGCTTCTAAGCAATTTCAGGAGTTTCAACAGGTGCGCAAAGTTAGTTTTGCGTTCCTACGAAGGCTGTGATGTAACCCGGAAAAGGTGAAGAGGAACCCCCACCCCTGCCTTCGCCCCCCCCACTGCCCTTTCTGCCCCCCCCCCAATATGCAGATTGCTCATGCCCAGTCACGTCCTCTTCCTGTGCCAGCATCATGTGGACGAAAGCTCGTCTTCCCCATCCGCAGAAACAAGGCACGTTTCGCTGATGCGACTGCTTTTTTTTTTTTCTCAAGGAAGAAGACAAGAGAAAAGGATGCATGAAAGCATTTCACTCGGTGTCAAAGTGTTTTTAGTCACGTGTCTGTACGTGTTGCAGTAATGCGGTATGAGTTTTTCCTTCTGGGAATGTGACAGTGTTTCAGTGGCGCGCATGAGATTTTTACGATCGTGTGTGTTTGCGTGCGTGCGTGCGTGCGTGCGTGAAAGCATTTTTGTTGTGTGAGAGCGCTTGGGTCGTGCTTATGAAAGCATTTCAGTCTCCGAACGTTTCAGTCGCGCCTTTCTCTCATGTGCGTGAGAATGTTTCAGTTGCGTGTGAGTTTTTTTTCCGTTGTGTGTGTGAGAGCGTTGCAGTTGTAATGGTGAGTGATTCAGTTGTGTGTATGAGAGCAATTCAGTCGTATTGAAGGCGTTTCACTAGAATGTGTGAGAACATTTCGGCGTTCAGTTGCATGAATGAGAGCATTTTAGCAATACCTGAGAATGTGTCAGTAGTGTGCGCGAAACAGTTTGTCTTGGGCATAAGAGCATTTCAGTTGTGAATGAGAGGGGTTCCGTGCTTTGAGAGCTTTTAGTCACGCATGAGAGCGTTTCAGGACTGCGCTGCCAAAATGTTTGTCTTTCAGTCATGTACATGAGAATGTTTCGATAGTGTGTATGTAAGAGCCTTTGAGTTTTTGTGCAAGAGGAAATCCTGCCTTAAGCCCCGACGGCACCACATCGGCGTTGAGTTGCGTGTCCGTGCGCGGCATGTGCTGACGCATCGGTGCGCCTTTTGCACGCTTCGGCGTTTGCGTCGGCGTGCCGAGCGAGGGATGGCGGGGCGGGCTCGGCCCTCCCGAGGCTCGCCGCTGATGCTCGTTGGCACGGCGTCCACCTGCTCCGCTGGCCCTTGGCCAAGGCGTCACCTTTTGGCGCCGCCCGCCGTCCCTCGGGAGTCTGCCGCCCAATGCTGAGCAAATGGAGGGTGGGGGGGGGGGGCTTTCGCCTCCTCGGCTTTGTGTTTGCTCCTCATTTTAGCTCACGGTGTCGTACGTCCTCTTCCGGCTGGCCTCCTGCCTTCCTTTCTCCCTTCCTTGCCTCCTTCTTTCCTTCCTTTCTTTCCTCTTCTCTTCTTCCTCCCTCCCTTCCTTCCTTTCTTCCTTCACTCCTTCCCTGCTTCATCCTACCTTCTTTTCTTCCTTGCTTCCACCCTTCCTTCTTTCCTTCCTTGCTTCCTCCTTTTCTTCCTTCCTTCCTTCCTTTCTTTCCTCTTCTCTTCTTCCTCCCTCCCTTCCTTCCTTTCTTCCTTCACTCCTTCCCTGTTTCATCCTACCTTCTTTTCTTCCTTGCTTCCGAACTTCCTTTTTTCCTCGTTTCCTTCCTTGCTTCCTCCTTTTCTTCCTTCCTTCCTTCTTTTCCTTCCTTGATTATCTTTCTTCCTTCCTTACTGCCTCCTTCCTTCCTTCATTGCTTCCTTCTTTTCCTTCCTTGATTATTATCTTTCTTCCTTCCTTACTGCTTGCTTACTGCTTTCTTCCTTCCTTCCTTCCTTCTTGCTTCCTTCTTTTCCTTCCTTGATTATTATCTTTCTTCCTTCCTTACTGCCTCCTTCCTTCCTTCCTTGCTTCCTTCTTTTCCTTCCTTGATTATTATCTTCCTTCCTTCCTTACTGCTTGCTTACTGCTTTCTTCCTTCCTTCCTTCCTTGCTTCCTTCTTTTCCTTCCTTGATTATTATCTTTCTTCCTTCCTTACTGCTTTCTTCCTTCCTTCCTTCTTGCTTCCTTCTTTTCCTTCCTTGATTATTATCTTTCTTCCTTCCTTACTGCTTTCTTCCTTCCTTCCTTCTTGCTTCCTTCTTTTCCTTCCTTGATTATTATCTTTCTTCCTTCCTTACTGCTTGCTTCCTTCTTTCTTTCCTTCCCTCACGGCCTCGTCCCGTATCATCCCGCTGCTTCTTGACGTGGCATCTTCGCCTTTGGATGCACACCAGCCGTTTGGGCCACAGCAGCTGGGGTGTGTGTGTGTGTGTGTGTGTGTTTGTGTGTGTGTGAGAGCGAGCGTTTGTATGTATAGTTAAACCTGATATGCTGTTCGGGGAACTCTTAAAACACTCACGTGTACAGGCGCAATGTGCCACAGGAAGTGTCCCATATATCTTGTGTGCTGCTTTTTGTGTCCTCCTTCATCTACTGCGAGACGACCACGAATAACAATATTGAATCACTCTTGAACGGTGGATTGAATGTTTGTTTGATTTGATGACGTTCATTGATTTCATTTTAGACTTTGAATATTCCGCACGATGATGACAATGAGGTCCACAATGGTCACGGTTCCTTTTCCAAGATGACCATTTTGTCTTGTGTCATCGCCTTGATTTGACTTCTTTTTGACTCCATTTGAATTTTCTCGGACTTGACTGACTCGTAGTCGTACTCGACGCTGAGACTAAACAGTCAGCATTTTGACTGCCTAATGAGCGCAATAAAATCAATTTGAAAGTTGACTTAGTTGTAGGGTTTTTTTCCCTCATTTGTACTCTTTCTTATTTCCCCTCTTTCTTTGCCTTCCTCGTTTTTTCCCGTTTTTCTCTTTCTCTTCTTTTTCTTCTGTTGTTGTCATTCAAAAACATGGCACTATACTGTAGAAAGAACACAAAAAAAAACGACATACAGGAAATAAATGATCTACAGCAGGGCTCTGAAACTTATTTGGGGGCCGCTGGAGCGAGGATCTGGGAGAGGCTGGGCCCCATCGGGTTTTCCCCCCAAAATGCATTTATTAAAAACAGAAAAAAAATCTTCAATGCTTTTGCTTCTGCAGCACTAGCAAAGGCGCCAGCGGCGGATTGTTTACATTCGTGGTTTGCATGTGTATTCAAGCTAATGCTGGTCACCGCGGGCACGGTCACGTTGCCGCTAGAGTGCTCCGAAGCTGCCGGCCTTCCAATGAGACAGCACCAAACTATTTAGCACCGAGGCCGTGCTAACACATACAATAATCCATATCAAACTCGTGTGGGCTGCACGAACATAAAATTTTCATATCAAGGCAGGGGCCACAAACTAGCATCCTGTGGGCCACATTTGACCCCCAGGCCGCAAATTTGAGACCCCTGATCTACAGTATATATTTCGTCTTATTTAGTATGGACGGATGATTTTTATTTATTTTTTGTCATTGAATACAGTGCACTTTTTCCCCTTATTTCTATTTCTTGTCCTGCTGGCCATTCGATTCGTCACGTGCACAGATCGATATGAATAGCATGTGCGTGTGTGCGCGCACGCGCCTCGTAGTAAAGGGTGGCAGTGTAGTAGCGCGATCGGCGGTGATGTGACCGGGATTCTCGTGTTGCCAGAGGATCGTGGGATACGCGGCCGCACCCTCGTAATGGCCATTCCTGAACGAGCCCACATTAAACGCGCAACCGCGCTGCCCTCAGGCGCGCACACACACTTATTCGTTACATTGCTTCATCAGCGTTCTTTGCGATGTGTGTGTGTGGTTGTTATCGCATTGTAAACGTATGTAAACACCCTATCCACACACACGCCCGCACACGCACACACATAGCTGATAGTGTGATTCACTCCTTGCCTGGAAAACGTTCCCACACTTTTGACAGCACACCTTCAGCCGGTTTCATACAGCGACCCTGCAAAAAAGACTGCATCGGAATCCATCTTTGCCCTTCACACAGAATCCAGCAAAGGCGGAACGGTTACATATACGGTGTGAAAGCAATTCTTGTGTATGGTCCAGTAAAATGTCCAGCCTTTGCTGGATTCTGTGTGAAAAGCAAAAGATATATATTGTTGGCTTTTTGTTTTTTGCTCTGATTTTGTGGAATCTGTTTGTGAAAGTGACTCGTGTGTGTCTGTGTGTGTTGGGGGGGGTCTACCAAAAAATCCTGCCTTTGCTAGGTGCTGTGTGAAAGGCAAAGGGTGTATTTCAATGCTCCTCTGTTTTGGGTCTGATGTGCCAATTTTGCAGATTGACTGCGTTAAACAGGCTCTTAGGTGTAAACTCGTAAAATATCCTGCCTAAGCAGTGTTTTGTGTGAAAGCTGTAGGTTGCCAGCTTTTCATATTTAGCTCTGATGCAATAATTTGGCATGATGTCTGCTTAAAAACAGCTCTTGTGTGTGTTGTGATCTCCTTAAATATCCCACCTTTGCTGTGCTCTGTTTAAAAGACAATAAGGGCCAATACTGGCTCCGCGTGCTTTGGAGGTGCTGCACCGGTTTTGCAGAATCTTTGTGTGAAACCTGCTAATGAAGTATCCTACCATTGCAGGGTTCTGTGTAAAAGTCAAATGGCTCATCCGTTTTGGCTCTGATGTGCATATTTTGCAGGATCTCTATGTGAAAGGCTTTGTGTGTGGTCCATTAAAATGTCCTGCCTTTGCTGGGTTGTGTGTGAAAGTGAAAAGTGATGACGTCTGAGGTTCGTCTGTGTGTGTGTGTGTGTGTGTGTGTGTGTGTGTGTGTGTGTGTGTGGACTCATAAAATGACTTCAAAGGATTCAAATCCTTAGAAGACTAAAACAAAAGAAAGGAGAAACGCAAACAAGAAAAGGAGAGATAATAGCCCGGCGGCCTATTAAAGGTGTAAAACGAGATAAGAAGGCAAAAAAAGGAGGGAATGAAGAAAGAAAGAAAGAAAGAAGCAGTCTTTGAGAGAGAAGAAAAGGAGGCGTGGAGAATGATAAGGCCTCTTTTGCTTCTTCTTTTTACAGATCTTAATGACAAAACGAAAAAAAGAAGAAAAAAGCCGCTCGAGGAATTCCATTCAAGCTTTCCGCAGAAAGCTTCGGAGTTTCTTGGAAGAAAAACGAGAAGTTCCCGTGGGGGGAGCCATAAAAAGAAAAGCTTCTGCTGCCAATTTTTTTTGGAGGGGGGGGGGGGGGTCCTTCGTTCGGTCAGCTGAATTAACGTGACCTCCTCATGTTATTAGCACAGCATGTTGGCGTACGAGCTAACAACAACATAGCTTCAATGTTTTATCCTTAACGACCCGTTAAAAGCCGAAAAATACATCCAAAACGTTTCAAATGGGAACTATCAAGCAGACCTCCGCGCTGCGCCGCGATTGGCCAGCCCCCTTTAGTGGCTCATCCGGTCCATGAAAGTTCACAAATGAATCGCTCGCTTTTTAACTCTGTCAATGGAAGCAGAAATGGAAGCAGTTGAATTCATTTTTTGGATATATTTATTTGATTTTTTTGCTATTGTGTTTGCGTAAGGTGTGTTGGCAGACAAGCGCTTGAAACAACAGCGAGTGAATGAGCGCGCTGGGAAAACTTGTGCCAGCCGAATGAATGAAACTTCCCCGGCGTGTTGTTCCGGTTGCAGGATGTGTGTGCGCGCGCGCGCGGGTCGAACAGACCGCCGGCTAGAAGGAGGAGTGCCGCAATGGTCACGTGGGGACCGGGCGGCATTCCGACCTGTCCAGCGTGACGTTTGTCACATGACTCGGGGTGGGTCGCCAATCGGCTCGTCACTTTTCCTTCCTGTCTTCGCTCGTGTCCTCCTTTTGCCTCCTCGACTTGCATCCTTGCCTCGTGGTGTCTGTGACCCCCCTCCCCCCGTGGGAAGGTCATGAGGGTGCGTGCATGTGCGTGTTGGTGGCATTGCGCGGAGAGAAAAAGTCAAATCGTTGACATGTGTGAGAGAGAACTTGAATCCGGTGAGTCAGAGTGAAGAAGAAAAGCGCTCGAGTTACGCTTGCGTGTTCTCTTCCCGTCACCGAAGGTTTGCCTTCGTCGGCGGCAACAAAGACGGGAAAAGAGACTCTTAGTCATTCACAAACATTTTTTTAAAAAGTCCGCTCATCGCCGGCATATCAAATGACGTTGCCAGCTGTGCCGAGCTTTGGTCCGGTTCAGACGCTCCTGCTCTCCTTTTCCAGGCCAATGGCTTGCATTCCTGGCCGCCCACGTGACTCCCTCGGCCAATCGGAGAGCTCGGGGGCTATTCCATTCATTCCTGAATACTGAGTCCTGCTGTGTGCGCGGTTGGTTATGAAGCTCCCTCGACTTGAACACTTTGTGTTCGACTTGAACACTTTAATGTGTTCGACTCGAACACTTGCTTTAATGTGGACTCGACTTGTAACTTTCAAAGTCCTTCTATTTCATCCTTGTCTTGTCTCCTTCATCCGCAACATTTTTCTTGTTGTCATTTCACGTGCACATGAAGGTACACGGCAACCTCCAAGAAAAGAAGATTCGATACATATGTCCATATATTGGGTTCGAAGATGCACTCACATCTTTTAAATCAAATAAATACATTCAATTAAAGTATTAAAATTAAATACATTTTTGTTACACTCCTAGTGTGTGTGTGTGTGTGTGTGTGTGTGTGTGTGTGTGTGTGTGTGTGTGTGTGTGTGTGCGTGTGTGTGTGCGTGTGCGTGTGTTTAAGCCTGTGGAGTTGAACACACTTGTTTGTGGACTTTGTTGACTTGTGATTTGTGGCATCCTTTTGGTTCTCTTTTGTCCTTCTCTTGTATCCTTCGTGTGTTTCCTTCACAGTGTCCTTCTTTTCCCTCCTACTTTTATGTCCTTCATTGGTGACTTGACGTCTCTCTGCCGTCCTTCACTTGTCTCATCCTCTTGGCTCCCTCTTTGGTGTCCTTCTCTTATCTTCTGTCTGCTGTCCTTCACTTGTGGCTTCTTTGACTTGTGTGTTGTGCCCCCCCCCCGCACTCCCTCACCTTGTGTCTCCTTTCGTCAAGCACTCAGCTTGCGATTTGATTGTTTGTCTTGTTTTGCGTGATGCCAGTGAAGCAACGAACGGGCCTTCCATCCTGGCGGGTGACCGGCGGCCGTTTGCGATAAGATCACTATTTATTAGCCCCGCAATCACAAGCACAAGAATACGACGAAGAAGAAGAAGTCAAAGAAGTGAGCGCAGTAAAAGCAGTGACATCTTGACTTTTGTGCGCCGCCCGCAGCATCTCTCTGGGGGCCGAGCATTCCGCCATGAACATTCCAACTCGTGATCTGATTGGCCTCCGAGCTCAACACGCTTTCACGGTGGACTTCCGCGAGTCTTACCCGTGTCTATGTAAGAGCGTTTTTGAGGACCACTCTTGAGGACTTGCCAAAGGCCCTCTCCTTGCCAACCTTTCGACAGGCTCCTATATTGTGAGTGTGAATGTATAGTTTATCCAGCATGCAAAATGTCCGAGTGACACCAACAGCTGCAAGCAAATTCCTCCAGTGTTTTAACATACAGTACTCATTTTGTGAGGTCGGGGGGGTTACGACCCCCATATGGGTGTGTGTGTGTGTGTGTGTGTGTGAGGTGGCCAGTAACTTAAAAGTACCAGATGTTTTTTTGGGGCTAAATAAGAGCATTGTTAGGAGAGGGAAACATTTTTTGTCGTGCAGATTTGTAGGGGCTGTTTTGTATACATGTACATAAAATAGGTTGAATAAATGTTAACAGTGGGAATGTAAAAGGTCTCCTCTCATATTTGTCTGTCTGTCCGTGCGTCTTACTTATCACAAAGGGGCAACTTGGCCTGTGCCCTTCCTTAACCAGCAGATGGCAGTGTGGTGACAAAAGAAACACTTTTTTTGTTTGCGTTTTTTTTTTGTATTTTATTGTTAATGTTGAAAAAATTAAATGACACACAAAAAGATTTTTTCTTATGTTTAAAGTAAAGGAAATTTAAAAAAGAAACTGTTTAGTTGACTGTTTAATTGGGCGTACACATTTTTTTGCCTAGCAACAAACATCTATTTATGTATTTTCGTCTTAAAATCAACATTGTATTTTCTACAATGGGGGTCATGCCCACTAAGATGGGGAGTTTCCTTTTCTCCATTTGGAATAAAAAAGTCCATATTTTGATTTGTATCTCACACACGCACACGCTGCCACATCTCTCTGTCCTTTCTCTGTTGTCTGGGGCAGTAAAGCCCTCTCCCAGAAGTTACGAAGGAAACCCCCTCGTGGCTTTGTGACCGGCCAGTGTCAAATTCTTTTCTTGTGCTTTCCAATTCTGCCTCGCAACAAGTAGCAATGTTGATCGTTGAATGTGAACAATGAAATGTTTTGAGCCGGTCAGTCAGTTGGACTGATCGCAGGGCTCGTGGCAAAAGTGGAACCCTGACCCTCAGAACTGCGAGGCAGACGTGCTAACCGCTAGGCCCACTGTAACTGCCGTGCGTGAAAGATATCCTTTTCTTGTGCTTTCCTAGCAAGGGGCAGCCTCTACCAAATGTGGTTTTGTGTATTGTCTTTTGTGGTTTGGGACCCTTGGATTTTATTGAAAGTGGAAATAAGTTGAGTTTGCCCGCTTTTCACTCGATGCACAGAATTTGGTGCGAGGTTCTCTTTCGAAAGGCGTACACACATTCCCTGGAAAGCTGTCGTGAGGACATGTGTTCCTCGACTGTTCAGTACATTACGTAACGGCTTCTGGGAGGCTTTGCCTCGTGTGTGTGTGTGTGTGTGTGTGTGTGTGCGCGCGACATTGTGTCAACGTGAAATTGTGTGCGTAAGATTTGTACGAATGATATTCCAACGATTTCCATATCCTCGTGACCTCATTGAAATGTGACTGGTTTGTACAAGTTCTTTTTTTTTTTGCATGAGACTGTAACTTCAACTCTAATCTTTGAAAACTTTTTCCCTCAACTTTCATCCTGCAGTGCCTTGAGATGCACCATTCTTTAGCTTCCAAGCTGCAACGAGTTTCAGGGCAGAAACCGAACGTTCTGCCCGTTAAATTCCGGCTAATTCAGCCGCATTGAAATGAGTCACGGCCCGAGGGTCAATATTTGACTGAGATTTGCATGTGTGGGTGAGGCAACATTCCTGTCGGTGCAACGCTTATCTGACATCTGCTACCTGCTGTGGGGGAAGGACCTGAGAAACGGCAGCTCGCCAAGGGAAGCACCCTCTTAGCATCAACGATAACATACTCAACTCATCTGTATCTCAATTCAACTTTCCCCATTACAATGAACTGAAATGGGTTCAAACCATTCCAGCACCCCCCCCCCCCCCCGCCAGCCCCCTGGCCTCAATTTCAACATGCAGCGATACCTTGATAACATAGAATGTAAAGATTGAACCAATTTGCATCATCATCATAATGATTTCATGCTTGAATTCAATGGGCCTGCGCTGCTTCTTCCGGTGTGTGCGCGCCTGTGCTACAAAGGCGCACTAGAACACAAACATGTGTAGGAAAGAAGAAGATCTGATGCGGGAACGCAGTCATTGGCCCCCATGCTCAGCATGTTCAAATATGTCTTGTTAAAAGGTTGACTACTGCAGTAGCGAAGCCAGCGTCATTAGCTCGTCGGTGACATTTCACATTGTGCGTTATCATTTAGCTAACAGAGTTAGGGAGTGCGCCAAAAAAACATTATTCTGGTCCGGTCCCTAGAAGTGGTATTGCGAGGTGTTCCGAGACCGGCCAGGAGAGAGCAGATCACTCGAGCGCGTCTCGCTCGCGTCCTCCAGGTGAGACGTGACCGACTACACTTGACATTGAACCGAAATAAAAAAGTCAAGATCGCTTTGCGGGCTGCGGCGGCCACAGGAGGGGAAAATGAAAGTGTGCGTTGAGTCATCAACGTGTATGTGTACTGTGTGCATGTGTTTAGCAGCGTAAAAAGGAAGTATTGACGCCCCCGACGGAGCGGTTAGGGGCCTCACGGCCACCTCGCTGCAACGGAAGCATCTGTCGCTCGCTCGGTACAATCACGAAGAATGCGCGTTGAAATGAGCGCAGGAGGGATTTCAAATGACTGCATGTGTTCATGCCGTTGGTGTTTGTCGACGATAAGTCGTAAAAGGAAAGGTCACCATCTGCACGGAGAATCAAAGTGAAGTGTCAGCAGCCTACCTCATCTGTTCATCTTTATTACCTCCGCCAAGGAGATTAGAGAGGTTTTTAGTTTGTGTCAGGTTTGGTCACTTATCTGTTCTTTTGCAAGTATCTGTCTGCATTCTTTTGTATATTTGCTCTCGATATAAAGTACATTGAAAGGCTGCAATTATACATTATCATATACAATTATTCTTATGCTTAGATTATGTTATAATATTTTCATTTGGATGTTATATGACACTTAAACGAGATGCACAGACTGAACCCGTTTTTGCATCACTTCAATGGACATTGCGTTATTTTGTTTGGTGTGCATGCTTTAGCCACCAGGGGGCAGTATAAGAAACGTAGAGACACACACACAGAGAAAGGTTTCACAGCTGACTCAATCAACTGCAATCATTTATTTGTCGTTCTTTGTCGAGGTTAAACGTTATATGGCTGTGAGTAGCTGTGTTGTCTGTCTACATGTTTTGCACCACCATTTGTATGTGTTTACCTGTTGCTTAAAAGGTTACAAAACCACTTTTTTTCTTTAAAGTGTTGTACCATTCACACGGAACACAGTTGACATTTGTGTTTGTCATCAACCAAATGCGACGGAGCAGCACGAGCGACGCAATAAACTCCACTTCTTGTCGGATGGTCGTCATGGCGCGTTCTCTCTCCTACTGCAGTTTTTCTTTTCTTCTTCTTTTTCTTTGATGTTGTTGACAAAAACTCAAGCATTCGTCACCGTTTCCTGCCACGGCTTTTGTCCGCTTTACAGCTGTCACTCCAACGACCTGAGTGACGCCCACGTGGCGCGGTTAACCGGCAAACGTCCTCGCGCTTCCTGCACTGTGTCAATATTAACACACGCACGCACACACATACACAAAGTTTACACACCAAGACAAAGCGTACATTTGGCTTCTTTTGCCAAAGATGAAAACGGTTTTGAGTGTGTAGAAAATGCACTGTATAAAACAAGAGTGGGAATGCATGGTGACCTAGTGGGTAGCGTGTCACAGTGGAGAGGTTCTCGGTTCGAATTCGATTTGTTGTCTGTGCTAGTTTTCCTCCAGTTTCCTTCAACGATGTGCATGTCGGTTTCATTTGAAAACGGATGGACGAAGCGGCTTTTGACGACCACACCGCCTGACGTTCTTGGTTCAAATCTCAACTGGACTTGTCTTGGTGTACCTTGGACTCCTCTCACGTTTCCAATACATGTATGCTAGCTTTGCCGAAAACTCAAAGTTGAACGTCGGTGTCAATGTTTGTACTGTTGTTCTTTGCAGATGATAAAGAATGGATCCCTGTAAGTATTATTGTATTCTCTTACTTCACGTGTTGCTCCATTGTTTGCGTTGCCGGTTGTAACACTGTGACGTTGATTCGATTCGTCAACCTACCGATGGCATTTTGCGTCGTTTGTTAGCATTAAGCAAAGCGACCTTTACGAAGGCAAAGCTGTCACTGCCGACATACAGTGCCCGCATCGCAACATTTTAGTCCGATGACAGCTTGCATTTGGACAAAAACTTCTATTAGCATATAGGCCACAGTGGCTCTTTTTCCTTTTTTCTAATAAAATTAGTTTCTCCCATTTGGAGTTTCATCTGCCTATTCCTTGAGTGGCCTTTGTTTCCTTTATCTTCCTCCTCCTTCAGACGGAGCCGCAAGCTGCGTTCCCGATTGGCCAAGAGCAGAGCTTCCTCTCAGGCCATTGGTCAGCGGGGCAAACAGTCAAACACGGCCCCTCACGTGCTGCGGCATGCAGACAGTACGTTGCCAACATACAGATGCACACATGCTCTACTATATGTGCATGCACTGCATGAACTCTCTTTCAATACGCGTGTGTGTGTGTGTGTGTGTGTGAGTGTGAGATTCCTGGAAATGGGGAGTTCACTAAAATGTGAGACTGACGGACTGACAGCTGTTTTGCATTGGTTGTGATAATTTGCTTGCAACTGCATCACATTTTATTCCAACTGTCGACGCCTTGCCAAGAGCATCTTTTTAGCCAAAACGGGTTTTTTTTTCACATATTTTTTCGCTTAAACTTTCTTTCCAGCGGCCTCCCGCAGCAGTACGCTTATGCACACACATCTTTAAAAAACCAAAACTTAAACGCATTGGCAGGGCTCTTTGAGCCTATTAGAAACAAACTGCGAGTGCATTTTGTTGATATTGATTAACATCAAACTGGCTTTTTCGTGATCAAAAGTCTTGTAATTTTGGGGGCATTCAATTTTATTCCATTATCCCTTAAAAGCAGTCAATGGAAATTTACTTTTTATTTGTAATCCTTTCGATTCGTTTTTTTAATCAAATAATTGCTAAAAATAAAAAATGTCGACATAATTGGTTTGATAACAGTTGCATTTGAGAGTATTTTCAATGAACAAGTAATGCAATTTGAAAATGACATAACGTACGATACAATGTTAAAAATGAGAATGAACACAATTGCAATTATTTTACAATAATGATATTTTTTATATAAATTTTAAACTTTGGTTAATTGTTTGGAGTTTTGTTTTTTGTTTTCGTTTGACATCGTCGCTGAAATGTCAAATTTTGAGGAAAATGATCCATTCACTCCACTACGTGAAACGCAAACAAAAACAAAAACCTGAAGCACTGAATGTTTCACGAAGGAGGTGTGTATACAAAAAAAAAGCGATTAAAAAAGTATTTTTAACTGTGCAAGTTTTGAGGGAAAAAAAAATATCTTCCCTTTCAGAATAAAGCTTACTTTTTGGGTTGGATTGTATGTGAGCGTATAGGTTGACATTCTGCCATGCGAATGCCTTGTGATTAGTGAAGTCGGGCTCCCCAAAAAGGAGGTGATGGGGGCAGGGGGTGGGGTTGACTGGAACAAACCTATTCTGATCTTCTTGTGTGGAAGACCCCCACCACCTTCACCTCTGCTGTCATGGCTCATTGTGGCCCCCAAAATAATGGCCGGCGTTTGATCATGTGTGCAAGCGGCGATTACCAGTCAGGACACTTTCAAGGTCCCCGCTCAAAACAAGTCGGGATGATAATCAAGAGTGAGCGCAGTTCCTCGCAGCACTTTGGGGGCCCCCCCTCATATTATTCAGGCTGTAAAGACCACCTTACCCGAACCCCCAGCCACTCTTTTTCTATAGCACACTTTTTGAAAGGCGCTGGTGGGTATGAGTGGCAGTTGGATGCATTCGGAAAAAAAATATGGCTGTTTCTTGGTCAATTATTGAGTGTGAGTGCATGTGGCCCACATGTATTAAGTTTGATCCCAGGGGCTCCATCTGTCCATTGTTCTCAGATTCTCGCGTTCTTCTTCAGTTACAATGGAACGATGCGCCACGACATTGATCGCCACCGCATCTGGATTCCTTTTCCAGTCTGAGAAGGTCCACCCTTTTCACATGTGTGGGGAAGTATCCAAGTACAAATACTTTGTCACTGTAAATCAGGCGCCACACAAATGTGAGAAACGTGCTAACCAGTCGGCCGCCGTGCCGCCTCCGAGAGTTTTTATTTTTTTTTAACATCTAAAGTTTGATGCTGTTTGTATTCATTTCAGAGGGAAAAGCTGTTTTGAGATTCGAGCCGCTTGAGTGGTCACAGAACGAATGGATCGTGAATCTCAGTTATTGTAATGCAGTAAATGTAGCTTGTTACGAGCCACCTCGATGGTGCGCCGCCTTGCATTTTACACAGTAAACGCTTTCCAAAATGGTCTCTTTAAGGCCCCCTTTTCACATGTTTGTTGTCATGTAAATGCGAGTGGTTGAAAATGCTAAGCGGCCACTAGAACATTGAAAACTCTGACTCCACGCCGCCTCCTTCCGATTGGCCGAAGCTAATGACATTTAACGCATGACGCCGACGCCGAAGATTAGTGCCACAATTCGCATTGAATTCCAAACGGGGTCCCGGCAGGAGGTAACGGGGCTCTCAAAGTACAAGACTCCTTTGTTTCTTGGAAGTGGAACCTTCAAAGACCTTTGACCCGCTGAGGATTTCGGGATCATTAATTGCTGACCCCCACTCCACTCTCCACCCCCGCAACGGCCAAGTCACCTTTGTGCTCCCTCATTTGCAACCCCCGAAACCCCCTGGAGGGGGGATTAAGGCAGGACAGTGAACTGGCTCAGGATGGTGTCCCCACTAGATTAGGAGTCACTCCGGTTTCATCCATGAATGGTTGCACTTCGGGGGGTTGTCGTCAATACTCCACCGCTGTGGAGCCGCATTCAAGCTGCTTGGACTTCCTGCCCCCACCCGACCCCACCTTTCACACCTCCATTTCTCAACGCCGTGTCTGACCCGATCTTTGTCACTGTGGTGGCCGGCGAGGGACCCGCAAGAGATCACCAGGAGGAACTTTTTTAAAGGGGAGCACATTTGGAAATCACATGCATTGATGATTGCGCCTTCTCGCTATCTGTCGATTCTAATAAGAAATTTCAATCAGCAATTTTCATGAGCTACAGATGCAAAAGTGAGAATCCTCCGACACATTCTAACATTTCTGTTGCTGCGACTGTGGAGTACAAACCAACAGTACAAACGGTCATAGTGTTGTATTCTACCACTGTTCACTTTAGCTCTGCTTGAAACTACGGTTCACTTACATTACGAAATGTCCTTCCATACCTATCTGTCATGTTCTTGTTTATGATGATACTAATGCAGCGTGTTATACCGGAGACAAATTCCTTGTGTGTTCTACATACTTGGCCAATAAACATGATTCTGATTCTGAAATATGTGTTGGCGAAGCTTATACAGTTGTTTTTCTGCTTTTACAGCAGCATCTTTTGCATGGAGATGCCACAAAATTGACATAGAATTTATCCACCAGTGCCTTTCATACACATCCCAGCAAGGGCAGGATATCAAATCAGAGCGATAAGAGAAAATCCGGAATTTAGCCATGCTTCCACTACCATTTAATAATCTGCTCTGAAATACACTTGTCACGTATCCATTTGCCTATATTTGTCCAAAGAAATGCCATACATGTGTTACGGAGGTCATAAAAAAATTTACTGTCAAGCCTTTCACGTCTAAATGAGACAGCTGCAACGTGTGTGGTTGTGTCCAGTCATTTAAAAGCAAAGAAACACATCTTGCCTTCGCCAGTTCATCTGTCGCCACCACTTGCCTCGACATGAAGGAGTCCTCTGTCCACACACACATGCTCACTATCTATCTCGATTCGAGCTAGCTAGCTAGATTCGTGATAGCTAGATTATACAAAGGCTAGATTCTAGCGAGCTAGCTCGCTAGATTCGAGTTAGCTAGCTAGATGTGAGCTAGCTAGCTAGATAAATCACTCTAGCCTTTGTATAATCTGTCTATTTTTCTATACATGCTATCAGAACTCAGAAATTAACAGTCATTTTTATGCTAATTCGGTAATGTGTTACCTCAGTGTGTGTGTTTTTTATGTGTTTGCGTCATGTGCGCACAGTTGCGCACTGTTATTTGTGTGTACAGTACATGAGTGTCATGTCGCACATGAATAGACTTGATTCATTAGGAGAGTCCACTGTCAAATGTTTCAAACTGTTCATACTTTTAACGTGTGTGTCGCAGCTGTGCGCTCATCAGCAGCTCACCATTGTGGCTGTTCCCATTTGTTGCTGTCATATGATAGCGTACTAGAGACCATGTTTGGTCTGCAGATTTGAAAAGGACACCCCCATTTCCCACACTCACTCACCTCTACCAGATACTACTCTATCTACCCCCCCACCCTCTTTTTCTCCACTACAGATCCACGAACAGGACGTGAGACGACTCTTCAAGCAGCAGAAGATCAAGAAAGCTGCGGGGCCCGACAAAGTGTCCCCCTCCTGCCTGAAAGTCTGCGCTGACCGGCTGGCTCCGGTCTTCACACAAATCTTCAACAGATCCCTGGAGCTGTGTGAGGTCCCATCCTGCTTCAAACAGTCTACCATCATCCCAGTTCCCAAGAAATCGGCAACATCGGAACTGAACGACTACAGGCCTGTCGCTCTGACGTCTGTGGTCATGAAGTCCTTTGAACGCCTTGTGCTGAACCACCTAAAGAACGTCACCGGACCCCTGCTGGACCCTCTTCAGTTTGCCTACCGGGCAAACAGGTCTGTGGAGGACGCAGTCAACATAGGTCTGCACTACATCCTCGAGCACCTCGACAGCACAGGGACCTCACGCAAGGATCCTGTTTGTGGATTTCAGCTCTGCGTTCAACACCATCATACCGAACTCCTCACCCCAAACTCCTCCACCTCGGTGTGTCCCCTACGATCTGCCAGTGGATCCTCAGCTTCCTGACGGACGGACACAACAGGTGAGACTGGGAGCGACAACATCATCAACACGCACCACTAGCACTGGAGCCCCACAGGGATGTGTCCTCTCTCCACTGCTCTTCTCCCTCTACACAAACGACTGCACCTCAACAAGTCCAGCTGTCAAACTCATAAAGTTCGCAGACGACACCACGGTCATCGGTCTCATCAAAGACGGCGACGAGTCTGCGTACCGACAACAAGTGGAGCAGCTGGAGCTTTGGTGCAGCCGACACAACCTCGGGCTGAACACGCTCAAGACGGTAGAGATGATCGTGGACTTCAGGAAACATCCTTCTCCAGAGTTGCCCCTCACACTATCCAACTGCCCTGTGTCAACTGTCGAGACCTTCAAGTTCCTGGGAATCACAGTCTCCCAGGACATGAAGTGGGAAGTCAACACCATCTCCATCCTGAAAAGGGCCCAGCAGAGGATGTACTTCCTGAGGCTGCTGAGGAAGCACGGCCTGCCACAGGAGGTGCTACGTCAGTTCTACACGGCAGTCATCGAATCAATCCTGTGTTCTTCCATCACGGTTTGGTTTGGGGCCGCCACAAAGAAGGACAAAATCCGACTTCAACGGACAATTAGGACGGCAGAAAAAATCATTGGCACCGCCCTACCCACTCTTGAGGACTTGCACACCGCAAGAATCAAGACAAGGGCACGGAAAATCCTCCTGGATCCCCCGCATCCTGCCCACCACCTTTTCCAGCTACTCCCCTCAGGCAGGCGCTACAGATCCATGCGCACCAAATCCAGCAGACACTTGAACAGCTTCTTCCCTCTAGCCATTAACTCCCTAAACAGTCACTGACGTAGTCACTCTTCTTGTGCAACAAATATTGTATCTCTCTAAAATGGTTCAATGATTTTCTGCACCAACTGTACAAACTGTAATAGTATTGTATTCTACCACTGATCACTTTAGCTCTGCTTGAAACTATGGTTCACTTACATTATGAAATGTACTTCCATACCAATTTGCCATGTTCTTGTTTATGATGATACTAATGCAGCGTGTATACCGGAGACAAATTCCTTGTGTGTTCTACATACTTGGCCAATAAAGATGATTCTGATTCTGATTCTGATTCTGATGTTTGATTTTACATTGTCAAAATTTCCGCTTTTCTGCAGGAAATCTCCCATTTATGTAGTCCACCATGAAAGGAGACTTAAGCGTTGTGTTTTTCAAAATAAAACATTTGCAAAACTCTGCATTTTTCGATGATTTTCTCACATTTTCTATAACATGTTTCTGCACTGTCCATTTGGAAGAATGTGCAGTTTTTGAGTTTAGCAATGGAAATCAAAACATGTTTTTTTAAAAGCCAGATTGCCAGTTTTTTACAGACAAATAATTGATCATAAAATAATCATTGGTTGCAGCCCTAGTGTCATTTAAAAACTTATTACACACACACACACACACACACACACACACACACACACACACACACACACGCACTGTAGTTAACACTACAGCATATGGAACATGCCAAAATCATGTACATCCATTATTTTTGTTTCAGTATCAAATGTTACTGAAGCCGCATGTAACTTTCAATTCCACAGAAAAGAAGGCGACTTTCACATCCAGCAGCCCCCGACCGCACTGTCAAAGGTGACATTGTTTTTCCAACAAGTGCAATTTCAGACGCCTTTTCAGCCATTTGCGTTTTTCGAGCGTCACTTTGAATTCGGAAAGCAAGCAAACACGAAGCCGTTGGGAGGCTGCCGGCGTGTTTGTTGCCGCCGACGTGTGAATGGTCACAGCGTGGACACAGGGGCCAGGCGAGACTTTGTTTTGATATGCAACAACCACTTCAACATCAACAAAGGCGCACGTGTGGAGCCGAGACATTCAAGCGAGCCTTCAACGACGCTTTGCACAAAAGCCAACAATTTATGAATGGAGATTATGATTTACGGTGTAAAGCAAAAGTCTACACACCCCTGCTCAAAAGGGATTAAAAAAAAAAGACATATAAAAGTCATGGTGCATTTCAAAACTCCACCGATGTGACCTATAACCTTGATAAGACGATTGATCCCCAAAAAGTTACAAAGTTAAACAAATACTAAAGGAGGAAAAGTATCATAAAACAGTCAAAAGTGTTGCCTGCTGTTGTAAGTGTAAGTGTTGGTTATTGGAATTGGAATTTGGACGGCACAGTACGCGACTGATCACCACGTCCGCCTCACAGTGAAGAGTTTTATTTCCGGCTCTCCTTACCCACATGCGAGGGCATCAGGCCACCATTTTTTCCCACTTCACTCAAGCTCGTCTTCACATAGATGTGCTCGACCCCATTTTGTCACGCACACACTTTCACTTGTGGGTCTGCATTCCCATCGACGCGCTGGCACAGAAGACGGGGGTGGGGTCTTTTCGGGGGAGCTTTCTTTCAAACTGTATGAAGACAACAGCAAACACAGCTGGTAAGGTTTTCCCCCCAAACAAGATGGCCCATCGTCATGGGGGAGGGATGACAAGTTTTCATGCAGGGGGTAGGGCGAAGGTAGTGAGGGTTGAAGGCGCCCGGGGTGAGGTGGGGGGGTTGGGGGTTTAATGACTTTTACAGCCATCTCGGTGGAGGAGGAGGTGGAAGAGGAGCAGGGTGGGGGTTGGGGGGGTGGGGGAATCCAGACAGTGGCTCACAGCGGTGACACAAAATTGCAAATTTGATTCACCAACGTGAAAGACGAACCCGAGGTTAAAAACCTGCTTTAAACCCGAAATAGTTTAAAGCTGGACTGTGAAACCCCAACCCTGGTGTTAAAACTTTACTTGAGACCCTAACCCCAGTTACAAACTCAAATATAAAAGCCTAACTCTAATTTGAAACCCTGTTTTAAAACCCCAACTCTAGTTTAAAACCCTACTTTGGAACTCTAACCCTCGTTTCACACCTTATTTTTGAAACCCATCCTTTGAAACCCCAACCCATGTCTAAAATCTGAATTTAAAAGCCTTTCCCACTCTTGGAACCTTAACCCTTTTTTAAAATCCCTAATTCAAAGCCTCAATCTTGTCTTAAAACCCTAACCTTGGCTTGAAATGTTACTTCGAAACCCTAGCCATGGCTTTTTTTTTTTTTCATTCAGTCGAGTTTCACTTGTTTGATGACGCGAGCAAGTGGAAAGAAGGCGGCCGTCAGTTGGTGGTGAGTGTGAGCAATTTGCCCATTCATTCAGTCCTTGCCCGCTCAGATGAGAGGTGAAACGCCGCCGTCCGTTCAATGGATGCAAATGAGGGGCAGCACCAGACGGGCAAAGCGGGGAACTTCGGAGGCAGTAAAATTCCCCTCTCATGTCGCAGACGAATCAAGACGGCTCACTTTCAGCATTTGATCAAAACAACCACAAAAAAAAAGAACCCCCCCAACAACCAAAAAATAAATCAGCCAACTTTGTTTTAGATTTGTTCAAAGTGTGTTTTCAAAGTTCAAAGTCTGCCCCCATGTCCAAAGTGTGTGTTTGTCATGTTCAAAGTGTGTTTGTGGTGTTTTGCTGGCTCCGAGTTATCAGTGACCGCCCGCAAAAAAGGCCCCTCCCCTTTTTTTACAGCATCTGATCCGTTCACTTGCTTGTTATCTTAACACACCTGACGCTCACCTTGACCTACATTACAACGCAGGCAAACACGTCCACAGCGACACGTTTGCACAACACGATTGTCATGTCAGCAGGCGGGACCTTCACTCAACCCCAAACCTGAGACAAAGCTGGCAAATCTTACGCTTGAGGGTTTTTTGTGTGCAGCTGAGAGAGGAAAAGGGTAACGAGCGCTGATTGAATTGATGGGGAACATTTTAACGATGATCATTTTCCTCTCCAGAAATCTCTTTTGTCAAGCTTACAGTGTCCTACTGTCAAGAAGGTGCTTTAAGTTATATTAATTAAAAAAAACTCACGAAAGTATGCTTGAAATAGTTTTAGCCCAAAGTATTACTCAAAAGATGCTAGGCTAAGTTTACTTTTTGACCTTTTTTACGATGACATCATTCTAAAATAAGACTGTCAGGATGTTATGGAAATGAAATATTTTTAAGCCAAATTTTCACCAAATAAGGTCTTCATAGTGAAAATGTTTTCAAAGTTTTGAGAATCGTCAAATATGTTGCAGTCAAGTGTTAGCTCCACAATGGATAAAAAAAAATTGGGAGGAAAAAAAATCCTAAATTATGAGACTCGAGTGAAAAATAGGGGAATCGAGTCTTCATTTTATGATGAACGGATCAAAATGTAGAAAGTGAAAATTCTATTACGATAAAATTAGGTGAAAAAACATCGAGAATCACGACCCCATTTTATGATGAAAAACCTGAAGGGAGGGGGGAGGGGTAATAAAACAATGTTACCAAAAAAAGGGCAGAAGAATGTCACTTTGCAAGACTTTTTAAAAAAATGAGAACAAAGGCGAAACAACAAAAAATTGCAATGTCATACCACAAAACATGACGGCCTTAATTCATAAGTCAACTCGTTTTACGTCAACGTGTAATAATAAAATCTTTAAAAAAATAAAAACTAAATCTGGGTACAACACAACAGCCTTACTTTTGAGAATTCCTTTATCATATTCAT
The DNA here is from genome assembly GCA_026261675.1 of Hippocampus mohnikei. Taxonomy (NCBI): domain Eukaryota; kingdom Metazoa; phylum Chordata; class Actinopteri; order Syngnathiformes; family Syngnathidae; genus Hippocampus; species Hippocampus mohnikei. Next base: position 14,691,957 of record JAKGUB010000334.1, on the reverse strand, counting down.
ACATTCCTGAGGGAAAAAAATGCACAATACAATTTAAAAAAAAAAATCTTGTTTGTGTGTAGACACTCCAAGCAGACATTTCCCCAACTCTCGCTCTTTAATTTCATGAATATTAAAAAAAAAAAAAAAGTGCTGGTGAAAAAAAAAAACATCTTTCAATACTCAAAAAATTCAGAATGGAAAAACAAACCCCTAAAGGGAGGAAAAACCCTAAAATAATTTATGATAGAACAAAATGTACATAAAAAAAGCCCAAAATCTGTACAGTATTTTTGACACCGACAATGAGGAGGACCTCGACACGGGCTGGGAAGGGGTTGAGGCGGAGGTAGCTTTTCAAACTCATCCCTGCCGTCCTGTTTTTTTTTCTCCTTTCTCTCCAACTTCATGGGAAGATGACGCTGCTGTAGTCCCGACCAAAAGTCGTCCTGCGCATTGAGGATGCGCCAATCAACCAGAGAGGGCAAAAGCTGCTACTTCCTGTTGCTGCAACAGGTCACCGACACCAAGACAAAGGAGCGGGTGGGGGCAGGCGGTGGGGGCAGCGGTCCTGGCAACATCTCAGCGAGCAGAACGTGCCGTTTCAACAAAGATCATGTATCGAAGCTTGAGCATCAGTGTTGTTGCCAGAAAGCCCCCCCCACCCCAAAAAAATCAAAAACTTTGGTGATGTTATGGCACTGGTGTCAAACTTGAGGCCACGGGGCCCCACCCAAACAAAAAGTGTCGACATCATGGCTTTTTTTTTTTAGATTTGTGGCAAAACGATTATTTTGCATCACTTTAACAGATAGCACAAGCATTTTGTCGCTTCACCATATACGTTCTTAATAAATTGAAAAATTGTTGTACAGTGGACCCCAAATTTGTTGTATTACAACGGTTTGATAAAAGATGAATAAAACGGTGATCGTCTTAACAAAAAAAGGAGCATGCTCAGGTAAAAAAAAAAAAAAAAAGGATGCAAAGAGGAGCATGGGGTAAGAATGCAAACAAGAGGGGGATTTTGCAAATAACAAAAGGTGCCTTTGCATTGACCGAACGGCGACTATGCGGGTCCACTGTCAACTTCCAAGATTTGGCTGTTGTCACCATTTCCCACTCTGAAACATTGATCAATCAAAAATGAGTTTGACACACTCAAAAGGCATCAGATGCTGATTTAAAACAACAAAAAAACACATTAAAAAGGAAGACGTTCTGGGAACCTGCAAAAAGACCTAAAGGCCATCAAAATGCCGATCGGCGGAGGGATTGCTGGTTGCTATGGCTACAAGACGTCCTGAATACACAACTCGCAACAAGCACGCAATTTTGGCCCTTGGAGCTGAAAGTTTAGGATGAAGACAACATGAGAAATGGGGGGAGGGGGTGGTAGAAGCCCCCACCTCCCTCCCCTTTGCACCCCACACTATTATCTCCGCCTTTCTGTGACTCCCCCAGCCTCACTCTTTATTTTTGCTTCACTCTGACATCTCACGGCCAAAATTGCGACTTTTTGTGAGTCGTGCATGTTCAAGTTTCATCAACAAGAACTGACCTCGCTTGCGTGTATTCAAACAGTCAGCAGTCAAGGCATCGCAACGTGTGTGTGTGTGTGTGTGTGTGCGCCCGTGAGCATAAAGTCTACTGAGAAGTCCATCTTTGTGCGTACTTGTCAACATGTCCTCCCGGTTCCTGAAAGCAAAATGTCATTTCTTTTGTACAAAAAAAAAATCTCTCTCCTTGCCTTTTTGTGTGTGTCCCCCCCCCTTTTCACGAACGCACGGGCGTCCGCAGGTGCTGCAGTCGCGCTTTGAGCTCCCCCTGCTTGGCGCGCAGTTTGTCCCGGCGGACCTGCAGCCGGCTGGCGGCGTCCTCCAGGCCGTGGATGCAGTCTCGGGCCTTTTTCAGGATGACCACCTTGGACGCCTTGTCGTTGCGTGACAGCTCGGGGATGTTGTCGCGGAGGCGCATGAAGCAGTTCTTCAGCTCGTTGCGCCGCTGCCGCTCCATCACGTTGTGCGTGCGCCGCCGCTCCTCCTCGTCCTCCGTCTCGGCCGGGTGCCGCCACGACGCTTGCTGGTGGCGAGCGGACGACGAAGACCAGGCGTGATGGGCGGCCCCGCCGCGGGAGCGCTTGGTGGACGAGGAAGGAGGCGGGGAGGCCGGGCGCGGCGCGGCGTAGTTATGCTGCAGCTGGATCTCAAAGTGGTGGCGGCGGAGAGCGCGGCGCTCCTCATCTTCGTCTTCGTCGCGCCGCTTCTGCCGGCAGGAGGACGGCGGGCTGGAGGGGCAGCGCCCCACCGTCACCACGTCGATCTCTTCCTCTGTCAGACCACAAGACCGCAGACTCTTAGCGCACCATTTTGGCGTGACATTCTGTATTCTAATATATTCTCTCTAATCATTCATATATAAAAAAATATATATATATACATACATATATCCACATACACACCATACATTTGCAGTAGCTTTGAGGTAAAAACTAGTTTTGTTTTTGTTTTACATCTATACTTTTTAAAATTAGTTAATTAAAACATTTAAAAACAATCAAAATGATTCATGCCAAGTATTATTTTATATATTTAGGACCCCCCCATGTATAGTAATGAGTCAAATGGATATCGAACAAAACGGTTCACCACTTCCTGTGTGGTTAACGGTCAGCAATGCCAAGACTGCATGAGTCATTACGCGCATGCACACACGCGCGCACGCACACAGAGTTGTCAGTGAGCAAGCAAGACCCCGCCCACACCGCCTTTGAAAAAAACCAAACAATTATGCCGGCAAGCGAGCACGTGTGTGCGCGCGCAGACTTGAAAGAGCTGAGAAACGTTTGGTCTCACCGGAGTCGCTGGACGAGTACACGGACACGTCGCCTCCGGCGGAATAGTAGTCGGACGTGGCCTCGGCCGTCTCGCGGCCCTCCATCAGGTTCTGGCAGTCCAGCGTGGAGCCGGCGAGCCCCTCGAAGATGCTGGTGTCCATGTCAGACAGGAGCGGGCTGGAGCCCAGGACGGACGGCGCCAGCTTCTCCGCCGGGCTCTTGTCCGACGGCAGGCAGCGCCACAGGCCGTCCTCGGCGCTTTCCTCCTCCAACGCGGGGGAGCCGGGCCGCCCCCCTCCGTCGCTCCCGCCGCCACCCTCCTTGTCATGGATGAAGGCCCAGTTCCAGTTGAGGTGCATGTCGTAGTCCTCCAGCAGGATGTCCGACACATAGCTCAGCTGGTCGCCGCTGGAGAGGGGCTTGGACCCAGCGGTGGCGCCCGCCTTCATGGGGGGTGACTGTGGGGGGGTGGGCAGTGACTGGAGGTCCTTCATCAATATTTGGCAGAACTCATCGTCGAAAAGCAGCGGCTCAGAGTAGAGCCAGTCCTGTGACTGGGCAAAGCTTTGCAACATCTTCACACTGCAGACAAAACGAAAAAAGACAAATCACAGTTACAATCTTCAAATCCAGACAAGCAGGTTACTCCCAGAGTGAAAGTGAACTCGCCCCATAAAAGTGAGTTCCACTCTAAGTGGGCTGCCTTTTATCCATGTTTACATCACTGGGGCTCCACCCACTCCTTTCAAGGCTGCTAAACCCCGAAAAAAAAAGCCCACACCCTTTTCACCGCAACAGCTGGAGGAGATGTGCAAGGGGGGAGGGGGGGTCAACAGCAACACCTCCTTTGCACAATTTCCAAATAATAGGAGGTTAACAAATCACAACTCTCACTTTACACAGTACAAACACGCCAGATGTAGAGGACACAAACGCACTGAGGCCACCGACGTGCGTCTGCAGGGCGTGGAGGTCATGTCACAGTCACATACTGCGTGGATGTGTTGCATGCTTGCCGTGGACAACAAAGCCACACACCGTTTGCTGGATGCATTTGTTTTTCCACACACAGTATGTATAAGCATCCGGGTAAATGGAGGTTAGGGAGTTCTTTCAACGCCCTTGTGCGCGGAAGGTGGAAACGGGCTCCACGCGTGGAATTCCTTTTTTTTCAGTTTCAACAAAAACACACCCACGCCGATTTACTCTCCAAGACGTACCACTAAGACATACCGCGCACATTTAGCACAGAGTGAGACCGTTTCTGAGCAATGAAAAAGCTCGTGAAAAATATGCGCATTTCCTAATAGGGGTTCGGCTCCTACGCAGTAAGCTAGCGAACGCCCTAGTGCAGCGTCAAATGAGAGCCACGTGTGCGAATCTTGAGCAATTTAATTGAGTTTTTACCACAAACATTGACGCCGATTTTCGTTCACACACATTATACAAACAAGGGCGGTGAAAAAACTGCCCAAAATAGTGTGGTTTTTGAGGCACTAAGTAGCTTGTGAAAATGTGCGCATTTCCAAATGAGGGTTTTGGATACCGACGACACCCAGCGGCGTCTTTACGCGACGCATTTCTGAAAGCAACCCGGCGACGGCAACCATTTAAAAACCACGCTCGGCACACGCCGAAGCGTGGGAACTCGACCTCCGCAGCTTTCCCCTCGAGCTGTGGCAGTTGTCGTCGGTTACACTTTAAACCTAGTCGTCATAAAGACACGAAAGAGGTTTTCTTACCGGCAGTTGGGATTTCAAAGAAAATGTTGGATTTGAACTAAGTGGAAGAACCACATCCACGGAGGTCAAAGTCCACCCACGTAAAGCAAGCAACCGACGGGGACGACGACTCCTTGGCGGCGAAGAGAAACTGCTGTCTTGTTAAGTTGGACGGCAAACAGGGCAGCATGGTGTGCTGTGACCTTTTTCGGTCGACCGGCTCGATGCAAGCACACTGAGTGGGTGTGGCCGGCGCGGCCGCAGAGTTTTTATCGGCGCGGCTCGCCGGTGTCCCTCCGCGATAAAAAAAAAAACCGCGCCAAAACGTCACCCACGGCGTACCGGCCCGGGACCGATTTTTGAATCATTGATGTGAATCGGCCTTTACATCGGTTCCGGACGGGAAACTGGCGGTTGGAGGCGGCACCGTGAAATCTCTTGCGCGAAGGGGGTCTAGATCGCCATTCCGGCGCAGGGATACCCTGACGCAAGCTGTGATTCAAGGAAAAGGATGGCGGTAAAAGTGAGCACATTCACACACGTGGACCGACTTGAGAAGCCGGCTGTCTGTCTGCCTGTCTGCCTCCCCGCCTGTCTGTCTCTTTAATCGTTATTTAAAGTGGCAGTACTTGCATCCTAATTGCGACACTGCATGGAAATATTCAAAGTACATTTGACTTTAAAAAAAATGAATGAATGAATGAACAAATAAATAAATAAGAAAAAGAATATATATAAATAAGAATTGTTTTTATTTTGAATTGGAAAAAAGTTACAAATGTCATAGGTTTCTAAAATATTTATGTATATTGAAAACTAAACTCTAAAATGAAAACGTCTGAAACGTATCACAAAAAGTACATTTAATGTGTTTGTGTGTGTTTGTGTGTGTTTGTGTGTGTGTGTGTGTGTGTGTGTGTGTGTGTGTGTGTGTGTGTGTGTGTGTGTGTGTGTGTGTGTGTGTGTGTGTGTGTGTGTGTGTGTGTGTGTGTGTGTGTGTGTGTGAAAATAAATAAATGATACGGTAAGCTTCCTTATAGTCAGTATGAAATCTGGTCCTGTTTATTTGAGCACCACTTGCAGGTATTGAGAAAAAAACACACACACAGATATTAATCATTTCTCTCTTTGGGGTGACAGGTGAGCAGCAAGCCCATCCCAGTGGGCTACACTCTGGACTGGTCGCCAGCCAAGCAAACATTCACACTCATAATCACATTTATGGCCAATTTAAAGTCTTCAATTTAGAGTCTTGCTACATTGGTTATGCCCAAATTCACCATCTGCATCCTTCAATGGCCGCATTTCCTTCCGACGCAACTCGACCGCACGTGGTTTCCAAATTCTAGAAAGACATTTTGCAGACTGGGCGGTTCGACGCTTTCAATAACTCCTTACCTCCGTGGACCATAGAAACCGTGACGAATTTGGAGAAATTTCATGTGAATTTTAGACACCACGTGCCATCGAGTCGCAACGGAAGTGACTTCCTCCGGCCGAAAATACGGCCTTTTGCAGGACCCAGCCCTTGAATTTGAACATAGCCTTTGTCATTTGTCAATCAATTGATCAGAACTGTAATTCAATGACCACCTTTATCGGAGTATTATATTAGGTTAGAAGTCAAAGTAGGTTGCACGATTTTGTCCAAAATGATGATAACAATTATTAAATCACAATTATTCATCATGTTAGGGAAAATATTTATTTTGACTGCGCTTCATTCCAACATACAATGTGTGTCAACAGTTTTCAGTGAAAAATGAAACTTTAATCTTCACATGTTGTCATTTTAGAATATTTTTTTGTGGGGAAAAAAAAATTAAATGTATCCAAGAATGTGAGAAAGTGCTTGATAAGATGCCAGCCACATTGTATTTTCATTCACTGCCATCCCTCCGAGTGAGAATGCATTTTGGGACGTCTGCAGTCGTCAATGGCAGCCAATGTTAAACGAACATATCGCAATCAGGTTGATTTAATCGGACCAGACAAAATTGCGATCATGATTATTAGTCAATTATTTGTGTAGTCCTATATCAACTTACAATGTAGTCTTTTTCTTGACCGTTTTATTCAGTCATTGCACTGTCTCTTGAACTCTTTGTCATTCCTGACGAGCACCTGTTCAAATTCCTTTTTTTTTGTTTTTGGGTGATGTGTCTTTATTCTGGTTTCGTCCTCCTGAATGACTGAAAATAAGTCCACCTTTGTCCTGATTTTCTCCACTTTGCTCGACTTTTTTTTCTCTCTCTCTCTCTGTAGTGCACTGCAGCAACTCGTTAAAGCAGCATGGGATGTGTGAAAGAGGTGAAGTGTGTCCGAGTTGGCATGGATCAAGCTCGCGTACCGCAGCCCTCCTTCTTGGTCCTCTTCCTCCGCCTCCTTACATAACTGATGGAGTGTGTGTGTGTGTGTGTGTGTGGGGGAGTGGGGGGACTCTGTCGTACACGTGTGGGCCAATCGGGGCTGGCGTGGCCCAGTTGCACGTGATTGCTCGGCATGCTCCGAGGAATGCTGCAAGGAGGCGCCAAGGCTTCCGTTACCAGTAGTTGAGACCCTAAATCCAGTACAGGTATACTCAAATACATATTTTGACATTTGCTGCACAGAAACACATCTCCAAACTAACATATTAAAAAAAAAAAAAATAAAAAAAAAGGAAAACCCTGTTATGGGTTAAAAAAAAAGAATAAATAATGCTTTTTTTTAGTAGGAAAAATCATTATTAACATCAAACATTCAGTGTATTGTAAGATTGTCCTGTATTCCTTTTTTAGGAAATAGATCATTAAAAAAAAAAGGACAAAAATTATTTGATTTAATGCAAAAAAAATCCATGATCATTTCTATTTAGTTATAATTTAAAGTTATTTCAAGTACATGTGGCCAGTTTTCTATTTGCTGGGGTTGCCTTATATAAAATTGCTTTTCTTCTTCATTTGTTATCATGGAGCATATTTTTAAAGATGATTTATGTTAGTTGAAATGTAACTTGATCTTTAAAAAAAAAGGTTCTTAAGTTTTATTTCAAGATACATTTATCTGAATGTATTTTTTAGAACTTCATGTCATTTGATTGCTATTAAAATCAAAGACACTGCCCGTTGTGTGCCCGTGTTGCCTCCCACACAAATTTCTTCTTATTATTTTAATATGATGCATTCTGAAGAGTGTTGAGTTATACTTGGTAATTTTTAAAAATATTTTTTTTATTTTAATTTTATTTAAATTATTTTTAAATACAGACTTTAAAAAAGATGCTTTTAAACTTTGCATGTGTGTCCTCGCCCGCAAACAATGTGCTCATTTCAGCGTTTCCTCCATGCATGTGCTTTGTGTGTTGCATGCAAAGCTCACAACAGACATAATCGGAGAAGATAAGTATATCGAGGCCGTAATTGCCGCCTTGCAGGGAGTCTGGCGCATGGAAGCTAATTCTGAGGGGGTGCAAAAGCATTTTTTACATCTCCCTAAATGGCAGCAAATTGCAACGTGACCGTTCCAATTAAAGATGGTGCTCCAGATTTGTGATGTGGGAGGGGCTTACAGAAGAGGGGGCGGGGGCATTCTGGAACACAAAGAAGGGAGGCGTCCCAGTCCAGAAGTGGGTTAATGTGCCACCTACAGGACAATGGCAGATTGACTGAGTGGCTTGCTGATTCATTCATTCAAGGACAGCTGCCGTAATGCGCCGGCTTGTTCGGAGTCAGTTGCGCCTCCGATGAATCTGCGCTCACACATGAAATCCATTTGCTTTCGACTCAACATGACGCCGCATGACACAACGCGTCCTTTGTTCACGACAGATTGTGCTGGGAGGTCACCGAGTTTAAGTCAAAGACTGGGCTAACCTGAGACTTGGGGTAAGGGTTAGAATTTGCAGTTCGTGCTCCAGGTGGAGTTAAAATTCGGTTCATTGTCGTTGGTGCCGGAGGTCAGTTACAATGATTCGGGGGTTAAGGGTCAGACCCAGGTCACTTTAGGATGTTTTGACATGGGTTAGCGTTCAAGTCCCTGTAAAGTGAAAATAAATGTGTCTTCAAAAGTTGACCCAGCCCCATGAAGTGTTAACAAGCCTGCAAAATGTGAATGCCCCCCCCCCCACCACTCACCCACAAAAAAAAAGAAATGAGGGGACCTGTGCCGCGCAGGAACGCCTAGCTCACCGGTCTGCTAAATTGCCAAAACACGCACCAAGAACCTTACGCTTGCATTACCAACAAAATCTGATGGTATTCGCGCTTCAATGTGCTGTCGATGAAAATAAAGGCCATTATCTGTCAAATTCTGGACTACATTATTAACTGCCAGTCCCTGCGCATATTTTCAGCAATTATCTTCAAACATCTGGAATGTATTTCGAAGAAAAAAAAAAAATCTCAGACTTTCTGTTATCAGATTTTTAACGCCGGGGTTTTGGTTGTGGTGTGGGGAAGCGTCAGGGGTTCGTCTTTGACCCAGATCATAAACAGCAGGGTTGAGGTCAGATTCAGAGTTAGTTTTTGGGTCAGAGATGTGGTTAGGGTTACACCCAGGTCATAAATCTTTATTATTAGGGTCAGGTTTTGAGTTGGCATTCTTGGTTAGGTAAAGTGGCGTGGCTCCGCCTACTTTGTCCGAATGCGGAGCTAGCAAAGTCACAGGTCAGCTTTCTTTTTTTTCCTTTCTTGTTTAAAACACAGTCTGTGTTACGGTCAGGATGAATTCATGAGGATCAGGGTTGGATCCAGTTCACAGTAGGTAGGATTAAGTTTAGATTGAGTACCAGGTAATGGTCGGTCCAGCTTCATCCTTCACTCACATTGTAGATCCCATTGAAGGAGTTCTGGGAACTGGCCTGATGAACTCAGAAGTGAGTAGGGTGGGATTACAGCCATAAAGCATGTACGTATGTAGAACCGGTGGCTTTCCTCTGCCTTATATTATTCCACTGGAGTCAATTTGGGTCGTCGAATATTTTTTTTTTCCCGACCCTTGTGCATAAAATTACAAGAGACTGGTGATTTTCTCAGATGGTCTCGCTGGCTTTCCTGGGATCATAAACAATATAAATAGTTTGCGTGCTAATCAACGTTAGAAACATTAGCTTAATCCGACAACGGACAGCAGCTCCAAACGTCACCCGGCGAGTGCAACCTTTGCCCCAAATCGGCCAGGCTATCTTCCAACAAACCGTTTGTAACCATAGCGCCACACATCTGCCGTAACGCGGAGTTTTACGACTCCCTAATTGGCTCGGCGGTCGGGAGAGGTACCTGAGCACGGCCGCGCGGCCGGGGCTCGCGCACAGCAGCACGTCATAAATCCACGCAAACAACAATGACAAAATAAAAGAAAATATACGTGAAACCACGGCAGCATTTTTTGAAGTGTTTCGGTGAAATGCACAGTTTTTTATTTTTATTTTTTTTTCCAAGATGGCGCCCGAGTAGGCAGCCTTCAGCAAGTGCTCTTCAAGAACCTTGCTTTTTTTTGTTCTTTTTTTTTGTTGTTTTTGTCTTTTTGTTTTGTCACATGTTTGTTGTTTCGTCGTGTGGACCTGATGTGGACTGTTTTCAGCGTTTTTTGGCCATGACATTCGTCAAAGGAGAAGAATCTGTGCTTGGTGGTTGCGCCTTCTCGGCAGCACGCCTGTACCAGCACAGATTTTGATTGGGAGGAATGTCGGCGCCATTGACTGTCGGTGCTGGACAGCCCCCGGGGCGCTTGTGTGTTTTGCGCCTGTAATGGGCAGCATTTTTCACAGCCCCGTTTTGTTCAGCGGAGATGTCGGCGCTGTTGGACAGTCTGCGTTGGTGCGGCTGGATGGATGGCTGCTGAAGTTGAGGGTGAGGAGAGAGGAGCGTATTTGCAACTGAGAGTCACCGCTTGGAATTGGAATGGATTTGCATGGGACAGGAGAAGTGAACCAATCTCTTTTTTCGTCAATGGATGCTACAGCTTCTTGTTGACTTTGAGACTTAGCTCATAGCCGACGTGTGCACATTTTGAGCATGACGTCTCTGATCCACTGGTGAAAGGACACTTTGATTCTCTCCTCTTTCATCTCAAACTGCTTTAACAACAAAGCGTATGAGGGGAAAAGTGGTTAGGACTGCACGACTGTCCGTGTTTCATGTTATGTGTTGTGTTTATTATTTTACTTTATGTTAACTGTTTTGTTAAGCGCTTTGTTACAGCTGCCGCTGTTGTGAAAGCGCTATATAAATCAGCATGTATTGTATTGTATTGTATTTTGTGCATGACGTCTCTGATCCACTGGTGAAAAGACACTTCGATTCTCTCCTCTTTCATCTCAAACTGCTTTAAACAACAAAGCGTATGAGGGGAAAAGTGGTTCGGGCTGCACGACTGTCCGTGTTTCATGTTATGTGTTGTGTTTATTATTTTACTTTATGTTTACTGTTTTGTTAAGCGCTTTGTTACAGCTGCCGCTGTTGTGAAAGCGCTATATAAATCAGCATGTATTGTATTGTATTGTAGTGTATTTTGTAACCTGTTACGTCTGCATATGCGTATGCGTGACCGTTTGCTCGGGCTCACGGTGATCTCGACCTTATTAGGATTCTCCCGCCTGCCTGCTTCATGCTTTAATTAGACCGCAGGCTCGCACTTGGCTCGCGAGCAGAAAGCTAAGAGCAGGAGAATGTCTGGTCAACTACGCCAGTGGGAATAGATTGACTTAAATTGAATGAAAAAGGAGGCTAGCTTTTGGCTAGTGGATGGAGTTGGGATGAAAGTGAAAGGATAGTTCATGTGTGAGTTTATGGTGACAGTCCAAAGTGGTTCTATTTCATCTCGTCCAATGATCAACTCTCACTGTTGGCAAGCTTCAGTGGAAGAACAAGCAAACATTTCCTGAGAGTTGACATTCTCAGCACATTTCAAGTTGTTTGACCACCAAACTGTTCACGATTCAGATATTTGCCCCACTTCGCACTATAGTAAATTCAAGCCAACAACACATGGCCGACAAGTGTTACTGATTTGGATCCCCCCCCCCAATGACAAACTGGACTGAACATACAACTTCCTGTCGGGACGTCTTCGTGCCAAGCAGATGCCGACGGCCGAGGCTTTTATTTCGAGACAAGCAGACACTTTTGAACTTGACTCATGACCGAAGCTGCCTCACTTCCCTCTCAGAAAAAATAAAAAAAAAAGGAAAATATCAAACACGATCCAAAATAAAGCCATTTGAGAATGTGACTCACGCCAGCGGTTCTTCACAGACCATGAATAAGGAGAAGCCCATCAAGGGTGCATTCCGACATTTCTACACTGAGTAATATTTGAGGAGGTTGTTTATTGACAGGCTCCGAGAGGGAAAACACCTGTCGAGACGAGCGCCGCTGACACGTGCAATCGTCTGCCTGCAAGAGCAGCGGCTTCTGTTTGGGGGATAACGAGAAGGGGGTGAGGTTAGGGTTGGCAGTGGGGGTGGGCGATTCCGGTTCCGCTCCAAAACACCCTCTGAGTCAAATGATCCGCTCATCGGCAGAAGCTGGATGCGGATGCTCATCATTTGAGTCAGCTGTGTTGGAGCAGCGACACATCCAGGGGAGAAGTTTGCGTGCGTCATGACGCTCACTTTATTGACTTTGACCACTTTGCTTGCTGCCTCGAATCTATTGAACGGGAAGAAAGACGTCTCCGTTCGAGAAAAAGAGGCCTGAATGACAATTAAAATGAAAGCTAAATGTTAAAGGGGTCCTGGTCGGGACTTGGGTCGAGTCGGCCTGGGTTGGACTTATGGTTTCGGGTTCAGACTATGTTTAGGATGATGGTTTGGTTTGGGGTTGAGGATATGTTTAAGGTTAGGGCTGGGGGGTATGGTTGTGGTTCGAGCGACGGTTGACTACTTTGCCTCCTTGGCCCACCCAGTGCTTGCTCATTTGGGATGTAGTCGGGCTTCATTTGGGGCTCAGTTCATCTTTTCATCGGCGAGGAGTGCGCTCTTTGAGCTGCTCCGTGTGTCAAGAGCCCCCAAGACAACTTCTGTTGTGACGTGAGGCAAAATAAATAAAACTGAATAGAACTGGATCGACAGACTTCGAAGCTAGCGGCCCCTTTCCACACCGGCCATCAGAGCCAATTTTTTCCCCCTGTGCGAAACATATCAACATTGAAATGTTGGGCTTCTCCGTTAGTATCAAGAGCGTACTGCTGCCGTCTATGTTGGTGTGAGCGCATACCAGGAGTGAAGCTGCAGATGTTGCGCAGCATGGCTCACTGTGGAACATCTCCAGCTTTACTCCACATCTTTCCAAGAACAGGAAGGAGGCGTGCAGCCCCTCTTTCACGCTCGTGTTGTGTTCGGGCCAGGGAAACGCGGAGGCGGCCCCGAATGGCTTGGTTCATCACGTGCTGAGCTTGACGCCACGTCGGCGTGAGTGAAGGAAGGTCCCGATTTCATCATCGCAGTGTCACATTTCATTGCAGGTGGAGCTTCGCAACTCCCGTATTGCCTCTCTGCTCCCCGGGATTGACTGGCAAACATTGACTGACGACTACTCCAGGGTCTCGTGCCCTAAGTCGTCCATCTAAAACGGATGAAGGGGCGTTTGGGTGTCGGGAGGGTGTCCGCCAACACATTAAATTTACAAGCGGTGTCGCCTTGCGTCCACCCAATCGCTAGTGACATGGTAGCACATTTTCTCTCAGCCAGGCCTGTGGGGGTGCAAGGAGAAGTGGTGCAAAAGGTCACCTCTGACTGTCTCAGTGGTGCATCCATGGTTAGCATAGCAACTGTTATCATTTGATCATGTTTAATTTGAAAGAGTGGCCAGCAACAGCTTGTCCTCTGAAATCTCAATCGAGCCACCGTGTAGCGCTTTTTCTCCAATTGCTGTTTTGCTACGTGTTAGCGTAGCAACTCTGACCTTGTTAGCGTTTTATCCATTTCTTTTCATTTGCAGAAATTGTATCAATAATTTCCATCTGCCGTAGCGTTTTGCGTGTCGCTCTAAGTTAGCATGTGTCATACAGAAGCATTTCATCCATTCTCATTTAGTAAATAATACCTTACAAATGTTTTTCTTTCCAAAGGGGAAGAAGAAGGAAGGGGGGGTGTTCTTGGCTTCGAGCCCAGTCGCGGGAGAGGGAACCACATAGGAATGTGTGTGTGTGTGTGTGTGTGTGTGTGTGTGTGTGTGTGTGTGTGTGTGTGCGCACATCTGCCAAGTAGGGGAAGAGTCAAAATGTGTCTACACTGTCTGAATTTGGCGGCTAATTTAACACTGAAACCAAGCGGGACATAAAGTGCTGAGACGGGCACGGAGGGACGTCCCCGCAGGTTTCACTTGCTCATTTCAAATAGTTGCCGTCTGTCAAAACAAATTGGGAAGCGACTTCTTTTGTGGACCAGGAAGGCTAATGCTAAAAGCAATGCTAAGGAAGTTCGCTAACCTCCCTGCGTCGTTCGTGAGTGTCTTTATTAGCGCAGAGGAAAGTCGTTGACGGCGAGGAATTCCCAACTTGCAATGGGTTCTCCGGTTACATTTCTTATGAGGGCAATTGACGGAAGTGGTTACTACTCATTGATCGGATGAAAGGGAGGCATTTAATTAGTTGCTTTAGCTTAAATGAAGTCGAAATTGTTTGTTCTTAATTAGCTGCTGCCGAATTGGTTGAAATGGGATCTCCAGTTAAAATCCATGTGAGGAATTGAGAAAATTAATTCGCACTCATTTGGTTTTCTTGATGGGGTGTGGAGGGGTGGGGGAGAGAGGCATTTACTGTTGGTACTTACACCATGTAGAAAAACTGTTCATGTTTCTCGACACATGCTCCCCATTTGTTTCGCGACAAAGTTGAAATGGATTCTGCCATTAAATATCCTACATGTGAACAAGTGACATAATTAGTTACTAGTTAATTCGTTTAGCTTGATGGTGGTGGTGGTGGGGGGGGGGACAATCAGTGCTGTAGTGGCTGTATTGTTTCGCAATAAAGTTCAAATGGGCTCTCAAGAGAGCAACTGTTGTTAGTTACACCCAATGTGTTTTCCTTTATGGGAAAGGCAACCGTGATGTCAGTTTTCAATTATCGTACAATGAACGGAGACCGTCTACATGCCTCATTAGATGTTGCCGTTCCAGTTAGCAAACAGCGTTGGCGTTTCGTGCTTTTGAAGAAGCCCAGAAAAAAAAAACGAGGGCACGAAGCAGAGTGAGGCAAAAAACTTGAGCGCGTGAGCGCGTACCGTAAGCTAGCTTTAACTTTGTCCCATTTTTCTTCTGGTTACCCTAAAAATAACCTGGGCTGGTAACACCACTCCACCGCACAAACCTCGCTCTCCCACTCCAGCCCGCCTCTGCCTCCTCCTCCTCCTCCTCCCGGTTGTTCCTCAAGTTCCTTGAATCTCGCTGCGGTTGTTCTGGGACGCCATCCTTGGCCGTCTGTGGCTTCACATGGCGCTCACATGTGCGTCGTCCAATTGGCCCGATGAGCACAAGTTGGCCTTCCTCATTGGGCCCCGAGTTGTCTGTTGCTTTGCTACTTTCCCTCCCGCAGCTCTCGTACCGTAAATCTGCACGTAAACTCTTGATCGTCACCACATCATTTCTTTTGTTAGAGCGCTTTTGACAGGTTAACGTTTTCAAGGTGGAATGCAAAGTGCAAGGTCACAGAAAGGTCAAATGAATACAATGCAAAAAGAGAGACATTACCCTTGACTGATCTGATCCTCTTAAAAACTGAGTGGCCACATTGGAGGGAGCCGGCCACTCAGCTGATCCATTTTTGGTGATGATCTCAGGACCTGAGGTCCAAGTTCACAGGTAACGAGGTGAAAAATGTGCTTGCGACAAACCTCATTGAAATCATACCACAAATTCAAGGACACGATTGGGAGTAACCGTATGCGGCACTATCAGAGGCGTCAAATCCAGGTCCAGAAAGTAAAATCGCTGCCGCTGTAGCCACAAGTGCTTGTACTCAACCGACAAGTAAACATTTGCCTGTGGCTAAAGACAAATTGTGGGAGTTTTAGTTTTTTTGGGACCTGGATTTGACCCCCCTGGGCATTATCTTGTTCGTGTGCCCTCATAGGTATGATGTCATATTGACCAAAAATATGCCGACAATCTAAAAACATTTGCCATTACAGCCAACAAAAATGTGATAGGTGGCACTCCCTGATATCGAGTTGATATATAAAAAATATATATTTATTGTCCACGTGCTTCTAGTCATGTGCGACAGGAAAATTTGCTAGATTTGTAAATCAGACGGCTTTTACTGTGAAGTTAATTGTATTTGATTAAATGGCACGCTTAAACAATTTCCCTCCATTCTTCACGCGCCGCGCTTGACAATGTCACACCCTCGCTAACGTGGTTAGGAAGTAGGCCATGTGACGAGACATTCAGGAATTGCAGGGTGCGTGTGTGTTTACCTTCATTTTAATGATACAGTATGCCGCGCTGTTGTGCGACAATAGCGGCAGCGTGATGCACTAACACGATAAGTGTGGCTGGCGGGTGATTGGAAGAATTGCCTTCTCGGCTCAAATATGCCATCACAAAAAGTTGGGGATTTTTCGTGTTGGGATGAACCTCAAAATCCCCTCTAACCTTGACTGGTGAACTTAAGGAGAAAGGAGAAGTGGCAGTAAAACAGGCCAAACTCCAGTAGTCACGGGTTAAGGGATTCATAGCATCTTTCAATGTTAAGATATGGAAAAGCCACTAATCTGTGCTGTGCACCCTCAGTAAAAATATGTAGGGAAAGTAACATTTAATAATATTTTAATTTTGTCATGCAATACAATGAATTAATTGCGACTCCTTCTGGTGTGTGCGACTCCACCACTGGGGGCAGTACATATAGACATTAGGGAAAAGACTTTCACAACTCTTAATATTAGATGTTTGTTGCAGAGTATGAAGAATATATGTATTTGAATATTGTTGTAGTGTTTGTCTATAGGCTAGGGCTGGGCTAGCAGGCCAATCGAAATGTAATCGCGGGGGGAGGAGGTGTTGGGGTCCTGGGGGCATCCGCGATGCCCAAGACCAGCCCGAAAATACAGCGGCTGTTTGGGAAAACTAAGATATTTTCTCAAAATTACCGATGGCAACCCGCCCCTGCTTAAAAGACTAAAACACCTCCACACCGATGCTATTTATTCGCCAGGCTGTGGTGTTTTGGTGTTAGCTTCAAGCTAGCGCACCCATTACTGCTCGTTTATTGAGCAATGGTAACGAGAATGGACGGACACCACACGTTTGCAGTCATGAACGTTGATGTGAAGTGGTATGGCGCAACAACACCGCAGTCCTTGATCCCACTTGCGACACGGGCGGCGTAACGTTCAAGATAGGGCCAGCTATCACTGAGTGGCAGAAAGAGGAAGAGCGAGAGAGTGAGAGAGCGAGAGAGCGAGCAAGCGAGCGGGCGAGAGCGTTCTAAGCCGTGAGGCCCCTTCCTCTTCCTCCCCACTTCCGAGTCATGAATGAAGCGGCAGGCCAGAGGCTTCCGAGCACACTGAATGGAGAAGTGATGCCTTTGCAGACTGCGGGAACATTTTGTATCCTGCAGCCTTCCTGTTGATTCACTCCTCAGTGTGTGTGTGTGTGTGTGTGTGTGTGTGTGGGCGCTTGTTGGGAATATTCCCTCCAAAATATGATAAAGAAGGCTTTTAAATTGGGGCTCTGAGCCTGGGTCGGGGTTCTGAATGATGGCTCGGGTTTCAGTCCAGGGTTAGGGTTCTGAAATTGAGGTTCAGGGAAAAGCTGACACATTCAAATGAGGATTTTTAAGGCTGGTGTGTGTGTGTGTGTGTGTGTGTGTGTGTGTGTGTGTGTGTGTGTGTGTGTGTGTGTGTGTGTGTGTGTGTGTGTGTGTGTGTGTGTGTGTGTGTGCTTGTTGCTGCTGATAGCACTCTAGTGATGAACTGTGTGTTTTCTGTTTACTGCTGATAGTCTGATCATCACTCAGGATTCACTTATCTGCCGTAACACAACCAACTACTGATTAATGTGTGCGTATACACACACACACACACACACACACAGCAACTGATTTCCTCCATAATCTAGCCCAGTTTTTTTGGTTACATTATCTTAACTGCCACATGCCCCCCCCCCCAACCCCCCTGGCCCAAAAAATACAAAGACAGGTAAAGAAAAAGTAAAAGGAAATCGTCAAATTTGTGGTGCAAGATTTCTTGAAATTTCACGAGGCCCGGCACATGACAACAGTTTCACGTGTGAATCGTTTGACTTTTGGGCCCTTTGATGAAGACATGATTGTTGGTGATTAGTGGACTTTGACTTACTTTGACGTGCTTAATTATTAAGAGATCCAAGAAGGATTTTCAAAGATGGAAAGTATCGGCTCAATTCTATCAAAATAGTACAAACCAGGGTTGGGGGTTGGATTTTGACAACAGAGATTTCGGGTTTGGCTATCAAAGATAGGGTTTCATCGCAGCCTTAGTTTTTTTAAATGGAATTTCAAAACTCGAGAAGAATTCTCATCAAGCTGTAGGGTTCCAAGCCAAGGTTAGGGTTTCAAACTGGGGTTTCATGTGAGTTTGAGGGTTTCAAATTACAGTTCCAAGACAGGGTTGTTTCATAGTAGGGTTTCAACTAGCCTGGATTAGAGTTTCCAAAACGATTCAGGCCCTAAATCTGATTCTGCTGGAAAGCCCTAAAATTTAGGGTTAGGATTTCAAAGTACAGGTTCAAGCCAGCATTAGTGTCTCAAAGTCAGTTTAAAACCAGAATTGGGGTTTGAAAGTATGATTTTAACCCTGAGGTAAGGTCAAACACAAGGGTTAGGGTTTCAAGACAAGATTAGGGTTTCAAAGTAGGGTTTCAATGCAGAATTTTGGTTTCAAAGAAAGGCTTCAAGACAGATTTGGGGTTTCAAAGCAAGATTACAATTTCAAATTTGATTTAAAGGCTGGATTAGTGTTTTAAACAAGCTTTAGGTCTTTTCTGCATGTTCAGGTTTTCAAAGTACAGTTTGAAGCCACAGTTATTGTCTCAAAGTAAGGTTTCAAGCCAGGGTTGGGGTTCAAATTTGGGGTTACAGCCACAGTTGAAGTCTCAAGATATAGTTAGGGTTTCAGGCCATATTTCAAATTAGGGTTTCAAACCTCTTAAATAGAAGTGAGGATTTAAAATGTAGTAGTGGTTATGAGCTGACTTTGAAATAATGATTCTCACTGTAATGTCAACCGTATGGAGTTCTTTCTCGTGCCTCCCGAGGTAAGACAGACAGACGCTCACGATCCCGTCAAGAATTCCTCATCAAGCTCCACCCAAACCACTGGAACCCGTCACAGAAGCTAATCCTGCATGGTGGTCTCTGTGGCCCCACGGTGGGAATATTCAAGCGCTGGGGGGAACAATAGTTAGAGGCCTGTCAAATTCCGCACAACCTTGGAAAATAGCCAAACCAAATGCAGCTTCTCATTGCGGTGCACTTTGGAATTTGATGAATCAATTGTGTGTAAGACTTTGAGTGTGACATTAGACGACTGGTTTGTACACAAACATAGCAACAGCTGACCATGAAGAGACCCAAAATGGAGCCCTGTAACCAACTGCGGGATTCTAAATTGAAGAACTAAACCTGTTCTCTTATCTTAAATAGCTTTCTGGGCAGAAGAGGTCCAAGGAAAAAGATTGGATTTGACCTTTAAATGAAGAGACAAATACAAGTTCAAGAACAGCAGGGGCTCTAAAATGGAGCTCTGTGGAACTCCTTCGCCACACGTAGGAAGGGGCAATAAGAAACCATATTGAATGTGTTCATATTTTTTATTTAAAATTTCAAGTCTGTCTTGCAAAACAAAGGTGAAGGTTTTCAATATGTGTTTAGAATTTTGAACAAGGGTTAAGACTGCAAATTAGTCTTTCAGGGTAGGATTTGAAAACAAAACTTTTGTAAACAAATTAGGTTTTGAGCCATTTTAAGAGTTTCAAAGTAGATTTCAAGCAGAGATGAGGTTTTCTGAATCACAGTTTTACACAAGGTTCAGGGTTTTAACAAGGTGTAGGGTTTCGAGACAAGGTTAGGGGTTTTAAACAAACGTTCTAAATTGAGATTTCCAACCAGGGTTAAAGTATATAGTAAAAGGAGTGCATTTCAATCGTACTTTATATAGGCGTTAGGGTTTCAAGCAATGGTAGGGTTTTAAATAAGGTTACGGGTTTAAAGTTAGGGTTTCTAAACCAGGTTAAGGTTTTGAACTAGGGTTAGTGTTTTGAATAAGATTTTTAGAACTGGATAGCGGTTTTAAATTGTGGTTTCAAGACAGTGTTGCAGTTTCAAGTGAGGGTTAGTGTTTCAAGACTGGACTGGGAAAGGTTTTAAACCAAGTGTGGGCTTTTACAAGTTACCATTTCAAGAGTTAGGTTTTCACATTACGGTTTCAACAGAGCGTTATGAGTTCAAATTGGTATTCAAATAGGGTTTGGAAACCAGGGTTAGTCTTGGATTGGGATTAAGCCTTAAAGGGGAAATCAACCCCAAATTTTCTTTACAATAGTATGTTCCATGCGCCTTTGCAAGTCTAAACACAGCATTCTGATTCATATTGCGTTTGCGGACTATGAGTTAAGCAGCAAAACCCACCTGCTTTTAGCCATCTCAAGGGGAGGTCATTTCGCCATTTTCTGTTGAGTGAAAATGACATCACAGTTGCTCAGGTAAATACCAATCATGGCTTAGCTGTTTTTTTCAAGATGAGCCATAATTGGTTGGACCAATTGCAGCTCATCTGCTTTTTTAATTTTTTTAAAAAGATGGTTTATGATTGGTTGTTACCTGAGCCCTGAGCAACCGTCATATCATTTTCAATCGACAGCATGTTGCAAAATGGCCGCCCACTGACATGGACAAAAAAAGGTTGATTTTACCGCTTTACTCATATTAAAGAGCAACTCAGTTTTCAACTGAAAGTCATATTCTTGTTTTTTTTGGGTAGACGTGGACACGGACTCCTTCTCAAGATGCGCTCACATTGACTTCCCGGGAATGTAGGAAGTCTGTCATTACGCTTTGGCAACAAGGAAACTCGTAATTTCAGGGGGAGGGATGGGAAGACCGCGACCAGTCCTCTCTCGCTGTGTGTGTGTGTGTGTTTGGGGGGGGGGTTATGGGCACGTGAGATTTGTGTAGTGTGTCTTCACTGCTGTCACTGACTACTGTACTGCACTCTTATTTGTAATGCGGTCTTACGACTGACTCAGTAGCACCCCCTGGACAGTTGGAAAAATTCAACCCTCTGGAAGAGTTTAACAGACAGACACAAAACTGAGCAAATGCCTCTATCATGACAAGATGCACCAAAAAGTCTCGAGTACCCAGACGGTATGTGAAATTGAACACCAAGTTGTGCATTTCAGTTCAAAGCAACTTTTCCTGATAGGCCAATCAACCATTTCCAAATATTTCTGTAGACAAAGTAAGAAACGGCAATGGATAGCTGGCCTGCTTGGCAGCATTCACCAGCATGGTGTAACACTAAGGTCCAACAGGCTCTCTAAAATGCTTTTGGTATTAAAACGTGAGCTCTTTTGAATAAAAAAAAATCATAATATTATGAGAAAGAAGAAGTGACGTTCCGTTTGAAGTAATATTTTCAATATACTTTTTTCGATGTTTATAACAAACAAATCCGTGCCAAAATCGGTAAGGAATTCGACGAGTTGATCCATTTATCGGAGCCAAACAGAGTAGCTCAATACAAGTGAACGGAAACCAAGGCCGGGGACTCCCGGTTAATGATGGCGGCGAGGTCTTCATATCCTCAACTGGACAAGGCTCCCTCTAGTGTTGTTTTTCTTTATGACAGCCGGCTTCTCGTCTCGATGCACGTGCGTCAGTATTCTCATTTTACCGCCATCCATTTCCTGGAATCCCAACCCATCGTACGTATCCCTGCGCCGTATTGGAGAAGCTAGACCCGACATGTGTGATAAAATTACACACAAAAACCTTTGTTGCCGGTTTTCTCGCCAGACCCTAAATAGAAAGGGCGATTTATGACGTATCTGAATCAATATGTCGCGTGGACATTTACGCTTGGTGGCCCGTTCGATTATTTTGGCGCGGTTTTTGGTCGCGCAGAGATACCGGCGAGTCGCGTTGATGAATTAGGACTGCGCCTCCCTCAGCCACGCCCACTCAGAGAAGTAGTAGCCGGCTTGTAAGGACTTTCTAACCACGCCGCCTCATTGCCGGTGTCTGCAATTTGTCGTGTGCCATTCCTTTCCTTGGACTTTTACACGGACATTTTGTTGAACCTCCACGCTCTCCGTCCGTTTGAAAGAGCTGGGTAAGAACTCCTTTTTGTTTTTTGACAAGACCAGAATATTTTCTTTTTTCAAAACCTCATTAGAAAACGCTCATATTATAAATGATATGCTAACGTGCTGAAAAACTATGTCAATGCCAGATGATTGTGGATCATGTCTGTATGGATCGTGTGTTAGAGGATAGATCGGCGCGGACGTCCTCAAGTTTTAAAAACGTAAATTTATTTTGTCTAACTCTCGGATCTGTGTGCAACCACTATTGATTGGTTAACGCCTACAGTTCTAACAAGCTACTAAATTGCTCAACTACACGTCACCCTTCGCTAAATATATGATATTGACCCTTGTGACCTGCGTTAGGCGTGTGTGTATGTTCGTTTAAAAAGACAATTTAGTTTTCTTTCAACGCTGACCTGTGTGAAGCACGCACAATTTGTCACCCCCATGGCATTTCAGCCATTGCTGAGGCGTGCGTAACCATCCAAAGGTACCGCTCGCATTTTAAAAATGCTGCTAGTTTGCACCAAAAACACGCAACGCTGTGCTAATTGTAAGCAAACAATGTTGGCGTAATATGCTCGAGAGTAGATCGGCGTCGTTGCATTGTGTTAAAAACGCAGTTTAAATCCACAATAAATCGCATAGATTTGCTCCATAAGGGTGTTCAACTCCCTGTGCAAAACCCTCATTAGGAAATAGCCAAATTTTAAGCAATCTGCTTCCTTTGCACACGAACCCGATCATTCCACGCTAATTGTTTGCCACTACTGTGTTCGTAATGTGTTCAAGACTAGATCGGCGTCGGTGTCTTTTTTTTTAAAGACCTTAAGATGAAAAAAAAAATGCCACACGTCATGTTTCCACGCTGCACAAGGGCGTTCTTTAACTGCGGGACATGTATGCCGACAGCACACAGTGTGGCTTTGTTGTGCATCGCAAGCATGCGACACATCCGAGCGCCATGTGATTGTGACATGCCCTCCACGCCCTGCAGACAAGCCGAGTGGCTTGCTTGTCAATGGGTGCAAATGTTCTGTCGAGCTTGCGTGGTGTTTGCTCACTAAAGTGTGAAATTACTTACCGCCAGACATGACATGGGGGGGGGGATTCAATCAGTGGCCACAATATAGGTAACATGCACATAAAATGCTAATTTGTGGCCATGAGACTCTACTTGGCTCACTTCGATACTACGATAAAAAAAAGTTTCAAGCTGTTTTTGTAAGTGTGATTATACCTATTTTGTCTGCACTTTATATCGATGGTGACAACTATTCAAAATTGTCCCATGTGATGTCCGGGACTTGGTATGATGTAGCAGCTGAGACAAGTTGTTGTCCTTCTCTGCAGGAGACCATGTATATTTTGGAACGAGGCATGGAGTGCTTGCCACAAGTCTTTTCCTACTTGGATGACGAGTTCTGCCAAAGTTTGAAGGATCTCCATTCGCCGCCCGCGCCACCCGTGAAGGCAGACTTCTCGAAGGGTGACCAGCTGAGCTTCGTCTCAGACATGCTCCTGGAGGACCACGACATGCAGCTCAACTGGAACTGCGCCCTCTTCCACTCGGATGATGATGGCGGCGGCGGGGGACGAGGGCATCCCGATTCCCCATCATGGAGAGCGGCGAGGATGGCCTGTGGCGATGCCTGCCGTCTGACAAAAGCCTGGAGGAAATGCTGTCAGACATGGACACAAGCATCTTTGAGGGGCTGGTTGGCTCCCCGCTGGACTGCCACAACCTGATGGAGAGCCAGGAGACGGGCGAGGCCATGTCTGACTACAGTTCCAATGGAGGAGATGTGTCCGCGTACACGTCCAGCGACTCCGGTGAGACGAAATGTTTCTCTGCTCTTTCGAGTCTGCACACACTCTCATGCGCTTACTAGCATAATTGTTTTTTTACAATCAGTGGGCGGGGTCTTGGCTGGTGACTGACTGCGTGCTCGTTTTAGCGCTCTGTTCTTAAGCTCCTAATGACTCATTTCCCAGCGCAGACCCCTGGGGCAATGCTGACTATTCACGACACAGGATGTGGTGACCTTGTTTGTTCAGTGGTTTCATGTTCGACTGCTTGCTATTTATTTTGTTTCAAAAATTAAAACAAAAAAACTCATAATTTTTTTTTTTTTTTGCATTCAGAAAATACATACAGTATTAGACTTTAAAATGAATATAATTGGTGCAATTTTTACAACTGTATATATTTAATTACAAGGGACAGGTTTTTATGGGAAAACACTTATTTCATGTGTATGTGCGATCAGAGTCTTACTTGTTGCTGTCCCGCAGAGGAAGAGATCGACGTGGTGACGGTGGGACGCTGCCCCTCCAGACAGCAGCAGGAAGAGGAGGAGCGGCAGCGTCGTGCTCTCCAGCGCCGCCTCCACTTTGACATCCAGCTGCAGCACAACTACGCCGCGCCCCCTCCGGCTTCCCCGCCGCCGCCCCCCTCGTCCAACAGGCACTCCCGCCGCCATTACGAGCACCACTCGGCGGAAACGGAGGATGAGGAGGAGCGGCGTCGGACTCACAACGTGATGGAACGGCAGCGGCGCAACGAGCTCAAGAACTGTTTTGTGCGCCTTCGCGACAACGTACCCGAGTTGTCGCGCAACAACAAGGCCTCCAAGGCGGTGATCTTGAAGAAGGCCAGAGACTGCATCCACGGCCTGGAGAACAACAACTACCGGCTGCAGGCCAAGCGGGACAAACTGCGAGCCAAGCAGGAGGAGCTCAAAGCGCGACTGCGGCACCTGCGCTTGCCGGTTCGCTCCTGAAAAGGGACCTGGACAGTTTTTACTTTGCCGTATGACACGAGGACGGTTTACGTAGACAAGAGACATGTTTGAATTCTTGTCGTTCAGGTCTTGAAATGTTGGCGAAACTTGAAACGTTTTCCGTAATAGCGACCCAACATCCAAGCTCGCAACATTCGGACGTGTGAACAGATTGCCGGCCGGGTTAGGTTGAAAAATTTGTTGGCAATACTACTGCAGGTCAGAATTTTGTTTGTTTTGTTGTTTTTGTTCTCCTCCCATGAGAAAGGGCTCAACATTGGGGAGAGGTTTTCGTACCCCCAGTAAAGAGTACTAGATCTCATCCCAGATACAGAAGGGTTATTCGTCCCAAGAGAGAGAAGGTTTCTAGTCTTGAGAGAATGGCGCATAACCCCAATGAGGTGGGTACTTCTCCTGAGGGAAGCGTCTCATTGCGAGAACGTTTCCAGTTCTAACAGAGAAGGTTTCTTGTCCAGGGGGAAGGTTTCTCATCTCAAGAAAGACAAAGGTTCCACATCCTGAGATAAGTGGGTACTCGTCCAGAGGGAAGGTTCTCCTCTTAAGAAGGTTTATTTTCCTCCCGTCCAAAGGTTACTGCTATGCCAAAATTGGTTTCCTTTTCCTCATCCAGAGGAAAAGTTCTCATTGCGAGAAGATTTCTAGTCCAGGAAGAGAGTTTCTCATCCAAAGAGAGAGAAGTGTTCACCGTCCCAGAAGAGGGAAAAGTCTCATCTCCATTGATAGAAAGAGAGGTTCCTTGTTCCAAGAGAGCTGAGTACTAGTCCCGAGGAGAAGGTTCTTGTTGATTTCTAGTCCTGAGCAGGGTTTCTGTCTCCCCATGGGAAAGAGAGGTTGCTTGACCCCCCCCCTCCCTCCGAGAAAGAAGGGTTCTCATTGTAAGACTATTTCTTGGCCAGAGAGAGCGTTTCTCATCTCCAGAGAAAGTGTGTGAGAGGTGTGTTCCTTGTTTTTAAGAGAGCTGAATAAGAGTCCAGAGGGGAGGTTCTTGTTGAGATCTCGAGCCCAAGGAGAGCATTGTGCCAGTCTCCCTTTGGGAGAAGTGTTTCTGGTCACCAGATCAGGTTCCAGACCCAGACAGAATAGTCTAGCCCAGGGAGGTTTTCTAAGCAAGAGCGTTCCTCCCTCAGAGTAGGGTTCGAGGCAATTAAGTCAAAAGACAGCAATAGAAAAGCTGAGACACGCTTTGGGAAATAATGGTGAAGGAAGGCTACTATAGGAAAAAAATGGCCAAATAACTTGCAATCGATATTCAAGATCCAAAGAATCTTCCGGATTCTAACTAGTAGCATCTATTCAGGATATCTTGTGGCCATAGCAACCAGTGATTTTTTTTTTAAACCGTTTCAAGGCGTTCTTTATCATTGACGTTTCGGGTTCAAGTGTGCTTCAAGCTCAAAGGTAGCTATAATGAATTTGATTCACACAGGGAGGCTCCCCGTGGTGACCAAGTTGCTGTTTTTCCTGTTCAAATGGATTGTTTGTTCCCAAAGCAAATGTGAGGTGGCAATTATCGGACGGCTACCACAGACGGCTGTACTTTTTTTATTTAGAGAAGACATATCGTGCGGTCTTGCGCACAGTTGAAAGCAGGTCCCTAGTGTGTTAGCATACGAGTAGCATGCAGACAGCACAATTTACACCCAATTTTGTTCTTGTGTCCAGCCGTCATCCTCATGTCTTAATTTTCTTCATGTGTTCGTCTTCTTGAAATAAATGTTTTGTAAGATACTTAGTGAAGACTTTTTTTTCTCTTTTCTTTGCCATTCCTACAATTGAGTCAGTGTTCGTCATACTCCGAATAAGTGACCGGCCGATTTATCACGCGCAAGGGCGGTTTAGATATAAAGCCAAGAAAACACGCGCACACAACTGATAAATCCTGTAATCACACTTCCAGTACGAAAGAATCCCTGGAGGAATCTGCATACGTCACAGCGACGGGAAATTACTCACCCAGCGTGCGTTGCCTGTAAAAAAGAAAGCGTCAATGACAACATCACCATCTTGTGGCCGACAAAGGTCACTGCAAAACTAAATTAATCCAATGTGTTTTAACTCATTCATGGATGGATGGATGGATGGATGTTTTAACTCAAGACCATTAAAGGCACAAATTGAACTTGTGCTTTACAATGATTTTTAAAATGTCAATCAGCAATATTATCCAATTATTTCTTCAAAATAAATATTTCTATGTAACGGGTAGGAAATAATTAGTGTTTGAGGAGCCACATTGGATGTAAAAGTCTATATGCGGCCTGTAATTTGCTGGCGATCAGGTCCGCTAGGATGCACTGGAGCTCATGCGCAAGCCTAAGCAGAATACAAGGTTGTTAGTCGTCATTCAAAAGGTTCAATAGCATTCAAGCCAATGTGCACAGTGGAGGCTGGTGTCTTTCACATTTATTGTGTCATTTAAAAAACAGTTTTGAGGACAATCAAAATATAAATACATTTTACCCACTCACACACATACAGTACATACGCCGTACCCCTGATTTGAATGTTAACACGACTCCCATTGCCTGCACTGTTCATACTTGAGTTCTTGGAGGCCTTCACTGACTGAATGGACCACCAAAGTCCAGACAAACCCTGCAGGACTGTCTCAGATTCACTAAAATTAAGACAAATGTTGGGCAAAGTTGACAACTCCAAATGATAATCAGCAAGAACCCTTTAAAAAAAAGAAGCAGCCCTTTGTCCAGATTATTAAACAATCAACATAATTCATTGACTCACCGTGTTCTTTTCGTATGATTCAGACTCAACCTTTTTTTTTCCTTTCACACTTGTGACACTTTTGTGGCCAAAGGAAATCTATTCATGTGCAATTCCTACTTTGTGATCAAGACCCACACAGGTCCTGTTGAGATGATGTAGTAAATATTGACAAGACCTAGTTATTAAAGTAACAGGGAAAATAACTTGCAATGAATTGCAAAAACAATACAGGACAAAAAGACAAATGACGCACAGAGAATGTAAACAAAAAACAAAGTCAAAGGGCGCTAACCAAAGCAACTACGCAAAGTACTAAAAGAGGGGGTGCAGATGGACAAAAACAAGGTACCAAGTGAAAGAGGTTGAGTGAAGAAAAAAAAAAGAAGCCTACATTTAGAATGCAAACAAGGCACCGAGGCAAAGGGTGCCAACAAAAAAATTTAGGCACTTGCAGAAGACAAAAACAACAAGGAACCCAATCAAAAGGATACATTCAAGGGATCGATATAGCGGACACAACAAGGCAAATAAGTGAAGGACCAAAACAGACACAACCAAGGAGGAGACAAACAAGGGAGTTTGGCAAAGGACCAAAACAAGGGACCTAAGACACAAGGGTGTAAAGAAGGAGCGGAGCCATTGGCCATATTGTTGTTTCCAGGACAACCCACAAGTGGTATGGAGCGCCCGGCCTCATTTGGCTTGACAGTATGACCGTCCCGGCGGGATTGGGCCAGCAGGGGGAGTCATTGCGCTCATAGGAAACCGACAAAAAAGGGAGACGAGACCCGGCTGATGTTCAACGTCCTTCTCTGCCTTTCCATCTGAACATCCGTCCATCTGGCTGGCAGGACGACGCAAAGATGTTCGGTCCTCTGCCTGCCTCTCGTCCAGCCGTCCGGCCGTCGTGCTCGGGGGGCCACACCGAGATCAGCGGGAGGCGCAGTGGTTAGGAGGCTTTGCCCAGTTCTATCTTCTTCTGAATAACGCGAGCCGAGTGGTAGATGAAAGAGTCGATGAGGCCGGCAACTGCGATAAGACGACATGGGGGAATAAAAAGACGGCTTGAGAATTCATCCCAACACGCGCAAGCGCTGGCTGGCGTTTGAGACAGACCTGTGAAGACGCCCCCGATGATGGCGCACACTCCGGTCAGGAAGTGAGTGAAGGATCTGAAGGACAACAACATTTCACGTAGAAAGCAGTACTTGCATTCCGAGAACCAGAAAAAGGAAACATTTGCAGTTCGGGTGTGCGTCCTACCTGTGTTTCTCAGTGAATTTCACCATCATGGGTGAGAGCTCGTATAAAACAAAGACCCCGGGCAGACCCTGGTCACCTATCAAGCCGTTGGCCACTTTTTCATGCCTGGTGACTGAGAACTGGTTGGTTTTTACAACCTGCCGACAAGTCCAAAAAAGTGCTCGTCTGCCTTCCGGCTCAAGGTGTTGGGACAGTATTCGAGTAATGTCTCACTCACCTCTCCATCAGTTTTCATGTAAATGGTTGGGACAATTTTGACAAAATACTGGTACATCATTGAGGCTGAGGGAAAGGAAAAACAAGAAGACCCCAAGAGAAACAAATTTACTTTCACCCAAAATTGATTCTGTATTACAGTAGTTCTCTAACTTTGTACACCAAGTACAAAAAAACCCCACCAAAA
This sequence comes from Hippocampus mohnikei, assembly GCA_026261675.1. NCBI lineage: Eukaryota > Metazoa > Chordata > Actinopteri > Syngnathiformes > Syngnathidae > Hippocampus > Hippocampus mohnikei. The sequence continues at coordinate 14,662,951 of JAKGUB010000334.1, read as the reverse complement.
AGGGACCATCAGAACCAAACTTAAAATTCAGTCGTGTGAAAAAGACTATTTAATTTTCTTGTAAACCAATGTGATATTAGGCAGTTTAAACAGTAATAGGGCAAAATAAATGACTGAACCTAAACGATGAAGTTTAACTGTATTATGCACAAAAGTAAAAAATGTGTCAAAATAAAAGTTCAAACATTTAAAGAACAACTTCAAATGTATTCAAAAGTAGTAAACGCACTAAAATGTGTCCAACTGAATTGTGCTCACTAAAGGTAGTCCTGAACCACACTTTAGATTTGCCGCAGTAACGTGTTAGGATTAAACACTCATGTGCTAGTGACGGGAGCGAATTGGTTAGTGGAGACACAACAAAAATATCCTGAGACAAAGGGACACGAGCCAAAGACGCGATGAATTGGAGCCCATGACTGGAAGGTTGCACTACCGAAATGCGCCACACAGCGACGCTGTATTATCCGTCCCTTCGACGCTTGTGGGTGTCGTCATGTTGGCTCACTTCCTGTCTTACTTTAGTCTTCTTCCTACATCCGGCTATGGAGGTCTGACAGAAAGACATTTAAACGCTGCTGCGCTCAAGTACGCCTGAAATCGAAAATCCAGGAGAGTCTAAAGAAGCTAACTTTAGAAAGAGCTGAATCAAGGTAACGAACATGTTTAGCTCTTTAAAAAAAGTCGTGTCCCGTTTTCCTCACAAAGTCGCAACACAAGTGTCGTTATCCTGCTAATGCTACGCGTTAGCACGCAAATGCTTTTACATTGGCACGCAAGCAGGGAGACAGGCGGGTCCATTTCAAGTATCGACGAGCAAGAAACTACCGTACAATCAACTGCCTGTCAAATCTATATTTTTGAAGAGTTTCATAATGTGATCTATGTGTCGTCTTGTCGATCCAGATGCCCGTGGCTGTTGCACCCTACGGCCAGGGCCAGGCCCAGCCCAGCTGTTTCGACCGGGTCAAGATGGGATTTATGATGGGCTTCGCCGTGGGCATGGCCGCCGGGGCTATGTTCGGTACTTTCTCCTGTCTCAGGTACCCCCCAAAAAAACCCTAAACAAAAAACAACAAAAAGCCTCAGAAGGACTGCCCCAAACACAATCGTAATTGACATTTCTATTCTCGTTGCCATAATTATTTTATGGCTTATTTATATACAGTACAGCACTTTGTTTCAGCTGTGGTTATGTAGAGTGTTCTGTAAATGAAGTTGTTTTAAGAATATTGAAGTACATAAGGCCATGCGCTTATTTAAGTACTTAAAATGTTTATGCATTTACAGTTTTCCCATTCCTGCTGTTTTATTAGAGCACACTTCCTTCCTGCATTCGTCTCCTACTGTCCTTTCTCTTTTCTATATTTGCCAAACTCCACTCTTGTTCTTTTGTGTGTGTTCCCCCCCAGCTATGTATTGTCCGATCCGGACTGTTAGCGTACTGGAAATGACTAAATAAAAGACTTTTGGCTTTTCACTCGTCTACAGAATTGGCATGAGAGGCCGGGAGCTGATGGGAGGAGTGGGCAAGACCATGATGCAGAGCGGTGGGACGTTTGGCACCTTCATGGCTATTGGGATGGGCATCCGCTGCTGAGGACAACGACAATCCTACGACATCTAAGGGACATTTGCAATGGCAGCCGTATCTTTATGTCCGCTGGGCCATGTCATCGCTTCCATTAAAAACAAACTAAACATTGCAGAGTGCTATTTAGAGTTTTTCCCTTCTCACTGAACTGACCTTGTGGCGCCGTCACATGCGTGCCGTCCAGGGGGTTCACGATGCCGGGGTAATCCTCCCCAAATGACAGGTGTTTGATCAAATGGGTCATGTTGATCTAAATCCAAAGAGCTTCATTGAGACCAGTGGCTCTTAAACTACATGTACCTCAGTTCAACAGGTATCAAAAGTGTTTGGGATTTATTTTTTGGGGGTCACACACAATCAGTTACTTACGTTGTCCAAGCCAAAACTCTGCAAGTCGTGAACTGCAAAAGACCAAAACAAATCACATTTGAAAATGGCAGACTTGAGAAACGTTTTGGACAGTTCTACCTGCGTGTCAAATTTCTAGGGCCAAAATTAAAAAGTTGTTTGTTGCGGGTAACCCGACCGACCCTATAAAAACCGCCCGACTCAAATATTTTTTTCGGTAAATTTAAGACGAGATTTTTTTTTTTTTTCAAATTCCCGCCATTTTTGAGGTTCGGTTGTTTCCGTATGTATACCGGAAATTCCCGACACGTGCAGGCACTTGCGTGCGCAATGATCTTTGCACACTCGGTCACTCAGGAAGAAATGGAAAATGGCGGTGGTGTTCTGCATCACCGTGAAGAAAAAGACTCCAAGGGAAGACCTCGTACTTCTAAGCAATATCCTGAAAGAGTGTGACAAGAATAAAACCTGGACGAGTCTTTTTCGAGGACTTATATTGGTCGCACAGGCTTTGGCAACAGATAGGGTTCGATGAAGACCGGCAGCATTGGACAGTATAACTGTTACAGTCAGCGTGTCTCAGACAACGACGGGAGAAGTTTTACCCGAGAGCAATCAACAAGTGGCGACAACTTTAAGTTTTGAAAGCTCTATCAAATATGTTGTGTTCTACATTACGATTCCTGAGAGTCCTGCAACCCAACAGACGACTACTACATGTAGAAGTGCGTTTGATGTTTTGATGACCAAGGCCAGAACTCGCCTGGTACAAATTCCACGGAAGACTGGAAGTGCAATGAACGGTAGGCATGTTTTTCGTATAAGTAAACAGGCAAAAATTTGCATGCGATCAATTAATTTATTCTTGGGGCTAATTTATTTTAGAAACCAAGTTGAAGGTACAAATTTAGCCTTGGGGTTTGGGGTTTGAGGCCGACGGCACCAAATTTTCCTGGGGCGTATACACTGGAGAGACTTGAACAGCTGTGAGAAAGTTTCTTGGGCATTTGTTGGTGATGAAAAGCGCCACATGACTTAACTTGGCATAATTTGGCAAGCGTGTGTGTTCATGAAGCAATGTAGACTCACTCTGTGACACTCTATGTTCACACGTGTACTGCAGGAATAAATGATACAAAGGGCCATAACTCATGATTGTGATTACAGAGTTATGTCCCTTGTTCCCAAAAAAAAAAAAAAAAAAATCTACCGACCGACCGACCCATCATTGGCGTATAGGGGTATGTTACCCGCAACAAACAACTTTTTAATTTTGGCCTAGCCGATGGGACTTTGACTCTAGATAACGTTGCAGTGAGGTGCTTATTTGAGGAATAGCGCAGCACATGCGGTGGGGATGCGAGCTTTGCTTTTATTGCAGTGGTACAGCCAGAGGGAAAAAATGGCGGAAGCAGAATAGGCCGCGACATTAATTTGTGTTGTATACAGGCACATAAGACATTTGTACTGCTGTTGCTATCAGACTGAAGACTTGTGTGTGTGCTCTGAGTAACAGTTTTAGTTATACATTCTGTACTAAGAGCACCAAAGAGTCAAAGTGGTTTAAATGAGCGGCAAACTTCCAAGAAGGAAGAAAATAGACAGCATTAGTAGTACCGGGTACTTTAAAATAAACGACCATCTTGTGACTGAATGACAATTTTTAAAAGTCTGTAAAGGGAAGATGGACTTACTTTCCACAGAGTGCACTGCAGAAAGAAGAGAGAAGAAACACCATATGATGATTTTTGGGCAGACAACACAACGTTAAGTCATGCGCTCGCCGGGGCTGCACCGCACTTAATGCACACATGGGCGGCCGATTGTGATGAAAAGAACCAAGACATTTCTATAATGTTGACCCGAATCGATTTTGTAATGTGACCGTGCAGCCTCAGAGACAAAAGATTTGAAAGGGAACATGGAAGGCGGATGTTAACTCGGTGCTTCTCGTCTCTCCGCTGCAGAGCACCGAGATGTCGCAAACAAAATGCGTTAGCGTGTTCAGTGCATTAAAATAAGAACACAAAGGCACCATTTACTCAACTCAAGGAGCTTCGTGAATACTCAGTGTAAAATGCTCAGTTTTACAATTAAGTGGCATATGCTTGCCTTCTCAAAGCTTTGAGCTTTTTCTTACTTTTGTGCACAAATGGAATGAGATGACGAAGACTTTCAAATGTGAGCCAAGAGGTTTTTGTTGATTGCGGGGAAAAGTGTTTGCAGTTCATTTATCATGAATTCACCTATGTCATTTTCTTTTTGTGGAGCCTGTCCCTCTGACATTTTTGTGCTCTTTTGGTGGCTGATAGGGATAGGGAAGTAGTGGAAAATGAAGGATTGCTGAAGCAAAATGTCTCACTGTCGGGAAGGAGCTAAATTTAGTCTGTGTGGTGAGAAGTTACTGAGTGTCCGATTTCTAGTTCATTTCTTTTTTTAAGGGTTTGTGCTGATTTACGTATGAATGAACGGGATATGCAGTGGCCTCGTGCTTACCACATCTGCCCCACATTTCTGAGATTCCTTTTCAATGTGAATCTGGCTGTTGTCAAAATGCATCCACTCACATTCCCAGAACACGCGTGTCAGCTCGAAAGTGTCCACAGGTGCGGAGGGGAGTATGAAGGGTTTTTTTTTTTTGGTCTATATGCGCCCTGTGATTGGCTGGGCAGCGCTCCAGGGTGTACCCCGCCTCGAGCGCAATTATGTCAGCTAGGTTCGACTCCATTTTGAGCGCTAAAGGAAATGGATGGATAGATGGAAGTTGCAGTATGGTATGTGGTCGAGCTTGGAGAGGGGATGCATAAAAGTTAAAAGTTTCTGAACGGATGTGAACTTTTTTTTGGGGGGGGGTTACATTTGATATCTTCTCTGCCACAGAAATCCTGTCAAATTGCCAAAGAATACATCTTTGTTCATCTATCTATTCCAGCTACGCCTATTGGCAGGCCAAGAATTCAAATCTGCTCCCCTTGGTGTCAGAAGGTACAATACGAAGCTGCTCCCATTCAATGTTCAGAAACCCTTGAGGGATCATAGGGGAGGGGTGGGGAGGGAGCAGAGAAGGTGAACCGCTGTCTTACCGTGCACGTGTGACTGCTGAAAACTTTTTCCCGGAGCAAAGTGGAAGTTTCCCGCTACCTGAAAGTGAAAGTTTAGCAGCGCGTGAATCAAAATGAGCATCGTCAAAGGTCCCGCCACAAACAAAAACAGTGCGAGGATTCTTCTCATGTAGGGGGAATCATTTTGCTTTACATACGTAGGTGCCTACTGTCGTAAGTTTTGGAGTTTGGTGCAAAAGAAAGCAAGTGAGTGGATATATGGGTAGTAAGCAGGCAGATCGGTGCTTGGATAAATTAAGGATTGTAAAGAGGTAAGTAACAAGGTTGATAAGTACTGGAGGTGAGCAAGAGCGTGGGAGAATACGTAGAAAAGAAAACGTCATTGTTTATGTCTTGTGACCTGTTGTAACTGTCATACGCTTGTGCAGGAGTTTTTTTTGTCTAACTCAAAATTATCCTCAAAATGAGGATAGTTCGAGCGTGTTTTTTTTTCTCCTCCTCTCCCTCCCTTGTGGTTTCTTTCTGACTTCCGGGTTGAGTGAACGCTGGTGCGTTTGGCTGCCGCTGTGCAACCCGTATTGTGTTTTATTGTTTTTGTTATTGTAAAGTGTCCTTGGGTGTCTTGAAAGGCACTTCTAAATAAAATGTATTATTATTATTATTATTATTATTATTATTAACAGTAGGCGCGCAAGAACGTAGGCAGAGAGGTAAATGCGTTTGGTAGGTACCGGTAGGTATATCTCTAAGTAAGCAGGCAGATAGGTGCAGAAATAAACAAATAGGTAAGGAACTGAATGGGTGGCGAGGTAAGCACATTACGAAGACTCTTGCCGCTACCTAATGAAACCAGAGCACTCTTATTTTTGTATTGAATCTCATTCGAGTGTACACATGTACCTGAAGGTAGGTGTGGGTGTGTGTGTGTGTGTGCGCGCGCAGCAGAAATTGCGGCGATAACCATGCCGTTACCTTGTTGACCTCCAGAACGCCGTACACTTGGCAGCCTTCGTTTTTCTGCTCCTGCATCTTTTGCGTGAAGCCTTCTCGCTTGCACTGCTCGATGGTGTCGGCGCTCTTGAAGGCCCAGCCTCGACGCCGATATGCCTCGCGCACATCGTCGCAGGTATTGCAGCATCTGTGCGCAATCCACCATTATTATGTTTTTTCCCCCCATATAGGTGAGCATGGAAGGTGGGAAATGCCGGCGTTACGTTAAATCTTCCTTACTTGAGTTCTTCTGTCTCCGCACCGTAGCAGCTCTCACACCGATTTGGGTCTAGCGTGGTGGGGTCAAAGGCTTGTCCGTCATCAGCTTTCCCGAGTTCTGCAAAGAAATCATCACCGCGTCACCAACTTCACCGTTACTACCCAAAAAAAAATAAAGTAAAATAAATTTTTAAAAAGCTAATGTGTTGTATTTGGCAAGATATTTGCATTCAGAGTATTTTGTAGCTTTTATATCTTCAATCTGATACCAGATCAGTTGAAAAATCACGTGATCGACCCCGATTTCCGATCATGTGATTGGGATGTCCCTAGATTTGCTCTAACCCTTCCAGTAACGTCTACTTCCAAGACTCACATGCACATTTTCTTTATCTTCAACAAAAATGGCGAATGTTACTGCAGCTTATTAATGAGTTGTGACAGTCTTGTTCATGCATGTACATATGCATTTAAACCACAAATTTCCACTAGATAGATTAAAAAACAACAACAACAAAAAGGCACGATGGTGGCGTTGCTACTGTATGTTTTTGTACTATTTCCAATGTTGGTTCAGCACATGGCGCATGGCATCTTACCGTGTTTCTCCGCCTCTCGCGTGACAGCTTGGAGGTCTTTGTCCAGTCGCTGCTTGAAGAGGTTGTGCTCCACATCCAGCTGCTGCTCACCAGCCACGTCCATGGCGTCGATGCTGAGATCTGACAGGGAGTGGAGAACTTTGGTGAGCAACAATATGATTAGTGCAAAGTTAAATGCTCTTAGTAAGACCTCAAACATGTCAAGGTTTTTAAAAAAAATTAATATCTCTCACAATGTAATTCTTAATTGTCATACAAGTGTAAAAAGAAGTCAATTTAAATGCTAAAACACAATGGTGAAGCCAGACAAAAGTAGCCTTATACGGCTTAAGTGTCAGAATTTGTAAAATGCAGAAGTCAAATCACGTTGGCTCGTTGAGGCTAAAGTGGAATTTAGATCCTGGCGAGTTACTCACAGGCGCAGGGCATGTGAGGGAAGACCACGTCGATGTTGATCTTCAGCTTGTCTCCTCGGGACGTGTCCACGTATAGTTCGGGATGCACCTGCGGGGAAACAGAAACGCGCAGGTGTCCGTAATGGTGCGGCCCCTTGACTGATTAATACGTCATCCGTTTCCACCTTTCCTCATTCGGGTTTGCGTTAGCCGGAGTCGAGGTGGGGTACCACATGGGGCGATCACAATGCTTGGCACTTATGCTCCGTGTTTCCCCCAATATTGTTGAGCCAGGGCATGCAGTGTCAACACTTTAGTTCCACACTCAACACAATATTGATTTTTCTTTGGCTTTTGCGTAACAAAACTAGGTGTATTAGAAGCAGTAAATGTTATGCACATATTTTATCTAATACATTAGCTAAAATCTTTTTGGAATGAGGCTGTAACTTAAAATGCGGGGGGGGGGGCAACTCCCCCTCCCCCTGAAAAACACTGCACTTACTTACAAATTCTGACACTTAAGCCGTATAAGGCTACTTTAGTCTGGCTTCACCATTGTGTTTTAGCATTTAAATTGACTTCTTTTTACACTTGTATGACAATTAAGAATTACATTGTGAGAGATATTAAATTTTTTTAAAAACCTTGACATGTTTGAGGTCTTACTAAGAGCATTTAACTTTGCACTAATCATATTGTTGCTCCTTTTCCTTGCAAAAGAGTCAGTTAAATGTTAAAATGTCACTTGAAAGCACTTTGGGCACCATATGCTATACAAGTACTGCACTCCATTTATTATAGGAAAGATTGCCGATACAGTTGATTTAAAAAAAAGTTTAGGGCGACACTGAAACATGAAACTGATTCTTTCAATTTCCATTATTTCCTGTGGAAAAATTTTTTCAAGCTTTAAACTTTTCAGGTTTCGCTGTACGTGCAATCAATCAATAAATAATTGAAACTAATTGGAGGTGTCAACATGTAATTACTTGCCTTGTATTTCTGGCATGTACTTGTGGCTGAATATGATCGGGTCAAACCGGTCCTTCAAAAAGGAATCCTGAGCATGTTCAATTGCAACTTGTTCTCCCACTCCTCTGAGCACGTCAATCCAACCACGACAGTGTTGTACTTTCTGAATGCTGATACATGAAGATGCGCGCGCACACACACCTCTTTAGTGAGATAGTACTGCAGCTCAGAAATGAAGAGGATTAACATGATGATGCCGCTGATGATTGTCACTGTGGAGAGAGAAACAGAATCTAATTCAAGAAAGTCTACTTTTAAATCTGCGTTCAATGTCAAGAAATCGCACGTCACATTATAGTTACAGGGGATGTGTTTTATTTTTTTGTTTTACATTGAAATGCACATTTGCTGGTCAACTTTTTGACAGAGAACAGCAAGAAAGTGGGAAAACACTGGCTTTAGAAGGCATTCACTCCTTTCTAACGCTGCCATTTAGTACAAACCCCATTCCAGTGAAGTTGGGAGTCCAAAGATTTGCAAATTGTGTTTCACTCTATATTTAATTAAATCCACTAGAAATGTGGACTCGGCAGACCGCAGAACACTTTTCCACTTTGCATCAGTCCATCTTAGATGAGCTTGAGGCCCAGAGAAGCGCGTGCCGTGTACAGTATTGGTGTTAATGAATGGCTTTTGCTCTGCATAGTCGAGTTTTAAGTTGCACGTACAGAGGTAGCGCCAAACTGTATTTACTGACGTTGGTTTTCTGAAATGTTCCTGAGCCCATGTGATGATATTCTTTGCACATGTATGTTGGGTTTTTTGATGCAGTGCCGCCTGACAGATGAAAGGTCACGGGCCTTCAGTGTTTGATGAGCGTTCATCAACTGTCTTTGTCTTTTTTTTTTGCCACCTGTCCCAGCTTTTTTGGAACGTGTTGCCATCTAAATTTCTTTGAATATGAGTTGCAACTCACTGTATTCTGATTTATTTATTGTTAAAGACAACATCCCAACATAATAGGAATTGGCCCCTGTCACATTGTCGACAGAACAGATTCAGAGCGACATGAGAAAAAACGGTTTTGATACTGTTTGACGGTAGCGCCTTTCGTACAGAGCAGAAAAGAATGCTTTGAGAAAAAGACGGCTTAAATCGGCAGTTGACATTTCAGTATCTTTCATGTAGAACAGACTGTCAAGTAGGAGAAAAGCCACAAAACCCGACACTTCATAGGAGCGTGCGGTACCATTCACACCGAATAGAAGAAAGAGCTTTGGAAAACAGACTGATATATCAGCAGCCCCTTTCACATGACTCCGTCGGTAACTTTCGCACAAGGTACCACGTTACACGACTGTAACGTGGTCCTCCTATTTTGACCCCTGCTGTGCGTGCGTTCGATACGCGAGTTGACGTTGAAAACAATAACTTATAACCAGTTGTAATTTGCTCTTCATTCGGGGTTAAACGTAACTGGCTAGCCTTGTTATTAGCCGAGCCAGCTAGCGGCGCCGACTGACTGCTTCTCTGTCCGACAAGCCGAAGCCTCTCACCGGTCGCGCCGCCCCACGTCTTCACCCGGAAATCCTCCAGAGTTTTGGGGTAAGCGTCAAACTGTTTGAGCTTGTTGAGCGTGTCCATTTTCCGCAGCGGTCGCCACACGACACCGACACCGACACAATCGCTGGAATCCGAACACACACATCAAGTCTTGGGGCTTTCACTTCCGGGATTGAAGGCGGGGTCTGTGTGCGTGGACCAATCAGCGAAGGACGCGTTAACCGTCAACACGCCTCCGAAACGTTTGGCTGCAGTGCAGTGTCTGCCGGGATTTAAATGACTGGATTTAAATACGCAAGTATGAATTAAAAATATGTATCAGATTTTAAAATACGTATAGAATTTGAAAACATGAAAAAATAATCCAACATTTCTGAAAAGATAAAAAAGAAATCGAGGAAAAACACGTAAATTGAGCAAAATTAATCAAAAGATCAAATCATGTGGAAATTGAGTACAACTTTTCATAAACATACGTTTTGGAAAAAGAGCACTTAATAGCTCAATTCATATCAAATCAAAGTATATATATTGTTTAGCCAATTCTACTCAGCCCCCCATTCATTTCAACCTCAGCAAATTAATTTCAGCGAGTGGTGAAATGGACAGCACGGTGGTTCACCCCACTGAGGAGAAGCAGTTCAGATAATGGATGGATAGATGTGGTGAAATTTGAATGAATCCATTTAACTAGGTAAATTCAGCTATTTTTAACAATTATCTTCTCTGATTACGCAAAAATGATGAATCCATTTATGCCAAAGTATCATGATGCCAATTGTTTTGCTTTCACACTTTCAACTTTTAAAAATATGCATTGGATTGTATTGATCTTTATACATGACTGCTTTCTTTAAATTAAGTTTGCTATATCTCTGAAAGCAGAATCACAATATTCACATATGTACACACACTAATCCAGTGCAGAGAAATATACCCCAAAATGATCAGGTGTAAACATTTTAATCATGCTGATCACACAACAGTTAGAAAAGGCTACACTTATGTATTATTACTAATTGGGAGCTATACGGTGGTTTGTATGTGGCTGGATGGATGGATGGATGGAAAAATGTTATTCCTCAATCTCGGCGTGCAGGTCATCCCCCCGAGCTGACCAGAAACTTTCATCCCAAGATGAGCCACGGTGGACTGAAACATTCTCAGTCGGCTTTCCCTGAGGGCTCGTCTTAGTTTGGCCCGTCGGTTCTGAAACCAAATCTCCAACATAAAAGAACAAAAATAAGGGGTATTTTTGAAGATTGTGTGTGTGTGTGTGTGTGTGTGTGTGTGTGTGTGTGTGTGTGTGTGTGTGTGTGTGTGTGTGTGTGAGTGTGTATGTGTGTGTGTATGTGTGTGTGGTCCAAACCTGTATGCGGTCCTCATCCAGTTCCAAGCTCCCGGCCAAATGTTCCCTCAGTTGGATGCCTGGATAACAGTTGACCTGAAACACCGCTTCCAGAACATTCACCTACCACCCCAACCCCCAACAGAAACATGATTAAGACAATCCATGATCAATACTCCTAGGTTACTTATGAAATCATTGATTACTTGGCTGTCGCTGAAGGCAGTTCGAGGTCGGCGTCCGACGTACCAGCTGAACGTCGGACTCTGAAAGCTGAAGCGGGAAGGATGGTGATCATGTTGTTGATGGCAAGCATTGTTCTCATCTGACTCCACTTCTGCAAGAAAACAACCCCCCCCCCCCCACATGGCCACCCCACCAGCCATAAGGACCCAAGCACGCACATAGACAAAAGGTAAAAGAGGAGTAGATGACGACGAAAAAGAAGAATTACATTCAGCCAAGTCATTTAAGTTTTTTGTAGTTTATAGATTGACTGAGCATTTGTTTTACATGGCCCCACACCTCTGATACTGAAAGCTGTGGCCGGATTAGAATCACAAGGCGAAACGTAAAGGTTGAAATCTGATTGACAAAAAAAAAGTAACATCCACACATATACTGGAAGCAAGAGAAATGCTACTCGATGATCAGTGTATGTGAATAAATTCATAAAATTGAACAACTTCTCACCATTGTTGCTGTCAGAGTAGTATATTTGATGCCGCGTTGCTAAAGTAATAACGCACTGTGCAGTGTTCTGTGTGAAGTATTCCAGGTTTGCTGGAGATCAGTGTGAAAGAAGCTTCACCCACCCGCTGTCTGGTCCCAAGGTCGGTGGAGTTTCATGCATCTTCCTGTTCGTTTGCCTTCCAAACCTAAAATACGCTCGATGGAAAAGACCGACAGGTTTTCTGTGACAGTAACCACAGCTGAGGCCATGACAATACAGTTGATTCTTAGTAAGACTAGTCAGGCTATGACCCCAATGCTATTCTGACTTCATTATAAATGAAGAAAAAAAATGTACACAATGTTCTCCAAATAACAAACTCCTGGCGTCGTGAGGATGAGGAATGTGTGAGGAAGCCCTGACGACATGCCTCACATTTAAATGGAAAGGGAAGGATTCAATGACATTGGCTACCAATGAGAATGAAGACGTGTTGGTTTCCATGTGAATGAGATTTCCTGAGGTTCTGGCTAATCTGGTGAGTGTGTGTGATTGAAAAGACAACATTTTCCTATTCTTAGTGGGCTTAGTTCAACAAATTCATGTTGTGACTCCACAAGGGGCCCGCTGATCCGCTTTTGTTCCCTTTTTACGCAATATGAAAAGTACAGCAGTTGTGCTGGTGAGGTCGTTTTCAGGCTATTTTGTGTAGCAGAACAAACAGTATTTCACAATTTTTTTGAGCTACTGCGCATAATTGATTTTCATTTTGAAAAATCTCGCAGCACATCACTGACAAGTTTTGCAAAAAGTCTAAATACTGAATAAATAAATTTGGCTCAATTTATTCAAATTCTTATTCTGCATTGTTCGAATGGCAACGGGTGGCTACACAGGTTCAAGGGATCTTCTGTCTTTGAGTGTAAGAGCATTCGATTGTCATGCCTGTCAAGAAACATCACTAGCATAGATGGACAAGCAGTAATTACAGTTTTCACACCACTTACAGTGAGTAAAATTTTCCATAACACACATGAGCTGTCAGAGTATTTGCATTGTCACTACATGACCAATAGATGTAAACAAGATACTCATTATTGACATGTACAATAACGTTCTACATTTCAATTCAAAGTGAAAGGCTAGCCAGGCTAGCAAAGCTAATGTCACAGTCTACCTAATTTAAAGATTGTCTCTTCATGGCAAACAGCACAAACACACAAAACCAGTCACAGGAGGTCCAAATCAAAGTCCTTTGTCCACAAAAATTGATCACTACCGGCATGTACGGTAAAACACCTCCTTTTGATTACTTCTGACAAGCTAACGTAGCAGTCTACGTTACTTAGTGTTCCTTCTTGTCAGACAGCACAAACATGCACCACAGATCCAAGTCAAAGTCCTTCATCCACAAAAAGTCGCTCAATACCAACTCCCAAGAGTCCCATTAAGTCAATGGGAAGTCAACAAAAACTGGGGGGGAGAATTAACAAAATAAAGCAGTGGGAGCGTTAAATACGGCTTATCATAAGCAACACTCCTGTGCAATTAAAAGCAGCTAATCAATTCAGTGTTAATGATGGCCAATACGAACGATCCAGTGGAACGCGCTAATGCTATTACGCTAATCTGCACCATGTTGTCATGCTGATGAAGCCCTGCAGCATGTGAATGCAGTGTGAAGCAGTGGGGAGGGAAAAAAAATCTTTTCAGGGGGAAGATTAGTTCCTAATGAAGGCCCGGAGCAGATTCAAACCACGAAGCAGACTTGTTGATTTAATCCCTATCGCCAGTAACAGGAATGAAAGCCGGTATGAATGAGCAAAGGAGTAGGGAAGTCCCATTGGGTGACTTTTGATGAATTTTGGAACAAAAATACTGTTAATTGCAACACTGGGACGTATATTAAGCATTTTGAGTTTCCAAGAAAGGTTTCATAACAGGTTAAGAGTTCAGATGAGGGGTTTCTAACCAGAGTTTGGGTCTAAAACCGGAATTAAGGTTTATAACCTTGGTCAAGATTTCAAAATATGGTTTCTAACCAGAATCCATGTTTCAAGTTAGGGATTCTAGTCAGGGTTCACCTTACAAGTTCAGTTTCAATTTTGAATTTCAGGTTAGTGTTTGAAAATTTGGTTTCAAGTTTGGGTTGATAGCCTGGGTTCAAGTTCCAAGGTCAACGTTAGACTTAAAGTCCAGGCAAGGTTTTGTCAGTGCATTGACCCTAAATGTAGAAGTGAAACCATTCATGCATTTTTATTTCCTTCCTTAATTATATACGTTTGTGAAAAAAAGTGTACTGTATACAAGACCTCCTTTTAGGAGCAGCAGCCAAATTCATGTATTTTAATTTAATCAGAAAATAAGTAGCAAACTTTTGAGTCGAAGTACAAAAATGTAGACACGTACATCCCCGATCATTTTTGTCCAAGCTCCTTTTCTTGCTAACTATCCACTCCATATTTGTCAAAGTTTCTCAAAATGACGGCAAGTTCCAACTGCACGGTCCCCATGGCCTCGGTGTGCAGCCTGTATCGATCCGCCCCGCTGTAGATGATGTCCGGGCTGCGGAGTTGCGGCCCACCGCCGACGAACTTTTGCGAGAGCTGTTCACGCCACGAACCGAGCGGCCTCCAGGTGGCACAGCTGACTCGGTGGTGCCCGGGGCTGGAGGGGACGTGACAATAGCCGTAGCCGAGCAGCTGACAGCGGCCGAACGAGTCCTGGTGCCACACCTGGAGATGAAGCTTGGGCCAGCCTTGGAGGCCCTTGGTGGCGTAATGGACATCGATGGGGTGGCTCCAGTACGCCGTGTCTCCGGTCTGGGGGTTGTCCACCTGAGTCTGGCCCTGCTTGGAGCCCGAGAGGAGACGCCACGCTCCTCCCGCGTTGAGTCCCCACTTGCAAAAGAGGCTGTTGTGGGGGAAACCGGTGGCCCCGACGAGCTGGCCGATAATATGAAGCTCCGCCATTTAACGAATAAGACTCAAAGACGCTAGTACCTATTAGCTTAGCATCACAATTTACGTCTCCACGGGAACCAATACAGAACTTTGCCCGTAGTCTTTTCTGACAGGCGATTATTGCAACACCAATACTGAGATCAAGCCCCAAACGCGCAAAAAAGCGAATGCAAGTATTACAATACGTTGCTATGAATTGACATTTCGTAATTACTGATGAGAAATTTGCAATAGACTTGTGCAAAGAAATGATAGCTTGCCTATAAGAAAACCACAGGACATATAGGAAAAAAAGAATACGCTATCTTCTTCGGCCCATTGATAAATCCGTATGAACTGCAGCGCCACGTCTAGCTGGGAGTGTGCAACGGCATACTCAGCACCGAAGACCATCTTTATTTTTATTATTTTCTTTCATTTTAAATACATTTATACCCTGTATGTCGATCCTTTTGTTTTTCTGACAGACTCCATGAAGCGTTGTGTGTATTTTAACTCTATATTGTTTGTGTATATTAACTTTGTGGGGTAATTTATGAGCCTTGTCTGAAAAGGGCTATATAAATAAAATGTACAGGTATTTACTTTTCCACAGTTAGCTACAGTTTTTTTCTTTGTTAAAACTGTGTAAAATACATACACACTGTAAAGCAGACAGAAGCAGCATAGGTGGCTTGGAAGTGTGTTTTAATTCGATTATGAAGCAGATCAGAAAGGGAACAAGTCTTATGTACAAAAAAATAAAACAAACGTAGAACACCACTATTTAATTTTACTACAATAATACAAATTGGATGGCTGGATAATAATACACCTTTACTGAATTCTTAGAAATTATATATAAATATTTTTGTTCAAATAACAGTGGTTGATTATAAAAAGAAGTTAGCTGTAACGTGTCCCATCTGTACAAAAAGGAAAATGGGGTCTTTGCTCAAAGAGTATTATTCCTGCTTGTGCTGATGTTGTTGTTGATTTCCATCCTGGCGACCAGTTCGGTCACGAGCTGCTGCAGTGTGTGTGAGCGCTGCCGGCCCACCTCCAGAACCCCCTGGTGGTCCACGCTCTCCGGGTCCTCGTAGCTCTTCACCACCTGACGCAAACACACAGAGATAAGCGCTTGAGAAAATGGATGGACGGATAATAACAATGCTAATAATAATAATAATAAATGTTATTTGTAATACAGGTTTTATTCCTTAAAAAAAGGAATGGGCAACTTGTGTGCGCATGTGCGTTTACCTTGTTGGTGATGAGAGATAGGCCAAAGACTCTCAAGCCGCAGTGGGTCGCGATCACAACCTCAGGGGCAGTACTCATGCCTGGAAAGTGATGACAGCATGCGTGTAGAGGTGCACACGGCGTTAAATGGGATGTAACTATGACCATGAAAGATGCAAATATGGCACCCCTGACTAGATTTTAAAGGTGCGCAGATAATTCAATACGGAAGGTGAAAACATATGCCATACCGACAGCATCCACGCCCAGTCGATGCAGCAGTCTGGCCTCAGCGATGGATTCAAAAGTTGGCCCCCCCACCATGGCGTACACCCCCTCCTGCGTCAGGTTGGCCACGCCCATCTGCTTTGCAATCTCCATAGCCAGGGCGCGCAGACCTTTGTCGTAGCATCCCGACATGGCCGGGAAACGCGGCCCGAACCTGCCGAAAGAGCAAAAGCGTCAGCGAGAAAACAACCAGGACCGAGATTGGCCCGGCTGTTCCACATCCGCCTCACTTGTCATCGTTGGGTCCGTTCAGAGGGTTCAGACCCACCAAGCCGGGGAAGTTGACATGGTCCTTGATGATCATGATGTCGCCGGGGCGCAGGCCGTCAGCCAGCGAGCCGGCGGCGTTGGTCACAATTAAGGTCTCCACGCCCAGCAGCTTGAATACGCGCACCGGAAACGTGGTCTGAAGGCGGCAAAAGTGGTGCATCAGAGGGGCGAAGATATTTTGATTGAGTAAATTGAAACCCTGACCCTGTCTTGAAACCTCAACCCAAGCTTGAGCACCATTGAGAAACCCTAACCCTGTCTTAAAACCATCATATGAAATCGGCACCCTTGTTTCAAACCCTAACTCTGTCTTTTAGGCCTAACTTGAAACCCTACATTGAATCATTAACTCGAGCAAGGAGGCCTGAAACAATGAAACCCTTATCTTTGTTTGAAACCTTAACCCTGGAATGGAAAATTTATTAAAAAAAAGAAAAATACAATCGTCCTTCAAGACATGTTAAGGGCAACCTCTCTCTTGTATTGGGAGTGGGAGCGGGGGGGTAGGCGAGGCAGTAAAACAGGCTCCAATTCTCAGCAAAGCATAGCAAGGGACGCAGGTTGACGTGCGGTGAGTGCATGACGTTACCTTACATAGTGAGTGTCCTTCATACATGTGGAATCGACCCTGCATGCACACGCACGTTTTCCCCTTCAGCTCCCCGAAAACCAGCCGGCCGGCGTGACCTTGAACTGCGAGGCGACATAATCAAAACACAACCACTGAAAATTGAAAGCCCCATTTTTGATCCGTGTTTACCGGTGCTCTGCGGGAAACCCGGGATGTCGGCGTAGGGAAAGGAATCCTGGCACTTGAGGGCGTCAGCCAGAATGCCCAAGCCCGAACCGCAGATGATGGCCACTTGGGGACGATGTTTGGTCTGAGACTTTAGCCAATCCGCCGATTTCTGGTATTCATCGTGGCTGACATGGACACCAGGGTTCAATTATTTTTTGGGAGAACATGATTTTAAAAAATCCCGACAAATACAGACATTTAAATCAAAATCCTTGTACCGATTGTATCTTTCAAGAATGAGTATTTGATTTTCTGACAGTTTCTTTTCATTTTACATTCTACCTTTGAAAACTACTTGCACTCCTTTGCTTTGTCAAAGTAAGCGCAAACCCAATTTGAAACCCTAATCCTATCTTGAAACGCTATTATCAAATTCTAATAAATTCGCTTATCTTGACACTTTTCTTTGAAACCCTAACCCTTGTTTGAAACTGACATCCTGACTCAAAACCTTACTTTGAAACAGTAACCCTGGCCTGAAAAACACTGCTTGAAACCCTAACTCTGTCTTGAAACATTCACTTGTTCAGCTAAACTTGATTTTAAACCCCACTTGCAACCCTAATTTGAAACATCGACACGAGCTTGAAACCCTAACACTGTCTTAAAACTATCATTTGAAAATCTGAACTTTATTTGAAACGCTGAGCCTGTCTTGAAATCTTACCATAGAACCCCTAAGCCTGGCTTGATAACCAACTTTGAAACCGCAACCCTGGCTTGAAAGCATAACTTGCTTTGAAACCCTATTTTGACACCATAATCCTGGCTTGAAACCCAAGCGCTGGCTCAGAATTGTACTTTGAAATGCTTCAATATTTCCTACTCATGTTCACAAACTTTCAGAGTCCGACAATGGCAACACTTGACATGGCACAACATAATTCCCAACTGAACCCAATGGTGAAAATGATCAGGAAGGATTAAAAATCAAAATCAAAAGTCAAATTTCGCTTACCTGATCTGCTCTTTGCTGTGCATGATGAATGATGCTTGAGGGTCTATGTGTGTGCGCACCCGTGCGTGCGTGTGTGTGTGAGTGTGTGAGGCTGGTTCTCATCAGCCTCCATATAAACGGGTCACATGCGTCTGATTGGCCCAACAAGCTGTTCATTCATCAGCAGCAACCAATGAATGAAGGCTCTGTGAGTGTGTGTGTGTGCGTCCCTATCCAAACAAAAGTGTGGGAGTGTGTTGTGGTTTTACTACCGACTAAATCCATTTGCTCATCCTGACCCACGCAAGGAATCCCAAGAATTTTAATGGAGCTTCTCGCTTTACCCCAAAATGCGTTTAATGCTATGCACGAAGCGATACAGTTCTGGGAAATGTGATTTGTTACATCGCTTGTGAGTGGAAGTTGAACAATTATCATTCATTCATTCATTCATTTTCTGATCCTCTTATCCTCACAAGTGTCGGGCAGTAGTCGGGGGACACCCTGAACCGGTTGCCAGCCAATCGTAGGGCACACAGAGACGAACAACCATCCACACTCACACTCACACCTCGTGACAATTTGGAGCGTTCCGTTAACCTGTCTTGCATGTTTTTGGAACATGGGAGGAAACCGGAGTACCCAGAGAAAACCCACATAGGGCCGGGGGTAACATGCAAACTCCACGCAGGGAGGCCGGAGCTGGAATTGAACCCGTTACCACTGCACTGTGAGGTCGACGCGCTAACCACTGGCCCATTGGGCCGCCACAATAATCATCAGTAGGGGAATTTTCTGTAGCTCTTGTCTCTCTCTCGGGGTTCAAACCGTAATTCCTAACACCAAATTGAAGCCCTACCCCGTTCTTGAAATCTTGATTTGAAACTCCAGATCTGGTATGCCCTAAGTGAAAAGCCCTCACAATAGCTAGAACCCCTAACCCTAACTTGAAAACCTTATTTGAACCCTAAAATGAAGCGCGGATCCTGGCTCAAAACCCTAATATGAAACTCTAACCCTGTTTTAAAACCTTCAAATTTGAAGACCTCACCCTGGTTTGAAACCCCAATTCGCATGAGAACACCTCATTTCAAACAAACTCTTGAAAATCTACCCCTACCTTGAAAGTGTTCTTTGAAACCTTCAGCTAGACTTGCAACCCAAATTTGAAAACCTAACACACACATCAAACCTAACTGGAAACCCTAACCCCGTTTTGGAACTTAATCTGAAAGCACCACCCCGGTTTAATGCACTAACTTTCAACTCAAACCCTCCCTGAAAACCATAACTTGAAACGCTATCGCTGACCCCGGCTTGAAGCCCTTACCCAGATTTGAAACCCTCATTTGAAACCTCAAATCTGGCGCGAAATCCAAGTTTATGCTAACTTCAAACGCTAACCCTGAAATCCTAATTTAAAGCTCTGTCTTGAAAACCTATCCCTATCTTGAAACCCTGCCTCGAAAACCAAGTAGTCCGGCTCCCTCCCCCAAAACCCGTTGGCATGTTAGCCTTCACTTGCTAATCTTGCGGCGTGAGGATCAGCTGCCGTTGGCACCACGTGCCAACGGCGGGCTAACGAGAGGCAGCTGGGACGGGATTGCCACCGTCTCATGACCGCTAACGCGCTGCACATGCTGCTGTGATCAGCTGACCCGGCGCCGAGCTGATCTCCAGCGTCTCACGCATGAACGATATAGAAAGCACTGCAAAGTCATTTCCATTCAAATCACGCAAACATTAAATTGGGTGTGAATTTCCGCAAGCTTATGCGCGTGGGTGTTATTCTAACAATGCGTCAATACGGTTTGGATGGATTTGAAGGAGTGTCGTTTCGTACTGGCCCACAAGGAAGCTGATTAGCGGCTTAATGAGCAGAGCGCTGCAGGCGGTTACGTGGAAATTGAAAGCATCGCCTCGGGGAGAAAAAAAAAAAAGAACAAAAGATGAAAGGGAAGCACATGTTTGACATTTAAGCAAAACGGCCGACGTTTATGTCATGTCAATGGCAAGATCGAGACTTCCAGTGAGCATCCTCGTTCATAATGTCAGTGACACATTTTAACCTTGACGACTTTGAAAGATCACAGACTCCTAAATTTGAAACCCTATCTCTTGTTGAAAACAATACTTTGAAACCCTAAGCTAGCCTTGAAACTCCAACTCTGAAAGTGTAAGCCTTTTTTTTTCAAACCCCAACATGGGCTTGAAAACCCTACTTTGAAACATAACTTGAACTTGATACCAGGTATGGGGCCATCTGTTTCCAAACCACAGTCCCTGGGTGCTGTGGTTTGATGCTCCTCAGCTATAGTCTGGTCTGCAGTAGCCGTGGAAACCCAAACTGTCTTGAAACCCTTATTTGAAAACCCGGGCTTTGATTCAACCCCTAACATAGGCTTTCACACCATAACCCTTATTTTGAAACCCCAATGCCATTTGTTGCATCTGTAGATGCTTGTTTGTGCTTCATCCATAGTGAGAAAATGTTGACACTCCCTTGATATTCACACTTGCATGTGAACTTTATGGATTTTCCCAGCCACACAATTGTGGTCAGAAAAAAACCAAAACAAGATCCCTGACCTTTAAATGTTGCCGTCACATGATGGCATTCTTCTTATTTGGGCCTCACGTCCATCACAATGTGTACAATGCAAACTATGTGTGCCGGTCGATGAGGCATTTGGGATTGCTGGACGTGTTGTCAGCATTCAGTTTTTAGTGGACAAGCATGTCGAAGTCTCACGTCGTCCTCACGTTCTCCTTCGATATGCATTCAAATAGAACGGCACCATTTGTTGTTTGTCAAGGAAAGAAACAGAAAGAAAAAAAACCCACAATCAGTTAGAAACTGAAAAAAAAACAATAATTTGAAATGGGAAGAGTCTTTTAGCCATAATGTACCGCGCGACCCGGAGATCTACAAGTGGTCTCTTGTAAATACAACCCGCAAGGGTTACAAATATTTATTGTGCAAAAATAATAAATAAATGAATTTATCACATGAAAACTGCTTTTGAGTGCACGGAGACGTGACCAAAGTAAAATACAGATGTGTCTCCCTCTAGTGGTTATAAATAGTATTGCTTTACCCACACAAAAAAGGCATCTTGGTAGCCATGACGTGGTATTGAACAAACAATAATTCATATTAAACCTTGTGTGTATTATAGACGGCTTTGTTTTCTAATGTTCGTAATTGCTAGAAAAAAGAAATACATATAAAGGAATGAAAAATATTTCCCCGCCTAATTTGTATGTAAAATATGTAAAGCATTTTATTTAGATAAAATTATATATTGTTCTTATTTTAAGAGAATTTTAAAAATACGTTGAAGTAATTAACAGATTCATAAGATAAATTTTTATATAAACAGTTACAAGTTCGGTTAATGTATGTTTTATTTACGTATTATGGTATTTTAATTGGTTGACAAAAATTCAATAACAATTTCAAAAGAATAAATAAAACATGACATGCATTAAAAACATTTCTGATAACACAAAACAAGTAAAATTATTTATATTTTTACAATGGATTTATTTACAATAAGTTAACCAACCAATTACTAAAATAAATAAGAAATGTGAAATCCTCTACAATTATTGATTCCATAAATAAATTTTAATTTATATATAAATTAACCAATCCAGGTGAATACAAATGTGAAATGCATTTGTAAAATCGTTCAACAAGTTTTTCCCCCATTTTGTTTCCCCTTTTTCCATGAAATATGTCCAACTGATCGAAAAATGACACAATAACTATTTCTGAACATGCATCAGCACTGCTGCTGCAATGATTAACATGTCCGGCCATGCAGTGGCTGCATGAGCATCACCTTTGACATTTTGGGCTCACATCTTTGCGTATTATTTTGCTCAAACTCCACATCTTAGAGCGACATTTGCAATGCTCGAGGTCCACATGGCCAGTCATGCTACTTTCCTCACAATTTTCTTCCTGTCAGTGCATCCGCAAAGTATTTCCAGCTCTTCAAAGTCTCCACATTTCGCAGTCAATTGATTTCCTCCCTCAAAAATTCTAAAAGTAAAGGCCCGCGACAGAAAAAGTCTTCATGGCGCTTCACTTTTAATCATGCAAGAAAAAGAACCACTAGCCACTTATGCGCATGCATTGTTGTGTGGATGAATAGCCTGATTGGGGAAATGAAATAACAAATCTTGTGCCATCTTAGCCTATGACAAATTGCAGCCTGGGCTGCTAATGAAATAGTGCACACACACACACACACACACACACACACACACACACACACACGAATGGAATGAGTCGATACTGTAACTCTTCTGCAATCACAGGCTGACTTCATCCTTCAACCAGCCCCGCGTGTGCGCGTGTGTGCGTGTGTGTGGGTGTGTGTGTACGTGTTGGTCAGCGTTGCGCGTTGATTGCACATCGTTACGACAGAAAGCAGCCTGATGGTGATGGAAGGCGCCAGTGTGTGTTTTATTTTGTTTTGTTTGTTTCAGTGGGAGATGAAGCGTGCGTGTGTGTGTGTGTGTGTGTGTGTGTGTGTGTGTGTGTGTGTGTGTGTGTGTGTGTGTGGGTATATTGCCCAAAGTTGCATTTGATGAGTGCATATAGCAGGAGAGCAGTCCAAGCACACGGAAACACACACACACGCACACACACACACACACACACACACACACACACACACACACACACACACACACACACACACACACACACACACACACACACACACACACACACATACAAACACTCGCGCGTTACATTTGCTAATTGTACGTATTGACTATTTTATGTTCCTGTGTTGATGAACATTTGGAAAGTTGGAACTTCTTCTGCTGTGTTTTTGACTTCAAGCTCAGCCTTGAAGTCGACAACAAATTCCCCATTTTACCTCAAAATGGTAAAAGTCTCGAAAAGCGAAGCACTGGGAATACTTTTAGGTCATCCAGAAAGTTTCAGTGTCACAACACTTGACTTTTTCTTGCTTGGTTCCAAATTGGATTGGATTCATTTTTTTCCCCCTCAAAATTCTAAAAGTCTCGAAAAGTGCATGTCACCTTTTCAACACGTTCTTCATCTGCAGCCATATTCCAATTGTTGGTCCTCAAAATGATACAAAACCAAAACCCATAATGCTAACATGAAAAATGTGCCAAACTGGATAAAATCGAAAATGAATCAACCACATTTTGAGAAGTACCAATTCCCAGTTGCCGCTAACCCTGTTGTGCAGTATTGTCTGTGAACAGCTCATTTAAGAAACAAGTTTATTTGATTCATTCAGAACCGGGTAATATTCATTTAAAGAATTTATAGACAAGTGTAAAACAATAGCTTGTCTATGTCGCCGAGTGACTTTTTTTCGGTTGAAAGCTCCGCATTTCTTACGGTTCTTCAAGTACGGAAGCAGGAATTTGTGAGCTAGCTAGTGTGACGTCTTTGATATACTTCCTCCTTGCTTGGAATTTCTTCATTCATAGCATTTGCTCATTTTTTGTTTTTTTTTACAAAAGTGCTGGTGGTTCCAAAGTTGTAGAGTGTGTAGAATTTCATGGAAAAAAAAAAGACTATAATCCGTTTTTGATAAGACTAATTGTCTCAAAATGTGGATAAACTGACCGCTGTGAATAATTTCTGCATCCACTTTAAAGGACTTGTGATTTTTTATTATTTTTGCTTTTTGTATTTGTCATAAATGTTTCAAGATTTTGAAGGAGAATTCCCCCCCCCATGTCATCGTTAAGGGTTGCTGTTTACAGAATTGAATTAATGCATTCATCTAGTCGAACTGCATCTAAGAGAAAAGCTGAAACTCTCATTCGAGCGAGCCACTTAACGCGAGACTGATTTCTCGATTCCTCGCCAAGTCAACAAACGTCTGATGATCAGCAATCTCCAAACGATTTTCATGGAGCCCGTTGACAGCACTTTTTCCTTCTTGATCCGCTGGCGAAAACACAAACCGCCAAAAAGTCGTAAATGTTCAACCTGTTCGATAGTCTCTGATCGCAAAGCCTGCTTCACGCGACCACCAAATACACAAAAAGTCAAAGACAAAGCAAATGGCCGTGCAGGAGACGCTCCTTTCGTGCTCGCTGGACTTCAGCGGCAGATATACTGGAAGAGATCCTTCTTATATCACTTTTGCATCATCCACAATGACCTCTGTTTGTGGGTAATAACACACACACACACACACACACACACGCGCGTACATACACACATGCACACGCACGCGCACACACGGTGGGCTGTCTAGGATTGTCTCTGTGATGAAACCACCAGTAACTGTTGGCATGTCAACTACATCCTCTGTGACATGGTGTGTCTGTGTGTGTGTGTGTGTGTGTGTGTGTGTGTGTGTGTGTGTGTGTGTGTGCGTGCGTGCGTGCGTGCACAACCTTTGACCCTGCGGCGATGTCGACAACTTTGAAGCAGAAGCCGTGGTAGAGAGAGGCTGACATTTTTCTCGATTCCCACGGGAGCAGTTCGGAGCGGTAACTGTGACAACGGGGGTCAAAGGGAGAGGGAAAGTCTGTATGATGCTGATCGGTTTTATGTCGCATCGAGATTTAAACATCCCCCCGAGTGTCGAGTTGAAACGTTGCGTAGATAGACAATTAGCGCGGTGTCAGAATTGGGCATGTGTGTGTGTGTGTGTGTGTGTGTGTGTGTGTGTGTGTGTGTGTGTGTGTGTGTGTGTGTGTGTGTGTGTGTGTGTGTGTGTGTGTGTGTATGAGGGATGGTGTGGGGGGGGACAATCAGTTAATTGAAATCTTATTTTAAAATTGCATACCTCCACGAACAGCTGTTTGTTTGTTTGTGCACTGATGTGTGGCTAACTTTTCTACCAAAGTTACAGTATGTGTTGTTTCTTGATCATTTCTGTCATTTGACGTACTTACTCCGGTGAGTGCGATATGCCCCCCTGTCCTGAATACACTATTTTACATCGAGAAAGGAAAACAGAGCAGAAGTGACGTTTTGGCTAATGGCTATTCAGGGGGAGGGAATGGGATTTGTTGTCTGGGAGTGAGAGGGTGTCGAAATGGCCAAAATGATCCTAAAATGGCCGCTTGAAACCAAAATGGCGGACTTCGTGCGGCTTGAGACTTTTTCTCTTAAGGTGTGGCAGGGTTGGAGAGCCCATTGCACTAGTGCTCCTAAAATGTATTTTTTCAGGGATGTGAAATTGGAAAACAAGGCGCTTTGGAATCATCCACAAAAAAAAACAGCAAATACAAAGTAACCAAAAACATGAAACCAAATTCACCAGCACACAGGGATGTGACAACTGACAAGAAAGTAATGATCAGCCAAAGACTGAAAACTTTTTCCCCTCCCTATTTTTAAATATTGTTTTTCAACAACCTCACCTTTTGGGTGGAGATAATTTCATATTTAAAGCCCAGATGGGGCGCGGGGGGATAGCATTGACACACGCCCCCACCCCCCCTCACCCCGCTTCTCCTCTCCGTTGCAAATAACAAACAGCATTTGCAATCATGTGCAATAATTTGAGCCTGACGCTCCATCAGTGGAGTCTTGCAATGTTGCCACTTCGGGCTTTATTGAAAAGAGGCGAGCGAGTGAGCAAGCCGGCGTCAGTCTTGACGCGTCTCCCCAGGTACGTTGCATCAGTCCTTCCGTCGTTGCTTCGTTACGTCCGCTGCCACTAAAGACTCATTAAGGACCCAGCCAGACTCCACGCTTTGTCTTCTCGCCATCCTCACGGCGGGCTTGGTCAGTCGGCCTCTGACATGCACGCGCGCGCGCACGCGGATTGAGAGCGCTAAACTGAGTGATGTTTCCCAATTAGCTCAGAACGTGCCTCTCCATTGTGACTTTGATGTGGCATGAGCGGATTTGTTCTAATTCAGAAACACTTGAATCCAATGACAATAAAATTGACGCCAATTATGATGTAATTGAATGGAATTGAATACAACTTTATTGTCAAATGTGCTGTATGTATGTGTATGTATACGGGTTACAGTGCAATACTTTGATGTGCAATACTGTTTTTCACAGTGCAATTTAGTTCTCACTGTGCAATACTGTCTTTACTGTGTCCTTACTGTGCAATCCTGTTCGATGTCCAATACCACTTTGCGGCTGGAACTACAACCTCAAGACCTCAAGTGCTAAGCTACTCCTATCCTATGTTTTTCCTTTGCTCTGACTGTCTCTATAATAAGCTGCCCTCGCACAACTCTAATTGCCCCACGGGGATAAATAAAGTTTTCTGAATCTGAATCTAACATACAGCACAGATGAAATTTCTTCCCTCTCAACATAAAACAAGAGTGAATGCACTCCAACGAAAATGCAACATTTTGACCCAGTACTTGGAGTGTTTTGAATCTAAAAATGGATTAGTTGCGTGTGCAACAAGACCCCTCGCAAATTTTTATTTTTTTTTTCTCCCCTTCCGTTCATCCTTCCGGCGCTCCAGTGGTTAGCGCGTCAACCTCACAGTGCAGAGGTATCGGTTTCAATTCCAGCTCCGGCCTCCCTGTGTGGAGTTTGCATGTTCTCCCCGGGCCTGCGTGGGTTTTCTCCGGGTACTCCGGTTTTCTCCCACATTCCAAAAACATGCATCGCAGGCTGATTGGGCACTCGAAATTGTCCCCAGGTGTGAGTGTGAGCGCGAATGGTCGCTCGTGGATGGAGGGTTCATCTTTCCTTTATTTGGTACGGAAGCATGGAACTGCCAATGGGTTGTAAACATTTTTAGCTTCCAAACTCGTTCGCATGTATTTGCAACTACATTCAAATAGACTTGGTGGCTGACTGCGAAAATTCATTTTTTTCCCCCCCATAATGCCGTGGGGTATTGACTTGCGTGAGTGCATACTCTGTGGCATGATAGGAAATGTTTGTATGTTTTTAGCATTTAGCCTGCAAGTATGTTTGCAAGTACGGTGGAACAAATTTGCCAGTCAAATATGTTTACTGCACATTAGCAGTTCCGCACTTCCCTTAATTTGTCCTGAATGCGCATTATTCATTCTATTTAGCCCGATGAGACGCCCAATGAAAGACACTTTTGTTTGAACGTTTTGGAGGCGCACGCACTCCCTGACATGATCGATTTGCTCACGGGGATGTTTTATATCGTGCGCAGCCCCGGGCCTCTTTCAAAGGTCCCGGCGGGGGTGCGCCAGGGCAGGATGCCCCGGAGCTACGCAGACTAGAGAGCGCACAGCAGGAAGCAGATTCAAATCACAGGAAGTGGCATCAGGTGGGGATCAAAGCGGCGCAGGTGGCGCAGTAATCCAGAGAAATGAGAGTGTGCGTTCATGTGCGTCGCTCAGGCCATAGTTAAGTCAGACACTTGGCCTCTGATTTCATCACGTCGCTTATGAAAAAGAGTCAAGTGTAACACGCGTGCGCGCACACACACTCACACACACACACACGCACATACACACACACTCACACACTCACACACACACGCGCGCACGCACGCAGAGCGCACATTGCTCCTCTGTTTCTTCAATATTTCATCATGTGGCATAAAGACACGCTAACCACGTGAAGATAACCTGCTGTGTGGGTGCGTGAAGAGGGCCAGCAAACTCGGTCTTGATTTACAGTAATAACGCAAATAATAGCAAATAAAATATTAAAAACAATAAACAAGGCAGTTTTTTTAAAATTAATCGACAAAAATCCCAAAGGCTAGTTTTGAAGGTCCCATGGAAAGGGCCAAAAGGATCCTAAAATGGAAGCTTCAAAACAAAATGGCAGTCTTCGCTGTGTGGCTTCTTAAAACTTTTTTTGTGCATCAATTCATATTAGAAATGTTTACTCACTATCATGGTGTTGAGTGAAACTGTCTTTGGGGGCTGAATTGAAGAAAAGTTGCGAGGACAACTTTGTCTTGAAGGGCTCTTGGAATTGGCCAAAATTACCCTAAAATGGCATCTTCAAAACATGGAGCGTGGCTTCTTGAGATTTTTTTTAGGCGCATCTACTCATAGGCATGCCTATCAAACTGTATGTTGCTGAGTAAGGCTTTCAGGACTGACAAGTTCTGTGACTAATGCCTTGAAATGGCAGTAATGACCTAAAAATAAGATCAAATAAACTTTACATGATTTGTCCCACAATGAGGACATTTGCTTTGCTTTGGAACAAAATAGATAGCAAACTTCATGAATCTTTTGTGATATCTTCAATAACTATTTACATTTAAGGAATGAAAAACAATAAATACAAAAGAATACCACAGTAAGTGTAACAACAAATGTTAGTTGTAAGTTATACTTCACAATTTAACTATTATAAAATGAACAGATGGATGGATCGAGTGACATTTAAGGAATACTGTAATATAATACAGTACGTAGACAAACAGTAGCGCGGTCAACGCAGGGACAGGAAGGAAGCCAAAAATCCAGGTGACCTCATTTCCTGTACAGTAGCGGATTGCTCGTTTGCTTCGTGCATAAACTCGTGCACATCCTGTCCTCGTTCACCCTTCTCTTCCCTCCGTGGGAAATTGTCCACTTTTAAACTTTTGAGGGGACAAAAAAACATTTGCCAATGTGATGTATATGGAAGGAGTGTCCGTCCACACCACACCAACCCCAAACGGAACACACCTTCACGGGTTGCAAAAGTCTGTCAATGAGTCAGTGATTTTTTTTGGGGGGGAGGGGGGGGGGGGTTGCGAGAATTAACGTGACTAAAGTGGAAATGTACAGGGTGTGGAGCTCACGCATGGTCATGGATTGCAAAAGTTATCCTAGAAGTGTTTTGATGGTTACAAAACAAAACAAAAAAACAAATAGCACATATATGCAGTATTTTAAATGACAAGGTTTCATTCTACCCTCCAATTCTGTGCATTGATAAAGCTAAACATTTTAAAAATATGACTTTACTCTTTTTCTAAAAAAACAAAACAACAAAATATTTTAAAATGTCGTTAACTCATAATAGTTTGCATGCCTGTAAATTTCATATCCCAGTCATCTTTTAATCGTAATCAGCGGGCGGGTTTATTAGTGAGCCTGCTTGTCAACCGGGTAGTGTGTCAAAGGTCGATTTGGAAGCTGATGTAATCCGTTTTGTTCGCGAATATGATCACGTTATGCTCGTTATGAGTGACGTGTCTGCTGTCTGACGACGATTCCACTCCGGATTGCAACATCGAAACCCCGCCCTCATCTGGTGACGTCACGGCACGACGAGAGAAATTCAACAAAGGCGATCGAGCTCGCTCGGCTCTCGTCCCCTCTTCGGTCTTCTCAGTGTACTGGAAAAGTTCCACGGGACTCGCTGAGGACTCGGGATTCGTCGATTTGGCTTAAACGCCGAACAGAGCAAAAGAAAAACAGTCAGCTGTGTGAGCGTCACACCATTTGGATGTAAAACAGATTCTTTTTGTCTTCGTTTCCACCGCGGGAGTGTCGCTGTTTTGCACAACCGAGAAGCGGGCGTCACACCCCGGCCAGTCCGTCCAGCCTGCCCCGGGACGCAACTACTGCTATGGCCGCGACGACTCGTCCTTAACGGGGCTTGTCGTTGTCCAGCTCAGCCGGGTTCAACAGGATCCGGAGGTGCTCTCCAGTGCAAGGTAAGATTTGCCATTTCTTTTGAAACAACTTTAAATGACCAAAAGTAGCAACGCAACTTCACTTCCAAAGGCGATTTTTTTTGTCTCCGACTTTACGAAGGTTTCTCAAAGTGGTTCGTTGACCACGAGACATGGAATATCACCCCAAAGGGAAACACATTTCAGAAATGTGGAATAAAATGATTGAATTGCGTGTAAAGTCATTGATTGCTTCACATTTTCCACGGCGCCATGCCGAAAATGAACAATTCGTCTCAAATAAACAAGAGACAGCACAGTGGCAGCGGCTCGTGTATCCGTCTCACAGTTTAAGGTTCGAGTTTGCACGCATGTTCCAAAAAACATTCATGTTAGTTCAGTTGACCACTAAATAGTCTCTCGGTGTCAATGTAAGATTGTTTTGAAGTAACTTTAAAGGGTAAAAAACAGCAACGATAACTCAATTCACAAGTTGTTTTTTTGTTTGTTTACGAGTTGGATGCGGGGTTTTGTAACGCGTGGCCCACGAGCATGTTGTGTAATATCGTAAGAAAGCAAACGCATCAGAAATGTATCGTGCTTCCGTTAGATGCAAGATTTGTGCAACTTTTGAACAGTTTTTTTTCCACGACGTGATGCTGAAAATGTTGAAATGATTGTGCCCAGAAGAATTTTCTTCTTCAACTGTAGACACGCAGATGCAGTTCACCATTCACTTAAATGTGAGTCGAAACGATTCAATAACAAAGAAAACAATCAGCAAAAATAACGAATCGACGCCAAGAGGTTTTTTTTTAACTGAGTCGTACTTTAATTAACCGGAAAAAGTGTTTCTTCACGTTAAGCATCCTTGTAAACCTTTCCAATGACGCACACTTCCCTAAAGGAAGTTTTCAATCGTGTCATCTTAATAAGTGGTAGACAAAGTACTAAGTTTTTGATTGATG
Source organism: Hippocampus mohnikei (assembly GCA_026261675.1). Taxonomy (NCBI): domain Eukaryota; kingdom Metazoa; phylum Chordata; class Actinopteri; order Syngnathiformes; family Syngnathidae; genus Hippocampus; species Hippocampus mohnikei. Next base: position 14,632,187 of record JAKGUB010000334.1, on the reverse strand, counting down.
CTTAGTCATAATCAACAATAATCTTTGCATTAGTCTTGTAATCTGATTTATTATTTACAGGCTTGTCTTTACGCCACACTTTTGTTTGGTCGAATTTGTGTGAATGAGTGAACTCTGATTAAAGTGGACAAATAGACCACCTTTCATATTAAGTCATCTTTCATTTGTTTTGTTTTAGCTTAAGACTAATCTAAAAGACCAAAACTTTATGTACAATAAATTAGATCAGTTATTGTGATACAGGATTTATTGCTTGTTTGTTGGAAAATTTGGAAAAATAAACCTTCATTAATTCTCAATCACAATACTGAGGGGAAAAAATGTGACAGATAGTTTAAAAAAATGTTCAGCCCTAAATTAAAAAACAAATGAGCAAAGGTTTTGACTGGCACACACTCCAAATCAAATGCAGAAAAGGCACACATAATCTTCGTCAAACGTTGACGGGCCCTTAAAAGTTTCCCACTGACACATACTCTTAATCAACGGCACAAAGTTTTAATCAAAAAGTTTTCCAGTGACGCATCATTGTGTTTATAAAGTCATATTAAGTGGCTGTCACATGGCACTTTGTGTGTCATAGTGAAACTGCAAGTCCAACAAAAGCACCCTCTTCCGGGTGTGTGCCTGCGTGCGTGTGTGTCACCGGATGGTATTACCATGGTGACTCAGCTTGTTTCACCAGCGCAGGGTTGGTCAACGGGTGTCTCCTTGAAAAGAAGGAAAGCAATAAATCAGACTAGTTTTCGGGGAATGGGAGTTCACTTGTTGGTTGGCTGCTGTGTGTGTGTGTGTGTGTGTGTGTGTGTGTGCGTGCGTGTGGTCGCGCATGCGTGCGGTCCCCGCTATTTAAAACAGTTAAAACTATAAAGCGTTGTGCTCTGATGCAACGATCTGAAAGCGTCTGTCATCTTACAGGAAGTTGCATCATGCAGCCTATAGACGCGTGTACACGGGGCACAGTTGGAGTTGATACCCTCCCTGTTTTTTTTGTTTTTTTTACCGTACCAATATTTACGGGTCGAGGGGGAACAACAAAGGGCGGCGTTCTGTCGAGAAATTGAGATGTTGTTGGTGATGGCTCAACGTGTCAGGCTGTGTAAGTGCTCATTGGAGCTCTGTTGTTGCTAACCAAATCAGCAGCAGTCTTTCAAAATGCAACTTTTCCTTACATGAAGCCTTTCCTTATTTACACTTTGCTGCTCCAAGTCACCGGCCGTGAACCCTCACAACTATTGACGCCCCAGCAAAAAAAAGTTTGGAGTTACAGATACCACAAGGCGACAAAACGGGACACGTGTCTAAATGAAGCAAACGTGTCTCAACATAAAGTTCTGCTTTTGAAATATTTTTTTTCGGGCTGAAAAGTAAGTAGTGCTTTGCCACAATGTTTTCTTTGGAGTCTTAATTGCGAGTAAGGTTTTGCTGTCATCAATGTTGAGTATTGATTGTTGATTTGGTGATGTCACCGCCCATTTCCCTCCTCCAATCACAGATGAATGTGGGTGTGGCCCAGCGCCGTTTGAAGAGATTACTGGACGAGCCCCAGGATGCGTCGCCCAAATGCAAAAGAGTCTGTCCGGACCTTCCGCCGCTGCCGCCGCCTCCTCCCGACACAGGCGCAGCAGTTCACCTCAGTCCGGTCAAAAGTCGCTCCCCGAAGTCCAAGCACAGCCAATCAAAAGTCAAGGTTGGGCCTTACTTCCTGTTTGAGCGCTGCGAGGGCGAGGACACGTACAGAGCGGTGCACGCCGCCACACAGCAACAGTACACGTGTCAGGTAATCTTCGCGTGCATTCACTCATTCCTTACCCTCCATACAGTAGAGTGGAAATACGTTGATGGATAGATGCTTCCCTCGCCTAACCTATCTGGTTACCATGGTTACAGGTCTTGCCCCTGCACAGCTACCAGGAGAAGTTGGCGGCCTACGCCCGGCTGGGTCGCCACAACAACATCTGCGGCCTCCTGGACACGGTGATACGGCCGGATGGCGCCTACCTGTTCCTGCCGCCTCATCACGGCGACATGCACGCGTACGTGCGCAGCACAAAGCGCGTCGGCGAGGAGGAAGCGGGGCTCCTGTTTGCGCAGATGCTCGAGGCCGTGGCGCACTGCCACTGCAGCGGCGTGGTGCTAAGGGACGTCAAGCTGCGCCGCTTCGTCTTCACTGACAGATTCAGGTGAGTCCAACCAAGGCCCTGGTAGCTTTTTTCTTCTTCTTTTTTTTGGAAGCTTTTTAACTGCCATTTGAACTCAGCAGCACCTACCGAAGCACTTTAGAGAGTCAGAGGAATGCACCGACTTAGCAAACCTGTAATATTGTGCCGGGAACTATGACAGATCCTTTCACGTAACAGTGATTAGTTGTAAAAATAAAGCAATGACGTGACCTGTTGTTCCCCCGCAGGACCCGCGTGGCCCTCCTCGGCCTCAACGACTGCGTCATCCTCCAGCCCGGCGAATCGGACTCCCTCTCGGACCGCCACGGCTGCCCCGCCTACGTGGGCCCCGAGCTACTGGCCAGCGGCAAGGCGCCGTACTCGGGCCGCGCCGCTGACGTCTGGAGCCTGGGTGTATCCCTGTACACCATGCTGATGGGGCGCTACCCCTTCCAGGACACCCGGCCCGCCGCCCTCTTCGCCAAGATCCGGCGCGGGGCCTTCAGCTTCCCCGCCTGGCTGTCTCCGCCGGCCAAGTGCTTGATCGCATGCATGCTGCGGAAGTCCCCCGCCGAACGCCTGCGGGCGTCCGAGCTGCTGATGCACCCGTGGTTGAGCGGTCGCCGCGCCGCGCCGACGGCGCCGCACGCGATCCTGCTGCGCGCTTCGGGCCGGGCGCCGGAGTTGAGGCATGGGGATGACGAAGGCGGTGACCAGGTGGTGCCCACGTGCGCCCAAAAGCACTAACGAAACATTCACAAACGACACTACTCCAGAGTCCTGGATTACTTGAGCCTCAAGTGCCTTCGACACCCCCCGCCCCACCAGCATCGGCTCTTTATCAAACACCAAAAGACTGTACACGAAATCCTCATTTGTGGTCTCGAAGTAGGGACGGTAAATCTTGTATATTCGTGAGTGATAGGGAAAAGACATACCGCCCTTTCCCAATAAAGGTTTTGGATTGCCCATAGAGGCCACAAAATGGCAGCAACCTATTTCAACATAGTCACTTTACAACAAGATGCCGCAAGCGGAGCGCCATTTTCGCCGACATGAAAGTCAACTCACTTCAACAAGGTGCCTTGACAACAAGATGGTGGCAAGGCATTAGTTTTGTCTGACTGAAACGCCACAACCCACATCAACATGGTTCATCGGCAAAACGCGATTTTAGTCAAAATTAAACTCGTGGTGGTCTCCCAAAAGATTCCAAGACCACAATATAAGGGAGCAGGGAATGAGTGACTGATTCTCAACAGCATCGCGGCTGTTATGTGAAACACCCGAAAATGCCACAAGATGGCGCCAAAGCCGTGTTGGATAGAAGTCTGCTTTGGCACCACCTTGTGGCATTTTGGTGCCGGGGAACTATGTTGGGTTGAAAGACAATCCTAATTCCTCCTGGCCAGTCGGAAAGTAGTGCTTTGGCACCGTTTTGACGCTCATACAGGCAATTATAAGCATTTTTAGGGGGATGTCAATTACTGAGTATTTGCTATTTTAGGCAGGGTTCCTGTTGCGTCTCCACAATTTGAGTGAAGTATTTGAAAATGTCAATTTCTCCGTGGAAGTGTTATGCCAGATTTTTCCCTCAACACCACTAAACTTGGACGTGGGTGTTCCACAATGTTGTGTGCGTTGGTGTTAATGTTCCGGGGGAGCTCCATCACATACACATAGTCTACCTCGGTTCCTGTCATTTAGCTTCCTTTCTCCGAGCGTTCTCGTCCCTCAGCAGGCTGACACGCGGCCGCTCCACAGTGTTGTGTGACAACATGCGAAGTGGTTCGTTTTCCTAAAACAAACTGACTTGGAAGCAGGCGGCGATCACGAGAGTCCTGCTGGAGCCCGCTCAACAGCTGCACAGTGAATAAAAATTTCACAAAATACTCTTGTTTTGTTTGTCTTCTTTTTTTTTTACTGCACAAACCTTTTGCCGATTGTTAAAAATAACGTAAATCTGAACTAAGTCAATTTTCTCAACAAAAATGCAGCAACAACAAATTCTGTTGTTTTTTTTGTTCTGCAAATTGTCTCCAGTGTGAGACAATTCAAGAGTTTTCTTATCGTATCTTATCTTAAATAGATTTCAAGATAATTATATATATATATACATATATATATATATATATATATATATATATATATATATATATACTTTAGAAATTTTATTTACTTTTTCTGTTTTTAATAGATGCGTTTTTTAATATCTTGAATTTGTAATAAATATATATTTTAACTCATGAAGGGTTCGGTGAATGCGCATATTAACTGGTTGGGTTCGGTACCTCTAAAAAGGTTAAGAACCACTGGTATAGACAAAATAGGTACATGCGTCTGTTTTTTAATTGAACCAATGTACAGAAGGGTATCTTCATATACTTGTATTAGATCCACTGCTCAACTCCAAAAAACATACAGACAATGACACCCCACCCCACTGCCTTTGTAAAGGGCTCTCGCAAAAAATTCCCATCCTAAGACAGAAAACTACTGAACAGCAGACCAACATTCAATGCAAGAAATTAATTTTGTGCAAAATCAAGAATGTTTATTCAGGTCTCCTTAAGTGGCATTAGAGCGACAGGAAATGTTGCTATACGGCAACAGCTTCTTCAGGCCAACAATATGGCCTCGGTTACGCAGAGCGACACACACTGCAAGATGTCGCGGCCACAAATGTAAGTCAGGTTTGTGCCACAATCGGTAACAGCCCAGACAAGATCTGCAAATCAAACGTGCACAACCAATTAGCCTGATCATGTTTCTACCAAGGTCACAGAAGATGAAAGGACAAGTACACAATGGAAGTAAATGACGTTCCCCATAAATCAGATGAAAGAAGAACACTTTTACCGTTGGTCTGTATGGCTATACAGCCCATATCAAATGAGCCCGCCAGCTGAGATTTGGCAAACTCTGTTTCCGAGCCATCAGTCCACATCACGTCGCCCTGGAGGAAGCGAGATTTGCACCAAATCAGTACTTGGAAGTTTTCATTGAGCTCATTCAAGACTGTTTTAACCTGTAATGTATTTCTCGGGTGAACTTGAATCTGCCCATCTACAATTTGCCTCCCGATAATACGTACCGGTCTTGTTAGTCCCCAAAATGCAACGTGAACATTTTTGTAATTAGTGTTTTTATTTAGGCTCATTTTTTAATGATATAATTTAAAACTGACTGAACTGTCAGCTGATTGTTTTTCTCGTCCTGAGTTTAGCTGCATCGCTCCTCTACGTGCCTTCAATTGCCCCACAAGGACGAATAAAGCTTTTTAAATTAGGATTTTTTTGGGGGTGAGCACAACATGACTCAATTTTAACGTCTGTCATCATGGAGAGCGACATGGTTTTTGAGATGGTACTTGGGTGTAGTAGTTTTGAGAAGCACTGCTTTAAATATGTTCCACGGCCGCAGGTCAATGTTTCACCGCCAAATCGGTCTTCGAGAGTCCAATCCAGATGGCGATCGCATCGAGAGACAGTGTCGTGAGCTCATTGACCACAGCCAGTTCCATATCACTGTGGATGGACACCAGATTGCCACGAAGAAGGTTGCAGGACTTCTAATTGGACAAATAAAATATTTCAAAGATCATTTTGTGCACAATAAACTGGTGCCTAGTCACTGAAGTTTATCGTATTTTCCTATCGAAATGAAGGGAAATGCAATTCAATCTCTTTCATTTTAAATAGGAAGATAGCACTCCATAGCAGTATGCTTATGAAAACATGGAGAAAGTACATATTAAAATACAAATCTCAAGAATTAAACAGTTTGTGCATTTTGATTCAATGCTGCAATTTATTAATCGTGCTGCTTCTTCTGGTGTGGCCGCCTTGACAAGTGTATGTAGTCGTGCAGACAAACGAACTTCAGCGGCTCAATTAATGGGAATAATATTACCGGTAGTTGTTTTTTTCCAGAGAGGACAAAGAACACAATACTGTGAGTACTGTGATAGTCTATATGTGTTGCGTCACAGTTTGTGTTTAAATATGAGTTGCTGAAAACCCTCACAAAAACATTTAGCCTCTCCAGAGCATTTTCCATTAGATGCTAGCATCAAGTTGTTTTGCTTGACTACATTACATACACAAAGTGTTATTCTCTTAGTTGTATGTTTGGTTTGACAGCCAGCGTCAACTGAAATTGGTATAAAATACCGTGAAGCAAAGTTCACGTTCGTTCAGTTAACTGCTGCCTTTTGTGAGGTGAGTTCAATTGCGTTTATTGGCATTATACAGCACCTTTATCACAACTCTGAGCATTAAAAAAAAAGCCTGAATGAGGGCACATGCCTGGAAAAACTCACTATTAAGTATCTCAAGGCACAACCAACATGATAGAGTTACAAGAGAGTTGAGCCATTTGTTGTGCTGTTACGACTGTCGGGAATTCTTTGCTACCTCTGCTTGATCAAATGTCTCAGCATTATTTTGGTAGATGAAACAACGGTTGTTCAACTGAGTCCAGCCCGCAGGGCATCTGTCACCTGCAACAAAACAAGTCGGCATTTGTTTCATTCCATCTCAACTTTCTTTTGTAGTCAACATGACCCGTTGTCAATCGCCCAAAAAGTATTTGCGATCCACTCGTTGGAAAATTCACTTATTCCCATTTTTGTTTGTGAGAATCATCCTCAGCTATGAGCCCTGAAACACGCTGACATGCTGCCAAAGCAGTTGCGTAAGAATTGGTGTCAATGAAATATATTGGAGTGATCATCTGCAATGCCTCAACAGCTTCATGTTCACCTCTTTCCTGATTCCACTCATACCTTGCTGAGATTCTCACCCTCGCGTCAACCAAGGAGTGCTACAAGGCGCCATAATTAGCCCCCTTATGTTCATTGACACCACTCGAGTTTCAACATTCAGGTCCCAAAGCCAGTTTTACTGAGCAACATCAAGTCTGGTTGCTAAACTAAAATGAAAACTTGCCAATCAAACACTCAAGAAGCCGTGCTTGAAAAGACGGGATGTCCTGAAACTGTTGAAAGTCTGAAGCAGTTCAGCTTCTGGCGAGATTGGTAAGTTGTAGGCATCGTGTCCAATGCTACAAAAGTCAAATCATGCATACCAGACAGATGCATGACACAACATCTGAGATTTTGACGTCACTTGTGGGTGAAGCTTAATAACTCCCGATCGAAGAAATTTGACATGATAAATTTACCACTGAAGTCAGAGGTAGCCTACATACTTTTTGTTGCTGTTCCATCCTGAGCAGACTGTAATGAGGAAGGACACCTTGTTTAGCGCAAACGCAGCAACTGATGTCGCTCCACTTTAAACGTTGTGAATTCATGATTTCAAATATTAGTCATCATTGATCATGAAGAGTCTGTTTTGACTCACAGTCCCAGTGAGCAGGTGGCTGATTCCACAAAGGAAGAACAACAAGCCGAGACCATACGCCATCTGGGGAGTGACACACCAATGCGTCGTGTTGGCTGTGTGGTTTACATTTGACATCAATCAACGATTGTCGGCGAAAAGAAGAGAGTGAAAAAGCGCAGCCGTTACCTTTGCAGTGGAGATGCTCAGCAAGGAAGGAGAGGGAGGAGACATCTTTTTATAAGAGTGGATAAGATGTCACATGACTCCCCAGACGAGTTCTGCCACAAAAACGAACACAAGTCATCGTGGTTGACAATTTGTCAAAACGTGTTTGGTGGCAAACTAACCTTCCCAATTGTTACGATGGCCTAAGGCCGAGTGTTCTGTGCGACGCGGTACTTGGCTGCTAAGGGACAAATCAGAGCAAAGAGGCGAATTTTCAGTCCAGAAAAATTCAGGGAGCGACTATGATCGCCATAAAAGCCATCTCTGCAGTGCAACCCCCGTCTGTTGTACGTTTGGCTTACGGGAGATCCTCAATCAAATACTGTAGCTCCCTTCTGTTCACAATGTACACTTCCTTGATTTAGTTTCCCCGATGAGGACACCCAAATGGTAACAAAGGTCATCGTACATGAAGGAGCCATGAGGACACAGGAAGTTTGCCAAGTTGATTCGAACCTCCGTGAGCAGGTCTTCGTGTTCTGCCATTTTTGTACAGGAATGGGGGAGGTCCAGAAGGAATGACTCCAGCAATCCTCCTAAATTTTTAACTGTAACTCATTCGAGCCTTCAACTAACGCTAAATACCTTTACAGTGGGGATGCTCAATTCCAAGGAGAAGGAGGAGTAGTTTACGAAATATTCAGTTCCAGTGCTCTGAGTGAAAATAAATAAAGACGTTACCCAGTAATTGGTGCAGCCACTGTATATATAATCAAGATCTTTTTCATTTGACGTCACATTAAGGGAGTGAGCGATAACACCAAACTTCTGTTCTCCTGTCTTGCCGCTCAGTGTAGAAGGGAAGTACCGTCGTACAATGCCGGAAAATGACACCGCGAGTCCTGTTATTTTAGTCTGCTGCGAGCTGCTCAAAAACCAATTTCGGATCGTTTCGAAAGCCGGAATCGAATCAAGTAACCGGAACCTTTTAAATTCAAATGATGCCCAACCCTACTCGATAGCATACCAACCATCCTAATAACATTCGCACAGTATGAGGAAGTGCTTCTTCTTACTCTGACTTGGCAAGCCAACAATGAACGAGTGCAACGCGGCAAAATGGTCTAGTTCCCGGATGTGTTTATTGGTGGCAAATTGGCTTTGTCTTACGAGGAAGCAATTCCCCAGCCAGATATAATTACCGCCCGCAGACTTACGTAGGCAAGGAAATTGAGAACCAATTTATTTGTTTGAGAACCGGTTCCCAAATGTTGATTTATGAATCATTCATTAGTTTGCCGAAGTATTCTGCATGTCTAAAATGGGTGATGACGTCACACGTTAAAAGGTTTTCAAAAGTAATTTAAGCATTTCATTATTTGAAAACAATTACGTGCTTTGGCATCATAATTTGTGGTCTATTTCCGGTATTAATACAGGCAAATCTTTTCAGGTAGGGTTGTCACAGATTTTTGCCATTTGATCCTGGCCTCTAAAAGCATTGCTTCACACTACTAATTACACTTAAAAAATAAATCTCATGCAGCCGATTTATCAATTAAAGGCAATTTTTTCAAGATTAGAAATGAAATAGAAATCAAAGGCATATTGAGAATCCTGTTTATTGCAAAATGGATTTTTGAGTCTGGTTTCTCCATCTTTCTGGCTCAACTTGGACTTTATTGCACATGAAGTATCGATCAAGGCGATGAACCAATCAGGAGCCGGACTCAGTGTCCATGTCGTCGGTGTCGTCGGATTCTTGACGGCAGATTTCCTCAAAGGCCAGCTCTAACGAATATGGAGGAATAATAATAATCATCAGGATATCAAAAAATGCAATCCGGCAAAAATCTGTAGAGCGTTCTTTTTTTTTTAATTGGCAGCCCAAAAAAATCTAGAAAATTAATGTCTGGGTCGCATTAAAAACCCCAATTAATTCCACACAAATTTCCTATTTCTTAAAGTGAGCGTCATTGAAAAAGAGAATTTTCTTTTTTGTGGGGGGGGGGGCATCAATATTTGTCAGACCCGGCCGACCACAAACAGTCATTCACACATTTTTTTGGGATTGCCATTTAAAATTGTAAAGAAGAAACAATCCCCTCATTTTGGGCCTACCTTCGCTCTCGCTGAGGTCGGGGATCTTCCTGAAGATGTCGCGCAGGGCCGAGATGGCCTGGTCATACATGTGCAGCAGCGGCCTGCAACTGGCTGAGAATCCGGCGTGATGGTGGAGCAGCCGGTGAAGGAGAAGCACGCACTCGCGCAGCAGCGTTGCCGACGGTTCGCGCCACCCGTCACTCTGTGCCCGCGATGGGCCGACGCCGGGTGACCAGTCCGTCGGCTCCAGAGAGTCGTAAAGGTCCAACCACTGACGATGCAGAATGATCACCGACGTCTGAACCACCTAACACAGTTTGGACAATGCCAGTGCGTACACCATTTTCAGTTTTTTAAATTGCGATCATTAGAAGACACGATCATTTTATTTGGTCACAAATATATTTCAAGTTTTGGGAGTTGAACATTTCCTGTGTTTTGAAATCAATGAATAATCATGCTTATTAACTCATTCAGGACCAGCCAATTCTGTACCAAGTCTGAAAAGACGTTTAAAAACGTATTTGTGAAGGAGTGAAGGAGTTAATCGTGATTTCAATATCACTCAGAAATAGTGATCATGTTTTCCCCCCATAATTGCGCAGCCCTACTTTTATTTCAAAGGTTTGTTTGCAAGTTAATAGCCAAAAATCGGACATATTGCTTGACAACTCGTGTGCAGGGGCAAAATCACTGTTCAAATGCCTCACTCGATGGGCATTTCTGTGTGTGTGTGTGTGTGTGTGTGTGTGTGTGTGTGTGTGTGTGTGTGTGTGTGTGTGTGTACCTCGATGTCGCACTGGCAGCTGCTGCTCTGCCAGCTCTCTGCTGTCTGAGAGAGACGGTTCAACAATCGTACCACCTAGAAGAAGTCAAAATAAGAGCGTTAATTTAGTCTCAGATGGGAGCGTCGCAGACAACCGCAAATTGTCCCTTGCGAGACGAGCCGAGCACCTGCAGTTCCAGCCGGATGAGCTCGCCGTGCGACGCCTTCTTGACGGGTCTTTTTCGCACGTGCTGCAGCAGCCTCAGGATGACGCAGGGTTCTGCGGAGAAACACAAAACGAGTTTGCGGCGCGGCCCCGCGTGGAGGCGACAAACACTCAAAAGCAGGACAAAAAGGGAAAGAAAAACTGCCGTTCTGTTGACGTCACGCTCGGGACAAAACCTCACCGTGATGGGAACAGAGTTGCTGAGTCAGCGAGGCGTGGTCACATGCAAGCACCAAGGCGGCGGTGCACTCGGCGAGCACGCGAGGCTTGCGGTGGGCCAACGCGCACGCATGCAGCGCCTTCAGCACACATTGCAACCTGGGGGAGATAGATGGAGAATGTGCAAATTATTTCTTTTTTAAAATAGTATTTGCCCCCCCCCAAAAAAAAACATGCTCCTCTCACTATTAAGAAGAATCCGAATGAATTGCCAATATTGATAAAGCATAAATATAGTCTTGGTGCCAAAAAAAAAGCGCTACCGGTCAGCAAGCGCGTTTGGTGTCCTCTCGATCAAGACGCTGGCGACCTTGACGGCGCCGACCACCACCTCCTCCAGCCTTCCTTCACCTCCACTGGCGTGGCACAAGCGCAACACAAACTGCAGCAGGGCACGGTGGGAGCGGAGAGCCTCCATCGCGATGGCGGCGTCGGTCTGACACGACAGTTTGATTTTAATCGATGGCCATGAGCATGACACTCGACAAAACATAGTTTTCACCCCCTGTCCTGAAATCCGAAGCGTACTTTGCGCTTTCGGTGTCCCCATACTTGGTTTTCTGTGCCACCTTCGCTCTGTGTTGAAAGAACTGCCCGGACCACCTGCAGCGCATCAAGCATGTCAGACCTCGGGTCTACTTTCGCCCACGCGCGCGTGCACGGTGTGTGGTGTGTCAGCAAACCTCGTCGCTGTGGTTTATTAGCATGTAGAGGATCCTCAGCGCTGCCAGCCCCGCGTCTTCCAGACCAACGGCGTCCGCCTCATCCGGCCTCCCCGGTGCCGTGGTGGTGGGGCGGCGTTCCGGCGCAGACCCGGAGGCCTCGCCCCGTGCATCCAGGGCCTGGCAGAGGTGGGATAAGTGCATGTCCAACAGCGGGAGCAGAAGCACGGCCCCGGGACACCTGTTATGATTCACGGGGTGAAAGTAAAAATGAAGTTGTGAAATCAAATGAGGCAGATGAATAGAAATAGTTCTCTGAAAGCGTTAACATGTCTCTCAAGGTGCTCCCCCCTGCCCCCACAGCTACTGTGCAGAGTGTTCAGCAATTGACCACGGGAGGACGAAGCGATGACGTGTTGGTGCGCACCCGTGTTGGTGCTCAGCGTCGGCTGCCGCAGGTTGACTTTGACTCAGCATGTTGAGTCCTGTTATGGCCAAACTCTGGATTGGACTGAGGGGCGCTTGGGGGGCTCTGTCTTGATTCCTGCCCGCACTGGCCGACCTGCACACAAGCAATGACGTAAAAGCTGAAGTTAATGCCCAAAAAAATAAATAATAATAAATAAATAAATAAAAACATTGACACCCACATTTTACATCTAAACAATCACAAACACACAAACACGCCCTTTTCACACACACACACACACACACACACACACACACACACACACACACACACACACACACACACACACACTTCACATGTTGACTCATGGACATCATATCTCGAGAAACACGCCCATATTTACGCATACCCCTTAAACGCACATCGCATCAAGTCTTGACATGCACAAAAACACATTTGCAGTGCGCTCTCTCTCTCACACACACACACACACACACACACACACACACACACACACACACACACACACACACACACACACACACTCGCACAGTATTGTATAACTAGGCGTGCGTTAGACCTCAAGTGCCTCTCAGCAGCGGCCGAGTTGGGCTTGGCCGTCAAGCAGACGTCACTCGGGCTGATGGACAGCAGGTGCGAGAGGCAAAGGCTGCTGGGAGAGAGCGGCTGCTGCAGCAACAAGCCCAAAAGGACGCCACCTATGGACCAAAAGACGCAAGCATCATCACTCAGGTACAAATGTTGACGCTTCAGAAATGAAGCTACATCGGACACATCAGTTGGAAAAGGACAAAAAAAATGGAGGCTGTGTTGCATTTACTTCACGATTTGCGTTTTCAATTTTAGTCAAGAAGAGGCTGAGCGCAGGAAGAAAGCAGAGCAGTGCCCATGTTAGTGTGCCCTCATCCCCCCCACCCCCTTTTTCGCTGAGATGAATGAAGCTTCAATGATCATGAGTGAGCTGACAAAAAAAAAAAAAAACATCTGACCTGGGTGCAGCTGGTGTGGCGGCCGGTTGCACTGGAACGGATCGGGCCAGGCTACTTCCTGCTTGTCAACACCTGCATTGCAAAATTGCCGCCAGAACTTTTCTTTCAACGCGGCCCGATGTCACCCCCCCTGGCGCCGGGTCCCGCGACTCACCGTCCCTCTGCGCCTTGCCGGGAGTTTTGAGCGGCGTAGCGAACGTCTCCTTGGTGATGAAGCCGCTTCCTGCCGCCGAGCAGGAGCCGCTACTGCCACGCTGAAGGGAAAGCCCGTTGGGTACTTTGGAGCTAAGCAACACACACGCACGCACGCACGCAGAGCGTTACTTTTGCTTCAATTCAAAGCTGGCACCTCACGCCGACTGGTGAGCGTTTTAACCCTCAATGAAGCAGAGGGGGCGGACCTGTTTCGCGGCAGCGGCGACGCCGGCTTGCTCCTGTCGGCGCTCAGCAGTTTGCTCTTCATCTCGTTGATCTCGGCTTCTTTGAACTGCAGCTCCGACTGCAGCGACTGAACCTGCGAGCAAAACATCGCAAGCTTGTTGTCACACCCAACCGACAAGTCAGGAATTACATCTCCAAAATTATTTTGAGGTCATTAACACCTTTTCTGTGCGTTTAATCATGTGCTAAAACGAGATACATTTGATTTTGGATGGCCTCTCTATAGCTTTTGGGGGTCCCATTGTACTTGAATCAGAGTCCTACCGATAGATCACAAGAGGATGGTGGAAAAACACTACTTTAGTCAAAATGAAGCTCCTCAACTCACTTCAAAAGTTCCTTGGTGCCAGAGCACTACTTTGGTATAAATTAAGTCCCTTAACTCACTTTAACATAGTTCCTCTGCACCAAGATACCGCACGATGGTACAAAAGCACAACTTTAGTCTACGTGAAGCTCCTCAACTCACTTGAACATAGTTCCTCGGCACCAAGGCAACACCAGAAGGACTACTTTTTGGACAACGAAGCCCCTGAACTACCTTTGACACTGTTCCGTCACACAGAGATGCCGAAAGACTGTGCCAAAGCACCACTTTTGTTTAAACCGAGCTCCTAAACTAATTTTCAACACTTATCCTTGGTACCAAAATGCCACAAGATGTTGGCAAAGCATTACTTTGACCTAGCCGAAGATTCTCAACTCATTCATACTTCCTTGGCACGCCACAAGATGGCCTCAGCACAGAAAAGGTGATCGGTGAGTTTTTCAGTGCATGAATGTGTGAAACAGGCGCGTCCGCGAGTCGCAAATAGCAGGGAGGGGCTTGAGTCTACTTGCCTTCTTGTTGAGCTCCTTCTCCTTGTCGCTCTGCTCCCTCTGCTTCTGCCTCTCCAGCAGGGCCAGGGCCTGCCTCTGGGTTTCCTTCTCCTGGCAGGCGCCTCTCAGGGAGTCCCTGAGGACCCGGATCTCACCGTTTTTCGACACAATCTCCCCCTCCACCTCCTTCAGCTGGCCACACGACACAAAGAGACCACAGACCTCCTGCTGCGGTGTTCTGCCTCCACGGTGGACATTTTGAGACGCACCAGCTCACCTTCCTCCGGAGATCTGCATGCTGAGCCTCCAACAGGATGTAGGAGTCCTCTTGGTGGGCATCAATCTGTCCAGGCCTGTTGCCTGAACGCCCTCCTGTCAAAATAAATAAATAAATACATAAACAAGCATAAAATAAATAAATAAAGCCGCTCGTTCCCAGCTGTTTTCGGGTGGAAGGCGGGGTACACCAGGAACCGGTTATCAACCAATGGCAGGGCACACATAGACAAACAACCATTTGTAGTGAAATACAGAACCATTTTTGGAGCCATTTGCATATCTGTGGTTTTATTGTTTTGCTCTTGATTGTAAATTGTCCTTGAGTGTTGTGAAAGGCGCTTATAAATAAAATGTATTATTATTATTACAATTGGTAAACTTCACACGGTCCATCAGCTGACCCCTCACATGACACTAATGGAATCTGTGCTTTTAACAGCGCTTTAAAGTTTTGGCCCTGAAAAGAGAGATTTGTGGGCACATAACTCACCTGTTGGCTCTTTGTCGGGTGCCCCCAAATGTCCTCTCTTGCCACCAAGACCGCCCTTGTTCTCTCTGGTGAAGGGTTGAAATCCTGACCCGTGCGCTTGTTCGAATACAGGTTTACTTGCCTCTTTGGACCCGAAAACCGGCGCAGTCGCCAAGCCGATAGCCTGCGAGGCAATGATGTCGATCTCGTCCAGGTCATCCTGAGTGAAATCATCATCGTCCCCGAAAGGGTCGACTTCGACAGGATCCGCCTTTGGGACATCCTGGTTCAAGCCTCGGAGGCGTTTGCAGGGAGGGAAGGCCATGCTGTGTATGAGAGACAAAATAAAAGTCTCTCAAAGCAGGAATCTATGGATGTATGATTTGTTAGGGAGGTTGGGGGTAGAGCTTGTGGATTATTTGAAGTAAACAATGGCCTTTTAGCGCCATAAATGACTAAAATAATGTTCACCTTAGCCATAATTGTGACTTTAAATGTTGTGTTTTCCTGCATTTAAAATTTGAAGGTGGCCACTTCCCTAATTTGTCTGTAAAATTATGTACTCTAAATTTTAAAAAACAACAATTGCTTTACTGTGTTTATACTTTTTAGAGAGGACATTGATTGCACTGGACTACAGAGAGTACATGAGGGGAAAAATAGCAGGTTTAAATGTTACACCTTCTAAATGTGTTAACTACGAATTAACTGGGCCCAGCCAAGTGAAAGTTAATTGACTGCTGTTTAATAGTACACGGGTTGAGTTTGTTGCAGAGCATTTAATCAATATCCAACAAACAGGGAGCCCACAATCTTATTTGGTCTTTTCGTATCCAGAGAAACTCCTCTAAAACGAAACCTACATGGGTGAAAATACCCCCAAGTGTGGAAAAATTATTTATATATTAACACCATTCCGACTCTACGGCCCCCCATACAACGAAAAAAAAACCCCCCTGTTGCACAATACGAAATATTTTTCTCTCGACGAGATTCACTACATCAAAGTCTAAATCAACAGCGACCTCTGTGGCTTCGTTCGGAAACGGCAACAGCAACCACCACACTGGTTTACACATGCGCAGTAGTCCAGGAAGTACTGTATTTGTTCTTGTTAGTTTCAGACGCAGCAAGAATGTTGCATTGCCAAAATGGCTTTGGATGTCAAGCAGCTAAGACAAGAAGAGCTCTGACGCTGCAAGGGAGGGGAAAAGTGATCAAAATGAAGGACGAAGGAAGCCAAATTAAATACGTTATCCAAGTCAGTGAAAGTGAATGCTGATCGTAAATTTCGCAATTTCTTGTATGCTTATACTTATGTACTATTGGAATAAAAATAAAGAGTACACATACGTTTGTGTGTGTGTGTACACAAACGTTTGTGTGTGTGTGAGTGTATTGTGTGTGTTTACATCTGATATCAAATTTGCTACAGTGAAAAACCCCCTGTTGTGAAAGATTTCTTGCTGCAAACATGATTTCGTTGTAGAGTTCATTTAAGGAAAAAGCAGACGTTAAATAACAATACAATCCATGCAAATAATGATACAAATCGTGTTTGTTTAGCCAAATGAAGGACGCATACGAATGATTGGAATGGCACCACTGCTGTCTCAATTTGAAACAGGAGAAAAATCCAAACATTTTATTCTAATCTTGCTGATCTTTTGAAGTAAATTGTGTGTGTTTTTACCTTTGAGTCCTGTGCTGTCAACTTCTGATTAGCACAACAACCGTCTTACCACAATGAATGGAAGTTTAGCCTGCTGCTAACGCAGCACAATCCCAGTCAACGAGATGTTTGAACGACGTGCAACCACGTTGTTACACGGAGTGGGTCTGCATAATTCAGTCGCTAAAATGTGCGTCAAGCTAACGCATCATTTAAAAAAAATAATTCTCAGTGTAAACGACCCACGCAGTATGAGTAGCGAAAGGAAGAAACTAGTTTTTGTCCCTCAGCTCTCCATGCAAATGACTAATCCGACCAATGAAAAGACGGTTTGGATTTGTTTTTGGACCAATCTGAGTGACACCTAACTTTCATGCTACGGGTACCTGGTTAAGACAAGCGACACCGATTTGCGCATTCAACCGCGGTTGTAATGATACTACAAGTAACAATTTTTACCTATCGATTTACTGCTTGTAACTGCTAATTATTTCGTTTACATTATGCATTGTGTATGTTTTAGTTTTCACGGATGTTTGTTTACCTATTCAGTCAAAAATTACTAATTTCATGTCGTTTTTTGTGTGTCCTCTTCAGCTTTTACTTTCTTCAATTGAAAACGAGCAAATATTTTCCAAGGGTATTTATATAAGTTCTATTAAGTCATACCGTGTATGAAAATGTTATTTACGTGTCTAAAAGTAGCCAAAATCCCCTGGAACCGAACCTAATGTTGAAACAAAAATCCCTGTCTGCTGCTCGTTACCGCCCTCTAAAGGCAAGAGGTAGAAATTCACCAATCCCCATTACGAGGCATCCAGATGTTTTCCGACATAAGAGAATGTGTGGTCATTCCTTTGGCTGTTCAATGGATGTGTGGGGAGAATTGAGTTGGAAGATTATTTGCTGTATTCACCCCAGAGTGAGCTGCTGGATGTTACCCTGCATTCTCATATATAGAAGAGCATCCATGCATCTTCTCACTTAGCAACAGCAAGTGTGTGTTCCATTAATAGACAGGCAGGTCTGAGAGACTCTGTGTGCGTGCATGTGGGAGAGGGAGAGACATGCATACACACAATATCCCCCCCCCCGGCTCCATTCTCGAGCCCTGAAATGGCAGAGCTCAGCGAAAGGCATCATGATGCATTGCAGCCATCTCTCACACACACACACACACACACACACACACACACACACACACACACACACACACACACACACACACACACACACGTGTATACTGGGTCGGTATCCATAGCAACTGAAGCACCAGGGCAGGATCGGTAATTATGATAGAAGGATTCATGCACGTGAGCATGAGGTGTAAGACTGTGAAAGCGTGACTTTATCCCGCCTCTGTTACGGCTGTGATACGATACCTGCAAAGGTGGAAAATTGCCAGGTTGGCTTGGTGTCGCCCATTCAGAGTTGGTGTTGTGACGACAGAATAGCAACAGGGGGAAAAAAGGCCGAAAACTCACATCAGCATGGAAGGGGAAAACAAAGACATTAGCCTCTTTCACACAGAGACCCTGCAAAATGGCCGCATCAGAGGTATAATAGCAGTTTCAGAATTCATTTGCTTTTTAACTAGAACCAATGGGGAAATAGACGCACGTCCACAAGCATAATGCTTATCATTTCAGAACACTTTGTTATTTTGGAGTAGCGTGGAAATATTTAAACTTGTTTGTTTTTGAATAACATCATCATGGCGTGTGCCGGGTCAAAGTCATTGTTGGGGTCACCACTTTCCCACGCACACACACACACACACACACACACACACACACACACACACACACACACACACACACACACACACACACACACACACAATAAAATTAGTCTCTTAACAGCCTAGGAAGGGAACTGGTTTTATGGTTGAAATGTAAAAGTGTTTTTTTAAGACCACAGCGGCGAAGAAAAGAGTGTCACATGTAAAACATTGCATCAACTTCATATTGGTTACGATTCCTTAATATGGACCAGAGGTGTGGAGGTTAAAAGCTCAGGCGGGGCGATTTTACGCGACCTCTGTGTCAAAGGGAAATCTTCACATTCTGCGAAGATGGATGAAGTGTTTCCTCTGCATTCGTCTCCGCATCCAGGCTACCCCCATTTGCACACGTCGCTTCTCCCTCGGAGGCGATGGCATCCCGAAGGGAGCCCGCAGCAGCCCCGATTGGCTCCCGGTCCGAGCGGGCGGCCAATCGTATCCCTCCCCGGGCTGCGTGTGTTTCTCTCCCCTCCCTCGACTCCCTGCCTTGCACATCACTTTCCCGCTTTTGCAGTGCTGCATGGATGTGCGGGTGCTTGATGGCGGGTTTTGCAGGGCCGTGATGATGGAGGAGGGGGAGGGGCAGGATGCACATGATGCAGAGATTGTGAGGAAATAAACGAGGAGAACGCCGTGGAATTGTGACGAGACATCAGAAGCGAGGAGGAGGAGGAGGAGGTGGAGGAGAGCAGTCGTCGTTCATCTGCACAGGAGCCCGGCATCTTCCGCCATGGGCTGCTGGCTCTCGGGACCGTGGGTGGGTGACGCAGCAGTGAGTACCACCAAACAACAGTTTGGCTAAAGATGCTGGGCATGAATGTGTGTGTGAAATCTCTCCATCCAGTTTCCCTCCAGATTGGCTGAGTATTTACGTGGCTGCAAACTTTTAGTTTCGGGGACCTCTAAAATATGAGCGTGAATGTGAGAGCGCTGCAAATACTCGAGATATAACCTCATATTTCACATCATTGTCTGTTCGTGGCAAAGAAACGCGCACTCTGTCAGCCATTTTGTGCTTCTCGGTCCAGTTCTGCGTATGTCTGCGTGCTTGTGCTTGCGTGCGCATGCGTGCGTGCACGTAAGTGTGTGCGTCTACACTGCCTCGCCATAATATTCGGCACGTGTCTCTCGATGTCCAGCGCCAGAATTCCGCCTTTAAAATGACCATTTAAAATGACAATAAATATTTGGTCATTTCTCTTTGTCAAAGGGGATGCACGTAACAATCAAGGAAAGTGTTTTTGGCAGACACCATGTGAGGAAATATAACGATTGCTGTGGCCAAGTGGCATCACCTGTAAATTTTCTTTCTGAAGGGAAGGCGTTTATTTAAGTGGGAGGGCACATCCTTGGCGTTTAACAGCACAAAAGAACCTGACAAATATTTATCGTAGTTGCTTGTTATTGCAATACTAGGGGAGGTATTTATTCCATGAA
This sequence comes from Hippocampus mohnikei, assembly GCA_026261675.1. Classification (NCBI taxonomy): domain Eukaryota; kingdom Metazoa; phylum Chordata; class Actinopteri; order Syngnathiformes; family Syngnathidae; genus Hippocampus; species Hippocampus mohnikei. The sequence goes on along the minus strand of JAKGUB010000334.1, from coordinate 14,612,217 downwards.
GTGGACTACGCTTCTTAGACAGTATTTTACTGGCCTTTGCTGAAGCATTTATTTGAGGTGAGGCGTTGATTTGATTGTTTCAGTGGATAACACTTCAGATCTCGAACCTGACCATTATTCCTTTTGCTGGCCTTTGCGGGAGGCGTCTATTTGAGGGGAGGCATTTACATGTTGAAATCGAAAATGCACCTCAACTTTGCAGATCTTTGTCCTGACCAGCATTTATTGTGCAAGAATTTTTAGAAGGCGTTTTTGGTGGATGACACCTGAATTCCGGAGATCTATAATTCAATTCGCATTCAGTGACTATTTGAGGGCAGGCGTTTATTTGCTGTAGTGGACGATGCACTTGACCTCCGGAGAGATATAACCTGACCAGTTTTCATTCTACTGGCCTTTGCGGAGCCATTCATTTGGGGGAGGAGGGGAGGGGCGTCCATTTGTATTAGGTGGACACTGTCAGGTAGCTGAACAATGTTCCCAAACTATTTGGAACTGCTTTGAATTAATGCAAGTAAGTTCAATGATAAACATGCGGATAAATGCATTGACCTGAATAGTTGGTCAGTGTGTGTGCGTGTGTGTGTGTGTGTGTGTGCCTAGATGTGTATTTGAAAGTAGAGGAGGGTGACTCATGGATATGATGTGATGCAGCTCATGCGTATCATTTGATGTGTGCTGAGCCATGCGTGTGTGTACGTGTGTGTGCGTGCGTGCGTGCGCGCGTGTCACCACGTCCATCTTACTCCCGTCACAAGGCTGCAGCAAACCCAGAAAGAAGGCTGCCGTGAACGTCTACGGGCAGAACGCCGCGTTCTGACCCAGTTGCATAATGACGACTGCGCCGCAGTTGAAATGGAAGCTGCGACGTGATCATTTGCCTGAGTGTGTGTGTGTGTGTGTGTGTGTGTGTGCGCGGCGGGACAGAATAGGCGACGCCGGCAAGAAAACCTTCAGTGCGGTTCTCGGATCCCGCTTCACAATGTGCAAAGGCGACCAATTACATCACGGTGACATCAGCGGGGTTCTTTTGTCAGCTCTGACTTGAGAACATGGCGTGCTTATTTTCATGTGTGAAAATAAGAAGATGAGGAAGAGGCGGAGGAGGAAGAGGAGGGAACACCTGCTGTTTGCCTCCAGACAGGATAAAGCTCACAAACTATAATTGGACCATGTGAGGCGAATCATGCGAGAATCAGCAATCGCGCGGAGGCTGCTTAGGTTATAGTGAGGAACTCCAGAGTGACTTAGCAGGTCTGTTGTCCAATGCAAAAAATAAATGCCCGCCCCCTCAAACTGATCCCTCCCATATAGGCCAGTAGAAGCGATTTTGGTTAGGCTGTCGATTTGAGGAGTTCTCATCTCCCCTCAAACCTGAAAAGACTGACCACTGGTCAGATTCTACTGTGGATCTCTGCAGTCCTAAGTATGTTGTCCACTGTAGCAAATTAAGGCCTCACCTCAAATAGATGCTTTCTATACTGGTCAAGTGGCTCCTGGAGTATCATCCACCTACATCAAAGCCTTCGCCACAAGTAGACGCCTTCCACCTATGACAGGCATGGTCAGGTTATACATCGACGGAGTTCAGTGTGTTGCCCATTGCAGCAAATAAATGGCTGCCAAAAGAATGGATACTAATCAAGTTATAGAGCTCCTGAGTTCTAATCAAGTTATAGAGCTCCTGAGTTAATTGTCACATTCATCTTCCTCAAGTAGACGGCACTCCTGAAAATAACGGGGTTTACCACTAAATGCACGTAATTACGCCAAACACTGTCCGTCCCTCTAGCCGACACCACACCCCCATGAGTACGTAATCAATTGAAGACAAATTAAGCACCTCCCTCAAATCCACACCTTTGTGTTTGTTTGTTTTTGTTTTTTTCATTCCTTGCCTTCAGCAAAGTAGCGGGCGCAGCCTGGCGCACCTGAGCCAACGGGATGCGCTGCGCATCCTCGCAGCCAGTCAGCTCCCCGTCACCATGCAGGTCAAAAGTCAGAGGGGCCGCGGCGGTGTGGAGGCGGACCCCCGGGGCACTTGGGAGCCCCTGCCACTCAACCTGCAGCACCTCAACCTGCCCCTGCCCAGGATGCCGGCGGGGCTCAACGCTCCCAGCCCCACCTATCAAGACAGGTGATCAACAGCTTCATCATCAGCACACATCAGATGATATTAGTGACCAAAAATAAAAAAAGAAAACATCAACTGTACGACTCTAAAAGTTGTTCTCCTCCCTCACAGACATTATTTTGGCCACTTGTCTCTGCCGCAAGATCATTACGACGGAGGACACTACGGCTACCTGTCCAGCTCTCCAATTGACACTGCGGACATGAGCCACCAGGTAACGGCGTACAGCCAGACGTGGATTGATCCGGGCGCTTTGCGCCCGTTCCCGCCTTCACGTTTCTTGTTCATTCAGGACCCGGAAGCGAGTGGCCAGCAAGCCAAGGGGCAGAACTGCCTGTTGGGATGTTGCAACATCAACCTCGATGAGCCCAAAGGATACCACAGCCAGGTAACAAGGCCACGGTGCTGTCATAGCTCAGGGAGAACTTCTTTGTGTAATGTGGGGACCGCCGTCAGTGGAAGGTCCGACTTGTGCCAACAAAGCGGACCTCACCCTAACCCGTCTTCTTGCAGACGGACGATGACGACTACATGCTGGACAAGCCCATGGGCTTCCTGCCCCTCCACCACGAGCTGGATAGCGGCCTTGGCTGGACCGACGGGTCCCTCCACCAAGGTGACCTCTCCGGGCTGGAGACGGAGGAGGCCGGCCTGGAGGATTGCCACTCCCACGGAGCCTTGGGCCCCGGCGGCTGCGGGGCCTTTGGACCCGGCGGTGGCGGCTCGCCTTCCTCGGAGTCCTTCATCTCGTCGGAGCTCAGCGACTCGGGCTTCTACAGCACCGGCGAGTTCCGTCACTTCCAGAGGATGCTGGAGAAGCGCATGCGGCTGTACAACGCCAGGCTGCAGCACCAGGGGGAGACGTGCGAGAGGCGGGAGCGTCGTGACAGCTGCCCCATGAGCCACCGCGAGCTGCTGGAGGCCATCCCCGAGACGCTCACCATGCAGCCGCCGTGTCAGCACATGCAGATGGAGATGGAGGAGGCCGCCGGGTCCGTCTTGGATGTGCCAAACCGTGGACTTTTCAGGTATGGTTGGTGGTGGGAAAAGCACATTCACATTCATGCCTGTGGACGATTGAGAGGCTTCACTGAAACGTCCATGCATGTTTTTGTGGGTGGAGGCCGGAGGGGGGGAAAAAAAACAATGCAGTCACGCAGACGCTAAGAATTGAACTCTGAACCGCAGAACAAATCTGCTAACCACTTCCGCTGCCCATGCAACAGAAAATCAGTTGTATCCAAAACCACATTCATTCAAAGCCGAGAGGGGCTGCATCAGACCGAGCTTGTCTCCATGGTAACAGCCGAGAACCTCTTGCGCAAACGTGAAAAATTGAGGGAAATGTCTGAGTGGCTGCAAAATGAGAATAACGTTAAAACTATGGAGCAGGTTGATTTCTGCTTCAAACAACAACATTGTAAAATTTGCAGTGCAAAGTCTACTTCGGGGAGTCCTCAGTTCACAAATTCACCCTTTCTTTGTCTTTGTGGCGGCCTCGTTTTTCTTTAAAATTATTTCGTCATCAGCTGTTATCTTGATTTTTAGACAACAGAAAGTTGTAGGTTCCGTTTATGAACGTGATTATTTACACTGTGTGTAGTGTGCGTGTATATTTGGAAAAAAATGAATTTGATTTACTGTGAACACATTAAGGGATGGATATACTGTGACACTGTAAAATAATTGCGTTTTATCCGCTGCTTTTGTTCTCTGAACATGGTGAACACTCACGTAACTCGTTTTGACATGAGTTTTGTTTCCAGGGTGTCATCAGTCCAGTTCCACAAAGCCGACCGGCCCTGCCTGAACCGCCACAGCTCCAGCAGCGGGGCTCTCTTCAACCCCTCCCACGGCCACACGGCCGCGCCCCGACTGAGCGGCCCGGTCCTCTCCACCTGCAGTACGCCCTCCAGCCACCGGAGGCCGCTGGCTCCCGTGCAGCCGCCACACCACCAGGGTTCCGGTTCGCTAGGGATGCTGAGGAGAAGCCGTACCCTGCACCATCGACCCCCACAGCAAGAGTACCGGCGGAGGGCCAGCCACCCGGCCTCGCCCTCCTATTGCGCCGCCACCCTGCACCACTGCGGAGGGGTCCCGCCTCACGGCGTCCTGCAGCCGGGCCTACCAGAGGAAACCGAGATGGGGGCGGACGTTATGGCTTCCCCTCTCTCTGCACAGCAGCACCCAGGTACCACGGGACACACGAAAATATTCTCGCAACCATTACGATGGCCGACCAATACGGTTAATTTAAAAGCTATAAAATGAGTTTAAAAAAGAACTTATTTCATCACCCCTTAATGCTTGTTATAACCAACAAAGATACATTTTGGGTGGTACATTGCCCTTTGTATTTCACATTGTAACAGCTGAACTTCTTGTTTTTTAAAAACTGCATGGTCAAAAGTTTATGCCTAGACCCAGTCTACATGGACAATGACCCACAGAATGCCCGCAAGGTGTAGTTTGAACAACCCCGTGATAAACTCAGGTAAAAATGCACTTTTGACGGTATGACACATCTTTTGTCTTTCATGCAGTGCACATGCGGGTGCCCAGCACCCACGAGTTGCATTACAACGCCAGCCCCAACGCCCACCACGATTGGTGGCAGCAAATGAGCTTGATGCCCGACCCGCTGGTGGCGGAGCGAGACGAGCATATGGAAAGGCAACAAATGGAGAAAAGTCTGGAGAGGGAGGCGCAGATTCAAGAGGAGGTGGAGCGAGAGATGCAAAGGAGTCGAGCAGCCAGGGAGCAGCAGCACCTCCAGGGGGCGCTCCACCACGCCCAGCCGGGGGACGTCAACGACACGTGGCCCAAGCCGGCAAGTCGCCAGTCCCAGGGTGGCGGAGGAGGAGCACGAGGCCTTTACAGCACCCTCGAGGGCCACACAGGAGCAACCCCGACTACTGCTTTGGATGCAAAGAACGACCAACCGGATGCACAGCTGCCAACTTCCGGTCTGCAAACCAAACCCAGCACAACCTCCCGGGTGTCCAGGAACCAGCTGTTAAGGGATCGGGCGTCGCAGCTGGCCGATGAGCGCAGTGGGATGAGCACGGACGAAGAGACCAGCGCCGACATGCTGCTGGGTCGCTACTGGAGCCGGACGGAGAGGAGAGAACACTTCCTGCTGGCCCGCGAGCAGAAGCAGCAGCAGGCCAGGGGAGGCGGGGCGTCCGGTTTGGGGTCCGGGCCGCCCCGCTCCCCCGTGCCGGAGGCCCGGGCGGGCGGCGCGCTGATGGACACGCGCTGCAACACGGTGCTGGAGATGAGCCAGAGGAAGCTGAGTCGTCTGAGGAACCGCAAGATGTTGGATGACTGGACCACGGTGGAGGAGCTGCTGACTCACGGGACTAGACTGGACAGCCACGACCAGCCCATGCTGTGTGCCAGCCCCCTGCTCACCGTTACCACCGTCTAGAATAGGGCTTCTCAAACCTTTGGGGCCCAGGGACCCCCCCCCACACACGGGGTAAACTTTTCCAAGGGACTCTATTGTAAGCCACTGAAACATGAACATGCCACAGGAATGAGAAATTTACATAGAAAAAAATGCTGGAATTTTTTTTCCTGACAAAATATGATACCTTATCATATTTTTATCAAAATATGATACCTTATCATATTTTGTCAGGATGAAGTCCTAATCTTACGAGAATACATTGTTCAAGATGAAATATTTTTTGGTGAAGTCAAAGTTTTAACTAGTGCATTTCAACAGTGCAATTCCTTCTCATAATTTGACATATTTCATTCCAGGAAAGATGCCGTTATCGTCTACTAAAATGGGAATACGTCCCCGCAAAAAAATCGGCGACAAAAACGACACGACTGCGTACCCCCACATAGTTCTATTTCTTAACTCTCCGTTATTTACTGCACTTTGACTCAGGCCTTGTCTCATATTAAAGTGTTGCTTTGACACCGTCCGATGTCATCTTGGTGCAGAGGAACTATGTTGAAGTGAGGGGAGGACCGTCATTGACACAGGCCATCTCCCTGTCAAAAAGAAAAGTAGTGCTTTGCTGCCATCTTGTGGCATCTATTGGCATATATGAATCTGTTTGAGGTAGGCGTCAATCAAATTTTCATTATATGCAACAGGCTGCATCGTCTCGAAAAAATATTTTCTTGACTGAATTTTTAATTGGCCCAAAACTTACTTAGGCGGAATATTTGCCGCCCGTGCCCATTTGAAGGCGGACACTTTTTTTCCAAGTTACATCACTTTTTTTGCAAATTATTTTGCGGACCCCAATGTACAGCTCGCTGACCCTCGGGGGGTCCCTGGGTCCCAGTTTGAGAACCCCTGCCCACATGGATGAACTCCGCCGTCCTTTGCAGTGCACCGCTGCGCATGCGGGTGTCCTATCACGGCGCACGGGTGTTCCCAGAACTTTAACCGCACGGTTGTTGACCGAATTCACAGAAGCACGCAGCACAAATCCCCCCAAGGGTACAAAACCTTTTGTCACCTTTTTCACCTTTGCGTTTATTCCATTCCTAATCCCTAATTGGCAACATGGCGTCCACACAATTGTGACTTCCAACTTCCGATGTGATTTTGTATGGGGAAAAAACAATTACAAAAAACCGCCGCCCCTTTTTCCGCCCTCCCTACTGGCAGTCAGGCTGTTCCAAACCTTACCAGCACACGAGCGGACCGAAGCTTCTTCTACACTGCCTGTGACAGCTGTGATTTGTCTGCCTTTTTCCCGCGTGTCCTGTTCCGTATGAACGGCACGATGCAACCAAACGAGATGACAAAGTCGAGCCGGGCAATATTTGCACCCAGTAACGGAGGCAAGGTGACGCCTTTCAGTCCGTTTCCGACACTTATTGTATTGCAAGCAATTCTTCTTCCGAAGACTGTGATGCTCAGCAACCTAAAGTGGGTGAAATGTCGTCGTCTCGCGGCACAATAGTGTTTTGAAATCACCGACGGAGGCAAATGTCATTCAACACCCGAGCCTCTTTCACACCGGCAAGTTGGAATATCGCGGGCGGGTCACAATCGGAGAGTTTATTCTCCAGAAGGTTGCCCAAGTCGGACGTGGCTGGATATTCACACAGCGTGTCAGCAGCAGGACATTGCTGCGTCCAAGGTGTGCATTAACACAGCGTCACACTGCTTTCCTGCGTCGTGAGCCTCGGTTGTGTAACTTCACACATACAGCTCGCTCGTTTCCCAACTTTTATGGAGTCGAGGCAAATATGTATGCAGCACATCTGGCTCTACGCAGCTGCTCCGTCACACATTATAGCCGCCCACACGTTTACTGACGACGCACAGAGGGAAAGGATTTGCGTCCTACTCTCTGGAAATATGCCCGCCCAGTCAGCAGGTCAAGCGTGCGGGCTAAAAGTGCAATAATACCTCAGTCGCAGTGCTGCAATTTTTAAGGCAGACAGGAACAAAAAAGGTGCACAAAGACCCTTGTAGATATTTACATATCGAGGGGGGACCTAAGAAAACAGCCCGTTTTTGCACATTTTCTAAAAAAAAAATATACGGACTCAAAAGAGGTTTTCCCTACCTGTCGCTCTCTCACAGGGACCGAGGCCAGTGGATGACTGTGGATCACAGGTCTCAAACTCCAGTCCTCGCGGGCCACGAGCCGGCATGTTTGTTTTCGACGTTCCCCTCTTCTAGCGCAGCGCATTCAAATGATCAGGGTCGTGATCAGGCTGCCGCAGAGCTTTCTGATGAGCTGATCATTTGAATCCGGTGTTTTGGGGGAGGGATACATCGAAAACCTGCACGGCCGGAGTTTATGACCGAAGCTGTAGATAGAACACAGACTGTGTGTGCGTGTGTTGATGTTTTATTTATCAACTCTCATTTAAAAAATATTAAAAAATCTTGACGTGTTTGAACATATTTCAATATTTTTCTTACGGTACTGCATTTGTTTTGGTAATCTTGAAGGGTTTTATTGCACATTGTATGGTATCCAGAAAGCCGGCGACTCTGATTTTTTTTTCTTTCTTTTAAGTGAACACAATTTGTGTGATTATCCATGTCCCCTAATTAAAGCTGACTGTTGTTTTGTGCCACACGGATGTGCGTCGGTGTGTCCGTGTTGATTTCGTCACACGCAGCCAACAGGGCACGTCGCGAAGGCGTTACAAGTGGAAACCGGATGGGAAGCTTTCTTGTTTGGGTCAACAGAAGTGCAGCTGCTGTTTTGGATTCTGTACAAAGATGGTGTCGACGTATGATAGTTCCAGCACCAGTTGAGTGCCGTTTCTTTTGAGCAAGACTGGGACGAATGACGTCGTCTCGCAAGGCCGTTGCTGTGGATGCCACCTTTCAGATTCCTCCCCCGTTGGACGCCACGACCTATTGCTCATTTGAATTAAAAAAAAAAAAAACTGTCCGCCCGTACCCATCCAATAGTCATCAGAAGCTTACAGTGCCTTGAGATATGAGTCACCCAACTTACTCACAACAAGCAGCAGTTTCGCAAGTAGACTCAACAATCTTTAAAAAAACAAAACGTTTAGCGTCAAAATAATCAGTAAATAGATAGTTATAATTACAATTAAAGCAACCACATCCGGGCCGACAGGATCCGTACGAGAGAGAGAGAGAGAGAGAGAGAGAGAGAGAGAGAGAGAGAGAGAGAGATTTTAATTATTTGTTAGCCTCTGGTTCTGTTCTGTGTTCACTCATGCGGCAACAACCCCACATGGCTGGAGTCACTCGGACCTCAAGGCAGATTCTGAAAGAGGCTCTTGCCAGAATTAGTCAGACCAGTGACTCCAGATGACATTTGTATGTGTAAATGTCAATCATATATATATGCTTTGCTGAAACCATCAATTTAGATTTTTATCTGTTTATATATTACTTGAATGAAAAATGACATTAATGACACAATGTTTTCACATTCGAATGCTTTTTAAAATTTATTATTGCTGAATAAGCCATATTGAGTTTAGCAACAAGTGATGATGCATCACAATGACAATAGCAGGTCACATTGCACTCACAGCGAATATAAGAAAAGGAGTCTTCAAAAAAAACAAAAAATAAGAAAAGAAAAAGACCAAAACTCAAATTTGTTCCAATGCAACCAAGACATTGCAACAGATTTTTCAACTCAAAGCTTTGATCGTGAAAATACCAGGTGACTTTTTGACCTTAAAACAGATCAGAACTTCATGTCCACACAAAGGACACAATCATCATAGCATGACAAATGATAAGTATGTAATCTCTAAACAACTGTGATAGCGTATATCAATGGAGACCTTGACAAAAGAAAATAAATCTTCTGTACTTTTGCGTGGCAATTCAAATGTGATCCATTTCGGTGAGTTCCTCGGGAATCAAACTTCTGCACAAACAGAAACCAATGCCGCCCTCAATCAATGATCACATCCATGAAAATGAATCAGGTTGGTGCATCATGGACGACAAAATATCCTTTTCCAAATATCTCGAATAAGATATAAAAGCAAATATAGATTTAACTTCTGTCCAAACAGAAGACATCAGAAAGTAGCCTGAGTTATTCTCACAAAAAAAAAAGAAATGAAAAGCAATCATACAGTTCATACAACATGTGTGACAATAGCAGTATTGCCATTGTTCCCACAGGACATTAATCAGCAGTGGGGTAATCATTATGATCAATAACTTCTTGAATTAGAGACAAATTTCCATTGCAAAAAAATGAAAAAAAGACCCCCCCACAAGAATGCAATCGTATTCATGCAACATGCATGACAAAACACCGATTTTTTGCGATTTTTTTTCCTCTGGAGGAAAAGCCCTCCGGCAAAATCTTCAGATCAAAATGATCAGAAATAACATCAGCATCATCGAAAAATATTTGACATTTCTGTTTGAGAAATGAATAAAGATGATTGCAAAATCAATCAGACCCTTCATGCAACATACATGACAAGATGAAATTATCCCAAAAGATATCACCCAGAAAGAAAACTGATCAGTACGATCAGCGAAACGAAATGATCAATAACATCACAAATTAACATAATCTGTCACCATTTCCATGAATGAAAAGGAGCCAATTGCAAATGCAACCAGGTGTGATTCATGCATCGTGCATGACAAAAGTTATTCCGCCGATATTTCCCATGGGAAATAAAACAAGTTGAAGTCGTGACATGAGAGCAGCTGACGTCAGTCAATCTGTATCTACCAGGGCCTCCAGGGGGCGCTGTGGGCCGAGCGCTCCTCCTCGCTGACGGTGCTGCGACCCGGAGAGCTGAGAGGAGACAAGTCCGCCTCTCTGCTCTTCTCCTCACAGGAAGACCCGAGCTGCCTGAAGCGCGTCCCGGCTGTGGGGACGGACCGGAGTCTCCCGAGGACGCAAACGGTCATCTCCAGGACGTCCGCCTTGTCCATCTTGGAGTCGTTGTGCTGCCGGAGGAACTCGGCGGCCAGGAGAGACTTGAGCTGCTCGATGCTGCTGTTGATTCGCTCTCGCCGGAACTTCTCCACCAGAGGCTTTCGGACCTGCGCCGGGAACAAACGTGGGATGAGGACGCTTGTCGAAGACGACGATCGTGACGATGGTGGGACGATGAAGATGAACGTACCTTGTGTGTGAGAGTCAGGTGAGCGTCTTGCAGAGAGATCGCAGGTGCCATGGCTGGATGTGTGTGCTGGCCGCGCTCAAGGTGCTCTCCGCTGGCTTCATGCCTCCTATTTGTAGTGCCGCATCTCCATATCAATGCGGGCCTCCGCACTTTCCCACACTGGCAGGCGGCCAATCAGAGAGCGGCATGGGGGTGTGCGGAAGGGGGGACAATCGTTACATCTCAGGGGAGCAGCTGGACCATTGCGCGACGCAAGGAAGGCTTTGTGAGGGTGTACGAGGGGTTCGGTGGGAAAGTGCTGACCCCGGAGAGAGCACGTCTGCTTCGTGCAGGCACACGCCATTAGCATTCTTTTTTGGGGGGCTATGTGTGCCATGACCAAAATCCTTTCGAAAATGTAACCAGTGTGACGTTTTAGTGCTCGTGCTGGTTGCGTTACATGTCCCACTGTTTTGACTTTTTCTCCAAATGACGCTGAAAGTGTCAAGTTGAAATGTCCGTTGAGCTTATCGGTCACCCAAGCGCTGCATTCAAACGTCATTTTGGCCTCAGTGGTCAGCGTGATGTGTTCACGTGTCTATTGCGAGTCAGCGTTGCATTCAAATGTCATTGAACAGCAAGGTGAGAAGATCACCTCCAATTTGGTTTTCAAGAAGGACACAAAAGAGTTTTTTGGAAAACTCAAGCGTGGGAAAATATCATCTGCTTCAATTTGAAGCAAATCACGACTGTTGATGCGTTTTGATGAATGACGTCCAACATTCCAGCGTCCTGGACTGAATCAAAGGTGCAAACCATCAGCTCGGCGTCGCCTTCACTTGTTGGCCATGAAACACAGCGGTGGGAACCGCTTGCAAAGGACGAAGGTCAAAGTTGACTCCACGCGCCAAACGCTCCCGGTGAAGTGACGGCGTGAAAGGGGCTCTCTGATGCGCTGCATAATGACACGCGCTTGCATTGTTGCTGGTGTGGGAAAGCGGAGCGGAGTCTCTCTCAGAGCCGATGCGGGACAATTGAAGCTGACCTTTGACCTGCCGCGATGTGATTGCGCAATTATGAGCATAAGTTACCACTTTGTAATGCATAAACTTCAATGGTGAGCTACTGTTCCAGTATTTCAGTATTTCGTTATGTTTTTATACAAATGACTGCGTTAGCAAGTTCGCATTTAATGTGACACAGTGCTGTTATTGGGGGGAAAAAAAATAATAAATGGATCTTTTGAAAGCTGGAAATTGGAATTGGAAATTATCATTCTATTTTATATTCATTGTTTTTTTAAAATACTTGAACAGAATTACACATTTTGCCATATGAGCATGCGCTATAGTGTTTGTTGGTGTTGAAGATGATGTCCAACATTCCGGCATCATGTGTCGAATCAAAATTGCGAACTCCTCCTCACTTGTTGCCGGTGAAGCGCGTCGGTGGGAAGAGATCGTGTGCCCGCAGGTCACAGTTCACTCCACACACTTGTATTGTTCCGGTGTGGGAAAGCGCAGCAGAGCTTCTCTCCGAGCGGCTGTGGGACAATTGAAGCTGACCTTTGACCCGTGTGTATGTGATCACACAATCATGATCCAACGGGAACACTTTTTAACGAACCGAAAAACTAGAATGTCAAATCTTAGCTTAGCGTCAAAAATGCATCTGATACATCAATTGTAAACATGGACATGTCAAAGTATTTGACACGAAGGCTGCAACTAGTGATTATTTTAATATTCAATCGTTTGATTCTTTTTTCACTTTTGATTTTCCATCCCTTTGTTCTAACTCATTATTCTAAAATAACGGTGCAGATTTTCATTCAGTGCCCGTTTGCTCCGGAACACGTTCGGAAAACAGGCACCGATGTTGATCGCTGCCTTCCAAATTAAAAGCAGATTTTTGCAAATGTTCTATTTTGTCTTCAGGTATGACAGGACAAGTGTGTGAAAGTGCAGCGCGAGGGCGAGGAGGGCGCCACCAGCAGGCCGTTATTCTCCAAACTCCAAAGGGAGTTGGCACACTTCATAAAACAGCTGCCACCGTCGGCCAATGGCGCCCTTTCCCTCCAGATATCACCTTCTGGACACGTGTGTGTGTGTGTGTGTGTGTGTGTGTGTGTGTGTGTGTGTGTGTGTGTGTGTGTGTGTGTGTGTGTGTGTGTGTGTGTGTGTGTGTGTGTGTGTTTTGCAGCCAGTCGGCCCTCAGGCCCATTCATGTCTTTGTGCTTTTGCAGGAACGTGAGTGTGTGTGTGTGTGGGAGGGGGAGGAGGGTGGGGGGGCAAGCGGCCCGGAGCGTCTCCTCACAGCAGTCACCATCACATGCCAACAACAAGTTGCGCCATAAACACGCGTTTGTCCGTCGAGGCATCCTGGCTCGCGTGTTTTGTGGTGCCCGTCTAATGAGACACACTTGCATTGTTTTTAGTGTGGGAACCGCAGGAGGGGTGGTGGGTACTCGTCCCTCAGGAAGCCCCCCTGGGACAAGCGTTTTTTTTCTGTGCAACCCCGGAGACGCGGCTTAACACACACGCTGAAGTCCATTTGAGTGACACGGGCACTGATTAGCATCTCGGTATTGTGTTCAGAGGAATCAGTAGCAAGTGGTGCGTTCAAATGTCAGAGCGCATTCGAGTCCTTGTATGAAAAAAAAAAAGGAAAAAAGTAAATAGGACAAATGCAACACAACTACATTGATTTTTTTTTCTTCACAGTTTCTTGTCATGAGTGGTGGTGTCCACTGTTTGCATGCCATATCCCACTTAACATCATCATGGCGTGTGCCGGGTCAAAGTCATTGTTGGGGTCACCACTTTCCCACGCACACATGCACACACACACACACACACACACACACACACACACACACACACACACACACACACACAAGACACCATCTGGAGGGAAAGGGCGCTGGCCGCCAGTCACAGCTGCTAGTTGAAGTGTGCCAAATCCCTCTGGAATTTGGAGGTAGCGGCCTGCTGGTGGCGCCCTCGCGCAGCACTTTCACAAACTCATCATGTCATCCCTTACAGTGGCCCACGTCAGAGGCTGGAAACCGACAATGATAAATTTAAGAGCAATTTAATCATAGTCTAAAGAAAAAAAAGTCTTCATGATGAATGTATTTTAGTACTATACGTGATTACGGACACAAAAAAAAACTCCCCAAAGCATGAAGCTTGACGAGAGGTACGTGACAACTGAAAGCAACAACGAACCAAAAACTCAACGAAGCCACTGAATTCAAACAAGCAATGTGACGAAACTATGAGGCACACCTGGACAAAACACAAGCGGCTGGAGAGAGCTGATTGGTAGACGCGAGTAACCTGTCTGACAAGAACAGGTAGAAACTACGATTGAACTGTAGCCATGATATTAAAACAGGACATGGGTTATAAAAATGAACAAACATGTGAAAAAACTGTGGATTTGAAATTCTTGCGACTCAGGTGCTCCATAAGAAAGTAGAAAAAAACACGTGTTACTGTTCTCATCATTGAGTAATTTCCTCTGTATTGATTTTTGTTTTGGTTAGTATTTTTTTTTACCAATATTGTCATATTGTTATTGCTCATGATTGCGCGATCACATCGCGGCAGGTCAAAGGTCAGCTTCAATTGTGCGCGTGAGAGAGACTCAACTCCGCATTGACCCAGCAACAATGCGCGTGTGCCTTCTGCAGCGCATCAGAGAGCCCCTTCCGCCGTCACCACCGTGTTTCATGACCAACAAGTGAAGCGGTTCCCACGCCGTGTTTCTGGCCAACAAGTGAAGACGAAAGGTTTGCACCTTTGATTCAGTCCAGGACGCTGGAATGTTGGACGTCATTCATCAAAACGCATCAACAGTCGTGATTTGCTTCAAATTGAAGCAGATAATATTTTCCCACACTTGAGTTTTCCAAAAAACTCTTTTGTGTCCTTCTTGAAAACCAAATTGGAGGTGATCTTCTCACCTTGCTGTTCGATGACATTTGAATGCAACGCTGACTCGCAATAGACACGTGAACACATCACGCTGACCACTGAGGCCAAAATGACACAGCGCTTGGGTGACCGATGAACGGACATCACTTTCAGCGTCATGGCAAAAAGTCACAGTGGGACATGTAACGCGACCAGCAAAAAAACGAATGCATAAAGGATGGCATGGCACACATGTGCTAATGGCGTGTGCCTGCACGAAGCAGATGTGCTCTCTCCGGGGTTAGCACTTTCCCACCGAACCCCTCGTACACCCTCACAAAGCCTTCCTTGCGTCGCGCAATGGTCCAGCTGCTCTCCTGAGATGTAACAATTGTCCCCCCTTCCGCACTCCCCCATGCCGCTCTCTGATTGGCCGCCTGCCAGTGTGGGAAAGTGCGGAGGCTCGCATTGATATGGAGATGCGGCACTACAAATAGGAGGCATGAAGCCAGCGAAGAGCACCTTGAGCGCGGCCAGCACACACATCCAGCCATGGCACCTGCGATCCTTCTGCAAGACGCTCACCTGACTCTCACACACAAGGTACGTTCATCTTCATCGTCCCACCATCGTCACGGTCGTCGTCTTCGACAAGCGTCCTCATCCCACGTTTGTTCCCGGCGCAGGTCCGAAAGCCTCTGGTGGAGAAGTTCCGGCGAGAGCGAATCAACAGCAGCATCGAGCAGCTCAAGTCTCTCCTGGCCGCCGAGTTCCTCCGGCAGCACAACGACTCCAAGATGGACAAGGCGGACGTCCTGGAGATGACCGTTTGCGTCCTCGGGAGAATCCGGTCCGTCCCCAGCCGGGACGCGCTTCAGGCAGCTCGGGTCTTCCTGTGAGGAGAAGAGCAGAGAAGCGGACTTGTCTCCTCTCAACTCTCCAGGCTGACGTGAGCTGCTCTCATGTCATGACCTCAACTTGTTTTGTTTCCCATTGGAAATATCATCGGAATAACTTTTGTCACGCACGATGCATGACTCACATCTGATTGCATTTGCAATTGGTTCCTTGTCTTTTTTTTTTTTTAAAGAAATGGTGACAGATTATTTTAATTTGTGACGTTATTGATCATACTGGTCTTTTTTTTGTTTTTGCTGGTTTATGTCCTATAAAAACAACCACAATAATATTGTCTTGTCAGACATGTGTGCATAGTCTGATTGCTTTAGCAATCGTTATTAATCATTTTAAAGCTTTTTCATATATATTTATATGATGACAGTGTTCGTTTCTTGTGTTTTTGATCATATTGGTCCCAACTATTTGCTCCTCCTTTGGATAAAATACAGCATTTTGTCATGCACGTTGCATGAATCACATCGAATTGCATTATGTATTTCATACGATTCGTTTTGTTAGGTGATGGATATCATCGTGCTGATCTTGATTGTCATTAGTTTTTATGTATAGGTAACTTTTCCGATGGAAACAAAAGTAATACTTCATAAACTTTTCATATATTTTATATGATACTGATGTGACTTCTTGCTGGATGACTTTTCCTTTGGAAACAAAAGCATTCATGTCTTATCATAACATTCCATCATGCATGTTGCATGGAAATTATGATTGCGTTAGTAATTGAAGTTGTGATTGTTGTTTGATCTTTTCATACTTTGTTGGATGTGAAGACATTGTGTTTTTAATGCAATGTGAATGATCATATTGGTCTCTTTTGTCCACTCATTGGACATAGTTCTATGGCACGTGACCGTCACCTGTGAAAACATCTGATTTCTCGTGTTTTGTGTCTTTGCTTTGTTTGAACCAATAGTGTTCCTATTTTTGTCTGTTGTCAAGACAAATGTGATTGCGACTGATTGTGTGACAGCACTTTGCAGAGTTGACCCTTTGCCAATAAACAAATACGTCATCGTAAACACTTCGTGTTGTGATCTGATTTCATATTACAGCTTTACGGCATAGTATTTTCTTTTTTTTTTTTTAATGGAAAAAAATTGGTTGATAAATTATAACTTCTTCATCCATCATTACATCCAACCAACTTTAATTCAGATCTGTAATTTAAAAAAAAATTTCATTTGGAGTTTAAATTATTATTTATAGTATTATTATTATTATATTCAGAAAAAGGCGCGAAATTCAGTACACGTGTCAATGCCGGAATATAAAAGAAGGAACGTACCAGTGCGGAAGATAAAAATAGACGCACACAACACTACTAAAGCTAGCACTACGGCCACTGGAATGCTTACAAGCAAAAAAATAAATAGTTTAAACGCCGTTTCCACATAACATAATATTGTTATTAATATTTTGCACTGAGCTTGTTTTAAACATCCAAGTGACAAGAGACTCCGTACTTTAATTGTTCTGTGTTCTTCAGTGTACTGCTGTGCTAAACTACACCAGAAGTATCTTTCCAATATTGCGCATGCGCACAGCAACACTCTAATTGCCCCACGGGGATAAATAAAGTTTTCTGAATCTGAATCTGAATCTGAAAAAACATGAATATCATAATTTCATTATTCTTAATTTCATTGTAATTTTTTGCCTCTGTAGCATGTGATAAGTAAATCCTATGCGCTCATAATATTATTGCTCATTTAATTTCCCTTGTATTTGATATTTATTTACTTATTTATTTATTTATGTATTTATTTATTTATTTATATATATGTTTATTTATTTATTTATCTATTTTTTTTTTTTTTACAAAACCGAATTTAATTACAATTTTATATGATTATAAATGGAAGTGTTGCTTCAGAGCGGGCATCCAGCATAAAAAAACGTAACAAACAAATCTCGTGAGCGACCTAAATATGTGCTGTAGTGGTGTTGTTAACCTTAATCTATTTTTTGCCACTTATGAACCATTAAAAAATGTAAATTATCCCCCAAAATTAAAATTGGCTCTCATTATAATGCAATAATGTTGTACACCGCTTGTACAGGTGGACCAAATCTTTTGGCTAGTTGGTGTATAAACAGTGTCTAACTTCAACCAGTCAACACTGTTGTAAACAATTCTTATTTTGTTTGTCATCTCTGCTCCGTCTTTGCAGATATTCATCTTTCCCTCCACCCTGCACATTTCCCACCACATGACTGGACATGCTCAAGTGCTGTCCACACCCCCCGCCCACCCCATCCCCTTCCACACAGGGCGCTGGGAGCCTCGGTGACACACGACTTCCCACACTGCTGAAAGGCGGCCAGCATAATAGAAGTGTGTCTACTCCCACAAAAGCCTCGGCTCGATTCCCAGGCCTAGCCAGGAGGCCACTTGACTCAACCGCCATCTGCCCGCTGCCCGACCATCCGCTTGTGGGAAACACACGACAGACGCAAGACACACTCACACACACGCGCGCACACACACACACACACACACACACACACACACACACACACACACACAGTCTTGTAACTATGTTACCACGGCAACAATCAGCACAAGATGGAAAGATGGAAGAAGAAGGGAAAAGAGCTGAGATAAGGTTATCGTGATGGATGGATGAAATGTAAAAGAAGGGATAGCTGGATGGTTGCAGGTAAAATAAGGGAAAGGATGGCGGGAAGGGAAGAAGATGGCGGGATGAATATGATGGATACAAGACAAGAACAAATTCAGGAAGAAAAATGGATGGATAGATGATAGAACAGGCATGAAAGGCAGTAGATGGAAGAAAAGAAAGAAGGATGGAAGAATGTTGAAAAAAATGATGATTGAGAAACAAAAGAAATTTTGAAAGTGATGAAGGATAGATGGAAGTGAGCCAGAACAAAAGGAAAGAATGAGGAATGGCTGGGTGGGAGAAGGAAGAAATAAAGGAGGCAGCATAAAAAGGAAAGGAGGGAAGGAAGGGAGAATGTATGAATGGTTGGATGCAGAAAGAAAACTGTTTGAAAGGAAAGAAGGAAGAAAAAAAGAAGAAAAGGCCAAATCAAAAAGAAACGATGACAAATTGGTGATGTCATAATTTATTTTACTCGAAATCTTTTGATGCCTTATTTAGAATGAACCTTTCTTAGTCAATGCTTCTACTGTTGGAAAAAATTGCAAAGCGTCCTTTCACAAATATTTTGTGAATGTTTTGTCGTGAGACTCCGTCGCACGTTTCCGTCACACGCTCGGGTCTCATCTGGGCGTCTCATGGAGTGGGGGTGTCACTCGTTTGGGTCGTGCACACCCAGCATTTTCCCACTGACCTTCTGGGAACTAGCGAGCAGCCCACCTGCTCTGTCTGATACGCCATTCTTGCCATTGTCCCCGTCGTAAACCCCCCTCCCCAGGACTCGCACCCCTGACCGCAGCCCGCTGGCCTCTGATTGGCCGACGAGGAACATAAATGAGACGCTCGGTTGATAGATCTCGTCATTCCAAAGCATACAGTAACACATCATGTCTCAGTATGCGGATCTCCAACTTCAGGACAGCATCAAGGAGCAGCTCTTTAGGTGAGGTACTATATATTTTTTCATTTGTTTATTTTTATCGTTATGAAGTGTAAAGGCCGACTGGGAGAATTGGAAAACTTAAATCCACCCTCCTTATTTTGCAACGTGAGGGTCAAAATATTATGAACAGCCACAATTGCATCCGAATGAGGGCTGTTCCTAATGTTTTCATTTCCTTATTTGACTACATCGAAAGTCCCTTGCTTCCGAGTTCGGGCTGATCCTATTTGGGGGTTTTTTTGGTACCTTTTTCTGTTGCTATTTAGGGAACGAAAGTATTGGGAACAACCATTCGTTTCTAATATTTTGATTCCCTTATTTAGAGACACAGGTTCGTAAAAATATTGGGAACAACTGCAAACTTTTGAAATGTTTATGTTGTTAAATAAGGAAACCAAAATATGAGGAACAGCTAAAACTACATCTGACTGTACACCGTTCCAAAAATGTGTTGCCTTATTTAGGGACACAAGTGAGTCAAAACATTAGGGACAGCCTCCAGCTGTATGCAGTTCAGTGTTTTTTAAAAATATTTTTGTGCCCTTAATTTGCCATGCGTGAAGGTCAAAATATTAGGGACAGTTGTAATTGCACCCAAATGAAGGCTGTTCCAAACATTTTGACATTGGCATGGAGCTACATGGCGGAATCAGATGATGAAAACGTCTTTTCTTCTCTTCTTCAGGTACAAGCTGCACACGCTGGAGAAGAAATGCAGCGGCGGCCTGGAGAAACTGCGCACCCTGCTGGAGGAGCTGGTACTGCAGCGTGGCCTCCCCCTGGCCGAGCTGCTGGAGAAGAGCAAGTGCTTCCTGACGCTGAGGAGGACGCTGCTCTCCCACCAGGGCTACTCCAAACCCGCCCGGGAACTCCTGCGACTTTTTCCGGACACGGACGAGGATCTAGCGCCGCTTTGCTGCTAGCCTCTTGCCCAGAATCGACTTCACAGAGACTCATCGCAAGTTTTGTTGCTTGCCTCACTCAAGCAGTGTTGGAGGTGGAGAGGCTGTTGGTGGTGGACCTTTGGTGACTTTGCTGCTATTTTTTTTTTCACACAAAGTGTCTTATGGTTGTGTTTCTCTGCAACCTCTCAACTATTTTCACTTTTTTTTTTTTTGTCTGCAAATGTTTTTTTAGATTGCCTTCGGAGCAGAATGTGCGGCCGAGCACATTTTCCATATATGTCCTGCCTTGTTTCAAGGGCTCACCTGCATTATATACCTTTTATTTTCTTTAAAAGGGACTCTACTGTTTTGGTGTATGCACATGTTGTACTCTTTCAGTTTGTTTTGTGTTATATCAGATTTTTTTCTTTTTTAATGAAAGAATAAATATTGCAAATTGCACAATGTATTTGAGCCTCACTTGTTTCACATTAACATAAAAGGGCAATGTCGTATTCGGGGCTTTGCGAGGAAGTCAGACCTGGAGGATGTGCAGAAGCCACAGGAAGTCAGGAGTCGAGAGTCAAACCCAGAATTTGAGAACTGTGAGAGTAGTATGTCCGAAACAACAAGTCTGCCATGCTGGCCCATAGTCAGAAATGAGGAAAAACACAATTCATTTCTTGCAAAGTATTCAGCACTCCCATTTGTGAGCCCACTAAAGTTAATACTGTAATAATAAAATAACAATTATGGAAAAAGAACAAAATTCAACAATTAGCAATGACTTCGCCTTTGTAGCAGTTTTGTCACTCTGTAGAAGCATGTTCAGTTAACTTGTGTATGACATGTACCATACAAATAAAGCTGTCCTGCCCCTGTATTTCCATTTTGCACTTGTGCGCCGCGGAGGCTGTGAGGCAGCTTATTTGACAGATGCTTGATTACAATTAGCCACGAGGTGACAATAAAAGGCCAAAAAGGTGAAGAACCAGTGATTTAAAAAGAAAAAGCACCAGAGAAGCATACGCTGTTTTTTCATGATTGCTTTAATGCGAATGCCTTGGTTTGAAAGCAATACATTCATGGTGACGCCTTCACGGAAGGTGTGTGTGTGTGCTGTCATACATCCTCTTGCACAGAACCTAAAACACGCATGGATATCGGAAACATGTTCAACATGTATGGCGATTGCTCCTTCATAGAAGGACAACTACAAATACACCATTCGACGGTGTAAAAGCGATTCATGTACTGTATACGCACTCCCAGTGGAAATAGCTCCATTTACTCCACAGATTATCACTTGAATGCCAGTCATGTTTTTTCAACAAAACAACAACAACGCAAAAGTTCTCTCGCAGAGCAACGTGTAAGCCTTCACAAAAGGCGAGTTGAAACTTGAGCCCAAGTCAAGACGATCTACCAGGGCCTCCAGGGGGCGCTCTTTGCCGAGCTCTTTTCCTTGCCGGGAGAAGACGCGTCCTCCTCTGGAGGCGGCAGCTGCCCCAAGTGCGTCCCTGCTCGCTCATCGGACAGGAATTGCGCCGCCTCTCTGGCGCAATTGGCATAACCGCGACGGACGCACTGCAGTCTCCTGAGGAAGCAAACGGTCATCTCCAGGACGTCGGCCTTCTCCATCTTTGAGTCGGGCTGCTGCTGGAGGAACTCGGGAGCCAGGAGAGTCTTGAGCTGCTCGATGCTGCTGTTGATCCGCTCTCGCCGTAACTTCTCCACCAGAGGCTTTCGGATCTGCACGCGGAACAAACAAGGATGAGGATTGTGCAATTTTCAAACGTTTTAATGAAAAAAAAGAAATATTTAAATACGTACATTAAAATACAGGAGGTGGTTATATTCTAGCCTCAACTTGTGTGTTTGTCAAACACAAGAAGTATATCAGATATTCCTCATTATTGAAATATAATGAATAGTGCACATTAATAATAATAATACATTTGATTTATAAGCGCCTTTCAAGACACCCAAGGACACTTTACAATAAGAAAAAACACAAAACAATACAAAACAACAACGGATAGAAAAAAACCCCCGAAACATTCTCAAAGAAATATATTTTACTTAAAACTTACACCATTAAATAAAAAATAAAGCAGATGATATGCAAAGCCATTCAATATCCTTGATGTCCAGTTGTCGGTGTTTGTCCACAGTATTAGACAATTCGCTCTACTAGTTAAACTCATACTAATGTTATTTGCACTGCTGCTGCAACTTTTGGTCAAATCCGACCCACTGTCCCATAGCAGCTTTAGCGACACTACCTGGCTCAACTCGTGGCATTCATTCCAATGGAAGTTCCCAAATTGGAATTTGCATATCCACCTCCTTGCATCCCTACTGCTAACATGTAGTTCTTCTACTAATATGCTAAAGTTGTCCTCTTAGTATATAGTAATAGTGGGGGGAAAAAAAACAAACCAAACCATGACTTGCGAAGTAAGATAAAGAGCATAGATCTGCATGAACCTTGTACTAGATATCAAGGACCTGGAATAAATGCTGTGTGTGATGATGAAGGCGATGATGCCGATGACCGTACCTTGTGAGTGAGAGTCAGGTGAGTGTCTTGCAGAAGGATCGCAGGTGCCATGGCTGGATGTGTGTGCTGTCCATGCACAAAGTGGTCTCGTCTGGCTTCCTGCCTCCTACTTATAGTCCCGCGTCTCCATATTAATGTGGGCCTCTGCACTTTCTCACACTGGCAACCAATCAGAAAGAAACACAGGGAGACAATAGTCACATCTCGGGGGAGCAGCTGGACCAAGGGAGAGGAGGCGGGGGCGGGGTGGGGGGGGGCGGGTTAGTGGGGATCTGTGTGAATGTGGGAAAGTGGTGCTCCAGAGTGCACTTCTGCTGCCATCAAAGACTTGGACGAGGCAGGCCCCCGTACACTGCAACGGGGAGTGATCCATTGAGATGATTTCAAATGCTGGATCTTTGTTCTTCTGTCTATGCCAGCTACATACAGTGACTGAATAGCATGTCTGTCTCATAGTTGAGATTCAAATCTCAGCCTGGGCCATCCTACGTGGCAGTACATGAAGAAGCAGTATTTTTTTTTTTTAAATGGATAGATTCTGAAGTGAAATGACTTGGAATTTATTAGAGGGGGGAAAAATGTGAAATGTCAGACTGAAAAATGTGTAATTTAAGTGACAGAGGTAATATTTCAAATGTAGACATTGATATGGATTCAGGTTGTTGTGAAAAATGTGGAGAATTTGTGGGATGTGAAATGGTTCTCAAGATCCTGAACTTTGGGCATTATTTTGAAGTTGGAATCGCTTGTATGGAGTGGGAGATCAGAAGTGGAGATAATTATATATTTTTAAAAATCTCTTAGTTTGGGAGTTTTATTCTTTAAAAAAATGGGAAATTCAGGCAATATTATAGTTTCCAAGATGTCCCGAATGAGTGAAATATTTTGAATTTGTAAAATGGGTTGCATCCATGGAAATGTGGAAGATGGAGGTAAGTGAATATATAAAATGTCTGCACTGATTAGGCAATGTGGGGAATTAGGCAAATGTCAAATGGTTCCCAAGATGTCCTGATTTATTTTTTTGTTTTGTTTATTTTTGTAAATTACAATCATTATGAACTTAAAAAAATAATAAACAAATCAGGCAAATTGCATAATTTGCCACAACACCAGGGTTGGTGCGTGTTCTATGTGTCCATCTTGTCATTGATGAAATCACACTTGTCCTTGCATGCAATAAAAAGCTGCTTCTCACACATGATTTCATGCGATTAAGTGCAGTGAGTGACGGCCGTCTCTTTCATGGTACTTTGTAAATGAGGGGGGGTGAATACGAGCAACATAAACAGTCGACGGGATTGTTGGCCACGTCCTGGGAATCTCGTGCACCTCTGCATTCTTGTTGGCCCTTGGAAGAAAAAAAAAGCCAAAGCTGGGGAGGTCCCATTGACGAGCAGTGGGGGTGAAGCAGTAAAGCGAGTCTCTGTGTCATCCATGTGATGTGCAAGCAGACACACTTCTTTTGTCCCGCACAAGTGCGTTGAATGGAAGCCAGTGTGGGAAAGCTGAGGAAAGAGACTCACAGCCCCGCATGCACAATAGACAAAATGGGAGGGGGGCGGCCGCGGGGTCTCTTTAGATGTTGACATCAAGCGGCTCATTCATTATAATCTGCATTCCCAGCCGACATATATTTTAAGACTCTTTTGCTTTGTATTTATTTTCTGGAAATTGCAAAAAAAAAAAAAAAAATTCACATTATTGGCAGTTTTTCATTGCATGACCTTTTAATACTTGCATGGGCCGTAAACATTGTGTTGATTTTGGACTTCTCCACTTTGCAAATGAATAAACTCAAAAATGTGTATGTATTGCTTGGGCCTTAGTGAGGACTAAATAAAGCTGCCTTGCCCTGCCTAGTCGAACTATTGTGCATTTGTATGTACATATATATATATATATATATCGGATATATATCCATATATGTGCAGTGCTGGGAACATATATACTACAGAACCCTCAAGCTATATATATATAGGACCCGAGCTGATACAGACGGATACCCGAGGGGTATACGAGGATATGTACATGCATTATATATATATTCATGCACTAATAATGATAACCTGTAACCTGATAACTTGATAGACTGTCCACTATAGTGACCGCTGTCCCTGAAAGGGTTAAAAGCGGCGCTAAGCATAGCTGAATTAATTGTAGTCAACCTATTGAGCTCATTTGTTTCACTATGTAACATGGGGTTGCATCCCCAGTCCAGGTTTTGCCCATGCCGTTCATTCAGGCATTGGGAGTTACATCACATGAACACAAATGTATTTCAAACCATTGAGAAACACTTCAAATGGCGCCTTGCAGCCTCCGTCAAAATAGAGTCCGTGTGTCTCACAATGAAATGAGTTGTCGGGAGCCAAAAGTGCCTCTTTGGGTGACTACGCAACACCCAGTCAAAATATTTGCCCAGATTTCTCTCTTCCATAAGCAAGCATCAGCAATTAAAGATGAAGAAGAGGAGAAGGAGGAGGAGGAGGGAGGGAGGGGAGGCGCTAGTGTGTGGTGGTGGTGGTTTGTGCGTCTGTTGGCTGAATGAAGGCGAATTAGCATTTAACGAGGTACATGTCTCTTGAGCGGGCGCCGGCTCAATCATGTGAGGAGTGTGGGAACGTCTCGAGCGCAAAGTCACAGTGTATGAGGCGTGATTAACGTCCTCATCAGCCCTTCGACCCCCACCAGTCCCAGCCAAACACCCGCCTACTCTCCTCCCGGCCCTGAGGGAATTTGGCACACTTCACAGGGAGATTTTATTGACAGCTTGCCAGCAGTTAGATGCTTATGTTTTAGTGTTGTGCCTTTTAGAGGACTGCTGAACAAACACAAAGGGTAAAAAAAAACATTGCGATTTAGCCATTGAGCAGCATTATAACACTGTCACGCAGACAAATAAAGAGTTTCACTCAATTATTGGAAGTGACTCTTAGTCAGCTGCACTAATATTTTTTTGTAAAGGATTAACAATACATGCCTCTAAGTCTTGTTTATATTGTCTGTCTCCATGTGTTGCTACACCATCTGTGTGCAAATGTCTGTTCCTCAAAGCGTAACAACACCACCACATAAATGATATTCGTTACTCCATCTATGGCATTTCTCTTGTATTCTATTCTAACTAAAAACCTGTTACTGAAAGTAGATGTTCGCGCACCAGCCACAATATTAGGCACACCTGCAGGTTAACTTTCTTTATTACTGTGATCTTTTGCAGTGATATTTGTGTCAGTCCAAACTGAGCAATAGCATCTGTATATTGTATTAAATGCAGTTCTTCCACCATAATCCTTGCACACGTGTGCCTAATATTCACCATCGCTGTTGGGGAACCGCATTCACACAGAGCGGATTTGAGTGTCCTGCGGCAATTAAGGTTCGGTTAAGGCCCAGGTGCGAGAACACTCTTTCCTCTCACTAGTAGCACAACTTCATGCTACTAGTGAGGAAAACTGTCAGCGAGTTGATAAAGTTGTGGTGCATCATCATGATCAGACTCAGGTGGCTAATTGATTATTTTGGGGAATACAGTATATCTAAACATGAAATAAACATGTGCAGTCTCATATATGCAGGAGAGGGAATACATTTCATCTGTGCTGTATGTTGCACATACAGCGCATTTGACAATAAAGTTGTACTTCACTTCATATAGCTCCCCGCCCCCCACCAATTTGCTAAACACTGCTGCCCTCTAGTGCTCAATAGCATTAATGATGATGTTGTCAGACGTAATCTTAAATGTAATCAGTAAATTAATATTCCATTGTTTTAACGTGGTCCTGTGGTTAGCATGTTCTACTGCATGGGGTTTCTCCGGGTACTCCGGTTTCCTCCCACATTCCAAAAACATGCATGGCAGGCTGATTGAACTCTCCAAATTGTCCCAAGATGTGAGTGTGAGTGCAGATGGGTGTTTGTCACTGTGCCTGGCTTTAACCAAAATAGTATTTACTTTATTTATGGATAAAGTTTAAATCTCTTATAACTTTTATTAACTAAATCCCAACATAAATGTCAAAATATGATATGGCAATTATGCAGTGAAGCTTCATGAGAAAAGTTCAACTCAAAATATAAAGTAATTACTGTCAATAAAGTATCGTGACAACAACAGCAACGTTCACTTTACTGAATTGAAGTTTATCGGTAGTTTATCGAGAGTTAATCGATCACACAATGGTAATCTATTTTGTAATATATATTTACATAGTTGTCCCTGATTTCAAATTAGTTTTCGAATTCGCAGTGGGGTTATAAAATACCGTGTATTAAATATCAATTTTAATATTAAAGTCGTAAATATTCGCTGAAACCATGATGGTTTAACTTGATTGAAAAGCTTATTCATCAATATTAAATATTTTTAGACGAATTTTCAAGAATGCGTGTCGTGCACCCTACCCACCAAATCAAACGTGCTCGCTGATTGGCCCGGCGGACGCACGCCTGGTGCCTCGTCAGCACGTCGTCGACTATGGCGGAATGTAGCCAAGCTGACAGCGGCGACGCGAGTCGCCACCACACCATGGATAAAAGCATCATTTTACCTCCAGACGAAATATTCCGCAATTTGGAGAACGCCAAGCGCTTCGCCATAGACATAGGTACCTGCAAATATGGACGTTTCCTTTCACCTTCACGCTATTCGACTAAAAACAGAAACGAAACAGAAAATGATGTTGCGTTCATGGACCGAGGGCAGAAGTGAAAGTCAGTGTGACAACAGGCTGCCTTAGTCGGAACCCTCTCCTGAGTTGACGTTCAGAAGCTTCTTTTGAGTCTAATCACAAACACGCCGAATTTGTCAAGCACTGTAAACAACCTCCACGAGCGCGGAGGTTAGCAGCTGAAGCTAGTAGCTGGGATGTTTTATGTTTCCGATTCCGTTTACTTGAGCACATTCTTCGGCTAATTGCACGAATCTCTGCTTTTGACTTCTTCCCTCCAGGTGGATCGCTCACCAAACTCGCCTACTATTCAACTGTTCAGCACAAAGTGGCCAAAGTTCGCTCCTTCGACCACTCTGCCAAGGCAATTATTGTCCCCTCCCCTCCCCCGTCAAACTATTCGCGTTGACCCCGTTTTTGCCTCCAGAGTTGACTTCGTTGTTGTTGTGAATTCCACAAAGTCCTGTTAATGTATTTAATAGTGTCTAGAATGCACTGTTACTGCTGTATACATGACAGATCATTGTTTTAATCATTTAACCAAGTTATGTCTGTTAAAATGCTGCTTAAAGATTTGTCTGAACAGTATAGCACAAAAGTGGACCGTGGAACAATTTATTTCTACTTTGAAATAGTTCTTTGAAAAACCCAATATATTGGAGGTGGACCAAAGTCCCAAACTTCCACTGCTTCAACTTTATTTATCCAATGTAAGGAGTTTCTCATTTACACATGCTTACTGCAATAACATAGTTGCAATGACAACATGATCCCGTTCTGAACAGGACAATGCTTTATGAAGACCGATGCTCACGTTTGCGTTTGTTTGTCTCCCAGGAGGCGGACGGCGACAAACTGTACGAGATTTCGGTTCAAGAGGAGGTGACGGCGCGCTTGCACTTCATCAAATTTGAGAATGCCTACATCGAAACTTGCTTGGACTTTATCAAAGACCACCTGGTCAACACAGACACAAAGGTCATCAAGGCCACGGGTGGCGGGGCGCACAAATTCAAAGAACTGCTGGAAAGGAAACTGAGACTCAAGTGAGTACATTGATGGCAAATGCGTTCGATATATGCTCACACTCAAGAGACGCTCTTGTTTGAATAACATTCCCAACACACATGCTATCATAAGCTAATTTTGCAGTGGCGCCTTGACTTTAAAAGTTCACCACTGTATATTTAAAGTTGAAAAATAATTGTTTGCTTGCATGTGGCTCGGAGGTGAGTCTCTTCACATCAGGCTATTTTAGTTTTTCTTTTCTAATTTGAGCCATCCCACACTCAGTAGCTTAGACACACACGTGCACACACACACTTTTTTGGGCTCTACAGTACAGTATTACAATTTCCTGTTCTACACTCCTCATGCTGCACTTGTGTGGAAGCTTCATGAAAAATGCCAAAGTGTTTGTTTGTGGTGTGAGAGTGGACAAGGAGGACGAGATGACGTGTCTGATCAAGGGCTGCAATTTTGTGCTGAGGAACATTCCTCACGAGGCCTTTGTATATGCCAAGCACGCCGACTCCGAGTTCCGCTTCCAGACCACCCAGCCAGACATCTTCCCCTACCTGCTCGTCAACATTGGTTCCGGGGTGTCCATCGTCAAGGTACGAACGCTTAACAAACACCAGTGTACAGTGTCAAGCGCCTTCGGGCTCACATTGCGAACGTCACATGAAGAAACCCAGAAAACGGCTAATGGAGATATTCGCAAATGAAAGCCTGAGCAAACCCTGATGGCAGTAGACAGCAGAGGGCGATAAAGGACACAATTGAGGCACCTTCAGATTGATGAAAACGGATGTTTTAATGTTCTTAATTCTTATTCCATAAACACAATGCTATGCATGCACTGTAACGTGTCATTTCTTGCTCTCTTATCCTACTAACAGGTGGAATCGGAGGACAAATTTGAGCGTATCGGCGGAAGCTCGATAGGTGGAGGGACATTCTGGGGACTTGGGGCTTTACTCACCAAAACAAAGGTATTTATTTTATTTTGATTTTTTTAACTGTCATGCAATTGTAAAATGAAACCGACCGCTGACCCATGACAGTATATAGCAGCTAATCAGTCGAACTAAGCTAACACAGCAGTCTACATTTCTACTAAGAACTCTTGACACAAACACATGGGCACAAATTCACAACATTCCAAATGAAAATTTATCTTTTTTTTGGGACAAAAAAATGGGGTAATAACACTAGATAACACTGTTGATTACAAGCATAGAACAGCTAACTGGTTGTTGGCTAGCTAGCTAAGTCAATGTTGCATTCTATGTCGTCACTCAGGGCTCCTTCTTGGATAGTTTGACTCAAATTCACAACAGAGACCTCAATCAAGTATTTTTCACAAATAGTGAATCACTGCTCATAGATCAGACGTGACTGACAAGCATGGCAAATAACCATTAGAGCTAAGCGAATGTAGCATTCTATAGCTTGACTCCAATTCAAAGTCCTTCATTCTCAAAAAGACAACACACGTTATCTCCAACTTTCATGAACACTGAAACAATCGGTCAAAAGTACTTGGACACCACGGCAGTTGTGTCATTCTGCTCAGAATGAGTTCACTTACTTCAAAGGTCTTAGCGAGACCATCATCGCCCCGCCGTTTTTGTTCACCAGCAGAGTTTTCTGTTTTCTTGTCCCCCCCGCCCCCTGCAGAGGTTTGACGAGCTGCTCCAACTGGCCTCGAAGGGGCAGCACACCAGCGTGGACATGCTGGTCAAAGACATTTACGGAGGGTCCTACGGCTCTCTGGGCCTCACTGGCGACTTGATTGCCAGCAGCTTCGGGAAGTCCGCCACGGCAGACAAAGGTAAAGCTCAGAGTTACCCTTTTCCTCTGCGATGCCGTGGCCAGTGAGTGTAGCTCTAGTTTGTGGTGCCTTTCAGAGTTCTCCAAAGAAGACATGGCAAAGAGTTTGTTGCACATGATCAGCAATGACATCGGGCAGCTGGCCTGCCTGTACGCCAAACTCCACCAGCTGTCGCGGGTCTACTTTGGGGGCTTTTTCATTCGGGGACATCCGGTTACTATGCACACCATCACCTACAGCATCAACTTCTTCACCAAGGCAATGCTGACGTCAAACCTGAAGACAGAGCTTCACATTGCAGTTGTGAGCCACATTTACAATACATACATTTTTGTGTGCAGGGTGAGGTGCAGGCCTTATTCCTGAGACATGAAGGCTATCTGGGAGCCATCGGGGCTTTTCTCAAAGGAGCGGAGGAAGACAGTAAGAGCGTTGGATTCATTTCACATAAAATATTTCCCGCGTTTTTTTTTTTTTTAGCAATACTTGAGCTTCACAATACAGGCATTGTTTAAAATTTTTATATTTTTTTAAGCACTCTACATTCCCACTCAGGTGTCAAAAAAGACAAAATAAGTCTGCACAAAAGTCAAGCAGATGCTTGCAAAAGTTTAGTCAAGTGTGTATACAATAGTAGTGAGAATAATAGTGTGGCATTTCGTCAATGTTTTAATATTTAAAAATATACACATAGACATAATCGTTGTACCCCTCTGAGAGAGAGAGAGAGAGAGAATCAAAATTCTGATCCTGTGTTCTTATTTGCGGGACTTTATTCCTAAACAGTGAGATTATGTAAATAATGCATCTTCAATTTGCCTTACTGTATTGTTATTTGTCACGTGACTATGGCATTCCGATCGCATGCCATATACTAACGCTGTATATGTTTGATGCAGATCCAAACCAGTACAGCTGGGGGGAGAATTACGCGGAAGCTCCGGCCTGATGAGTATTTCTCCGGAAATGAATCCCATGCAACGCGCGCGAAGCGGAACGGTGAGCCTTCTTATACACGTCAAACATCCCAATCACCATCCCTTTTGCTTCCTTTACATGACTTCCTTGTAATCATTACGCGTCATCTTTGATTGACTCTCTTGTGAAATCGCATCTGTCCTCCTCATCATCTTCTTCTTTTGATTTTCTTCTGTCTCTCAAATTTCAGTTCCCCGTAAGTACCTCTGACCAGCCCTCACTTTTGTACGCTGCTGACTCACCTCCTTGCACATTGTCTTGTGCGCTGGGTTTGAGTTTTGCAGAAGACAAAGTTGCATCTGTTACATTTTCTTTTCTTGCTTTGTTAGTATTTAATACTATGTGCCGCATGTCAGCTGGCAACCAGCATCCAGAGCTAACATTTTAACATTTTGCACCTGTCTTTTGCTGCTGTTCTAATTTCTAAAATGTGATGAATCATAAATCGACATTTCACAAAACCTTTATTAACCGTGCAGGGACTGTTTTGTTTTGCATTTCAACATTCACCGCTGTCTTACTAGCACAAAGAGACGTGAACCACAGTGTAATAAAACTACACGAAAGTAAAACTACTCACCCTTTAAGAGAGCGTTTACAGAGCGATTCTGACACCTAAAGGTTTTTTTTAAAATTAGGTTTAAAATTAAAATCTGCTTTTTTCTCAAAAGTCTAATACCTGTTCAGATTTTGTTTACCCCTTTCCCCGAAAGAAAAACAATTTTTTTTTCATCTATATATTTTTTTGTCTCCAGGCTTTAATTTTCATCAACTTCTACAAAAATTATAAAAAATAAGAAAAAAAGCCATCTTTCTCACATATTTTGAGGACCACAATGGAAATAAGCATTTGGGCTTGACTGTGTCATGCCTGACTGAGAGACGGGAAATTTCATTGTGCTGTCTTCTGTGCTTCGTTCAGTCAGTCATGTTTTTTCAAAAGACGAATGTCGACACAGTCCTTAATCACTTCACATGTTAAATGTTGAGCAATTGAACATCCTCATTGGAAAAGTCACTCATTTGGCAACACTCTTGCTCGATTTTGTAAACAAGTCTTTGCTATGTTTCGATAACTCTCATTTATAGCTTTATGATTGTTATCATACTTCCAATCTATCAGTGATGCCAAACCAGAATGTTTATTTATTTATTTATCTATTTATTTATTTTTCGGGAATAGTTTGGTTGCCTTTGCATGATCTTGTCCGTGCCATGTCGCAGTTCGACATGCTGGAGATGGACCGTCTTGAGGGGCAGCTGGTGAATCTCCATCTGCTGCAGGACCCGTCTTCCTACATCCCTGACACGGTGGACCTCACTGAGGACGCCCCGGCCCGCGAATACTGGCTGGACTGCTTCGAGGAGGCCCTCGACGGAGTGAGATCACACTTCCAGCACAACACGCAGCAGCATATTTCTGCTTTGAGTTCCACTTTAAGCTTGGCGACTTTTTCGCTATGATCTCCACCTACGATGGGTGGGTCTGGAACGCATGCCCCACTATTCAACGGACTCACTGCAAAGGCACGCCATCTTGACACGTGACGAGTCTCCTCATTGTTCCGTGCAGGTAGTGAAGCGAGCAGTGGCCAGCCAGCCCGACATGGCCGAGTCGGTGGAGCGGGCCGAGAAATTCCGTCACAAATACAGACACAAGCTTCAGACTTTGCGCCACCAACCTTTGTGAGACACTCCGACACTGAATTTGAATGCTTGCCGTATGTGTGTGTGTTTCGGCTATGGCTAACGTAGCTTTCTTTCTCATCACCCAGCGCTTACGGGTCCCTCACGGTCCGAAGTCTGCTGGACACGAGGGAGCACTGTTTAAACGAGTTCAATTTTCCAGATCCCTACTCCAAGGTTGAACTTCAGTCTGCCAACCACAAATGTTTGTTCTCTTGCACTCATACGTGTTTAATTTTTCATCTCGTCCCTGTCTCTTGTATATGGGTGTGCTTTCAGATCAAACAGAAGGAGAACGACAGCGCGCTCAAGTACTACCAGAATGCCGTCAGGTCTCTGGAGGAGCTGAGCTGGGAGCAGAGACAGTTTGCCCTCGTCCGGGGCGTCCTGGCCGGGAATGTCTTCGACTGGGGAGCCAAAGCCGTCTCTGAGTGAGTACGCTGCCAATGAGGGGCCAGCCCCGCAATGAATTTGCTTATTTAAAAGCACGTTTGGGATGGTGTTTTAAGGACTGCTGGAACGGATCAATGGTATTTCCACTCATTTCAATGGGTCAAAATGATTTGAGATTCAAGTGGTTTTATACAACTTTTTCGAAATGTTATTTTTGCTTTATTATAAAGTGTGCGTGTGTATTGATTTGGTATTTTGGTTTACTCGTAGGCCTCCGGCAGGGGTCACCAACCAGATTTTTGACTGTGCCGGTGTACCTAATCAAGTGTCCAATGAATGACTTGCAAAGTCCTCTTTCCTCTTTCTCATGTGTAGCGTCCTGGACTCAGACCCCGAGTTTGGCTTCGAGGAGGCAAAGAGGCAGCTGGAAGGTAGTAATGTGATCGGAAAAAAAACAACAACAACAAAAAAGAGACAAGCTTGTACGCGGCATCAAAATTCTTGTTTTTTTCTCGTCATGTTCTTCCTTCAGAGCGGCCGTGGCTGGTGGATTCATACGACCAATGGCTCCAGAGACTCAAGGTCACTTGTTGATCGTAACACACCTCGCCATCATATTTCTTGTGTCCTGTTTGCTGTTGCTCGCTCGGCAATGAGTGCTTGAATGGTTGTGTCTTACAGGGGCGTCCTCACAAGTGTGCCTTGTTTTTCGTAGATAATAGCGGCGTAGACATCATTCTAGGAGTGATGCCTTTTGTCAGGGAGCTGCTCTCTCGGGGAACGGAGGTAAGACCGAGACCTGGGGCCCCTGGCGTACGCTGCCTGGACAAAAGCATTGGGACACATTGGGACCCCGGGCTGCTGTTTTTGGTTAGCTGTAAAAATATACGGCGGATAAATGATGATTGGGCTCAGTGGAATATAAAATACAGCAGAATATCAACTGAATTAAAGAAGAAAAAATGTACCAAAAACTGTTCAATTCTTTTGACTCTATTTAATGATGTCAATACTCTTCATGTTTTTATGAAACCCAGATTACCATTCCTATTTTATTTTTCTAGTCAAACGACCTCACATCTTTTCGCAACTGTTGTTTATTGTTTTCCTTTGTGTAGGTGGTGCTGGCGAGCAACTCTGGTCCAGCCCTGAACGATGTCACAAATGGGGAGCTGCAGATTCTGACCGAGAGGATCGCCGCCATGGATCCGGTCATTCAGTGCGTGCCGACCAAGACGCCGGTAAACTCGTCGTCATCTGGTCACTTTGAGATCATCAGCCAGCGTGTGAACTTGTGCAGGGCGGGGCTAAAGGACGACAGGTTGACCTTGATTCAGAGCGGTTCCAGTTCTCCCTGCCTGGATCTCAGGTAGGAAGCAATGCCCATCACAGCCCAACTCACCTGACTCCGCCCCGTGCTATATTGCGGCTCAAATGAACGCACATTCTCATCATCTTTTTTTGCCTCATCAATTCAGACATTTTATTCATTTAAATCCCAAATAACAGTAGCTATGTTGTTATTATCTTGACTAACAAATAAGCCAAATTCATTTGCATGACATTACGTCTACACACTGGAAATGTCAAACTGTCAATATCATCCATCCTTTTATTCACTTAACTGAACTGTCCAGTGTACAAACCAAAATAAGCTCACCACTGTTAACATGAAGATGCACCCCAAACTTCAGTTTTTAACATTCTTGACTGTCTTGCAAGC
Source organism: Hippocampus mohnikei (assembly GCA_026261675.1). Taxonomy (NCBI): domain Eukaryota; kingdom Metazoa; phylum Chordata; class Actinopteri; order Syngnathiformes; family Syngnathidae; genus Hippocampus; species Hippocampus mohnikei. Next base: position 14,577,374 of record JAKGUB010000334.1, on the reverse strand, counting down.
CAACGGGTAAAAATGATTTATGGATGGATCTGTTAACGTGCCCCTAGCGATCGACGTGGGTTCACTGTGGTGTACACGTGACAACTCGTTTTGTCGTGTGTCCCATCCAGCCGCCTGGACAAAGTCTTGGCCATGGTGGTGCGCGAGCGTCACACCGACCTGGTGATCATTGAGGGTATGGGCCGGGCCATCCACACCAATTACTACGCGACGCTCAGCTGCGAGAGCCTCAAGATGGCCGTCATCAAGAACTCCTGGCTGGCCGATCGCCTCGGCGGTAAACTCTTCAGCGTGGTCTTCAAGTACGAGGTGCCGGCCGGGGAGGCCCACGCCAATGCCGTGTGAGCGCGTGGATGCTTTTGTGGACTGAACATCATGAATGTAAGGAGGATGAGTGAATGTTTTACAGGCGCAGGGAAGTACAGTATTACATTTACTGTATTTCACAAGCGTCATTGTTTTAAAGTTTTGGTTCATTTAGTTCACTCGGCTGGATTTAAGCGGTGGGTCCAAGTGACTAATTTCAATTTATTGCCCTACATCATATTTATTTTTCAGACTATTTATTCACAATAAGCTACCAGGACAAGGGACCGCACCCTCCTGTGAATAGTAAACGTCCGCAAATAGTAGATACACTCAGAAAAGGGGTTTGCAATTGCGTATAGATGCCACAAAATGGTAGCAAAGCAGTTTAAACCGTAAGGATCATAAAGCATCCACACTATGCTGCTTCAGGCATTGGGGTTGGCAACCTGATGTACTCAAAGAGCCATTCAGTCGTCTCCCACAGAAAAAAAAAACCACCTTATATTTTCTGCCATGTTCAAAGAGTTCAGTAATTCTTGGTGCCGGTGTTGCACATTGGCACTGCTTGTGATGCATATTTTGAACAACGTAAAAATAAATAAATAAATAAATAACTTTAGTTTTACATTTGAAAGACAAAAGACAGATTAATTTGAATTGAAACGCTGATTTATTTTCCCTAATCACAGAGCCACAGTAGTTGCACGAAAGAGTTACAGGTGGCTCTGGAGTCGCAGGTTGCAGACCCCTGTTCTAGCATGTAAACGACTGTATTCAGTATTTCAGATATCAAACAAAAACAAACCAGCCGCTGGTGTTGTCAGTTATTTTCATATTTGACTTAATGATGGATTGTTTTTTAATTTGTTTATTTACGCTTGCATCAGCGGACATCTGATATGAATTAATTTTTTGAAACATATTTGGACTAGGCCTGATTCCGATTTGAATTAATTCAATTCAGTGCGTTTATTTCTCTAAACCTTCCCATGACTTTATCCCATTTGTATCACTTGAAAGTAAAGTATTGGAAATTGTGTCATGTGAACCTTGCGGCATAAATCCAGCTTTAGTGGCACTCAGGATTTGTGAAGTTCCACTGAAGCCACCGGTCCTTTTTTTTTCCGCCTCGTGCATTTCTTACTCAAAAGTGCGGTTTATGTGCCTTGGGGCTGATGGAAAGAAATAATTTTAACTTCCGTGAAGGCTCCATAGACACGCGTATTATTGTACTGCACTGTAAAACTGTCAAGCAGTGGTTCTCAAACTGCCTGGGGATCCGCAGTAAAGTTTTGTTGCATCGTTTAAAAAAAAAAGATTTAAAAAATGTTTCAGTGCATTTGGGGACTAGCGTGCCCTCGCCAAAAAATGAGCACATTAAATCAGTTACTCCTCTTGCCCTTAGCTTTAGGCCCAGTGAAAGATCTCATGTGATTTTGACACAATGGTTGTAAAAAGTCTACACACCCCAGGTTTTTGTGATACAACAAAATGGCACACAAAATGCAGTCTGAGAACCCCTGGCTGTCAAATGACTCTTGTAAGCACAATAGCAAGTGCGATATCAGCCATGTCCTCCACAAGGTGGCGGTGTTGTGCCGTGATGAAACAAATTCCTGGTCATCGAGATCACGCTCATGTTGATGATTTTGGACAGAGAGCTTCCATTCATTCATTCGGGTGGTGAGAAAGAACAATTTAAGGTGGCTTAAGTAGTGAATTGTGTTTCTCATCGCAGTGCACCTGTACAGTTTTTGTGTTCTAATCATGTATAGAAAACACATTTGCTTCATTATTCTTCTGATTCCATTTTCTTGAAAAGCACCTACCAAAAAAAAAAAAATCTGCTGTGTTTTCATTTGTGAAAGTAGATCACAACTGAGGCCGCCTGCGCACATGATCTGCCGGCTGTATTAAAGCTTGATGCGGCCATATCAGGCGCTTGATGCCTGCTGAGAAGCTGCGGGCTGCAAACGTACGAGGAGGCCCACCAGGGGGTCATCTCTGTAGTTCATCTTGCTCCACACGCACGCGTACACAAATTCTGCCTGACACCGCCATATTCAAGCAAAATTTCCCATCAAAAGTTGGTGAGTGCACTATGTATGTGGTTTTTGTGCCTGGGCCAAAGCAACATGTTGCGATCTTGCGGCATTTTGGTGCCTAAAATTTTGTGGAAGTGAATTAAGGAGTTCATTGTCGTGATTTGCTGGCAAGTTGGTGTCCAAGGACTTTGTCGAGGCAAGTTGAGCAGCTTCATGTCATCGTGGTCATCTTGGTACAGGAGAACTTTGTCAAAATGAGTTGAGGAACTTCATGTCGCATTTTGCCGCCATCTTGTGGCTTCTGTAGGCGTTTATACACTTTTTTTTCCCAATTACTAATTTTGTATTAACTTGGGCTTTGGCGCCATCTTATGGCCTTGCAGAAAGCGCAGAAAATCGGACTGCTGAGTTTTGCCGACAGATCGTGCGGGAAACACACCCAAACGTAACAGGCTTCCATTTCAGAGGCGCCGCTATACTTATTTAGGGTGGCGTTTGATGCATACTAAAGCTCGACAGAGGCAGATTTATTTATTAGACAGAGCAAATTGGTTTGCTTCCGCGGCGACTTGTGCAAATTTGCGCTTGTGCCTTGTGGCGCCCTGTATTTCAAAGGAGCGGCGCTGTTGACAGTTAAGTCGTGAATTGTGTGGCGGTACACGCAAATGAATTTCAAGTGAAAATGTACTCCCGATCCGATTGCCGCCTTATTAAAAGTGGTAAGCGGCCTATGGGCTTATGAGAACAAGAAAAAAAAACTGACAAAGAACCCCCTTGAGTGTATACACACACACACACGCACACAATGTTACCATTGCTACACTTCACCAGAGTGACACATCACACTTGTTATCTGTTGCAAACAGGCCACATATTACACTCAGCTTTAAGTATTTAAATCAAATTAGCCGGTCTGAATAATACTAAGAACTCTTTCTTTTCGTCAAGACATTTTCACAGACCTCCTTTGGAAATGCCAAAATTTCCCTCCAGATGTGTGAGCAGCGTACATTTGGTGGCTTACTGGCATTTGTATTGCTCCCAGCACGGCTGTGAGTGAGCGCGCATGCTGGATGTTTACACTTCCCGCTGTGACGCTTTCACCTTCATCTCAAATGAGAGATGCTTGCAGCTACATCCAGCGTGAAGTGCTGGTCTCTCTGCATCACGGAGATGTGTTTGTCCCTGTGTGCTGAAATGAGATCGTCACTCCGCATTTAGTTTTAGGTGAACATCACTGCATCCGCTTTGATTGGATTGCCACGCTGAGCCCTTTCTAAAGCAGTTATCTCCCTGCATCCGTTTTAGGACGCTCACCTCTCGGCGTCTTCTCTAGTGTTATTGTCCCTTTGCATCCTCTCCCAATAGAATCATCTCTCTGCATCCTGTATCATGCTAGCTTCACTGTGCAGCTATTAGAGACGGGAATGTGCTCATCTCTCTGCATCCAGAATTTTGGGTGCTCTTCTCTGCATCCATTTTCACTCTGAATCCAGTCTGGCGCAGTCATTTGACCGAATCCAGTGCAATGCGATTGGCATTCTGCTGTCGTCCCTGGATGCGTAATGAGGTGATCGTCTCTCTCTCTGGATCTACATCCACTGCGATTTGCTTGTCACTCTGCATCCAGAATAAGTGCTCACCATTCGGCACCCACTCTGACGTTATCATCTTTCTGTATCCAGCGTAATGCTTTCAACACACCATATCGTCTGCTCTTGGCATCGAGTATAAGATGCTCATTTCCATGCATCCGGAATTAGGCACTCATCTCTGCGTCCAGTTTGATTTGATCGGCACTCTGAATTCTCGATGAGGTGTGCTTCTTTCCAGAGCTACTCTTGGATAATCATCTCTGTGCATCCACACCAAGGCACTTATCTCTGCGTGTGCCGCACGTCGTTTTGCATCCAGTGAGATACAACTTTCTTTCCGCATTTACCCCAATCATCACTCCGTCTGCAAAGTATGCCTGTCGCCAATGAAATACTTTTATTGCTTTGCATCAACCGGGATGCGCTTGTCTCTACAACCATGTATTAGCTCTCGACGAGAGCCTCTCGTATCTCTGTATCCAACGTGATAATACAGGGTCACTCTGCATCTACTGGGATGTCTCAGGATCCACGACGAGGCGCTCTCTTTTGTGCATTCACGCGATGCTGTCATCTCTCAGAATCCACTGGGAGATCACGATAGAAAACTCTTGCTTTTATTCTATCATGCGACATTTTTTTTACTTGAAATATTTTGGGAGTAACTTTTTTCTTTGACATCATGATGTTGATTGGGTAGCAAGCTACTTCCTGGTTAATGAGAAATAACAGATGGGACTGTGCCATTTTGAATCATGAGGTGCGGGAGAAAACAATCAGAAGAGCAAAAAAACGTTTTCACGTTTGCAGGTCGGTAGGCGGGCAGCCCGGTAGTCCAGTGGTTAGCACGTCTGCTTCACAGTGCAGAGGTACCGGGTTCGATTCCAGCTCCGGCCTCCCTGTGTGGAGTTTGCATGTTCTCCCCGGGCTTGCATGGGTTTTCTCCGGGTGCTCCGGTTTCCTCCCACATTCCAAAGACATGCATGGCAGGCTGATTGAGCACTCTAAAGTAGGTGTGAGTGTGAGCGTGGATGGTTGTTTGTCTCTGTGCCCTGCGATTGGCTGGCAACCGATTCAGGGTGTCCCCCGCCTACTGCCCGGAGACAGCTGGGACAGGCTCCAGCACCCCCCCGTGACCCTAGTGAGGATCAAGCGGTTCGAAAGATGAATGAATAAATGAATGAAAGGTCGGTAGGCTACTTCCTGGTTTACAAGATTTTTTTTTCTCCAAAATGTAGATGGTACAACAGCAGTAAATAAGAGGCAATTGTAGGAACCAATACAAATACAAAAAAATTAAAGAAACAAACAATCAGTCAAAGTAGCGATCAAGAAATGCAGATGTTATGATTTGGGGACACTTTGCTCACTGGAATGTCTCCTATGTGACGTCATTTTCTATCGTCCCCACCGCGGCAGCGCAATCGAAACGTCACAAGTCAATAGCGGCCAGGCCCCTCCTCTTTCCCGGGCGTGGACGAGGACGTCAACCACCCGGGGCGCGCGCGCGCACGGAGCCGCCTGCCATTCTCGCCGTGTGGCTCTCTTGCTGCCTGCCGTCTGTACAACAAGAAGCCGCGGCAGTGTCGATGCGCGCCGGCAGCGGCACGGTACCAGCCGAGGTTCCAGCCAAGGTTTACGCCGCCCGCAGCGACGTCACCAGCACGCAGCTGCTCCAAACAACAAACGCAGGTGATCCGCTCTTTACCTTTTGGTGTGTTTCTTGTGAAATAGCTCCATGTTCCAGTAGTCCTTCACACTCATTCAAACGGAGCTTTTCGTGTGCTCATTTGGTTCTCTTTCTGTCGAGTGTAAAGTTCTTCGTTCTCAGATTTTCCCTCTGGTGTCTAACTCTTGTTTAGAAACAACCTGATGATCAGTTGCACTTGGAGCTAGAAATGATGAAATATTAACGTCTGACAAATTACAGCGTATCATATCAGAGTAGAGTAGTGAGGCAAGGGACTGGGCCGGCCGTCAATAGCGACAATACGCGTGTAATTGACTTCATCATAAATGCTTTGGGGGCAGGGGGATAGGTTTCCTTTCCTAACCCCCCCACCCCCCTCGAAAAAAAAATGTGAATAAGCCCTCTCCGTGAAAAAAGTGACTAAGACACACACAAAACACACATTAAAATACATATACTGTAGGGGTATACAAAAACATAGGCTGTAAAAATCCACAAATGGGTTAGGTTGGAGTGAATCAAAAACCTTTCCTTCCGATTTTTGGTGACTATGCAGCCATCCACTGTAAGTAGAATCTAATTCATCTCCTTACCAACCAATATCAACTTTATGCACTGAAAATTAGTTTTTAACAATTTTGGACTAGTTGATGTTGTTCTTTTTTTAATCTGAAAAATGTCTACTTTATGTTTCAGTTTATTTTAAGAACTACAAACTGACCGTTGTATCATAAAACACATACATTTTCAGTTCACTCTTTACAAATTCACCTGTTTGTTTCTTATTTGCTGATTTTGTACCTTCGTTATGCTGCTCTATGTTGCCACAAGATGGCGCCAAAGCTTGGCTAATAGGAAAGTCGTAATTGGTGTCAAGGAAGTATGTTGAAGCGATACATCTGGAATGAACGACAAATATCTTTGAGTGTCAGGGAGGAGCCTGGCCCGGTCAGACATTTCTGTGTGGCGTTTTCTCGAATATTTGAAGAAAACCTTTACTCCGGGTACGCCGGCTTCCTCCCACATTCCAAAATCATTGCCACTCCTTTCAGAAAACCAATTCCTGAATTCCCAATGTGGAATTTTGAGGACTGCATACATACCGAGTGGTGTGGGCCTTCAGCTTCACACCCAATAAGCTTTTTTTTTTCCTCCTCTCACTTGGTTGATTGTCGTATCTGTGGTGAACAGGTGTCCCAATTTCACAGGCAGCTAAGCACAAAGTATGTTGCTGTTTTTTTGGGGGGGGGAGGATCTTCCACAGACACGTTCCGTTTAAAAATGCAGCCTTTGATTCCCTCCTCATTTTATTTCTTCCTCCTCCATCTCCATCCTTTTGTCTAGTTGCCGCTCTTGGCTCTGCGGGGAGCCGCTGGTGTGTTGGAACTCGTCTCGGTCGGGTGGGTGTCTGGGGGATGTTCACCCGCTGTGCATGCGTGCGCGCGAGGCCCTGGCGAAAGCTCGATAAGGGCCCCATGTGGAGATTTTGCCGATGCCGCCGAGCAGCAGACGCAAGGCTCCACTTCTCAGACTCGCCTCCGCATTTGGTTCTCCTCAGGTTCCGCTGCGACACGTTTATGGACAGATGGAGCGTCCTCGTCTTGGTTTTTTTTTCTCTGTTTCTGCTCAATACCCGCTTTAACAGCCAATCCGCACTGAGGAGCTGCTAAAATGAGTGTGAAAAAGCTGCTGTTGTATCTGTGAAGGCGTTGAAGCCAAGGGTGGTTCGCACTGCCGACTCTTGAGTCTAAAATTACGTCAGTCATGCATCTTGTTAGGTTCATTGAGGACTTGTCTTCAAAGTTTATAAAGCCTCGTAGGAGAACTTCATTATTTGCAATGAACGTGCATAACAAAGTGTAGATGGTCTTCAATGCTTCTGTGTGCTCGGACGACTTGGCTGTTTCCCAAAAAAACATTCATGAAATTGACTTTGACATGTCTAAAAAAATGTGACTTACGATTGGCTGGCAACCAGTTCAGGTTTCCTCCGCCTATAGATTCATAAAAAAAACACTGCAACTCATAAAAACGAAAGTAAAATGAAGCATTCTGGAACAAATAAAAACGAACAAACCTGTTCTAAAGATGAATCAAAACTATGAACAAAATGAAATCTAAAATAAAAATTTAAAATCCCAGACCATTCCGTATAACGTCGGATATAGACCTCATCCTGGAAGGGTCGTAAAAACCAATGTCAACCAGAAATTAAACTACTGGACGTGCAGGGCCCCAACAATCAATTTCAACCCCCCCCGGTTGTACAGCAGTCATCAGCAGAGTGACTGTGGCCTCTGATATCGGGGGAGGGTCTCGAGGGGTGAGGCGTGCTCTTTGCTTCTGCATCCTTTTGTCTGCCGCATCCTTTGGGTTGCTATGAGAGATCCGGAGAAGAGGAGCAGCAGATGGCGGCTGGAGATTTGCCGTCACAGCAGGTGTTTTTTTTTTTTTAACCCGTCACGCCTCATCTTGTCTTCTTGCTCTTCTGTATTTTTTTGTGGTCCCCCCCGAGCCACATCAATTTCTGCAATTTCTTGCAAGATTAGCCATCACTTCACACGTATGGGCCTCTCAATGTGATTCTGGCCTCGCGAGAGGGGGAAAATACAACGTTTCAAGCAAATGTACGCCGTTTTACCGTCTCTGCGCGGCCGCCTTGGTGATCTACCGCTCAATTTGCAAGATTTCATGATGTTGTGAGTCGGTCGTGCACATTTTCCACCTGGGTCATAAAGAGGGTGCTTAGTTGGAGGTTTTGATGACATCTGTGTTGGGGAAGCCTAACGGGGCCTTTGTGGGTGTGCGGGCTCCTGTGAGATGAGTGACTGTAACGCTGATGGAAAAGCGGGTGCGAGAATGAAAGTCATCAGTTCCACACCAGCGCCCTGGCCCGGCATCCCCGTCACAGATGCTCAACCTGCTGCCGAGCATACGCGAGACGCGCTCCTGGAAAACCGCCAGACGCGACTGCATCTTTGCTTGATTCGTGTTAAAGCGCGGCGCATTGAAAAGCGGCGATGAAAGCTCGAAATGTGGTGCGGCTTATACGAACGGTCGTCACTCGCAACGATGACAGCAACAGATCCACCGAAGAAATTTGTGTCACCTTTCATTTTGCTCTCATCGAAGGACGGCGCCAAGCTGACGTTAAGCCCTGTTTTTGGCAAATAAACCGTTTTTACCGGGAGGCCGTTTAAAAATAGTGCAGTTTATTAAAAGAATGACAGTCTCAATGAGGCTGATGAAAATACACTGAGGAAAAAAATCGTGTGTTAAATTTAATTCATTTTATTTCGTCAAATGCTTGCATGAAGTCAAATCATCCATACATTTGCTTTAAAAAAGTGCGTCTGGATCCACAAAAAAGCCCCGCCTGAAACGATGCAGGAAATCTATTTGGATCGTACGATTGTTCTGTTGATTTATAAAATCTTTCAGACAAACGTAGTCCTTGCAATTTTTGAAAATTCATTCCCCCTGGAGCCCAGCTAAGTGGAAATGAGGAGAAACGTCTCAGATGAGTAGACCCACAAAAAAAGTGTCAGGAAGCCATATCACTAAAGGACGCTGGAGGTCTGCCGTTTTCTTTCGAAGAAAGCATTTTAGAACCATGTTGCCCATTTCCGGGGATTTTTTTTTCAGCCTCCAAAGATCATTTCACTTGGTAACATGAAATTTGGCAAGCATGTCTTTCATGAGCTGACCCACGAACATGTCTCGAGAAGCCATCCCTGACACGAACCAGGAAGTCAGCCATTTTTGGAAGAAATTGGCCATATGCAGGGTCCCTTCAAACAACCCCTCGAGATTTTGTCCGAGGGGTAGTTTGAATAACAGAGTTTTGGCCACTGTGTGAAATTTGATTACTTGCCATAAAACACAAAAACAAATCTAATAAGTCTGCTCCATGAGGTCAACATGCTCGTCTGTGATGAAGGCTGATTGTATGCAGCGCCCCCTACTGGCAGAAAATAGTTGTACAGTACTTTTGGCTGCGATGGTCTCCAGACACCTCACTTCCTAAACCGCCCTGCACCCGAAAAAAAAAAAAAAAGCTGTCGCTTCAACGTCTCACTGTCATGTATGCAGACTGTGCAGCAGCTCCGATTCCCTGAGGTCAGCTGTTGCAGTTCCCTGAGCTGCACTTCTAACCCGGGCATCCCCCAACATCCTTTGCTCTTGACATCCCCACCACACACACACACACACACACACACACACACACACGCTCATGGGCTGCCAAGCAACTGATAAGTCACTGCTAAAGATTTCCTACTTGATGTGTTAGCATAATGAACCTCCTGCCCAACATGCAGACTGAAAGCTTGTATACATACACACACACACACTCACGCACACAAGTCATCATGAGTAGATCAATACTTCCACCGCATTGATTTTTCTGCACTGCCATTCATCTTTTAACACAGTGAAGACAGCCACGACGACTGTGTGGGAGTTCTTACGCCCATTTGTACACGTGGATATGTCTGCATCCAGTGCAGTTGGACACCACTTCAAACTACAATAGTAAAAATAATCAAAACAATGAATATATACAGCGTAGCAATAGCGGTGTATTATTTTGTGATGCTAACTTGAAAATTAGGGAGATGCAGAAAATTAGGTGATTCTTTTTTTTTAAAGACTTATACTACTGAGACCATAGTTGAATGTTTTGGAATAAATCCGATGAGAATAAAGTCAGACTTTGGGGAGAAAGAAGCTGTTATTAAATATATATAATTTTTGGGGTCGTAAAAGGCAACATTTAAAAACGTTATTCTCACCGAATGTGGACCAGCGAGCTAGCTGGCTCGCTTTGGCTAGCATTAGCTCATGTTTGCATGTTTCTTTGCAGACATCCTGCAAAAACAAAAATACAAAAACAAAAAACCCCAGCTGTCATTATGCTTGTTTTTTATTAAAGACTATATACACAATTTCTAAATCCTCAAAAAAATATGCTGCATGGCAGCCCACGCTTTAATTTTTTTTCTTGGATCCCGCTCCTGCTCATGCCATCAGATCCGTTTTGCGCGGCTCTCTTCTGTGAATTCCAAACAACTCTGAGGAAGTAAACAGTTTCGATTAAATGGCACTGGACGCTGAATGGAAAGCGGTGCAGATGAAAGGGAAAATAGAGCGCACCCGTCGTTTTCCCTTGAGACAAAGCAATGCAAACATTGTCTGGCCCATTCGGGTTCGGTCATACCTCACTGAAGTGTTGACTCTGGTAATGAAAACCTGGCAAGCTCCGTTAAAGGACGTGTGCGGCGACCCCTTTTATGTCATTTTGCCGGGAAGTCATTTGTGGGAGGAAGCGCAAGTATGTGGCCGTCTCAGTCTGGCTGCCCCCGGGTCCGCTCGAGATAAATGTGAGACGAAAACCTGGAGGACAAGGCGATGAATAATGGCCGGGACTTTGTGTGTGTTCTCTGCCAAGGCCGAGACTGAGAGTTAATGTTTGGATTTGGGGGATTTTTTTTTGGGGGGGGGGGGCGGCTTATCCTCCAAAGTTCTAGGCCATCCTGCAAGCAGCAATGCCAAGATAGATTGCCTGCTCAGTTACCAATAGCATAGTCGCCCAGGTCATGATGAAACCTTTTCAGAAAACAGGGGGGGGGCAAAAAAACTCATTTTTAGCAAGCAAATGGTATTTTTTAATGAAAGGAACTCACTTGACATTTATGATTAAAACAAAACATCTGCAATGTAGTTGTAATTTTCCAATCATAAAACATTTTTTTCTCAGAATGAATGAATAAACTAATTATATATTTAAATTGTCGTTTTAAAAAAATATTCAATCTTAGGAGAATAAATGAGTATTCTTTTACATAAATGTATCTTTAATTTTTAATTATTAAATATATTTTGTGTATATGAGGATAAGTGGTACAGATAATGAATGAATGAATCAATGAATATGCCATTTTTTGGTACAGATTGTAACTCCATTGTGGTCTGTCTCCCATTTATTTGGCTGGAATTCCACAATTGACCACTAAAGGGTGGCACACTTTTATGTCTGGCATTGTGTAAATATGAAAGAAGAGCAGGAAGCTTTTCAACTCAGCCTGGATTTTGATATAGAATTTTGAATGTCGAATCCTCTTCGATCCTGATTTGTTTGCCTACAGAAAGCAATGGCTCTTTGGACATGATTAATGATGCAAAACAGAAGGAATACTGTACACCACTTTCGGGAGTGGTCCCATTTTTTGCTGTTTGCTGCTCTCAACAGGTGGCGCTGTCGTTTTCGAGAGGTGATGGCGCAGTCCTTGCTCATGACGCTGGTGCTTCTTTTGGCGGTGGTGTCTTTTGCCATCGCCGCCGGACCATCCGGCGTCCCTCGCGGAAAGAGGAGGCGCAACTCTGGTGGACGATCACAACACACCCTGCGGGCGGACCGGGCCACAGCGACCAGTGGGTGGCACGGAAAAGCCGGGGCGGCGGGCGGGCGCATTACCCGGCCCGGCTTGAGGACGACGGATTGAGCTTGGAGGGTCTGCGCCCGGTGCGGGTGGCCATGGGGCCAGGTCGAGCCGGCCTGAGTGAGAACCGCTTGATGGGCACGCGCAAAGGAAGGGGGCACGGCGAACGGTCGCAGCTCAGGAGACACGGAGGGAGACGGGACAAGGGACGACATGGACAAGGTGCGTCTGGGCGGCACGTTCAAAAGGGTTTTTCAGTTTCTAAGTAGTTTTTGTGACGAAAGTCAGATTTTTCCCATGAGAAAAATGTTTTCATCTCAATCGGATTTGAGGAAAAAAAACAATTCTCGCTGGGTTGTTTTGGATGTAGAGAGAGAATATAGTCTGGGAAAAAATCGTAACGTTGTGGAAGCAGGACAGATATTTTATGAGTAGAAAGTCCTAGACCAGTGAAATATTTTTTTCAAGAAAAAAAAAAAGCCATTATGTTTATTAGTCTCCATTTTGTGAGAAATGTTTGGATTGTTCCCAGGGCAAAAATCCATGATTTCACTATCATAAAGTATAACATATGGTGTTGTTGTTTTTTTATTTATTTGTTATTTTTTTTGAAAACTCAAAATGAAATTGAAATTGAAATCAATTCTTTTTTAAAATTTGGTTAAGAAATGAATTTCTAGTCAAAGAAAAAAATCAACAGTCCTTATTTTAGCAACGCGCGGAAGCACATCAAGTGGTGAATCTCTTCTTTCCGTTTTTCGCAGAGCCCCAGCCGAGCCTCGTAGTGGACGAGCCCCCTCCTTCGCCGTCCTCTTCTTGGGCCCTTCCTGGAGATGGCCCCTCCGCCAGCCCCTTTGGCTCTGGCTCGTCCATGGTTGTCACGGTGATCAACGAGCATCCCCCAACGCTATCCCCGGCCTCCAGCAAACCACAGGTGACTCGAGACAATCATCAAAAAGTTTCAACATAATTGAGATTCGCTCACACTCGTACCTTGGAGTGCCCAATCAATCTGCCATGCATGTTTTTGGAACGTGGGAGGAAACTGGAGTACCCGCAGAAATCCCACGCAGGCCTGGGGAGAACATGCAAATTTCACACAGGAACCCTGTGAATCGAACCCTGCACCTCTGCACTGTGGGGCTGACGTGCTGACCTGTCATCCACCGTGCCACCCGTACTTAATTCCACAGTGACAATTGCTTTCGACACAAAAGGGCAACAAAAGTGACAGCATCCTGACATGACAGCTCTGATACTCACTCATTGTATTTGGTTTCTCTTTGAAACATCTCCCGTCGACTAAAGAAGAACATTTGTCTCCTGCGTGTCGTGTGATTGACTGTATGGCGGTTGCGTATTGACGAGCTGCTGTCATTTCTCAGCTGTCCGGACGAGGTAAAAAGCAAGGCGAGGTGATGCCCACGCTGGACATGGCGCTCTTCGACTGGACGGACTACGAAGACATGAAGCCCGCGGACGCTTGGCCGTCCTCCAGGAAGAAAGGTCTGGCTCCAATATTTTACCGCTTGTTCCGATCCTGAATAGCTTTGGAAAAAAAAACAAGTCTCTCATTGTCATGTCCCTCCACAGATAAAAGACGAAGTAAAAACCTCAGCAGCGGGAACGCGACGGTGGACGCTGACGACATCGAACCGTGTGACCACCATTTGGATTGCCTCCCCGGTCAGTCTCCATCGTCGATCTTTACTCACTCGTGAAACGTCTTGAAATGTTGATTTTCGAAAAGGTTCCTGTTGTGACCTGAGACAACACGAGTGCAAAGCTCACAACCGAGGCCTGAACAACAAGTGCTACGACGACTGCATGTGTGAGGAAGGTGAGGATGTACCCCGATTGTCACCCCCTGACCCCCCCCAACATCCTGTACCTTCCTTTTCCCCATCTCTTCTATTCCAAACGCATGCCCATGTCTTCACTTCCTGTTTCCTGGTTTCCTAGATGCTAATCTCCTAAACCGCAAGTTAGCCAAGTCCTGTTTCCTCACTTCCTGTCATCCATCTTCCTGCTCGCGGCCCACCATTTTATCTTCTATGCCAACGCTTATTTTCATCCCTCCCCGACATTCACACACAATTTCCCAAACAGGCTTCCGTTGCTACGCTAAATTCCATCGCAAGCGACGGGTGACAAGGAGGCGGGGCCGCTGTGTGGCGCCTGAGTCGGTCAGCAGTGACCAAGGAGGCTTCATCACCATCTGAGGAGGAAGAGAGGAGCGCTTGTGGACGACGCCAACCGTGACCACTCAGACACGGCCGACCGTATTCTAAAGGGGTGGACATTTTGAAGGACAATGGAATGCTAAACCCATAAAACCTGAAACCCAACCATATTCCAATCCTACGCGAACTCTTAACCTACCCTGACCCCAACACTACTCTCCCCACGACCCAACCCAAACTGGCCTTCATCGTCCTGAACCTCAGTGTTTATTCCCCCCATTTAAATTTTTTTTTTTTTTTACACACTCGATATCATTTCTTTTTGTCTCATGAATATCATCTGCAAGGTGTAAATACGAAGGTGCAACAGATTTTCTTTTTCACCTTTAAGTCATGTTCCGCTCTTGATCTATTGCGGATTTATTTATTTTCAGTGTTGTGCTTTAACGGGATTTGCATTCAATATTAAACAGTTTGTTGTGTAACAAACGAGCGGCACTCAAAATGCCGACCTTGCTTCTCTTTCGAAAGCGTTGACCTTTTTCCAATTATTTTTCTCCTTAGCAACCATCATAAAAACATTTATTTATTTGTGTGCATGCGCAAGATTCTTAAGTCACATTTCAACATTCTTAACTGCGTCAAAAAAATAAGTGAAAACAGTAAAAATAACATTTTTATCATAGAATTAAGTTGCGCCCCGCATTCAGTTCAGGGCGTCGCCTGCCTCCTGCTTGAAGACAGCCGGGATAAGCTCCGGCACGTCCGCGACCCTCGTGAGGATAAAGGGGATTAGAAAATGGACGGATGAACAGGAAGTTGGTCATTGTCATGCTAGGCATTGCTGCTACATGCTATTTATGTTAGCTTCACTTTGGTCAAATTCATTGATGTAACTGATATTTAAGTTGTCATCAAAACCTCATACTTATATGTAGATATTATTAACATTTAGTAGATATAATTTACTCGACCAAAATGTTTGTTTTTACAGTGTATGATGCCCAGACTTCCCTCTCCCCAGCCACTTCCTCCAGCTCTCCCCCGGGGGATCCCGAGGCGTTCCCAGGCCAGCTGGGTGACATAGTCTCTCCAGCGTGTCCTGGGTCGTCCCCGGGGTCTCGTCCCGGTGGGACATGCCCGGAACACCTCCATCAGGAAGGCATTCAGGAGACATCCTAATCAGATGCCCGAGCCACCTCATGTGGCTCCTCTCGATGTGGAGGAGAAGCGGCTCGACTCTGAGCCCCACTCGGATGACCGAGCTTCTCTCCTTATCTCTTAGGGAGATCCCGGACGCCCTGCGGAGAAAACTCATTTTGGCCGCTTCTATCAGGGATCTCGTTCTTTCGGTCACAATCCATAGCTTGTGATCATAGATGAGGGTTGGAATGCGCCAAGGCTGCCCTTTGTCGCCAATTCTGTTTTATAACCTTTATGGACAGAATTTCTAGGCGCAGCCCAAGGGTTGAGGGGGTCCGTTTTGGTGGCCTCAGTATTGCATCTCTGCTTTTTGTAGATGATGTGGTACTGTTGGCTCCTTCAAGCGGGGCTCTCCAACTTTCACTGGAGCATTCCGCAGCCGAGGGTGAAGCGGTTGGAATGAAAATCAGCACCTCCAAATCTGAAACAATGGTCCTCAGTCGGAAAAGGGTGGAGTGCCCTCTGCGGGTCGGGGAGGAGATCTTGCCCCAAGTGGAGGAGTTGAAGTATCTTGGGGTCTTGTTCACGAGTGAGGGCAGGAGGGAGCGAGAGATCGACAGGCGGATCGGTGCAGCGTCTTCTGTGATGCGGACTTTGTATCGTCTGTCGAGGTAAAGAAGGAGCTGAGCCAAAGGGCGATGCTCTCAATTTACAGGTCGATCTACGTTCAAAAACTTCATTTCATAAAATATTTCCTTTTGATTAAATCGAAGAAAAAATATTTTTTTAATGGAGGCGGATGAGAAGGAACTCGAACGGTGGTGGTGGGGGTGGGGGGTGCGAAAGAGGGTAGTGAGGCTGTGCGTGAGTCACATGGGAAGCAGTCAGGGTGCCGTCACATGGTTTGTGTTTGCAAGCCGAGGCTAACAAAGAAAAAGACAAAGTTTGCGTGCTGTGCTGTTCCTCTATTTGAAAGTGCCAGACAGCTTTGAGCCCCGCTCGCTGCCTGTTATGGAAATTCCTGCCATCAATCTAAAGGTGAGCCTGCTTTATTCTTTTTTTTTCAACTCTTGTTTTCGTGTCCCGTGACGCCTTTTGGAACTTCCGTGCACCTTAAAAAAAAACATGAGCATTGCCAAACGGTATTTTGAATTCCAATGTATCCAAATGGACGTGACGAGACGACGACAAATGCCTGCTGAGAGATTCTTGAGGGCACCTTGGCCATCGCTCATGTCACTGCCTCGCGTTAGTCACTTAGGACAACGTTTGCAAACTGTGGCTTGGGGGCCCAAACGTGAACCTTTGAGGGCATCAACTGAATCCCACAAATACTGAAATCAGGGTAATATTTGTTATTGTTTTAGTTGGTTCAGAATTCCCCCTGTTGTTTTGAGTGTGTATTTATTTTTATGGACTTTTTTTTGTTTGTTATAGGCATCTCAATTAACAAAAGCATTTTTTTAAATTGTAGATTTGTTCTTCTGAGTAATTTTATAGAGGTATTTTTATTGTTTTATTTATTTTACTATTATTTCATTTATTTGTTTTATTGTTATTTATTTATTTTATTCATCATCATAAACATATTGGTCATTTGTTTTAGTTTTGTTTTCTAACTCAAAATGTATTTTTGTGTGTATTTTTTTTCACCACGAGGTATTATTCGAAAGTCATAAAAAACGTTTTTTCTATGTTTCAGTGTTATTATTTTATCATCATTATTTTTAACATTATTTATTTGTATTTTCCTTGAGATTACGAATAGCTCTTTACGGAATGATTTGAAATGTCTCTTTATGACGACGTTCCAAATTGTGGCGTCACCGTTCTGATGTGTTTGTCTGTCAGGCCATCGTTCTGGTGCACTGGTTGCTTACAGTCTGGTGAGTGAATACGTTTTTCTTCACCAACTTGAGGAATTTCTCCCCTTGTCCACCTCCAATAGGTCACCAAGCACACACACGCACGCAGACACGCACACATATCAGAGCACACGCACGTTTGTCGATGGCGTGTACACTGCATTGGGTGTTCCAAGTGTGCTTGTGTGTGTGTGTGTGTGTGTGTGTGTGTGTGTCCAGGGGCTGCATGGCGTGGCTGCCCACCTCGTTTGCCTGGGGCAACTTTAGCGTCCTGGCTGTGGGGGTGTGGGCCATCGCTCACAGGGACTCCATTGACGCCGTGCTGATGGTGAGTGTCGCGGTCGGACCTCAAAACGAATCTGGATGTTATAACGCTCGTTTGTTGTCACCGTTTTCAATAAAATGGCCGCCAACTAGCTTCGAGGTGGGATTAGGGACAAGGCTTGCGTTTGCATTTGTAGTCCGGTTGGAGTTAGCACAGATGTGGCAAAGTCAAGGCCCGGGGGCCAGATCCGGCCCCCCCACATCATTTTATTTGGCCCGTGAAAGCAAATCACGCGCGTCAACTTGCATGATCCTTGCTCACAACTCTACCGAAATATCAAATTTTCATGTGTCATAAATAACGCAGAGATTTTTTTCCCTCTTTACACCAACTTGAACAATAATTGAATAAATGATTATAGTCGACTGGACTCGTAATCCATTCATTTGTTGTTGGCAAGTCACAATGCAATGAGACGATGAAACTTTTTTTTTTTGGGTTTCACGATCGTAACGGCCCTCCGAAGGGAGACCCTACTCCAAAGTGGTCCTCGACAAAAAACGAGTTTGACACCCCTGGTTAGCACATAGCGGGAGGGGCGTTGTTCGGAACCGTCTCAGAATTGCGAGCTGAGGGTGAGTGGTTTCGGGTTGTATGGGAAACTTTGGATTTTCAAAAGAGACAACAAACATTGTGGATCGCTGAGTTGAAGCGGTTAGAATGTGAAAGTATTTCACTTTTTGAGGGAAGGGATCACAGTGGAAGGTTTTCTCGTTGTGCTCCTGCGCAGTTTCTGATCGGGATGGCCGTGACCATCTTGACGGACATCATCCACTTTGGCATCTACTACTCGCTGAGCGAACTGGCGTCCGAAAAGGGGCGCGACGTGTTCCGCTTCAGCGCCGGCATGGCCATCCTCAGCCTGCTGCTCAAGCCCGCTTCCTGCTTCTTCGTCTACCAGATGTACCGCGAGCGAGGGGGGGATTACAACGTCAACTTTGGTGAGTTTGGGGCGGCTTCTGCTTCGGCCTGCTTCGCCCGCGCGAGGCGCACCACGTGAAGCCACTTTGCCACCGCGGTGACCACCACGGTTGCATGCAAAACAGGGCAGGAAATTGTTTGGTTTCCATGCGGCCTGATGTGCAAATCAGTCCACATCTTGGGAGTTTGATATGTGTACTCACTGGATTTTGTCGTCCTTGCTGGAAAAGCGGCCTAAGTTTTCTGGAGACAATTTTTGGCCTGGCAGAATTTTCAGTGTCGCATTGGCTGATTTCACCGCATCTTGATGTTTTATGCTAACGTCACACAGCAGGGGCAACACAGCAGGCTTGAGATTCTTATGAGCTGCACGGCGACTGATGTGTCTCTTAATTGGAACCCCAACGCATCCATGAAACATTTTGGAGTTTCCCCAGCAGGCCAAAGCGCTTTTAACAGGCTCGCAATCAGGCCAACACTTCAAATCTGACGTCAAGTTTAGCAAGAGTGACATGGACTGCTGAGCCAATCAGAAGCCCTAAAAAAAAAGAACCGAGAGATGCATTCTGATGCATCCGTTGCTCAATATATATAGTGAGAGGTCATGGATGTGAAACTAAATTTCTTTTTGTTTTCTTTGAAATACTGAAATTAGCTTTGTCGGTTTCAAGGTACAACCTTATTTTGCTCGAGCAGGCCATTGCAGGAAAGTCAAATGGCTGTCATCAGGGTTTAAAAAAAAAAAAAAGTATTTAGTAGAGTGGCACATTGGTAAAGTGGTTTGCACATCTGACTCACAGTACAGAGGTTGAGGGTTCTAATCCGGGCTGCGGCCTTCCTGTGTCTCGTTTGCGTGGGTTTTCTCAGAGTACTCCGGTTGTAAAATATCTTCATTGAAATATCTCAAACAGCAGTAATTAATACATTTCTGAAGTATATTCAAATGTTAGTATGAATAGTTAATAAGTTGAAATAATAAATATTAATTAACCTTGAAATATGTATAAAAACATACCTAATAAGAAGCAAATTATATTTTATGACATCAGGATAAAATTCAACTTCATGAATACTCTTCATAGCATCCTCAATACGAAAAAAGAAACAGGCCATTTTTAGGTTTAAAAAAGAAAACTTGTACTGTATTAATTGTAAATACAAATATGAAAACACTTACAAATACAAAAAAATTTAACATGACTGAAATTTTTTCCCATCGATTATTCCTAAAAATATCGATTTCATCAGATAACACCAGCATCATCGACACACCAAAAGCAAACCCCCTCCCTAAAAAATGCTGTCCCAATATTCAATTTTCAGTGACTGAAAATACTTTTTTTTTTTTTTTTAAATGCATGCTTTAAAAAAACGTTGGTGTGGTGGTGGCCTCTGCCCGAATGGTTTATTGTGGAAGCTTTCGGACATTTCCTTCCTCGCATGCCACTTTGGCCTCGCGTGTGTCTCGTCTGGGAACGTTCTCATGTCCTCCTTTGTCTCCTCCCTCCCGCCCCCCCTTTTTACCTTTGACCTCTCAGACTTAGAGACCTCAGTGGACAGCCGCTGCACGACGGACAGTGCTGACAGTGCATTTATCGGCCGCCGCTATTGACACCCCACCTTGACCCCGCCCCCTCCTCCCTCGCCCAACCCCTTTCTCTCTCTGCCAATCATCTGCCTTCCATTCCCCTCTGCACAGGAAGTGAGCTCATGAACAGGGAAGGGCAAAGAGAACACTTTTTTCTCTCTTTGTCATTTGTTTTTCTATTTATGAGTATGTGTGTGGGTGTGGGTGCGTGTGCGTGTGTATCCCTTCACACTTTGTTTGTGCTTGTTCTCATCGTGTATTATTCATGCGTCCAATCTCCAGACGCCTTGTGTGTGCGTGTTTGTGTGAATATTTGCACAGTCATAATAACACAGTGGTGCCTTGATATACAGTACACGTAACCGCAGTTTTTTGTTTTTTTCTTGAAAGATACAAGCTGTTTGGCTTTGAAACAGCAGAGTTTGTGGAATTCAAAAAAGGAGGCCACAAGCTTTTTAAATACCGGTCCCAGTTGAAGGGTGCTGTCAAACTTAACGGAAAACAAAAGTTAATTGCACCTCGTGGATTTAATATAACTAAATTGCTTTCTGTTAAAAAAGAAGGTCTGCTTAGCCTCATGCTAACGAGCAGTGCAAAACACCATAGACGGGCTAATGAATGGCACTGGCGTTGCAGTGTTAGAACTCTCGAAGCAATATTTGAACACAAGTGGTGGAGACACACGTAGGCAGAAGAGAGATGTTCGATTCATAATTGTCTATTTTATATTTATTGTGATACCGTTTGCATATTTCCTGTATTATATTGTCCCCGTGTAGTCATGGCACGCAGAGTAGAAGGAGCGACACAGCGTCCATTGAATTAAAGCAAAAAAAATGTGGCAATAACTGTTCAATCCTTTGCACTTTTTCTGATGATGTCATTTTAGGAACTCAAATATGATTTTCGTTTTGGAGGGCAGCGGGGTGGAACACATCAATGGCATTTCCATTCATATCAATGTGGAAAGACGATTTGGGTGTTTTGGGTCGCAAGCGTAGACACGGGACAGATAAACTCATATGTCAAGGTACCACTGATCATAATCTGACTCCACTGTGAAAAGTTGCTGATTGAAGGGGTGTTCGGCTTTGTACATATTGGAATAAATATCATGAACGTGTCGCATTGTTTGCAAGTGATGATTTCAAACAGAAACAACGGGCGAGAAATGGGGTCTATATAATAAAATAAAATAAAGTGGTCCCCTGACAATTTTAATTACCGGTATTTCCACGGTGAGATGGTACACTCCAGTTGTCGCTCCGATGGTGACAATTGCTTCAAACAGAAGTACACAAATTTGCCCAAAATGTCATATTTTCTCAAGCAATTGTGGGGAGTTTGTGCATCGTGACGTAACAATCAAAATCATCAAATCGTGTCTTCAAAACACAACACAAAGCATGAGTCCATTTCATTCAGTCGTTTCATATAACGCACAACGGTTGGACTCGACAAAATTTGATTCCGGGGCAGGGAGGGAACACTTAAATTGGGACTCCGACAATTACAAGAAAAATAAAAATGGATTCAAAGATCTCTTTGTAAATGCATGATCCACGTTTGAAGATAATTCATTGTTGAGAATTGAAGACGGGGAACTATGTGGTCCTGAATTGCAATAGTTTGTCACTCTTCAACTCATTCACCAAAATTAACAACAACAAAAAACTGTGAGGCAGTCGTGCTAACCACAAGGTCACAGCGCTGCCTTGAAAAGACTGCAGAAAAATATCGATGCACATATATTGGGGGAAAAATGTGTATATATATATATATATATTGAGAGAGAGAGATTTATTTTCATGATGCCAACACAGAAGTAATCCGATCCCAATGACAAAAAGCTGTGTTGATTCCACAAGAACGCTGAGCAATCCTCCACTCGGTGACGGTGTGCCTTCATTGTCTTGTCATGGTGGGCGTGTCCCCCGCCTGCCTGCAGGTTTCCCCTCCATGAGCCGAAACCGAGACGCGTACCAGTCCATCGACCCCCAACAGGACGCCTCCACCAGCGTTGCCAACCCCTTCAACCAGGCGCAGGACACCAAGGCACCGCGGGCCTACTGATGCCCGCGCGCTAGCGCCACCTGCAAACCGGGCGGCCGAGTGCAGCGCGACCGGCCGCCTGTCTGCTGTGTTCCAGAGTGTCATTGCTGTCATTGTTTTGGAAGCCTTTTCATATCAATATTGTATAGTGTGTGTGTTGCATTTTTTGTTGAAGAAAAGTTGATTGTATGTTGGGCACTTGACAGTTTGTTGGGCGCACGCACAAACGCACGCACAAACGCACGCATGACAAAAAAAAACAGAAATGGTCATTTGATTTGTTAGCAGGCAGTCTATTTGGTTCACGGTCAAGAACGTGAATACAGTATTGAATATCGATCGACACACACTTTCGCATTTCGTGAGCAGTAAAATTGTAAAAATGGGCACACATCCGCATTTAGCTTTTATTTTTACATGAGAGCAAAGTAAAACCGCAAAAGGTTTGCATTTTGTTCAGGATATAAGAACTAAGGAAAATAAATGTTTGCTTTTTTTCAGCTAAGCATAAATGAGTGAATTCTGTTTGGATCTTTGTTTTTTCTTTTTTGTTCATTTTGTTTTGAATTCAATTTGTCTTTTGTTTCATGCTTTGCTGGGTCATATTTTTTTGATGCGTTGCTCGTTGGGATTTTGGTTTTGCACCCGTTCTCCCAAGCCCTGTTCTTAGGGTCTCCCCAATCAACTCCCTCCAGCTACTCGTGCCTTGTCCAGGTGTGCCTCATTGTCGGTTAGCTTGTATTTCATTGCCCGGTTTCATTCAGTCTTTGTCACTTTGTTGTTTTGTGTTTCGTGTCATTGAACGTGAAGTTTATGTTTCCTGCCGCGGTGGCTTTTCGGGTCTTTGTTACTTTGAGCCTTGTTCATTTTAACAAACAATTAATCAAACCACACACAAAACCAGAAAAGAACAGGCAAGATCTGCCCAGACGCTCGGATCGGTAAGGATCTCATTGGGTGAATTGATTATTGACTCTCGTGTAAAAGACACTCAAGATTCATTGGGGAGATGGAGGACAAGGATGTGGAGGTGGGGGGAGCGAAGTGGAAAAGCGCCACGGATGATTAAGAGCGACCTCGCACCTGTGACTCACCGCCCCCGCCACCCGAACCCCCATGCGTCAAGGGCGCACGCGGCCGGTGGCTAATGGAGGCGGGATGCAATAACAGGAAGTCAATTTGTTACGGCGGCCGTGACTGTCCCCAGAGATGTTGTCATGAGGTGTTCAGCTAAGACCTCGTTTTTGGACAATATTGTACACGCAAATGACATGCCGCTGTTTGATTTTTGTTTTTATACAAGCATCAAGTAAAACAGCTAAAGTGGTCTGGATATTGCCCTTTTGAGTAAAAAAAAAAAAAGATAAATATATTCCAGTTTTAGCGCTTCTTTTTTAGATGCGCATAAAGTAAAAGAGAAGAAATGACACAAATGTTGACCTTTTTCCCCAAAAAGTAAAATGACAAAAATGGGTACAAACGCTAGCCTTTGGTTTTTATATGAGCATCAGGCATTTTTTGTCATTATGAGCATAAATAATTTTTATATGAGAATAAAGTACAATAATAAAACTGAATACAAATGTTGGGATTTTATTTAGGATATAAGCACAAAATTGAAGAATACAAACTAGATACAAATGTGAGCTGAAGCTATGCAAACCTCACACAGTAATAAATAAAAACACGTAATTTCCCACAACACAAAATAACGTCCAAAACTTTTTGGGGGTAAATTTCACAGCGTGAGTGAAAAAATTGACAGCACGCTAAACAAAAATCATATTGATCACAACTAATTGTAAAATTAGAGGGAACAAAAGACGAAATAAAACTCAAGAATCACACTGGTCACCTCATCCAACCGGAAACATAAAACATATCATGAGCCGAATTTGTCATTTTTGACCTGAAAAATCCCAATGTGCTTCAAAATGTGTCTTTCTTTCTTGTTTTCCGAAATGTGACTCGGCAAGCTCTGCTATTGGGCAAACAGAATCGGCTCTATGAAAATAGTTCCGTCACTTGAGGGCTGCTAATTAAAAAAATAAAAGGCTGCTCGTTAAACGATCATATGTGTGTTCTTCCTTCTCCCTCTCTTCTAGTTGCTTTAATTGTCTCCTTTTCTTTCTTCGCTGACCCAAATTCCCCTCGGTGAAGATGATTAAACATTCATTTTATCTTCCTCCTCCATCTTTAATGCTCAATTACGGTTGGAAAACTCGCGGCGGGCTTCTCGCTCTCCCCGAAACTCTGAAACGTCTCTGAAACGACGCCCCAAAATAAACTTGGCGTGGCAAAACCTTCCGAGTGGGAGAATAATAACGAGCGAGTCGGCGGACTGTCAGCCCGGCGTGATGAACGACCGCGGGGGAGGCGGCGTGCAGGAACGTGGTCGTTTGTTACCGGGTTGTCACAGTGACAGAAAATGTTTCAGAGGTACCCTATTTCTAGGGGCAGTCACGAAATCCAGCAAAAATGATGAACGGTGGACAGTACAGTTAGTGATAGGGGACACACCGGTCAGATTTAAAATCGACACGGGAGCTGATACAAACATAATGTGTGAAGAGACGTTCACTAGTTTGACCCCAAGAAGAAGTTAGAGCATCCTAATGTCACACTGTGCAGCCCTGGTGGTCAGTTGGACTGCCTGGGGAAGTTTCGAGCCACCACAAAGTACAAAGATAACCTCTACTCCTTCCCAGTGTACGTCATCCGTGGCCAGAATGCGAACAATCTGCTGAGCAGGGACACAGCTACTACAATGGGCTTGGTGAAGCGCATCGAAGAAGTTCGCAACGCGTTCAGGGAGCATGGAACTTTGAAAACAGAACCAGTTAAGATCCTGTTGAAAGAGAATGCTCAACCGTACGCAGTGCATACGGCACGGAGAGTACCCCTACCCCTCATGAAAAATGTGAAGGAGGAAATCCAGCGCATGGAGGAGAACGGCATAATAGAACCGGTGACAGAGCCTACGGACTGGTGTGCGCCAATGGTGCCCGTTCCGAGGAAAAATGGAAAAGTGCGCATTTGCGTGGACTTAAAGCGGCTGAACGAAGCTGTGAGGAGAGAGAGGTACGTCCTTCCTACAGCAGAGGATATCACTGCAGAGCTGAGCGGTGCCACCGTATTCACATCGTTAGATGCGGCCTCAGGCTTTTGGCAGATCCCTCTGAGTCCAGTAAGCAGCAAGCTTACCACATTCATAACACCATTTGGGAGGTATGCTTTCAAACGCCTACCTTTTGGGATCACGAGCGCCCCGGAGATTTTCCAAAGGAAAATGGCTGAGACTCTGAATGGCCTCGGCGTGGCCATCTACATGGACGATATTCTGGTCCATGGGGACACCCCAGAGCAGCACGACCAGCGTCTCGACAAGGTGTTGGAGAGGATAGAGTCAGCCGGCTTAAAGTTAAACAGAGAGAAGTGTGTGTTCCGACAGAACCAGATCCGCTTCCTTGGTCATGTGATCAACAGGTTTGGTGTCAAGCCTGACCCGGATAAAGTCACGGCAATCCGTGAGCTTCCGCAGCCACAGAACGTGCAGGAGTTGAAGCGTGTCTTAGGGATGTTCAACTACCTTGGAAAATACATTCCCAACCTGTCGACAGTGGCCCAGCCACTATATGAACTGTTGAAATCCAAGACAGCCTGGACGTGGGACCACGCTCAGCAGGAAGCATTTCAGCGCATAAAAGATATCCTGTCAACCTCTCCAGTCCTGAAGTTTTATGACGTGAACCGACCCACTGCCGTCTCTGCTGATGCCAGCAGCTATGGCATTGGTGAGTGCTGCTGCAGCTGCATGACGGTGTTGGCAGCGGTGGCGTACTGTTCACGACGACTGTCTGAGGCCGAGACTCGATACGCCCAGATTGAAAAAGAATGTCTGGCAAGCGTCTGGGCCTGTGAGCGGTTTGGGAAGTACCTGTGTGGCCTTGATGACTTCAAGTTGGTCACCGACCACAAACCACTCGTGCCGCTCATGAACAAGAAGGACCTCGACAATGTTCCAATACGATGTCAGAGACTACTTATGAGACTAATGAGGTTCAAGTCAACGGCTGAGTACGCCCCGGGAAGAACTCTGACAGTGGCCGACACCCTCTCACGGAGTCCACTACCGTACCTGGAAAGGAGACTGACACTCACTCAGAAGTGGAGTGTTATGTAGCTGCCGTCGCCGAGTGCACGCCAGCCACGCCACGTAGACTGGAGGCTATACAAGCAGCCACAGCAGCTGATGATGACCTACAAGCGGTGCTACGGTACATCAGGTCAGGGTGGCCGGACTATATCAGCAATGTCCCAGCAGCAGTCAGAGAGTACTTTCCCATCAGAAATGAACTGTCAGAACACAACGGGTTTGTCACCAGAGGAACCCGCCTGGTAATACCACACGTTCTAGGGCAGACATCCTGAATCGGATACACGACGGACATCAAGGTCTGTCAAAGTGCAGAGAGCGGGCCAATATGTCCGTATGGTGGCCCGCGTCTCATCTGAAATCAAACAGAAGGTCGAGTCCTGTCAGGAGTGCCATGAGATGAAGAGCACCCAGCGAAAGGAACCTCTTATTCCAACACTTCTACCCGACGACCCTGGCAGAGACTCGCAGTCGACCTCTGTGAACATAACAAACACACCTACCTCATAGTGTTAGACTACTTCTCCCGTTTCTTGGAGATACTCCACATGCCAACAACCACAGCTTCACAGGTTGTCTTAAAGCTGAAGACCGTGTTTGCAAGGTTTGGCTGTCCAGACGAGGTTGTATCAGACAACGGACCTCAATTCTCAAGTGAGGAATTTAAGGAATTCTCAAGAGACTTTGATTTCCAGCACATGACCTCAAGCCCGCACCACGCCCAAGGGAATGGACATGCAGAGAGAGGAGTTCAGTCCGCCAAGAGGATCTTAAAACAAAAGGACCCTCTGCTCGCCCTCATGAGCTTCCGCTCAACTCCCTCCACCACCACAGGCGTGAGCCCTGCAGAGCTTCTCATGGGCCGGAGAATCAAAACAACTCTTCCGACACTGGAGACCAACCTTCAGCCCAAATGGCCAGATCTGGACACCGTACGAGAACGAGACGCTGCAGAGAAGGAGCTGCAGGCCCTCTACTACAACCGCCGTCACGGTGTCAGACCCCTCCCAGACCTTCACCCAGGGGACAGGGTCTCCACCAAGCTTGATCACGAGAAGGGCTGGACTACGCCAGCAGTGGTCTCGGAGCGTGTGACACCCGCGCTCTTACCTCATCAGCACCGAGAAGGGGACTGTGCTTGGAGGAACCGCCGCCATCTCCGTGTAGCACCTACTCCCCAGCCTGCCCAGGCCACCTCACCCACATCCACCGGAGGTGCTGGGGTGAGTTTCCAGTCTGAGACTGTTGCTGATCCAGAGACTGTCCCTCCAGAAATGTTTTTTAATGAATGCGCACTTGGGACCTCGCTCGGCACTTCCCTCAGGCCAAATCTGCACGTGATATTTGCACAACTTTCGCGGCCGTCAATGAAATGTAAATAAGCCTTTCCCCTTCCATTAGTCAACACCTCATTATTATCCGCAGCAGCTTGTGCGCTAGCGGGTGCTAGCGCCTTTTATTTCTTTCGACACAATTATGAAATGAACGAGGGAAGGCGATGAGGGACGACGAGCCTTGTGTGTTTCTACAGAGCCGTTGTTTGTTTTGAATTGAAATCAATGTTGAAGATTTGGCATTCAAATTTGTGTTGTGGTCGACTGGCAATTCTGTGTGGAGTTTGAATGTGTGGGTTTTGTTGGGGTACTCCGGTTTCCACCCACATTTCCAAAATACGCACGGCGGGTTAACGGAACACTCCAAATTGTACGCTGGTGTGAATGTGAGCGCGAATGGTCGTTCGTCGATGTGTGCCCTGGGATTGGCTGGCAACCAGTTCAGGGTGTGTCCCCCCACCCGCAGACAGCTGGGGTAGGCTCCAGCAAGCCCGCCACCCGCTATATCGATAAGCGGATTAGAAAACGGATGGATGGGTGTATTTGTTGAGCACCTTAAGCATAAAAGCAGACGTGCTCTCATCCCCGACATTTTTGAAAATTCAACATGAGCAACATTCAGCCCGCCCGTAGCAACACAAATTTTGACGGACACGTCAATCGTGAGCAACGCCACAGAAAAAGCCTGGAGAAACTACGCCTGGAAAGACAAAGGAGGGGTGGCATTTTTCGCTTGAAGCAGCCATTTTCGGGCTGTTCAAATACAAACATACCCCACAGCTTGTTACACTTACCAAATACAAATTTAGTAGGTACGTCTATCCTGGTAGACCCACAAAAAGAGTCACAAAAAGCCATGCGTGAAAACACTCAGCAGGTGTAATTTTTTTTTTTTTTTAATTAATTCCAGGTCTTGTATGTCAACGACCTCCTACGAGGCGGAGTTGCCGGCAGCTTTAATTCTATCGGCGTGATTTCTCATGGGGGAAAATGTCAATTCCAAAAGAGGATTCTCGTCACGTGGCGTTTGATGAAGTCACTAACGCTTTGGCCCCCCTGTGGAGCGACACCTTGTCACAGCGACAATGAAGTGTGGCCCCGATGGCGGCGTGACCTCGGCCACTTAGTACCGCCACGCAAAGGTTTCTCGCCTACTGACAGCCCCCCCCCCCCATCTCGGGGAATGTCACGTCCGCTATGTGGCGCAGCTGCAGGTTTGGTACGAGGTGGAGCCACTAGAGCATGATCGGGTGGTTGCTCTTGTCTTGTTCGAGGAGGCGCGTCTGCTTGTCGCTGTCAGCAAAAGAAAGTCCGACACGTCTGCATTCGGTGAAAGAAAAAAAAAGACTTCTTGCAAATTATTTTGTGGACCCTCAAGTTACAGTCCCGGGATCCGGGGGAACCTCGTTTTGGGAACCACGGTTGTACATCATGAGACTTTTGCTCACCCGTCTTGACTTTCCGCTTCCATTGTTGTGTTATCTTCGTAAATCTTCAGCATGGTTTCGGTGCGGTCATCACGGCGCTCTTTGGTCTCCTGGAGCCTGCAAAAAAAAAAAAAAATGGACCGGGATATGTGGACGGAAGGAAAACATGTTTAAAAAGTGGGCGGAACAGAGACGAAACAAATCCAATTTATCCCGGCGGCGCGAGACACCACCTGGGTTCCAGTCTCTCTTTGACCTTGGCGATGGACAGGATGTAGGGGCTGATCTGCCTGGCGATGGTGGTCAGGTAGGAGTTCTCCTGCTTCAGCTGCATCAGGTCGTGAAGCTGGGCTGCGAGGGTCCGGAAGAAACAGATAAAGCGGCGCGCGCGTACACGGGCGAGCCGATAATCGGCCCGGATTTGAGCTTGAAAATGCGTTGCCGGAAGACGCACCTTCATAGATCTCCTGCTCGTTGGTGACCCTCTGAAAGGTCTCCTCCCAGATCTGTGAGGGGAAAACGGCGAGGGTGATTTTTCTTTTTTTTTTTGCCGGGCATCGCCGTTTGAAAAGATGCAAGAGAGGAAGACCTCTTCAAACATGGTCCTCATGGTCTCCACCGTGGCGTACTGGGAGGCGATCTGGCTGTCGATGTGCAGCGAGCGGTCCAAGATCTCACCCATTTGGTCCGTGTTGATGATGGAGTGGTGCTTGGTCAGGTCTCGATGCAACTCCTGGACCTGGTCTTTCAGGCTCTGGATCTCGGTCTGAAGGGTCTGCAGATGAGGCGCACGGATGCGGAAGAAGACACGAGTATTTGATTTGTGAAAGGTTATGAAACTGAGCAAAGAAGGGCGGTTTCGCACTATCCAGTCGGTCGCTCACGTTTTTTTTTTTATGGGCATTTATTTGATCAAAACTGAGACCAAGAAATAGAGTTCGGGCGCACGCTCCATTCAAAACATTTCATGGAAGTGCCGATAAGCAAAAAAAAAAAAATAAATAAAGATTCTTAATTTTCTAATAAGCCAAATAACAAATTTCAACAAACCCCCCAAACAACTAGATCAATGGAACCCAAAGCTTTTTCTTTGGCTTGATGTGAATTTTTGCCATCTCACTCTCATTCCTTTTAACTACTGCGAATAATTTTCCCACAAGACAGTTGAAAGCGCGTCGCCGGTGCACTCACCCTGTAGGAGTTCTCGTAGTTGTTACAGTGCTTGGTGAAGGGGGTCTCGCGCCCCTCGGCCAGCAGGACC
This sequence comes from Hippocampus mohnikei, assembly GCA_026261675.1. Taxonomy (NCBI): domain Eukaryota; kingdom Metazoa; phylum Chordata; class Actinopteri; order Syngnathiformes; family Syngnathidae; genus Hippocampus; species Hippocampus mohnikei. Next base: position 14,547,040 of record JAKGUB010000334.1, on the reverse strand, counting down.
TTGGTGCAGATGTTGCGGTGAGACGTGGGCCTCCGACCGAACACGGAGCCCAGCGGCATCTCGCTGAGGGACTGCGAGCGGCAAGACATGGAGAGAGGCGACTGCAGCCTGAGGTGGGGGGCCATAGGGGAGTGGTGTCAATATCCATATATATTATATAGCCATTTTCACGGCAATACAACACACACCAGACACATACGCTCATGAGATCCAATCAAAAATCTCAAATGTGGCCCCGTGTCACCAATTTTGGGATTGGGGACTTTTGTGAGCGATAACGTATGACTGAAAAAAAAATCTGAGCGCAGTCTTTTCGTGTTTTTGATTGATCATTTTGAATTTCATGTGGTGATGTGCTCTGTGTCAAAATGGTGAAGGGCTTGCCACTTGTTTCGCGCTTTTCTATTCGACGTGCTACACACGGTTGCCTCATTTAAGATAAGAAAACCTTTATTTGTCACACAATGGAGAAATCCCCAATTTATAGCAGCAAAATGATGAAAAGGAGGAGGAGAATTTAGTCTCAGCTGACGAACTATAGTTTTCGGCGGACGAACCAAACCAAGCGGTCGAACAGCGCCCCTGTGGCGGCCGCAAGAAGCTGACGCACGCTCACGGCATTCACTTCGTCACCCCCTTTCTTTGAATGCGGACGTGGTTTGTGTTTGCTAGACATTTTGGACCATATTGAGTGTACTTTTGCTATTATAGGACCGAAAAAGACCCCGCCACAGGCTAGTGTTAAGCCTAAGAAGACATTAAAGAAAATTACGATCGAGTAGAAGAAGGAGATCATTGAAAAACACGAACGAGGTGTGCGTTTGTGTGACTTAGCGTCCCAGTACCAGTACGCTAACACGCAACAGGTGTCAAGGAAGAGGTTTTTAATCAGCAAAAAGGATAAAGAGTCTCCTTCTAAGAAGCAAAGAAGAGAAGCCACACCGGAGGTTGAGTTACCTACAGTCCTTATGGAAGGTGACTCTCCTTCCAAACCGTAACTCCCTCCCTCCTTCCCCCTCCCACTCCATTCCATCAAGCCATCAACTACGATCACAAAGGTAAATAAAACGACTTTATTATACAGTACAGTTTATTTCTTTGATTTCAATACAATAGCACATTTATTATACATAAAATAAGGTATATTTTGTGTAGTTTTAAGGCTTATTTAGTCGAAAATTATGTTTATGGGGACCTGGGAACGGATTATTCTCATTTTAATGGTTTCCTATGGGAAATAAATGTTCGGAAGACGAACTTTTCGTCTCACAAACCTTTTCTGGGAACCAATTAAGTTCGTGAGCCGAGGTACCACTGTATTTTAAAATCATGATGACGCAACATCAGAAGCGCCCGAGGGTTCCGTATCTTGCTAAACGACACTTCAACATGGCCGAGGATTAAACGCCAACCTCAGGATGAATTAAGATCCTCCCCAACACACAAAGCTCATGTCTCAGCCGAGATGTATCGCTTCAACATAGTTCTTTGAAACTACTTTCCGACGAAGACAGAGATTTGGCGGCATCTCGCATCGTCTTGGGGTGTTTCAAAAAGAGCACCAAAAAAATCGTGAATCGTGTTTTTCAATGAATGAATAGCAAACCATGACTAAGCGAGGATTACTGTTTATCATCGGAGGGCTGAGTATGGCTCTCTTTTGATTAAAAACAAGAACTGCTAAATAATTTAGTCAATGTCAATAATTGCATCCAAATTTCATCACGTAGTCGTCACTCACACTCAACAAGCAATCACCGCATCCGAAACTCGAGAGCGCAGAGTGACAAACGGGCACAGCGGCCGCGGTATAATAAACTCACGCCAATTTATCGATCGGTCCGTCACGGAGGCTTGAAGACGAAAGGCTGCAATCAAGAAACGGAGCCGGACTCCCCGACGCGCCTGCACGGATCTGCCACTCGCCGCGAGATAGGCCAGTTGCGCCGCTTTTAAGAAATACTTTGCCCGCCCAGTGACATCAAGCGGCCCGGAACAAAGCCGCTGCGGCGTGCCAACTCGTAGATTAATTCCGGAGGCTTCTGTGAAATTATGTTAAAAATAGTTCTGGCCGCTCCCCAGGCCTCTTTGCGTGTTGAGTGGTGAACAGTGTGATGGAATTACAAGTGGGGAAGGACACGAAGTCGCAACAAGACTTGATTGTTTTTTGGGGCTTTTTTTCTCGTGTTAGTCCTCAGTAACCGAGTACAAATATTTGTTTACTGTACTCGAGTATGTTTTTTTCACATCTCCTTACTTGAGTATTTGTTTTCCTGGTGACTTCTTACTTTTACTCACTCCGATACATTCGACGCCTTTTCTCACTGCACTTAGCAACGCAACATCAACGAACCCGTTCATGGTGTGATACATGGGGGGAGGGGGGGGGATCCAATTAAAGAGGGTCCGGCAGAGTGATTTCAGAGTGCTAACAGCAATTGACCAACCAGCGAGATAAGCCTCACTGTTACTTCCTGGCTGGTTGCTACGCAAGCAAATCCCAAATATGGGCAAGCTTTGGGGATTTCAAGTCGGGATGCCTCGCAAAGTGCCAAATGTCCGGCCTGCCCCGCCGGCTTTCCTGGAACGATGGCAACGCGCCGACGCCACATTGGGTGGGGCGGGGGGGTACGCGGAAAACCGAATGTCGGAAATTATCTCACCTCGTGGCGACGCTGGAAGACCCGGCGACTGATGGGGCGCAGCGCTGGCCAATCAGAAGCAGCGGCTCCAGACAGCGGGCAAACTCACTGCGGTATTCTGTGTTGATCTGATGGGAGGGGGCAGGGGGGGGTGTTCTTACAGTGGAACCTCCACATTACAATTTGGGAAATTTGTCAACTTTGAGAAATAGGAAAACAAATGCAGATTCGTTGCATCAATCCAGTCCAGTGCATCACTGCGCTTGGCACTGACTTTGCTGCTTTGCACTGGTCTGAGGCGATGGGGGAGCTTGACGATCCGCTTCAGTCGCTCCATCAGTTGCTGTGGAAGCAAAAACATCTTCATCCACACGGACTCGTTTGAAGACAGCGCTCAGTGCACGGCCACAATATCGCTGCAATGTGTTTGATGTTTCTTGCTTGGTGGAATCCACTCACGTAACCCATGTCCAGAAACTCAAACATGTTGGCTGAGCTGAGGAAGGCTGAGCACGTGACCAGATGAACCTGCAAAAAAGTACGGGTTTGAAGTGTGCAGTAGAGTTTCAAATTGGGGATACAAGATTGTGGTTTCAAATTAGATTTTGGAATTACCGGTATGTCGGGTTAAGGTTGAAGGCCAGGGGTTCAAGGGAACATTTCAAACTACGGTTCTAAATTGGGTTAGGGTTTCAAATAAAGGTTAGAGGTTCAAATTGGGGTTTGGAGCCACCGTGTGTGTGTGTGGGGGGTAGTACCTGGAGTGTTGGCAGCAGTGAGGTGAGGTGTGACAGCTGCTCCTTGAGCGCTTTCTCCTTCTCCTCGTGTTGGCTGCACGCACACACACACACACACACACACGCACACGCACACACACACACACACACACACACACACACACACACACACACGCGCGCGTAATCGCTATAGAGTCCAGCCCAAATGGCGATTCTGAACGTGGCCCACATTTCCACAAACTAATCTGTCAACGCTCTCCCGTAACAGCACTCAGGCAAATTCCGACTCAAATAGCCTGGACCGGCCTTCCAGGAAACGGCCGGCCAGCCAGCCAGCCGTCGGTTCGGCTGGCCCGCTTCCAGGCAGTGGCAACCCCGACACAGCGCAACCGGATCATTTCCTTTCCAATCCCAAACGGTCAATCATCGGGAATAACAACATTGATTGGTCATTCCAATCGAGAACGTCGTCTTTTGTGACTCACGACGGCAACGGCTGTGGCGGCGTCAAATCAAATGCTTATTATTAATTCATATTCTATTGAAAGGAGGCTTTTATCAAAGGAGTTGGCCGCGTCGACCAATGAAATGTGCTTCGGCACTTTAATACACAGTTTTGGGCCACTTCCTCTAAATTCTTTGCGTTGTGGAATTTTAATAATTTAGCAAATATTTTCAAAATAGATGTCGTCATTTGACAGCAAGCTGGACATTTTGAACATTGCAGTTGGTATATATGACATTGTAACAAATTTGGAATACCTTGATAGTAGAAATCCCAAATTTGGCATATTGACGCCATTATAAATTCAAATTTCCAATAGACTGTAAAACTGGTGTTTTATCGTGCATTTTCTCAATTTCTGCACAAATCACATCACCGGCGGCTCACCAATACTATCAAAGCTTGAGAATTGTGGTAGTGAGTTTTTACCTCACTTTCCACGAGATGGCGCTTGAGCCTAAGATATCATTTTCGTGCCAACTCTTTACGTCATTGAGAGTACTTCCAGTTCATCATTTTCATTCGAATAAACGGTGTAGTTTGTTGCGAGAGGTTTTTTATGAGAGGTCTATTTGCATCTGTGTGTGTGGATATGATCGTATGTGCACGTCACATAGAACAGTACTGACCAAAGACATCAAAGCAGTATTTTTCCGCCATTTTGTGCACATTTGAATGTGAGGTCGTACGTGTCTCTTGCAGAGACGTCACCCAGACAGACTCAACTTCCTGGTGTCACCTCTTAAGATGTCCCACCCGCGTATGTTGCACATAAATTACATTGGTTTGCACGTGCACACTTGCGCGCAAAACAATGTAATGCAGTTTGTAGAGCATTGCTAGCTGGGTGTTTTTTGAAAAATCAGGTGTTATTTTTTGAAAATCGACTTTTGAATTGGTCAAACTGTTATGCAATGCACGCCCCGGCCGTGTGGGCTCGTAATGAACGTGACGCGCTCCGCGCGCGTTCACGTGAACGCGCTCAGCACATGCGAAACAGCCACGTTTTAGGAGTGTACTTACGGCCATTTGAAATGATGGGCTCATCAGTCTTTTTTCTCGTCTTCACGCCAGTAGATCGCGCACGCACAATGTACATTTGTGCACGGGCATGCCCAGTGCTCTGATTGATTGGCATGATTGGCTTGTTTGAGGGTGCAGCACGCGCCAAACTCAACGCGTAACGATAGTTACTGGCTGGACGTTGTTTTGAAAATCAAGTGTTATTTTTGAGAATCGACTTTTACATTTATCGAGCGGTTCAGAAGATGAATGAATGAATGAGTTTTACATTTGTTTATGCACGTAAACACACCAACACTGCAACTGCAGCTGCACAGCAGCCCGTGCAGCAGCTGCAGGAAGAGGACATGCGAGAAAAGAAAGCAATACATATAGCTTTTAAAACCGCTTCATGCTTGAATTATTGTGGCAGATGTGGAAAGGCCAATCCGCCACAAACACACTACAACCATTTGTTCTGATTGTAAAAAAAAAAAAAAAAAAAAAAAAGTTTTGTGTTTGTTTTTCGTTTTGTTATCAAGTTTGCATATTAGTTGCTGGTTGTTTTGTTTGTTTGTTATAAAGTATGTTACTTCAACATTTTTCATAGTTTTTGTGACTTTTATACTTTTTCAAGGTTCTAATTACCATGTACAACATTTTTCACTCTGATATCTATATAAACGCTATACACAATATTGGGCACATAGAGTTAGAGTTACTTATATAGAGTCATAACCCAATACTCATTTTGTTATTCAAGAAAAAAGTAATGCAAACTATATATGTATGGCTAGATCTAATGCCACTGAACATTTTGAAAGTGAAAAAAATTCAAAAGTGAAAAAGTTGTCACACCTCAAAGCACAACCCAATTTGGGACAAATATGTTTTATGTCACATTTTTTTAAATGGCCATTACAGAAAAAACAGGCATGAAATACAATTCTGTTCCTGCGGTTTGGTGACATATTCAAGGCTCTATTTATGTCATATGCAAGATTTGGACTGGGTGGGTTTTTGTTTACATATGCAGCATAGTGACTATGTGATTGACACACTCCTGCTGCTGCGGCTCATAGAGGGCGCCAAATATAAATAAATAAATAAATAATGATATGTATGTCTTGGCCTGATGCCACTGAACATTTTGAAAGTTGAAAGTGAAAAAATTCAAAAGTGAAAAAGTTGTCACACCTCAAAGCGCAACCCAATTTGGGACAAATATGTTTGATGTCACATGTTTTTAAAATGGCCATTACAGAAAAAACAGGCATGAAATACAATTCTGTTCCTGCGGTTTGGTGACATATTCAAGGCTCTATTTATGTCATATGCAAGATTTGGACTGGGTGGGTTTTTATTTACATATGCAGCATAGTGACTGTGTGATTGACACACTCCTGCTGCTGCGGCTCATAGAGGGCGCCAAATATAAATAAATAAATAAATAATGATATGTATGTCTTGGCCTGATGCCACTGAACATTTTGAAAGTTGAAAGTGAAAAAAATTCAAAAGTGAAAAAGTTGTCACACCTCAAAGCGCAACCCAATTTGGGACAAATATGTTTGATGTCACATTTTTTAAAAATGGCCATTACAGAAAAAACAGGCATGAAATACAATTCTGTTCCTGCGGTTTGGTGACATATTCAAGGCTCTATTTATGTCATATGCAAGATTTGGACTGGGTGTTTTTAATGGATTGTGCGGGAGTTTGAAAATCAATTGTGAAGATATTGTCTACTAATGTCGCTGTCCAAATAGGGTCAACGTGATATTTTTCCACACATCGATATTAATCTCCCCATATGTGCTGTTATTTTTAGAAACCATTAGCCAATCTTTCGCGTTGAAAATAGTTTGACAACAAATCTACGAACTCTTTTTTTTAATTGGAAAGGGCCAATAACGCTCGTTTACAGTAGTTAACAGTTGGTCGTGACGATGGTACTTGGAGTCAGACGTACCTTTGTGCAGTCTTCAGCAAAATCTTTTTCCTCTCAGCCAGTTTTTCCTGTCACAAAAAAAAGCATTCTTCGCAACGATTAATACATTATGAAAAGTGTGAAAATATTCACGTACTTCTCCCTAAAATTGTTCTCGTCTCACAGTTAGATCAACAGTGCCCCCCAGTGGTGACATAGTGACATTATTGTGTGGATTTTTCTTTTAGTGCATGAGATTGAAATGACATTTATTGTGATGCCCCTTCTACTGCGCGGCACATTAACCACAATGCAGTACCTCAGTTGCATTTATAGATCAATCATTTTCACTACATTTTTAATGATTCAGAAATCAGCTTTCGTGTTTTGGTTGAAATTGAGATGAACTCGATTGCCTGCAAACTGTTGAAGAGAGAGCAGATGGCGCTCTCCTCCTCCTCCACGTTCAGACAGACTTCTCCTATCATGGACCTCAGCAGGAAGATGGCCTCTCGGGTGGACGTCTGCAGCTCCTTCACCACCTGTGTTTGTTGGAGGCAGGAGGAGAAGAGGCTTTCAAATTATGACACAACTCTAGTGGCGGGACCAACAAATTCATGGGACATTATTTTTAGTATGTATTTATTTTTCTGATGACTTTTTTTGTGGTCCTAATTACATTTGAAAACTAACTGATATATGTACTTTCAACCCCTTACTTTGTCCAAAAGGGCTTTCTTCAACCTCGACTAGTAACAAAATGATGTAAAAAGGATCAACTTCACCATCATGTGACTAATAAAGATGATCTTACCATATCTTAAACAAAATGTAAACAGAAGCGAGATAAAGCCCATTGTCGTTGAGATCTTGATTGATGGTATTGGCAGTGGGACAATTTATGGGTAATTTATGGGTATCGGGTATTGGAGTTGAATCAGTGGTTCAACCAGAGTATGTTTTCCACACAAGTATGTGAACTTTAATTTAAATACAGAGTGTGATTACTTTTGCCACCTCTGCGCAGCTCTCTGTGACAACTCTCTTACCAGCACGGCCTGGTCCAACATCTCACATCCTTGCATGTAGGCCGTCTCAATGTCAATGCAGTGAGTGCGACTCTCCCTGTGGAGTGCACGCACGCATGCGCACACACGCACACACACACACACACACACACACACACACACGCACGCACAAAGGGAAGGTGATGTCACAAGGAGGACACTGTTGCGCAGTCAAATTTCTTGTGTGGCACGTTAACTCACACTTGCATATCCCTGAAGCACTTGATGCAAAGCATGGACTTGTTCTCGGTGGAGAAGAGGATGTAGGGCTCCTCGTGCAAAACTGACGACACACACATACTGAGTTTTACTCAAAGGTTCCAAATGACTTTTGAGGTAAAGTAATTCTCCCTCCATCATGTGTGTTGCGTTCCAGAGTCCTCTAGCATGAAGTGAAAATTTCCGTTTTGGCTGTCACAAGGTATACCAAGTAACAAGTTGTGCTCTGACTGGCAAGTCAGAGGACAGGATAATTCTGTTGTGAATGATTGTTGTGACCTTGTGAGGATGAATTAAAAATCTGATTGGCTAATAAAACACTCCCATTCCACTACTGATTCAGAAGACACAGATGAGATTGCGGGCCAGTAAAAATACCAAATTGCTCGCAGACATAACTTTGAACACCGTCGAAAAAGACTGTTGGCTATAAACAAATGCAATTTTATGCAATGAATGTGATTTAAGTTGAGAATGTATATCAGAGCTTCTGATAGTCTTTAGGCTAGTAGAAAAGACCTTGCTGACCCTAACCTTCGACCCCTGTCAAACTCAAGAAGAAGTGCGAGATTTACAAAGCATCTCTCACCACACTTTCTGTGCTTGGCTTTGCTGCGCTTAGATAGTGAGACGATGTCGTGGTGGGCGAACATTCTGGCCTTGTGTGTGAGCTCCCTGCAGGCGCAGCAGAGAGGCTGGTTACAAGTGTTGCAGTAGAACATCACACCTGTGTCCTGAACACAAAGAAACGGTTGAAAGAAAGAACACAAGGCAAAAATAGATTCATCATAATTTGTCACAAAAGAAAAAAAATAACTTTGTTGTTGTTGTTGTTGTTGCGATGTTGTCAATTTGAACCTTTTTGTTGCTCTCCTGGTCACAGTTGGCGCACTGCACAATCTCCTCGGCGTCTGCGTTGTTGTCCACCAGGAACTTAAGCAGGCGGTCCTCTGGGGGGAGGCCATTGTTCCCCTTTATGACGGACGGGTACCTGTAAGACGCAAGAAAATATCGACTGTGGACAAGTAATAAATCCATCCATCCAATTCTTTTAGAGATTAAAGTTGAGTTGTGTTGAGTGCCAAACTCAAATCAATTCAACCTTCAATTTATAAAGCACTTAAAACCAACAACCACATCTGAAAAAAGTGAACATCAATAAAACATAATAGTCAACAAAATAAACAGACAAACGAATGAATTTAAAAAGTGTCTATTTTAATTTAAATATACAAGAAAGGTGTCTTTCATGTTTTCCCCACAAAAATTAAAATACATAGTACACATGTATGCACATACAGTAAAACAGACTTTTCATTACTAATCATACATGTCAGAAAAGTATTTATTTTGTCTTCATAATGAAACATTGTGAAACTCAGACTCTCAATTCAACTTGTTTGTTTAGCACATTATCATACAACGTGTGCAACACAAAGCGCTTTCCAGTTAAAAGAAAAACCCTAATCGAAAAATGGAAGATTATGGTGAAAACGTCACACGACAAAAAATACACGTAAATTCAAAAATGTTGCGTCAATAATCACAAAGGGTCAGGACGCCATCAATCAGTTGCAGTACTCGAGAAAATCAGTAGGAGGAAGTAGAGGCTTTACACCTCGCCAGACACCGAAGAAGAAAATGCGGAAGAAGCCGTAAAGACGTCATAGCTAGCATGTGCTGACCCTGTGCTGTCTAGAAACTTCTCCCGGGATACCGCCGAACGACATTTCAACCATTTGAGCCATGTCTGCCATTTCCCAAGAACACGTTCGAGGGGGGAACGTCTTTAAAGACCTTAGCGCCGACGATGAAGACTGGCAGCCTACCGAGATCGAGAGCTTGTGCATGAACTGCTATCAGAACGGTACGACACGTTTGCTCTTCACTAAAGTCCCCTTTTTCAAAGAAATCATCGTCAGCTCGTTCAGTTGCGATAAGTGCAGCTGGTCCAACACGGAGATACAGTCCGCGGGGCGCATTCAGGAGCAGGGCGTCTGCTACACTCTCAAAGTCACGAGTAAACAAGATTTGAACCGCGAGGTGGTGAAAATGGACAGTGCCACTACCAGGATACCGGAGCTGGATTTTGAGATCCCCCCGTTCACACAGAAAGGCGCCTTATCCACCGTGGAGGGCCTCCTGGACCGAGCCGTGGCCGGACTGGAGCAAGACCAAGCGGCCAGGCAAGAGGCTGACCCGGAGGTGGCTGGCAAAATCCACGCGTTCCTCCAAAAGCTGAAGAAGTTAAAAGACGTGGAGGAGGCCTTCACTGTGGTGATCGAAGATCCGTCCGGCAACAGTTTTGTGGAGAACCCGTCCGCCCCGCTGAAGGACGAGGCCCTGACAGTGTCGTGGTTCCGGCGCAGCGTGCAGCAGGAGAAGCAGCTGGGTTTGCGGGCCGACGACGAGCCGGACGACGAACCGCCACCCGCCGACGACCTGGACACGATGCGGAGCGAGGTGCTAGTCTTCAACACCAACTGCCCCGAGTGCAACGCGCCGGCCTCCACCAACATGAAGCTGGTGCAGATCCCCCACTTCAAGGAGGCCATCATCATGGCCACCAACTGCGACGCCTGCGGCCACCGCACCAACGAGGTCAAGTCGGGCGGCGCCACCGAGGAGAAGGGCACCAAGATCACCCTGCGCATCACCGCCGCATCCGACATGACACGGGACCTGCTCAAGTCGGAGACCTGCTCCGTCTTAATCCCCGAGCTGGACTTTGAGCTGGGCATGGCGGCGCTATGCGGCAAGTTCACCACCGTGGAGGGCCTTCTGACGGATGTCAAGGACCTAGTGGTGGCCAAGAACCCCTTCGTGTGTGGCGACAGTGTCGACACGACCCGCGTGCAGAAGCTGAAGGAGTTTAGCGAGAAGATTGACAGCATCATCGCTGGGCAGATGAAAGCCCACCTGGTCCTGGACGACCCAACCGGGAACAGCTACCTGGAGAACGTGTATGCGCCCGAGTCCGACCCGGAGATGACGACGGTGACGTACGAGCGCACGTTTGAGCAGAACGAAGATCTCGGCCTGAACGACATGAAGACGGAAGGCTACCAGGAGGACAACTGAAGACAAGCAGAAGTCCCTCCCCAAGAAACTCCAAATAAGATTTACCTTCTTTTTCACATTCTCATTTTATCACCTCCCGTCCTTGAGTTGAGCGCTTCTTGAAAACATTTTAATCATGACAACTTAAGTTATATGGAAGCATGGAAACGTGTTTCAGCATTTAGTCAATATTTTACAAGTATGCTTAATTGCCTACGTACTAGTACGCTCGTTACCTTGACTAGTAAGATAATTGAGCGTGCAAGTTGGACAACAAGGACAACCTACATAGTTACGAGTGAGACGAAACAACGCCACTATTTGACACCCACTTGCAACTATTACGACTATTGACGTACAATTCTACTACATAATATCTCGTACTTCACTTGCAGAGGTCAATTAGTGCACAATTTTGCCCCTTTAGCAACGTAGCTTTTTTTTCTAGTGTGCCTTAGTCGTTCTACTTGTGCACTTAAAAGAGCGTACGAGTGCATGGAAAAGTCAATGCATTAGTGGGATACTGATTAAATACTCCATAACCATAAGTGAGTGGATCGGAAGAAATATTGGGACTTTTAGTTGTGGTGAAGCGACATTTCACAAGAGGGCGCTCCGGGAGTTCGTCTCGTTTTAAATTTGTCAGCATAATTTATCAGAGCAGTCGTCAGAATTAAAAACGGAACTGGGCATTTTTTTTTCAACAACACAATTATTGCTCACACTATAGTTCAATATTTTATTTGGACAATGCCCGACTGGTGATTTTTGGGGACTGTCAATTTTTTTTATGTGAGGCAATATTTCACGTTAAAATAAGTGTTGTCATATGTTGAAAGGAAAATATGTTGACACAGAAGTTCAAAAGCGATTTGGAAATAAAGTTGTCGCAAACCGATTCTAGTCCAGCGTCATATGTTAGCATTTGATTGACAAACTGTATTTAATATGGTTTGCAGCGGTGTACAATGTATGCAAATCTCTAAACGTTTGAGGAATATGCCTTTGAATGTCACTCACAACTGTGCTACATATTATATATATTTGTAAAGGCGGAGGACAAAAAGAATATTTTTATGCAGGTAGTCCCCCAAAACTTTATTTTATTTATTTTGGGGGGTGGGGCAAACATAAAAGCGACCTTTGGGGAACTTCAAATAATGCCAAGCATTATTTTGGCATTGCAACGTGCTTAGTGTGCTTTTGCAATTGCACATACTGGGACGTATCGTAAAAACATCTTTTTCTAATATTTTGACCCTCTTGCATGGCAAAACTCGTGTCAAATCAAACGTACGTGTAGGTCACCAAGTGTTTTGTGAGAGCTATTCTAATCAAATGTATTGTGAATAATGTCAACCAATACTTTGAGAGTACATCGTCATGCTCAAGACTGGCTCACACAGCGTGACCCCACATGTGGCGTTAAAATTGGCGCCACCAGCCTGAAGGTCATCGTAAAGCAGGTGGCGCTCCTTGGTGGGAAAGAATTGGATTGCCGTCATGTGGCCGCGTTTGATTTGCTGGAAGCTGCTGCTGACTATGTCGCCAAATGCCACTACGCTTTGTTTGCTTGATGACCGGCAGGGCTAAATCTGAGACTGGGAAGACGCATCGAGCCCGGCAGCTGTTTCGGCCACTCAGGCCCGCTGAGCCAAGCGGGCGAGTGGAAAATGAAAACACAGAGCCGTCGGCGCTTGCCAAAAGACGTGGGATTCTCCCCCAATTGTCCAAGTGTGTGGAACCGAGACGAAGAGAGGAAGGTGGTTTGACGCTTGGCTCAGATTGCATCATTTGTTGTCAAATGCCTTCACCAGTACAAACGCTGTAAGTTCACAATCAGCCTTTGACCTTTCTCAAGGTGCTGTTAGCACTTCATTTGTGAGACTTCAAGGTGGAACGCTCCAAGTTAATGTTCATTTTGCATGCGCACATGCTGTACAATAGTCAGTTTTGGCCCAGGCCAACACATTCCTCAGAATAATTGTCTATTTAAAAATGTTCCGGACATTGCTTCTTAATCTTCAATTATGAAATTATAAATACTACACAGCAGTCAAGTACTTTTGCAAAACACGGTATAGGTACCCAAAAAGGTAATTTTTGTGGTGAAATTTTCCATGCATTTTGGCACAAGAGACTCTCCACACTTTGCTTTTTCATTCCTACATATATGTGAACGCTTGAGATACTACATGGCGTACTTGACTGGTCCCAGCAGCCCAGAGGCAAAATCAACTTGTGTAATAAATCCTTTACTTTATTGTTTTGAACCGATATCGTTGTTTTAAACCGCCCAGTTGTTGTTCCATCTCTTACCCGCAGAGGGGGCAGCTGAGTCGGCTGTCGTTGGTCCGGCCCAGCAAGCAGCGGGCGCAGAAGATGTGGTAGCAGTCCAGCAGACACGGCGACTGATACTGCTCGTGGCACAGGTGGCACACCAGGGGGTGGACGTTGGCGCAGTCCACGTTGCACAGGTTGTCCAAATTGCTGAGGATTCCTCCGGCCATCTGCAAATAGGACTCGTCATGAGTCTGGGAGTTTTTCATCTCCCTTCAAGGGTGCGTTTCATGTCAAATATATTTTTAAATTGTTTTATGCAAGTAGTTGTCTCTCTGGAGCCCACCCACACATCAAGGGCAAGATGAATTAACAAAGTCAATATTTCTGAATACTCTTGGAGTCAGCCCTTTGGAATTTTGCCATAAGATGATGTCACAATTCGGCTAATTTACATATAAACCGCCCCACATCAAGTTTCTCCATCCAAGACTTAGATGCTGGCCTGGGTGAACATCCACAGCCACTTTCAGTCCACGGCTGAATTGCAATGTATGTCACGTCAAAGCCAATGGGTAAGCAGAGCTGCGGTGAGATGGCGACACATGCAGATATTAAAACGGTTCACACCAATTAAGCGAAATTGGATAATTTAACGCAGCACAACTGATGATCTCTTAGGCCACAATAATGTGTGGTTGTAAGTCACTGTAAAAGCGTATGAAATGTAATGTTGCCTGTAGTTGACTAGCAGCCAGTCCAGGGTGTAGTCTGCCATTTAATTTCAATATATTCACGTCAAATATTCCAGTTGCACATTTACCACCGTGAAGGCAGCCTGAAGTTCACCATGCAATCACATGTGAAAGCAACGCCCCCCCCCCCAAAAAACAGATCTACCTACCACCTTAAATGCGATAAGCAGCGTAGAAAATGAAATGCGGTGTAGTGTATAAAGTGCTGCCTCCGTGAGTGAAAATGCTCTTTCTCTTCTCCACATTCCGGGCTTTGCTCACACAATTAGGAGCTGGTCACCAAGTTGCAAAGCTCTCGCCCAGCCACTGGTTGTCATGGTAACAAAAAAAAACCCACTAGCCATTGAACTCTGGTTATGTGTCAGGGTGGATCATCACTCAGAACCATGAATCTGCAGTGGACTACTGTACTGTATGTGTCCTGCAAATAAATGACTATTGGGATAGGCTTTAGCTCACCAGTGACCCAAATGGGGTTAAAACACGAAAGAAAATGGAAGGATGTCCCCTTTAATAGTCATGTCACTGGCATACGAGGGAAGACACTCAAACATGTTTTGTACAGTCACAGCTCGCTTGTTGCTAGCCTGTAACGGGAATCAAATGACTCCCACAGGGATTAAAATAAACCACAGGAGCTGCGCTCTTACCTTGACATCTGATCGGCGCTCGCAGCGTGAGAAAATCCACAAACAGTACAAAAGAAAACTAGCTTTAACTCGACAAAGTCAGAGTGTCCAGTGAGCGTTGTCTTACCTTTCAGTGGCGCTATCAGCCTGCCCTCAGCAGGAATGCCAACTATGCTTCAATAGTAGGCCCTCGGGTTGCCTCTGCCAGGCAGCTGACGGCACACACCTCGTGCCGCCACCACCACCCCTCGCTCACCTCCCCTCCCACAAAAGTGCAACAGGGACATTCAGTTGTCCAAGTGATAACTAGGACTCAGCCCAAGTGCACGCGGGGTGCTGGATGGATGGATGGACTTTTTGTGTTAGCCTAGCTTGCTCTGAGTCCCACTCTGCCCCATTGTCGCATGGTGCTCCACAGGGTTCTATTTTGTGGCCCCTGCTGTTTTCACTGTATTTTTACATGGTATTTTCTTCCACTCATACGCGAATGACAGTCAGATCTGTGTCCCGTTGAGCAAAAAGGATGCGTTCTCCTTCAGACCACGTTTGTCGTGTCGAGAGGAATTCAAAGCCTGGATGTCACAAAATCTCTTAAATTTCACCTAGAAGAAAACCAAATTTATGTTGTTTGGTCCCAGTGGCCCTTGTACGTTCCTTCCTATTGACCTGTTCGAATCAAGATCATAAATAAATTGAACCAAAAAAAAGGATATTTGTAACGGGGTGAATTTCAGCGTAACATCGATGAATAATTTAATTTAATTTAATCGAGCACCGAATCATCGATGCGAGCTCGATGTCGCGGCTAAGTGTTATACGTCCTGCGTAACCCCTCCTCCTTCCTTTTCGCTAAACGTGTCAACCATGGCGCCGATTGTGAGTACCTCGGCGACCAAACTAAACTGCCCACACACGATGCGGATGATATGTTTCTTCCACGGGAGAGTGTGACAATGTCGCCGAGTGTCTCGAATGTCCCCCGAGAGAGTTTTGACACTTCTCGGCGACTTCGCTTGTCCCCAAATGTCGTTGCTCATGTTAGCTTAGCCACAGCCACACACAGAGAGCCTCGTCGCATGTTTAGTGGAGCAAAGATGATTCATGATTCGTGTGTGTCTCGTTGATTCTTAAGTTGTGTGTTATGAATGAAACTGGGAGTGTGTTGTGTCTCGCCAGAAGAAGCACGTGGTGGTCAAAAAGTCCGGTGGCAAGAGGAAGAAGCAGATCTTAAAGTTCACGCTAGACTGCACGCACCCTGTGGAGGATGGTATCATGGACGCTGCCAACTTTGTGAGTTGGTGTTGATCAGAAATGTGCGACAACTGTCAATCGCAGGCAGGGGTGGCTGTCGAGTGTCCTACATACTCGCATGACATAAGCCAATATCAAATGGCTCGCTTCTACCTTGACTTTTTGCAACACTTCCCAAAGGAACTGCTTCAACTGCACAGTTAAAGTTAAGGTTAGCACTTTCAAGATGGTGATCTATTTAGACCAGGGTTAGGGAACTCCAGTTCCTCGAGATCCATATTCTGCCTGTTTTAGTTCCTTCCCAACTCCAACACATCCGATTCAATTGTTCAGGCCTCGACAGAGCTTACTGATGAGCTGATCGTTTGAACCAGGGGTGTTGGAGTAGGGAGGGACCTATAAAACAGGCAGGATATGGCTCTCGAGGAACCGGAGTTCCCTGACTCTGACAATGACCAGCTCAAAATTAGCCACCTACTACATATACGTAAAACATTTATATCGGATGTAACGTTGCCACTTTGTTTGTTTTTGGGGATGGATTGTGAATACAAGTACTGTTCTTGTTCGCAAATATTGTTCAAAAACAGTCAAGTTGAGCGTGGCATCATTTCACTCACCTTAACTTTAGCACCTTGTAGAGTAATCATACCTCATCGCTCATATCCGACCCTCCCCACCCGCCATGCCGTGCGTGTCATTTGCTATCCTCCGCCAATCTACAGGAGCGGTTCCTGCAAGAGCGGATCAAAGTCAACGGCAAAGCGGGAAGCCTTGGCGGCGGCGTGGTGTCCATCGAGAGGAGCAAAAGTAAAATTGCTGTCAACTCTGAAGTTCCCTTTTCTAAGAGGTACGCTCGTTTTTCTCTACCAACAAGAAGTGTCAACAAGACCCCCCTTCCCCCTCTGCCGGCATCATGTGACCGAGTTGAGTGTTTTGAAAGTGGCACATGCATATGATTTACAAAACGCTGACTCGTGTATTCTGTCCTTGCCGAGTGTGTGCATATACAAAATGACAGATTGCAAACAATTTCCAAAAAGAAAATCACAGTTGAATGAGCTTTGCTCTTGTTTCCATTCTCGTGACAGTTTTCAGTCTGTTCTTCTGTGTGACCATCAACTGCCACTAGGGGGCGACACACAGCAACGTTAGAATTTTATTATTACATTTTTAACGCCTCTTCACCAAACTGCAACTTACCCCAGCCTCTGGAATGAATTATCCATCCATCCATTGTGCAAACCGCTTTTTGCAAGTCAAAATGTATTTGTGTGTGTTTTTCCCTAATAATTACAAATCTTAGCGGCCCTATCTCTTATTGGTTGTACACCTGCCAGGTACCTCAAGTATCTGACCAAGAAGTACCTGAAGAAGAACAACCTGCGGGACTGGCTGCGCGTGGTGGCCAACACCAAGGAGAGCTACGAACTACGCTACTTCCAGATCAACCAGGACGACGAGGAGGAAGATGAAGACTAAAGCTGACACCGTGTTCAATAAAACTCCCCAAAGACGGAAGTGTAATCCTGCCTTTTGTTTTCATTTCACTCCAGGAAGACGTGTGGAAGTTTCCAAATACACCTGCAAAGTATTAGACAGCCCAGTCGGGAAGTGGGGTACTGCGTTGTCAGATTACCATATTTAGGGGGCAGAAAGTAAGAGGTGGCTGTCCATGATGCAGTGCAGTTGGACAACCTTCAACCACAATAATGGACATACTGTATTAATGCACCAAAAACAGAGTTTTATCTTTTAAAGAGCGGTTGGGAATAATGTGTGTGTGTGTGTGTGTGTGTGGACGGGAAAAAGCACATGCCCAAGCAGTAGCAAAAATGATAAAGCATGCCTTAGGAAATACAAAGTACATGAAAACAATTGTTTTCCATGTTTAAAATGGTTTTTCCACTTAAGTGTAATTGTAATTATAACCCATGTGTATATCTATCTTACTGATCTATAGAGCTATCTATATCTACATTTTATATATATATATCTATATATATAGATATATAGTTTTGTGTTTTTTGTAATTGTAAAGTGTCCTTGGGTGTCTTGAGAGGTGCTTATAAATAAAACGTATTATTATTATTATTATATATAAAATCAAACGCCACAGTTTGGTGCATTGACCTTAAGCGAGTTATTGTTTATTAGTTAGTATTATGAGCAACATTGACCTTGCCCAATGAAGAAAAACTAGTGTGCGAGTGCGTTTGGGTGCATGGGGCATCCCGTGTTGATGCTGCGGCAACCATGGCAACCAGGCAGCCTGCCCCCTTCCTCGGTCTGCGTCCGCTTTGGTTTCGGAAATCCTGCAATTAAAAAAAAAAATCCGAATTGAATCGTGCATGCATGAGCGACCGTGTATGAATGAGCATCCTTTGGTTGCAGACTAACTGCTGCCGGGGGACGTTGAGGGGCACGCCGGGGAGGGGTTTCGTTTCGAGTCTGCAGCAGAGAAGTTTGGCGCGCAATTCTGCGGAGGTCTGGCGGGAAAGCTTCCTCAATTGGCGCTCTTTTTTTTCATGACTTAGTGTGTGCAGCTGTTTCCAATCCATTTTTATTCTTATGATTATTTTTGCACTACTAGTAGAACTCCGCAGGCGTCCCTAACTAGTTGTGGCTGAAATTATGGGATGCATCGTCATGGCAACAGACCAGACGTCACAATCTGGGCATGTGTGTTCCATTCCCCCCCTCCCGGCCCCCCCTTCTCCTCTTTCTCCAATGTGTGTTTCTTTTCTTGTTTTTTTCCAGACTGGCAGCCGTCTTTTTTTGTTTTGCTTAGAGAGACACGAGCGGATCTCGGATCATCACATTTGAATGTTTGTTTTTCATCACAGAGCTGCGGATTTAGCGGCGGCTGACGAGAAGAGCAAGAGGAGGAGGACGACGACGAGGAAGAGGAGGAGGAGGAGGGGGTTGGAGAGCGGCGTGCCGAGGGTTAACTTTCACCATTGTTAGCCTAAAAGGGGGCTTTTTGGAGGAGGAGGAGGGGGCGATGAGATCAAGATGCCCGGGTCGCTGAGCAATGAAGACGAGGCGCAGGACGACATGGATTTTGACGACGAGATGCCAGGTGAGGAAGGAGGGAGGGAGAGGCGGGGGTGGGCGAGGGGGAGGCGGAGTGCCCTTCAGCTTATTTAGCGACGCTTTGAATGCTGGCCCAAAGAGAAAGGGCTTGTCCGAGGAGGAAGAAGAGGGAGGAGGAGGAGGAGGAGGGATGGGCTGCAAAAACACGCACAGTCATGCTGTTATTTATGCGCGATCTGGCGTCTTTTGTAAGGGGACGCAGAAGAAAGAGGGAGGGGGGGGCGTTTATTACATGACGGCAAAACGAGAAATGAAAAAAAAAACTGCATGTTTTGGGATGCGGTAGGGTCACCACCACCTTCCAATGCAACATTAGCCCCCCAAGTTTGGTCCAGCCCACTTGAAATGCTCCTCGTGTCCCCCTTGTTGATTATGCATGTGGACGTGTGTCGTCAACGGCGTGGTGGTGGTCGGGGGGGGGGCGGAGGAAGGGGGGTCGCGCTTTAAAGTTGACTGCAAAGCAGATGCCTTCCTGAATTCAACTTTGTCGAGGGTGCCCGTACATTTCAGAGCATTCTCGTTGGGCGTTATGAGCAAGGGCACGACGGGATTGGGAGACGATTTGGAAGGCGAGGCGATTCAGTTTGATTTCATCCACAAGGCAACTCAATGTGCTTCACACAACCAAAAGGGCAAACTCTTTTACAAACAAACGGCTAAAATGCATTCAAAGCAAAGGCAACAAAAGTCACGTACGAAGAATTATGAAAAGGGCGTACATTGACGGAAATTAAATGCATTCACAAATAGCAGATTGAAAATAATGTAAAAGCAAAGGAAGGAGATGAAAAGCTTTACTGATGGAGAATTTGACTTTAACCTCGACTACACATTGTGAAAATAACCACAGCTGCATACAAAGTGCTGTATATTTGATACATTGTATTGTACTTCAATTTCGTTTATTTAATAGTGTCACATTTTTATTATGTACAGTGCATTTCACTTTTTCTATGAATTGTATTTCCTATTTATGAAATTAATCCATTGCAAAGTCACACGCTCATCATAAAACCCTTTGCGTACACAAACTGGATTGACTGTAAAGTGACTTGCTGTGATGCCACCTGACAGAGAAAAACGAAAATCGCTTCTTCTAAAGTCGAGAAAACACGCCCCCCCCCCCAAAAAAAAGCTACTACACTGCCAAGCTGAAGCAAATAGTGCAAGCAGTTAATGTTAGCTGCACAGCTTTAACAATAAATGGCTCCTGGTGTAGAATAGCACACCACAAAATCACGGCGAACCCAATTGGTGACACCAAATACCAAATCCGTTGCCGCGGGCTGAAATGAACTCTTGTGTATCACGTGGGACGTGTGCCTTTTCCTCCATGAGGACTTTTCACATCACAAACCATCAGGCCATGTTTTTGTATTTATTTATTTTCTGGTTCCATCTTGAGAGGCGAAATGTTGCGACAGACCCTCAACATCATGGCGCCCCACCAACATCACCAGCACCACCCCCGCCCCCACCCTCCGGATTGGAACCGTGTCTATTTTGGGCCGCTCTCTGTGAAAGTTGACACCGTTTCAATCCAGCTGCCCGTGCTGCATTCACATTCAGTCTCCTCCCTCTCATTAACGCCTTATCAACGCCGCCGTTTGATCCACTCCGGTTAGCTCCGGCAGATTGCTGCATCATCGGCAATAAACCATTCATGCTAATGTTAGCGCGCCCTGTTGCTGCAGTCTGATGCCGCTCTCCGCCGTCTCCACTTTCTGTTGTCTCGCTGCCCTTCGTCTCTTGTAATTGTAACCCAAAAGATTGCCTTGTTGTCAGAAGACCTCAGAATCTCCCATTCAACACGATGCTTCAGTAAGCGTCCGTCTTTGCTGCAGCTCCATTTATAACCATTTAGATCCGATATGTATAAGAGTATGTGAGAGGGTTTCATTAGTGCTGTCGGTCGTGTTTGCGTTAGGGGTGTTCATGACCACTTTTTTTCAGAACAAATACCAATGCAAGTGACGATACCTGTGATCCTTTTGTCATATTTTATTTTATATAATTCCATTGAAGACAATGGCAGAAAATGTGAACCAAAGCCTTTTCTTTCTGACATAGATTTTGATTCGCCAATGTGTCAAACTGCCGCAGAACGGCGCCAGCTACTGGCAAGGAGGACTCCTTATCTTTTAAATTTTTTTATCGATGGCTGGTATCGTGATGGGCAAATGACGCTTTGTGAACTTGAGGCACTTGTGACATTTTTTTTCTCTCGAGATGGTGCGCTTGGTTTAAAGATAAAGGCTGGTGGTATTAGAAAATGATCTTTAAACCAAGAGTGCATCTCGAGGAGTCAAATGAAGCTTCATGAAGCACTTGTGATCATTTCACAAGTGCTTCATGAAGCTTCATTTATCCATCAATATCGGTACCTTAAAATATGGCTAGCATCGGCTCGATACTGATACCTGGTATTGACACTCTTCCATACCTAGTTTCAGTAGTGTTCGCGAGAGAGTTTGAGTGACGTGCATGGGAGCCTTACATGTGTGTTTGAGACAATGTTTCACTAGTTAGAATGAGAGTGTTTCAGTTGTGTGTGCATGGCAGAGAGAGAGAGAGAAAAAGAAAGAAAGGGGAGTGTTAGAGTAGTTTTAATGTGTGAGAGCATTTGCTAAATGTAAAAGAGAAACAAAAACAGCGCACGTGAGCCTTCCTTTATCACTCTCAACCTTTGCCGACAAAAAGAAAATGCCCTAGTGGCCAAGAGTTGAGAGCCACGTCTTTACGGTTTATTTTCTTGTGAGACTGTTGGCCAAATTTCAAAAGTATCGACTTTATTTATCATTTAGTATAGATTTTCCACGCAGGGGCCAAGTGTGTTCACTGCGGTGGTGGTGGTGGTCCTCATTAATCTCCGCCGGCCCCTTCCTGCAGCCAGGAAGGTCAAAAGCGACTCTGTCGTCTGTCGTGGCTTTGCGAGGCTCGTTATCCCGCCGGCGGCGCGCTCCCCGTGACTGATGCAACCTGCCGCTGACCTTCACCCTTTCCCACCCCGCCCCGTCCCGTCACGGCGCGCTCAGCCGGCAGAGAGAAGATGTCGTTCCCCGAGGGGACGTCACGGGCCATTTAGCGGCGTAGGCGGTGGGGGCGAGTGTGAGGCGAGGCAGGTGTTGAAGGCGGCGAATTATCGCTGCCGCTGTCACACTCTGTATGTGAGAGGCTGTGATTTGTGTGAATGGCTGTCAGCGATGTAATCCAGGATTGTCTCTCACGCGCACCATTGAAATGCTGTCATACACACGACTGAAAAACTGGCACACTTGAGATATTTTTGTTGTTGTTGTTGATCACACACAACTGAAATGTCTCACACTTGTTGAAATGCTCTCACATACCCTATATCTCAAACGTACTGCTGAGAAACTCAGATTTAAACTTATTTCAGGATGATGTGTGAGAGGACTGCGTGTGAAAGCGTTTTCAGTCCTACATGAGAGAGTTTGAGTGGTGTGCATGACTGTGTTTCAGTTGTGTGTGAGTGCATCAAAAATGTGTGTGTGTGTGTGTGAGAGAGAGAGAGAGATAGCATTTCAGTCCCATGTTCAGTTTTAAAGCCTGTAAATAGATTGTGAAAGTGTTTCATTAGTGTAAATGAGCAAAAAAATAACACTAGGGAATAATTGGTGGGGGAAAGAAATTTTGTTGGTTTCGATTTTTATTCTGATCTAAACATTTCCAAATTGCCATGCTGGTTCCAAAATTTCCCCAAAGTTTTTTTTGTAGCACATCAATTTTTTTTTTCCTCCACAGCTTACCACGGATTCGCTGAAATAAGACATGGCAACTGATTACGACTGCACTCGTTTCCAGCTACGTGGCTACTTGTTTGTGCGCTGACAATTGAGACCGTGCCGTGAGAGGTGCGCGCGGCTCCCACTCGGTCAGTGCTGTCAATATCGTTTAAACAGAAAGCTCGCAGGGTAGAAATTACTGTAAGAGGAGTCGTGCGAGCTTTTCTCTTCACCTTGGAAGCATGGGCAAACTAAGTTTGATTTCATTTTATGCTCTTTATTGAGTTTTTGGAGCTAAATTATACCTCTTCCATTTTAGTGTTTTATTTAAATACCATTTCTTTCTTTTTTTTTCTCAGGAAACAGAGATTGTACAGCTGAAAAATTTGATGTGATCAGTTTTGGATTCCGCACCTAAAAATGTAGTTAGTGAGCAAGATTAATACAGTAATCCTGAATGAAGTCCCTGATGGGCCCTCGTGTATTTGTACCTCGGAGGAGACATCTTATTTATTTACAAAGCAGTTTGAAGACAGCAGCGCCGCTTTGACTTTTGTTGGATGTCTAGATTAGGATTAGTTAACAGTGTCACTGTCTGATAAACGGCACATCGTGGTTTTGAACCAGTAGCCAAGGCTAGCTTGACCAGAAAAACCCCAAAATGTGAATATTTGCGGGTTCACGGAAATAGTCAAGAGAAGCTAGCAGACTGCATGGCTCAAATGTAGACATCCAGATGGCAGTTGTGACCAACCGAGGGCCCCCCAGCGACTGAAAACAAGCGTCTCCATGTGGCCACTTGAAGAAGCGGCGACTCCTGATGTGTCTGGAATGTGATGTGTGACTGCGTGAGGCGGTCTCCCTCCTGCTCGCGCCGCTAAACTGTTTGTTTGACTCAGCCCGCTTGGACCTGAAGGCGGACGAATGTTGGCAGCTCGATCCCAAACGCGCCGTGTAATTCATGCCGCGCGTTAGTAGCCATGTCGTCGGTCCGGGACAGCGGCGAAGCGGGCCGCCCGGCTCAGCAAGTGGGCTCGTTTGTACGCAGACACTTTGACAAGCGGCAGCTGGGAATCGCTCAGCAGGCCTGGGGTCCAAGCGAGGGAGTCCCCCCCGCTGCCTGCTTAGCGCTCCATTTCTCTCAGCTCTGACGTTTTGTTTTCACGATGGCCGCTTGACTTTCACGCACAAGCGATTATCGTCAGGAATGGACACGTCGCCCTGGCCATAAATTCACAATCGTTCCCGTCCCAATCGGAGCGTTCGGTTGTCGGCTGTCAAATGAAACTCAAATGGAACACAATCTCTTCTGGCTGAGTTCCGAGTTGTTCTAATTTCAGTATGATGGCGTCGTTTGGAAACAAGCAATCCGCCTGGTTTCGATTGTGCTCGTCTCCATTGAAGTGGCGGTCAGGTGAATCAAGTCTTTCCCAGCCGACTTTGGGCGAGAGGCGGCGTACACGCTGGCCACGAGCCAGGGCGCTAACAAGCACTCCTATTCACACCTCACAGACAATTTAGAGTCTTCACCGAACCTAACAAGCATACTTTTGGATGTCGCAGGCCTAACGTTCTTTTGTGCGTCCAGATGAGGAGGACGCGCGCGCAGCGCTGCCCCTGGCGTCTATCGGCGGCTTCTTCTCGGAAGACGGCGACTCCTTCAAGCAGCAGCAACAGCAACAGCAGCAGCAGCAGAAGAAGAAGAAGAGCAAGAAGATGAAGGAGGGCAAGGTGGACAAAATCAAGAAGCGGAAAAAGGAGGTCAGTCAACACAGGCCCGCCGCTTGTCTGATCGGCAACATATTCTGTGCTTCACACTTTCAATTAACTACGAGTCCCTAAGCACTAGTACTGCATATTAGATCGTTCATTTATGTACATACGAGCTACTCCAGATGCCGTACTGTGCTAAATGCTGCATTTGAGATTCGATGGACTACACAGACAACACATACTGCCATGCTATGTGTCCTCTACTACCTACCATCCATCCATTTTCCGATCCACTTATTCTCACAAAGCCTATCCCAGCCGTCTTCAGGCAGTAGGCGGGGGACACCCTCAATCGGTTGCCAGCCAATCGCAGGGCACACAGAGACGAACAACCATCCGCGCTCACATTCACACCTCGAGACAATTTAAAATGTCCAATCAGCCTGCCATGCATGTTTTTGGAATGTGGGAGGAAACCGGAGTACCTGGAGAAAACCCACGCAGGCCCGGGGAGAACATGCTAACTCCACACAGGGAGGCCGGAGCTGGAATTGAACCCGGTACCTCTGCGCTGTGAGGTCACGCGCTAACCATTGGACCACCGGGCCGCCCTAATAATAAAACAATACATGAATAATGAAGACTGCAGAACCCACAAAAACAGTCAAACTAAAAATCAAGTCTCATGCCGAGTCAAAAGGCAAAGAATAAAAATGAGTTTGGGTATCGAAGGGGCTTGCCGGTACCTCTAATAGCGTCTGATCCGCAGACCTAGGTGCGGGGGAGCTCAGAGAGGGTAAGGTGGGGCGAGACCATTTCAAGACTTGAAACTAATAATGAGACTCTGAAATATGTGGGGAGCCACATCCGACCTTAAAATCGTCCGTCATCAATCTAACCAAGCTCCCAACCAAGCGAGTCATGATCCAATGATCCTTGCTCGCCTCATCTTCAAGCACTTCACTTTCGTTCCTTCCTTCCGTTAGCCAGAAGAATCCCAGTCGGGATTTCCTTGTTTATCCAACGGGCAGTGAGTGAAACAAAGGCGCTACAGTGTGGAGCCAAGAGGGGCTGTTTTCCAAGCAGGTCTCAGATCAGCCCGCCGTGTTGATTTTACAGTTCAGCTGTGAGGACAAAGACTTGTTTTTTAAGAGCCGACCATAATATTCACTCGTGTGCTGATTGGCTGGCTTGTGTGCGCACGGCACTGCGGTCTTCCCCTCCGAGGCAGAACCAATATGCCGGAGCATCTAATTTGATTAGACTATCAGCAGTTATCTGATTGTTCTCTCTCCGAGGGGGCCAACCATCCTCCTCTTTTGTCTTCTTTGGCCCCCTGTGCCACGTGCGGGTCTCCTCCATCTCGCCCTCGCCTTCCCCGGCTCGTTTCTTCAGCCTTGCTCCCCTCCTCCATTTACGCTCCTCAATTTACTCCCCTCCTCCTCCTCTTCCTCTTTTTCTTCTTATGCATAAATGAGATTTGTCTAGACGGTGGTGGTGGCTGGCGGAGAAGCGCGGGCCTCCGCATAACAAGCTCGTTATGCAGAGCAGTGTGATTGGATGGTGCTCTTCTATTAGCTGCTGTGTGTGTGTGTGTGTGTGTGTGTGTGTGTGTGTGTGTGTGTGTGTGTGTGTGTGTGTGCACGCAGGGTGAACGGAAGGATAGGAAAGAGTGAGAGAAGAAAATTAAATGGGGGTGAGATGTGCAAGCAGAGGAAGTGATGGAAAATGAACAGTGGCAGGGTTTTGAATGTGCGTATGTGTGTGTGCGTGCATTTCTGTGTTGGGGGGGCTGATGAGAATGACAGCAAAAGTAGGGAGAGAGAGAGAGAGAGAGAGAGAGAGAGAGAGAGAGAGAGAGAGAGAGAGAGACTGCTCAACTGTGGTCGCCATGGCAACACTGCCAGTCTGCTGGTAAAGGGTTGGCGGGCGCTGCGGCAATACGAGCCTTTCCACTGCGCCACAGAGCGAAAACGCCCGCAAGTGTGTGTGTGTGTGTGTGTGTGTGTGTGTGTGTGTGTATGTGTGTATGGAAGCAACAGGCTGCAGACACGCACACACACACACATTTGCTGCACTTTAATATGCACAACATGAAAGCAACACAAACAGAAGAGACTGAAAATACATGCAGATGTGAGAGGAAGGAAAACACGAATGCATGAATATGCTAACATAGACACGCGCTCACACACAATGAAGGATGGAACAAACATGCACACACACACACACACACACACACACACACACACACACACACACACACACACACACACCGTGGACGTGTGCTCTGTGGCACAAAAACACCTGGCCGGTGTTGAATCATGCAGCCCTCCAGATGTCTCTTCGCTTACATGACAGAGATGTTCTCTTTGTTCTTTTACGTGCAAAAAACTCAGAGGTTTGTGGATATGGTTGTTATGATGCTGCAATGGTAAAAACAACAAATCTAATGAGATAAGATAAGATATCCTGTATTTGTTATCTTATCTCATTAGATTTGTTGTTTTTTACCATTGCAGCATCATAACAACCATATCCACAAACCTCTGAGTTTACAGATACAGTATAACAGCAATTCTTCAGGTTCAAAATACCCCACACCCCTCAAAAAAATCCAAATTGTACAAAAAGCTCTTTTTTGCAACTCTCATTTGAAGCTTACTGCAGTGTCAAACTAAACATAAAAAAAAAAGACAATCACATATTTTATATTTAAAACAACCTGGAATTTGACCTTATTATGTGCTAGCTTAATGCTAACAGATAATCGGAAATGGCATGGATGGGCTAACAACTAGCATAAAAAAAACATTGAAGCGATTTCCAACTATTTGGAGCAGCATGGCTCAGTGACAGAGTTCTCATCTCCCAATCCGGATGTTGGTGGTTCAATCACTGGCCATTGCGACCTTGTCGAAGTGTCCTTGAGCAACCCCCAGTTGCTGCCCTCAGTCTTTCCTAAAATGGCCCAAAGCTGAACAGTGCTCATTATTTTGTCCTCAGGGAGGCATCCAGGTAAGCCTAGACAGCGAGCAGGACCGGGCGTCCGAGGCGGAGGACGAGGCGGACCGTCCTGAGCGAGGCTCCGGGAGCGAGAGCAGCATGTTCAGTCCCTCCAAGAAGAAGAAGAAGAAGCCCAAGGAAAAGAAAGAGCGGAAGCCCAGGAAGAAGAAACGGGACGAGGAAGACGACGATGACGACGATGACAACGGGAGCATGAAAGTTAGTTGCGCACGCATAACGATTTTCAAAATTGTAACTAATTTTCTGAATGTGTGACAACTCAAACATGATGAGAAAACAACAAAATTGCAATAGCGCACACACAAAACGATATTACCACTGGCAATTGAGAGTCTCCTCCCCCAAACCAGATGTCAGTGGTAGTACCAAGACTGACCTGTGAAGGCAGCAAAGTGCCAAAAATTACAGAGGAACGATGAGCAGTAGTAGAAGAAGATGTACAAGAATCTCTTGCGTGTTTTGGGCTGTTGCCCGTACGCATCAGGTTTTGTGATCGTATGTATTGAACATGTTTAACATTTATGATTTCCGGTTTTGCAAGCACATCGGGGAGGAAAAACCACATTTTGCACACCCTACGTCATCTATATACATAATCTTTAGGAGACACCACAATAATCACCAAGGTTATTGCAGTTAACTCAAATTAATAAAATAAAACAAAAACGCTTACGAAAATGAAGACAAACTGAAATCTTGCATTTCTAATACAAAGTGAACTGATATCTTGCTGTGGACATTTTAAACGCATTAATTTTGGTGTTGCTCAATGTCCGTACAGAAGAAGGGAGGTCAAACAGTTGTTTGAGAATTCTATTTTACTTTACTTACTGTTTAATGACCAGACAAATACTCTCCATATTTTCTTTTTAAATCGTAAAAACTAAACTAAATCAAAGCATTTTCTGAAAAAATAAATAGAAACTAACAAAGCTGCCCTAATAACAAGTTTTGAATTGACAAAAAAAAAAAGTAAAAACGAGATAAAGACCAACAGTAATGAAAAATCCCAAACAACGATAACCCTGATAATCGCCCCTTTTTCTGAAATTTATCTCGATTCTCGCTACGCGTGTGTCCCTCAGGAGCCCAAATCTTCCAGCCAGCTGATGCACGAGTGGGGCTTGGAGGACGTCCAGTACGGCTTCACCGAGGACGACTACAAGACCATCACCAACTACAAAGCTTTCAGCCAGTTTCTCAGGCAAGCTTGCGTTTTTTTTTTTCTTCTGTCTCTGAGGAGCAGCACACACTTCCCCCTTTTGTGCCAGCCCAGACCATCCTCACTTGGGGCTGTCTGGAGCAGCACAAGCAGGCGCGCAGGGCAATGCGTGGAGTCAGCAGGAGACACGTGTGGGATCCCGGGGGCTTGGACCTGACGGTCTCTCGCGGGCCGGCGTGCCAAAGCTCAAGCTGTTGGCTGACAAATGGCAAACATGACACAGCAAAGCTGGTTTCCAAGCGCGTGGGGCTTTTGGCCATGTGCATTTGGTTTGATCATGCACGTAGCAGTAACCAGGATGATTTGAAATGACAGCGTGTGGGTTGTCACCTTTGTAATAATATCACACTTGATTTTATGATTTAAAAAAACATGCCAACAAAATAGGTGATATGCAGCCATTTTTCCATTGCTTTTCTCATCACACAAAAAAATATTCCATAATAATATTTGAATCGCTATGTATGGCATTATACAGCCATAAACTGTGTTTTTAGACATTCAATGTTTTCTTTTTCTGTCTGTTAGTCTTATGATTAACCCTTCCTGGTTCAAGGCCTTTGAATCAGTTTCAGTCTTATGATTAACCCTTCCTGGTTCAAGGCCTTTGAAACAGCAAGAAACTGACGAAAAGTAGGCAGTCTAATAACTCTAGTGAACAAAAAAAAAGTTAGTCAATTCCATCTTGTGCAAGCTTTTGTTAAACTGAAAAATAGACAAAGAAAATCCCTCCCAAACTCCAAGTACAGTACTAGAAAAAAAAAAAAAAGAAACAGTTGGAAATCACATGTCCACAATATGTTTCGGGACACATGAAGCCCTCTGTGATTATAGTTTGCTGTTGAGCAGTGGAATGATTTCCATGATGATCTCTGCTGCTGTCGTCTTGGTTCCCGCCAG
Source organism: Hippocampus mohnikei (assembly GCA_026261675.1). Lineage (NCBI taxonomy): Eukaryota > Metazoa > Chordata > Actinopteri > Syngnathiformes > Syngnathidae > Hippocampus > Hippocampus mohnikei. Next base: position 14,517,259 of record JAKGUB010000334.1, on the reverse strand, counting down.
GCCGCTCATTGCCAAGAAGAACCCCAAAATCCCCATGTCCAAGATGATGACGGTCCTGGGGGCCAAGTGGCGCGAGTTCAGCGCCAACAACCCGTTCAAGGGCGCGTCTGCCACCGCCGTGGCGGCCGCTGTCGCCGCCGCAGTGGAAACGGTCACCGTGGCGCCGCCCACCTCTGTGAGCCAGCTGAACGCTCAGCTGGGGCCCATCAAAAAAGCCAAAACCAAAGAGGGAAAAGGTAAAAGTAAAAGCCGCTTTCAGGTTATTCGTACAGCCCTACGACCATCGCATCGGTTTGTGCCGCTGTGCCTAATAAAGCGTCGGCTGAGTATATTGGCGGTCACTTATGTGGTCTGTATGTCTCAAGGGCCCGGGGCTCGAAAGAGGAGCAAGAGTGCGAAAGACGTGAAGAAGAAAGTGAAGGCGAAGAAGACCAAATCGAAGTCGGGCCAAAGCGGGAAGAAGAAGAAGACGTCCTCGGTGAGCCTTGCTGGCATTCGGCAACATTTTCTTTTTTTTTTTTTTGGTGTTCATCCAGTCATCGTACAAATGGGCTTGCGCTCCTCTTTCAGAGTGACGAAGACTTCCTGGACGAGTCGGACTTTGACGACATCAGCATTCTCAGCGCCTCGGTGCTTTGCGAGGCCTCGGGGGCCGTCGCCGCCAAGAAAAAGGCCAGGCGGGGACGCAAAAAGAGGAAAAGTAGGTCGGAACCCGGCGTTGAGGATCCCTCGTGTCACTCAAAGTCGAAATTTTTCAAAAGTCACCCGTTGAGCCATTCATCCATCAATGTATCCGTCATTTGGGAAATGCCTCTTCTTCTTCCAGAGGAGGACGGCGACGGCTACGAGACGGACCACCAGGACTACTGCGAGGTTTGTCAGCAGGGCGGCGAGATCATCCTGTGCGACACGTGTCCGCGGGCGTACCACCTGGTGTGCCTGGAACCTGAGCTGGAGAAGGCCCCCGAGGGCAAATGGAGCTGTCCGCACTGCGTGAGTACCACTGACACTTTCGACTACACTTTTTTCAGTACACGAGTATGATTTTATTTTTCAGAGGACTTTTTACTTTTACTCCCTCCATTCGAACTATACTTTTCTACTCCTCACTTTGTCGAAAACAGTTCTTACTTGGATCAAAATAAGGCTAATTAAAAAAATATATAGAGAGAAAGGTAAACGTTGTGGTTGAGATTTTCATTTATTGAAATTTGGGGGCCTTATAAGGCTGAAAAAGGAGAGACAGCAACATGGAGGAATGTGAACGTCGGGAGCATTGACGACCATGACCAAACAGACTTTGCAAACAGTTAGAAATAGTAGTCACTGTTTGTACAAAACCTTCAGATTTCTCCTAGAAAGCAAAAAAAAAAAAATGAACAGCTGACTCGAACATCTGAACTTTGAGGTTAATCAGAGTAAAATGCCTTTGATTGATGGCGGCGGATGTTGGAATGTGATTGGTTTCATCTGAAAACAGCCACATCCCCAGGTACCTCAGGGTGTGCCCACTTACGCAATTACTTTATCTCTGTTGTTTATTTTTAGTTTGCCTTTCGACAAAATACAAAAAAAAATCTACATTTTCAAATGATTTCTCTTCTCATTTTTTAATCTCACAACAACCTGGCAATTGAACACGGGTGTGTAGACTTTTGATCTCTACTGTATGTCGTCGGCCTATTTGAATTTTAAAGGAGTTTGAATGAATAGTTGGAGTAATCCTCCCCAGGAAGGGGTTTTCATTTCCTTCAGATGCCACAAGATGATAGCAAAGGCCTACTTTGTTGCAGTGAAGCTCCTCAACTCACCTCACTTTGTTTACTTGGCCCAAAAATATACCACCAGGTGGTGCCAAAGCAATGCTATTATTAAAACTGTGCGCCCGCAGGAGAAGGAGGGCATCCAGTGGGAAGCCAAAGACGAGGAGGACGAGGAGGAGGAGGAGGCGGCCGGAGAGGAAGAGGACGACCACATGGAGTTTTGCCGAGTGTGTAAGGACGGCGGGGAGCTGCTGTGTTGCGACGCCTGTCCGTCCTCCTACCATATCCACTGCCTCAACCCGCCGCTGCCCGAGATACCCAACGGCGAGTGGATTTGTCCGCGCTGTCTGGTGAGCCGACGCTTATTCACTGCAACTAAGAGCCCAAGAAAATGCACAAAGAGTTTCACCTAAATGCAACCAATGTCTGCGTAATTGTTGATAATATCTCATAAATACACTTCATTAGTTTTGATTCATGTGATCGATGTGCATATATGCATCCATGGTTTGCCACGACGGATTTCTTTTCACTCTTCTACTTAGTTCTCAGAAATGAAATGCAAATATAATAGTTGAACTTGAAAGTTAAATACAACAAACTGATTTTTGTTCATGTGCCACTAGAGGGCGCCCACATACCTGTGGTCCGACAGGGGCTGTTCTTTTTCTACGCCTCCCTCACCTTTTCGTTCTTTATCTATCTATCTATCTATCTATCTATCTATCTATCTATCTATCTATCTATCTATCTATCTATCTATCTATCTATCTATCTATCTATCTATCTATCTATCTATCTATCTATCTATCTATCTATCTATCTATCTATCTATCTATCTATCTATCTATCTATCTATCTATCTATCTATCTATCTATCTATCTATCTATCTATCTATCTATCTATCTATCTATCTATCTATCTATCTATCTATCTATCTATCTATCTATCTATCTATCTATCTATCTATCTATCTATCTATCTATCTATCTATCTATCTATCTATCTATCTATCTATCTATCTATCTATCTATCTATCTATCTATCTATCTATCTATCTATCTATCTATCTATCTATCTATCTATCTATCTATCTATCTATCTATCTATCTATCTATCTATCTATCTATCTATCTATCTATCTATCTATCTATCATTTGAGATGGCAGAAGAAAAACAATGCACTATACATGAAATATAGCATAGATTTGCTATTAAGCTTTCCAGTACAGTATGATCATTCTTTTTGTGAATGTTTTTACGTGCTTTCTGAAATATTGGCCGTGTGTTGCGCTGATGTAAACTCCCGACATCTGAGTGCAATTATGCGTTGCTTCCTATTTATCAAAGTTGGAAATACATCGAGAATTCCTTTCTGCTCTAAACATCAAAATGACAACCTATGGAGTTAATCCACTTATGTTCTGACTGTCTCACTTGTCAAATGTTTTGTTGGCCTTGCTAGCTCGCTCAAACATTTTCATCCCCGCATTGATGTTATTTGTAGTGCCCGCCCCTGAAAGGCAAAGTGCAAAAGATCATGCACTGGATGTGGGGTGAGGCCCCGCTGCCCGCCGAGCCGCCGCCGGCCCCGGACGGCCACCCCGCCGCCGACCCCCTGAACAAGCCGCCGCCCCTCAAGGGCCACCCCGAGCGGGAGTTCCTGGTCAAGTGGGCCGGACTGTCCTACTGGCACTGCTCCTGGGCCAGCGAGCTGCAGGTGACAATCATTGGGACACAAAGCCCACACACACTGATTTCAAACTCGAGCTTGAAACCACCACCCTTGTTTGAATCCCTAACCTTGGCGTGAAATCCGTCTTTGAAACCAACATCTTTATTTAAAACCCCAAGCCTGCCTTGAAACCCTAATTTCAACCCCTAATCCTTTTTCAAACCCCTCATTTGAATCCATGGTCCTGGCTTGAAGCCCCACTTTGAAAAGGAAACCCTAAACCTGTCAGGAGCTTCTAATTTGAAACCCTAAACCAGTCTTGAACCCCCAACCTTGGCATGTCACCTTTATTTGAAACACTATTTTAATATCTAATTTGAAATTTGAAATCCTGATCCCACGTTGTGTGTGTGTGTGTGTGTGTGCGCGTGTGCGTGTGCGTGTGCGTGTGCGCTTGTGCAGTTGGAACTCTACCACACGGTGATGTACCGCAACTACCAACGCAAGAACGACATGGATGAGCCACCGCCGTACGACTACGGCTCCGGCGAGGAAGAGCTCAACAGCGACAAGCGCAAGAGCAAAGACCCGCAGTACGCCGCCATGGAGGAGCGCTTCTACCGATACGGCATCAAGCCCGAGTGGATGATCATCCACCGCGTTGTCAACCACAGGTGCGCAACTGCCTCCCGCTGAGCTGGAATTTTCCACTGGCCTTAAAAACCTTACCATAAAACCTTCACCGTTGTTTGAAATCCTAAACAAAGCTCCATAATGCTTTGTTTGAAACCTCAACCTTGGCTTGAAACTCCAATTGGACACCTAAGCCATGTTTGAAACCTCAACCTAGCTTCTTAAACTCTTGTTTGAAATCAGAATATACACGCTGAGTTGGAACAAATATTTTTCAACATTGCCCCATTTTTTTCTTCCATATTTATATTTCATGGTTTAAAATTGCTCTTTCATATCTCTTATATTCTTTGCATAAGTGGAGGGACACTAGCAAAGTCAAAATGTGCCCTGCCGATGTGTGTGCGCGTGCGTAGCTTTGACAAAGACGGCGACGTGCACTACCTGATCAAGTGGCGAGACCTCCCTTACGACCAGTGCACGTGGGAGGTGGACGATTTCGACGTGCCGGAATACGACAGCCATAAAGCGTCCTACTGGGACCACAGGTACGCCAAAGTCCCAGTTGGCATCACAGTCATCTCTGTCAAGCAGGCCAAGAGCCACATTTTTGTCGTCTAGGGAGCAAATCCTAGGCGAGGACCAGCGCCCCGTGGTGCCGTCGAAAGGACCCACGCTAAAAGAGGAGCAGCCCAAGAGGGAGATCCCTCCAGACGCTCCCATCATCGACGTAAGCTCGCGAGATCGACAAGAAGAATTTCCCCGTGGGCCTCCGTGACTAACCCAACGGTTCGCAACCGCGGCTTCCGCAGCCGACCATCAAGTTCGAGCACCAGCCGTGGTACATCAACGCCACCGGGGGGACGCTGCACCCGTACCAGCTGGAGGGTCTCAACTGGTTGCGCTTCTCGTGGGCGCAGGGCACCGACACCATCCTGGCCGACGAGATGGGCCTGGGCAAGACGGTGCAAACCATCGTCTTCCTCTACTCGCTCTACAAAGAGGTCAACACACACCAACACAATTCAGATCAGGTTTAGACTGCCAAATAGTTTGGGGATTTTTCGTGAGAGCTGAGTTTTGCTTTTTCAATTTTGTGGGTTTGTGGATGTTTTTATTTTATTTTATTTTGGTTTTATTCATTTTAGAGAGTTTTGCGCATTTCCTATTTGCAATTGTGATTTCAAACCGTTTCCCGTTTGCAACATAAAATAAATGTCGAGGTAAGTGTTGTGTGGTAAAAATACAACAAAAATATATGACACAATTTTGAAAAACAAACACAAATCAAATCACAAATCACAGTCCACAAGCATTTTATCAGGGTCAATTGTTGCCTCTTCATAGGTCTGTTTTTTTCATTATTATTGTGAAACATCATTATCATGATCGACGTCTTCTCTTGAGCGAATATCATGAATTATAAATAACATTTTGACAAATTAAAGGAACATTTGCTATTTCACAAGTGTGTATCAAACTAGTAGCCCCTTGCATGAATCACTTCTCAAGTAGTAGCTCTCGCTTTCAAAAATGTCGGTGAGCCCCGTCCTTGTGCTTGCCAAAGATTCAAACTGTGTGTGAACGTGTGCGCTGCGGTCATCCAGGGTCACTCCAAAGGTCCCTTCCTGGTGAGCGCGCCGCTATCCACCATCATCAACTGGGAGCGGGAGTTTGAGATGTGGGCCCCCGACTTCTACGTGTTGACCTACACCGGCGACAAAGACAGCCGTGCCATCATCCGGGAGAATGAGTTCACCTTCGAGGACAGCGCCGTCAAGCTGGGACGCAAAGCATTCCGCATGAAGGTTCCGTGAAGCCCTCGTCGACTTTCTCGCGATTAAAAAGACGAGCTTGCGTCTTCAAGTGTTCTTGCGTCTCGCAGAAAGACACGCCCATCAAGTTCCACGTGCTGCTCACGTCCTACGAGCTGATTACCATCGATCAAGCCATCCTGGGATCCATCACTTGGGCCTGCCTGGTGGTGGACGAGGCACACAGGCTGAAGAACAACCAGTCAAAGGTAAAGCTGCAACAATGAGGGATTGGGCTTCGGGCTCCACAACTACTACCCCCCCTCCAAAAAAAAAAGAAAAATCAACATTCAACAGAGCCAAAGTACTGGACAGAAATTGCCGTTGTAATTATTGTTTTTACCCAAGTGATCAAATCATTATTTTTGGCGCCATCTGGCGGAGCCTTGGGGTCATTGTTAGGTTTATTTCATTTGTTTCACAGTTTTTTGAGATGTCCTCTTTTTTGGGGTGCATCGGGGGCGGGGGCAGTCCTGCAATGCACCTTACACAGAGTCACAAGTAACGATGATGTTTTGAAGAATGTTTTTGCTTAGCCACTTCTAGCCGCTGAAGTGTACTTTGCCGTGACGGGTTTGCCTGTTTGCCATTTGGGTAAAGTGCTTGGATGTGTATTCGGATGCCCATGTGTAAATTGTTGGTGATAAAAGGGGGCCCCAAAATCCGACTTTGCTCAGGGCCCCCTGAAGGCGCGGGCCGGCCCTGTGCGTACTCTGACTGTAAGCTTGTCCCGTGCAGTTTTTTAGAATCCTCAATGGCTACAAGATCTACTACAAGCTGCTGCTAACTGGAACTCCTCTTCAGAACAACTTGGAGGAGCTTTTCCACTTGCTCAATTTCCTCACGCCGGAGCGATTCAAGTACGTCTGTAGTTCCGTTTACTCAGTCGGCATGCGTTACACCCATTGCGGAGGTTCTCGTGAATAAATCCCACCTTTGTGCAAGTCAGTGATTGACTTTTCAATGACTGGGCAGCAACCGTGATTGATTGTGCATCACATGGATTATCAGTGATAGTCATTCTTTTTTTTTTTTTTTAAATACTGCGCAGTAATCTCGAGGGCTTCCTGGAGGAATTTGCCGACATCTCCAAGGAGGACCAGATCAAGAAGCTCCATGACCTGCTGGGCCCGCACATGCTCAGAAGGCTCAAGGCGGACGTCTTCAAGAACATGCCGGCCAAGACGGAGCTGATCGTGCGGGTGGAGCTCAGCCCCATGCAGAAGTCAGTGGTGCCGCCAAATTTGTCAAATCTATGGAAACCAGAGGTTCTCAACATTTTCAGAGTCCGGGGGAGGAGGTTTTCCAAGGACCTCCTCATAATCCAATGCAACAAAAATAACTACCATTGGTACTGGATGCCTACATGCCAGTAATTTTTTAAAATTTCAATGTCACAAGATAAATTCAAAAATTTTGAAGGTAAAAACATTTTTAACACAACAGTAACAAAGCTGTTTTATGTCGAGATGAAAAGTCCCAAATCTGGCAATAAACGGATTTTTCCAAGTTGCAACATCAGCATCTTGAAAAGTCTTAGTTTCGCAATCGAAGAAAGCATTTCAAAAGAAGCCCCTTTATTCTTTTATGTTACGTCCTTTATTCTGGAAAATTTGCCATAATCCCCCTCACCCCTTTCTCCCCCACTCCAAAAATATATATAAATAGGACTCATACAGCAAAACACAAAAGTGTTTGCCCGCAGATGTCGCTCGACTAAACAAGACTAGACGATTAGACACGGCTATGGCCTGAATAAATGAAGGCTCCTTCCCTCACTCAACAGAGTTCCTTGGCCACCAGATGGCATTAAAGTAGGACAGGTGAGTTTTTCAGTCATTCACGGTGAATAAAAACCACCCATGGGCGAATATGTGAAGATGCAGCACAAATATCTGCGTGTTCGCTGTTAAATGGCCCAGCGCTATACTAGGGACTAGTTGGTGAGTTGTGTTTGTTCTATTGGCAGCCCCGATGCATACAGTGGGTGATTTTGTGCTCTCGCCCCATCAGGAAGTACTACAAATTCATCTTGACGCGGAACTTTGAGGCCCTCAATTCCAAAGGCGGCGGCAACCAAGTGTCCCTGCTCAACATCATGATGGACCTGAAGAAGTGCTGCAACCACCCCTACCTCTTCCCCGTTGCTGCTGTGGTGCGACCGCGTGTCGAGATGTTTTCTTGAAGAGCCGAGCGGGGGTTGGGGGGGTCACTGACGTGGGCGCTTCTCTCTTGTAGGAAGCTCCCGTTTTGCCCAACGGCTCGTACGACGGCAACCAGTTGGTCAAGTCGTCGGGAAAGCTGACGCTGCTCCAGAAAATGCTGAAGAAGCTCAAAGACGAAGGCCACAGAGTTCTCATTTTCTCACAGGTAAGGGCAGGCAAAGTAGCACGTCCTTCTTGAATTGGGACCATTGAATGTTGCCAAAGTGGATCTATCGTTTCTAATCCAAGGTACTGCAAAAGGGTTTGTTGACGGACTGACGTCAACGTGAATTTGATTGTTAGTGCTTCATTCAGAACACAGAGGGGTGTGCACATTTGTGCAAAGGCAGCGGGCTCCAGACTAACTTTCTTGACATGGAGGACAGTTGCCCCAGCCTGAAATTTTAAGAGCGCAAGTAGAAACATTTGTGGCGCACACTTTCACCATATTATCAGCAAATTTATTGGTCGCACAATCGTGAGTCAATGACAAATGTACTTGCACTGTCGTAAATTTTAGCAGCAAAAAGCCACCGTTTACACGCAGTTTGGAGCCTCGACACACTATCTTCTTGTTTATTTTGGCGCCCCCTCTCAAAAAGGTTTCCCTTTTTTTTTGTTAGTTTGTACTGATTATACAGCTGTGCATTTTCCGTATCATTACCATTAAACATCGTTTGGGATTTTTGTGCAGATGACCAAGATGTTGGATCTGCTGGAGGACTTCCTAGAGTTTGAGGGTTACAAATACGAGCGCATCGACGGCGGCATCACCGGAGGCCTGAGGCAGGAAGCCATCGACCGCTTCAACGGTGGGTTTTGCTCAGTCGTGGGAGAGAAACCACGCCGTCAAGGAATTAGTGACCGTAATTCATGCGAGTGCTGCCTTTGTTCATCTGCAGTCGGGTTGACGTGTTCTGTAAATGACGCGCTGAGATAACACACGCGCCCAGAATTACCTTTGCGTTCTCGGGTTGCAGCACCAGGCGCTCAGCAGTTCTGCTTCCTGCTCTCCACTCGAGCCGGAGGCCTGGGAATCAATTTGGCCAGCGCAGACACTGTCATCATCTATGACTCAGACTGGAACCCTCACAATGACATCCAAGTAATCATCCATTTTTTGGGGGGGGTATGTTTAGTCTACTGCTGATGGCGGTGGCTTCTTTTCAGGCTTTTAGCAGAGCGCACCGCATCGGCCAGAACAGGAAGGTGATGATCTACCGCTTTGTGACGCGGGGCTCTGTGGAGGAGCGGATCACTCAAGTAGCCAAGAGGAAGATGATGCTGACCCACCTGGTGGTGCGGCCCGGCTTGGGTTCCAAGACAGGCTCCATGTCCAAGCAGGAGCTGGACGACATCCTCAAGTTTGGCACTGAGGAGCTGTTCAAGGACGAGATGGAGGCGGCGCGCACCATGGGGGGTACGGCCGGGCCACACTGCTCAACAATTCCTGTTTTTCTTCATGTTTTTCCCCCACACGCAAGGGATAAAATGAATGCTGTTTTCACATGCATACATCGAAAAGGTCATCAAGATATTAAAAACAGTCTTTAATGTGATTCGGAATTTAATATTTGTGTTTGTCTATTTTTAGTAATATTTCCTAAACATAATATTGTGTTATTTCATGAATAGTGTAGCCTATTTGTTCATTTTTTCTTCAATTGTTGCTAACCCTAACACCAGGAACTACAACCACAGTCATAAGTAAAACGCTGCTAACCATTCTTTTTTTTTTTTTTCTTCCAGTAATTTGATTGAAATGTTTCTTTCTGCCCCTCCATCATCGTCAGGCGACAACAAAGACGGCGAGGAGGGCAACGTGATCCACTACGACGACGACGCCATCTCCAAGCTCCTGGACCGCAGCCAGGATGCCACGGAAGACACGGAGATCCAGAACATGAACGAGTACCTCAGCTCCTTCAAGGTGGCCCAGTACGTGGTCAAAGAGGAGGACGGGAGGTGAGGAAGAGCCACTTGTGAGGGCACCAAAAAAAAAAAAAAAGATTGTGCATTTGAGTCCATCTGTATGACTAGCACTGAGTAAAGATGTAGACTGCCAAGTTAGGTCAGCAAGGCCTTTGACATCCTGCGTGCGTGTGTGTGTGTGCAGGAGGAGGTGGAGCGCGAGATCATTAAGCAGGAAGAGAACGTGGACCCGGACTACTGGGAGAAGCTCCTGCGCCACCACTACGAGCAGCAGCAGGAGGATCTGGCCCGCAACCTCGGCAAGGGCAAGCGCATCCGCAAACAAGTCAACTACAACGACACCACCCAGGAGGACCAAGGTAGGCGCCGCCAACCAAGGCCGGCGCCGTATCTGCGGTTGCCGTTAGCGCCCCGGGGTTCATCTTTCATAGTGGTGCGTCCGAGTCACATTCAGGATGGAGGAGGACATTTTGTACATTTACAGTGGAACTTTACAATTGGAAAAGTAGGGAGGACGGGGGGGGGGGGCAATCGGAATGATATGCTTAGACAAACAAACTGCAAGTTTTAACCTCTCAGACAGCGATGGCCTCACAATGGAGTGGATTGTTTTCTACTGGAATGTCCCCACTGTATTTGTCTTGACAAAATGATTAAGCGAATGAACTTGGCAAGCTCGTTTTGGTGGTCCTGTTGTTTGATGCCACGTGGAAGGCGCGCTGTCCATTAGATTACATTACATACTCTATCAAATGAGTCCATCTGAGCTTTTGCACTCTTGGATTTTCATACTGAAGGCAGTTTCATCGGCTTGCACGACCAGAACGTCAGCACAGAACGTGCGCGTATTTCTTCCGTCCTCCCAGCTTGATGAATTTCAATGACAGCTTTTGACCTCCATGAGCGTGATCTTTCAAGTACATGAGTTCCGCCATGAGGACTCTCCTCAAGCGCTCAGCCATTAAGAGAGGTTCAACATTTTTGGAGAGCACCCTCTCTGACTTGCTAAAAAGCCAGGGCGCGCTCGCTGAGCTGGCTGGCGCGACGCCCCCGGGTGGCATCCGACGGAAGCAATGTGCTTTGTCGTCTCTGATGTGTGGTGCTCAGAGTGGCAGGATGATGTTTCAGACAACCAGTCGGAGTACTCGGTGGGGTCCGAGGACGAGGACGAAGACTTCGAGGAGCGGCCGGAAGGTATGCCGCTCCTTTTCATTAGGGACACTTTATTAGGGACATAGGCTAAGGGTCGACGTAAGCATTTTTCCCAGTCGATCAGTCGTTAAGTGTACCTATTGAAGTGTCTGGTGAGTGTCTGCAACACAACACAGTAATCTTCAGCCAACTATCATAGAAAACAACGTTTCGTTTCAAACTCATTTTACTACATTAATCAAACAAGGTGCAAGGATGTAACTGTAAATAAATAGAAGTTCCACCCAATAAATAAACAAATAAATAAATAAAGGCCAAAAATGTGGTGAAAATAGCGAATCACCAGGCGGGGGATTACAAAAATGCGAGCCACAAAATATATTTATCATTTGGATTTTGACTGACTGTTTGTCTTTGTTGCAGGTGGGCGCCGACATTCTCGCCGCCATCTGAGGAACGACAAAGACAAGCCCCTTCCCCCCCTGCTGGCCCGAGTCGGCGGCAGCATCGAGGTAAAAACTCTCCCAGGACCGTGGAGGTGTCACAAGCATGCAAAAGTGTTTGCCCCCTTTCGCTTTTTTTTTTTTTTGGGGCCCTACTTAATCGTATGATCATCAAGCTGATTTTATAATAATTTTATTTCATAAGAGGCAAAAACAAACATGTCTGGCCTTATGTGAAAATGTATCCTATTCCTCATTTCATAGCTTTTATTTTTGTTATTCAAGCCAATTTTCTAGCGTTGGGATGAAACAACAGTCTTGACTTTTTATGATTAGATTTAGGGTCAGAAAAACGGATGATCGGAGGCATGGGCCAAAAAACGTTTTCGCTGCACCGTACGTGTGTCTGATGTGATGTGGGACACACCTTGCTGTTCAGGTTCTTGGCTTCAACGCCCGGCAGAGGAAAGCCTTCCTGAACGCCATCATGCGCTGGGGCATGCCTCCCCAGGACGCCTTCACTTCCCACTGGATTGTGCGAGACCTGAGAGGGAAGAGCGAACGCGAGTTCAGGTGAGACTCCATTTTGGAGTGGTTTCATCGCCACATTAGAACACAAATGAAAAATACACTTAAGACAAGGGACCAATTCAGTATTCAAATCCAGTTGATCAAAGAGAACCAAGTTTCCTAAATGACATAATTAATGTTATTACAGCGAAGGGAAATCGAAGGTATCCTCCATTTTGGGGGGGGGATATTTCACCATGAACAGTTCATTTCAATGACCACACGCCGTCATTGTCATTGTGATGTGACCAGGGCCTACGTGTCTCTGTTTATGAGACACCTGTGCGAGCCGGGGGCCGACGGGGCGGAGACGTTTGCGGACGGTGTTCCGCGCGAGGGGCTGTCCCGACAGCACGTGCTCACCAGGATCGGGGTCATGTCGCTGGTCAGGAAAAAGGTCAATGCCGACTCCACACAACATATGATGTACAATCCCGATCTGGGCGTTTATGCTCTGCTGCAAAATAAAATAAATGAATAAAAACCTTTTTTTTCCCCTGTCTCTCTGGCCCGATACCAAATGTGTCGATGGTTGTGGATCACTACTTTAAGAAACTGATATTTGACCACAAACAGTGCAGCCATACATGTAGACAGACAATATAACAATACTCGCAGGGATGTATTCTTTATCCTCTGAAATACAACTAATAGTACAGTAGTTTACTGAGCTGTTGCGACCATCTTTTTCCTGTAGGTTTATGTATGTATTACACTGCCGCCTGGTGTCCAAGTTGTGCACGCCAGAAGGAGTTCTTTTGAATTCAAGCACGAAATCATGGCATGCAAACCGATTCATTCTCCAAATTCGATTGAATGACTTTATTACTGTCTGCTATTATATGGCACCGTACTGTAGTGTGCAATTGGTGTGACTCTAGGCGTGAATGATTGGTTGCCTACATGTGGATGGATGGCAGGTGCAAGAGTTTGAGCACGTCAACGGAAAGCTGAGCTCGCCGGACCTGATCCCCATTGGCATGGAGCTGAAAAAACTGACCGAGAGCGTCTCGTCAGACCCCAACACCCCGCTACAGGCAAGCCCGGTCGCCACCCAGCCCGGGACGCCCAACCCGCCAGGTTAGCAAAAAATAGCACAGATGATATTGATTTTTTTGGGGTGAGGGGGGTGGCAACTGGGCGAGCCGGCTCCGTGGCAGGACTGTCTCATCTCCCATTCTCCTTGAATGCAGCAAATGTCATTCCTTTTCTTTTGGGCTTTTGTAGAGAAGTTGGAGGGTCCCGTTGAGGACAAGGACGCAGCTGAGCAAGACGGCAAGAAACAGCCGGAGCAGGAAGTACGTCCCTTTTTTCTTCTTGAAATGGACAACATGTATGAAATTGTTACACCCTCATTTTTTTTGCATTGTTTTCGTGTTTAACGTGCAGACATGTGCAGAGCCGGCACATGCATGTGAAGAGGAGGAGGAGGAGGCGAACCGACGTAAGGAGAAGGAAGCGGCTGACGGCGACCAGAGCAAGGCGGCCTCCGAGGAGAAAACGGGAGGAGACGACAAAGAGGACAAACCGGCAGAGAGGACGGTTGGTCAGGACTCGCCTAAAAGTGAGAGTCAGCCCAAAGAAACGGAGAAACCTCCTGAGGGAGAAGATGGCGAGGAGAAGGAAAGCAAAGCAGGTCAGGATGCAAGGGCACCGTTTCTCAAATCGGGGGCCGCCAGATAATCTGACATAAATACAATCTGTTGTATGGTTGCTTCAAAAAGTGCAGACCTGCAAGATAGGCGGCAGGCATGCTACTCCGGCAAAATTTGAAAAAAAGCTCAATTTAGAAAATGGACATCACGTCTTTTTTTTTTTTTTTTTTAACTTTTCCCTCACCTTTTTTCGTTTTTCTTCCTGTGTGTTGTTGGTGCAGATGAGGTGAAAAGCGAGGACGCCGCCACTGCGGACACTCGCCTGAATGGCGACAAAGACGCGCCGGATGAATCGGACGATGCCAGGAAGGAGGACAAGAACGGATTCAAAACCAAGTTCATGTTCAATATCGCTGACGGAGGCTTCACAGGTGACCGACCGCCCGTTTGGATGGGACGCCTCGCTGCCGTTCTTTGTCGCATGTGAAGAGCCAATGCCAAAGCCAACCCAAAATCCATGCGTTCCCGTCTCAGAGTTGCACACGCTGTGGCAGACGGAGGAGCGGGCGGCGCTGTCGTCCGGCAAGATGGCCGACATCTGGCACCGTCGCCATGACTACTGGCTGCTGGCGGGCATCGTCACGTATCCTTTCCTTTCGGGTCGGCCTTTGGGCTGTTGCGGGATTTGCGTGTGTCCCTTGACTGAAGCGCAGGCACGGCTACGCGCGCTGGCAGGACATCCAGAACGACCCGCGCTACGCCATCCTCAATGAGCCCTTCAAGACCGAGATGCACAAGGGCAACTACCTGGAGATGAAGAACAAGTTCCTGGCCCGGCGATTCAAGGCCAGTGGGGGATGCACGGACAAAGGGAGGCGGGGCGGGGGCCGGGGGCAGGGTTGCTGGTTGCCAGGGCTGAACAGTACAGACCTAACTTGAAACCAGGACCCTAATTCCAAACCTAGGTTTGGAATCCTAACTATCGATTGGAAGCTGATCCTTGGCTTCAAACCCTAATTGGAAACCTGAACCCTTGACTGGAACTGTCATGGCTCTTAAAACCCGAGTTTGAAATGGCAACCTTTGCTAATTTGAGATGTCAAACCTTGTTTGGAAGACCAACCTGGACATAAAAAAAAAAACTAATTTGAAACCACCACCCTTGTTCGAAACCCAGACTTAGAATCTAAGCCCTACCGAGGATGCTTGAAATCTTGTCGTTGTAACGCGAGGTATGTCGCGTGTCTTGCGGTTGGCGCAGTTGCTGGAGCAAGCGCTGGTGATCGAGGAGCAGCTCCGACGCGCCGCCTACCTCAACATGAGTCAGGACCCCGGACACCCCGCCATGGCTCTCAACACGCGATTCACAGAGGTGGAGTGTCTGGCCGAGTCACACCAGCACCTGTCCAAAGAGTCCCTGGGCGGGAACAAGCCGGCCAATGCCGTGCTGCACAAAGGTCCTCCTCAACATCCATAATGGCGACTGTCTGTCTGTCTGTCTGTCTGTCTGTCTGTCTGTCTGTCTGTCTGTCTGTCTGTCTGTCTGTCTGTCTGTCTCTGTCTCTGTCTCTCTCTCTCTGTCTGTGTCTGTCAGCTTTGAGAATTTTGCAGCAAGCAAAATTCTGACAGGACTCAACTGTCAAGGTCCTGCATGACATGAAATTACACGTTTGTTTTTTTGTTTTGTAGGAGCTGTAACGGCTTAACAACATTTCCATTCATTTTCACGGCGAAAGATGATTTGAGATCCAGTTGTGTGTGTGTGTGTGTGCGTGCGTGTGCGCAGTGCTGAACCAGCTGGAGGAGCTCCTTAGCGACATGAAAGCCGACGTGACGCGGCTGCCCAACATGTTGTCCCGCATCCCGCCCGTGTCGGCCCGCCTGCAGATGTCCGAGCGCAGCATCCTGAGCCGCCTCACCAGCCGAGGTGGTGAACCTCCCCCGCAGCAGGTGCGCGGATAGAGATTTAGATTTCATACAGAGTCACTGGTTCAGCATTAAATACATGTTTTTGTCTCTCTCTCTCTCTCTCTCTCTCTTTTTTTGATCAGACTTTCAGCCAGGGAGGTTTCACATGCTCCCAGCTGTACGGAGGCACATTTGGGGGTGCGTTCAGGGCCTCCGGGGGGCAGCCCATGGTCAATTACAGTCAGATGCCTCTCGGGCCATATGTCAGTGGTAAGAAAAAGCAACTCCGGCCGGCCCTTTTGATTTTTGATGAAAAAAACAGGCACATCTATACACGGCAGGGGTGGGGAGTTGTCGTTGTGGGTTGGTGGTTCACACATTTCACAGATCTGTGATCTCCATGGCCAACTTTGCATCATCCACGCGTGGAGGTCTGCTTTGCACACTTTGATGTCCTGGATAGACTCCAGCAAATCAGTTATGGCTTCTGCCTTGTCAATATGCGGATTTTAAAGGTAACAAGATGGGCCGCTTTGCGTGGCGGCGAACTGCGTGCCTCTGCAAAAATACCAAAACAAAGTCTAGCCTGCCCCTGCGCAGATTTAGACTGCCTCTCGCGCCAGACTTGCACTGGTCAGGAAAGTAAAGCCAAAGGTGTGCAAATGACCTTGGCACCTGTACAAACCTGTGTTGAAAAGTTTTGTTTGAATAAGACACCTGGATGGAAGAGCCGTGATTGGTACCAAAACGACCTTGACAACTGTAGGAATTGTGGAAGAGTTCTCGTGTTTTTCAATTTGTGCTCAAGTGCAAAAAAAAAAATGTACAGATAAAAGCTCTTGATTTTGTATGACGAGACCATACAAACCTCCTAAAGTTGCATACAAGTTTTCAGGAACATTTTGTTGAAGTTAATTGTGTTAAAAGA
Organism: Hippocampus mohnikei; assembly: GCA_026261675.1. Classification (NCBI taxonomy): domain Eukaryota; kingdom Metazoa; phylum Chordata; class Actinopteri; order Syngnathiformes; family Syngnathidae; genus Hippocampus; species Hippocampus mohnikei. The sequence continues at coordinate 14,500,641 of JAKGUB010000334.1, read as the reverse complement.
ACACTTCAACTTGCGAGGTCTGCTGGTGGCTGCTCCCGCTTCAGTCTTTGTTTTTGGTTTTTCTTCCGGTCCGTCTAACATAAATCCTTGGAACGCTTTCCTTCAGTGTCCAACGGTCCTCCCAGCGGCCACCTGGACAAGAAGACCTTCGAGTCCCTGCGAGACGCGCCACACCCGACCTGAAGTCCGGCAAAGCCAGCGATGTCATCTGCATCGAGGACTGAGACGCTTTCTCTCTCCTTTTGGTTTTCATTTGCAGACGTATTGAATCTGAAGAATTGCACTTTTACCTTTGCAGAGGTTTTTAAACTTGATATATTTAACTGAAAAACCTCCGACAAGATGTCAGGACTGAGGTAAAATGTGACTTTGTCCTCTCTTGTTTTTTTTTTCCAGTGGACATTTGAATGCAGTTTTCCTTCATGTGTTGTTGTCATTCATGTCGTGTTGATTCTTTTTGAGAGCCTCTTCATGGATGCAGTAAATGCCTGAAAGTGCGCCACTCGCTGGTCGCGACGGTCTTTACCTCACGCGGATGGTCTCATTGGTGACACCTGCAGGACTCTAGATGCGTTGCAGCGTGTTTTGTGAGTTCGATACTTGTGATGGTTTCGGTTTTGAATGTCGGCAGCACTCTAAAGACGGCGGTGGGCAACCGAGGGCTGCGGGGCCGTATGTGGGCCCTCGTCGGAACTGATTGACTTGCCTTGGTTTGTGGGACTGCTATTCTGTGAGTGAAGGATTTTCCTTGATATTTATATTGATTCCCCAACACAAAAGATGCCTTTTCTTTTTGCTTTGACCGTTTTTAAGACTGCGATGGGACCATCAATGCCGTTTTGTCCTCAGTCCTCCGTGAAGATATTTTGTTTGTGGTTTTGTTTGAAATCAAGAATGCTGTCTGCTTTCTATGCTTGAAACCCTAACTGGCAACCCCGTCTTGAAATGTTAATTTGGAAGCCGGCTGGTTTGAAGACAGAGTTGGGACCATCAGAGAGCTCAGTTTGGCCACAGTCCTGATTTTGTCAAATCCAGAAAGCTTTCTGTTTTCTAAACCCTAACCCAACTGCCATCTAAGCTCAAGTGTGGCTTCAGACCATCTTTAGTTGTTTGTGCGTTTTTGGGATTGACTTCCCTTTAAAGACTGCAATGGCACCATCAGTGCTGCCTCAGTCCTCCATGATCATTTTACTTTTTTTTTTCAGTTTAACCTTCAAACTCTAATTCTGTCTTGAACCCCTACATTCAAACCCTAACTCAGTTTTATGGCAGCAGGGGGAAGTTTTTGGCTCATTCCTCCATGAGCACTTTAGAACTTTTGTGCTTTTTGTGTCAAATCATACATTTTAAAATCTGCAAACCCTACCACTGTCTTGAGGAAACCAATGCCCTGTAGGAAACACTAACCCGGGTGGTTTTAAGACCACGATTAACATGAGCTCCAATTTCCATAGACTCACGATGTTACGGTTTATCTCCACAATGCGTAAGCTGTGGTATGTAGGAATTGAAATCATGTCCTCTGTGAGATAATTGCGGTGGAACGTCCAGTCAGGTGACACATCTGCCATCATTGTCCTGATATGGAAGCGCAAGAAATCCAGAATCCCCTTTGCCAGCATATTATTTATTTCATCAAACTGTATTTGTAATTTTTTTATTCACTATTTATTGTTTTTGTTGTCGCAAATGACTCGCTTTGCAGACAAAACCTCAGAAACGTGTAAATAAAGCGTCTAAATTGAATTGAAAAAATGAATGTCCGCCGCGGCGTGACCTTGAGGGAACGTCAGCGACAACCTATTCTGATCACATGCAATCAAACTGGAGTCGGGATGAATGTACTGTCTACTAAAAACAAACAAACCAAGACTTCAGTCTAATGTTATAAATCTTGCGTATGTACATGCTTCTAATGAACATGGCTTCAAAAGCTAAAAAAAAATTAAAAGACCATGACGAGGCACCTTTGGTTGCAGTGAATGCACAGCTTCTGAAGCTTTTTCTATGGCGGTTCACTTTGGGGCTCGTGGGGCGTCCCAAGACGTACACGCAGGTTCGTCTTCGGACTTGTGCTGTCAAGCGACTGGACGACCAAGTGAACGGTCATCTTTTGATTTGTACTGTGGATTTGTTTCATTGTGTTTTAATAAATCTTCCGATGACACCTTTGTGTTTCCTGTTGGCTTCACGAGATGAGGAAAATAGCACATTCCATTCAATTAGATGAGTAGTTGTACGTTCTACTGCTGCAGTGAGAAATTTGTGAACATTCCCAAAGGAACTTGTGGTCGAGGTGTTTTGTGAGCTTTTGGGGAGAACATCCACCCACCCATCCATTATCCGAAAAAATTGTGACCATTTATAATAATAAAAATAATGAAAGTATTTATTTTTTATGCTAATTATGATACCGTTAATGCCGAAATTATGACGTGTGCTGCTAATTATACTAGGCACAAGTGTAATTTATTATTTATTTCTGTTATTTGTGTGTGTGTGTGTGTGTGTTTGTGTAAAATATGCATACAGTATAAAAATACCTTGATTGCACAATAAGTGATGCGAAACCCGGAAGTGGCCGCCGAGTCAGATTGGCCATGATTCCCTTCCACCCGCATACTTTGCCCCACAACCTCTCCCGCGATTGGTCCAAACTCCCCCTCTGACGCCTCCCATTGGTCACTTGCGAGCCTTCGGCCTGCCTCGCCATTGGCCCGTGTCGCGTGAGAGCTCTCTCTGGGTCGCGGAGCTTTTGTGAGGCTGTCTGGGCAACAGCAACGCGGGGTCGCGGACGGTGGGAGGAGGGAGAAAAAGCGAAGAAAGGACTGAAAGGGATGGAACCTGGGTGGGGGGAAGCACCGCTGAAAAGGGGGACATGGTTTAGCAGAAAGAGGCGCGACGACGCAGAAGCGTAGCCGGCTAGCGAAGGTGGCGTCCGAGCGTGGAGAACTTGCCAACTGCAAACGAAACGAGGAGCCTCCAATGATGAAAACTGACATTTTGAGGGGACTTGACCTGGATTAAAGCAAGCCAGAGGACGTAGAGGTGAGGCTTTCTTATTGTTATTTTTTATTCATTTTTTTTACTTTTTGTATTTTTTAGAGGCAGCAGCTTTGTTCAAGGAAGGGGGGAATCATTGATGGGGAGGGAATAGTGCTGGCTGGTGGGTGCTTGGGGTCCTTGTTTCGGGGGTAACGTCCCATCGAGGAGGGGGACTCCCAGGAAGGATGAGACTCATGGTGTCTGGACGCCTTACAACAAGGCCTGCACTCGGAGAGTCCTTTCTTGTCCATCCATTCATTTTCCTTCGGCGAGAGGCTAATCACAGGGCACAATTCTGAACCAAACGTGTCTGCCAAATACCCAGATTTGGCCAATTTCATATAAATACACAGGCACAGTTAAAAAACAAACAAACTATGTGAGTTTGTTGTTTGTACAAATTATGAAGCTATCAGGAGTATTGGGAATAGCAGACTCTCTTTAAACATACAATGTTCAATAACTCAAATATTGATGTTTAAAAATATATCATTTCCTGAATGCGATGACATGTGTCTGTCCTAGCTCTCTGCTGGTGAGAGAAGGGCTGTACACATTCTACAGGTACTTGTCGCCTTCCAAACACAAGGTTACATACAGTCCCCTACAAAATTATTGAACCGGCAAGGTTGTTTCATTTATGTTTCAGATAAAAAATCAATACGCCCGATGTTTGTGCAATAGCTGTGGTGGATTTTGCCTCTCAGCTTCAAAATGGTTTGCTTTTGTCTCTGGTCTTCATGTTTGCTTAACAGCAAATGCCTTTTTCACGGGTGAACCCAAAGCCAAAGACAAGCAAAATCTAATGTTTGAGCAACCAGTCTAAAAGGCAATACCTGTGCAAAAATAAAAATAAATAAACACCCGGTCACATGTTCCAAAACTTTTGCTTCTTTGAAAAGTGGGTGCCTTCAAACAAAAGGTGCTCAATCCAGAGTTGTTTGACACATCTCGATATAAATACTGTGCCACAAAATCAAAGCGGAAATCCCAAATTTTTGCCTCATGTTCATCTTCTGAACTGAAAACCAAATGTCTGCAGTGTACAACAAAAACTAAGGAATTGAGAGCCTCATTTTTCGAGATGGATGTCACACTGTGTCTTTGGGAGTCCCTGGCCGGGAAGTTAAAGGGGAAGAAGCAGAATCCCGATTTGCATTTCCTCCATCTTACAGGGGGGGTGCGCTGGCTCACTGTATCACATTGTTGTCTTATTAGTCACAGCCCAATCCATTCACGCACCCCCGGAAGCCCGCACTTGCACAGGCCTCCATTGATGGGCTTGAAGGTTCGCTTGACAACAGCGCCGAGCTGGCAAATATTGCCCAACGGTTGTGGGTGCGCTCCACACAACAAGGGAAGGCAAAATTTAGCGTTTGGGAGACTTCCTGGAGGGTGGCGGGAGTGTGTGTACAGGATCTTTTTTGGCAGTTTGTCCCACCTGTGTTGAATGTACTTCTTCTTCCACCTCATAGTCATGCAAACACGCCTGCCGCGTGCGCAGTCAACTAGGAACAGACAAATGGCTTCCCCAAACTTCAAAAAGTCTTTCTTGGATTAAAAAAAAAAGTTAGGCAATATGAGTCTAGTCTGACTTTTTTTGAATGATAAAAATGACGTAATGATGACAATATCAGCTTACCTTAGCTTCAACTTAACTGTGACTTAGCAGTTGGATTTGTAACTCAAAACTAAGGCCCGCTTGAACAATCTGAATTATTCTCTGGTGTAAAATTAAACACATAACAACAAATACTAAAGGCTAAATTATTGTAAAGTAGTCATACTGCCAATATACTACTGTACTACTAATAATGGTAAGGACAATAATAAATGACGGTTTTTATAAAATGTATAAAGATCGAAGTTCCTCTTGACCCGCTCACTGCTTAAAATGCCTTGCGATAACCTCTGTTGCAAATTGGCGCTATATACACTGGCTAAAATGGACTCGACTTCAAAAGTGAGGGGGTGGGGCTAAGCCGTCAAGGTGAAACTAGTGTCGGTCATAAAGGGCGCCATAAATCCAACCCTTTAAAACAAACAGAATGTCTGGACAGAAACTCAAGTGCTTACAATTTTGTCACATCCAGTTGTTTCGATTCCTATGGCACAAGTTGACAAGATGAATACAGTCCTTGTGTGAGTGGCCGACACATTCAGCACATCCTTGGCTTGCCACAAGAGAGGCACTGCTATGGGTGCAGTGCGCCATTGTTTTGAGAGTACAGATGGGTGACCTTGTCTTGAATGTGACGGCAGCAGCAGCAATGCTGCAGCTCCCCTCCAACACATCCATCCATTGCATTAGTCAAGTTATTAGCAAGGCCGCATTGCCAGCATGCAGCAAGGCAGGTGAAAAAAACCCCCAAAACACCCCACACACTGATGACAGATGCCCAATTTCGACTCCCTTGGAGAGATCGCTTTTTGTCACTGATTCGCGACAAAATAATGGAATTCTTCGCTATTGGCAAAGAGTGAAAAAAAAAACGTGAGTAATTGACTGCCATCCTAAACATGTGATTGTTAAGTTTGCACGCGTGATGTCATGTAAATTTATGCTCGCCTATTATTTCGGCTTGTTTGCTCGCTAATACAATGGGTGTGCCTCATGTGAAGTTGCTTTGCTGGGTTGAATTAGCATTTATTGATGATTGTGTGCATTTTCGAAGCACGGTGTTGATGCTTTTCGATTTTCCTCATTTGAAGTGTTTTCCTGCCACCTTGTGGCATCAATATGCAATTACAAACCTGCAGCTTCATTTCAGATTTTTTTTTTTTTTTTTTACATTGAATGGTTACTCCATCTGTAATAGATGACCAGCATTCGGTGTGCTATGAAATACTTTTCAGACGGCAATGACGCAAGTGAAGCGTGCGACGCTCCCTTTCCTACTGGTGGCAAATATTCTGGGATGACTCCGTCTCTCCTGTCGCATGTCGGTGCCGTTTTTAAGGAACAGCCTGCCAGGAAAAAAGGCATATAAATACAGGTGTCATTGCATCTCTTGTTGAAACTATTCATGTTGAAGCAGATCCCCCCCCCCCAAAAGCAAAAACCTTGCATGCCAGACCAGTAGTTGGTGCTGTCTTTATGTACCAAAGAACTGCAAACAAGCAGGTCGAATTGCACGTGTAGAAACAAGTTAAAAAAAAACCCTAAAAAACGATGTACTGTCAGCAAGTCACGGGTCACGCTCATCCAGAAGCGGACACGTTTCCATGACATATGATGTCATGCCTTGTTCAACCCTCTGGCCCTTTCAATTTCTTTCTTTCACGGGCTCTCTCAGCGTTTGTTTTCTGTGGACCAAAGGCGGATCCTACTTTGTTTACCCTGTGCTATGATATTCCAAAAGAATTCAAATTACTCTGAAGTCAACGTATGCTCATCGTAGTGAGTCATGGTTTATGATGCAATGGGCCTTGTGTGTGTGTGTGTGTGTGTGTGTTTTTCTCTCCATGAGCTCGGTTTGGACAGCCATCCAAAGACATATTGGGTCTGTCCTCAAGGACTTCGCTCGGCGTTTAAGATAGCTGAATGATCATTTCAGGGTAGGAAGTCTTTTTAGACAAGCGGAAGGAAACGCAGCGGAATCGTCAGCTTCTGGCACCCGTTTGGGGGCCTCGTCTGCTGAGTCTTATGCAATTGTTTGTCCCGAGGAAAGTCCAAAAAGTTGCATTTCCTCGTCTGCGACTTTCTCTTACACCTTGCTAATGATTTGTTCAGTGCCGTCATTTGTTCTCTTACAGGACTTTTACGGCCACTTGCTGCACTCTTGCTTTTTTTTTGTGCCTCTTGTGGCAGATTTACAGCTGTTTGTGAAGTCTTAAGTGCTCCTCATTTCAAGCGGGGCCAGCGAAAACGGCTTCGGTCTGCTGATTTCGACCTGGCTTGTGTTGCTGCTGGGAATGGCATTGTTGCATTCCAGCGGCACGAACCTAAGACAACCATGAGCTCGGCATGCCTTTGCACGAGAAGAGAACCCTTCGGTCCATTTGGCAATCAAACTACAAAATACGTTTTCATACTTCCAGCAGTATTTTTTTTGTACAGTTTTATTTCTGCAACATTTAACGTACATATGCAGTCATTTGGGGGGGAGGAGGGTTTGCACCTGAAATAAAAATGCCCTGCCCTGAATCGCAAAAATCCATGCAATAATCCAAAAGGCTTGTAATTACCAATAGATGCCACCTGATGTCGCCAAAGCACAATTTCTTGATATTGGATCACAAATGCGATGCGGAGGTTCATAATCTATAAGGACATATTTTGGTGTCTTTGGTCTTCTCCTTCTGTCTTCTACAGATTTTCGGGCCCCGGCATGCATGCCATTGCGCGAACCACGTTTAACTGTCAAATTTTCAAAGGTACATAATACCTGCATTACTATTCAACTAAGCTGGGCGGAAAATGCAGATACCGCATAAGTGCAGTCACGGCAACTCATTGGATCTCTCGCCGTTTGTGAGTTAATCGCGCTCATTTGCATTTCAAACACAATTTTTAAATGTGCAGGCGAGGGGATTTGTAAGAGTTCACTTTAGCTCAAATTGACGAAGCGTCATATCACAGCAGGATACTTTATGTAAGAGCACGTCACAGTCTCCCGCGGCACCTCATGTACGTCGTTACATTTCCAGAGATCGAACAAATCCCGTGTGAGGCCTGTCAGTATCAACTTCCCCGGAAGAAAACTTGAATATTTTACTTTCTCTTTTTAATTTATTGTGTTGGGTGATAAAGAACAAGAAAATCTAGAAAATCATCTTGCCGCATGAAAATCTGGATCATGTCACGTTTGTCATCTTCGGTCGGTCTGTCCGGTTGTTTTTCCATCCGTCCGCCACACACCGCGCCATCAAGTATGTGCTGCAGAGCACAAGCAAACGCTAATCTGTGCGTCGCCCAAAAATTAAATGCAGCTCGGCTTATTTGATGACTTGGCGGATTTGGGTGCTTCTGCATAGTCCGGCCGTCCCCTAAAAGTAGCTCTGGATCTTCAGGTCACGGGTGGAGAAACTTGGTGTAGGGTAGTTATCATGCAAATTTGATTCGACACACAGGCGCTGCTGCAGAAATCAGCAGAGGGCAAAAGATGTCCTTGCTTGTCTAATTTCACATTTGAGGCATGCGCTGGTGCTCCAGAGACGCAAGGATGCTTGTATGCAAATAGTCAGCCACAAAGTTTTGTTCAGTGACGTGACTTGTTGGACCAGGTCACTTGGCAGCGTCAATCCACTTTGCTCAACATTGGGAGGACGTTTACTTCATTTTCCAAGAGTCGTATGTAGGTCAGGGGATGGGTGTGTAGAAGTCAGTTTCATCTCGATTCTGTCATCTGATCCCCCCCCCCCTCTCCTAAAGATGAAGAATAGCTTTTTACTCTGTTCACTCCCGAAACTGTTTGTTTTGTCCAAGCTGGAGTCCTTTTATGACTCCCACTAAAGCCTTTCATCTCCCAAAACCTGCACGGATTCACCTGTCAGCTTGATACTTCAAGCCTAGCCTTAGAAACTCTCCAAGGACTATGCCAGCTTGAGCGTGGATCAATTTTAACACACCTATTTTATTTATTTATTTGTTTTTGCGCGTCAAGTGCACTTTAAAACATTTCTATCTGCCATCCATCCTTCCATTTTCAACACCGCTTATCCTGAAGAGTTGCTGCAGCCTATCCCAGCTGACTACGGGCGAAAGGCGTGCTACACCCTGAACTGGTCCGTCGCAGGGCACACCGCGAGAACACGCCTCAATAATTTGTGTAACTGCCTATTTTATAGATTAAACCATCAGTAAACCACAATCTATGATCACTTCTGTGCTTTGTTGCCATCTATTGACATTTGTAGACAATAGCAAGCACAAGGAACGCACAAGGAATTGACTTTCCGCCTCACAACCCGTTCAGAGGAAAAAAATTGAAATAAATGCCACTTCCCTAACATTTCAGGAGTTAGGGGCAATGACAAGGTAACTCAATTCGATGTGAAAATGAAACGCAAGAAGATACGGTGGAAGGAAGAGACAAACCACGCATCTTAATGACTTCATTCTGGACACAGTTTCCTAACAATTGTCTTTTTTTTCTATGCGCTTAAAAAAACAAAAATAAACTGTGTGGACAAAAAGGCCATCGACAAATATACGTTTGTAAAAATAAGCCTGACCTGGACTGGAAGGCACCAGGCGTTTTGTTGATATGTGAACATATCCATTATAGCTGTCACAGCGCAGGCGCATTCCGCCGCAGGCTGAGGCGGTTCACCTCGGCACACGCATCCAGAAATTAGTCAGCAAGGCTCAGGCGTGAGGACACGTCGGAGCTCGTTGTCAAAAGCCAAAACTCGTGGATTGTGTACATCAGAGCAGTCACGCGGTTATGACTCTTGAAGGGAGGGCTGTGATGGAAATCTTTCGAAGTCACATGGGATCGGACGATGTGGATTCTTCAACAGAGTAGAAAAGATTTCATATGTCAGCAATTTCAGCATTTACAGCTCAAAATCATCTGCGGGGAATAGAAATATTGGAATGAAACTTCCGAGGGGGAGTATCCAGTATAAATAGAATAGTAAGTCTCAACACAGACCCTTGTGGAACACCACGTGGCGTCGCCCTAAACTCAGACGTTTTGTGCCACTACACGAAAAAATGGTGAACCAGGCTAAAACCCGATGCGGACGCTGTATCGGTCTGTCGTGGTGAAGAAGGAGCTGAGCCAAAGGGCAAAGCTCTCAATTTACCGGTCGATCTACGTCCCAACCCTCATCTATGGTCACGAGCTATGGGTCGTGACCGAAAGAACGAGATCCCGGATACAAGCGGCCGAAATGAGTTTTCTCCGCAGGGTGTCCGGGCTCTCCCTTAGAGATAAGGTGAGAAGCTCGGTCATCCTGGAGGGGCTCAGAGTAGAGCCGCTTCTCCTCCACATCGAGAGGAGCCAGATGAGGTGGCTCGGGCATCTAATTAGGATGCCTCCTGGACGCCTCCCTGGTGAGGTGTTCCGGGCATTTCCCACTGGCAGGAGACCCCGGGGATGACCCAGGACACGCTGGAGAGACTATGTTACCCAGCTGGCCTGGGAACGCCTCGGGATCCGCCAGGAAGAGCTCGAAGAAGTGGCTGGGGAGAGGGAAGTCTGGGCTTCCCTCCTAAAGCTGCTGCCCCCGCGACCCGACCCCGGATAAGCGGCGTAAGATGGATGGGATGGATGGATGGATGGATGGATGGATGGATGGACAGGCCAAAACCCAGACAGTGTCCCTGACCTGTAAAATACACTGCAGGATACTATTTTAATCTCAGAGAGAAAACTGTTGCTCAAGAGCTTCCGGACAGTGTTCAGCAACATACTCGCATATCTACCTGCAACCACTTTCCATATTTGTCATAGAATATTTTGTCAGAATTAAAATCTTCCATCCTCCAGTCCCCAACTCAAAAGTTGGTTCTGCTTTTATTTTCGACTCTCCTTTCAGCCACCAAGAGGAAGTGTCATACTACTTTCACACGAGTGGCGTCCAAGCACAGAGCTGTCAGCCGCGGCCCAAATGACCTGCGAGCTAATGAGTAGCGCGGTGACGAATGCAGAAACAATGCTTTTCTGCAGGCCCGCCCGACGTTTTCTCCCCACAGAAGGGTCATTGTTGCTGGCTGGGGGCAGCGAGTGGGCCGGCTGGAGAAACTTGGGGGGTGAGACGAGCCGTGGAATGTCCTCTTGCTTGTAAACGGAAACCATTTCTGAAGCCAATTTCACTCTTTGCTTCGCTGGGGTTCATTTGATTAAAAAAAAAACATTACAGCCGCACACGCCTGGCGATTCCGAGTTCAAAGTGGCCCCGCAGAACTTTAAACAGCACCGTCAAAAAGCAGCAGTGGAACGTTACGAGCGCTGTAATGAGATCGTGACGGACATTTAGATAAAGCAATAAGTGCTGACGACATTGGTTTCTTTTTGCAATCAAGACACGTCCGTGTGCCCCGGAGCAAGCAGCCCAAGAATGCTGGTGCATGGGAGGCGGCTCGGCGCTGATTAAAATGCAAAGCAGATGCGATGGTCTCACTGGGCGCTACGCTAACACGAGCAGAGAGGTTGTCGCATAAAATCACATTTTGTAGCGCGGAGAAACAATTAGCGTGCTTATTAAAACTGTAAACCGCGCTCTCGACTTACCAAAAGTAAAATTTAACCACGGGACCTTTTAATAGCAGGAATTGTTCTGCTTTGTTGAAGGAACAACGTGATTCAATTGTCAATGGGGTCAATGGGCCATTGTACTTGAGCACCTCATAAACCGGGACTTTTTAGTTAACCCTCCCGTTATGTGGCGAGCAAAATGGATTCATTCCTGAGTTTAAAAATGAAAGAGAAAATTTGACAGACAAAAAATGTATTGGATCGCATTGACCATTAAGATTTTTGGTGTACCAAAAACAAAATAACTGAGGGTTAGAATGGCAAGTCTAGTCCCGGAAAATTGCCGCATATAACAATGACGCCGTTTTACCCTCTCTGGAAGTCGTGGTTCCCTTGGACCGATGGCACTGTCGGGGCACTCACACTGTCATTAGTGTCTGTGGGGACGTCTTAATTAATCCGCCTCTAAGCTGCCTCAGAGCTTTTGATTCAGCTAACAGACTTGCTAACCACCACATGTCACACCATTCTTGCACATTTTGCAGTCTTGCATTGCACTGCTTCTTCATTTCGTTTCGAAGATTTACTTTGCCCAAAATGTCCGTGTCAACGACCTGCTTGCTGTTGCGCAATGTTTTTAATAGGCCTTTTTATCTGAAAGGCATTTTATATGCTTTTGTTAAGAAGCTTAGGACATTCCGGTCCCTGCAATCTGTCTGCCTCGTTCTCTCTCTCCAGTCGACTCTTATCACAGAATGATGGAAATAACGGTTTTCTTCCTGTTGGTGTTTTTGGTGGTTTTGTTGCTCGGAATGCTGAGGGCTCGGTGAAAATCTGCTCTTCGATGGGCAGTGACTCAGCGAGGTTGCGTTAGAATATTCATACATTTGCATAACCGTTAATTGTGGAATTTGGATGAGGCTTGCAGGGGAATGCAACGTGTTGGTTTTCTGCAGAGTCGTATTTAAATGCAGAGCTACCGTGACTTTGCTCCAACCAATGGGGCGCCCGCCACCAAACCGCATGTTTCTCCTCCGCAGAACGCGGAATCGCATGCATGCAAAACCCTGCAGAATGTACCTGACTGAGAGTACAGAAATATTGAACTTGCCCCGGTCTTCCTTGTATGGCAACAAACATTTGACTGATGCGTTGCTCTTTCGGGATGCTAAATATGGTCGGAACAATAATTAAAATTTCACAACGACAAAACCCACCGTTGACTTTTACGCCATGCTCTTTGTAAAATTTCAAAACGTAAGCAATTAAAATCAGATGAGAAAGTCACATTGAGGTTCCAAGGAGAGTGGAACATTTACAGTGGCTTAAATGAAACAATATAAACACGCTGAATATGAAATCATTGAAACTCGCCGGATTTTGTCATGAATATACAGGGCCAATGCCATTTCTGACAGGGACTGCAACACATAGCAGAGGGTGGCCACCACCTGGAAAAAAAAACTAGCAATTTGAAACTAGAAAGGCCCTGGTGAGAATTGAACTCACGACCCCTGGTTTACTAGACCAGTGCTCTAACCACTGAGCTACAAGGCCCCTTGACCTCAAATAGACCCACTGTTAGTGTCAGAACCTTGCAATGGGAATGTCATAGTCAACCCAAAACTTCACACTCATATGTTCTATGCGCCTCTACTAGTCTAAACACGGCATTCTGATTAATAATGCGTTTGTGAAATATGACTTTCTGTCCATCTCAAGCGGCGGCCATTTTGCCACTTAGTGCAAAGGACATCACAGTTTCTCAGGGCTCAGTTAACAACCAATCACAGTTGACCTGTTTTCTGTAACTGAGCCATGATTGGGGGCTCCATGGACTTTGTTATTGTTGTGGCCACTTCCCCTTTCAAGTATTATGATTTTTTTTTGCAGTATTTTTTTTATTGAGCTGGCCATCGTAATGACGGCTTCTAACATTTGCTCTTTCTCCATGTGTGCAACTTCTTTAGGAGCCATGTCCGCCGCCTTGTCTCAGCAACTGCCAAAGCAGGACAAGGAGGTGGCGGAGGAGGAAGAGGATGAGGAGCAAGGCGAGGAGTTTGTCTTTGACGACAGCGAGGACGAGCGAGGGCCTCGAGGGGTGGCCAGGGACTCGCTTCAATTGTCAAATCCGGAAGTCCCACAGACGTGCGAGGACGCGTCGCAGGCTGTCAAAGACGTCACGTCACAGGAAGGAAGCGCCAGCCAGGATGGTGAGGCATTCCTTGCCAGCATATCGGATTCTGCATTTGAAGGCTCGGGTCGGCTGTTGTCCTGAATTAGATTTGCGTGGATGACAAGAACGCACATTTTTTCACTCCTAATCAATCTAAGTTGGACTTTGGTGACGCAAAGGGGAACTGGACTGAAGTGTAGTGGGGGGCCTGTTATGTAAGAATGAGTAAGTACTTTCCCTCCCTCTCCAAATGACCCACGTTGAGACATCGGGGCGCATGACACGAGTTTAACCCGTCGTTAGGTTTGTCAGATGCAGTCAAGTCGTCGAAACGAGCGCACAGCTGTGCACACATCCTCTTTCACCTTGACCAATCCGCTCCAAATAAGCCCGCCGGTCTTCTGCGATCACTTAGCGACATCAAACACCTCTCATGTTATTATGACATGGCCAGTGTGTTTCGGGAAAGAGACTCAACGAGTTCCATAGAATAGAAGAGGGTTTCTTTTTTTTTTCAAGCCTCATAGGAAGAACAGTGCTCTAAAACCACTGAGCTACAAGGCCTGTGTCATTGTTATTGTCACCTTCAAAAGAGCAAATCAATCTGCTCCTGGATGATGGTAAATTTCTGACCAAAACAATCACAGTTGTGAGTTTTCTGTCTTTGAGACATCAAAAGCGGATGAAAGAAGACAGAACATCCAAGCAGTAATGACCACTCCTCTGCAATTTATTAAGTCAGTTCTTGCAGCTCTTATAAGGCGAAAGAAGTCAATGCGAATTGAACTGATGGCCGCCGGCTATCTCAAGCGGGGCTCTAACCACTGCGCTACAATGACTGCTGGCTTTGGCAACGCGACTTTCAAAAGAGCAATTTTCTGTTCTGTTTACCACAGCAGCAAAAACAAACAAAACAAAACCTAAATCCCATGAAAGTGACGTATTTCCTCACAGCAAACGGAGTTGACATAAATCCTGGTTTACAAGACCGCTGCCCAAATCACTTTTCACCATACAACCTCTTCTGTGGTTCACGTCTTTTTGAGTGCCACAAGCTCATAAATGTGCTCACTACAGTATTCATGAGAGTAAATTTCCAAACAATAAATAGCCATCATTTGCCATTTATTCGTGAAATCGTTGCATCCTACGTATGACTAGACCAAGGCTCTTACCGCCGATCAACAAGGCCATCTGCATGGGTCAATATGACTTTCAAAACAGCAAATTAATCTGGTTGCGCCCTACATTTTCTCCAAATTACGATTAGCGTGACCAACATGAACAACCGTAAGCAGTTTTATCACAGCAGGAACCAAAATGAATTTTTGTGCATGCAAGACCCGACCAAATTGACTGGAAATGATGTATGGGAAAGTTTGGTCCCCCCGTGACAGACTTTCTTTCACCGCAGTGATCTTTATGCACATGAATCATCTTGAGTTAATGTTCCATCTGGAGCCTTATAAAAATCATAATGCACACTTGTCCTCTTTGTACATGCAAAGCTGTTATCAGGGTTTCCTTGCACGACATTTATCTTGTTTTATACGTAGGCTTACGGCACCGCAAGGCCTCGCTGAGAATCAGACTTACAACCCTTACAAGAACTGGTTGGCAGCCAGTCGCAGGGCACATTTTGACAAACAACCATTCGCGCTCACATTCACACCTCGGAACAATTTGGAGTGACCAATCAACCTGCCATGCATATTTTTGGAATGTGGAAACTGGAATACCCGGAGAAAACCCACGCAGGCACGAGGAGAACATGCAAAGTCCATACAGGAAGGTTGGAGCCGGAATCGACCCAACGACCTTTGCACTTGGAGGGCGACATGCTAAGACGCCGACCACCGTGCCGCCCCTTCTCTCTCCTCTTTTTCTCAAACACAGCTTCAATTTCATCAAGTGCCCTTTTTAAATATCATTTTCCCCTGCTTAGAAAATAATGTGTCTTTGTTTTCCTCTTTTTGACAGACGTTCAAGCCGCTCATTCAGCCAGTGGGTAAGTTGCTCTCGCAGCAGAGACAATTACTAACATTTAGTCGACATGTATGGAGATGTCACTTCCACGCTGCAGCTTTTACGAGATAGCGACGTGTGTTTGCGACACGTCCATGCCAGATGGCGGCCACCTTGGGTGGAAAGTGACAGTAAGGACACCGGAGAGGGAAATCAATGCATGACTTCGTCTTTAAATATTAGTTGAGATGACAAGGACACCAGCATGTTGGCGTGGCTGCGGCTTTGCGACTTTTTTTTTCCCCATGCTGCATATTGCCTCTGTTTAAACCCGGTTTCCCAAAAGGTGGGCTTCTAGGAAGTGTGCTCCGAAACCTTTAGTCTTGTAGACTGGATTCCTGTGGACTTTCCCGTGCTCGGAAAAACGGCCCAGGTGTGAGTCTTTTTGGGTGTAGTCTTGTTTCCTAGATTGGCGGCAGCTACTTGTTGGCCAGAGTGTTTTGAAAATGTAAGTCTAAATGTATCCATGTTGCATCTACGCAGTATATAAATTATGAAAATTGTAATTGAGAACGACTGTATATAGCACTCACTCTTCCAGAATTTTTATCAGGCGTGAATAAAACAACGGCCAGTGACACACTTTGGCATTCCACACGAGTCCCCCCTGACCCCTTTATTAAAACTGAAGCTGGTATGTTGTTTGTTTTTAACTATGCAAAATATTTACATATGTCACGTCGCCCAGAATAAACGGCTCTGGACCCTGCTCCTATTTAATGCAGCGTGTTCTGCTGGTGGCCCAACAACATTAGCGATAGCATTGGAAGCTAACAGGGGGTGAAACAAAAACAAAACACTGACACCTGTGACGCAACAGATACCTCCTCAATTTAGAATGCTAGTGTCTTATTTTCGCCTTTCAAACGAGGATACTATGTTGGAAGCGTGCTTTCCACAGTATTTGCTTGCGTGTCGTAACCCACTCATGCTTTTTGCCCCATTTTGTGTTTATTTGTGCCGCTTCATTTGCTTATCACTTACAAATCCCCACAGCAAATCTACTTCCTGTTTACATTCTTGTGACAAATGAGAGAGTGAGGTCGCAGGGTTTGTTTTGTGACACATTTTGGGGCTTTGGAATTTTACGGAGCAACGAGTGAACTCGTCGGAAATGGATGTTGTTTGCAAACATTCTGCTGATTCGGACTAGAGAAAACACCTCATATTTTTCTTTTAAGGAAAATTCATTTGTTTTCTTCAGTTTACGGTGTCCTAAGGCCAAAAATTATGTGGCGAGTAGCAGATTTCATATCTTTATAGTCATGGTAGCTTTGTTTGGGACCTTGAAAGAGGCATGGCATTTATTTGTGTGTTGTATGATTAGGATTAAATAATTGAGCATAACATGCAGAATATATGCGCTGAGTAAATGTTAGCGCTTCACAATTAAATCAACACAAGCCCCGGTGCATGCGTGCATGTGTGCCAGGAGTCACAAGAAGGTCCTGGCTATTTCTCATGCCGGATAATTTGTGCTGAGTCCACAATTTCCACTTTGCCACAGTCACTATGTTCTTAAAACGGCAAGCTATCAATAGCAACTTCCCACCGTCGAGATGTCAAGCGTGTCAGCACATTTTGGAAAAATATCGCCGAGATTACTTTGCTATTGTTATTGTCGATATACGTCTTCTTTTTATCGCCGTAATTAAACAGAAGGCAGCTCTTCTCCCTTTCCTTAAGGCCAACATTTACTTTTGGCTCCTCTTTTTACTCGGTGACAGATAGTCTTCATTAAGCACTCAAAAAGGCAACCATGACAACTTGAATGTGTATGCGGAATGTAGTGTGACTTTGCTTTTCAGCACTTTATCTCCTCCTCCGCCCTTTTTCAAGTTCGCGCCCCTTCGAGAAGCTCATTTCAAGTACGTTTATCTTTCATATGTAGCCCTCCCGTCACCTCGGCTGGATATTTGCTGCACAAGCAAAATAATTCAGTGGGTGTGGTAAAGAAGCACATATGCAGAATGGGAAAACGAACAATAACGATTACTTTTTATGTTTCTACATAAAGTACATTTCAGTCTTTACTCGTTTACTTTCACTCAAGTAAAGGAGTTGCATCAGTTCATCGACATTTTCCAGCAAGCAGAGCTGTTGTTAATTCACTTCAATACAGAATCCACAGAGGTCC
Organism: Hippocampus mohnikei; assembly: GCA_026261675.1. NCBI lineage: Eukaryota > Metazoa > Chordata > Actinopteri > Syngnathiformes > Syngnathidae > Hippocampus > Hippocampus mohnikei. The sequence continues at coordinate 14,483,111 of JAKGUB010000334.1, read as the reverse complement.
CTTGGCTCGCCTTCTCTTTGCCAGTCTTATGTTGAGTTGTTGGCAAACGAGGGATAGAATTATTTTTCTTTAAAATTTTTTTTCACAGAGATGGATATTTCGCCAAGGTTTCAGCAAAGTTAATGAGGCCCATATGATCAATACCTCCAGTCATGCCTTCTGTCACAGATCATATTTATCAAGTGCTACTCACAAGTCATAATGAGAGTTTTAACAAATATTAAAATAGTGAATGTGTGTGTGTGTGTGTGTGTGTGTGTGTGTGTGTGTGTGTGTGTGTGTGTGTGTGTGTGTGTGTGTGTGTGTGTGTGTGTGTGTGTTTTTAATATGGACTTCCTGTTTAAGGACAGAATGTGAGTACTTTTGCCACATCTGTTGCCACTGCATTGCGGGATTAGTTCAAAGGGAGGAGATGTCAGTCACTATCAGGCCTGAAAAAAGTGCAGCTCTCCCTGCCGGAGGCCAGGGGGCAGCACAGGAGGAAGGGCGGCGTGCTGAATAAAATCAGATTGAAGTCCGAGGGGATTTGGCTTGCCCTTTTTGCCTGCGCTCCGCCCCGGTGTTATTAGCATTGGAAGGATTCCCACGCCTCCTCTTTGAGTTCACCGCTCTGCAGACAGTTTGACTTTGAATAGATATTAAAATGGTTTGGGAGCATCATTTGTGGAATATTTATGGAATACAGTGCTTATTGAGTCTGATAATTGGCACAATAAAATTCCGATCACTGATTAATCGTCCAATTCATTGCAATTATATGTCTTGAATGGAAAAAAAAACTTATTTTTTTGGTCCCTTAATGCTGACAACAACAAAGATAGGAATTACAGGCAGAACAGTTGCCTCTTTTACAATATAATTACACTTTTTTTGGGGGCAATGAATTACTCATGGTTTTTCACCAGCAAGGCTGGGGATTGCTGTACTGTTTACTAAGGCACCCAACGCTCCCTGTTCACCTAACTGTGCTGATGTTGTGCCGCCTCACAGGGTCCGTGCAGCAGCCCAGCTAATAACGTTTGAGGGCGATTCAGGAGCCGGCGATGCGGAAACCGCAAAGGAAAGCTCTGAGGACATCCCTGAAGGTACGCAACGGAATGACTTTGACAACGGGGAAGTATTGCCGGTGAAAGCCACCGTAGATTAAGGCCAAGCTCGCCTCGGGATTCCGGCTCATTCCGATATTTGGATTGGATTTGCTAAACCGCCGCTCGACTAGACTGCGGGCGACGTCGCAATGACACGGGCAGCGGGTGAGCCACATCCAAAGAGGCAGCAGAACCTCGGGTTCATCTCACACTTTATTGATTTCTACAAAGAGAAATAGGCGGCGGCCTCTATGGAGCTACGTAATCCACTGCCACCACTTGATGCCCATACGGGCATGAGACCAGTCTGACGAATACAGGGTGAGGATCAATAGGAAAACCTTTCAATGCAAGCAAACTGTTAAAAAAAAAAAGTTGGCTGGGAGATGAGAGGCCAGCACCAACAGGGGAGGAATTCAATACAAATTGATATTTTTATGACCATCTAATTTGATTTCAGATTTTGTCACCAGTGTATGTACGATATTGCTCCTGTGTTGCCAGGATTGTACTAAAAATCAATCTTTTAAAGATCATTGTTGTTTTTCTCCACTAGCCTCGCATGAAGTTGAAGCTGATGTCATCTATGACGACGTCCCGTGCGAAGAGCCCCTCTCCCCTGATGAAGGTGTGTAAAAGATGTGCCGAGAGTTCACATTGGACCTTATGCGGGATGTTGGTTTGGACGATCTCTGTGCGTGTGTTCTGTAGATATGCTCTACGAGGACGTCCAGCGGGACTCCTGCGGTCCATCTGTTGCAGGCAACGGGTGGAGCTCCAGCGAGTTCGAGAGCTACGACGAGCAGTCGGATGGCGAGACCAAAATGCCCACACGCAGCAAGGTAAAGACATCTCCACCCCATACAACGTCGATTGGTGAAACTAGTGTTAGGGGCTGATTTTCTTTCTACTTTCTAAGGTGAGTGATATTTTTGGGGGGAGGTGGGGGCGGGGTTGTGTTCTGAACCCCTAAAAACCAACCATATGGTGAGTTTTTGGCTATTTAAAACATCTACTCAGCAGTACCTCTTTCATCCACTGGATGGCGCTGTGGGCACATCTCAGCATTGGGCCTGCCGTCTGTGTAATCCCTCTTAATATTAGCGAGTTATGCTGAGCCTAATAGACATTTTTTACCCACCTGCGGGCATGTGTTGTTATTCAAGGGAAGCTCAGTTGATGGCAGCGCAAAGCGGGGAAGCAAAGCTTGATTTTATGTGGACACAGAAGCACTTGCTCAGGTAATTAGAGCACAGAGGCCGTTGGGAAAGGCTTTGCACTCAGTCTGCCGAGCAAGAGGAGCAGACTACAAGAAGGAATGTCGCAGTAATTACTGAGGAAACATTAACTATTAGGTTTTGTAGTTCCAAAACACTTTGCCTTTCATTAGTTTCACCCGATTAACTTTTTTTCTGCTTTCTCAATGTGGAAGTTGGCAATTTTTTTATTGCATTTTTTTTCCCCACACTTGACCTTTTTGACTGCCAGCCGGTTTCATAAATCACACTCCCCGAAAACAATAACTGCTCCATGCTTTCACTTCTTGTCATTAGTCTGACTCGCATTTTTGTGTAGCTTTGATCATTTGTCTCGCTGCCGCCCTCCCTCGCTCTCTTTTTTCCCCATTGCCTCCCCATTGTTTTTCCCTTAACGCTGGCTTCCTCCCCCCATGCTTCACCTGTAGCTGTCCCCCGAAGTGCGGCGGCTGAGAGAGCGCTGCGCCAGGACCAAGCGTGAGCTGGCTATGAAGCTGTCTGGCAAGCACAACTATGACATAAAGGTATCTCAAAAGTGTTTTTACATGTTTGCCAACAAGCTCAGCTGTCTCTCGGCCATCCTAACCCTTTCCTGGATGCCTTTGTGACCTAAACGTTCCTGGTGTCTTAACGATCGAATAATGCACATTTTACGGTAAAATGTGTGCTTATTTTGAAGCAGATCTGTCCTCCATAGGAACTCCCAAGTTGAGAATAATTATAGAAAATGATGCTAACAGTAGCATCACTTTCTGTTCACTTTGTCTTGTGATGCGAGACGACAGCCACCCAATTTAGTGTCGACTGGTGAAACTACTGTCTGGTGTCGATCTTTATTTGTTTTTCTAATTTACCAAGAATTCCTTGAATTATATTCTTCTTCCAGATTATACAGTGTAAACTAAAAACTTTGGCGATTCAGCGTGACCCATTGAGGCTCGTTTTAACAAATGTCCCAGGACAGACGCTCCCCGGCTTACGAACATCCGGGTTACGAACAACGGTACATACGAACATTTTCACGGGTATGTCGAAAAAAAAAGAAAAAGTTAGATTTTTTATTGCGCGCATTTTTCCGAGTTCCGAACGGGGCGGAGGAGGACGGCGGAGGCGACGGCGGCGACGTTCGAAGGCGGCCGCGGGGAGAGGCATGGGGGGCGGGCGTGTGACGGTGGAACGGGCGGGGAGGCGTCGGCGCGCCGTCGACGACCGTCGTCTACTCTCCCCGCTGAAGCCGCTGCTAGTTTACCGGGCAGCTAACCCTCGAGCCCTGAAGAACGTGACGAAAAGCTCCCTCGCCGTTATATGGATGTCAAACATATACGCCTTAAACATACATTCCAGACAAAATATAGCACTGAAGCAACTTACGAACAAATTCACCTTATGAACAATTGTCCGGAACGTAACTCGTTCGTAACCTGGGGAGCGTCTGTAAAAGTTATTCAAAGTACATGCCCTGCTATTCGCCACCAAGCTGATTTGCTGTGCAATTTCGGGCATGCGGTCTTGATACGTTTTTGTGCATTTTGTTATCATAGACATGTCTAAATGTCCACTCGATTTCTTGTTCCAGTGAACCTGGTGTCGAGGGCTAATTCTGACTCAGGCCCCATAAATACTCCAAGACTATCTTTTAAATTTAATTTAACAGTTACATCAAACAAGCACCTTCAAGATGAAGCAAACATCTTCTTGTCTGAACCTGATAGCAGATAGCCAGTTCAAAAAGCCCCCACCCATAGCTGCAGTCTGGCTGACAATGTATTTCGTGACTAATGGCCTACTTCTCTATGAACCCATAGGGGGCTGTGTCTGCTATCAGTTAGCAAGTTTGCAAAATAGGTCCAGTTTGACCAAAGAACTATTTTAATCCGCATCCGGGCCAACTCTAATCTAAAATGTTGTATTGTTGTGAGAAAAACTGAATGTGTAACACAACTGAAGTGATATCTTGTTCAGAAATCATGGCTACCATTCCAAGTGTTAGTCATATATGTAATGTTTTTAAAGGCACGATTATCTGAAAAGGCTAGTCCCTGAAAGTTAATACATTCCAAAAAGTTGGGAATGCATTACTTTTAAAATGTTTTGCACCGCTCTTGCTAACTTGCTTAGCATAACCAGCTCTAATTAATTGCTTGTATTACAATTTCCTGAGCGACATAGGTCCTCCAAACCGATAGAGGGCAGCATATTACAAGTAAGCCAATATGAACAAACGAAAACTGTCATGTATTCAGCAGGAAGTCCACCCAAAAGTTAGTTGATAATGGAACTGGGACAACATCACCTCGTCAAGAAGAAAGCGGTACTGCAAGATAACACACATTCACTACTTAGTAATCATTTGCTTTGAACCTAACAAACTACATCTTCAGTCGCACTCAATAGGTAGTCGCTAACTCTTTAATCCCACATTCATAGGTGCCCAATTTATCACAAAGTTGTGCTGTCGGAATAATTAAATAAAAGCTTTGAGAGTAGCTGAAGTTTCATTAAATAATTAGCTGCTAGCTCTTTAAACTTCATAAGGGCAATGTTTTACTTGAAAATTATGTATTGTATGAAGGAAAAACAACGTGAGTGTGGAACTAGACTTGTTTTGACAGTCGACCTTTTCAAAAATCTAGCAAACCAGCCAAAAATGTGACCAAAGGAGCCGCTAGCATTTTATTTCCACATCCATAGAGTGAAGACTATAGTACATGAAAGTTAAGTTGTATAAAGAAGAACAGCTTGAGGGCAACAAGGGGTGTGTTTCGGAAATTCACTCTGATGCCTTAACAGCACTCAGAGTGTGTGTGTGTTGTGACAGGCAGAGCGCGCCCCTTCCCTTAATTTCCAAATGCAGCCTGTTCTATTCTCAGCCAATCAGCAGCTTGTGCTTGAACTCCTAGAATTTCAAAACTTTGGATCAGGCTAGTTCAGGGCAGAATACGGTGGAAAAAGTTGATGTCCAGCTATCCTAATTTCCTGAGCACAACAAGCTATATATGATGGAATGCGCCAACATTTCACTATTCAAAGTGCCGTTGTCAGATGAGCTTAATTGCAAACAAGAATAGTTTGTTAAAATTAGCACCTGATCTGTACAAGATACGTATGTGCAAGCTGTTTGTACCATGAATGCTCGTTTGCTTAGCAATTGAAGTGTAAGTCTCATGAGCTTTTTAGTTGCACCCTTGAATGTTTTTTGTTTTTTTTTGTGTGTGCACGTTTAGTTCCCTAACCGCTAACATTCTTTCAATGAATGACCTACTTTCCCCGGCATACCATCTAAGAATATGACAATGATGTGATGTGGCAGTGTATTCTGCGCCACACGCGGCGTCTGGTTACGGGGCTCAGGGGTGGACTTCGAGGACACATTCAGTCACAAACACAGCTCTCCCAGCGCCGCCATCATCTCGTTCACTGGTCTGATTAGGACTCTCGGGGAAGCCGCAGATGGCGATATTCCCACCGTGATCGTGTCCTGTCAGTAGACTGTGGAGCCAATGACGGAGCTTTGATGCCCTCCTCCCCTTGAACCCTCAACTAGGTGCAGCAGCTCATGAAGGCGGCCAGAAGCAACACCAAGGATGGACTTGAAAAGACCAGAATGGCCGTCATGCGCAAAGTCTCCTTCCTTCACCGGAAAGACACCATTGGTAACCTACTCTAATGTCTTGATTTGATCTTTAGGCTAAGCTGTTAGGCTTTTGGGGGTGGGGGGGCTCTAGCCTAACTGGGGCCCTGGGCTTCAACCAATTATTTTCTGAGGAATCTTTAGTAACTCTACAGGTCATGTCTTAAGTTTGAAAAGGTGGTTCATTTCCTAAAATGTTTCTTAGTTTATTAGATTGCACAGATACCCCTAATACATTGTGTGTGTGTGTGTGTGTGTGTGTGTGTGTGTGTGTGTGTGTGTGTGTGTGTGTGTGTGTGTGTGTGTGTGTGTGTGTGTGCGTGTGTGCGTTTGCGTGCTCTTTGGGAACAGAGGAAGAGGACGATGCGGGCTATCTGGATGTGGTGATATCGGACGTGACTCATCCGCCGCCGCAGCTGAGCGCCATGCCGGAGGGCCTGACCAGCCACCAGGTTGTGATTTTTAAACTTCCATCCTCCACTTCCTTCTACTACACAATGATGTATGGTCACATCCATCTCATCCGCTCAGAGCGTCACCGAAGCCTGTTGTCTATGCAGGTTGTCAGGCGCCACATTCTCGGCTCCATCATCCAGAGCGAGCGGAGCTACCTGGAGTCCCTCCGGAGGATCCTGCAGGTGAGCAGAGGCCCTCTCCACGGCCTCATGCAACGGAAATGTGTCATGTGATTAATGGGATCGCTCTTCTCGCCACACATTCGTCTTTACTGCCACCTTGAACAGTAGAAACGAACAGCACTAAGACTAGATGTAATCCAGGAATAAAAAAAAACACCAAAAAAGACGCACCCATTCACCCAATGGGCACATGCACCCGGTATTAATGCAATTTCTCCTCACTTGTTATTAATTATAATTGTCACCTTGCGCAATGGGAATAAACAGAAAACTAGAAGTAATACGCAGAATCTAATTTTAAAAAGTCCACGGCACACTCGATCACCCACGGGCTTGCGCGCTCGTGTCCTACAACTAATGCAACCGCTCCTCTTGACAGTTATTCATTACAACCGCCGCCTTGCACAGCAGAAATCAAACAGAAGATGATCCCGTGACAGCTTTATGACCGATTGTTCGCGCGGGACAAACAAACAACAGAGCCAGATGGGACGCTTTGTGATGTGCAGCTTGGCGGAAAAATGTCCGTCTTGTCACAGCGGCCAGTCGAGTGGTAAAAGGTGGCGCGTCCACAAGCCCAATTAGACGCTGAAGGTTGTGATGTTCTTCACCGCTGGATGGATTTTTGTTTGTGTGTGTGTGTGTGTGTGTGTGTGTGTGTGTGTGTGTGTGTGCGCACGTGTGTGTGAGTTTGTGTGTGAGTTTGTGTGTGTGTGATTGATTGCAGAAGAAAACAAAGAAAGGGTGCACTTTGGCTCCAGTAGCCCGGCACGCATTATGTCCACTTGAAGACTTGTGCCAGGCGCCTGCCTGGAAGCTTTATCAACATCTCACTGAATGCGCCGAGAGGCTTTTACCTTTTACGCCTCACTCACCTTTACTTCTAAACAAGTTGAAATCACTTCGGTCCACTTTTTTCCTCTTATTGTGTGGAGTCTTTGTCGATGAGAACATCTCCAACTTGATGCTTTTGTGTGCTCAACTAATGGGTCTCACACACACACACACACACACACACACACACACACACACACACACGCACACACACGCACACAAAACAAACTACTAGAAGGTTTTATGGCAACGAGTTTTGCAGCTTCCGTGTTCAGCACATTTGCCTCACGTTTATGGGGTAACATTTTTTGTGGGAATCCCCCAGGTCCCGGGAATCCTGTGGGAGTCAACTTGACCTTGAATCACGGGATTGGGACAGTACATTATAAGAAGTTCACGGAGTGGCATTATCCAATAGGGGTAAAAAAAAACAAACTCGGTCTGATTCGCAGCTTCTTTTTTTTTTTTTTTTTTTTTTTCAATGAAGCTGACCTCCAAAATGTGAGCGGCACGGCAGTGGGAGTGTTGTATTCGTTCACAGTTTAAAAATGCAAACACTTCTACAGATGTAGAAACGCATGAATGTGCCGTTTTGACTTGACTTCAATGTTGCATATTGATCTTGATATTTTTACCTCTACTTTTAAATCGTTGAATAATTACTGTGAGGAATCGTGAACATGAGCAGGGTCTTTGCATAGATGAGTATCATGAATTATTAAAACCAAACAACCAAATCATGAAAGGTAATCTGAGCAAATATATTTGGAAACTGTGCATCAAACTGGTAGCCCTTTGCATTTGTCAGTCCCCAGGAAGTAGCTCTCAGTTTCAAAACGGTCGGTGACCCCCGGTTTAGACAATTAATATATAGAACATAATATTGAATGCCTGATTGATATCATTTCTGCGTAGGAGTACCACAGACCTCTCCTGGAAGCCGAGCCGCGCATCCTGAGCCCTCGCAAGATCCGACCCATATTCTACAGAGTCCGGGAGATCACGCATTGCCATTCCATGTTCCAGATTGCGCTGGCGTCACGTGTGGCTGAATGGGACAGCTGCGAGAAAATCGGAGACTTGTTTGTCGCCTCGGTCAGTGTGAAAAGTGACCTTTCTTGTGCATTTTCGGAGGGGGGGGGCTCATCGCTTTGAGCTGGGCAGCGCGGTACATCCAGTGGTTTGCATGTTTGCCACACAGTTGTTTGCCACACAACTGAGCATTACCTCAACCAAGGAGGATCATTTGTTGGTTTTGCGCATTCTGGAGTTTTATCTCTGCCTTTCGCTGCATCGTGTCAACAATTTCTTGACTTCTCGGCGAATAATGCACGACTCTCGCTTCGGTTACCCTCCAGCCTAATGAGGACAAACGGGATAGATGGATAAAGTTTAAGTTCAGTCACTATCTGGCTGTCATATACTGCCAGTGTTGCTAACCAAAACAGAGGCACCCTCCCTGCCAATTAGAGGTCCAGTAGATTGTGCTCAGTGTGCATAGTTGTGCACATTTTGTTTTTTGTTTCCCTTGGACCAGCAGTAATTAAAAAAATACCCCCGATAACCTCTCATAACAGAGCATTACCTGCACTGAGGGGGCTTGTTTATTTGTTTGCACTTGCCACTTTTATTTATTTATTTATTTTTAAATGAAGAACTTCACACTGTTCTCTTCCACGGTTCACGTGAGCTGCAGGTAGTGTATTGAGAAAATTGGCCAGGGTAGGTAGGGGCATGCATTCTGGCTCTAAAATGAACACATTCAGCAGGACTTTTTCATTGTGGAGCTCAGCACCCATTACATCCACTCATTATTTGTCCATCAGCGTCAAGGATTCGACCCTCTAATTCTCTGCTGGGCATCATGTAGTGCTGCTTTATTGCTGTCCTCAGACCGAACGCCAAATGAGGCCTCGGTGGAAAAGAAAAGAAAAGAATAGAAAGTGCGGGATGGAATCGACTTCTTACAGGGTGAAAGCGCAAGGAAAGCATTGGTGGGGATTAACAGAGTACAAACACTTTTTCAGGTAGCTGTACTTTACGCAAGTAGTTTTTTCCGTCAACTTTATTCTTTTCCTCCCACCATTTGAAAACACAGCAGTGAAAAAGATGTAACCTTCGGGAAAGTCAATCGCCGTTCATCATCCATAGCCTTGTTTAAAACATTTTGGGATGTTGTCAGCTCCAAGAATGATTCATGATGAATGTGTTGCCATCAACTTCTGCCATTCAAAAATTCACAGTCTTATCATTAGCTAATGTAGCATTTTTGTGTGTGTTTTTGTCAGTTTTCCAAGTTAGCTGCATTGTTTTGATCGAGGCAGTAATAGCCAACTCTTAAACATCAACATGCAACACCTAGTTTCCCTTCTTCTTCTCTGTATGCGCACAAAATGAATTAAACTCATACATCAACGCGAGACTTTATCTGCACTTCTGCTTGAGAGTGTGATGACTTAAGCCACCAGTAAAGACTGTTGTGTCCGAAACTCACTCTGAAAAAGCGCCCGCGATGAACTCTTGGCCAAACATTTCAACGCAGCTCTTCTCATCGCAATCATCTCCTCGGTGTGTTCTCAGTTCTCCAAGTCCATGGTGCTGGATGTGTACAGCGACTATGTGAACAACTTCACCAACGCCATGGCGCTGATTAAAAAGGCCTGCCTGTCCAAACCGGCCTTTCTGGAATTCCTGAAGGTGAGCTTTTCTGTTTCTGAAGCCCCTCTCAAACAAAGATGTATCGTTTGTTTTCCTGTGTAGCGTTTGCAGCTGATTGTGACTCGTTGCGCCTTCCCTCAAGGCAGATGGCCGTTTAATAATGCATACATCTTGACTTTGTAAGGAGACAATCTAATACTTTCCACAACTTACCTTTTTATGTGCTTTATAAATGTCCCGCTCTTGTGGAAATAAGTCCTATTAGATGTAGACACATTTTATGGTTTGGGAATGTATACCCCATTTTCTCAAATGGTGGCTAGGGGCAGTTTATTTACTAGGCTGCAGCACCGGGTGTTTATTTGACACAGGTCGACGGAGAATGGTTACTTCCGTGTTACAATGGGAAATGGGTTACTGCCTCACATTATTCCTTTTTCTGGTCCCTTTATTGCTAATTACAGCCAATAAAAGTAGTTTACTCGAAGTTGAAGCTAACAAGTTCAAGCTAAGCAACCCACTTGTGTTACTTTTATTCCGTCGCTTTGAACGTATTCGCCGGAATCTGAGACATTCTAACCAACAACAACAACAACAACAACAGTGGAGACCATTGGAAGGGGTGGAATGTTATTCAGCAGGAGATTTGGGGCACCAAAGAAAATGTAGCGTTGCAGCCAAGTGGATACTATGGACTATATAGTAAGCAGCACGCCAAGCTAAATTTAGAGAAACAATCTCTCATTGAACACCTCAGTAGTGACGCTGACAAACAACAACAGTGGAGGGCAAGATAAGAAATACGGATGTTCAATAGCACTTTTTTTTTTCGTATTCTACTACTGTTGTTAACCAAAACAGAGGTCCAGTGAGACAATTCCTTAGCGTTCTGACTAAGCCGTGACTGCATATGCGGACTGGTTTTCTCAGTTTCCCCTAACGGAAGCTCTTCCCGATCCTTGACACCAATGATGATTTTTCCATTATAGCGAGGGCTTGTCTTACCTTTTGCCGGTACAAAAATACACAGAGCACTTAATTTATGAAGAGTGAACTGCGAATAGGCGGGGGCTGACTGTAGACAAAGTGTTATCTTTTTTTTTTTTTTTTTTAACTATTGCGCCTTCCCATTCCATTTCTGCAGCTCCACCACTCTTAGTGATCCCCCGAGGAGAGGCGCACTCAAGCTAATGGTGATGGAGGAACATTAGCACCTTGTAATATCCATGGCGTCGAGTCGCATCTTTTGCTTTCGCTTACGTCTTCCGTTCGCCCGGCCACCTGGAAGTGACGGCACGACGAATAACTAATCATAAACTAAGCCCCCCCGGGTGTCCAGACTCCCATTTGCCGGCTGGCAACTGTGACTCTGCTTGATGCCTCCCATAAATGATTACTGGGGGCTGGATTACTGCAGGCGCGGCTTTTTGTATCAGCAGAGAAATTCAGGTCCTGTCCTCAGTGTTCTGTCAGGTGAAGTATATTATTGTGCGAGGCACTCCCGGGGCTTTATCTGCCATCTTTGTCAAGCCGCCAGTTTGAGCATCACTGGCTTGATTAAGAAAGAGCAGTGTCCTCAATCACTGCCGCTTATGTATTTTCTATTATTCATAGCATTTTGAATTATTGAGAACAGTCTCCAGTGGTGGAATTGGACAGACTTTGCAGCTTGGATCTTTAGTTATACCCCGATAAGCGGTTCACTCATCACAAAGTCACCTGTTCATTTGTGGTTTTGTGAAACCTTGAAACTCCGCAAGATGGTGTCCCTTCCCTGGCTAATGATAGCAGTGTCAAGGACGTATGTTGAAGTGCTACAGCTCCACTGTTTATGATCTTTCTTGGATGTAGGAAAGTGGTTGACTGTAGCCTGGGTTATCAACGGAAAGTTTTCACCGCATGGCAATGTATGTTTTGGATATCTGTCTTTAACACATTATATATAGTTTGTTGTATATATTTTTGGTTGAAACTATTTACATCGGCAAACCGTTTCTCATGGATAGCAGGTGTTACTGCATTGATCTTACGTGGACGACATTGACGCGTTGCAGGAAATGACGTGATTTGCAAACGATAGGACACGTTCCTTCCTAAACTTCATTCATGATCCCATCAGTCAGTTTTCCCCTCAGTCCAGAGAAGACACATGTGCTCTTCTTCTGTGATTAATCATTCAATAAAGTGTCAAACAGAAGAGAGAAGAACAAGCACAAGGACAGATGGCGTCAATAACCTTAATGGGCCATTATGATGTCTTCATTCTCCGACAGGAACATTACCAAACTCTGAAATGTCTCACTCTAATTATTGCTTCTTCACATTTTTACCCGAGTCGAGGTTAGGCTTTCACAAATTGGCCTCGCATCTTCACACAGAAAGACCCCAAGTTAGCTTTTTTTTTTTTTCCTTTTACAGATTTTCTGTTGGAGCTCATTCGATTGTGAAAGTGATTTGACACGTGTGTCAAATTTGTGTGCAGTGATAATGTGACAATGATCCAGAGTCTCATAACAGCACAAACTGGGCTGGGCCAAAGTCAAGTTATTTTAATTGGCTTTGAATTTCTGTAAGTTTAAAGCGCCATTCAAAATAGATGAAGAGATGCAATGCGATACTCTCGGTGAACACATGCACCGAAGCTATAACCAACTTTGTCTTGTGTGGCGTTGGGTAAAGAAAATCATTTGAAATACTTGGAGCATCTAACTTTGACAAATTATCACCAGCTTTTAGGTTTTCCATTCCATTCTGGGTTTTCATAAGCACCTGTAGTCCGATTTGCATTATTTCATCACTCGTCATCACCGATTAAGAAGGTTTTTAGCCATAGCTTTTGAAACGTGTGAGGAGGCAGGTAATATATTTTGAATCACAATGTTCTGTTGTTGTCAACCCTGCCCCCCCTCCCCACCTCCATGCAGAAGAAGCAGGCATCCAGCTTGGACCGCATCACTCTCTACGGCCTGATGGTGAAGCCCATCCAGCGATTCCCCCAGTTCATATTGCTTCTGCAGGTATGCCCGCGTTGACCAAACCAACACGCTACGGGTAGAACGACTTCACATTTTTTGACCAGCCAACATTGCGGTGATGACGGACGGTCAAGTCGGCGTCGACTGATCCAAGATGTCATTTTGATTGTTTGAGTCGTCACCTTGCTGTCCGCACGTTTGTTTGATCCAAAGACAATTGCTTTTACGGCCTATTTCAGGACATGCTGAAGAACACGCCCAAGGGCCATGTGGACCGGCTGCCTCTGCAGCTCGCCCTCACCGAACTGGAGACGCTGGCCGAGAAGCTCAACGAGCAGAAGCGGGTCGCCGACCAGATTGCGGAGACCCAGCAGCTGGCGCGCAGCGTCAGCGATCGTCTGCTCAGTAAGGTGACCAATCACAGAAAACGCCTTACAATACTTTTGACTGACCTTGACACCCGCAAATGAAAAATTTGTCACACAGCATCCATTTTCGATAGCACTCCTTATTAGGGTTGCTGGTTTTGACAGTATACCATAGTCAAGAAGACGTAAATAAAGATGACTTTAAAAACTACTGTAAGTGACTTTTGCCAAAGATAAATAGTAAGATGCCTGTATGTATTGCTATATTGTTAGTCTACATGTGTTGCCACACCTTTTGTGTCAAATATGCTATTCATTAGCCCATCTGTGGCACTTTGCAAGATGTGTAAGTATTAAGCTAGTGGACTTCAAGATCAAGTCATGTGGTTGGTTATTTATTTATTTATTTATTTATTTATTTTTCTAATAAATACCCAATTCTCTACACATTTTAGCAGATTTGAAAACTCAAAATTATCAATAATTCAGACTGATTGGTTGTCTGCAATTGACAGGCGATCAGTCCAGGGTGCACCCTGTCTGCAAGAACAAAGATGCATTAGAGAATTTGTCTGAATGTTTTGGAATTGTGCTGCTGCCCTGGAGGAGTTGTCCCATCACGTTGTTCCCCTACAAACTAATACTTGAGCACTCAGTTTTGCTTTGAGATGCAATTTATCAGCAATCAGTTCCAGACAGTTGCCAGAAATTCTAATCATCGCCGCTGATCTCTAGCGGGGAGGTGTTTTTTAAAATTTTGATAAACTCCTGAAAATTACGCCTATTACCATAGCCAGTCTCCATTAGCAACCCAAAATGAGGTCTCGCAGCCGATCGTGTCAACAAATGCTGCACTGTATAAAAAGAATTAGACGCTAAATGACACATTTAATTGGAAACTGTGAAGAGCGCTCTCTTTTTACGCACCCCCCAGCCCCTGTCCTATGAAACACCTCAACAATCCAACCCCTGGCTACTTCCCCCTCCCAGTCAGCCGATGCATTCCAAGCCTACAAGATGAGCTGATTGGGCTGATCCGCTTTTATTCCTCGCACCCAATTCACTGCAGTGACACTGCAGAAAGGGAGACTGCCTCTTCTTCTATTGCCCCTATAACTGTCCAATGAAATATTCATTCTTTGCCTCACACTGTCTATGCTAGCCACATGGAACTGATAACAGTCAGTGTGAATGCAAACCCCGACCACACACGCATTCACACGTACACACACACACACCTATAAATGCGACACAAAGCCCTTTGTGCCCTGTTTCTGATGACTTTAAGAATACGGTTTTACAGCAAGGAAGCCATTAAACCACCAATCACTCCCTTTATGGGCTCGGGCCTGAAGCGAACCGCCGGGTAGACATTGCGGGTGGAGGGACGTCCTCCAAGATGCTTTCCTTCGCACTGCCGCCGAGGCGGCGTTTTCACCATACAAACGTCACATCATGAAAAGCGTGAAATCCATATTTGAATGAACTCCCAACTGCTTGTAACATTTAGTCGCTGTGGTGTCATAACTCCTTAAGCAACAGATGTTTGACCGCATGTAGAGCCAATATAACAATACTCAGGCATATTTTCTTGTTCTGTAGAACATAAAATACAAATGCAAATACAATAAAGATGAGCAATTGCATGTAAATGGTTCGTCTATGCAATGCTAATCAATCATAATGGTACTTGGTAGAATTAATCTCAATGTACTTAAATCACCTACAATCACGTTAGGTATGTCAAATGTACTGTAGGTGGCCAAAACATGACTAATTCAAAATTAAACTACACAAATAAAGTAACCGTAGGCTGCTGCAACTGCACAAAACAATCTTGCCTTTTTAACTGATGCGCTGCTTCTAATAACGTGATATGACAATGACCATATTGAGGCAATTATCACGTTTATGATTACATCCCAAATGTGCAAAACCTGTTTTGATAACTTGTCATAATGTGGATGAGGGACTTATCCGCACACAAAATAATGTGTCTATTTTATGAACTAGCATGGTGCTTGTATTGCGAAAGAAAAAAAAAAGCTTGAAATCTGGACTGACGTATTGATTTTAGACTCTCATAAAAGAAGCAGGACAAAGAGATAAAGATGCTTCCTCTTGAATAAAACTATTATTGGGTGCTAAAATTGAATATGTAGCAAACCCGTTATGCAGCTAACATTGTGCCCCCACTTGTCCATGTATTACACATCGATTGAAAAAGTAATCAAACCTGCGCCTAATTGTAACTTGCTGTATAGGTAGTATCGCTGAAGTCTACAAAAACCCATTCACCTCTCTCTGAGGTTTTCAAAAACACATCAGCATCATCGAGTCGTTGATAGAAAACTGGTGTTGACAACCCCCCCGACCCAAAAAAACCCAAACCCACATGCAGGGTTTATGGAAGACGAATTTATCTTGGATTAAAAAAAAAAAAAATGGCCGGCTGCCTCGTTTTGTGGCACTTCCTCTGATCTAATCCATCCAAGTGTCCCTCGCAGCAACTCAACCTGGAGCAGGGGTCTCTGGTCCAGTGCGAGACACTCATCGAGACCGTGTATGGCGAGCGGGGACAAGTCCTCAAGTCCAAGGAGCGCAAGGTCTTCCTCTTCGACGACGTCTTAATCTGCGCCAACATAAATGTCAAGTAAGTCCAGGCGGGAGAAGCAAATTTCCCTTTTTCTGCTCGTGCACTTGTGGAGTTTTCCTCGGGAGGCTGGCAGCGAATGGCAATTAGGTTACACGAGGCTCTAATGTGACGGTCAGAGAATATTCCTTCGTAGCACAGCAGATGTCTGCGAGGGGTTTGGAGTACTATCCGAGCGTGCAGGGGTTCAGTCGGCTTTTTAAACAAAACGCTGGAATGCCTAACGGCAGCTGCAGGAGTCCTAGATTAGTGACTTGGCATCCCTCCTATGAAGCATCCATGACAGAACCATCCATCTCATCTCGTAAAGCAGGGAGAGGGATTTTGTATTTGGGATTCTTTTTTTTTTTCTTTTCTAAAGATGCCGCTTATGGCCCTCTTGTCACGGCAATTATCGCTCCATGTCGCATTCCACTCAAGAATCCCAAAGTTGACTTTGCCTGCCCTCTAGAATCTCGACAAACTGAGCACCATGTTGATTGTCTGCGTGATTGCGCGAATACATGAATGACAATGAGCTACTCTTCGCAGCATGCCTTCCACTTGTCGTTGGGAACATGTCTGATGAGCCACATCCTAATTATAAAAACATCCATGTTAAATTCCGAGGAGAATTTTCTTCAATGCTTTACGAAAAACACGGACGTAAGTGGAGGGCGAAATTGTTCTCGATGAATGTTAGGTTCCTTAAAAACAAAACTCGGCTTCGGTGTTGACAAAAATGTGTTTTTTAGGTTCACGGAAGGCACACGGTTGTCTTCGGCTTATCGTTGTCCCGACACAATGTGCATAGAAAGCATGTGGAATGTATGTGTTAGCTTCAATGAGGACTGAATTGTTGTAATTACCAATACACGCATGTTGAAACACCAAAATCTTATGCACGTTGGGGACTCACTTATTGGGTATTATTTCTACCAAAATGTCCGTTGCCTATGTTGAGGACCAAACTTTCTGTTGTTTGCATAAAACCACATACATAAAGTTTGTTTCAACTCTGCACGAGCTTCACTCGAAATGTGACTTTTTTGCTTCTGAAATGAGTTCCATAATACTTTTCGTGACTAAATTCTCTTTGATGTTCTTGAAGACTTAATTGACAAATTGGCAGTTGCGTGGCCCCACCCCGTTGCTCAAGTTGTTCTTGTCATCGCCCACCAGGGGGTCTCCAGACATCAGCAGCCTGGTCCCGGTGGGGCCCAAGTACACCATGAAGTGGAGCGCCCCCTTGCAGCAGGTGCAGGTGGCGGAGGTGGGTCAGGAGACCTGCCAGGGCAAGGACGCCGTCTTCCAGCAGAATGCGAGCAAGCGGCAAAGCGGCGCCCACGCTTCAGGTGAGCCCAAGCCGAGATCAAGCGCGCCTCATCCGTTTCATCCATTTGCCACATGCGTCTCCGTCAAGTTAATCCAGCTGCGTCAACCGTTTCCCTCCGAGGGCCGCATACAGACAAAATGGAGAGACGCAAGGGCCGCATTGAAAATATTTGACTTTGTTTTATTAATCACGATTATTAAACCGATTCGTTAATCAATTATGTATTATCCCGGTGGTGACTTGAGATGTGAGGGCCTTTGTTTGGCCGCCCCCGAGTTCATCTCATCACTTGGACTGACCTTTGGAGTGACTCAGCGCGGCTAATCAGTTTCTGTCCTCAAGTGTTCCGCGGAGGGCTGCCGACGAATCCGCTCTGCTTGTCACTCTGATTGAGGACGATGTTTGCGAGAAGGAATAGCGATGACGGCCACTTGTTTCCGCGCCAGCCCACGGGCCGCTTTATCTTGAAGAGAGATGCGAGGGTAGACGGGCCCCCTTGCCGCAGTGTCACCGCCATCTCATTTCACTCTCTGATAGACCACAAACACGTCCAAGGCGCAGTCATCAATCTCCCGAGATTGTGCCGCCATTTTCCAGGCCCAATTAGGGAGCCCTGTGCTTTTGATTGGAACTGGCGGTCAAGGAACTCGTCTAACCCACGCTGCATACGATTGGGATGCAGACGCAGCTTAACCAGATTTCAGACGAATGTGACAGTGGGCATATGATGATCCATCAGGATTGAATTGTAATCATTGACAGTAAACCTCGCAGGGGGGTGAAACCAAGGCTCTGGTGGATTTGTTCGAGGTGCATGCAGTGTGGTCCATGTCATCGTATTAATTACATCATCATCAATATAACAACAGCGTACATCAGACCCTCTGAGCCTTTGAAAAAAAATAAATTGAACGCATTATTATTTTCATCGTCTTTATTAGATTTCCTTAATCACTTCCCTGGGCCGCAGCACAGCTACGCTGCGTGGGGAGGAGATATTCTTGCAGTTTTTTTTCATGTCCTGCATGGACTCCGGCAAGTCAGTTCTGCTTTCGCCAAGTCAAAGATTATATGCGCCACTCCTGTGCTGACTTTGAAGGGAATGAGATGAGCTGCCGCCATTGGCCCAAAAGGAAGTTGGCAGTGCTCACTCCCACAACGGCGCAAGCACTTTTTTCAAATTGCGCTCATCTGAAATTCCAAATAAAAGCACACTCCTCCCATTGCACACAGTGACAACGTGCTTTAGACCCGCACTCGGTATGAAAATAGTGCCCGACATTTGAAGTCTGTCCACAGCTTCATTGTGCCTTTGGTCATCTTGACAAAGTGCATTTTGCCTGTCACTGTATGTCGCAAACAGATCGATCAATAAAGGTATATTTTTTATAGTAAATCAATTGTCACTTTTGAACGACTTAAAATTTCCTGCAGTATACCTGATCATCTCTCATGGCACATGCACATATGCCAGGGATGTGTCCTGATTAATCCGATTGCGCCTCGCGCCTGCCTGATGTATGATCATTGCACAATAGAAATGTATTTTAAGGAGGAGGGAGAAATAAGACTCAAAGTCCTAAACTTGCTCTCCTCCTCCGATTACACCCCCGCCTTATTGGGGTGCATTGATCGTCTGATGTGTTGCAGCAGGCTTTGGATGCGGATCAGACAGGGTTTACATTCACCTATTCCCGTGACGACGCTTGAAATCCCCCGGAGGACCCGAACATCGTCACACCTGCGCGACTTAGTTCGGGAAAAGCCGATGATTCGACCAAGCGCTCAGGGCTGGCGGATGCCCGCGCACGGCCATTTGCGAGCGTGAAAACCCACGTCTGGGCCTCACAGGATTACGCTGGATTACAACTCAGCACATTCACCTCAGGGAGGGTTTTTACCATTCGGATCATTCACACGGGTGTGTGTTCTGGCTGAAACAAGGACGGTTTCTTTGAAGTATTTTGTTCGTGTTTTATTTTGCAGAAAACGCTCATCACCTTGAAAAACTCCCTGATTGTATGACCCTGAAAAACCTCAAACATAAGGCATAAAGCTCACTCAGTATGCATGTATTCTTTTGTGAAATACCATGTGGCTGGTGACTGAAGAAAATATATTCACCTGTTTGATTTGGGTGTAAAAAAGTGAACTTCGCACTCCTGTCACGATAACAGCCGTTTGGCAGTAAGTGAAAAGAGGCTTCAAGCTAATTATTTGAACTCCAAGTTTAAATGTACTGTCAAACTAAATGTAAAACATGTGAAGTAGAGGCTGTGTAATTAAAAGCATGACTTCCTTTGCAATAGAAAAGTCCGCTTAGCTTTATGCGAACCAACAATGCGTAGACGGGCTGACAAATCGCATCAGTTTTGCAGTCTTATAACCCTTTAAACAACGGACGTTTAAAAGAATTATGTGGCCACAAATAACATAACGTAACTCACAGATGTGTTCTCTATCCTCTGTGTAGAGCAACTAACATTTGCAGCTCTCTGAGGAGCTGTAACTGTACATCCATCCTAATGTCTCTATTGTATGTACTTGTAATTTGCAGCAAAATGTCCATCGAAATTAAGCAAACATTGTCGCAAAATCTGTTCAGTTCTGATGGAAGTGTCCTGAAATAAGATGGCGGTGCAGGGGGTTCTTAGGAATTCCGTATTTCTGGAAAAAACTTTAATTCCGCCAGCCCGTGCGCCAGCCCAAGCAATTCCCTCCCGCCTTTCTTCACCACCCGCCTATTGATTGCCTCGCACACATGACGGCTGCCACTGGCTTCCTTTGTCTGAGGCGCCATTAAACAGCAAAGCTCTACGATAGAGCTCCTTAAATGAACATCTCAAGTACATCCAAACATCCTCTCGCTTCCATTCACGAGGATAGACAACAAGTCCCCAAGGAGGGGCAACTAAGCCTGCGTATAGCCCGTGATCTTCATCTTTGTTGATTACATGCTAGTGTTGACGGTGCGCGACACCTCTGCAGTCAAATGTACCTCGCCGATTTAATTAGGCGCTGGCGGGAGCCGGGGAAAGCGCGCCATCGATTGGCGGCAGTAGGCGAGCGAGACTTGGAAGGTAAGCGCCGCCTGTGGATCGATGCCGTGTTTTGTGTCTCATAAGACACCTGCGTTCCTTTTGGCCCAGCAAAGAGCATCATAGCCCCGAATAACAATTTCTGCGTTCCGTGGCTGGAGCTCCACTGCGTAATGATGACAATCGATACAGCCGCAACACAACACCCCATTTCCATTTTTACCTCCACACTTTCCAATTCAATTGTTTTTTTGGGTTGTTGTTGGTTTTTTTTGTTGGTATCTTGTTAGACATAATTTCACCAGCAGCACATTGGAGGAGTGTTTAGAATGTGCACCTCAAAGTTCTGAGGTTTGGAGTTGAACTCTCATGTTCTCAAGTGTCCGAATGGGAACTATATTCCACGATGTGGAAACTTTGTTTTAAATGTGCATGTCTTCTTTATCAGCTGCTGTTTACCGAATCTACCAAGTATTTATTTAAAAAATAAAAAATAAGATTGACACTAATGCGGCCTACTCATGATCTGTGAGCGTCTTTCTGTTGATCTAGTTGTCTGTATCATATTGCCCGTAGGTGGCCAAGGCCCGCGCTCCAGAAGGGGCAACACAATTTCCATTGAATTGAAACCAAAAATGTGGCGAAACCTTTTTAATTCTCAACATTAAGCATTCGGTAAATCATTACCGTATGCTGTTATAAAGTACCGTATAATATTGTGCTATTTTTCTCATGAAGAGCACCTCTGAATTTTGGGGTTTGTTGATTTTTTATTTATTTAAATTTTTTCAGGAGACTGGGCCGAATTAATGGCCTTTCCATTCATTCCAGTTGCAAAAGATGATTTAAGGCATGCAAGTTTTGAGTTGCAAGCATGGTCACGAACAAATAACATTTGTATCTCAATGCACCATTGCACACAGTGATACACTACACAACAATGATAATATTGGGATGAAGAGTATATCATTTAATTAAATACCTTGAGAAAAGCCAAATATCTTCTGTCATGTTGAAATCTTTGTAAGAAGACATCGTATTCCAGAGGTTGGTATGTGCGAGCATCACGTTGCTCAGTCATTAAAAATGGATCCATTCAGGTTCCTCACACACCCCTGCGACCTCATATTCACATAATATATGAATAATGAAGAAAGAGAGAAAATTGGCCACTGGAAAAGATAAAATGTGTTGTCCCAAAGTGTTTTATTGTTCCCCCTGTGTCATCTGTTTTAGTCTGATGGCCATCTTGAATGTTTTAGGGAAATCCATCCTTGGTCCTCCACGGCTCTACCAAGAACTGCAGGAACTTCAGCATGACCTTCGTGTGGTGGAAGACGTGACGCTCCTGGTGGGCACCCTGGAGGGGACGTACCAGGTACTGGGATCATTTTGTAGACAGTTTTTTTTTCTTTTCTGTGGCCTAAGCCCTGTCTCCCATAAAAATATAATATTGCTGTGGCGCCAAGGATCTGTTTTGAAATGAAGCTGTCTTTGTTTTGTTATTTAGTAGCGCCATAACCTTGTCTCATCGAAAAAGTGCTTTGCTGCTAACTTGTGGCACCAATCGGCATATGTCATCCATTTCAGAGGGGTGTCAATAAAAACGGAGGTTTACTCTCTACGTATACCTTCATGACATTTGTGCTGAGTGTGCTGCAGATTCTTCGCATGTAAAATATGTACCTTCACTGCAAGCGCGCCTTCTGTGTGTTCATCGACAAGACTGATGCGAGCGTTGCACACGGTATGCCGCCACTCCCACTGCAGCGTTCAAATCAGGACGCTTCCCGGTAGTCTGCCGCAGACACAGTCGCGCTGTCAACCATTGCGTAACACGGGCGGAAAAATCGTGGAGCTGATACCCAGCCATCACTCAAGAGTCTCTCCACGTAATGGTGCCACCTTTGCCTCCATGTGCTAATAGAGCACAGTGTCCTCGGGAGACTGCTGGACTGACGGTCAAATCGGCAAAATAGCCAATTCTCTTCAGGAAGTGGATTGGATTCTATTTCATGAGACTCGCCGCAGTCATCATCTCAGATTCTTCCGACGATGTGATACGTTTAGAGGTCATTCAAACTGTGCCAAAGCCGACCCGAGATCTCAAGTGGGGTACATTTGCCACGTTTGTGTTTTGGATTAAGTACTCGGAAAAAGTTGGTACAGGCCTGGCACGGTGACCAAGTGTTCGCACGCAGGTCGTGTGATGTGATCGGTCCTTGCCAGCCATGATAAGATGTATTTAAAAAGGACGAGAAGTAATCTGTAAAGTTAAAATGGAGCGCGCAACGTGTTCCGTGACGCACAGGCACACACGCGTGCACGTTGATCCGATGCGACACAAAGCCTTCATCTATCATCTTCCAAATGTAGGTTCCAAAATCATTAGCCCCTTTTTTTCAAACTGTGTCACGTGCATTTGATGATGCCACTGCGTGCCATTTGTTCTCAACAATTTGTAACTCATGTTTACTTTTGTCTGCCTTCAAAGAACCTGAACACCACGGTGGCCCAGGACTGGTGTCTGGCTCTGCAGAGACTCATTCGTATCAAAGAAGAGCAGATTCAGAGTGCCAACAAATGTCGCTTACGCCTGCAGCTGCCCGGCAGGCCAGACAAGTGAGTACAAGAACACATATTGTGGCTTTGGCTTCCACATTTGGATCAGTCATTCGCTTCGATTGTGGGACGGGTACCACCAAGTACATTTCAATTTTCAAACTGTGTAGATTGTTTTGTTGTTGTTGTTGTTGTTTTTGGTTTTTAATCTACCATACTGTTTGGTCACATGACATTTGGTAGATAAGACATTTTTGGTAGACATGTTTGTCAAGGCCCAAGAAGCCATGCCTGAAAAGTTTTGGAAAGTCCGCTGTTTTGTTTGTGAAACACCAATTAAGCCCAAAAAGAACACCTCCCCCGCCCAGTTTATTCATTCATTCATTTATTTTTTTTCATATTATTTATTTGATGATGTCTCTGCATTCGGATTATTTCGTCCAAATCTAGGGTCCTGGAAAGAAAATGTGTCCTTGTGATTTTTAAAAAGTTCAGCCAAAAAAGTGTCAAGCAGTCATACCCCAAAAACTCTTTCACTTTATTGTGATTTTGGACATTTCCAGTTCCTCGAAAGAAGTTTAACTCGAGGTTTTGTCAGATTACTACCAAATTTCAGACAACTATTGGCAGAATATAAAATGGCTTTGGTAAATTGCAGAATTGCAGTATTTTTTGTCATTGTGTGAGCATGCCAGTAAAGGTAGAATACATATGACGACATGGCTCTTAGATTGGGTTAGGGATGTTTTTTTGTTTTCAGTTTCAGTTATTAGTGTGGCTAAGTGCTCTAAATTGCTTTCACAAATTGTGAACTGAATCGTAAAAGGGTTGTGTGTGACTGCCTGTGTGCACACTTTGAGACAAGCGCAGCTGACAAAAAGGCTCTTTTGGGTGATGCAAGAAGCAGAGAATTGAAATAATGGCAGCTGATAATGGATCCAATTTTCTGGCCTCTGGTGGGCGCAAGAGCAAGACTGCGGCATGGCGAGGGCCAAAGAAAAGACATCGCTTGCGATGTAGACGCTTGAGTCTTTCTGAAAGAAATGATCAACCCCCGTGCAGCGCTGAGCAAACGCATCAGCTGTGTCCTCGTCTCCCGCTTTCCCTGTCCACTGTCACAGCAGACCTACTGGGCCGATCTGCTTCGTCATGTGTTTGATGACGCCAGATGTTCTCCTCACATGAGTGTCCCTGGATTGCTTTGAAAGGGAGGGATTGCTCTTCATTGAGAGGGCTTTCACACTCAGGCAGCATATTTCGAGGGACCCACTCATAAATTAGCGTGGGATATATGCAGTAGACTATAAATCGGACCTACCGTCGAAAGCACATGGATATCCTCGGCGACTTGTGGACTGCGGTTTCTGAACCTCAATAGTTTAATTCAAACGAATACGCAAAAAGTCAAAAACAAAAGTCCACTAAATGCACACTCTTGCATGAGTGCATCGTCAGCCACCGTGTTGTATGTCTCACAATTACCGTAATCACCGCAACTTTGCACGGTACAAATAAAAAGGACAACGAGAAATCCTCAACGGCGCCAAAGGTTTATGTCACCCTCACACACAGCCATTGTGATGGCACACCACAAGCCCTAAATGCAGCCGGGTTTGATTCTCCACAAAGATGACCGCAAAGTAGGTCTGGGGAGATCGAAGCCAACAAAACCGACATTTCTTGCCCGGTGATGGAAGCAACCCTGCATGCGTGCTCACGACGTAATTGCGCTGGGCCGGCCTTGCACCCTGCCGCTGCGAGTGTGTTGGGTGGTGACAGGTTGCACAGCGGGCACGCCAACCTATTCTGACGCCACCCAGGGTGCAGTGATGGCAGATTGCAAAGGGAGCGTCGAGCAGCAGGCAGGCTCACAGCGGCGCACAAACAAACTCACTTTTGCTGGCCGCGTTGCGTTTTTTATTTTTTATTTTTTTTGGGGGGGGAGTAACAGCTAGGTTTACAAAACGCTGAGAATTTAAGAAGTGGCAAAATCCACATTCAAAACTGAACTTTCTTTTTAAATTAAATGTAAAATACTTGGGAAACATATTTGTAACAGAACCCAAATTTCATGCGATTTCTTGTAGTGTTGCAATCGATGAGTGAATCACGCAACCTGAGCTTCAGCTACACCGACCTCCCATTTGTGGGACTTAGCTGTTGGTGTGCGGCAGTTGCTCCTGTACTGCGTTTCCAAAATTCCCTAGCTTGACTTCCCATTGACATTTTCTGCATATTTCTCGCCTTCGTAACAATGTACAAAGGCCTACTTGGCATCATGCGTCTCAAACAACTCGGCGAGTGACACGTACAGAGCTTGGGACCACAGTTGGGGACTTCTCTGTACCGAGCGGCTCCCTTCCTGTCTGGCCGCGAGCGACGCTCTGTAGTCAGGCTGGCATACCACAGACTGCACACCGCAAACAGAGCGAGTACGTGGGGAGAATCCCGACTCGCCTCCTCAAAGGCAGCGAGCGGCCTCCGTGTGACAGTGCTTCATTAATATGCCCTCGTCTCGCGCCGCTGCGGGAGCCACCGATACTCACTTCAAATTTCACCCAACGCTACCGTCACTTTATCTTCCATTTGCTAATGGCGCCTCATTGGGATTTCATCCAGGCAGAGAGGCTCGCCCAAATAATGACGGAGGCTCCTTGTGATCTTATCTCGGTGACCGCGCACCGCCATGACTTTTCGTCGCGACTCCCGTGTGGAGTCGAGAGATGTGGATGAATAAATGGACTCCCGTCCTCCGCTTGCAGCCATCTGATAGTTGAGTGAAAGGAAATAGAACCAGTGTCTGTCACAGGTACTCCAGATTCGATGAGTACTTCTGCACAACTCTTGGGGCCTGATTTATTGAAGGTCAAGCAGGAGGAATGAAAAGATGAAACAACACGAAAATGAAACAACATTGACTGTCAAGTTCAGCTGTGAACAAATCTATCTGTTAGAAACAAAATTCTGTATGGCGATGGAAATGCTTCGTAAGCCTGCACCCGACAGCCCTGAGAGCTCTGGGGCTCTCAAAGGCTACCGAATGGTCTTGAATATACTTCGGTCCAAGCCCGACAGTAATATCTTAAAATCTCTTTTTTGATTCGCTGGGACCGGCGTGATGTGGTCCAGTGTCTTGGTACCAATAAGAACCCTATCAGCGGCATTCTGTACCGGTTGTATGTGATGTATTTATTTTATTTTATTTTGTTGTTGTTGTACTAAAGATGGTCGGTCTTCCTCTTGGGCTGAACTGAGCTCCTGTCTAACATACAAAGCCCTTAGACCAGTTGAGATGCAACACTCTTAACATACCGTTTTGCCTCCAGAGTAACCTGTTTTAATTGGATCCGCGACCATCCCTGTAACCGAAAACACACGTATCTCGAATCATCGTTCCCCATTGAAATGAATAGAAGTGCCATTAATCTGTTCCGCCCTCTGAAAAAAACACCACAACAAACTTTTGTCATGAGAAAAATAGGACTCTATAATATTGTACCTATAGTAATGACGCAATTAAATAGATTGTAAAGACTAAAATTTTTTGCGTCACTTCAATGGACATTGTGTTTCTCCTTCTGCTGTGTTTGGCCTGGCGAACTAAGGGCAAGATGATACAGAAATACAGATAAACACAAAGACGTCACAGCGACTCGGTGCGCTACGGTTGTGTTGGTCTTTCATTGCAGAGGATAAAGAAGATACCTGTGTGTGTTGGAATTTTATCTCTGCGTGGTTTGTGCAACCGTTTCTGTTCAAATAGCCATTGCTTTTGGATATTGTTCACTATCTGTTGTGGGATTGAGTTGCGTTTACTGCCAACATACCATTTTTGCTTGCAAATTAAAGCAAAGGATTGACTGAGTGGCAGCTTGTATCTCGAAAAACTGATTAGTCAGATCACTTGTATCTCAGAGCACCACTTTTCTTCCTTGACACCATTTACTATTTTCCCATTAGCCAGTGCTTTGGCGCTTTGTCGTGGCATCTTCGTAACAGGAAGAGCACAAAATGATGTGGATACTTGTGGTGAGTTTCCTTTTTCTCTTTTTCACCACCTCACTGAGATTTGGTTGTACGGAAAAAAACAGAACAAACCACAAAAAGACTTTGTCCGCCAATAAAACTGTGTATCAAGGAAGTGCGTGCTAACTCAACAGCCCCCCAAAAATAGCTAGCGGCACTTTCCCCTGCCAATCGGCAACCCAATAAAAATCGACCCAAGCGCAAGTTTTGGGTAGGACGACTTGAGGGAGAGACGCGGTCAAAGATCAAGTCGCTCTCTGTTTTCTCCTGCGTTGCAATATTAAAGAAAGCGGCCATAAAGTGGTCCGCATGCATTATTTGGCGACCCCACCCAGAGACAAAATGGAGATGGGGGTGTGACATTTAGCCCCGGCAAAGACATCCAATGCCAGTTCTTGCATTAACTTTTCATAATGTGAGTAGAGGAGGCAGAAAATAATTCAGCGCCGGTGCCAGCAGGTCAAATGGCTGCGGGCTGCTTTCACTCCAAACACTGCCGCAACTTCAAGACGCCTCCAACTTGGAAGCTTTGCCACACTGCTGCTATTCTTCCAACCGCCCCCGCCCGGCGACCACAAACATTAAAAGAAACAGGTGCGGCGTTTTGACAGGCCGCGATGAAGATTTGATGAATGGCGGGAAAGGTCGACACAGGCCGAAAATAGACTCGTTATCTTACATACACTGTGGCAAAGTTCCTGCTTTTTAATGGCGGCTCGCTGAAAAACATTTCCCATTGAGATCAATTATATTTGGAAGGATCTATCATGAGCTCTCGCCGTCATAAAACTTTGAACTCTACAAGCATTGTGTGTGGTGATACAACTGACGTGTATTTACGGTGGTATGGAAGTGCTGCCTCCGCAAGTGAAAATACACTCTCGTCTTACTAGAGGGGGCAAGTTAGCCAGTGGTAGTTTTGCACCAGTGCGTTTGCAGTCTGGAGCTTTCCTTAACGCGGTCTCTGAGGACACAGAAGTTGCCAATACCGCCGCAAAAAGTGGCTGCTGTTTGTTGCTCGTCGCTTGAACCCCGTGGTAGATGTGGGAAGCTGGGGCTTATTTGCATGGGACAGGACACCCCCTCAAATCACATCTCGTTTCACTGCTAACTGGCACACGTTTCAATGTGACTTCACAGTACAAACACACACACGCACACACTTGGGGTGTATTTTCCCCCCGAAAGAAAATCATATGAATAGTCATGTAAGAGGAGTTTGAAATTATTGAAACGCGTTGGCAATTCTAAAAAGAAAGGGGGCGTCAATGACTATTTCTTACTTTTTTTCAGGGCGTTTGGCTCTTTGTGCCAGTGCTCCATGTCCTCCAACAATAGCGAGAGTATCCTGTATCTAAGCAATTAAAAAGTTACTTGTCAGTGCAATGTCCCCTTTAATTCGCAGTGACGCTCGAGTGCAGCATGTTTCCATTGCGATGCTGGCGTCAGGTGAATGTCGGCCTGCCATTCTCCACGCCGTCCGCCCTCATGTGGCCATGTCCTTGTGCATCAGTGTCATGCGTGCGCCCCGTTGTTCGCCTGCCACCATAAATCCCTTCAACTTCTCCATCTTCCCCTTCATGCTCTCTGTCTCCCCTTTCCCCTCACAACGTCTCTCCTTCTACCGGTGTGGCGCACAAGTACTGCGGCCGTCAGTCATCCAATCAGAGGCTGTTATTTTGGAGCCCCCCCGTGGGCTTGAGGTGTCGCCAAAAGAGATCCAAACGAGAGAGCGGTTCCGTTTTTTGTCGCACACCTCCCTCCGTCTGTCTCTCTCTCTCCGTCTTTCACAAATGGCCCAGGCTATATTTAGACAGCAAATGGTGTGAATGACACTTCTGCATGTCCGCTACATCATCTTCTCGTGACACTCTTGAGAGATGGCAAGTGTCGGAGAAGAAAAACTTCCCCAAATCGGCATGCATGTATTTAAGTGACAATAGCAAGCTTATTTTTTACATAGTTTAGCACCATTTATATCCTGATTCCACGCCCCCCCACCTTTCACCAGTGCAAGCTAATGTTGACGTCGCAATATAAACAAATAGTGAATTTATGTACAATATATGTGTCAGGGTACACACTAAAATTTGAGCAGTAATCAATCAACCACAATAATATGAAAAAAAAAATTGAAATCCTTTTTGGTGACGTGCAATAAATATTTCACTGTGACTTGATAAAAAAGTGTGCTATTATTTATCTGTAACGTCAAACTTCAGTTTTGGGAAAATTAATGCATCATAAAAGATGTGAGCCTATTGTACTTAAACTTAAAAAAAAAAAAACTAAGCAAAAATTGTACTACTTTTAGCTAGCTAGCATTAGCTAGTAGTAGCCTTACAAACTACATTTATTGGACTCCAGATCCTGTTTTGGACTTTCTGAAAAGAGTTTTATTTGGAACATTTAATATGTTGACGGTGGTGGCAAATAAATAAAATTAATTGATAATGGGGTTTTTTCAGCAGTACAAATATAGGAATCAACAAGCCGGTTAAACTGGGTTGGCATTGTCCTTTGACAGTGTTCAAGATTGATGACAGAGACCTGAAGTTTAAAAAAAAAAGGCGTCCACATTCAGAGGTCAGGAGGCTGAGTAAGAAAATGATGAGCGCGTGTTAGGTGGCCCTTGCGGTCACCCGTGCTCCAACCCCATTAAACACCAGTAAAGATGTCAGGCTTCTGAAAGAAGGAGCACTCTCTGAAGATGTTTGGAAGTCATCGTGGGCCAGGCCATTGTATTGGCAGGCTTCTCACTACAGCACTAGAATTTTGGGGGCGGGCAGGTACCAGAAACTTGATCCATCCTAAGAATACATGACACAATACAAAAAAATGAATGGCCTCTATTTTTTTACTGAGAACCGCTTTTAGTTTTTAGAGATATACGCTAAAAAGATCCCTTGAATTTACTTAATCCAAACATGTATATCGATTGCACGTGATAAAAATGTAGTAAACCGTAATTTTCCCGTTTTCCTCAAACAAAAACTACCCAAAAAACAAATAAGTGTCAGTTTAATACGTTTTAGTTGTGTGCGAGCAAAAATCAAGTACATGACTTTATCTTTTCAGTGTAGGATAGTACAGTTCCAAAACAAATATGCATAAATAGAACAGACGGTGAGGTTACAAATCAATAGTATTGATTAGTGGAAACCAAAAAACAAAAACAAACTGTAATTGACCATATTTGGATAGACGAGGTTTACATCCGACAGAGACGATATGTTTTTTTTTGTCCCATTATCAGCCGGCAACAGGCTGTTAGGTCCATCAAAAGTGACTTCAAAACGTTCTTCAGTCGAAATAATTAATGATGAAAATAATACTTATTTGCACTTCCTGGACTAAATAAACAACACATTTGCCTCTCGTCAAGTTCACCACCGCAGACAAAGAGCCTGTGTTGGAGCCCGCTGTTGCTGTTGTTGTTGTTGTTGTTAGTTGAGCCTCCGGTAAAATCTATTTACATTATTCGACTACTTTTTGACGCAGCGCATATTTTGACGATGTTACGTTTTAAAGGATGGCTTTAGCACGGAAATATATGCATCGGGCACTGCTGCGTGAGAGAGCCACACCATCCGTCCCCTGAGAACTTTCGTCAGATGAATCGCTTTTATTTATGACATTTTTTCAACGCCATCACTCGTGAAGTTGGAACAGACACACACACACACACACACACACACACACACACACACACACACACACACACACACACACACACACACACACACCTGTAGCCCCCTGGAGGTGTCAAACTTTGTGAACATTTGCCTCTCTTTTCTCCCAGAGTGCAATCCGTTGTTCCGGAGTCTTATTTGTGATTTGTGTCCGGGCATTCTCACCCTGCAAATCTCACTGCAGGAATGAATGCAAATGCAGTTGGCAAAAGTTGGCAAAGAACAGAAATGATTGAGAAACCACTTTTCCAGGTTTGAATTGGGCCAATGCTTGAGACCAATCTGGGGCGCATCCTTGGCGCTATTATCACTTTGGTGGTGACCTTTTGCTAAGAGAACACACACCAGCGCTCTAAACGAGAAAGTTCGGACCTTCTACGGGATTTAAAACACAGAAACCAAAATGTCAGTTTAAAACGATGAACATTAGATCGTGGGTCTGATCCACTGGAATGTGAATGCAGCTCACCAGCGGACTGCAGTCAAAACGGACTTAGCTCAGCGGCAGCTACCAAACCTCAGCTTGCCGGCTGGCCTTGTCGCTACGGCTCGATTTTATTGTGGAGCTTACTAGCAAGCAGGAGACCCAAAACTTGACTTGGACATGTGAAGACAGAAGGTCAAGTTGGGCTTGCTGCACATGACGAAATGCAGAGTGAGAGTGTGTGCCTTCAGCGAGTGGCCAATTTACTGTGTCCGGGCTGTGTGATCGTCACAACCTCTCTTGAATGACGACGACTCGGCTGCACTCGAACACTTTGGGGTGACAAGCACGCAGTTGCCCTGCTGACAGAAAATTCAGAGTATTAAACGTAAAGTCCCATGAAATGAAAAATGTATGAGCAAAAAAAAAAAAATAAAAAAAAAAGAAAAAATCTCTCCTTTGGTCTTTCTTCTTGCCATCAAAGTCCTCCTCCTTGTGATGTTCAGCTTGCCCCCCCCACTCCCCAACAGGACCAGGTTATTGCCGTTGTGCATTTGTGTGGTTTTTGCCTTGATTTCAGATCGCTCATCTTGTTTCAAGTTTAGTTTTTGCAGTGAATTGTTCTCAAGCATTTTGTGTCTTCATTTTTTTTTTCTAAAAAAACGAACATGAAAACGACATGCTTCCTTTATGACAATTCTCGGAAAAGTTGGGAAAAAGGCAAAATGCACCATTCTTGCAAGATACTTTTTCCCCCTAGCAAAATCAAATGTTATATATATATATATATATATATACTTATATATATATATAATATATATATATATATATATATATATATATATATATATATATATATATATATATATATATATATATATATATATATTTCTTTTAACCCTTTTAGGGATAACGGTTATTACAGTGGGCAGCTTTACATGTTATCAAGTTACAGGGTGCATGAAAGGGTAAAAAAAAAAAACTGACTTCTGTTTGAAATTTCACAAATCGCTCGAAAAGTCCATTTTAGGAGTGATTTCAAACCAATCCACTAATTCCACAATTACAGGTTAAAAATAATCACACGGGTGCACCGCTGGTCAGACAATCACGGTGTTCATGATGTTGGAGCTTTCAGAGCCAGAGGTCGCCCAAAATTCGGTGGAGGGAGCTGCCTTCAAATTTGTTATGCAGGAAAAACAGCGGAAACATCAGGAGCTTTTTTGTTGTTGTTTTTTTCTGTTTTCATGTGCAAGCTTGCCAGCTGGCTCTTTGGCCACTTGTCAATACAGCTGTCCAAAAATCACAGAGCACATTATTAATGTATCACTCATCTGTGCACTTTCCATGACCAGTTTGTCCCGGTTCCGGCATTCATGCCCAAGGGCTAAAGATGAATGAGTGATTGTTTCTTATGAGCGTCTGTCATTCACCGCAGTTTGGATGTCGTGCCGACACGCTCCCCGGTGTCGTCCTTTGAAATCTTTTGATCTGTGGCGGGCGGGTACTGGCGCCATCTGTAGCATTTGCTAGGCCCGCTTAAATGAGGGCGGACGAGCTACGAAGCCGCCGCCCACTAGCAGTGAGACAAACAATTTTTCTCCTACCAGATACAGAACATTTTTTTTGGGGGGGGGGACTATGTGTCATTTGTTTCTTTTTTTATCATTCTAGCTCCAGCTCCGTACATACTTGAACAATCGTTATTGATCTATATTTGACAGCACCAGAAACTTTAAAGCGTTCAGGGACTTTCTGTATGATTGCACACCTAAAGTTGTACTACATTTACTGGTCACTTAAAAAAATGGTGTAACGATTATCTGCACCAACCTTTGTATCAGCCTGAAGTTTGGTTTCTTGAACTTGTTCTTCCACAGATCGTTTCAATTTTGTCTTATTCATCAACAAGCATTTACTGGTGTAGTGCTGATTCAATCCCTTTCGTTAAAAACGGTAAACTACTGCCTGGGTAGGTATCGAATAGAGCTCTCCTGTGAAAATTGGCCAGTAATTGAAAAGGGTTGAGATGTCATAAGATTAGAGGAAGGAACGTCAGGAATCAAAAGTCTTTAGTCTCCCCCTGATCTCTCATCCGAGTTGTCAATATGTTGTCCAATCAATCAAACCGCCCCTTTTACTTGGATATATCCCGAAGCCTTTTTCTTCAGACTGCACTGTGTGTGATCTC
The DNA here is from genome assembly GCA_026261675.1 of Hippocampus mohnikei. Taxonomy (NCBI): domain Eukaryota; kingdom Metazoa; phylum Chordata; class Actinopteri; order Syngnathiformes; family Syngnathidae; genus Hippocampus; species Hippocampus mohnikei. The sequence goes on along the minus strand of JAKGUB010000334.1, from coordinate 14,449,762 downwards.
AAAGCCACCGCTGGAGGTATTTAAAGACCCGGCGGGGTCACGCTCTCATCATTTGACAGTCAGAAGCCACGCCAACTTGTTTTAAACATGCCAGAGGCAACGAGGCCCCCAATAAACAAGCCAAAGCCTTGACAAGGTGTTATAAAAGCATCTTCCCCATCATCGAAAGTGAGATTTGCTAGTGCGTTCAGGCTGGATTTACTGTCACAACATTCAATTCCATTTAGTAACATTTAGCACGTGTGAATCGGGTCTCTTCCAAATGTGACTAAAAATGAATCCAACAAATAGACTGTACCAATGTCACTCAACAAACCTTTTTTTCCTTTTTGTGCTCCTGAAGGTCCGGTCGTCCCGTCAGCTTCACGGTGGTCTTCAACACGCCAAACCCGCTCAGCAAGATCTCCTGGGTCAACCGGCTGCACTTGGCCAAGATTGCGCAACGTAAGAAGAGAACAGACACACACACAAAAACGTAAATACAAAATAATAATTCATATGATATGGCCTAATGACGATAAATAAGTCAGCCACGGCCACCCCCATAAAAAAGTCAACAGTTAGACGGCACGGTGATCGACTGGTTTGCACGTTCGCATCATCACAATACAGAGATCGTGGGTTAAAATCAGCCTTTGATCTTCCTGTGTGGAGATTGCATTTCTCCGTTGCCTCTTCGCACAGCCACGCCAGCACTGAGGTGAAGGTATTTGTGTGCATTTTAAGCAATTAGGTTTGGCGAAAAGCAAGAGAGGGCCAAGAAAGGTTGCATCCTTTATCCGTTGATGTGCGTGTGGAGCGTTTGTTGGCAAAGCGATCCGTGGGCGCCGAGCTTCCATCCCTTTAGCGTGCGACGTCAACCTTGGATGGCAGCCGCGGGCTCTTGACTCACCGCGGCACATTACAGGCACTGCGGTGGAGCGCTCAGGCGGCTCGCAATCCCCTCTCCCCGCGGCTCGCACCTTTTTATCAGGTGCGCAGCAGGCGGCTTGAGCGGGGCGCTGGCGTCGGTGCGGCGTGTGGATACGGGTGATAGTCGGAGCCAAAGTAATGTCAGAATAATGTCAAATGATGCACAGCAGTGCCAAAATAATTGTAGTTATCCATGGATTAGCTGCTTGTACTCCCACGTGTTATAGTCATCATTTTATGATATCAATTAACCGTAACCACTATTCCTCCACCTTCAATACTGCGTGAATTAAAAAAAAAAGTTACCCAAGTCTAAGGGGAGAAAAAAAAGTAAAAATAAAAATCACATTTCAATAAAGAAAAAAAATGTGAAGATATGAAAAGTGATCGTTTTCAACAAAAGACAAAAAAGTTAAAGCAAAGTACTTTTCATAACTGAGATGAAAAGTTGTAATCTTACGATAATAAAGTTAATGATATCGTTCATTATACATCCATTTTCCGACCCACATATCCAACCCATAGAACACCCTGCATATTGCGTGAGATGGACGCGGTCAACACTAGTCAAGCGTGCCGCACGACCTTGTGGTCATGAAAAAAAAATAAAAAAATACAAGAGCAGATGCCTTTCATAAAATGGCAATAAAATATATTTTTTATATTGCGCCATCAGCAGCTTTTAAACTTCAATGTCACTCAGTAAGGCGAGACAAGTTGAGTTTGACAGCACCGTTCATAGAGCGGCTAAATCCACACGGGCCAAAGAAATACTTGTGAAAAACAAGAGCCAATGAAAAGATTAAAAAAAAAAAAAGAATCAAGGTAAAATCCCAACATAAAGTAAAAGGTCATAGCCAAGTTACAAAGCAGAGATTATTACTTTGTGGTAAATTAGAAACACAAAGCGAAGAGTTGACCTGGCCATTTTTTGGGGGGGCATGCTCCACGCCAGTAACTCACATTGCGAACTTTGAAATGATGTCCTGTTTTTGTGGAACAAAGGGATCAAAATTTGGATGGAATATTTTTATTTCAATATGATTCATCAATTAATCCCCAAAAATAAATGACAAATGACCCCTAACGATCTCCCCCTTCACCCCCTCATTTATTGGGAAATCTACTACATGGGTGTGTCCAACCTAAAGGGTGGGGGCTGTTGGAGACACACTGAACTTGTTTGACTATGTGTGTGTATGTGAGTGTAAATTATGTACATGTGTGCAATTGTTACAAAAACATCACCTTGCAGCTGGTGTTGATGGCTCCCTCCACTGTCGAACCTTGCTCCTGTTTAGTCTTAAAACTTATTTCATCCCAACCACGTCCTCGAAAAGGTGGTTGTGTCCCTAAACTTCCACCCAGTGCACTAAGCATTCTTGAGTATAAATGTGAGTATATAATGGATGAAAAGGATTATAAATGTGAGTAATTATGATTAATATATATATAATGATTAAAAAGCATTGTATCATTATTAAAAGCATAATCATTCTTCAATTAATGATTGCAGGCATAAGCGTTCTTTTTTGCAAGCATAATCAATTTATCATTGCAGGCATAAGCGTTCTTCATTGCGAGCATAATCAATCAATCAATCAATATAATATTAATAATAACATTAATAATAAGCAAATGTATGATAACTAAAAATAATCAACCTATCACAATCTGTCACCTCTTGCCATCTATTTGAGATGTCACACTCAATGTGGTGAAAGGTGTTTTGCGAGGCCAGAACTAGGAACGTGATATTGAACTATTGATGGACAACTGAAGCTTCATGAAGCACCTGTGATCGGTTTTGAGTCTTCTATAAGCTTGGTTTAAACATGCAGTGTAATCTTAAGACGTGCCCATTGCACTAACCTTTATCATGAAACCGAGCGCACCATGTGGAGGAGTCAAAAAATATCTCAAGTGCTTCATGAAGCTTCAATATGCCATTTGAATTATATGATCATGGGAGGCCATGTCGCGACGTGAAAGTTGACACATTTGTGGCTGTAGTTTGGACTGGGTGAAAGCGGCAACAATTGGAATGGGGAATCACCCTGACCGACCCCTTGAAGTCCGTTTTTGTGGCAGTTTTGAGGAAATGAGAACAGGCACTCGGGGTTCCCACCGCAGGTCCATTTGGAAGTTGATCACCACCGTCATGGTCAGCTTGGCAACATTGCGTTTATTGTTTTCCGCCCACACGTTGCCTTCCCATTTAAGCAAATGTAATTACAACCAGGGAGTTGTTGCTTTAATTTCACGGATGGTGCGCCCTCACGGGGGTTTCCTCACCACCGTCAGTTATTCGGCCTTCAACTACTCTGTGACATATTTGTTTGGTCATTATTTAATTATTTAAAAAAAAGTTTTTTTTTTTTTTAAGCAGACGCTGCAAACGATCCTCAAAACTTTGTGGTTGATTTTCATCACTGACACATTTTGATTGGCAGAACATTGCCGATTAGGAATCTGTGGTCAAAGGTTTGATCAGCGCTGCAGGCGATTAGCAGCAGATTGCTGCACCCCCTGCGGCAGACTTGTGGCTAAATTGCCGTTTAACGATGTTACGCCCCATCCCGACGTCATGACTGTTTAATTACAAAAAGTTACAGCCTGTCGTCTTGGCTATTTTAGATGAATCTTCCACATGAGTGGCAAACTTTGTTCTACCCACGTTGGATGGCATGGAGAAAAAAACAGTTTAGCCATGCTAATCTGTCAAGGATACCTGCTTCTTATTTGAGCTAATTTTGGGTGAATTGCAGTAGAAACAAGTTCATTCATATTTGATTACCGTAGTGATTCTCAATGTGTGGTCCGCTTGCTCCCTCTAGTGGTATGCAACAGAATCACTGAATTGAATGTTGAAACCCTGCATAATGTTAGTTCCTTTTTTTCCCCTCAAAGCAGGACTGTGCATTTGTTAAGTGCACTTCAGTATTTAGTCAGAATATGGGGGAAATAAATCAAAGCTTTCCTTGCATTGTGGTGTAAATTGACTGAACGTCTGACGCACTGCGCCACCGCCGTTTGCCAGCGGTCTTTATGAACTAGCCTGAGGCGTTGCCTAATTAATAGGCTTTGCCACTTGCGGAATTAATCGCTTCCCCGTCGAGTTGGGGTCTAGGTCTCAGACGGCGGCGAGGCCGATGCATGATGGGAGGGGAAACAGGAGACGGGGGCTGTTGGGATGATTAAGACATGCAATCAGCCCCACTGCAGGGAACAGAAAGGGCAAGCGGGGGGTGCTCACCCGCGGCTGCCTTAATGTGCTCAAGCATCCCTCCTGGTGAATAGTAACTCTAAAATTCTCCATACCAAAGCTTTAGGCCAATTAAAAGATCTGATATGAGCGAGAACTGTAATCACACAAATCCCTGCAAGAACATGGGGAGTATTTTTTTCCTTCTTTTTTTTTGCAAAACAAAAGGCATATATATTTGGAGAATATAGTGCCATTTTTTTCCCTCAAGAATAAAGGTGTCAGTCGTTATCCGAGTAAAAGGTGGCATATATATTGGGAGTGCAGTTCTATTTTTCAAATGTATTATTTTGGCCACCTATGACTTTAATATCATATTACGACTTGGTCTTGGAAAAATACAGCTCTCTGTATCCTGACAAAATACAGTCGATGCCCTTGCAGTCTGACACGGGCTGGTAATCTCAAACCACTTCCGTTTGCGAAAGAATAGCCCAGTAATTTGATTTCGAGTTATCTTTTAGTTGCCCGCTTGGCGATTCCCCTTCTCAGCGGCATCGCAAACGAGTGAAGGCGTGTCTTTTGGCACTACCCTATGATGTCACCTCCTGCCGTTCATCAGGTTATCTCGATGTGTTCCGTGGCATCTGAGATGGTAACACAAGAGTCGCCGTCAGATGACGTCATCCTCGTGGCTCACTTTTCAGGCATGGACAATCAACCCATGCTTAATCGAACAGCTATATTAATCATAATCAGACATCCTTTGTATTGTCGGATTCCCATCCACTTGATAAAAATTGGACCGATGAGCAGTATCGACGATGCAAAATGTACTTCCTCAAAAGCATCCTTGATTCCAAAAACCTGTAGAGAACCTCTCAAATAGATGAGCTGTGCTTTTCACACGCACACACACACACACACACACACACACACACACACACACACACGTAAATACAAATTCAACACACTCCTTGTGAATCCGCTCCATGTTAACCTGCCCCATGCCCACGCCCACCAAATCCACGACTGCGCTGCCTTCAAGGCTTCTACCTGTACTTTTCACCAGCGCCCTAGATTCAGATTGGCGGGTTTCCATGGCGACCGCACGGGTTTAAACAACATAATCTTAACCTCACACGTAGCGCTTATCTGTCCTCTTTTGAGCTGTTATCTGCTCGATGAATCAACTCATTTCTCTACGTTTTCTTTCTTTTTTTTCCTTCAACTTTTCATCCTTCCAAGCATCATCGGCAGCAAAACAAAGAAGCTTTCAGTGGGTGTGCGTTTGAAGGATGTTTACACAGCCCATAAATTAGTCTGTCAAACGGCTGCGATTATCTCTCTCTCACACACACACACACACACACACACACACACACACACACACACACACGCCCTCCCTATATATAGCCCCCATGCCCCCACCCCTTATCTTGCCACGCTCAAATGTGGGAAATGTTTATGATGAGTAAACATGATCAAGGATTTAATTAACAGATCCTGCACTCGCATTGATCCATGCTGAAATATCATTTGCATTGGTGTATTTAATGAGTCCGTATCTTTGGCCTTCGTGTCACGGGGTGGGCTGGGGTGGAAGTGCGGGGGGGTTGTTTGAAACGGAGGGGTGGGGGTACTGACGAAAAAGCCGTGCTCTGCACATGAATCTTTATCAGCGCAAGACTCCAACCGAAGGCACGCTCGCCATCGGCTAGCCGGGAAGGCGCTCGATCTTGTCAGACTTTGCTGCTGGTGGAAAGAAGTCGGCGGTAATGCACAAAAAGTCAAGCCTATTCAAGAACGGGGATTTCGTTTGCCAGTCCGCGCGCTGAGTTCAATACTGTATATATTCAAGTCGCAGCGCAGGAAAAAAAAAAAGAATCGGAAAAAACAAGACATTGAATTCAAATTGCACAGTGTACCATAGAAGTGCGTTATTGGAGACTTTGTCGTGGCTCACGGGCGAGATGCTTGGCGCGTGTGCGTGTGGATGTGCGCGCGTGCGCGTAACCTTGACTTTGACGATACTTTCACGGACAAATTCCACATTAAGTTAATTGCGGGCATTTTGTTCAATTAAGGCCAAAGTGTGTTTGTCCCTAATCGAGAAAATGCTGATTCTTGGGTCAGTGTCTAAAGGTTAGCCGTGTGTCCTTTGGGTACACTCTTCTATCTTTGAAATATTCATGCGAATAACATTAAATAATGCATCCATTCAATTATAATTGCATTGCACACTTGCTGATTGGTGGTTAGCGCTCTGCAGACACGGCCGGTTACAGAAGTGTCCTGCAATTACCACCAAGCAGCTGACACGATGGCCTATTCATGGCAAATCCGTGCTCATCACAATGAAGTGCGTGCGTGTCATCGGTCTGCGCATTTGTCCTCGCAAAGCAAACGTCGACGAGAAATAGCATCGATGAGTCAATTCCATAATGTCGCCTGCTAGTTCTTCACAATGTACAATCTGAAGGCCAAGTGAGCAAAAATCTCTTTTGTGTTCTTTTTTTTCCCCCCTCCGCCTATTTCACAGTTTAACAAAGACGCGGCGCAGTCAAAAAGTGTCAAGCTGGCCTCTCTTCTTCTGAAGTTGAAGTGGTTTTGTAATGTTAAAATTAAAAAAAAAAAGTTCTATGTGGGTCTATGCCGCTATGTGAGGGCTCGTTAATGTTGTTTACTGTTATTCATCATCATTACCAGGTTGGGAAGACTGAAGGTCAAGGCTAATTTGTCTTAACTCATTTCCGCCGCCAGCGCCGCCGCCTTCCTCTTGTCTCGCGAGCTGCGACACCACAACAGGACGACGGCGTGTGCTGCGCGGCTCCAGAGGTGTCTGTCGAAAACAAAACGAGTGGATGGCTCTGCGCGCGGGACATGTCAAAATCACATAACACGGCCACTGAAAACAAAAATCACGTGCGATAAAACTTTTAGGAGACTTAGAGAATGTAATTGTTCAGCTACGCTGTCATGATGACTGAGTGATTCTGATTGATTTCGATCCAATCGAGGTCGCCTGCCCAACAGAAATTACCGTGTGGACAGACAAAGCCCCCCAGTGGAGGACAGGTGAGCTACCATGGAGGATTTTCCACGGGGCTATTACGACAAACGTGTGAAGCAGTGTGTGTGTGGGGGGGGGGGGGCAAACACATGTTTCAGTGCCAGCATTTGAATTTTTGTATCAGGAAGTCAGGTGGGCTGTTCCTGCGAAAGTCATGTGAAAGGCATCGCTCAAATTATTTGAGTTGTGCTTTGAAAAAAGACCACCAGGAACTTTAATATTACATCTTCTGTTTTGTCTTGTATTCTTCCTCTGTTTCTTCTTTGTATTGTTCTTACGTTAAACTATTGTTTTTCCTGTGTGTTATTAGATTGAATCAGAAAGGAAGCTTGTTTCATCGTCGTCGTCTTCTACTTAATTTTTTTTTTCCGTCCGCCCCTTGGATTGAATTCAGAAAGGCGCTTGAAGCATGTCAACTTGTCCCTTGCTTCGTTATGTGTGAAAAAAGGTCTCGTTTAACTCGTTCTGTCCATTTCTTTGCCTTTTTTCAGGCGAGGAAAATTCGCCCGGCTGGTTGTATGAGGAGCACGAGGGCAAGCCGACAGCCCCGTTTTGGTGTCCCCTTCTGGCCTGTCACATGCCCGTGTTTGCTACCAAGTCCCCCGAGAGAAAGGTAAAGTCATTTGGCTCTTTGCCGCGCGCGCCTCTCCGCCAGTTTTTCGGGACAAGCGCCAACTTGCACGATACAAGTCAACACAATGAATACAAATGGGCCGCTGTCTAAAACATCCACTGCATATTTAGTCTTGCGCGGGTTCACCCCTATGTAGCGTGTGTGCCATGTGATGAATAGAATGGTCTTCTCATCAGTTATTTGTGATCAGCGCCACAGTCTAAAAAGTTCATGTTCAGTCAGCTCGACGATTTGACAGGCGGATCACTGTGTATATGCAATATGCAAAGGATTGAAACAGCACCCCCCCCTTTCCACTCTTTCCTACAAATCCATTTTGACACAGAAAAAAAAGGTGTTGATTTAATAACGCACCTCTGCAAGCCTATTTTTCTCCTTGCGCTCTGCCACTGTGAGAAATGAAGCTCTGCGCCATGTTAAAATGAGCCCCACCCCCTATTCGGCGCCACTCCTTCCTACACACACATTGGCTAGTCGTTTTGTTGTAATAGTGCTGACAAGGACTAATAGCCAACATGGGCGATAACCCAGCCTCACTGGTTAAAAAGGTATCTTTCAGGGTGTTCGTCGTTGTCCGCCAAAGCTCACTAGGGCTTGCAAAGGTTCTTTGAGGATCTTTTCTTCGGAGGGATTGGATTTCTTTCTTTCTTTCTTTCTTTCTTTCTTTCTTTCTTTCTTTCTTTCTTTCTTTCTTTCTTTCTTTCTTTATTTGGTTGTTTTCAACTGCTGCCGTAGTCACTTAATCTTTTCTCGGAAACAGATTTTGTCGATAGAATTTCACATCATGGCTAAATTAAAGGCAAGGGATTTTTAGTTTTATTTTATAAAACAGTGGTTCTCAAACATTTTCCTACAATTACCACCTTAAAAAAATGCAAACATAATCGTAAAGTCTGCCCATCAAAATCATTATTAAATATAAAAAGCATATTCAATATTATTGTGATCCATATTTTTTTGGGAACACAACATGTAGTCCTCTCTGTTTTATGTTTAGTTTGACAACAAACCTCTGAGCGGCAATAAAAAAGATGCAAGGTTCTTTTTTGCACTTGTATGTGAGTAACTTTGACAGACTCGACATCACTTATCATTTGAAATACTGTCAAAGGGTTTTAGTCAAGTCCCAAGTCCTGCCATTGCCGACTAAAGTCGGAGTCAAGTCACGTCATGTGACTTGAGAGCACCACCTCTAATACAGACGGTTAAGATGCAAAGATCAGGCCAACGTATTGTTTTGTGTTTTTTGTTATTGTAAAGTGTACTTGGGTGTCTTGAAAGGCGCTTATAAATAAAATGTATTATTATTATTATTATTAATGGCACATTTGTGCGCTTCATCCAAAAAGTGGTTTTCAAAGTCTTTGGGAATGCTTTGAATTCACTTTGCGGGGGCCTTTTTCAATGCGTCTAATCCAGTTATACTGTAGGTGAGTACTGAGCACGGCGGGCGATAGCGGTGGAAGCAATGAGGCAAGGGAGGTAGTCAAGTTACTTGAGCCGCCGGAGAAGAATGTTATAAAGTGATCACACAATTATCTTAATGGCTGCGGGACATCCGAGCGTGAATCAATGTTTCAGCATTTGATTAAGACCTTTACGCCCCCCCCCAGTCTGCTCGCCTCAGCACTGAGAGGCCAAGGTTAGGTGAGGCTTCCGCCGCAAGTCCGCTCTGTGTTGGGAGGGGATTTCCCAGAAGGCCTCGCCAGACGTATCCTCACCAACGCACTTTACACCTGACTGGAAGCGGCAGCAAGTCAATTAATATATTTCCAGTCGGCTCTCGCAGGATTCCGCTCGTCTTCCCCGCTCCCCGCACAAAGAAATAACGCACCTGAGCGTGCCGGCAAAGGCCATTGCTGAACTGTCAACTTACTTTCTGAGATGCGTCCAGCTGATGATGCAGGTTGTTGCTCATAAGTTGTTTGTGAAGATCCGACGTGGCGTTCTCTCACTTTAAAATAACTTTGAAATTGTGCTGCTGGACCACAAGCCCGCCGGCTCAATCCTACTCCACAGAAACAAAGATAACCCAATCGTGGCACACTGCTGCTTTGAAGTTCGGCTTAATGGACGAGTGGTTGGCATGTCTGCCTCACCGCTCTAAGGTTCTGGGTTTGAATCTGGGCCATGGCCTTCCCGCGTGGAGCTTGCATATTCTTCCTGCACTTGCAAGTTTTGTTTTTTTTCCCAGGTACTTTGGATTTCAAAATACCCTCAATACACAGAAATAGATGATAGTTTACATACCCCGTTTTGTCTTAGTAGTTGTGGGGATGTGGAAAAATAAATTTCAAGTTGGAATGGTCGGAATTGGTTAAGAAATGTCAAAGAATTAGGTGAAATTGTAACATTTGAATTGAAAATGTGGGATACTGAAAAATGAACACATTTGTGGAATGTGAACTATAGTTCCGAAGATGCCCCGGCGAAACATTTTGATTTTGGAACGCTCCGAATAGGTTGAGATTTCAATGTCATACCTTTCATAGAAAATGTGGAAAACGATCCTCAACAATTACCCATATTTAGAAAATGAAACGCTTTGAATCTATTTCGAAACGTGCAATAGCGCGTCAAAGCGGCGAGAATGATAATAACCCACGATTCATTTTGCAAATGAATTTATGCAAGTGTCCATGCAAGATAGTGTGAGATGTACGTCAATGTGGAGGGATGGGGGGGACTTGCCTGCACGTTAGCGGCAGTATTACTTTCCCATTTTTGACTAAAGAGAAGGTGGCATTAAATGGAGTGACTCTAAGCCCTTCATGCAGAGCAGACGGTGATTAGGGGCTTAACTCAGCAGTTCAAACCCACCCCACCTCTTCTATATCTGCTTCTTCACCTCTGGGACACCCACAACTCCTCACCGCACAAAAGCTTCTCGTTCTCCAGGGCCTTGTGGCAGGCCAACTCACTTAGAGAACATCGAAAAGGAAGGAATTTGCCATAAAAAAAAAATTAAAATATCTATATCTATATCTATCTATATCTATCTATATCTATATCTATCTATATCTATATCTATATATATCTATATCTATATCTATATATATATATGCACACACTAATAAACAAATAAATAATTTGTCATGGGCGTACCAGGTATCAGTACCGGCCTGATACTGGCTGTGAAGGACGTCGATACTCTGCACTGATACTTAAAAAACATTGCGAAAGTATTGAAAGACCAAAGGGGCCCCAAATCATTTCTGACAGAAAAATATTCCAAAGCAGGCGCAGCACAAACAACGTGCGTCTCTGTAGGGACTCGGCCCGCGACCGGGAGCAGCTCGGCGGTAACCGGAGACGCCGACTGGGCCAACTTGTTAGCCAGCGGAGATAAACCTTATCACGGCGGCTCTGAGTGAGATGGACTTTCCATTTATCTCTTTCATTTTCTCCCTTCCTCTCTGGCAAACTTTCTCCCACTGTCTGCGTTATCGGCGCTAATAGAGCGAGCGCATGGTGATTGTTTTTTTTTCGTCCACGTTTGCGTCTTCTGCCCTCGCTGCCCTCTTGAGAGATGGAAACATCTTCAGAGCGCTGATCAAGCAAAGCATTTCATGCACTTCAACGTTTAAGCGGAGTAAACACGCACCCCTTTTGAACTTATTAACTGACAGATGTCAAACGCTATTGTGGACCAATAAAGTGCACCGCCTTCTAATTCTATTACAATTTTTTCATTTAAGCAGGAAATCTGGGCACTAAAATGGCATTTCGACGAAAAAAATAAAGCCGTGCCGACCTGCAGACCGCCTCACTCGGCGGAGTTCGATGTATTTCCTCACGCTGCGACATCAAACAACTCCTGTGTACTAAAAACAGAGTAGTGTAGTAAGACATACAACGTATGTCACCATTTCTGCTGGCCGTTTAATCTTAGAGTGAACGCCGACTGGGGGAGGTCATCGAACAGCTTAATGCACGCCCGGGGACGCCAGAATCACATAACGTGCCGGCGCCGGCTGCGAGCAACGTGACGCATTCATCCGAATCATTCACGGCACCGGAAGTTGCAAGCTCACTGCCCGCCATTCGGCGCATGAATGGTTTTTCTTCGACCGTGACGTTTTAATGATCGTGAGAGGCCGATGTGAGGTTATTTCCCAATAGAATGAACACAAGCAGTTCAGATTGTCGCATCGGGAACTCAGCTGGATCACAGCTAGTCACCTCCTAGTTTGTGTTGCTCCTCCTTAGTTCAGGTCCAGTCCCGGCAAAAGCTTGGACTCCAGTCATGGATTAGAGAGGCAAACGGTTCTGTTGTCAGCTCAGTAAAATCATCTACCCATCCAAGACGTTTTGTTTCTTTGGCTGCAGTCCGATTCGTGTGCTTTGAGGCACTGAAGGAATCTCTGCTTTTACAGTAGGGGGCTGATATGCACATAGTGAGCCCCAAACTCCTTGGCTGAAAGCCCCTCCTCTTCCTTGGAAACTCTTAAAAGATTTCTGCCACCCAAAGCTGCGGAGACCGTACAAGCAGTCGAGGCGCATGTTCTCCCCACACACTCGCGCCCGACTGACTTGATGAAGCATTAGGCGAGGACGGGCGCGCAATGACAGCCCTCTTCTAATACCTCGGGGGGTGGGATTTCATCATGTACGCTTTGAAGTGCGCAATGACAAACCGGTTTGGGCTGCATCAGGATTACGGAGCCGGCCCACTTTTTCTTCCTCTTTCCTCATCTTTAGTACGCCGCACTCCAGATCGCTGTTGTTTATCAATCTATTTATCATTTGCTAGTTCCATTTTCTATTGGCAATCAAAAATCAAAAACCGATAAAGAATCAGAATCATCTTTATTGGCCAAGTATGTAGAACACACAAGGAATTTGTCTCCGGTATAACACGCTGCATTAGTATCATCATAAACAAGGACAATTTCTGCTTGGCTCTCGACGAAGGCGGACGCTTTTTGCTCTGCTCCTGTCCCCCTACCCTCTCCTTGCTCGCCACTTAGTCTATGTGCTGTCTGTGTCTTAACTTTGCCTAGCCTCCTATCGTATTTTCACCCTAAAACAAACCATGGAATTGGTTGGCTGGTCTCTTGATGCAATCGACAAAATTTTTAAACGAGAAGAGCAGGCAGTGGGGAGCCCGCTTGCCCTCGGGACATTTGCTGCGGGTACACCTAGATCCCTGGAGGAAGCGGAGAATGGTGTGCCTGTCAATACTGTCCGTCGAGGAGGAGGAAGACATCTACATTATCGGCTTTCTGATAGCAGGTATGCTGCTGTTTGGTGTTAGCAGTTTCCTGCTCTCTGGCAAATTCAACCGACGGAGCAGCTTTATTGGAAGTGAAGAAGCTGCCGGTCATTCTCGATGGTCGGCGCGAATGTCCAAAACTCAGACTCAAGCGGTGACTGAGCTCAACCGCAATATGGGCGCGGTTCTGGAGCGTCTCCGTCCGATCGTTATCATCATGGAGAAGTTGGAATTTGCTCTTCAAAAAGAAATTGAGGATTTGGCTGATCGGCGCCAGTGAAGGGATACAGCCACGGACTCAAGGCCACCTGGAATTGTTGGCGGCCGTCCCAAAACAAAACAACGCTATCTGGACCTTTCCCCTGAAAGTACGCATGGAAGCTAGAGTCCCCACCATCACCCCCTCCTTCTCGGCCATGGACTGATAAGCCGGGACTGTCTCCATGAGCAGACCTTGACGAAGCAGCTGCGGCCTGCCCTTATCATCAACGCCTTCATCGTCCCTTTGTTTTTTCCCCGTGATGTGACCTGATCTGCTGTGCGCTGAATGGACTGGCAGCACGCTGGTCGGGTCGCGTCGCGTTCCCCCCCACCCATCCACCCACCCCCTCACCACATGTTATGTCTTGTGACTTGTTGTAACTGTCATATGCTTTGATGTGCAGGGTATTTTTTTCTCCTAGACTTAAATTATCCTCAGAAGAGGGTAGTTCGAGCATGGTTTTCCCTCTCCTTCCTAGTGTTTACTTTCTCAACTAAGATCTCGGGCGCTGTATATCTGGCGAGTACCGACAGGCCCTTCGCACTGTATCCCATGTTCGTCATTGTTTTTCATGTTTCTTGTGCAGAGCGTGCCTGTTAAGTCCAAATTACCCCATGGGGATAAATAAAGTTTCCTGAATCTGAATCTGAATCTGAATGACAAATAGGTATGGAAGGACATTTCGTAATGTAAGTGAACCGTAGTGCGGTGGTACCACCCAGTGACAACTGTTAGACAATGTGCAAAGTATCAAGCAGTATTAGTTGTAAAAGAAGAGTGACTATGTCAGTGACTGTTTAGGGAGTTAATGGCTAGAGGGAAGAAGCTGTTTAAGTGTCTGCTGGATTTGGTGCGCATGGATCTGTAGCGCCTGCCTGAGGGGAGTAGCTGGAAAAGGTGGTGGGCAGGGTGCGGGGGATCCAGGCGGATTTTCCATGCCCTTGTTTTGATTCTTGCAGTGTGCAAGTCCTCAAGAGTGGGTAGGGCGGTGCCAATGATTTTTTTCCGCCGTCCTAATCGTTGAAGTCGGATTTTGTCCTTTTTTTGTGGCGGCCCCAAACCGTGATTGAAGAACACAGGATTGATTCGATGACTGCCATGTAGAACTGACGTAGCACCTCCTGTGGCAGGCCATGCTTCCTCAGCAGCCTCAGGAAGTACATCCTCTGCTGGGCCCTTTTCAGGATGGAGATGGTGTTGACTTCCCACTTCATGTCCTGGGAGACTGTGATTCCCAGGAACTTGAAGGTCTCGACGGTTGACACAGGGCAATTGGATAGTGTGAGGGGCAACTGTGGAGAAGGATGTTTCCTGAAGTCCACGATCATCTCTACAGTCTTGAGCGTGTTCGAGGTTGTGTCGGCTGCACCAGAGCTCCAGCTGCTCCACTTGTTGTCGGTACGCAGACTCGTCACCGTCTTTGATGAGACCGATGACCGTGGGGTCGTCTGCGAACTTTATGAGTTTGACAGCTGGACTTGTTGAGGTGCAATCGTTTGTGTAGAGGGAGAAGAGCAGTGGAGAGAGGACACATCCCTGTGGGGCTCCAGTGCTAGTGGTGCGTGTTGATGATGTTGTTGCTCCCAGTCTCACCTGTTGTGTCCGTCCTGTCAGGAAGCTGAGGATCCACTGGCAGATCGTAGGGGACACACCGAGGTGGAGAAGTTTGGGGGTGAGGAGTTCTGGGATGATGGTGTTGAACGCAGAGCTGAAATCCACAAACAGGATCCTTGCGTAGGTCCCTGTGCTGTCAAGGTGCTCGAGGATGTAGTGCAGACCTATGTTGACTGCGTCCTCCACAGACCTGTTTGCCCAGTAGGCAAACTGAAGAGGGTCCAGCAGGGGTCCGGTGACGTTCTTTAGGTGGTTCAGCACAAGGCGTTCAAAGGACTTCATGACCACAGACGTCAGAGCGACAGGCCTGTAGTCGTTCAGTTCTGATGTTGCCGATTTCTTGGGAACTGGGATGATGTTAGACTGTTTGAAGCAGGATGGGACCTCACACAGCTCCAGGGATCTGTTGAAGATTAGTGTGAAGACCGGACTGACTTGTTTACAGGGGCACGTGGAATTGGGGAGTGGAGGGCATGTCGCGCATCCGTCATCCCCCCGCTGTTGGAGTGATGACACAGCGGCATCGCATCTTGGCCATAGCCTCCGAAAAGGGGCTTGTCTCGTAGCTTCCGAGGGGACCGCTGTCCAGTCTCTGACGGATTTATGAAGCTCCCGAGTACAGGATGAAGGAAGATTTGTGTAGCAAAGCCGAAGTTGTTATGAACAAAAAGGCCATATAGAAGGAATGCTGCTGCAATGGATCACTTTGGATTTATCCTTTTGGAGCTTTTATCAAGCCTTACCCCTCTATGTTTCTCGCAGGTCATTTTATTTCTTTAATGTGTGTGTGTGTGTGTGTGTGTGTGTGTGTGTGTGTGTGTGTGTGTGTGTGTGTGTGTGTGTGTGTGTGTGTGTGTGTGTGTGTGTGTGTGTGTGTGTGTGTGTGTGTGTGTGTATTTGTATATACGTGTATAGAGAGAGAGAGAGCACTGATTGCTAGAGAGATGCAACTTTCTCATCACCGTTTATGAATTTTATGTAAAATAGGGTCTGCAGTGAGGTCATGTTTGGCCTCCATGCTCACCGAATATCCACGCCGCAGCGGCAGTCTCTCTCTCTCAGGCAACAGTTGCTTGTGTGTGACGGAAATGAAACCTGAAGTGTATTGAAATAAAAACGCATAAATAGAGACCCCAAGAGGCTCCACGGCCATCAACATACAAATATTTTCATGTCATCACGACCCGCTGTGCGACTAAATCTTTAATTAATTCACTAAACAGCTGGAACAGGGATGGAGAATTGGATTTGGGGGTTTTGCCAATCACACTGGATCAGAGACACGCCTCAGAGTCGACTCAAGTAGACTCCCCTTTAGAAAGAAAGTGTCCACCCAGAGGGGGAGAGCCTGTAAATGGTCGTAAGGTGCTTATTTGGCACCGGTCTTGCCCTCTGATTATGCAGCAATGTGGAAAGAGGGCTTCCAGGAAGTCGATCTGTCTACTGTGTAATACATTCAGAGCATCATTCAAGGCTATTTTCTTTTTTTCTCGGCTAGTTGCACCATAATTTAAATATACGTGGGCTGCAATATGTTCAGAATAAAGACACTTTTGCATTATTAGTATACTTTGAGTCAACTCTTCATGTCCAATTTCAAAAAACCTTTTACCTGTTTTAAGAAATCTTGCCATATCATTTTGCATAAATAAACTGATGCTCAACTTGAGCCTTGCAGCCCGCGGTATGTTTATTAGCAGAAAGCTTCTTTTGTCCAATTTTTAGTCAGCCAACTGGAATATTTTTATTTTATTTTTATTTTTTTGTGAAACCACCCAGTGTTCCTGGTTACCAGAGAATGGAATCGCTGCATGAATGTCAACGGTTATATCAATCCATCCATCCATTTTCTGTTCCACTTTATCCTCACAAGGGTCCCGGGGGGTGGTGCTGGAGCCTATCCCAGCTGTCTTCGGGCAGTAGGCAGGGGACACCCTGAATCGGTTGCCAGCCAATCGCAGGGCACACAGAGACGAACAACCATCCGTCCTCACACTCACATCTCGGGACAATTTTGAGTGTTCAATCAGCCTGCCATGCATGTTTTTGGAATGTGGGAGAAAACCCACGCAGGCACGGGGAGAACATGCAAACTCCACACAGGAAGGCCGGAGCTGGAATTGAACCTGGTACCTCTGCACTGTGAGGTCGACGCGCTAACCACTGGACCACCGGGCCGCTCAACAGTTATAATTATATCTTTTTCCGGGTTAAGAAGGGGAGTCGAATCTCTCTTTTGGTAGGGTCAGTGTTTATATTGTTACTCAATACAGTAGTCTGTGGGGCTTGAAAGTTTTTGCAGTGCATATGTGTGGCTGTGGTATCATGAACACACAAGCTCAGACATCTTTTCTTTTTTTTTAAAGATAGCTATGTTCACTTATTTGCAGAAATCTATTCCTCATTTCATTTCCTTTTGTCTTGTTTTTTTAAAGTCAGTTTCTTTGGTATGTGCGCACGTATGTGCGAATGCGCTTTGCAACATCCTGACAAATTTGCATCAAATTTACTGGGCAAGTTGATGAAGTACACGATGAAAAAAAGCCTCAGTGGCTTGATGTGAGCTTTTGTTGATGTGAGCTGCGGCGTTGCTGTGGAGATGGGGAGTGGGGGCGGGGGGCTCCTGGGCTGATGTTGACATCGGCATGCTTTTCAGCCCATCTCGCTGCTGACAGCTGCCCCTTCAGGAGTCGACCACGGTCCTCGTCTTCCTCTTCTGATGGTTTCATTGTCTTCGCACGACTTTGAGCGCTGGCGTGCAAGCGCAGCGGGCGCTTGGGCCTTTGATTTGCGCATTGGCCTTGCCGGCGGAATTTGAATGGGCGGCTTCCGGCGGCGCCCGCGCCCCAAATGACCAAATCAACAACGTCAAGGAGCAACCTTGATCCTCTCTGCCCTGCTGTGTGAGCTTCATTAGGGAGCGTGATGTATCGGACATACCGTAATGAGCAAACAACAATTTGCTGGCCCAGCGGGACGGTGTGTGTGTGTGTGTGTGTGTGTGTGTGTGTGTGTGTGTGTGTGTGTGTGTGTGTGTGTGTGTGTGTGTGTGTGTGTGTGTGTGTGTGTGTGTGTGTGTGTGTGTGTGTGTGTGTGTGTGTGTGTGTGTGTGTGTGTGTGTGTGTGTGTGTGTGTGTGTGTGTGTGTGTGTGTGTGTGTGTGAGTGTGAGTGTGAGTGTGAGTGTGAGTGTGAGTGTGAGTGTGAGTGTGAGTGTGAGTGTGAGTGTGAGTGTGTGTGTGCGTGTGCGCGTGCGTGTGCGCGCGCGCGCGCGCGTGCTCCAGTGGAACCTCTAATCCAAAGACCCCCAACCACTGCAGCACATTATTGTGCCAAGAGAGTTCATCAGGTGTGTCATAGTCAAATATATTTTGGACTTCGGTCTTGGACTTGGACTTCGGTCTGAAAATGTTTTAGGATTTGCGACAAAATAATTGCTCATCACACGATGCCAGTCACATCAAGTGACAAACACGACCATGAAATGTGAAAAAAGCGGTTATTGTTCACCTCTTTTTAGCCAGTTGCCATTCATGCAGCGGAAAGCGGTGACCTCAATGACATGTTTTGTGAAATACAAGCCTTCAGCTTGTGTGTGCGCTACAATTTACAAGCAGAAATTTGAGATATCAAGCAGTAGTGAACTCACCACAACAAGCAGCAGTTTGGCAGACATTTCTTCAAAAAACGGGCTTGCTGCCAAAGTATAAATGAAGAAAAAAGGGAATGACACATTGTGGATTTAAAACAAGCACATCAGAAGAACCAGGACAATGTCCACTGTTTGAAGCCTAAAAACAAAAAAATGGGGGCCGGGCAACAATATTTTGTGTACATACTACAATACACAAAATCTTTATTTAATTTATGTACAGAACATTGAACGTAAAATAACACAGCAGAACAAAGCGCATAAAACAAGAGTACAAGCGTAGCAACCATTTCTACACACGTGTTGTTGTTTGAAGCGCTTAGCGATGAAAGAGGAGAGAATGCTTTCAAAAGCGGTTCAGAGACGTCATGATCACAGCACGCACGACATCACGCATGTCTGCTCCAAGCTAAGCAGAAACTGTTGCGTCCATGGACAAATACAGAGATTGCTTCTATTGGCCCAATGAAAGACTGTTCAAATTACACAGGAGGACTTTTTTTTCTGCATTCTCCAATGTTACGCTTGCCACGTGTTTAACCTGCACGGACTGCAGCCATGATTTGAATGCGAGTGTTTTGTGGACTGGTGACTCATGCTGCAGCCCGCCTTGCATGTCGCCCAGAAGCGGCGGCGACACCATTGGCGAGGGCGGGGGTGCCATCACCAGTCAATTGCCACTTAATAAAACTGTGGACATTTTCTATTAGTGCTTGTTAAGGCGTGTAAAGAATGTTGTTGTGTGGAACCGGAGGGCCAGGCCAGCCGGCGCTGAGCTGTTGAAAAGCACTCTGAATACAGAGTTAGAAAAGAACTGAATTTCATATGCAATATTATAATTTCTGAATGATTGTTTTAACCCCCCCACTTCTGCGGGCTATGCAAGGCAATATGCAGGCAAGGGCCAGAACATTAGGTACACCAGCTCTCTCCTCAATTTCAAAAACATGCGTGCTAGCTGTATTGAAGACTCAGAATTGTCCATCAGCGTGAATAAGAGTGTGAATACTTGTCTGTCCTTATGTGCCCTGCCATTGCCTGGCAACCAGTTGTTCAGGTGTGCCCCTCCTCCCATCCATAGTCAGCAAAGGGAGACCACACGAACGTAGCCCAATTTTTAGCCGACAGACATGTCGCAGACCAACGTACTGTCTTGTTGTCGATTTGGAGTGGTCTTGATGCGTCGTAGCTCGCGGTATGTGACATCTATAGTCAACGACTGGTCGCGAGGCGTCCTGAAGCTTCACGACGACAAAAGCTTGCCATGTCAGAACTTTTGTTTATCTTGGTCATCGTGGAAAAGTCTTACGTTGTTCTTCGGCACTGGGCCCTCTTACTAATGATGAGAGACTGGACGTGGCGCACACAATTTCAACTCATGCTAATTTGCTAACTGCAAAGCGACTAGCTGATTAGCAAACATGTTGTCAACAAATTTGTTACATTGCATTCTTTGTGGAGAATGGACAGTCCAAATCGCCCTCTCCTCACCATTCAGGAACGGGTCCACATTGCCCACCCCCACACCACCCACCACCACCCTTTTCTTTTCCTAAGCTGGAAAACAAATGCACATGCACATAATGCTTCCGTCGACATGACTTTGACAGCTGCTTATCCCGCCTCCCCGACGGACCTGCGCCAATGGACTGTATATTGACCGAAGCACGCAACGATTGGGCAGGCTATGGTCGGTGACAGACTTGTAGTATGAGGTCTCGCCCGGTCCAAGACACAGAACGATATTATTAATCTGTTCGTCTGGCAGCGCAGTCGTGAACGACAAAAAAGTCATGTCATTTGAGAAAGCCTTCACTCACCCGTGACTCTGAAGACAAAGCACAATAGAAAATGGATGGATGGATGGATACTCTGGCCCTTCTGCCTCACAGCAATCAGAGTCATGGACGCTCCTTTGCTTCCCACCTGTCTCCAGCATATGGGCCCAGGGTAACGGGCAGGGCAAGACCACGGGCTCTGCGCTCACCGCCAGCTGCGGGGCTGCCCTCTCGTCACATCGACAAATCCCACTTTAATTAGCTCACCTGCCCGCTTCATCACCCTTTTTCGTCTCACCCCTTTTCGTCCCGCCGTGCCGAGCCGCCGCAGCCCTTTGGCAGCTCAACCCACAAATAACACACCGCGCACAAAACCATATCTGGCCAGGTACCTCCAATGAGCTGTGAATGGCAGTCTGGTGCCTCGGGGCATTAAAAATGCTGGAAAATACAAAAAAGAAGTATGACTAGTAGTAAAAGAAGAAATAGAAGATGCTAGGCTCACAGTTAGCTTGTGTTGTAACTGTATGATGGCGGCCAACTCACGGGCTAATAACCCATCCACAAAAAAATATTTTTTCATTAAAATAAATAGTAATTGTTTCACAGTCAAACCTCAGTTTTCGAACGTCTCTGTTCTCAACTAAATCGGTTTTCGACTAAAAATGTTGAGTTTTTTATGCCTCTGCTCCAGTGTCCCACTGTGTCTCTCGTGTGCCTTAACCTCCATAGAGTAGACTGTTAAGGCGGCTGGTAATTAATCAACTATAAAAAATGTCCTTTCACATGACGTGATGGAGGACTAGCAGAAGGCGAGAGGCTGAAAAAGTTTGCTGGAGGAAGGAGTAAGGTCGAGTTGTGCTTAATGACGGAGACAGTCGAGATGTGCAGGCGGTTGAGGGGGTGTTGGTAGGCGTAGCGGATGGAGCAAACGGCGGCCGTTGACCTTTTTGTTTATAAACACACCCCGTAGGAGAGAAAAGGGGGCGGATCCTGTTTGCTGAGGACAATAAATCATCTGTGATTGATGCTGCCCGGCAAAGAGGACGACAGAGAAAGGCGGACCACCCCCCTCCTCCAAACCCCTTTTCGCTCATCCCCCGCTTGCCGATTAGCCACGCTGCTTGTCGCATGGCCCGCATTTGACATTCCCACTCAAAATTCATAATTATCAGCCCACTGCAGATAGATAAATTACCTTGAAGAACAGTTTCCACAGCGGGTGGGGTGGGGGTGGGGTGCAGATGAGGTGGGTATGCATTGTCTGCAGGGGCTCCACCACCTCCGCTTCATTCCAGGCTTGTTATTCACTGGCCGCTTTGGATGTTTTCCAGTGTGTGTGTGTGTGTGTGTGTGTGTGTGTGTGTGTGTGTGTGTGTGTGTGTGTGTGTGTGTGTGTGTGTGTGTGTGTGTGTGTGTGTGTGTGAAATTGAATAGTTTCTAAACCGGCGTAATGCCTAACAGATCCCTGTAGATGGTGGTGGTGCATCGCTTTGAGATCAGCACAGCTTTTAAGTAGAAGATAAAGGTTAGGCAGTCTGACCCTCAGCTCGTAATGTCGGTCGGTTAATTACAGGGAACCCCTGCTATTTACACGCACACAAACACACACACAAAAAATCTGTTAATAGGTGAATTTTAGATTTTTATAATGCAGAAAGTCAAGTATGCAGGTCCACTCTACGACAAATAATGTTTATTTGTTCACTTCCCTATACCGGCAAAATATAGCGACGTGCACAAAAGTGGTAAACATAACAAAGGGAGCAATACCTTGTGTGGAGCCCTTTTAGAGTGGAAAGTTCCAGATATCGCCTCCTACTGGCTATGCCCTGTTGTGATGTGACCCCGGTGCCAGTTTTCCTGTCACTTCCATGTGTGGTTGCCCTCCAACAAGGCTGGAGTGTCATCAGTCACTCACAGGATAACAAAGTCCTTAGCAAAGGCCCATCGCAAGCTTTGAACCAAATCGAATTTACGGAAAGTCTTCGAGCCAGCGCCAATGTGTGTGTCGCTTTGATAAAATGCAGCGAGACAGCTTGGAAACAAGAAGGAAGGAAAAAAAAAAGAGAGCGTGGTGAAGTGATGTATGAGAAATCAATATTGATTTTGTCTCCCGTAGCTCGAAGCTGCCATCCACAATCCTGTTCACTGTGCATTGTTGGGCTTCTCGGCAGCCAGCACATCCTTACCTCAAGGCTTCCTCTGGGTGAGTAACGCACGCATGCACGCACACATGCACGCCCCGGCACGCTCCACAACAGTAACTTGAATCAATGAGAGGATAAAGGAATCCACTTTTCTGCTGTTTTTCATCATCGTTTCAGCTTTAACCCTCACAATCATTAATTTAGAAACGATTCTGTGTTCTCTTCACATTAGAAGGTCGAGAACAAGAACAATTTAGAGAACTGAAGCAACGTGATTGCTTCAAGCTTTTTGGGGGGCACTCCCAGCCAAAGTTTACTGTCCAACTCAACCTACAAAATGAGAATCGCGCGTTAAGTCAACCATATAACTTACACAAAAAAGTCCACGAAAGTCCGCTCAATGCCTCAACTTGAATTCTTGAAATTGTATTTTTTAGAGTTGCACCGATCATCATTTTTTGGGCGATCATTGATCTTTAAAAAGCCTGACCTGCCGATCTCAATTTTTGTTGTTGACATTTTTAAACCTCTGCGGAGGGACATGAGATTGGTGTACAAGATGCGTTTTCATTGTTGTGATCGGCCGATCGATTGCTGTACCCCAATCAAGTATTTGTATGTTATTCCGGTAAAATGCAGTTTTTCTTATTAAAAACACGTTAGCGTTTTCTGGAGGGGCTGGAATGGATTCATGGCATTTCCATTCATTTAACAGCCCCGAAAGACGATTTGAGATCGGTGTGTTTTGAGTTACGAGCCTGCTCATGTAACCCATTAGGCTCGCAAGTGAAGGCGCAACGATGTATCCCAAGGCCAAGTGCAGGCAGATGTTGCTAGGAAACTGTGAGTTAGTATAACCCGACGGTAAGTTGTCGGGATGTGCTGCTGGATCATTGTTAATGTGCTCGGCATCCCACATGGCAAAGCAGGCGGACTTGTGGGAGTTCGGCTGGGGCTGCCTGGAAAGCAAAAGGAAGGCTCACTTGGGGGGGGGATGTACTTATTTTTGGAATGTTTGTAGTGGGTAGGTGGGAAGCTGGTCAGGTAATCCTCTTTTGGCCCAGAAAGTGTCTAAAGCTGGCGTAGGCTGGCAAGGAGAGACAGCGTGGATCAGTGTCCTCGCTCTGATGGCTTTGTGGAGCGGAGCACATTGACAGTCATTGCAAATCATTTGGCCACTTTTACCAATCACTGAACAAAAACACCTGCTCACCTTCAAGTTAGTCGCCCTGCCATCATCGACGGTCTCCATTTTGTTGCAGCGGTGCCCACGTTCTCCTCTCGAAATTTGTCGTCGTCCGCCATCTTCTTGCTTGCTCAGATCGCTGCGTTGAATTGCGGCATGTTTTTGCGGCGCACCCTGCATTGCTTCGACAGATGAACATTTCCTATTGTGCGAACAGTGGGAACAAAATGGTTGCCAAAACTTTGTTAAAAAAAAAAAGTATGTCAGGTGTTTTTGAAGTCTCAACATGAGGTACTCTTTCAATGTTGAATGACAGCAGTTGTCCTAAAGAAATTACAAATTTTAATTTAGAAAAAAAAATACAAAATAAGCAAAAAAGGACCAAATATCTTTTAAATATATATGAAAATATTAGACAAAAAAACCCTAAAACAGATAAATGCTGTCCCCCGTGTTAGACAGCATTCAAATATATCGCTGGTGTCAGGCCGAAACCTCCTGTGCCACAATTTGGTCAATTTAATGTATATTTTTTTGCAAATCTCTGTTTTTGATAAATCCACGTTGGTGAGGAATTTTCACAAATGATTGATTAATGTCAAGTGTTGAAAATTCATTGTTCTGTTTGATGATGCAATAATAATGGTTAAACAAACCATTTTTTCATTTCATGCAAAGTGATGGAAATATTGTCATTTTCCGGAGGTGGCATTCCGCCATAGCTTTCAACACGGCTCTTGAAGCTCAAGGTAACAGCGCGAGCTGTGCTCACGTGCGCAAAGCAAATGATTGACACTTCTTCAGTCACACCTTCTCTCTCTGATTGGTTGTTTTTCCTGGGGGGTGGTGCTTTCTTTAAAATCAAGTTACAGGTGACCAAATAGGGCCCGAGACAGCTGATCCCCCGCAGATCACTTTCCTCTTGCACCACTGTCAGGTCACGCTTTTCATGAATATGATAAAAAGTGTCGGTTAATTCGACTCGGCTCAGGAGATAACGCCACCTCAGATGTTCACCCAAAGATGAGCGGGGCAAATCAGGATGAGGCAAGTGGAAAGGAATTTAGCACAATCGCGATCTCAGAGTCCATCCAGACTTCATCAATGTCATCCCCAGTGCGACAAACCCGCAGGCCAATGCAGGCGAGAACGAACCATCGGCTGCACATTAACTTTGGCTGATGCACAACTCTGGATTCCTCTCGGTGCTTGTGTTTTATTTTGTTCCGACCACTGCACTTGACTTTTTCATTATATTCATAAAAAAATCTGGTCATCTGGGGTGTTGTCCAGCCAAAGAACGATTAACCTCTCGCAGCACTTGCCAGGGAGAAAGACGGGCGTGCGCAAAGGGTTGTCACTCTTTCCACGCCGCGTTATTTCCCTAAACGCGCGTTATTTTCATGACCGATCCCTAACCAGGCCGCTGTGGGGATGTGCCGACTCACGCGTCGCCTTGACACTCAATCACTCCAAAGCTTCTCTCTTTCCTCCCGTGCCGGCTTGCAAAAATCAAAGAGCAATATGAATGAAGCTCTGAATGTTCAGTTAGGAGCCTCTTCCATCTCAGCTCTGCTGGGAGTTCACGCACCGTCTCATCGCTTGGCTTGTCCACACTGTCGCTGATGATTCAAGGGTCAGCAGTGATGTTCAGTCACCTGTTCGTTCCTATTTTTTTTTGGGGGGGGGGGGACACCTATCCTACTCTATTTGCTGAAAGGCTCACCTTTCTGTGGTCCTACGAAGCTAAGTCTAGCCTAGGTTGTACACAGAGTCTCGGCAGCATGTGTCTGTTTTTGTGCTACACGTGGCTATTAAAACGCTCAAGTTAAAAAAACAAAAAACAACACAGGTCTTGTTTTTGCTCAAGAAATGGTCGTTTTATGGTTTTCGAAAGTGACCGTGGGAAAGGTTGGTCATTGCCAGCAAACACCACAAAAACAGGAACTTTCCGTGTTTACGATTGACTTGTAATGCAATAAACATCCGTACTATTGACAGTATTTTGGCGCAAAAATACCAAAATAAACTCTTTTCCATCAGGTTGCAGAAATTTGCCAATAGATGAGTTTTACCACAAATTACAAAGATAAATCCCACCCACCTCACCCAAAAAACATATTCACCTATTGACATATTCACCTATTGACATTTTTTTTTTGGATGCAAGATGACTTCAGCGACTGAAAAACTCGACATAGGTTGAAGCAAAGCAACTTGGGTCTTCGTGTCTGTTAAATCGGTTGTGTTTTTTTCCGTTAATATGACTCGCTTCATTATGCTGTTAGGCTAACGAGTTGCTGCACTGCGCCACGCAACATTCCGGGTGATACCGGTCATGACAACGTCCCTTTTTCCCCTTCTTCTAATATGTCAAGTCAATAGACTTGCCGAAGCTGCTGTTCATGCGCACATAACTTTTCATAATGCAACACTCATTTCACTTTGCGACCAGCCAAGCACGCAGCGTGTATGTCGGCATCCTCTGGCCTTGAACGTCGCAACTCTTTAGCATCCATCTACTGTAATCTTACAGTGCACTGAGGGGCCGAGGCGTCGGAACACATCAGCGAGGCAGTTGTCCTTGCTTTTTTTGATACTTTCTGAACAGATAAAAGTGCCTTCCGTTGGGAAGGGGGCCTATTTTGCATTTAAATGATTCCCCATTTGTAAGGAAAATTCCTTTGTAGGTTCACTTGCATGTGTTGCGCGTGTGGAAAACGTGCCCCCAAATTTGGTGCCTATGCCAAACAGCTTATTCTGCTGTTGCTTCGTACCCTCTTTTGCTCTGGCCAACTTCATCAGTTTTTTGCTCAATCATATGCTTTTATTTTCTCCTTCGGCCAAAAAAATGATCCCAAATCGTGCGGCGGCATTGTACACGGGTGTTAATATGACGCACAAAAAAACAGTGTGTCATTGCCTGTAGGCTCCACAGCAACAATAGTTGTGCCAACGCGATAAGAAGGCCGACTTTCTCCATTATTCACTGAAAACTCACCCATTCGCTGTTGTTGTTCTCAGGGCAAAGCCGTGCCTAATATTAAAACAAATCTATATTGCCGCGGTGCCATCTGGTGCCATCTTTGGACTTAGCAATTTTGTTCAGCTGAGGAGAGGACCTTCATTTTTACTGTTTGGGTCGGCATCCCAGCGAATCGTGGAGATTTATTGTATCCTGATTATTTACTTTTGTAATTACATTTGTGTGCGCGTGTGTTGAAGAGCGCCGGCGAAGCCGAAACGCATCAAACAACAACTGGTGACCCTCGTCTCTGGCTCGCTCGTGCGGCTCCACGGTCTCGTGGAGCAATCTAATTAAAGCTGGCGAAGCTTTTGGGAAGTCGCCGTCTGCCCCCGAGCGGCAAGCGGGACTCGGTCCAGATCGTGACTCCACATCGCTAGGTTCCCTAAATGAGTGGCGAGCCCTTTGCCGGGAACGTGGCGCTGGCTGTCACGAGGGGGGGAACGTGAGCGTGTAGGTGGCGAGGCGCCACTTGAAACCATCTTTTCCTTGAGCCCCTCGCGGCGAGATAAGTCCTCACTATCTTCTTCGCAGCCTGTTCAACAGAGCATTATTTGTTCTGGCTCATCCTCCAGAGCCCACAGGATCTCTCCTGTCCAGATCCTGCCGGCTGATACAACTCAAACAAATGATTGCATGCAAATAAGGGTGAGCGTGGAAGAGCGAGGCTAAAGACTATATTTAGCTCCTGTCAGCATCGCATGGCGTGATTTAGGCGAGGAACAAATCCGCCGAGAAGTGCCCTTGCATTTTTGCGCCAGCCTCCGCCGAGGCGTCGCACGGAAGAGACAAATGAAGCGATATGGACCTTTTCGCCATGGCGTCGTCACGTGGACTTCCAGGTGGCCAAGAGATGTCGCCATTTCCAATGGCGTCACACAAACTCCTTTCATGTCATTTGACCGAGGTGGAGCATTTGACCGAACTGAGACCCTGGAAAGTGAATTCGGAGATTTGTTTCTAAATCCAGTACGCATGTTTGAAGGTAATTGCTCTGCTCAAAATATGTACAAAGGCTGAGAACTCTGTAGTGCTCAGTCGTGGAGTATTAGCATTCAAAATCTTTTCACCATTTCAGGCTAAAATCAGGGTCCAGTGATGTTTTTAAATTTATTTATCAACACAAGAATAAACGGTGTAAATGCGTCGGATATAGCATAAATGCTAGTTTTCAGCCGTAGTCCCAAGGTCGTTTTCTTAACATAAACATATGATGAATTTCGACCTCGGAATGAGTCGTCCCACTCCCAATATATAAATCCCTTGTTCACGTCAGCAGTGGCCCAACGCATTGCATTCCCACTCAGCTAACTGGGGAACTATATAGTCCCCGGCGAGTTCACTTAGGAGCGTGTTATTGTCGGCGGTGAATGGTGGAAGAGCGACAAGAGAAAAAAAAAATCTGTTTTGATAGCCCCTGAATGGAGCAGGGCTTTGAGCTGCCACAGCTGCTTTCGAGTGCTGAGTTGTTGCTATGTGGGATATCGAAGATGCCAGGATTGAGGCAAATGTATATTTGCGCCGCACACGTAGTTTGGCGTAGGCATAAGAAAGATAAGACAAAGTAGCATTCATTTTTCCAGGTGGTCATGGGGCTACTTGATTGACATGCCCACCGTCTTCAAAAAATGAGAACTCCTGATGCGAAATGCCGCTTTTCGGATCGGCTTTATGAATCTGAATGCAAAACACATCGTTTTGATCTGTTTGATGTGATGTCACTTGTTGTTACTGTGGCCTAATTAATGTTGGCACTTGGGAATTTAATCTCCTAAACCCACTCAGGAGCATCCCCTGGAAAGTTCGGGGGGGGGGGGGGCACCACACTCAGTTTACTGGTGGATGTCGTAGCAGGATGCATAAAACGCCCCAAACTGAATTGGTCGTCAGCCATTTTGGTTTGAAACAGCCGTTTTGGCTGAATCACCGCAACAATGGGTGTGCCGGGCTCCTCCATCACAGTTTACAATGTGACCATCAAACTTTAAAATCTCAGCAGAAAAAAAACCACACAAACAGTTGATGAACTCCAGTAATCAATTCCTTCTTGAGCCGTGCAAAGCAACACCGATCCTTTTCGAGAGCTCACTTGAACTTTTTCGACCGACTTCGATGAAAAAGACTTGGAGCGGATGACTTTGGATGTATCATACGATCATGTATTGAACAAATGCAACGTGAGCAGCCAGCAGCTCCAAACGACAGACTGGGAAAGGATCGTTGATTTCATATTTCGCTTCCTTTAAACTGCCGACAGGTGAAGGATGTCCACTCCAACATGCACGGCATCCATCAAAGCGGTCATTGCAATACATTTTTAACGCTGACTCACCTGCCCTGACGTGTATGTGCCCGTGCGTGAGCGAGCGTGTCTTTCTTCATTGACTGTCGATTATTTCTCCTGGCTCGTTTTATTTCTTTAGTGCAGGGTGGCAATTATCATGAACGATAGCGTGCATGCATATCATTTTTAACTGTGGACTACCATATTCGAGGTGTTCTGTGTTTCTCTGCATTGCTCAAAAACAAATAAAACACCTCCAATGTGTGTGTGTGTGTGTGTTGCTTCTTTTCCTTTGTTACTGGAGCATCTCAAAATGAGATCATTTCCAAGCAGCCTCCATTCTCTCTGCAGGTGGCTGCTGGCGGGGAGGAAGCCTCTCAGGGCCAGATCGAGATCTTCTCGCTCAACAGGCCCGTGCCGAGAGCCGTGAAGAGCTTACAAGTGGGCTCCGCCGTCCGCTGTCTTGAATACGTGCCGGAAGCTTCTCCCACTGAGGAGGCGGAGGCTGCACCCCACAAGGGAAACGCTGCCAGCATCTGCGTCGGATTAGATGACGGACGGTGAGACGATTAAAGATACTTTTTATAGCCAACCCCTCGTTTACCGCAAGGGAAAGTAAGGGACCCAATTGTGAAGAATCTACCCCGTAGAGAGATCATATATTTCAAATACTCCCATGCGGTTTAAAGCCATTTGAAATGATGGCTTGATGGATAAACATCTTTTTACACGCATTCAGGGTGGATATTTGCCCGTACAAGACATCTTAAATGGTTTTTCGTGGAATGTATCTGTCACGGAAATCCCTCGATACGTCGACACCTGCCGTTGAGAGTGGCCATTTTTCGTGGGGTTTGCAGGAATACTGACTTACTCTATTGCCACCCGCCGGCAGCAAAGGAGAGAGCCACTGTCACTGATGCACTTTTCACCAATAGATTGAATGCCAGGAGAACAATCAAACACACACTTGCACACCAGATGCACATCACAAGCCACCTCAACAGGCCCGTCTATTGAAGTCACGTCCCTTATCTATATACTAGTGCTGTCAAACAATTAAAATATTTAATCGCGATTAAATTTCTAATGTCATAGGTAACTCAGAATGATCTGTAATTAATTTTATCTATTCTACATTTCCTTTGATTTCTTTTTCTCCTATTTTTCCCCATTTCAATGCTCTCATCAACATGGAATCGTGGATCCGTTTTATTTGTGCAAAATGCAAATATTTACCGGAACAACAATTTTGACTTTCAATTTGACATGAACATTTTTCACTTGGAGCAGTTATTCAAAGTGGAGGACATTTATTATAATTTAAGAGCAACGTAACATCCGCCGTGACGCGGCGGCGCATTAATCTCGCGCTAAAAAAATTAATCGAGTTAAAATTTTCTTAAATTAATGCAGATAATAACGCGTTAAACTGACAGCACTACTATATACATGAGCATTTCCTACAAAAGTGTGCTTCATATCATGAAAAGGGCATTTAAAAGCAAACGAAAGAAAGGTGTAAAGCCCCTCCTCCACTCGGGGGCGAACAATTGCGACTGTTCACGCCAGAGTTTGTCAGGGTTCGTTCAAGGTCGCAAATGCTAGGCAGACGCTCGCCAACAATCTTCGTCTTTTTTTTTTTAAACACAGATGCTGCGAGATGTGTTTGATCAATTCCTGAAAATACCTTTCTGCAAATGTTCATCTTTTTCCTCTTCAGAATTCTGGTCTACGGCAGCGTGGACACCGCGGCTCAGTGCCTGGTGACCCTCAGCAACCCCCGGGGATGCCCCGTGCTGTGCCTGAAGCACTCGCCTTGCTTCCTCTTTGCTGGCTTGCGCGATGGCACCTTGATGGTTTACGGGAGGAAAAGCGGTGGTAAGCTCTCTTAGCGGCCCGCGCTAAATTGCTTTTCGAAATACAAACGCTTATCACTCGCTTTCCGTTGTGTGTGAATTCCCGAATGATATTCAACGGTCATGTAAAATACATTTCTATGACAGTAGGTGTCCCGTGTTAAAATCTGTCGTCGTGTTCGTTTGCATTCCATTTCGTCTGCTGTGATGACTAAACCACTAATAGAAGCCTGGTATCCATGGAGACTTGATTCCACTCAGAAGGACTGAAAGTTTGTTTTATTTGATGCCGCCGTGTCATATTGTGATGGATTGATGAGAGTTATTCACCTCTTTTAAAAAGAACAACTTTTGCTCAATACTCAACAAATCAAAGCGGTCATGGAAGAGCCCACATCAGGCTGTATTTGCTTTTTACCAACAACCCAAAGTGGGCGTGTTCAGTATAAAACAATATCAATATCAGCACTAAAAAAGTCTAGATGACACCCAACCGAGTTGTAAATGCCGGGATTCTCCCACCCTAGTGTACAGACACACACACACACACACACACACACACACACACACACACACACACACACACACACACACACACACACACACACACACACACAGTGAGAGAGAGAGAGAGAGAGAGAGAGAGAGAGCGAGCAGCCCCAAAGAATGATGCCGCCACTGTTCTTTTGGTCATGAGCAGTGTTGCATCTGCACTAAACTTACCTTTTGGAATTATGGCCAAAAAGCTCAACCTTGGTTTTATGAGAGCATAACAAAATCTCTTGTGGGAAATGTATTACGGTCCGATGAAACAGCCGTCATCTATTTTATGCGATCAATCTCGGTGGCATTTATTACAAAGAGGTTTCCACCTTGCAGACTAGAAATGAACACAACTGCAGGAACAGCACACTGCCCCCCCCCCATCCCCCCACCCCCAAAAAAAGAATCCACGACAGCTTGTTTAATCATATCCCTGATGCCATCGCTCCTCTTGCCAGGTATTCAGGATAGCTGCCAACTTACACAAAACAAATAAACAGCACTACAAAAATTAATGCACAGTCAAAAATGTCAACGGCCCAGTCCATCAATCAGATAATTGTCATAAATCTGCTCGACACTATTGCCAGTTAGCTGACATCTTGCACAATAGAAATAATAATAATAATAATAATACATTTTATTTATAAGCGCCTTTCAAGACACCCAAGAACACATTACAATAACAAAAACAATAAAACACAATCCGGGTTGAGCAGTGGCAAATCAAGAAAACCACTAGGAATAATCCATAATTTAGAAAAAAAAGCATTCACAACACACTTGGTGTTAAAAAACAATTCTGAATACAATTGCCCCTCTCACCAGTTATCCGTGATACCACCTGGCGCAGCGGAAATGACCCAAAGAACTTCACCACCCGTATTTTGCAGAATCTCACACTCGTATGGAACCTGCCGTATTTGAGGCGCGTCTCACGAAATCACTGACGGCCCACCTTTGCTTTTGCATTGTCTTTGTCATTGCGGAAAGAACAGCTTGCGCCAGAAAACATGTTAGGTGCAGTGAGGCGTTACACCCTCCCAGTAGAGCCCCCCCCCGCCCTTCGTACCTGGATTCCATATCACATCAAACAGGCCTCTGCTGCCTCTCCAGCGGAAAAAAAAAAAAAAGAAGGGAGGGGGATGATTAATTAAACGGAGGAAGGAATATGAGTAGGTTGATGTATCAACAGGCAGGACAGACGACCGGGGAGGCTCCTGGCGCATCTGTTCAAGATTCATAGCCCCGCTGTTGACTGGAAGAATTGCAAGGCTGCACTCCAGAGTTTGGGAGTGCACAGCACGCTGTTGCCAATTGTGTTGATAGCATCCACAAGTGATTTAAAAATAATCAGATGTTTTTTTGAAGTGGCCAAAATGATGTCGACGTCACGTGGAGCCACCGTAATCAAAACGGCAGTCAGTTGTATTTTTACACACCTAAAAATGAGCAGCTGGAGTCATGAATGAATGTAACTTGAAGGAGGCTCGCTCGGCATTCGGCACAGCAGCTTTCACTTCTCGGGTGGATTTTTTTATTTTAAAGATGGTGGAAGTGACCTTTTTCCATGCCAAGCGATTAACCTGCTGGAGTCAAAAGGCCTTGAAAGGCTGAACTAAATGCATCCATTTTCTCATCCCCGATTCTCACGAGCCTACCCATGCCGCCTTCGGGCCGTAGGCGGGGCACATGCAGCCAATCGGAGGGCACTCATAGACAACCAACCATTCACACTCGCAATCACACTTTGAGTGTTCAATCAACCTACCGTGTTTTGGGAGGAAACCGGAATACCTGGAGAATACCCGGAGAAAACCCACACAGGCACGGGGAAAACGTGCAAACTCCACACAGGAAGCGATTGAACCCTGGACCTCTGCTAACCATTCAACCGCCGTGCTCCAAATGTTAGTTAAATGGCCGGTTGCGGCCCACTCTCTAATTCGACTTCATTAACGTGCAGCAAAGGAAACGCTGACGCCATTCCATTTATCATCAGGCGCCTCGTGGCAGCCGCTAAAGTGTGCCTCGTGATTAATCCCCTAAGAAGAAAAAAAGGTCCACTTCCTTCACACTCTGGCCAAGCGAAACGGGAGAGAGGTAGCGGCCAAGTGGGAGATCAAAGTGAAAACGTTCACATCCCCCCCTCGTGCTTTATTATACAATATTAAAAGGGCAGTGTGTCATTTCTTCACAAAATGCAGTTTAGCATGAAATCACCGGGCAGCGGGTCACAGATATGATGCTCAATACCTCGTTAACTTGCTAACTTAGATCCATTACATACACAAATTAAAATTAAAAAGCGTTCCTAATGAAAGCAACATGAAGCTGAAATGATCCGCACTCTCCCTTTATTTGATCAGCGGCAAAGAGTGAGGACTACTTTCGATGTTATTTTCCATGTGCGGCACAGGGATTCGTTTGTCTCGTTAATTCACTGAACTTAACTCACTTATTCGTAGGGATGGGTACCGAGTCCCAGCACTAAACTGAATTTGGAATCACTGCGGTATCAATCAGCTCCACCCTGAACGGTTCTCTGAACAGTCACAGAAAAGTCACTCAAATTAATTTTTGAATCATTTAGGCCACGTGAACGTTGTGTTTATCTTCCTGTCCCGGCGTCGCACACTTGTCTCCCTCGCTGCACACGTCAAGCAAAATGTCATTCAAAAGTTAAATAGCATCATAGTGATTTGTTCAAATTCGTAGTTGCAAGACAAGTACATTTATTAAAAAAAAAAAAATCCAGTAAATTTTAAAGTCTGTTTTGCATCGTAGTGTGTGTTATATTTTCAAAATTTTCAGTTGCTGCGTGTCAGTTCCTTTTCTTTTGCTATTTGCGACAAGGCTCGATTGCTGGTGTGGACTCCAAAGTTTGAACGACTTTGAAATGTTTTTTTGACTGTCCGAACAACTGAGACGTCAACATCATGGATAGTGTTTGATTCCCGTGTAGGTTCTACCCTGTTCCTAAATGTAATATTTATCCATTGCATATATTTTATTGTTTCCAGAGGATCTCTGGGATCAGATTCCAGCAGAAGCGTGAACTTGGGTTCAGATCCAGTGCGGACCCTGTTGGTGCTGGACGACTCGGTGTGGGCGAGCTGCAGGAATTTGGTCACGGTGGTCGACATCTGCAGCCTCAACACTCAGGTAATGAAGTCGCTGTCGGGCGCATCACTTTTATTTTATTCCTGCAAAAATTGTGTGTGGTAAGCTTTGAGTGATTCGTATCTTTCTGGGGCTGCTTTGCTCCATCTGAAAATAACTGGGTGTTTTGAATCTGTGCGGGGTCTGAAACATTCTGTTTCTGGAAGGTCACATGAGCTCTAATCTGTATATTTTGACGCAAAAATGAGGCATGCGAAGAAAAGAATATTCTGGGAAACATGGAGGCGTCTTGGTCGTGTTCCGGGGCTGCTTTGCTACATCCAGCACCGGTTGTTTCGAATTTGCGCTGCGTGCAAAGAAATCTCGACACTGTGGAGACTTTTTGGAGTGAATCGTGCTTTTATCATGGGCCCTCGAAGAGGGTAATGACCCAAAATGCACGTCCAAAGAATGGCCTGAATGGAGGTTGGTTAGCGTTGACTCCTTCCTCTGAGATGAGGACTTAATGAGCCGAGGTGACCACTCTCCTCTGCCGCAGAGCTTAACGGGTCAACGCCTGGTTACTTCTGAACTAACCTCGTCTTCCTCACTAATACGCTCTCGCGAGGGCTGACTTGACACGGTGCCGGCAAGCAGAAGTTGCGGTCAAATGGATCATTGGACGGGCCTCAGAGGCTCGCCGGCGCGTATCATCTTTATTTTTCTTTTCACCTCCGCATAACGAACATAGCACGTCGACATCAATTTTGCCGGGCGCCAACACTTGTCTCGTTTGACGCCGCTTATCCATGAAGCCTCCGAAGGGATCGGCGGCAACGTGCGCTCGGCTTTGGGCGTGCGGCAGGCGTACGAGTGGCTATACAATCAAGTATATTGCTGACAAAGCTGCACACCAATCGAGCGAGGATTGCGAGGCATGAATAAATCATCAGCCATAAGGATGGAGATACCCCGTCATAAGCTCCGACAGCCTCGGGATGATTTTGAAAGTCATGGGGATTACGTGTCCTCTTGTTGTAATATACTTCACGCGGTTTGTGTCGTCATAAATTTGTTGTCGAGCGAAGTGAACCGACCGAAAAGCTTTGCTCAAATTTTCCTCGACTTCTGTCCGTTTCCTGTCATTCACGTTAACATGGATAAAAGCGTCATTTGGATTGTGTTTAGCATCTCAAAGTGACGGCAGGAAAGGCCTCGCGTTGCTTTTTGCTACACGCTGAACCCCATTTATGATCCATTTACATGTATGTTGTAATTCTGAATAATTCCAGTGAAATTATGCTCAAAATAAAAAAGAATCATTCATATCGTAATTGGGTTTTGTTGTTTCTTTTTTTTTCATTTGTGTGCAAAGTGCACTTAAACAAGCCGAAGTTCATAATTGAGTTGTTATGGTGTGTTACCGCACCACCAAATGTTATATACATTTTATTTTTTAGTTATAAACAATGAACAATTAATAAGAGGTGACAAACCTGCTCGTCAAGCAGTAATATTGCTTATTCCAGGTCACTTCTGACTCCTCTCAGCTGCTTCTGTTTGCTGCTCTCATGGCCAGTTGTTGACAAATTAATGGGTGGGAAACAGGAGGTGGATATTCCAACATAGTATGAGCAAAGCTGCTAAAGCCCAAGGTAACATCTCTGTGTGAGATTGTGGGGGTATTCGTTTGGGGGTGACATTTGAGTGATTTTTCTGCAAATTGCAAGCTCATTGAACTCTAGAATTGCTTTGATTTGACTTTTCAAGTTGATGGTTGTTTTATGGGATGAGCAGAGAGAAGAATTTCTGGACCGAAATTGGATTGATGACAAATCTCGAGTGTGTACCCACCTGGGATTGGGCTCTTCGCAATGACAATCCTCCATTCATTCATTCGGTTGGGTCAATCTTTGCACAGCCCGCACAGTCTGCGTCTTTTGTGAAACAGGGACACATTTAGGCGCTAGATTCCTTGAAACCCCCCCTTTTTTTCCCCAAACCTGCCAAGACTCTCAGCCAAGCGAGTGCTTCTCACCTTTGAGCTCCAGTAACACGGGCGGTCATGGAGGTCTTTGGCTACGTTGTCGTCAGAAAACGCTAACAAAGCAGAACGTCTGCGGACGATCCGACTGATCAATCGTGACTGCCAGACCTTGTTTCTTCCTCTTCCCCATTACTTGACACAAGCCCCAGCGCAGGACACCTCGCCGTCCGGCGCGACGGAGGACTAATGAGCCGTTCAGACCCGTTGCGGCGTCTGCGGCCGCTGTTTTTTGCAGGAGCGGTTGTTGACGTCGGAAGTGTGACGCATCGCCGTCGTCGTTCTTGACCGACCGCGTCGTCGCTGTAAAGCGGGCGTATCACTTCCCGTCCGACACGCTGCGCATCCATCGAAAGCCGTCACACTGGCCGGCACATTCGAGTGGAGGTGAACTGCTGTCAATCGCGCAAATGGCTGGAGTTCTGTTACCAGGCAACGGAGAAAACGCACAAGCTTTTGTCCCTCTGACAAAATCTTTCACTGGAAATGCCGAAGTATTTTTCGGCGGCCGCGCTGCGACTTGTCCGTGTATTGACGCAGTCTAAGTTGCTTTCGTTATGACAGTCCAGAGACTTTTGTCTCATCCACATCATTCCAAAATGAGCACTTTGTTGTTTTGTCATCGACACGACAGGGATGTTGCTTGCAACTGAATATGACAGTGGAGTTGTATTTCATTTTCGTGTTCTCACCTCTGAATTTTGGAGAAACGTCTCTTTGAAAATCCAGCGCTTCACCTCGTCGTGCCGTTTCAGATTGGAACTCTTCATCGCAGCTTTTCATGCTGGTTGGAGGGAAAATGGAGGCAAACTTTTCAGTCCGTTCCTTCATTGAATTGCTCATTGTTCGCTGTCCACTTTGCTCTGAGCGGTGAACTGGGAGCGCGGCATTTTGGTCGACTCTATCCTCCCACTGCTGGCAAAGTGTCAACGGTAGGCGCCGTTTGCACGCTGCTCCAAAACCAAAAAGTCCAAATTCAAACTTGCCCCCGGGGCAGTAACAGGTTGGTTGTGTGTTGCTGGCATGCAGACGAGCCCTGGCCCGACCGAAACGAGGACAACACGTGCTTTTCATGCTGCCGGCCACCTCGGTGCTTGGCAAAGTGCGGCCTTCGCAGTTTGGGGGCCACAAATAAAGTCCTGAAACCTTGCCCGAAATCAACCTAAAATGGCAGACTTAGCGTATTATCCACACTAAAAGGCGCACTGGATCACGAGGCGTAGCTTCAACAAATGGCCGAGTTTGTAATTTTTTTTCATACATCGGGCGCGCGGTATTATAAGACGCAATCTACAACGCATCCACTAGATGGAGCTACGCTCAAGGAAACGCCAACAGAACGATCAGTTGTCAGTCAAACGTATTTAACGAAGCAGCGACACGCTTCACTTCACCAGCAGCAAGTTAGAACATTGACTCGTTAACGGCGAACTCTCTTGCCGCCGCTCTATTTCCATGTTCAACTGCGTAACCGATCGCCTTAAGTTTGAACTCGGCGTTGTCAGCATGTCTTGAGCAAGGAGCCATTTTGGGGTCGAAATACGACTGTAATGACCATACACAAGGCGCATCGGATCTTAAGGCGCTGTGAGCGTTTAAGAAAATGGAAGGCTTTTAGGTGCGCCTTTTAGTGCGGAAAATTCTGTACGTTTTTTTCCAGGCATGGACTCTTACTTCCTTTTTTTTCTTTCACTTTTCATTTTCTGTATGTGGAACAGCCACGTGCCAATACTTTATATTTAGAATACTTGATTATAATACTACCACGTCCACCGAATGCATCTCGACTGCTAATGGCCTCATATTCAAACCACCGTTAGAAGTTTTCTTCAGCTGCAAGACTCTTGTTGAGCGATCGTCTCCTCGGTGCACATCAAGGTTTTTCTTTTTTTTGCTTGCTCTCGAGCCGCCCACTGCTCCGGAGCCAATTAGAAAAGAAAACACATCAAAGCCGTTTCAAACAAAGAAGCGCCCGCCGGCAAGGGCGCCCAAACAGGTGCTAATCCCTGTCGGCGCGGCGCACACGTGACGTCGGCGTTCTCATCTGGGCCGGCTCCCATTCACCCCCTTAATTGCGCGGCCTTGGTGCTGACAGCGATACGAGCCGTGAGATGACACCCCGCAGCGGGCCTTGTCATGCCGCCGACCGCAAGGGCCGCTTGTGTTGCCACGATAAGGATAATTGCGCTTGTTTTTGAGCCGCTCATTAAACATGAGCGCCCCGAGACTGTGCGCCGGAGGAGACGGGAAAGTGACGCAAAAACATGCCACCGGCGTCGGATGCGCGCTAAACTCCAAAATGGGGAAGCAAATAACAGTCGTGCACTCGCTGTGAATGTCATCGTGGACAAAAAAAAATGTAATGGAGTGTGCGCTTTTTCCCAACTTTTTGGGTCATTTCAAGGTGTCCTTCCAAGAGAAACCTGTCTTGGATGGGGGGGGTTTGGAGGTTTTATTTTCATTCAGCAACATGAAATTTGGTAGGTATGGTTATCATGAGTAGACCCACAAAAAAAAAAGAAAAGAGAAGCCATGCCTGAAAAGACACAGGAAGTCTTCACTTTGGTTTTCAAGCGGCCACTTTGGGCATTTCCAAGTGCCTGACTGGTCTTCAAAACGTTTTCTGATTGCTCCTGAGAGACTCACATAGGGCTGCGCCTATTCGTCCTCTAAAAAAACAAAACATTGCGGCACAAAATTCCTTCCATCCATTTTCCCATTCGCTTTATCCTCACAAGGGTCGCGGGACGGGCTGCAGCCCATCCCAGCCGTCTTCGGACAGCAGGCTGGGGACACCCTGAACCGGTGGCACACACACACACACACACACACACACACACACACACACACACACACACACACACACACACACACACACACACACAGACGAACAACCACCCATGCTCACACTCACGCCTTGGGACAATTTGGAGGGTTCCATCAGCATGCCATGCATGTTTTTGGTACGTGGGAAGAAACCGGAGTACCCGGAGAAAACCCACGCAGACACGGGGTGAACATGCAAACTCCACACAGGAAGGCCGGAGCTGGGATCGAACCCGCGACCTCTGCACTGTGAGATTGACCCGCAAAAGAAATTGCTGGGTTGTTTCTTTTTTTTTTTTTTTTGTATTTCACTTTTCATTCCATTTGATTGGACCTCATGAGACCGGTGCGGGCGGACCGAATACACGTCCAACGTGCGTGTCTTTCTGCAACGGCTGTTTTTGTGTGTTCCAGACACTGGAGGCTCACCCCGACCCAGCGGTTAGCGTGGCACATGTGGCGCGCGCCGGCGGCGGCGTGTGGATGGCCTTCTCGGAGGGCTCGTCCATCCGTCTCTTTCACACCGAGACGCTGGAGCTGCTGCAGGAGATCAACATCTCCACGCGCTCCACGCTGCTCAACACCGGTAAAGAGCCGCGCCGTTTCACTCCCCTCGCCGCCTTAGAAAAACGCTCCCTTATTTTCCGGGGCGTCTTGGAAAAGCCTGAAAAAAAGCGAGGAGAACAAGTTCAATGAGCAAAACGCGTCCCTCGCGATCAGCGCGCAATCCGTTTAATAAGCGGCACTTCCGATCAGTTCGATGTGTTTTATTTCAATGTTTTTGTGCCGTTGTTCGATCAATATTGACATGCCGCCATATTGCATCTCTGTAAAGCTTTGATGGTTTCTATTGATGGATTATTAAGTCAAGTACATCCCCACTGAAAGTCCGGCTACCAAATGCAGGCCCGCGAGACATTGGCGTTGGCCCCTCCCCTCCCCCTTCTTCCCTCGCAATGATATTCTCATCTCGATCAAGTTGCCCCCGCTGCTCCTGCACGCGGGGGAGCGACATGAATAAGTAAGCACCCGCGACACGGCGCAGCCACGGGGGTGAAAGCTGGAGGATTAATATGAATGAAAGAGTCGCCCGAGAGCAACCGAAAGAAGAGCTGCCTCGGGGGGGAGGAGTGGGGGGAGGGGGGGCTTCAGTGCAAATACCTGACGAGAATATCCACGCCTACCGCGCGCTACCGCTTCCCTTTCCAAACACGCGCCTCCTCTGAGCGAATGTGACGCTCTGTGTTTGTCCTCCTTTTTTTCCCCGTGGGCTCGTTTCATCTCGTCCGCTCGGCTGTAAATCCTCTCGGCTCCCACTCGCCACTCCCACTCCCACCCTTTCTTTGGCCGCGGTCCGTTTAAGGTGCCACACGTAACCCGCCGCCGCAGCCGCGCCTTCTCTCGTTGTCAACCATGAAATATTGATGGCAAAGTTTCGGTGTTGTTGCGGCACGAAGCGGCGGATAACAACAGCAGCAAACTTGAAGTCAGCTGATGACAACTGCCTAATATATGCGATATTTGATCAGAAACTGGCTCCAAGAGACTTTTTTACATTTACCCCCAAAATGTTGTCAATCTTGGTGACTTTGCTGAAAAAAAAAGTATTGCGGGCACTGTGAAGCCATTTATTTTTAAAACCTGGCACAATAATCTCATGAAAGATTGAGGCTGTTGCCAGGCCTGATTTGTTTGCAAAGTTTTGCGAGTTTTGGCGCATGTTTCGACCCTCCAAAGTAGTGTTGTTTTCTTGGTGAGCAGCGCGTCGCCAATAATAAGAATCCTAATAATTTGGACAAAAACAACAGGGGCCCTAATAAACCTTGTCGCTTGTCTTGCAATCTTCCGAGCGACACATGCTGGCATTATGCTCGACGTCTCGATTTATAAACGGGCCACGCCGGGAACTGCAGAAAATCTTCGGTCTGACGTTCAGCCCTTTGTTGGCTGTCTGAAAGTGTGCGCATAATAATAATACGGTTCGAGTGCGCCACGATCTCGTTGAGCAGCATTTCACACGCAGACATCCGACAAACGCTCGCATACTTTTTTTTCCTTGGGCGGAGTTCGAGGATATAAAACAAAGTACTTGATGGCTAATAGAATTCCGTGCTCGGTGTTCTGTAAAATGTGTTTAATGTTGCACTTTCCAGGTTTAAAAACTGCGAATAATTGGCGGCGAGGGATTTAAGATGCTTGGCCTCTGCATTGAAAATCGTTTTTTTGTTTGTTTGGGTTTTTTTGCACCCTCTGCTCTTGCAAAAAAAAATCAATTTGTTGAGATTATTGTTTTCTCCTTATCTGTTGTGTCTAAATAATTGAAATGCCATTTATTGTGGAGGCAAG
Organism: Hippocampus mohnikei; assembly: GCA_026261675.1. Lineage (NCBI taxonomy): Eukaryota > Metazoa > Chordata > Actinopteri > Syngnathiformes > Syngnathidae > Hippocampus > Hippocampus mohnikei. Next base: position 14,408,054 of record JAKGUB010000334.1, on the reverse strand, counting down.
GTGCTCCAAAAGTCTCGAAACAGGAACAGCAGCGGCACTATTAGCAGTCGTGGCACGAGTAACATGAGTACCGTAAATTCCGGACTATAAGCCGCTACGTTTTCCCAAACTTTCAACCCTGCGGCTTATACAGTGATGCGGCCAATATATGTAATTCTTCTAACGGCCGCCAGGGGCGCTCGAGTAGAAAAGGTAAGATTAAGACGGGTGGAATATATGCGTGGAGGAAGACTGCATCTTCTTGTCTTGTGCATAAATTAAATTAGCGTGAACATACCCTCATCATGGAAAATGCAAAAAGAAAGGCATTTACCAGACCTGTTATACTGTGTTGCTATTCCGTTGCTAGCGTGTTGTTACCATGTTGCTACCGTTTTACTGCCGCGTCACAGGCACCGTTTGGGAAAAAAGTTATATTATTATTATTGTTAAGTTATATTATTAAAACTTTGAAAACTCTCTCTGTGTACCGTCTTTGTAAATATGTTTACATGTTTTAATGTGGGCACATGCGGCTTATATACAGGTGCGGCTTGTGTATGTACAAAATTGGTTTTCCTCTAAAAATGTAGTGGAGTGCGGCTTATAATCAGGTGCGCTCTATAGTGCGGAAATTACGGTACTTAGTCGTGTTATGTACAGTTAGTAGTCGTCTTGGTTATCATAGTTGTAGTACTTGTATTTGCATTCAGGAGAGCGCTGATGCCATCTTGTAGCAGGAGTCGTAAAAGTACCCAACAGTATTAGTAGTATTCGTAGTAGTGATAATAGTAATGGTAGTGGTAGGTTTAGTAGCGGTCGTCGTTAGAGTCATGATATTATGAGTAGATCATGAATTATTGTTCGATATTTGACATCATGGCTCCCCAATTTGGGCTTCCTCAATTGTGTGGCTTGAATCCAGTTTGAATTCACTTTTGCCGCACTCTTGACGCTGCCACGACGGCATGTTAAAATATGAAGCAGATGCGGCGCTGCGATTGTTTTTGATCTTTCCTCTCCTGCTTTTGATGTTTCAGGTCAGGCGACCATGCGAGTCACCAGCCTGCTCATCTGTCAAGGACTCTTGTGGGTCGGCACCGCCCAAGGCCTCATTGTCACCCTGCCGGTTCCCAAACTGGAAGGAATACCCAAAATAACAGGTCAGGTCCAAATGACTGCTCGTTCGCAAAAATGAACGGCGCAGTTGCCGACAAAACGGATAGTTTGTAAAATAACAAATCATTCATACAAAAACGGCGTTCAGCGAACGACACATTCTGGCCCCTGTAACAAGGTGCATTCCCCAAAGTAGTCCAATAAACAAACCAAAAATCCCACGACAACAGATGATTTTTACAATCAGGAGGAATCCCCCAAAAGACAAAACAACAGGTCACCTCCTCATTTGAATGTGTTGACCTCCTCCAGGAAAAGGCAAGATCTCGCTGAACGGCCACAGCGGGCCGGTGGACTTCCTGGCGGCCATCACCAGCACCTTGTCTCCGGACCTCCTGAAGAGGGACTCGGTGACGGACGGGCCGGACTCGGCGTGCGGGGGCGAGGATCCCAGCGATACCTCCTCCCAGGAATCCCTGCAGCACCCGGGCGATGGCCGGGTGGCCGGCGGCGCCCGCGGCGGCGTCCTGCTGCGCTACAAGCTGCGCTCCACCTCGGGGCTGCCCGGACGCCCGCTGACGGCCGCCGCCGAGGAGGCCTCCGACTCGTCCCTGGAGTCCCTGGAGCACAGCGTGGAGGACGGCTCCATCTACGAGCTCAGCGACGACCCCGAGACGTGGGTCCGGGGGCGCCCCTCGGAGAAGGACGGCAGGGCCAAAGACAGGGTGGTCTCGGCCGCCGTGGTCTCCGGGGGCCGAGGGTTCCGGAGGCTGCGGGAGGGGGCGCGGACAGCCGGGGAGCCTTCGGAGAACGTCCTTCTGGTTTGGCAACTCCCGTTGACTGTCTGATAGATAACAACGCGCCTCACCTCCAGCGCACTCGCGTAGCGTTCCAAAGGAATCGCGGAAGCTCACGCGTCGAAAAAGGGAAGAAGGGAAGCGCTCCGCCTTGGGTTTTAGCATTGCCGAGTCCAAGGACTATAAAATTGTCCTAAAGTCATAGACCAATAATAGGTAATAACTCCCACAAGGACAGGTATCTTAAAAAAATTAAAAAAGCAACTCTGAGAGCACAGACAGCAGAATTGTCCCGCTGTGCTTGACGGTTGACTCGCAGCTCGGAATCGGCATTACCGCCACCTGCGGGACAGGAGTAGAACAATGCCAAACGCATTCCATGACACTTTGTTTCAAAAGAAACCCTTGTGATAAAAGGGGGGGCGCATTTTCTCGTCGGCCGGGAGCCCGCTTGCGACGGCCGCCGCCACGCTGCGCGTTAGCGTGGCTTCATTAGCGCTTGTCTCAAGACGGAACGCGCCCTCCGCTTCCGCTGCCTCGCAGCTGCTCACGGGAGCCGATCAATGACCACTAAACAAACCAGATGTACTTTGTTGCACATGTCTAATTTTTCTGTTCTAATTTTGTTTTTTTTAACAATTGCGCCAACTAAAATAGTTTGAGCATGTAGCACTTGCTGTGATCAGCGTTGAGCTAATGGAAGTTTATTTATATGAAAGAGTTTGTGGGCCACTGGCGAGACGAATGAGGATACTACCAAAAAAAAGTTCAAGAATTCAGATGCATCTGGCAGGGTTGGGGGGGCCACCCACCCCTCAAAAATCAATCAATCAATCAATCAATCAATCAATCAATAAATAGACTCAAATACAAGGAAATGTTTTTTTAGAACAAAAATGCCCCTTGATTATTGTTGACTTTTTTTCCATCAACACTCCTCTGGTGACATTCTGACCTTCTTCTCCCAAGAGTCCACGTTCGATGTTGTCCCGCCTCCTTGAAAGTTGCCGTCAGCACCGCTCGGAGTGGTCATCCCCCAGCAAGCTCAAACTTTCCTTTGTCGAGCTTTCCATGTTTCAACTCTCTGTGACTCATCTCCACTACCTAAAATGAAAATCCATTTTGCTTTGCGTCAAGTGTTTTTGATATGGAAAGTTTTTTAATTAATTTTTTGCACATGATGGGCCCCTTTGCACCAACCATCGCATCTTCAGCTAAACGCTGCATGACTATTTTGTAACGATGGATGTTTGTTTTCTGCAATTGAATGAGTACAAGCTTATGGGCGGGGGGCGGTTTCAGAGTAAAAAAATATTGGGGGGGCTAATTTTGCCCCCTCCACAAATGTTTGCCCCTAAAACATTGACTGTTCATTCTTGTCTAAATGTGATCCTAGGGATGATAATTTTGTCCTCTAAAACTGTATTTTTTTCTTCCCAAAATGTGACTTTTCTCGTAACAGCAGGTCTATTTTTCTTTTCTCCAAATTGGACGTCCTTTGTGAGTTTCAAATGTCAACCTTCGACTTGACTTGCGCGTTGTTAACTTGCCGGGCTGCAGTGCATCCTCTGCTGTTTTGTTTTCCATCGTTCATCTGTCAGCATTTCGTCATGATTTCATCAGGAAATTCTGCAAAAGGAGCCGTCGCGACCGCCGTCCAACTCCGGTCTAACAGCGAAGGTGACGCCGCTCGGCATCGCCGCCTCGAGTCTTGACTTAACCTTGGGGGCGTACGGGGCTCGCCGCCTTATCCTTTCATCATCCATCCGTCTGCGGGAATCGTTCCGCCGACAAGCCGACGCAAATCCGCTTCGCCGGCTGTCATCTAAATGTAAATGTGCGTAGCAAACGCGCACGACGCCGACTTGTGTGCCGCGACACCCTCGTGGTGAGCGCCGAGGTGTTTGGGCCTTGCCGTGTTTGTTTTCCTGCTAATGAAATATGCATGAGTCCGTCACAAACGGGGACTGCGACGATTGAACCTTATCGTATCCATGAACATGTCGTGTATGACTTGGAAGTATTTTGACCTCTGTGTAATTTGCTCCCCCCAATGTGTACAGCACACACAAATATCACTAATAATAATTAAAGCTGGAGCTGACTTATTACTTTTTTGTGTATTAAGCTTATTTGGCCGAAGAACATCGAAATGGAAAGTGCATCGTTCCAAGAGCTCCTTCCTTTCCACTGTACTCGCGGTGAATAATTAAAGCTGCAAGCTGCGACGAACGGGCCTGAAGAAGAAGACATGCATTGGTGTCATTAAAGCAAAATTGTTGAATGCCAAAAGTGTTGTCGGAGGGATCTTTGTTTTAATGAAATGTATTTTTCAAGTTTATTGCAGAGTGGATTTATTGTTGCATTTTTAGCGATGGTTCCCTCGAGTTGGCGTAAAGGAAAACACCTTTAACGGCTGCCGTAAGGAACGTCTTGTTTTAGGAGCAATTACGGCGACTTGATAACATGATGTGCTTTTTCCTCCCGCATGTTCGTAAGAGTTTTTAATTGCGCCGAAGGATCAGAGGTTCCCAGCAATTAGAAGGCGCGCTTCATTTTAGTGGATTTTATATCATCAAGTACAAAACTGATGTTTAAAGGAGAGGCGCATTATTGCTTTTTTTTTCTGATTAAACTTGAACTCAAATTGACATTCACAAATGCATGTTACAGGGTTCCCACTTTCCACTTGCTTTTTATTTATGGACCTTTTAAGGACTTTTGAGGGCTAATTTAGCCACTTTTGAAGGACTTTTTCTCCATTCAGCAGGGGATTCACGGTGGATTTAATGAATGGAAAGCCACATTTCACTGAGCTGGTGTTCAAAAATTGCTGCCAAAGGAGGGGCGCATCTTTATTTTGAGGGGCAATCAGCGAACCCTTTATTTGACATACTGTATGTCAAATTGGACTGAAATGACCCGAAGTGATCACGTGATCATCATCGGAACTGATCGGAGACGGCGGGAAAAGCAGAGCAGGAACCAGGTAGCTCAATTAAGAACATCGTTTCACTCCCTACTTTAGATGAATTTTTATAAATTCAAAGGACCGGTGGGACCAGTGCTTCTGACCTGCCTTGTAGTTGAATGGTAAGTGTGTCTGCATTGCGCTGCAGAGGTCCAGGGTTCGACTCATGCTCTGGCCTCCAAAGAAGTTCATGGCTGTGCGTTTTTTGATCCTCCTCTCCGCACACCTATTCGTGCTCACACTCACATCTACGGACAATGTGATTTGTTACCTGACTGGTAGTTGAATGGTTTATCGTCTGTGATGCACCGTGGCGGTTCAGGGTCCGATTCCAGCTCCAGCCTTCCTGTGTGTTCTCAAGAACATGCATGGCTATCCATTTTCTGATCCTATTCGTGCACACACTCACACGAGGGATATTTACAGAGGATTCATTCCGTGCCTGGTAGTCCAATGGTGAGTTCGTTGGTCCCGTGCTGCGGAGGTGCGGGGTTCAATTCCAGCCTTCCTGTGCTATCTCAAAAATGTGCACCGCCATTCATTTTCGGATCCTCTTCTCCGCACAACGACTCGTGCTCACCCTCACACCAAGGAACAATGCACAAAACGCCTGACTCGAGATCAGAGGTGTCAAACTCATTTCACATTGTGGGCCACATATAGCCTCGGTAGATGAAAAGTGGGCGGACCCTTAAAATTATACCATACTCAGCTATAAATAACCAAAATAATGTCTTTGCTTTGTTTTGGTCTAAAGAAGCACAAGAACATTAGGAAAATGTTGAAATTTAATAAACAGATCTAGCGGATACTCCATGAATTGCACCTTGTTAAAAGGAGTGATTCCGTGTCTCTTATGAAATTTTTTCACTTATCCTGCGGCCTGATCGAACCTCCTTACTATACATGGTCGATTCTTTTGGCTAAAAACGCGTTATTATACATGGTCGTTTTTTCTGCTAAAAACGCCTTACTATACATGGTCGTTTTTGGGCACAAAGCGGCGTGACTATGCGTGGTCGTTTTTCGGCTAAAACGCCTTACTATACATGGTCGCTTTTGGGCACAAAGCGCCGTGACTATGCGTGGTCGTTTTTTTCGGCTAAAAACGCCTTACTATACATGGTCGCTTTTTGGGCACAAAACGCGTGACTATGCGTGGTCGTTTTTTTCGGCTAAAAACGCCTTACTATACATGGTCGCTTTTTGGGCACAAAACGCGTGACTATGCGTGGTCGTTTTTTTCGTCTAAAAACGCCTTACTATAGATGGTCGTTTTTTTAGGCTAAAAACGCCTTACTATACATGGTCGTTTTTTGGGCACAAAATGCGTGACTATACGTGGTCGTTTTTTTGGGCACAAAACGCGTGACTAGACGTGGTCGTTTTTTTGGGCTAAAAACGCCTTACTATACATGGTCATTTTTTGGGCACAAAATGCGTGACTATGCGTGGTCGTTTTTTTGGGCTAAAAACGCCTTACTATACATGGTCGTTTTTTTGGGCTAAAAACGCCTTACTATACATGGTCATTTTTTTCGGCTAAAATGCCTTACTATAAATGGTCGTTTTTTTGGGCTAAAAACGCCTTACTATACATGGTCGTTTTTTTGGGCTAAAACGCCTTACTATACATGGTCGTTTTTTTGGGCTAAAAACGCCTTACTATACATGGTCGTTTTTTTGGGCTAAAAACGCCTTACTATACATGGTCGTTTTTTTGGGCTAAAAACGCCTTACTATACATGGTCATTTTTTTGGGCCCAAAACGCCTGACTATACGTAGTCGTTTTTTTCGGCTAAAACCGCCTGACTATACATGGTCGTTTTTTGGGCACAAAACGCGTGACTATGCGTGGTCGTTTTTTTCGGCTAAAAACGCCTTACTATACATGGTCGCTTTTGGGCACAAAGCGGCGTGACTATGCGTGGTCGTTTTTAGCTAAAACGCCTTACTATACATGGTCGCTTTTTGGGCACAAAACGCGTGACTATGCGTGGTCGTTTTTTTCGTCTAAAAACGCCTTACTATACATGGTCGTTTTTTTAGGCTAAAAACGCCTTACTATACATGGTCGTTTTTTGGACACAAAATGCGTGACTATACGTGGTCGTTTTTTTGGGCACAAAACGCGTGACTAGATGTGGTCGTTTTTTTGGGCTAAAAACGCCTTACTATACATGGTCATTTTTTCGGCTAAAATGCCTTACTATAAATGGTCGTTTTTTTGGGCTAAAAACGCCTTACTATACATGGTCATTTTTTGGGCACAAAATGCGTGACTATGCGTGGTCGTTTTTTTGGGCTAAAAACGCCTTACTATACATGGTCATTTTTTTCGGCTAAAATGCCTTACTATAAATGGTCGTTTTTTTGGGCTAAAAACGCCTTACTATACATGGTCGTTTTTTTGGGCTAAAAACGCCTTACTATACATGGTCATTTTTTGGGCACAAAACGCGTGACTATGCGTGGTCGTTTTTTTGGGCTAAAAACGCCTTACTATACATGGTCATTTTTTGGGCACAAAGCGCGTGACTATCGTGGTCGTTTTGGGCTAAAACGCCTTACTATACATGGTCGTTTTTGGGCTAAAACGCCTTACTATACATGGTCGTTTTTGGGCTAAAACGCCTTACTATACATGGTCATTTTTGGGCCCAAAACGCCTGACTATCGTGGTCGTTTTTATTAAAACCGCCTGACTATACATGGTCGTTTTTGGGCACAAAGCGCGTGACTATCGTGGTCGTTTTTCGGCTAAAACCGCCTTACTATACATGGTCGCTTTTTGGGCACAAAACGCGTGACTATGCGTGGTCGTTTCTTTCGGCTAAAAACGCCTTACTATACATGGTCGCTTTTTGGGCACAAAACGCGTGACTATGCGTGGTCGTTTTTTTCGTCTAAAAACGCCTTACTATACATGGTCGTTTTTTTCGTCTAAAAACGCCTTACTATACATGGTCGTTTTTTTAGGCTAAAAACGCCTTACTATACATGGTCGTTTTTTGGACACAAAACGCGTGTCATGCGTGGTTGTTTTTTTGGGCTAAAAACGCCTTACTATACATGGTCGTTTTTCGACTAAAACGCCTTACTATACATGGTCGTTTTTTTGGGCCCAAAACGCCTGACTATACGTAGTCGTATTTTTTGGCTAAAAACGCCTAAACGTGGTCGTTTTTTTGGGCTCAAAACGCCTTAATATACATGGTCGTTTTTTTCGGCCCAAAACGCCTAACTATACATGGTCGTTTTTTGGGCACAAAACGCCTTACTATACATGGTCGTTTTTTTTCGGCTAAAAACGCCTTACTATACATGGTCGTTTTTTTCCGGCCCAAAACGCCTAACTATACATGGTCTGTTTTTTTCGGCTAAAAACGCCTTACTATACATGGTCGTTTTTGGGCCTTAATATACGTGGTCGTTTTTTGGCTATACGTGGTCGTTTTTGGGCTAAAACGCCTTACTATACGTGGTCGTTTTTGGGCCAAAACGCCTTACTATACGTGGTCGTTTTTGGCTAAAACGCCTTACTATACGTGGTCGTTTTTTTTCGCGCCCTTACTATACGTGGTCGTTTTTGGGCTAAAACGCCTTACTATACGTGGTCGTTTTTGGGCTAAAACGCCTTACTATACATGGTCGTTTTTGGGCTAAAACGCCTTACTATACGTGGTCGTTTTTGGGCTAAAACGCCTGACTATACGTGGTCGTTTTTTGGCTAAAACGCCTTACTATACGTGGTCGTTTTTGGGCTAAAACGCCTTACTATACGTGGTCGTTTTTGGGCTAAAACGCCTTACTATACGTGGTCGTTTTTGGGCTAAAACGCCTTACTATACGTGGTCGTTTTTGGGCTAAAACGCCTTACTATACATGGTCGTTTTTGGGCTAAAACGCCTTACTATACGTGGTCGTTTTTGGGCTAAAACGCCTTACTATACGTGGTCGTTTTTGGGCTAAAACGCCTTACTATATATACATGGTCGTTTTTTGGGCTAAAAATGCCTTACTATACATGGTCGTTTTTTTGGTCTAAAAACGCCTTACTATACATGGTCGTTTTTTCGGCTAAAACGCCTTACTATACATGGTCGTTTTTGGGCTAAAACGCCTTACTATACATGGTCGTTTTTGGCTAAAACGCCTTACTATACGTGGTCGTTTTTGGCTAAAACGCCTTACTATACGTGGTCGTTTTTCGGCTAAAACGCCTTACTATACGTGGTCGTTTTTTGGCTAAAACGCCTTACTATACGTGGTCGTTTTTATTAAAAACGCCTTACTATACGTGGTCGTTTTTATTTAAAACGCCTTACTATACGTGGTCGTTTTTATTAAAACGCCTTACTATACGTGGTCGTTTTTTTCGCTAAAACGCCTTACTATACATGGTCGTTTTTTCGCTAAAACGCCTTACTATACGTGGTCGTTTTTTCGCTAAAAACGCCTTACTATACGTGGTCGTTTTTGGCTAAAACGCCTTACTATACGTGGTCGTTTTTTTCGGCTAAAACGCCTTACTATACGTGGTCGTTTTTTCGGCTAAAACGCCTTACTATACGTGGTCGTTTTTGGGCTAAAACGCCTTACTATACATGGACATTTTTGGGCTAAAACGCCTTACTATACATGGTCGTTTTTGGGCTAAAACGCCTTACTATACATGGTCATTTTTGGGCTAAAACGCCTTACTATACGTGGTCGTTTTTGGGCTAAAACGCCTTACTATACGTGGTCGTTTTTGGGCTAAAACGCCTTACTATATATACATGGTCGTTTTTGGGCTAAAACGCCTTACTATACATGGTCGTTTTTGGGCTAAAACGCCTTACTATACGTGGTCGTTTTTGGGCTAAAACGCCTTACTATACGTGGTCGTTTTTGGGCTAAAACGCCTTACTATACGTGGTCGTTTTTGGGCTAAAACGCCTTACTATACATGGTCGTTTTTGGGCTAAAACGCCTTACTATACGTGGTCGTTTTTGGGCTAAAACGCCTTACTATACGTGGTCGTTTTTGGGCTAAAACGCCTTACTATACATGGTCGTTTTTGGGCTAAAACGCCTTACTATACATGGTCGTTTTTTGGGCTAAAACGCCTTACTATACATGGTCGTTTTTTTTAAAACGCCTTACTATACGTGGTCGTTTTTGGGCTAAAACGCCTTACTATACGTGGTCGTTTTTGGGCTAAAACGCCTTACTATACATGGTCGTTTTTGGGCTAAAACGCCTTACTATACATGGTCGTTTTTGGGCTAAAACGCCTTACTATACATGGTCGTTTTTGGGCTAAAACGCCTTACTATACGTGGTCGTTTTTGGGCTAAAAACGCCTTACTATACATGGTCGTTTTTGGGCTAAAACGCCTTACTATACATGGTCGTTTTTGGGCTAAAACGCCTTACTATACATGGTCGTTTTTGGGCTAAAACGCCTTACTATACATGGTCGTTTTTGGGCTAAAACGCCTTACTATACGTGGTCGTTTTTGGGCTAAAACGCCTTACTATACATGGTCGTTTTTTGGGCTAAAACGCCTTACTATACATGGTCGTTTTTGGGCTAAAACGCCTTACTATACATGGTCGTTTTTGGCTAAAACGCCTTACTATACATGGTCGTTTTTGGGCTAAAAACGCCTTACTATACGTGGTCGTTTTTGGCTAAAACGCCTTACTATACGTGGTCGTTTTTGGCTAAAACGCCTTACTATACGTGGTCGTTTTTGGGCTAAAACGCCTTACTATACGTGGTCGTTTTTGGGCTAAAACGCCTTACTATACGTGGTCGTTTTTGGGCTAAAACGCCTTACTATACGTGGTCGTTTTTGGGCTAAAACGCCTTACTATACATGGTCGTTTTTGGGCTAAAACGCCTTACTATACATGGTCGTTTTTGGGCTAAAACGCCTTACTATACATGGTCGTTTTTGGGCTAAAACGCCTTACTATACATGGTCGTTTTTGGGCTAAAACGCCTTACTATACATGGTCGTTTTTGGGCTAAAACGCCTTACTATACATGGTCGTTTTTGGGCTAAAACGCCTTACTATACATGGTCGTTTTTGGGCTAAAACGCCTTACTATACATGGTCGTTTTTTCGCTAAAACGCCTTACTATACATGGTCGTTTTTGGGCTAAAAACGCCTTACTATACATGGTCGTTTTTGGGCTAAAACGCCTTACTATACATGGTCGTTTTTTGGCTAAAACGCCTTACTATACATGGTCGTTTTTGGGCTAAAAACGCCTTACTATACATGGTCGTTTTTGGGCTAAAACGCCTTACTATACATGGTCGTTTTTTTCAGACTAAAACGCCTTACTATACATGGTCGTTTTTTTCGGCCCAAAACGCCTTACTATACATGGTCGTTTTTTGGGTTAAAAACGCGTTACTATACATGGTCGTTTTTTGGGTTTAAAACGCCTTACTATACATGGTCGTTTTTTCGGCTAAAACGCCTTACTATACATGGTCGTTTTTTCGCTAAAACGCCTTACTATACATGGTCGTTTTTGGGCTAAAACGCCTTACTATACATGGTCGTTTTTGGCTAAAACGCCTTACTATACATGGTCGTTTTTGGCTAAAACGCCTTACTATACATGGTCGTTTTTGGCTAAAACGCCTTACTATACATGGTCGTTTTTGGGCCCAAAACGCCTTACTATACATGGTCGTTTTTTCGCTAAAACGCCTTACTATACATGGTCGTTTTTGGGCTAAAACGCCTTACTATACATGGTCGTTTTTTTAAAACGCCTTACTATACATGGTCGTTTTTGGGCTAAAACGCCTTACTATACATGGTCGTTTTTTCGGCTAAACGCCTTACTATACATGGTCGTTTTTCGGCTATACATAGTCATTTTTGGGCCCAAAACGCCTTACTATACATGGTCGTTTTTATTTAAAACGCCTTACTATACATGGTCGTTTTTGGGCTAAAAACGCCTTACTATACATGGTCGTTTTTTCGCCCAAAACGCCTAACATACGCCTAATATACATGGTCGTTTTTTCGCTAAAAACGCCTTACTATACATGGTCATTTTTGTGCCCAAAACGCCTTAATATACATGGTCGTTTTTTTCGGCTAAAAACGCCTTACGATAAATGGTCGTTTTTTTTCCGGCCCAAAACGCCTAACTATACATGGTCGTTTTTTTCGGCTAAAAACGCCTTACTATCCATGGTCATTTTTTCGGGCCCAAAATGCCTTAATATACGTGGTCGTTTTTTTCGGCTAAAAACGCCTTACTATACATGGTCGTTTTTTTGCGCTAAAACGCCTTATACATGGTCATTTTTTGGGCCCAAAACGCCTTACTATACATGGTCGTTTTTTCAGCTAAAAACGCCTTACTATACATGGTCGTTTTTTGCCTAAAACGCCTTACTATAAATGGTCGTTTTTGGGCCAAAACGCCTAACTATACATGGTCGTTTTTTTAAAAAATGCCTTACTATACATGGTCATTTTTGTGCCCAAAACGCCTAACTATACATGGTCGTTTTTCGCTAAAACGCCTTACTATACATGGTCATTTTTGTGCCCAAAACGCCTTAATATACATGGTCGTTTTTTCGCTAAAACGCCTTACTATACATGGTCATTTTTGTGCCCAAAACGCCTTAATATACGTGGTCGTTTTTTTGGCTAAAACGCCTAACTATACATGGTCGTTTTTTCGGCTAAAACGCCTTACTATACATGGTCGTTTTTGGGCCCAAAACGCCTTAATATACATGGTCGTTTTTGGGCTAAAACGCCTTACTATACATGGTCGTTTTTGGGCTAAAACGCCTTACTATACATGGTCGTTTTTTCGGCCCAAAACGCCTTACTATACATGGTCGTTTTTTCGGCTAAAACGCCTTACTATACATGGTCGTTTTTGTCGGCCCAAAACGCCTTACTATACATGGTCGTTTTTGGCTAAAACGCCTTACTATACATGGTCGTTTTTCGGCCAAAACGCCTAACTATACATGGTCGTTTTTCAGCTAAAACGCCTTACTATACATGGTCGTTTTTGGGCTAAAACGCCTTACTATACGTGGTCGTTTTTGGGCTAAAACGCCTTACTATACGTGGTCGTTTTTGGCTAAAACGCCTTACTATACATGGTCGTTTTTGGGTAAAACGCCTTACTATACATGGTCGTTTTTGGGCTAAAAACGCCTTACTATACGTGGTCGTTTTTGGCTAAAACGCCTTACTATACGTGGTCGTTTTTGGGCTAAAACGCCTTACTATACGTGGTCGTTTTTGGCTAAAACGCCTTACTATACGTGGTCGTTTTTGGGCTAAAACGCCTTACTATACGTGGTCGTTTTTGGGCTAAAACGCCTTACTATACATGGTCGTTTTGGGCCAAAACGCCTTACTATACGTGGTCGTTTTTGGCTAAAACGCCTTACTATACGTGGTCGTTTTTGGCTAAAACGCCTTACTATACATGGTCGTTTTTGGGCTAAAACGCCTTACTATACGTGGTCGTTTTTGGGCTAAAACGCCTTACTATACATGGTCGTTTTTTCGCTAAAACGCCTTACTATACATGGTCGTTTTTGGCTAAAACGCCTTACTATACGTGGTCGTTTTTTGGCTAAAACGCCTTACTATACGTGGTCGTTTTTGGCTAAAAACGCCTTACTATACATGGTCGTTTTTGGCTAAAACGCCTTACTATACATGGTCGTTTTTTCGCTAAAACGCCTTACTATACGTGGTCGTTTTTCGCTAAAAACGCCTTACTATACATGGTCGTTTTTGGCTAAAACGCCTGACTATACATGGTCGTTTTTTTCGCTAAAACGCCTAACTATACATGGTCGTTTTTCGGCTAAAACGCCTTACTATACATGGTCGTTTTTGGGCCCAAAACGCCTTACTATACATGGTCGTTTTTGGCTAAAACGCCTTACTATACATGGTCGTTTTTGGCTAAAAAGCCTTACTATACGTGGTCGTTTTTTCGCTAAAACGCCTGACTATACATGGTCGTTTTTGGGCTAAAACGCCTTACTATACATGGTCGTTTTTTCGCTAAAACGCCTTACTATACATGGTCGTTTTTCGGCTATACATAGTCATTTTTGGGCCCAAAACGCCTTACTATACGTGGTCGTTTTTTCGCTAAAACGCCTTACTATACATGGTCGTTTTTGGCTAAAACGCCTTACTATAAATGGTCGTTTTTTCGCCCAAAACGCCTAACATACGCCTAATACGTGGTCGGTTTTTCGGCTAAAACGCCTTACTATACATGGTCATTTTTGTGCCCAAAACGCCTTAATATACATGGTCGTTTTTTTCGCTAAAACGCCTTACTATACATGGTCGTTTTTTCGCCCAAAACGCCTAACTATACATGGTCGTTTTTGGCTAAAACGCCTTACTATACATGGTCATTTTTTGGGCCCAAAACGCCTTAATATACATGGTCGTTTTTCGCTAAAACGCCTTACTATACATGGTCGTTTTTTCTATACATGGTCATTTTTGGGCCCAAAACGCCTTACTATACATGGTCGTTTTTCAGCTAAAAATGCCTGACTATACATGGTCGTTTTTGCCTAAAACGCCTTACTATAAATGGTCGTTTTTTCCGCCCAAACGCCTAACTATACATGGTCGTTTTTTCGCTAAAACGCCTTACTATACATGGTCATTTTTGTGCCCAAAACGCCTAACTATACATGGTCGTTTTTTCGCTAAAACGCCTTACTATACATGGTCATTTTTGTGCCCAAAACGCCTTAATATACATGGTCGGTTTTTTGGCTAAAACGCCTTACTATACATGGTCATTTTTGTGCCCAAAACGCCTTAATATACATGGTCGGTTTTTCGCTAAAACGCCTAACTATACATGGTCGTTTTTTTCGCTAAAACGCCTGACTATACGTGGTCGTTTTTTGGCTAAAAACGCCTAACTATACATGGTCGTTTTTGGGCTCAAAACGCCTTACTATACATGGTCGTTTTTGGGCCCAAAACGCCTTACTATACATGGTCGTTTTTTCGCTAAAACGCCTTACTATACATGGTCGTTTTTCGCTAAAACGCCTTACTATACATGGTCGTTTTTTCGCTAAAACGCCTTACTATACATGGTCGTTTTTGGGCTAAAACGCCTTACTATACATGGTCGTTTTTTCGCTAAAACGCCTTACTATACATGGTCGTTTTTCGGCTATACATAGTCATTTTTTTGGGCCCAAAACGCCTTACTATACATGGTCGTTTTTGTCGGCCCAAAACGCCTTAATATACATGGTCGTTTTTTTCGGCCTAAAACGCCTTACTATACATGGTCGTTTTTTCGGTAAAACGCCTTACTATAAATGGTCGTTTTTTCCGGCCCAAAACGCCTAACATACGCCCTAATATACGTGGTCGTTTTTTTCGCTAAAACGCCTTACTATACATGGTCGTTTTTTCGCCCAAACGCCTAACTATACATGGTCGTTTTTCGCTCAAAACGCCTTACTATACATGGTCATTTTTTTTGTCGGCCCAAAACGCCTTAATATACATGGTCGTTTTTTCGCTAAAAACGCCTTACTATACATGGTCGTTTTTTTCGGCTATACATGGTCATTTTTTTTGGGGCCCAAAACGCCTGACTATACATGGTCGTTTTTTTCAGCTAAAAATGCCTGACTATACATGGTCGTTTTTTGCCTAAAACGCCTTACGATAAATGGTCGTTTTTTTGCCGGCCCAAAACGCCTAACTATACATGGTCGTTTTTTTCGGCTAAAAACGCCTTACTATACATGGTCATTTTTTTGTGCCCAAAACGCCTTAATATACGTGGTCGGTTTTTTCGCTAAAACGCCTTACTATACATGGTCATTTTTGTGCCCAAAACGCCTTAATATACATGGTCGTTTTTTTCGCTAAAACGCCTTACTATAAATGGTCGTTTTTCCGCCCAAAACGCCTTACTATACATGGTCGTTTTTTTCGGCTAAAAACGCCTTACTATACATGGTCATTTTTTTGGGCCCAAAACGCCTTAATATACATGGTCGTTTTTTTCGGCTAAAAACGCCTTACTATACATGGTCGTTTTTTTCGGCTATACATGGTCATTTTTTGGGGCCCAAAACGCCTGACTATACATGGTCGTTTTTCAGCTAAAAATGCCTGACTATACATGGTCGTTTTTGCCTAAAAACGCCTTACGATAAATGGTCGTTTTTTTTCCGGCCCAAAACGCCTAACTATACATGGTCGTTTTTTTCGGCTAAAACGCCTTACTATACATGGTCATTTTTGTGCCCAAAACGCCTAACTATACATGGTCGTTTTTTCCGGCTAAAAACGCCTTACTATACATGGTCATTTTTTTGTGCCCAAAACGCCTTAATATACGTGGTCGTTTTTTCGCTAAAACGCCTTACTATACATGGTCATTTTTGTGCCCAAAACGCCTTAATATACATAGTCGTTTTTCGCTACAAACGCCTTACGATAAATGGTCGTTTTTTCCGGCCCAAAACGCCTAACTATACATGGTCGTTTTTTTCGGCTCAAAACGCCTTACTATACATGGTCATTTTTTTGGGCCCAAAACGCCTTACTATACATGGTCGTTTTTTCGCTATACATGGTACATTTTTTTGGGCCCAAAACGCCTGACTATACATGGTCGTTTTTTTCAGCTAAAAATGCCTTACTATACATGGTCGTTTTTTTTGGCTAAAACGCCTTACGATAAATGGTCGTTTTTTTTCCGGCCCAAAACGCCTAACTATACATGGTCGTTTTTTTCGGCTAAAAACGCCTTACTATACATGGTCATTTTTTTGTGCCCAAAACGCCTAACTATACGTGGTCGTTTTTTTCGGCTAAAAACGCCTTACTATACATGGTCATTTTTTTGTGCCCAAAACGCCTTAATATACGTAGTCGTTTTTTTCGGCTAAAAACGCCTTACTATACATGGTCATTTTTTTGTGCCCAAAACGCCTTAATATACATAGTCGTTTTTTTCGGCTACAAACGCCTTACGATAAATGGTCGTTTTTTCCGGCTCAAAACGCCTAACTATACATGGTCGTTTTTTTCGGCTCAAAACGCCTTACTATACATGGTCATTTTTTTGGGCCCAAAACACCTTAATATACATGGTCGTTTTTTTCGGCTAAAAACGCCTTACTATACATGGTCGTTTTTTTCGGCTATACATGGTCATTTTTTTTGGGGCCCAAAACGCCTGACTATACATGGTCGTTTTTTTGGGCTAAAAACGCCTTACTATACATGGTCGTTGTTTTCGGCTAAAAACGCCTTACTATACATGGTCGTTTTTTTCGGCTATACATAGTCATTTTTTTGGGCCCAAAACGCCTTAATATACGTGGTCGTTTTTTTCGGCTAAAAACGCTGTACTATACATGGTCGTTTTTTTCGGGTAAAAACGCCTTACGATAAATGGTCGTTTTTTCGGCCCAAAACGCCTAACATACGCCCTAATGTACGTGGTCGGTTTTTTTCGGCTAAAAACGGCTTGCTATACATGGTCATTTTTTGTGCCCAAAACGCCTTAATATACATAGTCGTTTTTTTCGGCTACAAACGCCTTACGATAAATGGTCGTTTTTTCCGGCCCAAAACGCCTAACTATACATGGTCGTTTTTTTCGGCTCAAAACGCCTTACTATACATGGTCATTTTTTTGGGCCCAAAACACCTTAATATACATGGTCGTTTTTTTCGGCTAAAAACGCCTTACTATACATGGTCGTTTTTTTCGGCTATACATGGTCATTTTTTTTGGGGCCCAAAACGCCTGACTATACATGGTCGTTTTTTTCAGCTAAAAATGCCTGACTATACATGGTCGTTTTTTTTGCCTAAAAACGCCTTACGATAAATGGTCGTTTTTTTTCCGGCCCAAAACGCCTAACTATACATGGTCGTTTTTTTCGGCTAAAAACGCCTTACTATACATGGTCATTTTTTTGTGCCCAAAACGCCTAACTATACGTGGTCGTTTTTTTCGGCTAAAAACGCCTTACTATACATGGTCATTTTTTTGTGCCCAAAACGCCTTAATATACGTAGTCGGTTTTTTTCGGCTAAAAACGCCTTACTATACATGGTCATTTTTTTGTGCCCAAAACGCCTTAATATACGTAGTCGGTTTTTTCGGCTAAAAACGCCTAACTATACATGGTCGTTTTTCGCTAAAACGCCTGACTATACGTGGTCGTTTTTTTTCGGCTAAAAACGCCTAACGATACATGGTCGTTTTTTTCGGCTCAAAACGCCTTACTATACATGGTCATTTTTTTGGGCCCAAAACGCCTTACTATACATGGTCGTTTTTTCGCTAAAACGCCTTACTATACATGGTCGTTTTTTCGCTAAAAAGCCTTACTATATATGGTCGTTTTTTCGCTAAAACGCCTGACTATACATGGTCGTTTTTGGGCTAAAACGCCTTACTATACATGGTCGTTTTTTCGCTAAAAACGCCTTACTATACATGGTCGTTTTTTTCGGCTATACATAGTCATTTTTTTGGGCCCAAAACGCCTTAATATACGTGGTCGTTTTTCTCGGCTAAAAACGCTGTACTATACATGGTCGTTTTTCGGTAAAACGCCTTACGATAAATGGTCGTTTTTTCCGCCCAAAACGCCTAACATACGCCTAATGTACGTGGTCGGTTTTTTCGCTAAAACGCCTTACTATACATGGTCATTTTTGTGCCCAAAACGCCTTAATATACATAGTCGTTTTTTCCGGCTAAAAACGCCTTACGATAAATGGTCGTTTTTCCCGGCCCAAAACGCCTAACTATACATGGTCGTTTTTTTCGGCTCAAAACGCCTTACTATACATGGTCATTTTTTTGGGCCCAAAACACCTTAATATACATGGTCGTTTTTTCGCTAAAACGCCTTACTATACATGGTCGTTTTTCGGCTATACATGGTCATTTTTGGGGCCCAAAACGCCTGACTATACATGGTCGTTTTTCAGCTAAAAATGCCTGACTATACATGGTCGTTTTTTTTGCCTAAAACGCCTTACGATAAATGGTCGTTTTTTTTCCGGCCCAAAACGCCTAACTATACATGGTCGTTTTTTTCGGCTAAAAACGCCTTACTATACATGGTCATTTTTTTGTGCCCAAAACGCCTAACTATACGTGGTCGTTTTTCGCTAAAACGCCTTACTATACATGGTCATTTTTGTGCCCAAAACGCCTTAATATACGTAGTCGGTTTTTTTCGGCTAAAAACGCCTTACTATACATGGTCATTTTTTTGTGCCCAAAACGCCTTAATATACGTAGTCGGTTTTTTCGGCTAAAAACGCCTAACTATACATGGTCGTTTTTTTTCGGCTAAAAACGCCTGACTATACGTGGTCGTTTTTTTTCGGCTAAAAACGCCTAACGATACATGGTCGTTTTTTTCGGCTCAAAACGCCTTACTATACATGGTCATTTTTTTGGGCCCAAAACGCCTTACTATACATGGTCGTTTTTTTCGGCTAAAAACGCCTTACTATACATGGTCGTTTTTTTCGGCTAAAAAAGCCTTACTATATATGGTCGTTTTTTTCGGCTAAAAACGCCTGACTATACGTGGTCGTTTTTTTGGGCTAAAAACGCCTTACTATACATGGTCGTTTTTTTCGGCTAAAAACGCCTTACTATACATGGTCGTTTTTTTCGGCTATACATAGTCATTTTTTTGGGCCCAAAACGCCTTAATATACGTGGTCGTTTTTTTCGGCTAAAAACGCTGTACTATACATGGTCGTTTTTTTCGGGTAAAAACGCCTTACGATAAATGGTCGTTTTTTTTTCCGGCCCAAAACGCCTAACATACGCCCTAATGTACGTGGTCGGTTTTTTTCGGCTAAAAACGGCTTACGATAAATGGTCGTTTTTTCCGGCCCAAAACGCCTAACTATACATGGTCGTTTTTCGCTCAAAACGCCTTACTATACATGGTCATTTTTGGGCCCAAAACACCTTAATATACATGGTCGTTTTTTCCGGCTAAAAACGCCTTACTATACATGGTCGTTTTTTTCGGCTATACATGGTCATTTTTTTTGGGGCCCAAAACGCCTGACTATACATGGTCGTTTTTTTCAGCTAAAAATGCCTGACTATACATGGTCGTTTTTGCCTAAAAACGCCTTACGATAAATGGTCGTTTTTTTTCCGGCCCAAAACGCCTAACTATACATGGTCGTTTTTTTCGGCTAAAAACGCCTTACTATACATGGTCATTTTTTTGTGCCCAAAACGCCTTAATATACGTAGTCGGTTTTTTCGGCTAAAAACGCCTTACTATACATGGTCATTTTTTTGTGCCCAAAACGCCTTAATATACATAGTCGTTTTTTTCGGCTACAAACGCCTTACGATAAATGGTCGTTTTTTCCGGCCCAAAACGCCTAACTATACATGGTCGTTTTTTTCGGCTCAAAACGCCTTACTATACATGGTCATTTTTTTGGGCCCAAAACACCTTAATATACATGGTCGTTTTTTTCGGCTAAAAACGCCTTACTATACATGGTCGTTTTTTTGGCTATACATGGTCATTTTTTTGGGGGCCCAAAACGCCTGACTATACATGGTCGTTTTTTTCAGCTAAAAATGCCTGACTATACATGGTCGTTTTTTTTGCCTAAAAACGCCTTACGATAAATGGTCGTTTTTTTTCCGGCCCAAAACGCCTAACTATACATGGTCGTTTTTTTCGGCTAAAAACGCCTTACTATACATGGTCATTTTTTTGTGCCCAAAACGCCTAACTATACGTGGTCGTTTTTTTCGGCTAAAAACGCCTTACTATACATGGTCATTTTTTTGTGCCCAAAACGCCTTAATATACGTAGTCGGTTTTTTCGGCTAAAAACGCCTTACTATACATGGTCATTTTTTTGTGCCCAAAACGCCTTAATATACATAGTCGTTTTTTTCGGCTACAAACGCCTTACGATAAATGGTCGTTTTTTCCGGCCCAAAACGCCTAACTATACATGGTCGTTTTTTTCGGCTCAAAACGCCTTACTATACATGGTCATTTTTTTGGGCCCAAAACGCCTTACTATACATGGTCGTTTTTTTCGGCTATACATGGTCATTTTTTTTGGGGCCCAAAACGCCTGACTATACATGGTCGTTTTTTTCAGCTAAAAATGCCTGACTATACATGGTCGTTTTTTTTGCCTAAAAACGCCTTACGATAAATGGTCGGTTTTTTTCCGGCCCAAAACGCCTAACTATACATGGTCGTTTTTTTCGGCTAAAAACGCCTTACTATACATGGTCATTTTTTTGTGCCCAAAACGCCTAACTATACGTGGTCGTTTTTTTCGGCTAAAAACGCCTTACTATACATGGTCATTTTTTTGTGCCCAAAACGCCTTAATATACGTAGTCGTTTTTTTCGGCTAAAAACGCCTTACTATACATGGTCATTTTTTTGTGCCCAAAACGCCTTAATATACATAGTCGTTTTTTTCGGCTACAAACGCCTTACGATAAATGGTCGTTTTTTCCGGCTCAAAACGCCTAACTATACATGGTCGTTTTTTTCGGCTCAAAACGCCTTACTATACATGGTCATTTTTTTGGGCCCAAAACGCCTTAATATACGTAGTCGGTTTTTTCGGCTAAAAACGCCTTACTATACATGGTCATTTTTTTGTGCCCAAAACGCCTTAATATACGTAGTCGGTTTTTTCGGCTAAAAACGCCTAACTATACATGGTCGTTTTTTTTCGGCTAAAAACGCCTTACTATACATGGTCATTTTTTTGGGCCCAAAACGCCTTAATATACGTGGTCGTTTTTTTCGGCTAAAAACGCCGTACTATACATGGTCGTTTTTTTCGGATAAAAACGCCTTACGATAAATGGTCGTTTTTTTTTCCGGCCCAAAACGCCTAACTATACATGGTCGTTTTTTCGGCTAAAAACGGCTTGCTATACATGGTCATTTTTTGTGCCCAAAACGCCTTAATATACATATTCGTTTTTTTCGGCTACAAACGCCTTACGATAAATGGTCGTTTTTTCCGACCCAAAACGCCTAACTATACATGGTCGTTTTTTTCGGCTCAAAACGCCTTACTATACATGGTCATTTTTTTGGGCCCAAAACGCCTTAATATACATGGTCGTTTTTTTCGGCTTACTATACATGGTCGTTTTTTTCGGCTATACATGGTCATTTTTTTTTTTGGGCCCAAAACGCCTGACTATACATGGTCGTTTTTTTCGGCTAAAAACGCCTTACTATACATGGTCGTTTTTTTCGGCTAAAAACGCCTTACTATACATGGTCGTTTTTTTCCGGGTAAAAACGCCTGACTATACATGGTCGTTTTTTTGGGCTAAAAACGCCTTACTATACATGGTCATTTTTTTGTGCCCAAAACGCCTTAATATACGTAGTCATTTTTTTCGGCTAAAAACGCCCAACTGTACATGGTCGTCTTTTTCGGCTATACATGGTCATTTTTTTTTGGGCCCAAAACGCCTTACTATACATGGTGGGTTTTTTTCGGCTAAAAACGCCTTACGATAAATGGTCGTTTTTTTTCCGTCCCAAAATGCCCAACTATACATGGTCGTTTTTTTTCGGCTAAAAACGGCTTACTATACATGGTCATTTTTTTGTGCCCAAAACGCCTTCATATACGTAGTCATTTTTTTCGGCTAAAAACGCCTTACTATACAGGGTCGTTTTTTTCGGCTAAAAACGCCTTACTATACATGGTCATTTTTTTTGGCCCAAAACGCCGTACTATACATGGTCGTTTTTTTCGGCCCAAAACGCCTGACTATACATGGTCGTTTTTTTCGGCTAAAAACGCCTTACTATACATGGTCGTTTTTTGGGCTAAAAACGCCTTACTATACATGGGGGGGGTGCTTTTAAATTATGAAGTTTGCATGCATGGCCACAGTTGCCCTCCCCCCCAAAAAAGAGAAAAGAAAAAGAAGCAGAACACGCCAGCCAACAAACATGAATGCTGTCGTTCATTTTCATGGACAGAATGTCAAGCTGATATATCTGACGAAAATAAAATATTCATAAGATTGTCTTCATGTGCAAATCAAGGAGAGGTCACATGTATAATCACCTTTTGTATGTGTGTAGATGCTTTACTCTTTAGTGATGACAACATGATTTCGGGTTTGGAGCCATGGTTCGCTTGTCAAAGTTCCAAGGTGGGGCTTCAAGTCAGTTTTAAGTCAGGCTAGTGGTTGTTGTTCAAACCTTAGTTACGGTTTCAAAGTCGGGTTTGAAGCCATGTTCACAGTTACAGACTTCGTATTTCAAATCATGGTTTCATGTCTGCAATATTGTTTTAAGACAGGTTTGAAATGAAGAATGCCTTCTGCTGCACGTCTGCCCTCGGCCCGCATGACCTTGAAGTCTCTGAACGACCTTCTCCCCGCAGCCGTAAATGATGCGGATGAGAGGACCCCAGAGGACCTTGTGCAGCGCTCACACTTTCATTTTATGTCTTGCAGTGAATCAGGACACTTTAATGCCACAGTGCCCGCCCCCACCCTCCACACACACACACACACACACACACACACACACACACACACACACACACACACACACACAAAAATAATACTACTCATAAATTTTGCATCGGGGTCTCCCTTCAAGCTCTCACTTGCGCCTCGTTGAGTTTGGACGAGACCCAAAGAACTTTCGGGAGGTCAACGGCACGGCCGGAGCTTTGCGGCAGACGCGATGTCGCTGGCGGGACACGCCTGCTCAACGCTGGCCTTCAAAGTTCTCCGGCCACGGGCAACAGACCTCCGCCAAGGTGCAACGCAAAGCAAAGTGGCTCAAACCTTTTGCATGGCTTCCTCCTCAGTCCACGCAACGATCCCTTTTTTTTCTTAACCATGGAGCATTCTTTTGTTGTTGTTGTTATTTTAGGGACTTTATTGAGTTTGTTGGTTAGGTTGTTCATCACGAGGTTATTTAGTGTCAAATGTGAAAGCCACAAACCACACTACAAAGTGAGTTAGTTTGTAGTGATGCCTGGTTGGTTGTCGGTTAGGTTGTCGTCTTTCCAAGGGAGAAGACAATGCACCGTGCTACGGAGTTTGTAGTAATGATGGACAAATGAAGCTTCATGAAGCATCTATCTATTATCCCGGCCCTCGTGTACTCGCCTTCTTTGGGCTGTAGGCGGGGCACACCCAGAACTGGTTGACAACCAATCGCAGTCTTCATGAAGCACTTGTTATGACGTTTGACTCCTCTAGATGGCACTCTTGGGTTTAAAATGTACTTGAAACTGTATACATTTCCATTGTGCGAGCCTTGACCTTTAATCCAATGGCAACTTCTAGAGTAGGAAAAAAATATCCCAAGTGCTTCATGAAATTTCATGTTCCCATCACGAGTTAGTAGGTTAGTAGTTTAGTGAGTTGGGTGCTAGTCAGTTGCCATGCCAAGCCATTGTCCTTTGCTACTCCCTGACTTAATCGGTGCGCCAGGTCGATTTGTGTTTTTCTGTTCGGTGTTTGTGCATCAAAAAAGCGAGAGCAGCGCCCCAGAAGAGCTCACGGGACTCCCATTCTGAAGTCAACAGTTTGACGCGTGGGCATTCGCCTTTCGCCACGCCTCGCCTCCACTGTTGTTTACATGACATCCATCAAAGCAGAGTCAAGCGGGAAAAACAACGCCGCTCACGCGGGCTCATTAAGATTGATAGCGCCACTTAATCAAAATGAATGCACAGGCCGCAGAGCAGTTAAAAGCCTCGGTTCTCCAAAGGCTAATCAATACGTGCGGTGACACTTGCGGGTGACTTCCGATTCCAAAAAATGCACTTGCACCCGTCGATTAAAAAAATAAAAATTGAACGAGGATGTTTGGTGCTGGCTTGATCTGGATGCTGGCGCTCAGCCTGGAGTATGACGGCATACGTGAGACGTTGGCCACAATGCAGAACAACGTCATCATAGTTTTGGACGGAGTCAATGTTTTCAATAATATCAAAGCGATTGTCGTCCGTCCTGAGTGCCAGAAGTCGGAGACAGACGGGAAAAAGGGCAAACCCAGAATGCGACGCAACCACACCTGAGCACCGTGAAATCCACCAAGGGCTCCCCACGGTTCGTTTATCGGGCTACCATCAGATTGCAAATTTTTCCGTCAACGTACAATTATTATTATTATTATTATTATATATATTTTTTTATGAACCTTTCAATAAGTTTCAATGTGATTACGACAAGTGACAGTGGAAGCCTAAAACTACAAAACCAATGATATGAGTTTTCATTGTGATGACTTTTTGATCAAAGTTATGGTTATGGTTACCACGTCGACTTCACAGTGCAGAGATTGAGGGTTCGATCCCTGCTCCGGCCTCCCTGTGTGGAGTTTGCATGTTCTCCCCGGGCCTCCGAGGATTTGTTCATTTTCCAGCTCATCGTTTCTTGCTTTTATATGATTTCTAAATGACCCTCAGATGGCTCGAGTGAGATCCGCACCGGCGGCCCAGTGCAGCCCCGCATACCCAAGGCCCAGCGCCCAGCTCAAAGAACGCAAAAATATACAAATAAAACAAGAGCTCAGCGAGGTCGGCGCATTTGTCACGTGTCAAGATCCCTCCCCGCTGAATTGTCCGCGGAATTTCTCCTCCGTGTTTTTTTCACCGGCAGCAACCGAAGAGCGAACAATGAGCCGGCACACGACGCCATCAGCCTCACCTGCGACGTCTCCCTCTGGCCATTGTGGACTCGTTATCGGCGAGGCTGATTTCATAAAGCAGGCATCTGATCAGCCATCGAGGGACCATATTAAACAAACGTGCCGAACCCCCACACTCCCCTCCCCCAGCCCCGCAATCGCTGCCAACAAGCCTTTGGAGAGTGACGTGCCCGAACCATCTCGGCCCTCTGCGGGCCCCTGGCGAGCCGTTCGCTCTCGTTCTGCGCGTGTGATGACGATCATGAAGCGCTGTCGAAACACAGTCTCTCCTCTGGGTTGCCGTGTAGATTTATAGCACACTGGAGAATTTATCACCTGGTTTTCACTCAGCATGTGATCAGAGAAAAAAAAAAAGAGACAGGGAAGCGGACATTGTCATGCAGTCGGAACCTTGAAGAAGCACGCGGCTAATCGGGATTTGGCAGCCGCAGTTCACAGTGAGTTCAGTTGGAGGGTTCGAATCCTTAAACAGATGCACTCCTGAGTTGAGTCGTTTCAACAAACGGACGCTTGTTTCTTCTATCGGAAGCTCAACACAACCTATTTCTGTCATCCAATGACTGATGCCAGTTATTCCCGAGAACAACCACCTTGCATGCTAGAGTTAAAAAGCTCACCGCCATCATGGTGTTTGTTTTCTCTGTGCGTTAGCATCAAGCTAGCAGGAGTCAACGTTGCATGTCCCGTTGAAATAGATGTTGTCATTCCTTTTGTTTGGATGTTACGATAAGGACGCAAAAGGACCGAAATATTCGATTCGCGTGTTGAAGGAAAAAAAAGACATTTGAGTCATTAACAGGAAGTATTGGGGGAAAAATAAATACATCACACAACGTCAACGATGCAAACTCAGCAAGGACCCACGAACATGAAACAAGGTCAAGCTCACCATCATGAGATCGCTCCGGCTGTGGCAGAAAACAGGACAATCTGACAACGCAGACAAAGTTAGACCGGGAGACTTATGAACAGGGAATGGGCCACAGGTAGAGACAATCAACCATAACGAGGAAGCAGAAAACCACGTGTCTGATCCGAAAAGACAGGATTGAAAATGTATCATATGATGGAGAGTGAGACATGAGCTCAAAAAGCCCGTCCAAAGAAGTGGAGTAACATTAGTTGTTCTTTGCAGAGGATAAAGAAGACACGCCTGTAGCATTGATACAACATCTCCGTGCGTGTGTTGTGCTACTGTTCAAATATTTCATGCTCGCTTTTGTGGGGGCGACGTGGCTCAGAGGTCGAGTGGTCATCTCCGAACGCAGAGGTTGGGATGTTCAATCATCCTGCTTTTGTGACCATGTCGGAGTGTCCTTGAGCAGGACCATTCATATGCCTCTCAGTGATTTATTTGCTCGCGGACGACAATGTAAAGCGCTTTGTAAAAAGATGATTTCATTCTAGATTTTCAGTTTTCACGCCAGCATTACAGATACGGCAGCATACAGCGACGCATTGGTACGATGCAGTATAACGTTCCACTTCCATCAATGGCAACGAATTTTCCAATCTCATCCAGGTCGAAAAACGCGCTCGTTATTGCTTGGCAAAAACCTCGCATGGGGAGTCGGTGTTGTAGGCTGCCTGCTGTCCAGAGGTCTTGTTTCGATATAATTGGCCACTCTTGTAAGCGCTATTCATGCATTCACAAGCCGCCGTCCCAGAATGCACGACACACTAACCTTTTCCGCGCAGCAGCTAAATGGCAGCCGCATAAAAAAAAAAAAAAACAAGCGAAGCAAGGACCGCTGTTGTCTTGAAGGGGCGGCACGCGCAGTCACATTTTCTTCCCATCCTGTGATTTGTCTTTCTCAATGAGCCGTGTTGTTGACGCTCAGACAAAGAGCGAAATGTAACGCTGTCTTGAAAGCCTCATTGGAAACCCTAACCTGAAACCTGAACCCATCTTGAAATTATTCATTGAAACCGTGACCCTGGTTTGACTACCAAATTTGAATCCCCAACTTAACCCCGTCTTGAAAGCCGACACAAAAACCCAAACATGATATCGAACGCTGGCTGGAAAGCCGAATCGTGACTTTATCGTGACAAATGCTCATTTCAATCCCAATTGTTGTTTGAGACCTGACACTTAGATCTGTGAGTGGGAGAGCTGCGCTGCTGTGGGAGTGGTCACACTGACTACAATTCTAGCTCATTCAAGCAGCTCCTTCCATTCCCTTCAAAATGTGACACGCTATTCACGTATTAGCTTCTCGAGCACATCGACGTCATGAAGTGAGCACTTGAACACTGTCCCTCCCCTGATCGATTTAGAAAAGCTCTCTGCCCAGCGCCTGCAATTTGACTTGGTTTACATTGACGTGACGAACCCCTAATCTTGATATCGTACTTTGAAACCTTAATCTTGGCCTGAAATCCTCATCTGTTCAATCCTTACGCCCATCTGACACCTTAATTCTGTCCGGGAACCAATTTGAAACCCCGACCCTGGATCGAAACCCAATTCGTAAAGCCTTAATCACGTTGGAAACACGTACGCAATCTTGAAACCCTCAATAAAAACTGTGCCCTTGGACTTGATTTCTGCCTTTGAAATGGGACTTTGTGTGACATGACAAGTGAGAATCCCCTGGCGTCCATCATCCGGAATCCAAATGACAAGTTGACATCCTTTCCCCTCTTAACAGCTTCCAGACTTTGGGTCCCAAGTCGAGACAAGGAGCAGCTTGTTCCTTTCAGCCGCTGGATGGAGATGACACTCGTGTGTGTGTGTGTGTGTGTGTGTGTGTGTGTGTGTGTGTGTGTGTGTGTGTGTGTGTGTGTGTGTGTGTGTGTTTGGGCCAACGCATGCGACATGCAGCCCCCCAGGCCAAGTGGACATTTTGATGGGGCGGCAAGACAACCTCAGCTGTGTATGTGGAAGCACCGAAGATACTCCTGAGTGATGAGGAGCAAGTGGGACAGCGTCCTCCCAGCTCCAGTAGATGGTGGCGATGAGGTCAGGTTTTTATTTTTCGTCACAGCCCCCTTGAGCAATGCATATGGGAAAACAAATGGAGGCAGTGCGGTTCGTTTGGTGTGAGCATCTTGTCAACGCTCGTTGCCAGAGTTTTTATTTTAAAATCGGGGGTCTGCCGGTCGACTGCAGCTCTCCTTGCACACAATACCTTTGCTACACTATTTTCCTTTTCACTTCATTCGGGCGACGGCGTATTTGAACCCCATTTCTTAGCATTATTTGGATTTGTGACAAAAATCAAAATAAAACACACACATACACACAAATTCAACCAAGCAACCTCACAGTCATTTCGAGTCATCGCTCTGGCAGTTCTGTTCACGTTTGTGATGTCTCCTTGCACAGCTTTGCTAACGTTCTGTAAAGCGCTTCGTTACAGCGGCAGCTGTTGTGAAATCGGCAAAGCGCAACTGTATGTAAGTAAGGATGTAGTGCAACTTGAAAATCTCACAAATTCTCGACACAGAGCCGCTCTTCACAATGATATAAATACCGACAACCCTCAAATGCGCCACTTTTAGCCTCGCGGACTGACCATCGTGCTAACTGTGTGGTTGCAAAATGTGGCGGAAAGGCAGCCAAAACGTTTCATCCCAGCGATGACAATAATCCCGTTGAAAAGTTCCTGCGCGTGCCGAGCCGAAAGCCGCACAGGCGCAGCGAGGAGGCTGACATGCAAAATAATGCGGGCTGGGCTTTTGCAGCTCTGTCTGCTCTCTCTTTGCGCTGTACATTCCCCAGTCAAGATTCATGGATACACGCATTTGGCTCGATGACTCAATTTGTTATCGTGCCAAAGCTGAACGTCTGATTTATGAACAGTCAAGGAGCTGCGGGAGCCCATTAACCAGCGCAAGTGTGGCGAGGCAGGGGGGCGCGATGTTCACCATATACATCAAAATACAAGATAATAACGCTCCGCAATATATAGCCTTTGTGTCAAGAACTTTCCGGCGGCATGATAATTTAACTCCGCGCCATACTTGGATATTAAGATGTCACCGTTTGACAAATGTGTCAAAATGTGATGACAGTGAAAGTGACTGTGGATGGAATGTCGTCGACAACAACAGGTGACACAAGCTGGTCACACGGTCGGGGGAAATTTGCATTCAGGATGAGTCGGTCGGGTGCTCGCTCTGACAATGATCCAAGATAACTCTGGCTGCAAACCCTACTTTTTAAAACCCAACCCTGCCTTGAAACTAGGATTTGACAACATAAGCCTGACTCTAAACTCATTTTGAAGCCTCGAGCACGCCTCACACTTGAGCGTGAAAATCTTTGCAGTAGGGCGGGCTTTTTACCTTGGGTTCAAACCCTAACCTTGGTCGACAATCCTCAATTGAAACCCTAAACCTGCATTCAAACTGTAAAATCGAAACCCTGAACTTTGAAGCCTAACCCTGACTAGATTATTTTGATGTAGGAGACGCAACTGGTTGTCCATGTTGATGTTCAAAGAAATTGTCCTTTGTTGTATGTTCACAAACACCCGCAAAGAATTTATTTTGTAATTTCCTTGCTAGGTTTTCTGTTTTGGATGTTCTTATTGCCATTGAAGGTACCATTAATTGACGTTTTTCGGAGGTGGTCTTTGAACGCCTCTCCAGCCGAACGCGGAAGAGAAGGCACGTTGTCTGAGAGTTTTAAAGGATTAATAAAGTGTACTTAAAAAAACAAAAAACAAACAACAACATTGCAGCTTTTTGTCGCGGAGCTGCAACATTAAACCCAAATAACCAAAACACCCAATCCTGGCTCGAAAACCTTTTACAGTACTTGAAGCCTTAACCCTGGCTTGAAACATTCTATGACAGTACTTTTGACAAATTCATCCATGATCTCAACACCTTTTAATACAACTTATTTTTAAAATTTTTTTTAACAATTGCAAGACGATTGAACGTGTGACTGAGAACATTGTAGAGAAAGTTAACGGCGTACTGCGCGCATCAACGAGAGGCGCCGATCTACGGCGTGCCGCTGGCGGACTGTCAGCCGAGCTCCGCTCGGGTTTAGCGAATGTTCTCGGAGCGTGATTTCATTTCGCAAAGACACCAAAAGGCATCGAGGCGTGAATTCATTTGGGAGATCATCACAGAGGTTGCAGATGGCAGCATTCTCATCTCGACGGCGGCGTGTAGTCATTTCAGCAATTTGACAGGTACATCCTCTTTCGACAGAGGCGGCCTATTACAAAGCTCGTACACATCCGAGCTGAGCCGTGACGGCTTCATTTGGCGACGCCGGCATACGGTGGTTTTTAGTCGACGGAATTATGCTGAATGTGCAAATGACGCTTGAGCAATTATGAGGGAGACGGCTCGGATCCTGACAAAATACAGATGCATCAGAAGTCCAAACTTGTGGAAAACTATCATCTAAAATCAAAAACCCGAATCTCATTCTATACATTCATCAACTCAGAGGATGAAAGTTTTCAGCTCGGAACTGAGAAACATTCAGATGTCCGTTACTCAGAGGGTTATTTCACTGTGAGTATTAATGCTAATCATTGGCCCATCAATGGGGTTTTCCATTATGCGTTAGCATTAAGCTAGCGGAGTCATTCCTAAGGAAACATTTTGGGGGTTAATTGGAATACACAGCTCATAATCATCTTTTTTTTCACGTCTAGTTTGACAGTCGGCTTTACCTGGGAATGCACGAAACAGATCTTTTGAAGAATTGCTCACAATCTGCCAAACGGCGGTTGATTGTAAAGTGAGTTGAGTTTGCTGTCACTATACAGTGATCGTACCTCAACTTTTGTTCTTACAAGACAAAGCAAAAAAAGCAACAGCAAAAAAAACGAAAGTCAAGTCGAGAGGTGGCGGCCCGGTAGTCCAGTGGTTAGCACGTCGGCTTCACAGTTCAGAGGTACCGGGTTCGATTCCAGCTCCGGCCTCCCTGTGTGGAGTTTGCATGTTCTCCCCGGGCTTGCGTGGGTTTTCTCCGGGTGCTCCGGTTTCCTCCCACATTCCAAAGACATGCATGGCAGGCTGATTGAGCACTCTAAATTGTCCATAGGTATGAGTGTGGGCGTGGATGGTTGTTTGTCTCTGTGTGCCCTGCGATTGGCTGGCAACCAATTCAGGGTGTCCCCCGCCTACTGCCCGGAGACAGCTGGGATAGGCTCCAGCACCCCCCGCGACCCTACTGAGGATCAAGCGGTTCGGAAGATGAATGAATGAATGAAAGTCGAGAGGTGTCAAATCCAGGTCCAGGAAGTGAAAACCCTGCCACAGTTTGGCTGTAGCTCGTTTACCTGCCAGTTGAGAAGTAGCACCTGTGGCTAAAGCCAAACTGTGGCTTTGTTTTGACTTTCTGGGCCTGGATTTGACACCTCTGGTCAGGTCACTCACGTCACATCAGAAACCCCCCCAATCCAGATTCGATTTAACATAGATGTAACAGAAACTGGGTAGGAATTGACTTCCTGAAAAATATTTACTGGCATTGCGTGTTTCTTCCTTCAAGGTACTCAAAGCCCGGCATCAGGGGCAACTGGAAGTGCACACTTTGACATTTTGTTTGTATGCTCAGGAGAGGAGGCACAACTTTTGGGTTCGGAGACGCTCACTCTACCACATGAGCCGTGCCGACTGGCAAGGGAAATGGGGAAACAGATAAGAAGGGGCGCCGTGAGTTCTGAGGAAGGAAACTCAGGCTTAGTGGCTCAGCTTGCCCATAGGAGGATGAGGTTGGCCTATTACGGAACAAATGGCTCGCAGAGCAGTACAAGCTTCCCAGGAGTGAATTCAGAGGAATTAATGCATTGGAATTCTCAGTGATGAGTGTGAGTTCCACTGGCAGACAGGCAGCGTGCGGTGCTGCGGCATGACATTTGGAAGCCTAAAAGGATATGCGTGCGGCCTTCGTTACGCTAGAAGGAGCGTAGACGAAGAAAAAAAAAAAGGATGTCGGTGACTTGTCGGCATGACAGGAAGATGTTGGCGCGCAGCTAATTGGGGAGGGTAAAGACATGAGACCCACGGGGAACGGGAGTCTGGGAGAAAAGACGACGAGGGCAACCGTGTCAAAAGTAACAGCCGCTTGATTCAAAGCCTGCACCGTTGATTAAATGCACGCACGACGGTGAATGACGGACAGTCTTCTCCATGAAAGGGTGGATGTTGCTGAATGATGGCAATGGAGTGGATCGATGTTGGATGCACGATGATCAACGGATTTCCGTCTGGACCCATGAACGGATGGTGGGTTGCTGAATGGTGAATGTGCGGATGGATTTCAGAGGGATGGTTTGATTGATGGATGGACAGACAAGACAGATGACTGGATGGATAACGAACGAGTAGAATGGATGTTGGATGAGCAGCGATCGCTTATTGGATGAATAAGAGGCGAATGGATGAAGGACAACCTGAAAAGGGGTCACCCGACAGATGGAGACGGGATGCTCCCGGCAGGCGGAGGACAAACGATGACTGGAAATACAATAAGCGAACATCCAAAAGTCACACGTAGTTCACACATTGCCCGCGATCTGATTGCGTGTCTGCTTGAATCGTTTATGATGATATCTTTGAACTCATATAAGGGACGTCAATTATCCCCACGGCGGGCTCCGATAAAAGAGCGTCAATGCATTAGTTCAACGGCTCTCACCTCTCCGAGATGTTAACGGATCTAAAAATTAATCAACTTAAATATCCAATGAATATTAAATATTGTCGTAAGGTGCCGCGTACGACGAGCCATATGGGTAAATTATGGGACATGAGCCCATTAGCCCCGCGGGAGGCCCCGCTAAATGATCCATGGGCCTCATCTGGATCGCCATTTAGAGACGGGATGCTAATGCTAATGGCTCACAACAAAGCCCAACGGCGAGGGCCAACTCCGCAACCTCCGTTATACGTTGCCGCGTTATTCCACTACGCAGCATGTACACCAAACAGATCATACATACTGCATATGCGACACTACGCTGTCAACTACAGTTACATGGATTATCAATTCTAATTCACTTGACTCTCATTTCTGGTTTCTTTTCAATGTTTCGGTCGGTTTAGATTATTCTCGATAGCCGCGTCGCACAGTGGCATCGTAAACCTCTTGACCTTTTGCGCGGTGGACACGATTTCCTCCTCACCAACCCAGCGCGTCGCGCGCCTCACTCGTAACAACACAACACAATCAGAGCGGAAGCCGTGCGCCCGCCGTGATATATACACCTCCACATTAGGTGCTGATCGGAATTGGCTCGCTTGCCTTGAAGTATGGCATTGTGTTGACAGGTGCCCCCCCCCCCCCCGCCCTCCCACGGAGATCGTTTCCACAGCCACCAGCGGAGGCCTGACCGTAAATTGCACAACCGCAAAGTCACCAGCACAAAGTGCAGCGGAGGCAGAACGCGCAAGGGTTGACTTATCTGCGTTGACGCTGGGGGTCTTTTAATGCCCCAATTCCGGTTTACTGCCTGATTTCTTTTGACGGTCTATTTGCTTGTACTTTCAAATCCGCCGTGTCCACGTTGCTCTTCAAGCTTTCAGGGTCCGTCCCATTTTGGTGTATGCCGTCGATTTCATGCGAAAACGGCGGATGACTGACTGCAGCTGGACTGACGACAATGCTGCTAAATGATCAATTCCCA
This sequence comes from Hippocampus mohnikei, assembly GCA_026261675.1. Lineage (NCBI taxonomy): Eukaryota > Metazoa > Chordata > Actinopteri > Syngnathiformes > Syngnathidae > Hippocampus > Hippocampus mohnikei. The sequence goes on along the minus strand of JAKGUB010000334.1, from coordinate 14,373,805 downwards.
TCCCCCCCTCGTAAAGCGAGGGGGCACACAGTACAGGTTGCAACCCGAAAAAAAAAAAGTGTCCATCTTTGGAGCAGTGATACAAAAGTTTGCCGGCGTACCCACAGCCGCTTCGTACCTGCGCTCTCTCTTGGGTGACGCGAAGACCCAAAAGCAGACTGCTTGATTAAAACCAGAGTAACTTCTCGTGGAACGGTAATGCACTGACAAGCACGCGCTGTTTACTTCAATCAGGGAAGGTTTGTAATTAAATTGTGCCTGGGCTGACTGCAGAGTGGATGTTTGGACATCTGTTCGCTTCCTTCACTGTGCCGGCTGCGCAGCAATTCAGAGTAGAGAGGAATATTGATTTGGAGAGAACTCAAACGGGAGTTTTACAAAAGGAATGAATATGACTCATAAGTGATAACAAGATATGTCAGAAATGTTCAATACGGTCTTCCATTATTGTGGCTCCATCAGGCGATACTTTGGGATGTGTAATGATGAAGGAAATGAATTGCCTTTTTTGTTGTTTTGTTCTTTTGTGTCGGAGGTCCTTGACGAGACAAAAATGCTCCAACGTGCCAGTTGAGTTGGAGTTTCAGCAGAATATCACGACTTCTTCCCTAGCCTGACACGCGGCTGAGATGAAACATCGTCGTACCTCTTGCTCACACGTCTTCTCATCAAAAACGCTTGGCAATAGATGTGCTTGTCGCCAATTAGGATGAACTCCTCATTTGAAAGCCGAACCTAAAACCCTAACTTGACTCTTTTTTTTTTTTGAAACCTCAACACAGGCTCGGAATCCTAATTTGAAACTTCAACTTCAATCCGGAACTTGAAACGGAGGTGTGAAACCTAAACCCTTGTTGTCGTTTACTTAAAAGCGTCATTTGAAGCCTCAATTTGCAACCCTTAGCCTCACTGGGAACCCCCATTCTGGGCGCTAACACGTATCCGACATGCTACCTTCAACTCAGGAATCAAACCCTATTTGGAAACCAAACGTGAATCTGAAACCCTTGTTGGAAACCCTCCGGCGCCTTGAAAAGCATTGTCCGCACTGCTACCTTTGACATAAAAGTCCTCGAAAATGCGCTCAAAGTGTCATTCGCTAACACTTCTACAAAGCCAATTTAAAAAAAAAAACCCAGACACACAGCTACAATTGCAAGGGAACAAAGCCTCATCCCGCAATCATTGGGAGGTGACTTCATCCAGCCATTGACCGCCCTGCAGATAAACACGAGAGCACTAAGCTGCTGCTTTGTGGGCAGTGCATGATGGGACGTCACGCGGAGCTCGCCTTCATCTGGCCCGGCAGGGGGGCTGGCGCCGGCGTAGCCCGTCGTCCGAGCGCCGGCACTTATCTACTCAGCCAGAGCGTCTGGCTCTCGTCCGGGTTCATCCTCCGCACACCGCTCATCGGCGTTCCTTTGTGCGGACGAGGGCGAATACCTGAGCGACGGGCCAAAAGCTGGGGAGCATCTTATCGCACTCAAGCAAGCTCCCGGCCCACCAACGGAGGCCGCCTCTTGTTGAGGGACGCGGGGGCTCGCCGGCCTTATCTGAGCGGACGCGGCGCTCCCGCCGTCCCCTGGAAGTCGGCACAATCCTCCCAGATTAGCATCGAGCCCGAAGCCCAGCCGCAAACAATCCCCCCCCCTCCGCTAAACGCCCTCGGATACACATCATTACTGTGATGATCGCTGTTTATTGGGCTGATGAGCACAGAGGCAAGCATCGGGGCCGCTGCGTGCAGGGGCAGCTTTGTTCTGGGCCGATGTTTGTTTGGTTCGCGGCTTTGTCACCGAGGTAACGAGGAGGCCTATCAAGCGTGCGCCAACAGGCCTTTGGGGGCCAAGGAGGGGGATGCGGGGGTGGTCCAGAAGAGGAGTGCTTTCATTTCCGACAGGAGGATTGGAAGCAGGATCAAATTTACAACAGCCTCCATCCGCTTTAGTGTTTGGTACAACGTGACATGGCATAAGCCTCGCGTCTCTTTGTTTCTTAACGCATGAACGGCGAACAAATTTGTGTAAATCAATACGGCCTCCCACCCCGACACGGAGAGCCTTACATCTCCCCGCGGCCTGCACGACGAGCCTTTCTGTAGGGCGCGATAGAACGGTCGCGCACGCGGGGTGCTGCAACTTCGGTCGTTTTCAGGAGCGGCTGACCGTCGGTGACGAGTTTTGTGCTCTTATGCCAAATTTGATTCGAAAGACGAAGAGATCGATCGCCGAATCGAAAATGTCGTCAAAGTACAAAAGATTTGGCAACAAAAATTACATTTGGGGATAAAGTATGTTGTCCCTGTCCTTTGAAAAACAACAAGCATGTCCATTAAAAAAAAGAAAAAAAGAAATGATGTTGATGTAATGTCCAAAACGCGAGTGACACTTTTTTCCATGATAACAAGTTGGCACGCGATCATTCACTCGGTCTTCATTCATATGTCGTCAAAGAAGCCGATAACTGACACGTGGAGCCGATCTTTGTCGTCGGTCAAAGGGAAAATATTGGCATCGGAAATACGAAGGCTGAATGTGCTTCCGCCGTATATTCGAGGTGAACTGTTCAATTAAACCGAGCTAAACCAACACCGCCGCATGGGTTGGTCTCCGAGTACAAACAGGCATATTAATTAATTCAAAAGGGGCTTGAAGCAAGGAATTATTCTAGTCAAACATGGTACGAAAAAGTAAGTCGGAACGCGTTTGAAATACAGGAAGTCAAACAGTGGAAAGGGGAGAAAAGGCTTTTAATTAAATCCCTGTCGCCGTCGTCATCGCCGTCGTTAGCGTGCGCCCCGGTCACAGCTTACATGTGACGTGCTAAAGAGCTGACAAGCATTTTTATTCCAAAGTTATTAACTTTTTAAGCACCCAATTACATCGGCTGTTGTGCCAGCACACAGCTTAGAATCATCCCCCCCCCCCCCCCCCAGGCGACTTTGGCTCGGGCGACCATTGTCCCCGCCCCCTCGAGTGTGGCCAGTGAAGCCCGAACGTTAGCCTTATTTTCAACTCCCTGCCGCAATTATCCAATCAAACAAAAAGCTCTTAACAATTAAGTGTGTTTTTGCAGGCGCTCCGCAGTTTCCGCTTGGCTGCAGTAGCCGAATTATTGCTGCCCTCAGTCTCCTGCCCATGGCCGAGCGAGGCAGCTGAGCTGATCTGCGCCAGAATGGATTGTCAGAAGCGGTTTTTGGATTGAGGCCTTAAGACTTCAATGGCCCAGTCAGCATCTTAAATTTCAGATTACGACTGACATCGGCACGTCAACCGTGGAGATGCGCTCAATTTGGATGCAACCGTCCGATACAGACACCGGAGTGGAAACAAGACCGGCATTGTCATTTAGCCGAACCTAAGATTCTTGCGTCCACGTGCCGCGTCTCCCAATATTTTGGTCTGCATCATTTCATGCGGTCTACTGAGGTCAACCACTCCAAACTACACTTCCTAAAAACATTTGAAAACATTTCCGGGTCTGAATGAAAATGTGTAGTGGGATTATGCCCGCGTTACGTGGCATGAACACAGCCAACGTGATCTCATCTCTCCTGTCGAAAACTTTCATGCGCTCATACTTTGCTTCATACATGAGAGAGAGAAAAAAAAGAAAATAACTTTTCTCTTTCATTTGAAAAAGGCAAAGTGGGGGCTTCCTCGGAGATCCTGCAACAAAAGGACACTTAATTCCTCCTGACGATTTAAAAGTGACGTGCCGGTCTCAGCCAAACCCTGCACTTGACAAATATATACACTATTTGCTTTTAATCTTCTTATTGAGCCCGACTCTGGCTCAGGGAAGGAGGAAAAAAATACAGAAATGAGGAGTAATTCTAATTTGCTCAGGCTGCTTGTCCGTCAGCGACCGTGTCCAATTTTTAAAGATGCACCCGGTGAAGTGGTCAGCGCGTTATAGAGAAGCTCGTATCAGGCGGCGCAGCGGCGCCTGGGGATCTCCTTTCCTTCTTTGCGCAGGAAAGCTCGCTTTGAATGAGCTCTTATCATGCACGCGCGTTCCCAACAAAGGCAACATTCGCGTATAATTACACCTTGTTCAATTGCATTTTCTGTACTGCCGCAGTCCATTTAAACAGTACATTAGATATAAAAAGTCGACGCACCCCTGTTCAAAAAGCAGGTTTTTGCAAAACGATTCTACAACTACAAACTGTTCAGGGTGTCCTTCGCCTAGTGGCCGAAGACAGCTGGGGTGGGGGCTCCAGCACGCCCCTCGACCCTTGTGAGGATGAAGTGGATCAGAAAATGGATGGATGGAAGAGGTGTCAAAACAAACTGGAAAAAATGTGGTTGTACAAGTGTTGTTCTGTTCAGAATTGACCAATCACATTCCAATTTGTGTTCAATTGGCACCCGACCTATGCTCGAAACACCCAGCATGGCGCCTGCACAAAAATCCGGTCGAGTGCAAGTTATAAATACACCACGTGTCATTGCCCATTAGATCATCTCATAAGTTGCAAGGCAAGAAGAGGTAGAAATATTTTTTAATATTTTAAATATTTTGAAATTAGAATTTGAGAATGGTGTTGGGGTTTTTTTTCTTGTGAAAAATGTGCCATTTAACGGAAAAAGTGAAACTTCCCGTGGATTACACAAATGTAAAAGTAGAAATGCACACAAAGCGGCAAAGTCATAAATTTGGAATTTTTAATTCGCACAACAAGCATGACAGAGAAAAACTAAGCGACGATTTGCGGGATGAAGTAAGCGCAAGAACGACAAAATCTCTCTTTTCCTGTTAATCTCTTCTGGTTTTAACAGCTCATTGGTGCCATTTCCACCATCTTTGCCCCCCTGATATTTACACTCATTTGCCTAATACTGACTATTCGGACTTTTAAGACGATTTCGCACGAGCAAAACTCATTTAAAAAGGACTCAGTGAATTGGGGGGTGGGGTGGGGGGCGGCTTACGTGGTCATAATGGCCATCCAACTGTGTAATTGGTCATTTCAAACTGATGAGGCAATTCCATGATGACAGTGTGGCGCATTGAAAGTGACTGACAGCTGAATGGAGAAGCAACATGGCCGCCGCAAAAAGCCGATTATGTCGTTTAAAAAACACACACACACACACACACACACATTGTCACACAGGCTCCAAAACAAACCAAAAAAAAATATCGATCCTTTGTGTGTGTCTTTTGGTGTGCATTTTTTTCTTTTTCATAGTCAAGGAGATTAGCCATGAAAATCCGAGTTAACCACGACGACGAGTGAAGGACAGCTGGTTTTAAAACGCAGAAAAGTGCCGGCGTGATTTCGCCGATAGCATGCCGCCGTCTGCGCCACAAGCGCGCGAGGGGATTGTGACCTTCTTTCTTTCTTTCTCTTGACGGAGGTCACCACGGCATAGTTTATGTCTGAGTACGCAGCGCCCCCACTCAGCTGCTGCCATTCCAAAAAGTGCTTAAAACCCCCGCCGCAAGGGAAGAATAACCTTTTCTCAAACGGAAACGTCACATGTCAGGCGCTTTTTCGAGCATCGGAATCGTTGAACACCACACGACTCGACGGGGATCAGGTTTTTTCGAGGGGGAAGAAATATCGACGTCATAAAACAGAGAAGTCGGCTTTCAGGGAATGAATTTTTCCAAGTTTTTCAACGCACTTTTAGAGCAAATGCAGAGAAATAACTTGACCGAGGTCGGGGGTCAAGCCAATCCGGTCATCCACCACAGAAAATGTGGTTATACATTTTCATGGAATTATCATGTATGTCGACATCATGTACGATCTGTGCATAATTTGATTTTATATTTTTAAAATATTTTTGATGTACTTATGTACGGCGATGACGAAAGGATTTTTAAAATATTATTTGTATTATTTAATTTAATTTAAAAATATTTTTAATATCCTTATATTTATATTTTATCATGTATATTTATTGATACACTTTTTATTCTACTACTTTCTCCCTTTCATAATTTTGCTGATGTAAATTGGGAATTTCTCCATTGTGAGACGACTAAAGGTTTTCGTATCTCATCTTATCTTATTATAATGGAGTGGCTCCCGATACAAAATGTACCTTTTAGGATCAAAACCTCTTTGACCGACTACATTTGACTGTCTTTTAATGCTGGCCATTGGAGTGGTACCCGAAGGGCACAATCCAGTCGAACCGCGTTACGGCGTACCTCCAGGGACAGAGCGAATTTGTAGGTCGTAACGGTTGTCCGTTGTAACTGTTTCCAACAAAATGGCCGCCACCTACCATGTACAATACACGATGAACATTTGTAGAGGTAGAAAGTTGAAGATTTCATACAGTAGAAACATGCCAATTACAAATACATGTTGACAATATGAAGAAAACGTTCAGACGGCGAGATTTGCTTCCGTTAACCCGACATGTTCTGAGACCGCGAGCCTCCGCAAGTACAAGGTCGCGGCGGCAATTGGCTTCCCACGGTTCATTGTTAACGAAGGCTCTTCCACTGTGTGGGAAAAATCTGCTCGTTATAGCAAAGCTTAGGCTCTAAAGGTGTCCGTTGTCAGCGAAATCGGCCAGCGGAAAATGAATGATGTCAAATCGGGACTTTGAAATGTTATATCGGTCAGAACGTTTCAAAAGGATTTCTTTTTTTCAGAAGCTACTTACAAAATTGTGGAACCACTGGTTTGGGGGAGCCCAAACTTTTGCATGGCAATGTCGATTTTGTGTGTCTTTCTATTATTAGCAAGAAAATGATGGAGTCCAACAACAGTGCAGCTTTGCTCTGCTTTTGGCTTTGACATGAGGGTGTTTCCAGGTAGCTCGGGTGCCGCTTGCAAGAAAAGGAAAACTAATGATGGGCGGAAATAACACGCGTGCAATTAATTACAAAACAATCTGTCCTTCCATACTTAATTTTTCCATACTTATTTGTCACGTCCTTGTTTATGATGATACTTATGCAGCGTGTTATACCGGAGACAAATTCCTTGTGTGCTCTACATACTTGGCCAATAAAGATGATTCTGATTCTGATTCTGATCTCGACTGTGACATGAGAGTGGCCCAAACTCCGAATGTCTTGCTCCAACACATTTTCTTTTTAACCAAGTTGTGCAATTTACCATCTGATGGATTGCAGAAGCACTCCGGAGGCTCAAAACATGAGCATATTACCAGCCGCGATGTTAGTTTTCCATTGGTATGCCTTCGGGAGTGCAGTGCGAAAAGGTGGCCCAACGCAAGTCATTCAATGCCGCTGAAAGAGTGTGAAATGCGAGCGCATAAAACCTGGAAGATCCTTTCAACACCGGCACTCTAAAAGCGTTATCTGATGGCTAATGATCTACCGGGAATAAAGACAGCGCGCCATTACTGTAAGGGGATTAGCGTCGGGTGGATTTTCGTCAGGCTGTCGATTGGCCACTCGAGCTTTTACTGAAAAGCCAAACAAGGAAAATGAACGGCGAGGAGAGAAGCCAGCATGAGCACATTACACACGGAAAGTAAGGACATTGAATCCGACGCCGATTTGCAAAAGTTCCCGTCAGATATGCCAGCGACATCATCAGTGGCAAATTTCCCCGCCCGACGTTGCCACGGCTGCTCCGCATGCCGACGCGCTGATGTCACGGGCGGCCGCGGCAACTCGATAACCACTCAAGGCCGGTGACGATAAAAGCTTCGGCGTAACGCTCACATTCGCAGATGACAGGCATGTCTTTTCTTAGCATTTCATGATGACATTCCATTTAGATGGGAGGAAAGGTGCATTCAAAGTAACTTCAATCCCAGATGACAAAATAATTGCGCGCAGCTCTTGCTTTGAAACGCAGCAATTACACTCTTTGAAAAAGTCGGGCGGAGTGGACTTCAGGGTGAAATTTCAGAATCAACTTGATCTTCACTCACACCTTGACGGGTCCACTTCATTTGTCCAACTGCCCGACGGTTGATTGTTTCATTTCTTTTTTGCACGACTCGCTGTTCTCAACGGTAAAATTCAACACACTATTGTTACGAGGACGTCCGCTTCAATGCCTTTCTGTGACTCTTCCAGTCTCTCTCTCTGTGACAGTGCAAGCTCGGAGGTTGGGCAATGGTGAGGTGTCGTCCTTGGACTCGTGAGGTAAACAGCAAAGGGTGGCGGGCAGCTTAAATGGCAATTCTTTGCGAACAAGGAAACGTTTCGGTCCACTGAGGGATCCAACACTAGCCGTTCAGCTTCTTGCTTGAAAACAGCAAGTTTTGTGGGTACGGAAACAAGAACAATTGGGGCATTTGCATGCAAACGTTTAGATATCAAAATGTATCTATAACTGTGACTGTTTTCGCTGTTTTTGTACAAGGGTAAAGAGTGAACTCATGCTATTTTGGGGGTGGGATGGACCCAGATGCAGACGAGTGACCGTCACCTAGTGATGGACAACTGAAGCTTCATGAAGCACTTGTGATAGTTTTTGACTCCTGCAGATGGCACTTTTGGTTTAAAGATGCGGGGGAATCTTAATACATTGCCATTGCACGAACCTTTATATTTAAACCAGGAACACCGTCTTCAGGAGTCAAAATACATCACAACTGTTTCATGAAGCTTCGTTTTCCCATCGCTAGAGTTACCCACAACCGTGCCACACTCAATGCGGAAAAATGTTTTTATATTCAAGGAAATCCGAGATCGGTCACAGCAAAAATTCAAACGCAAAGTCCCTTTTCCGCTGCATTTAAAGCGTCCTGCTTGACCGTCCGTCCCAGAAGCAGTCGCAGCCGCTTAGAGTCAAGCCATTCATTTGAATTTCAGCATGCCAAAGGACTCCTGTGCAGGAAATCGTTTGGACTTTCCCCAGCGTTGACATTTGCACTCAGCACAATTCCAGACCAACTATTGACAGATATTGACTGCTGTCAAAATACCCCGGGCTTCGAAGAAGAAGAAGGCTGTCCTCTTTATTATCGATGAGAGCTACGCCTATAATTATGTGGCCGCTACATTGTGCGTGCGCACTTCCAAAATTGCACCGCTCGGCGCCAGCTGCAAAGTACCCCATCGATGCTGCGCCGCCGGTGTTGCCCGCCCCCCTCTTGGAAGCCGCGGCCGCAACTCTGACTGATGGTAATAGACGGCTGATGGCTGTGGCCTCAGTGCAGCAGTTTTGCCGCATGCAGGCATCAGTCAGTTCTCAAACGCGCGGACGCCGTACGGTGGCTGATGACTCGTCTGGCAGCGCGCTCAACTGCTTCTTCTCGGTGACCTTGCATCTTGAGTTGAAGGAAAACGGCTCAGCATGCCAAAAAGCAAAACAGTTCACAGGTTAAAAGGAGCAAAGTGATTTTGTAGAGTGCTACAAAAAAAAGGCAGAATCGCATCGGCGGTACTCTTATCGGTTGCTTTTTTTTTTTTTTTGTTATTTCAATAGTGTATCTGTTTGCTCCTCTTCCTGTCCGTTTTCTGCCACGCAATGTCGCCTGGCAACAAGTTCGTTCTGTTTGCGTCGCGTGAAGGCCTTTTCACTGAGCAGAGCACGATCGAACGCCCTGACGCGCTGCCGGCCGCTCCTCAAACTGAAAAAAAAAAAGGATCAATTCTGGAGCGCCGCCAATGTGACGTCAAGAGAAAGATTGGCGGAGTGATTTCGGTATGACAGGAGCAAAACCTTGTACAGAGAATGGAGATGTGTGAGCTTTGGCATTCAAGAGAAATGTCAAAAAAAAAAAGCTTCCACGCTACTTCCTGGTAGGCCGCCAAACAACGACTTGCGCAAAAAAATTGCAAAGGGGGATAATACGCCAGTGTAAAATAAACCCCCAAAAACATTGGTATTTTCAATACTCGGTTTATATTCAATACAGAGCAGTTATTTCATTGTAAAAAAAATATATGTCTGTGAATGTTGTTCCTATAATGCGTGTCTCGCTGACTTGGTCCTCCTGCCGCCTCTCCGTGTCCCTTTTTTGTGGCATTTGCTGTTTTTTTTTTTCCTTTTTCCTTTATCATTTGCTGTTTCATCCAGCGCAGTTGTTTATGGTGTCAAATGAATGTTTACAAAGCGCGTCTTATCACCATCAGGGTGTCGCGTTTAACGTTCCGTGTGCGGCTGCCTTTGCCTTTGTCGCCTGCATCTTGCTTTGCTCCATGCGGTGCCTTTTTAGCAGCCTCGCCTGCCTAGCAACAAATTGCAGTTATTTGCTCGAGGAATAGAAAACACATTTGCGTCACCGTTTTGTCTGTTGCCACAGGAGTGCCTCCGTTTTTTGGGGGGGTTTTTTGGCCAGTTCTCCTCCGCGTCCTTCCACCGTTGTCCGGGGCGGCGAGGCTGCCAAGGAAACCAAACGTCGTGATTTTATCTTTTTAGGTTTGCCTTTCAGCGAGCTCAAACTTCATTTCAGCCGCTGCCGGTGTATCTCAGCAACATGATTCGCCCGTCATACGTGAGCCGGAATGTTGAAAGGTAGATTTTTCTTCATTAAAGAAAATGAGCTGGAAAATGAAGTTTGAAAGGCGGCGGCGGCCCGAGAATCTGCCAGCGTAATAAGTGAGTCATTGGTATTGATCAACAACCGCTATCAGGTCCCCCTAGATCCATTATGCTCATTTTGCGCATCAGGGAAGCAGAGATCATATCGTGTCGTTGTAATCTTGGCTTTGAATATCAGCAGAGTAATTACTTTCCTTTGAGGGCGAGGCGGAGCGTCTTTCGAGGTGTATTAGCGGACCGCCGCGACCCGGCCGACGCGCCGCCGATGCGTGCTTGGCAGCGGCCTTGGCGTTGATTGACTCGTCTCCAAAGTGAGAGCCATACGTCTCTGTCAGACAAACCCGGCCAACGCCAGGCCATTAGTGCTTGTTTTTTTGCACGCCGCATTAAAATGCAATCAGGGTGACTTACGGGTGGTCGGCGGCACATTAGGGCAGGGTCAACGCCAACCTCTCCCACCGTTGACTTAAGGCCGGACACCAATTTCAAGGTCGTTAACAGCAATTTGTTCTCACGGCCGGCCGGGAAAGTCTGATTTACTCGCTCACCCATCTGTGTGTTCATATGTAGAGCTGATAAATGCCGCACGTTTGAGAGACTGCGCCAGAAAAACAAGAGGAGACCATCCAACTTCATGAAGTGCTGGAAGGCAGACGCTTTCATTTTGTGTATTTTTTAAATGTTATTTATTGATTTATTTTTTTTAACAAACAGCTTGGAGGGTGTAAGTGCCCAGTGACCGTTCGATGGATCTAAACGCCGTTCATTTTCATGAGGATTCAAATTTGACGCAGTTGCTGTGCCTGCTGCACATCATGAACAGACACACAAAAATGTCTCAAAGACTCACGATGGGAACTAAACAGTCACTCGGCCACATGCCTTCTCATGTGCGCCCAACACGGCACCAAAGTTATTGATTTAAGTACCGTATTTCCCACACTATAAGGCGCACCTAAAAGTATTCGATTTTCTCAAAAGCCGACAGTGCGCCTTATAATCCGATGCACCTTCTATGTGGATCGTTATTCTGATTTCTTAGACGTCGTATTTTAAATGTTCTGTAAAGGGCTTTGTGACAGCTGTAGCGGTTGTGAAAGCTTCATATAAATAAAGCTGCATTGTATTGTATTCCTTTAGCATGAAAGCTTGGTGTTAACCAAACAGGGTCGCGATTTATCGCCGACTAAGTGTCACATTGCGAGGTGGTGGTGGACCCCAAAGAGCAGGCAGGAGGAAGGAGCAGGGTGAACTTGACGAATTGTATTTAATAAAACACAGAAAACTAAATCACAAACAAACAAAGTCCAAAGAACAAAACGAATCCAAAGTAGCAAAACAAAACCATGACTGTGGCAAAAACTAACAGGAACAGAACCATGACAGAAACAAACATGACAGTTGCAAGCAGCAACAACAATGACCCGACACTGAGTGGCCGGGAGGGAGGGAGTCCTTTTATACTATTAATTGCATAACGATCAACAGGTGTGCAGCTGCAGGGAGAGCCCTGCAGTGCCACCTGTTGGTCCCAAACCGAATCATGACACTAAGTAAATTGAGATAGAATCTTCAATATTTCACTGCATTAATTTTTGTGACATTTTGGTTTGATTGCGTGCCCTGAAATCTTTCCAATGGCTCAATAGGGGTTGCGAAATGCTGTTCCAAATACAGCTGTGGAGCGGGAGTGACGTGTTTCTTCTTGAAGCGGTCTCGCCTGAACATTTGTTTGAAGAAAACCGTCCGCTGAACGGCCTTCATAATTTACTGCTGATACTTTCCCAGCCGCACTGTGTTTCACACACACACACACACACACACACACACACACACACACACACACACACACACACACACACACACACACACACACACTCGCCACTCACACAGCAATCTTGATTCATTTGCTGTTGGATTGAGAAGCTTCGCTTGCAATTTGAGGCGCGATAATGTAATCTCGGGATGGGCCCCGTTGTCGAAGTCGGAGTGAGATGACACTCTGCCGTGTGCCTCACTGATTACTCCGCACTCGGAGGAGGCGGAACACACACACACACCCCCTTCCCCCTCCCAAAAAAGTATCTTTCTTCAATTGTATGTTTCTATTTCCATTCTCACCTCATCCATCTGCCTAGTTACCCGCAATAAGGTTGCCAGAATTGCCACTCTCCTTCTTTATCTTCATCGCCTGCAGCGCTGCCGTTTTTATCTCTACTGGAGGTTGCTTTCTGTATGCTTTTGCTCCTGTGTTTTTTCCCCCCCAACACATGTCTGGACACCTCAGCGCGGCTCTCGTTTAATCATTAGCAAGTGTTAGGGGTGTGTGGGGGGGGGGGGTCAATCCCTTTTAATCACTTGTTCAAAAATCAGCAGCGCTCCCAAAGTGGAAATGACGACATGTAGATTAGCTCGCCCGTATTGAACATGAAAACAATTCAACACGTTTGGCAAATGCATGACAAAATATGAGGGGTAAACAATGTTATTTCTTGTTCATGCTGACTTATTGATTTGCCTATGCTCACCGTCACTATTTAAATCATTGCACAATTTACTCAGGTGGAACCCCCCACACAAAAAAAAACACATTTGCGAACATGTGTGATAACTGCGCTCCAGCTGTGAAATTGACTCAGACTTTGACGTTGTTCCAAATCCAAAATTCCAGTGAGTGTTGCAGACAACGCGGCCACTGCACAGAACACAGAAGCACTTTGGCTTAATATCGCCCAATTTGAACAGTCCTCTCCATTGACCTTTGCCCATCACTGTTATTGATCCACAGGGAGTTTAAAACAAGTCTTACAAAAACTGACTTTGCGCTTTGTATCAAAGGGCGGCAAAGCTCATCAAGATATCCCGAAGAGTTCTTTTCGAAAAGTTAATGGTCCAATTAAAACGTCCACTCGCGGTGACAAATTCCGTTGGGAAAATGCAGCGGGCTCCAAATCAGCGGGGCTCTTTAACCGAAGGACACGATGCGGCTTCCACATTGGTAGGCGCACTATTAAGCTCGCTCATCCGCCCGGGTCTCCTATGATGGACGACAAGAGTAACGGAGGGATGAAAGGAGGCTGAATGGCCGCCCCTAACGTCCGTGCCGGACCCCCGGAGACAAAAGGAAGTGTGGCCATTACTGCGGCTGACACACTGAGATGGATGTGGCCCTTTGTTGCCATCAGATTAGGGAAGCCAGGTGAGCCGTATTGCTCTCAGCAACACGGCCGTAATTAAATGTGCGCGCCGGAAAAGAGCCGGAACGCAACAGTCAGGGAATGCCCGCTGATAAATGAAACCATAAAAAAGCCCTGCGGCACGAGCTGAGCCGGGAGTGAGTGAGGCTTCGGCCAAGGAGAAGTGAACTTGAAGTGGATGCGCAGTAATTAAGACTCACCTCCAATAATTATCTTCAGAAAAAAAAAAACAGGACAAGAGGACTCTTTGGTCTCTTGGTTTTCTAAAGTAATTTAAATATAAAAAAGTAATTTATATATATATATATATATATATATATATATATATATATATATATATATATATATATATATATATATATATATATATATATATATATATATATATATACATACATAAATATGTATATATTTTTTCCCTATTTAAATTACTTAATTACTTTAAATTACTTTATGCATTTCATTTCACAAAATAATGGATATAATATATTCAAAATATATTTGTATATATTTTGGTATGTATTCCTGTAGTTTGACAAATAAAGAGGGTCAACATTTTAGAAGCAGCTCGCAAAATGAATCCATAATAAATAAGCAGTGGCAAATCCACCTCTTCTGACTTTCCTGTAAATTGCAGTGCAAGCAGCCTTAGTCTCCGCGCCACCTAAAAATCGAGATCCCCCTCCTTTTTTTAATCCAAATGAGAGTATATGGCTACAATTAGTTTCTCTTAATTACTGAAGGAAACGGCAGACATCCGCAGCCCTCGTGAGGCGGCATCCCAGGTGCGTGTCGAACTCGGATTCAATCTGTCGTCAAAGTTGGGTGTTAGTGGAAAGTCATTTTGCAGCTCGGTCATGGCTTAACTGTGCCTTGTGGGGTGTAAACTACATTCCACGCCGCTTCGCGTCTTCCTAACTTTTTGTGTGGCCGACAAATGAAGAGCAGCAGGTTGGCACCTGACACGCGGCTGTAAATATGTGATCCTTTGTCTCTCGTCGGAATAGAGGCTTTAACCTGCCTTCATTCCCGCACAGCTTTTAGTCAGATGGGGGCGGTGCTCACGCGGCCGGAATATTAATGCAAATGAAGATCCAGTATCAAGAGATGTGCACACGTGATAAGGAGGCACAAATATACAAAGTCATAGACGTGACTTGTTACAGTGTCGATAGAATGTGCGCACAAAATACTAATTTGTGGCCATGAAGCTGCTGTCGCTCTGTCCTCTAATGTGCCTTCTCTAAAAAGGATCAGTTAGGGGCCAGAGCTAAAACTACACAATGGATAGGGACAGTCTGGTTACTTTTGATTTTAGGCTGAGGGGAAGCTCCAAAGCAAATTTCGATAAGATTGACATTGCAAGGAACAACTGAAGCTTCATGAAGCACTTGTGATAGTTTTTGACTCCTCTTGGTGACACTTTTGCTTTAAAGATGAAGGGGAATCTTAATACATTGCCATTGCACAAACCTTTATATTTAAACCGAGAACACCATCTAGAGGCATCAAAATCACAAGTGCTTCATGAAGCTTCATTTTCCCATCACTACTTTTTGCCAGGAAAAGAGGTTTTAATTACGGTAACCAAAAGCTGAGGTAGGGTGGAAAAACAGTTTTTGTTTTGTTTTTTCATTTAATTTTATTGGCACAACAGTAGCTATCTGTAACTTTGCACTTTTAAAAAAATCACAGCACAACTATTTTGCCAACTCTTAAACTAAAAATTACGCCGGGAGGTCCTGGGACACCGGTTTAAGAGCCGCAGAGAGTCTAAAAAAGCCAGACAAAGTGTGTTTATTCCTACTGTATGTTGGAGGCACAAATAACTCCACTGCAGCCACAATTGAGTATTTGGGGGGGCAGAAATGAGCATTTTGTGCGCACCTTTTATTTGTAATGTTGCCACAATGACATTTTTAGTTTGCCATAACATTTTTGGGGCAGCGTACAAATGAGGCGGGGCTGAAAGACTGCTAGGTCCGCGTTCCGCCCAAGTACAAGTGACCAACATGGTCGTGAAGGGGCCGCTGCAGCTCAGTTAAACATCCCATTTAAATGCATGGGCTGCACTCGATGGAAATGCGACAGGGTGTGCGGCACGAGTGAGCACCATGGGCGGCACTGCGCTCAAATGCCGGCTGCGGCTAACTTGTCGGCGGATAACTTCATTTTCCGTGACAGTTGCTGCCCCTTGGGGCCGCCAAAGAGAACAATCGCTCCCCAGCGGGGAGGAGGTACGTTTTGTTAATATTTACAGACTCTCTGACGAACAAAAGAGGGCATGTCGAAGCGTTAATCACACCACTGCCATCAGGCCTCGGTCGAAGGAATTGACCCAACTCTGTCTCTGCGGTCTTGACGCTTTTATCGCCTTGTTCGCTCCACAATGGTCGCAGCCACGCAGCTCGATAGCGTTAAGAAGGACTAATTAAACCAATAAAGGCATTTCCTTGTCTAAATGTTTGGACCTGCCACAAGCAGAGCTTTATTTGTGATCGCTGTGTTAATTCCGAGACAGCGAACAAACAAATTGTCTTTTTGGTGGCCTTAACATTTCGGAAAGCTCGGCCAATGTTTGTGTATGAAATTGAAAATAGAAAGGATGTATTTTGAGATTTACCCATACCAAAACCCAGTCTTGCCATTTGGCGGGGGGAAATGTACACCCTGTACTTAATGAAATACATTCCTTCTTCATCTCATGCTTCATATGAAATCTACCACTCGACAAAAGCCCAGCTATAACTCATTAGAGCGAGAAAACGTTTTGACTTCCAGCTAAGGAAATATCGACTGCAACATCAATATAATTTGGGAGTAAATAGCGAAATTACACACACTCCCGCCTGGGAATAAGAGTTATGGGTTCGGCGATATCATAGACCGACTGGCTTTGAAATGGCTCTAATTAAGGCCTGAACACCAAGCGCTGCAAAGTCTCTCTTGGAATCGCTGTGTTTGTTTTTATTATTCAAATTAATCACCTTTAGGAAGCCCAACAAGTCCTAAAACTCTTGTATGTGTATCCTGGTGAAAATTACCATATTTGAAGGAGTCCTGAACAACCCCGACATAATTGACTCAGTAGCACATCATTGAAAATTAGAAACGAATTGGCCTCTTCACCAGTTCTGTCATTTGTTGTAAAATTAGGTGAAGACGTTTACCATTCACGGGACTCTTTGAAAAAGCCTCAAGAATCCCTGCACAAAAGTGAATAGCAAATGAGATATGTTTGAAGCAGCCATTTTGGAGGGTTTCCACGGCTCGTAATTTGTCAGAACTCCTACGAGGGAATTTGCCCAATCGGAAGAAGATTGACTTGCAGTGCCAAACTGTTTTTGCCGAAGCCATCCGATGCGGGCAAAGAAATGGGACCACAAATCGATGATCAATTTGAAGATTACAAATTTCAAGGTGACAAATGTTTGGGGGCCCTCAAAATGCCCGTAAACTCAAATTACTGTGGTGAAAATTTGGGACACAAAAGACTTGACAAAAAGGGACCCACATCTGAAACCAAACAATCCGACATTTTGATTTCAAGCAGCCATTTTAGAGGACACTGATTAAGAAATCCAAAGCCGGTTTCCTGGACCTGTGACCCCGAACATCAAGTACATTTTTGGCTGAAATCGGGACGAGATCATTCTTAATTACGTCGTATACAGCAGAGGTCCCCAACCGTTTTTGGCCCACGAACCGGTTTCATGACAGACAATATTTTCATGGACCGGCCTTTAAGGCCGGATAGATGCAACAATATAATATGATATGACCTGCATGAAAAGTGTGATATTTTCGAAACATAAAAATAAACACGAATCATGACACGAGGAGCGTCCTATTTGGCCTGCAACATTCTCTGGTCGCTATCGTAACGTTTAAACGTGCCTTCAAAATAAGATACGCGGCAAAAAAAAAAAAAAAGTGCGTGAAAAATACGACTCACCATCGCCGCTTATTATGCAGAGTAGGCTTGGTGCGTGTGAATCTCCCGTTGAGATAAAGCCGTATTTGAAATAGGACTCCTGATAACGTCAATTAAATGTAGCCTTCTCTTTCTTGAAAGTCGTAGTCTCCTCTTCTGTCTCCTGGCTGGGCCTTTTCCCCTTCCCGAAAAAAAAAACTTTGTTTTTGTAAGACGTTTGTTTTTGTATTCATTTGGCGAGCTCCTGGGTTTCATTTTCTATCACGTGACTGAGAAGCGCGCATTCACCTGCGTCAAGAATGACATATTGTAGACAGATATAACAGAGAATCCGGTATTTTTCCAAAATAAAACATCTTTCGGATTCCGAAATGAATAAAAGGGGAAGAATGGAAGTTATTTATTCTTTCCGTGGGGCCCGGCACCAAATGACCCGCGGCCCGGTGGTTGGGGACCACTGGTATACACATTATATACTTGTGGAGACATTTATTTTAGTTAGTTATTCTAATGTAGCTCGGCTCACGACAGGTTGCGAAACACTATCTGTGGTTCGGAACCGCTCATCTCTCCTTGCAACTTTAGATGAAAGCATTCATTCGCAAGACTGGCCTAATAATTCGAGCTGCATTCTAGGAATCGTCCTGTCTAGGTTGGAAGTTGTGTGTTTTTTTCCGGCCTGGGATTAGATAACATGCTGTACATTGGGCCTCCGGGAGGAATACTCCGCAGGCGACTCAGGAAGAAGACGCACATCATTTGTTGGAGTCAAGCAACTCTGGAGATGGTCAAGGAGGGGAGGCCAGTGGACCGAAACGTGGCCCAAAGTCTCCCCGCACTCCCTTGGATCCTCCTCCGTGGAGACGTTTGTCGACGCGCTGCCGGCTTGCACAAACATCCCCGGGATCAGTCAGACTGGTGACATGACAAGTGGATGTTTGCCATCCGCTTCCATCAGCTTCTTGACCGCCAGCACATCTAAACGGATGAATAATTGAGTGGCACACTTTGGTGAAGGAGCGAGTTTTGGTTCGCTAGCGAGGACGCAGATGCGCGTTGACAGACAAGTCGTTGAATGTGCTGGCATCGTCCTTGGCCAGAGGTCTGTTGCTAGCAAACAAAATAACATGACACGATTTAATGGCAGCCTATGAACATAATCGGGCTCTAATTGACAGATCCTTGACACGGTTGGTGATTGCAGAACATAATTAGGACAAACACATGCTGCAGTTTGGCAAAAAAATAAAATAAATAAAAAATCATCAGGAGCTGTAATCAATATGTGCAACATTAGCCTGCCCGTTAACAATCGAGTAAGCCTTCAAATATTGCGCTTAGCCTGCCATCAAAATATCCATCTTGAAACACCTTGAAATTATACTTAACATTAGCTTTCATTAAAAGCAGGTTAAATTAATTTGAATTTAAGTACCATATTTATAGGGTTGTGAAAAAAAAAACCTCAACAACATAGCCCACCACTCCTTTTCAACCTTTGGAGAAGTTCCCCAAAACTTTTTGACTCTACTGGCTACCATACTCCAGTTCACCTCAACCTCAGAAAGTGGCAAGCTAAATTGTCTTCAGTAAACATCGTCTTTGCATTCTGAAACACCTTCTTGAGTCCCAAAGGATAAAGAAATACGCTATGTGAGCGCCAATAAGTGACTGGACTGTGGACAGAGGAGACAGACGGTGGGTTCTGCCATGCATTTTGGATGAGCACAGCAGCGTGAACTCAACAAAAGTTTGATTTCAAAATTGAAAAATGACCGCGGACGGGAGAAATATTGCGTGTGGGTGTCATTTTGTATTATTATTATTTTTTATTATTATTGAGACATTTTCTGAGGATGCGGGGGAAATGAAAAATGCTGACTACCTATTTCGTTTATGAGTTTTCTTTTCCATTCAGGGGAGGGAAAAAAGAAGAACTAAATCATAGCTTTTTACCTCTGGAAAAACAAATACAGACATCTCTGGTGTTTTCCCATTTAAAGATAATAAGTGGAGAGCAAGGCTATTACTCTGGAGCAATGCAAATACCTCCCATGAATGAATAATGTTAAAATGATGAGTGCGTATACACACGCATGCATGCACACACACACACACACACACACACACACACACACACACACACACACGCACGAAGCAGCCTGCTGCTTACTGACAATGAATTATTTCTTTGACTTTGCCGTAGCCTTTTTTTGCTTTCTTAAGATATTTGTACAAAAAAACAACTTGATGGTAAATAGATTGTGAGAATCAAATCAAAATGTTCGGCAAAACAGACAAACAAATGATGACAGTGCCACAAACATTCATTGAGGGCCAATCACATCAACTAGGTGATAGTCCAACAAGAATTCGGCACAAAGGGACACGTTTTATTCATGGAGAATCTTTTGGCAGCAACAAAATCATTTTTTATTCAGGGGGAAACTGTGGGCAGCAAGATGATGGACCAAAGAGGAAAGGTATTTTATTCAAGAGGAGACTGCAGGTAACAGCAAAAACAGACTGGTCGGAGGACATTTTTTTTTTTATCCAAGAGGAGCCTGCACACACCAACAAATTTTATCCAAGGGCAGACTGTGGGCAGCAATTAACAGACTATTCAGGAAACACATTTTATTCAAAAAGGGACTGTGGGCAACAAGAATAACACGTCAGGAAACCAATATTATCCAAGAGGAGAATGCGGGCAGCAAATAATGTAAGAGCACTAAGGAGACACAGTTTATTCTCGAGAAGACTGCGGGGAGCAAGAAAACAGACCAGTAGGTAGCCACATTTTACTGTGGAGGAGACTGCGGACATCGTTCAATAGACTTAAAGAAACACAGCTTATTCAAGGCAACAAGAAAGCCAACTTTCAGGACACAAATACTATCCAAGAGTAGACTGCTGGCAGCAACTGCACAGACACACATTTTATCCAAGTGATGATTACAGATGGCAAGAAAATGACTGGTCGGGAGATATGTTTTGTTGGACAAGACACTGCGGGCAGCAAGAAAACAGACCACTAAGAAGACACTTTTTATTCTAGATGAGACTGCGGGCAGAACTTAACAAACTATGAAGGCAACAGAACCCATTGAAGGGGACACTGCGGGCAACAAGAAAGCCAACCACACAGACTCACTTTATCCAAAAGGAGACTACGGGCAGCTAAAGGAGACTACGGGCAGGCAGAAAATAGTAGGCGGAAATATCTCATGAGAGAAGAGACTGCCAGAAAAAAAAACCCTTAAGGAGACACATTTGTTTTGAGAGGAGACTGTGGGCAGCAAGAAGGCAACATGCCAGGAGATTTTTCTGCCAGAAGTTTGCGAGTCATTAGACTTCCAACCTGGTGGCTGCAAATTATTCATAAAAGCGCCTGCAGGCCGATTCTAATGTCGGAGGAAAAAATTTGCCAGGATGCTGTCACGCTGACGGATGAAGAGAGGAGAGAGAGAGAGAGAGAAACACCAACAACAATGACAACAAGATGAGCGAGACGACGAGCGGACTCTTGGGAACTCTCGGTTGACGCCTCTCACGCCGGGCTTGGCGCGCGCGCTTGCCAGAACTTTCTGAGATCCCCGACGCTTGCTGAGCGCAGCTCGATCAAGCTCTCCCGTCAGCAGGGGGAGACTGATGAGCCGTCAACTGTCGCTGCATCCGCCACGTCGACGCGTGGCGGGCGCGTCGGCGATTGTCAAGGCTGCAACTAAAGCGGGGAGACCTGGCAAAAGTTTATTAAGTTGCTGCCTTTCAGCCGGGCATTCTGTTGTTGATTAGTGCTGCATTACACGTCTTGTCTTCAACGTGCGTTGTTGAAGGCACCGCCTCTCAAAGAGAGATTAAATCCACATTCGTGACATCACAGGCAGGACATTCTTATGTCCAGCGGTGTTGGATGTGGACTTGCGCCTCTTTACCTGTGGACACACACACACACACGCACACGCACACGCACACACATACACACATACACACACACACACACACACACACACACACACACACACACACACACAAAAGCATTTGCTTGCCGGCGAAAACAGTCTGAGCTTTATAAAACTTTGTGCTTTCAAATTTTTCATTTAAAACGCTAAAAGTGATCAAAATAAAATCAACCTAAAAGAAACCAAAACAAAGAGACATTTTGCACAAGAAGAGCAAAATTGGTCAGGAGACATTTCATTGTCGGGACAGATTTATTCGTGAGGCCCAACTGATTTCATTCTCTTAGCTGTACACGTACTGATGAAATATGCCCCCCCGCTCCCCTTCTCATTTCCTGATAGTTTTAAAAAAATGTTTTTAAGAAACACAACAACAAAAATTGCATTCCAATTGAAAATACTTTCCATTAGCCGTTGTTGTGGAGATGTGAGTGTTCTGCCCAACTGCGACCAAGCAAATGGACATATTTGCTCAAATCGAGTTGTTGAAGCTCCCAAAACAAAGCCCCACAAAGTGAAAGCAGCGCCGCAGCGGCAGCACAGCCTCCCTCTCACTTGTGCAAACTCGCAGGTAATTTGACAGAGCGAGCACCCATCTGTCCCGCCTAGCTTCCACTGACTTACAAAGAAGCTCGGCCGCATCGGGACGAGAACGTCGTCCGTTTTGTTCTTCGAAACAATGTTTTTTTTGCTCGACGCCGTCTGTTTGGGGTCGCCGTCGCCTTCCGGCGCCTGATTGGGCTTTGAAAGGCGGCCCGGCGAGCCAAATGTTTGTGTTTGAACCGCGAGCTTTGTGGTTTTGGACAGATGAAAGCGCCACCTGCGGATGATATCTGCACGCCGCTTCGCTGCGCTCATGACAAAATGTTCATTTCGGATTGCGGCGAAGGAAGTTGACCCCACTAAACAGGCTCACGGTCATTTGGCGATCAGGCGCCATTTTCGACAAATGCGTTTTCTAAAACCCCGATCCTGTCTTCAAACACTGACTCACCAATCCTAGCTTGAAACGCTACTTTGGAACGCTCACCCTGCCTTAAGACCGAAATGTTGACATCTTAAACCTGACTTGAAAGCATCATTTGAAACTGTGGTCTTTAAACACTCATTTAAAAGCTACACTTAGTTTGAATTTTGAAACCGTAACTACACATACCGTGAGTAAAAAAACCCCATTTGACACTCAAACTCTTCCAGACTTATAACTCGATTTTTGAAACCCTGTCTTAAAATCATGGATTACAAAATTGTGGATTACAGTCCTAATTTGAAACCCTAACCCTAGATGGAAACCTCCATTTCAAAGCCCAATGTACTTTGAAAAACAAATCCCTGTTTGGAACCCGAAATTGAAACTTTGATTTTAAATCTGAATGCCGAACTGAAACCAGTGTGCGAAACTCTGCGTTTTGATCAAAGTACAATCGTGACTTTGCAATCAGATGATTCAAATGAGTGCAATTTTTCCAGTTTGGCGATTTCAATTGAAATGTCCCGATTCAATTTCGTTTGAATCACTTTGAAGTGAAATAACAGGCGGCGGCCACAAGTCGGGTCCAACGCGATCCGATCAGCGACGTGTGACCACATGCAGATAGGGGCTGACGTTGCGACCAGCACTCCCCAACGACCCCCCACATGCCCCCTCCCTTCCCCAGGCCAGCAATGAGATTGGAATGTTCCATTAACCGCTTGCCCCATCTTCTCCGCGCCTCACCCCCAACATTCCAACATTCACGCCTCAACATCAGCTCGGGCTATTACATCAGTCAGGACATTACCGGCGAGGTGAGGCAGCAAGAAAAATAGATTTCATATTTGACAGGTCTTATCTGCCCTTCACTAAACACATTTGCGGCTCGCAAGGGTAGACTCGATTAGTCGCCGCGTCATGTGGGAAGATTAGCGACATGGGCAGCTGCCAATAACGCCGCGCCTGATTGAAAACTTCTGGGTTCGGCGGCGCCGTCGCTGACGACACAGGGAGCCGTCGGGTTGTCGGCGCATCGCGTCAAAGCGCATTTGAACATTTTCAGGATTCGAAACCAAACTGCTCCAAAGCGCGACATGTTGCCGCGCTCATTCTCAAGTCACAAATTGGATGGGAAATGAAAGATGAGCTCATGTCGGCGTCATCTGAAACCAGATTTTGTAACTGTAACGCTGTCGGGAAACCCCGATTGAAACCCGAACTCCAGAGTGTGACCAAATTTCAAACCATAATCCTGCTGAAAAACGTACGTCCTTCGAAACCTTGCTTGGGACCCTGACTTGAAACTGCCACTTGTGCATTTCAAGCAAAATATGTCAACCTCACATATCTTCAACCCTAATTTAAATTCCTGACACTGTCTCGACATGCAAAACCCGAACCCTGACTTGAAACCCCAATTTGAATCCCTACTTTTATTTTGAAACCCTAACTGTGCCTTCAACCCCATTTATTTTATTACTGGCACAAAACCCTAAGCTATGATCGAAACCTTGACACCTGACCAAGACCCTTTCTTGAAACCACAAGTCTGTCTTAACACCCAAATTTGAACCTGTGACTTTTTCTTTCACCTCTAATTCTGAACTGAAACCCAAACCTGGGTTTGAAACCCTCATTTGAAAACTGAATTGAACTCTAGCCTGGGTCTGAAATCCCAATTTGGATAGCTCAGCCTTTTTTGAAACCCTACTCATTGCCTGAAACCCTCACCAATACTTACAACTTAAACCTTTGTTTCAACCCTGCTTGAAAGCACACATTAAAACTGTCTTGACACCCTAATTTGAAACAATAATAATGGCTTGAATCTATGCTCGAAACCTTAACCCTGACTTGAAACCCCAATTTGAAAACTTAACCCCGTCTCAAAACGCTGATTGGAAACCCTAATTTGAAAATCCTCGAGTCATTGAATGGATGGCAAATGGCGGTTGACGTTTCACCTTTCATCCGAGCGGACTCAGAATAGCACAAGCCAAATTTGAAAACCTAACCTTGGCTTGAAACCTGAATTTGACATTTCAGTTTAATTTTGCAATATGCGTGCACAAAGCCCATTTGTACTTTTTAAAAAAATTTTAAGGGCTATCCAACCAAAGCTTGCTCACATCTCAGGCTTCTGGAATGAATATTCAAGTGTTACTTAAACCCTTACACGGTTTTTGTCTTTGTTGAAGCAAGACAATGATTATTTCTTACCTTTATTTCCCCGCATGAAAAAAAAGAAGCAAAAACCAATAATGCTTCCCTGGCAACATGAGGTCAGTTTCTCACAAGTAATAGCCACTCACCGCCTCTCGCCAGCTCTCGGCGATTCTTGTCATCCGGGGCCATTAGAGCCCCCCCCCCCCCCCCACAGTTTACCTGCCAGACAAGGCAACGCATATCTCACATCTCCCGCCTCCTGCCATCTAATTAGCGACACAAATCACCCGCTGATAACGCGGCCCCCATTTGCCATTAGCGGGGAATTGACGATTACGCTTTATGCTGATGCCGTTGCAGCGTTTGCATTTGGGAAACGCTGATTTGAATAGATGGTGACTATAAATCAGGCGGGACCCGCCCGGAACAGCCGCGGCACTGTTGCACGCACGTGACACGCGCATGCGACCACCGTCTTCTCCACCGAGGTTGAGGAAAGAACCTATTTGGACAACTAAGGAGTCGAACGTACAGATATCCATTTTGATTTGATTTTGATTCATTTATTGGTTTATTGTTTGTTGTTGTATGAATTTGGTTTGCTGGGCGTACAGCACGTTGTACAGAGGGGGGTTGTTCTCAAGTGCTCAATCAATGCAATCGAGTTGAGTAAACTGAACTCACAACAATTCCATTCAACGCTCTGACCCTAAGCCTTCATTTTATTTTCACTTCATTCCGTTCCGTTTGTACATTGAGCTTGAAACAGTAGAGTCAGGATGCCGCCTCTGTGTAATGATCAGCCAAGATGCGCTGATCCCTCCCGCTGGTAACCGCAGCGGGATCGTCAATGTATGAGCTCATCCCTCAGAAATGCATTGGAGCCACCATGCCGAAAATAGACAGGTTGGACTGGCGAGCGACTCATTTAGCTGCAAGGGCAGCAAATTCATACCGAAGAACCGAGTAAGGAGCGCCCGTCTCACCTGATAGTAACTCAAAAGTAATATTACATGAAGCCTTTTTTTACAGCTAGTTGAGCGCTGAAGAGGCTAAATTTATCGTAATGGGTTTTTACGTAAGGCTTCAGTGCTGGTGAATCTCTGCCTGACTCAAGGCGGTCGCCAACGAATTGAGAGCTCATGAAACGAGAAACGATCCGACGGAGATGATCGTGGATTCTGGCAGAGAATTACGTTGCAAGTAGTACGGACAAAGTTTCCGGTTATGAAAAATATGAAGGGAATGCAAAGAACTTTGAAGAATTGTGACAAAGACACATGTGGCACTTGGTGGCATCTTCTTGTTTCAGAACGAATTTAAAAGAAAATCCAAAATATTTTTTGTTGCAAATTGCTGTTGAGTTACACAGATCCCCCCCCCGACCCCCAATACAAAGAGTCTTTGACATCCAAACGTGAAACAAGGCTGATGACACCCGGTGGCGCTGTTCAAGCCGGTGAGGTTCATTCGGGTGCCGCCTAAAAAAAAATAAATAAATAAAAAAAGACCTGATGCTGAGTTGTCCCACTTTCCCAACTGGCCTTAATCTCTGCCCTGAGCTGAAGCAGATTAATCCCGACAGCGCTGACATTATCTTGCTGTTCGACACAGCAACGCTTGGACGCGGGTGGAACTCCCGACGTCCTCTCGCCAGGATAAGCTCGCACAGGCCACCTCTGGTGCCGCCGGATCAGACCAAAATGCTGCACATCCACCGACGGTCATTCTCCATCTTTTTATTTTTTAGCAGCATATGAATCCGCAGTCAACACCGTGCAGCCGTACATTTGATTTTGCGTCATCAATTCATTCCCCAAGCGTGAGCTGCGCTTGAAGGCCTCCGTGCTTCATTGCTGCGTATCCTGCAGGTGCTGCATGCTTGTAAGCCGCATGATTGTGTTATTAGAGTGCGGTGAGTGACATTTACAACTCACGCGGATTCCCTGAGACACTTTTCTCCACTTGATAGAGGAGCTGCAAGCAAAAAAAAAAAAAAAAAAAAAAAAGCCGGCATTTCTTCTTCTTTGGCCACAAAAGCTCATCACATTCTGCAAGTGTGTGTGTGTGTGTGTGTGTGTGTGTATAAACTGCAACAAATAAAAAATGAAGGGAACACTTGGACATTACATTGTGCCATTTAAGTGTTGCCTTTATTTTTTAGAGCAGTTTGTAATGAAATGTGCCATCAGTTTCACAGATCGGTTCCAAATTTGTCAGTCATGTATGATCATCACGGGACACCGGAAAAAGTGTAAAGGACCCATGTTTGAAAATGAACAAGAAGTCAGTCAGCTCATCTTGGGGCAAATTCCATGGCTGCGCCTTTGGTTGACTTCTCATCGGTAATTCGTTTGCATGAGCCCAAATCAGAAATTCTGACGGGATTATTATTTTTTTTTGTGGTCATCTTGTGTGGGCAGAATTGTTGGTTGGAGATGGTTTGCCATTTAGAAAAAAAAAAAACAAAGAAAAAAAAACAAGGGGGGATGTGGGTGGGGCATGTTGCATGACATGCACCACTGGCACGTGTTGCCCTGGTGATGTCACAGGAAGCGTAATTCTCCTTGGGGACGACAAATGCGAGTGATGCACAATGACAAATTATCATCACAGTGATCGAGGACAATGAAGCGTCCTACTGCGGAAACAACCGGCCGGGCCTTCTCCACCTACGGCAAAAATAAGCCGCCAGTTCCACGTGACGTTTTGTCGAAAAGGCTTACAGTCAGCGTCATAAAAAGAGCATTTCTTTCTTCACAGGCTTTGTAGCTGGAATGCTGAGCTTGCTGAAACTCGGCGTTATCGGCATTGAACGGCGCTAATGATTCCATAAAAACTTGCGGCCGGTTAGTGAAAAAGTGTTTAATGTGGTGCGAGTCGTT
The DNA here is from genome assembly GCA_026261675.1 of Hippocampus mohnikei. Classification (NCBI taxonomy): domain Eukaryota; kingdom Metazoa; phylum Chordata; class Actinopteri; order Syngnathiformes; family Syngnathidae; genus Hippocampus; species Hippocampus mohnikei. The sequence continues at coordinate 14,346,247 of JAKGUB010000334.1, read as the reverse complement.
GCCAAGACATTGGTATGGAAAACATCTTTTTTTTTTTTTTTTTTTTTCACGGCTAACATTTGAGCTTAAATGCTTTTAAAAGGACCCCCACACAACTATGCCAATTATATTTTGCTTTCCATTAAATGCGTTACTACCATCCATCCATTGGGCGAGAAACTGGTTCCACACGGATTGACAATGTTACAATGTAACGAGCCGAGCATTTATGTATTTTTTCTTTTTTTAATGTGGGAGCTATTTGCTTTTATGGCATAAGGACCGTAGATTTGTCCGAGGTAACTTTGATCGAGTCAACCTAATCCTTCCGAGTGCTTCCTGATTAGAGCGGTGATCCCGATTAATCCCCATCCTGGGGAGGGGTCTTCACCCGCCAGCCGCGGATTTGTACGATACAGTACCTTGTGCCTGCACGGCAGCTCCCGACACCTCTGGTAACACCCACGTGCACGTGTGATGTTGATTCCCTTGCACGTCTCCAGACGCACGCCCGCCTGGAGGATTTCGGTGCTGGGTGTGTGGGGGACGCTCCGGAATCGCAATCCCGAGCCCTCGTGATCACTTCATCTTCCACAACTGTCCTCATTTTCACCTAAATTCTCTACAGGGGTGATTGGCACGGCCTGGCCATTCCTGCCACACACCGGCACGGCAGCCTGGCACTTGCATCACTTCCTTCCAGGGTCTAGGACTGCCTTCCAAGTCCACCTTTTTAAACTTAATTTATTTCAGTGGTTTAATTCGTAAAATGAACCACCCGGAGAGCTTCAAGCGGTTGAATGCCACTCCCAGTTCAAGTTTACCGTTCGACTAAACGAATAACAAATAATCACATGGAATGTTGAAAAAGACAGTTTTGCTTTCAAAAAGTCAGTTGAGTTTCATGCTAATAAACAATGTCAAATGCCATCGACAGGCTCACCAGTAGCATCGGTGTTGCTGCATTAAAACGCCTTTAAGTAATGACAAAAGTAGTGGAGCAACACATGTAGACAGACAATAAAACAATACTCTTGATCTTTTGCAAAAAAATAAAAAATAAAGTAAAAAAATTTGCAGTACATTGACTCCGGCACAATTTATGTAAAAAACAAAAAATTGTGGGTTATCTATATTGTGTGATTTATACCTCTCATGATTGATATACACTTTTAAAAACACATCTTTCCACTTACATCTTTTTTTTTGCATTCTAATGTAGATAACTATAAAGGGGAAAAAAACCATAAATTCTGGATTTATTGCAATGTTTCCCACACTCTCTAATTGCTGTTACTTGCATCCATCCATTTACTGTAGTGTGCTTACCCAATGATTAACACGTAACCCCCAGCCTGCCACTTTGTCCTTGGTGGAACTATCTGTCTTATTTTGACACCTGCAATCATGAGATGAACTTCTAATGGTCTTCACACACACACACACACACACACACACACACACACACACACACACACACACACACACACACACACACACACACACACACACACACACACTCCCCCCAAAACGAGAGAGCGCAGAGTGATAGCCATCTATTGAGCCGCAGATATTCACCATCCCTCACCAGCAGTCGGCAGTGCTCACGAGTAACGACACTTGTGCCCCAAGGGGTGGCGATTTTGGCCGTCCTGTCTGGGAGCAAATGTGTCTGAAGGACGCACGTCTGCATCCTCTTGCAGACACACGGCCGATTCCTGTCACTGGGCTGAGAGATAACCCGGTCCGTCCTTCACCTGAAGGTCGAGTACGTGCCACGTGTGAAGTACCAAATGGACAAGTCTGCCTGCGTCCACTTGTGCCGTCAGTGAAAGGCTTCAGTTCAATATTGATTCCGCACATGTGAAATGATTGGCACCCGACAGGACATTCGTTCATGAAGTGGCCCCCGAGGGTGTTTTTACTCTCGGGGCGTCCACCCAGCTCGGGGATCAAACCCACACCACCGCCACCTCGTCTCTGGTTCGGGAGCGAAGAATGCCGACCGCTGAACAATAAAGCAAATCACCCTAATAGAACGTACGGGAATTGAGATTAAACGCAGCTCGGACGAGCATCCGTTACAAAAGACCCCGAATATTTGCGTTGATGGGAGGTGACCCCCGAAACAGGATTTTTGTGGACTCCAGTGGACGGCGTGCCAAAAATAAGCTTTCAGGCCTTCACTTGGTTTACTTGCATCTCCAGCTCACATTTTGTCAAGTTCCACTTTTTCATTGGTGACTCACGGTTTAGTAAACGGATTATCTGATCACGCAGAGTGATTCCTCCCACCGCCAGGCGCTGTTGATACTAATTTGCAGAATAATGTGGGCGGCGTGGAGAGGGAGTCAACATTTTCGCATTGATTGTACAAAAGTCATGTGCTTGGCTTCATACATGCGTGCAGATTCATAAATCTGGATTTTTTTTGTGTGTGGGGGGTGTGTAAATGCAATGTTTGGATTTGGTCATAGCCTGAAAGCCGCGCAAGTCTTTGTAAATGAGGCCTTGAGCTTGATACGGTTCTCAAGTGTCTAAAAATGCTAAAGCTTTTCGCGGTGTCGAGTCGAGTTTTGCTGCGGCGGAAGTTACGTACGCACGCAACGTATTCTTGGAACTAACTAACTAACTAACTAACTAACTAACTAACTAACTAACTAACTAACTAACAAACAAACAAACAAACAAACAAACAAACAAACAAACAAATAAATAAATAAATAAATAAATAAATAAATAAATAAATAAATAAATAAATAAATAAATAAATAAATAAACACATAAATAAATAAATAAAATTAAATGAAATATATATGGTTCCCCTTTAAAAAAAAAGTGGATTGTTGCAATGTTTTCGACCCTCTTTGATTGTTGGAAGCCCTCCACTCCCTCCACTTCACCATTGATTCCCTCCAAGTGAATTTATTCCCGTTCATGCCAGCTGATATTCACTTCATCATGTGTCCCGAAAGGCCCCTTCCTGTGCCGCTCTTCTTTTCCTTCTTGTTCTCCCGTTGAAGCCCGAATTGAGTCTTGACCCCGCCGATCCGGTCGCTTCATCGAAGTCGCAAGGGATGAAGGCGAGGCTTTCCGAGAATGTTATTAACGGCTTCCACCCCGACTGCGGCCTTACACTTGGCGGTCACGGGCATCATGTTTGGGTCACCTGGCGTGTTGTTCTGTCAGAAAGTGCTCAGACAGAAATTGCTGATGAAGAACGTTGAAGAAAACGAAAGTTGGTTTGGATGCAGGCAGCATTGTGAGGCAGCCGTTTTCAAATCAAACCAAAAAGCGGGCGTCATTTCGCGGATTTTCATTCAATTTGGAGACGTGACGATTGGAAATGCGTGAGCTTGGCAAATACCGGGAGATTTTCGCCAAAAATGCGAGTTCAGTTCAATGAGCGCCAATTTGCATGAGTGTGCAATTTGTATTTTTTGTTTCTCTTGTATTAATGGCTAGATAAACAAGAAAAGAAAACATGAATTTCCAATCTTTATCATCTTCAACCTGGCCAAGATTGATTTTAGCGATAACAAAATTGACATCTGCTGGGCTAAATTCTGATGATGGCGTTCCTGCTTTGAAGCAAACTCCATCAAGAGCGACACGTTTATGGTTTATTATGAAAGTATTATGATGATGTGCGTTGGAATATCATTTCCCATCCAGAGTCATTCAGATGGGGAAAAGAGTACATTCATGCAAAGTAGGGTTGTAAAATGATACCGACTTCAGCTCGCTCACACTTCTGTCTGGCAAAACACATTTTTTCAATAATGGCCGCGCGGGGTCATTTTGAAAGCACGGCTGTGTATTTATTTCCTTTGAAGGTGTCATAAAAGGCGATGGCTAAGTAGCTCAATTGCCTCACATTGTGCAAGAGATGGAGGCCGACTACTTTGCTCTTCAGTCAAGACACGCATCTTTCGCAGAGAGATCGATAAACACCGCATACAGCACCTACGGCGTGCACGACTACGCGCTACGCGCTGTTCAATAGAGATACGCTCAAGAGCTTTATGTGAGGTGACGAAGTTGAGCGCTAACAAGGTAAAAGGCATCTTTGCTATTCTTGAGCCCACCTTGAATTAATCCCGTTGCGCGGTTTAGCTGCACGGTGTGCAGCGCAATTCCCTGTAACTAATCCATATCACAGCCGCGTGACTCTGCCCACACGCGGAAACACAACAACACTGTACATTCAGAGTGCGTTTCAATCAACACACACACACACACACACACACAAAACAACAACAAAAAATGTTTTCTCATAATGAAACATTGGCCATCTGACAAAATTCAAAGCAATCTGAAAACAATTCTCTTGGTGGGACCCACAAAAAAGGACAAAATGAACCTTTGATGCCATTTGGGGGGGGGAGACTGACTTTCAGTATCTTTTCAAATGGGGGCATTGAGACTTTTTTTTGGGTGAGTCTACTCATAATTGATGGACTGACCAAGTTCTGTGTTGCAAAGTGCAAATGGTTTTAGGGGCTGAATTTAAGAATGGCGCGAAGGGTTTTGGGGCTTCAAGCGAGTCATTAACGAATGGGTGTCAAACATACGGCCCGTGGGCCGCAAGCGGCCCCCAAGGAGGTTCGATCAGGCCCGCAGGATAATTTAAAAGTGAAAAAATGCCTAAAACGACACGGAATGAATATTTTTAATAAGCTAGAATTCACGAAGTATCCGCTAGGGGGGGACACACTGTTTTGATCAGAGTAGACGACAACCGCAGTGTCAATCTGTCACTGAGATAGACCCAACACAGCAGACGCTATCAAGGACATTCTTTACACATTTAATAGCACTCTCTTTAGTTTGTAAGGTGTAGGCAGGTATTACATTTAGATTTTATATGCACATGTGTAAATACAATACAATACAATACAATACATCCATTTTCCGAACCGCTTGATCCTCACTAGGGTTGCGGGGGGTGCTGGAGCCTATCCCAGCTGTCTTCGGGCAGTAGGCGGGGGACACCCTGAATCGGTTGCCAGCCAATCGCAGGGCACACAGAGACGAACAACCAACCACGCTCACATTCACACCTAGGGACAATTTAGAGTGTTCAATCAGCCTGCCATGCATGTTTTTGGAATGTGGGAGGAAACTGGAGTGCCCGGAGAAAATCCTTAAAAAATCCTTTCTTTATAAATCTCATTTCATCTTAAAGTGCATTACTATATTTTTCAATACCAATTACTTGTTAAAGTTTTGTGCCTTTGTACAATCAGTGGGATCGCTTGCAATGCATTTATGTGAATGATAAGAGTCAATTGCACATTTGTCTAAGGAAATCTAAGGTGCTTCATGAAATGTTTTGAAAAAGAAATGTTCATTAAATTTTCCTAATGTTCTTGTGCTTCTTTAGACCAAAACAAAGCAAAGACATAATATTTTGGTTATTTATAGCAGAGTATGGTGTAATTTTAATGGTCCGGCCCACTTGACATCTCCCGAGGCCGTATGTGGCCCACAATGTGAAATGAGTTTGACACCCCTGCATTCAAGGTTGTTGCCTGGCTTCGGCAACATGCTTTGACAAAAACCGAATTTGGTTTCCGATCTTCACCGAAAGAAACAGAGCGACAAAAGCAGGCGCCGCTTTCTGCTTTCCAGCTCTTGAGAAGTCCTTTCCAAATTTGCCGTGGAACAGCTGCCTTGCTGGATGAAACCTCGCCTTTTTCTTTGTGTCAATTGGAACAAATGCTCCTTTGCGCCGTGCCTTTCATCCCGGACCATTAGCTTTGCGTGCTTCTGACCCCTCCAGTGGTGGAGCTCCAAGACATGACATTTTCAACACGCACAACGTGGCATAATGAGTTCCTGAAGCAAGAACTGCTCAGCCATCGACTTTGTATCATCATACGTTGATGCTCGGTGCCAACTGAGCCAGAACAAACCAAACTCCGTCCCCTCGTTCTTCACGACAGCCGTCCGTGGTCCGTGACACGGCTCAGATGGCGTCAAAGCCCGAGCTATGTAGCAAAGCGGTACGAGTAATTGAAAGTGACGAGCTTTGCATTTCAGGGAGGAGCTAAGTTTAGCCTCGGTTGTTTTTGGAAACGACAGCAGAGTGGCGAGATGCGTTTGAAATGACATCAAAGTGTTTTGGGGTCAGATTTTGTTTTTGTTTACGGTTTCAACTCTTAATGTGGGCAATCATAGATGTTTTAGAAGCTGGGGCATCAATTGCTCTTGTTTTTTCACTCTTCTCAACCGTGTATTTACTGCATGTGTATGTACAAGTGTCCTTGGGCATTTGTTGGTTTTTTTCAGAATTTTTTTATGGCAGTTAGCGGTGTCATCAATTATTTGTGGATTTTCATGATTCCAGATATCGGATGATTACTGTGTTGTTATCTGTAAATGTGCAAGACTCAAATAGGCATCTTTGCATGTGTGTGTGGGGGGTTGCTGAAGGTGGATCGGTAGTGGGGGGTGCTCATTTAGCGACACTTGCTTCATGGTTGCGTAAGGAATGTTTTGACTTAATTACCCGAGTCGAAGCAAGCTCACCTCTCTGGGCGAGAGGCACCTGGGATCAAATTAGCCAATTTAATTCGCGACTCTCACGGGGTTTAATGGAGAGTGTGAAGACGCGCGTGGCTGTTTTGATACTCCACCCTGTGCGGACCTTCATCGCTGCGCAGTGGCATTTGGCTAATTTGAGGCCCGGGGCTGAGAGATGTTTGTCAAGCTTGGAATATTGTTTTTAATTCCGATTTATGTACACGAGTCCTGCATGTCTTTCAGTACTGCTCGGCCACACCAGCCAGCGCTTTCTGGTACAGTAACATTCCTTCATGACAACAGTTATTGCAGTCCAGATGGCATTCAATACCCTGCCGTTAAGTTTCAGTAAAATAAATAAATGAGTGTGCGTTTTGGGAAATATATTTTTTTTAAAAAGGAGCTCTTGGCATCTGTTATACCGATCAACAGCAATTGCCTCGGCATCTCTTCCATAACGGCACAAATGAAAACGTTCCGAGGACCTCCTCCCAAAACTGAACAGAAAGGTCATTTTGCATTTTGGTTTCAAGCAGCCATTTCTGGTGAATGGGCACAAGGACGTTCACCCCCGACAAACGTTTGTCACGTTGCGCACGAAGCAGGAAAAAGGACTGCTTCGTACGCAACAGAGCAAACGTGAATAAGTGGATCCCCGAAGTAGCAGACACTGATCAGGCTTTTGTCACAAAATAATATTTATTATAAACACAAAACTCCGCCTAATAAAAAACAGAAAACGCTGGTAAAAACGAGAACCAGGAAATAATGTAACGTGAAAAACAAAGCGCTTGCCCAAAACGGCAAGGAAAGGATGAGACAATTTCTACTTCAAGTACGCTTCTGAATAACCCCACAGGGATGACGATAAAGTCACAAAACAACGATCGTATTTCAATAATGTTTCCGAACATGGGCAATAGCAGTGGCACGGCATGCAATACTCCGGCAATGAGTCGACAGCCGGAGCACCTAGATATAGCAGGTGCAATCACCGACAAATAGGCAGCAGGTGCGCAGGCAGCAGAAATGAATGCCTGCCACCTGCTGCCAAATACGGAACATGACAACGTTGCTATCCAAGACAAATGATGGGTGACCCGACATTTTTGGGGATAATCCTTTCGAAGTTTCACCATAAAAACGGTGCCTGACTGTCTGCAGATTTCATTGACTATTGGTGAATTAAAAGTCCGGCACGTCACCATTCCTGATGAATGTCAAATCCACGTTGTCCAGCTTGGCGGAGATAAAAATACTGACCCACCGCCTTCCTCTCCTCAAAGATCACGGAAACCATAAACGTTTCAAATCACATGAATACACGGGCTTCCTCAAGATCAATTAACCTTTTAACAGCGCCAGGGGTTCCTGGATGAAAAGTAGATGTAATATTTTTCATGTGGAAGTCATCCTTCAAGTCAAGCTACTGCGTAAGTAATAATCACAAGCGTTCTCCTTTCTTTCTTGGATTCATTCCACGCATGTCAAGGACCACATCCATTTAGAAAAAAAACTTACATCTTTTTCCACACACCTGAAAAGGGGCAGGAAGAAGGACGACTGATTTCCTTCTCCCCCGCCCAATCAACTTCCCACCTTCCAATCAACACGAGCGATACGATTGAAGCAAAAGCCTTCTGAAAAAAAAAAAGGTAATTAAATGTCTCGTGGCAGCCGGCCATCGCCGGAATCTGATCAAGCGAACCTTACGGGCTTATAGCCATCTGCCTCCGAATTTCATCCAAAATCCGCTGATTAACTTGAGCGATGTCGACGAGAGCTGACAGACGGAGGAAGCCGAGTGAACACGTGACCTCCTTTTTGGGCTGGGGAGAAATATTTCCCGATGAGATTGTGGCGACGGCCGCGCCCGTTTTCACACGTGCCCTCATTTTCCGAGAGGATCCGCGTTGCCAACGTTGCAACATCTGGGTCATTATACGCCATCTCTTGATTGAAACCTTGTTTGCAGTCATAAGAGCAGGCGTGCCACCGGGTTGTGACACGTGACTGATCGCAGCCAGTCGACTCTGGCCCCGTTTAAAAAAAAAAAAACCCCCAAAATCACTGCTTATCCTTGGCCCCACTGCAACGTGTTCCCCACTGGCGCCCTTTTGAATCGTGAACCCGCCGAACCAACCTTGCCCCCCCGCGTCCCCCCTATCCCCACTCCCCTGCATAATATCCATGCACTTCTGCTTCTACCAGATATGTCCCTTAATCTCTTTGAAAATGAGCATTCGCAACATGTAAGAGCCTCAAAGCTGCGGGCCTGAGGAAAGTCGATGAAAAAAATGAGTCACCCCCAAAAAATAAATTAAAAAAAACAACAACATTCTTTTCTTCCAGGTTTTACACAGATTGCTCTGAGTTTCTTTGAAAGCAGGGATGAAAAAAACAAACAACCGTTCCTGATCTGAAAAGAGCATTTTCTGCATGATCTGTTGTCGCAAAAGACGATGCGTGTGGACATTCAAATTGTCTGACAGAGAATGACCGTCAGATCACCGTAGAAGCGTTCCAGAACAAAAACTCAGCTGACCTCCTGTTTTTCTCCCCCCTCCCCCCACCCCCTGCTCTGAAACGGGGGAAATAATCCCCAAACGTTTAGAGCAGATCAGTGTGAAATTGGAACTGGCAGCAGAAAGGTGACTGTGAATAGAAAAGATTTCACCTTTAACAACCCCGGGTCAGCTGGGGCTGGGTAGTCTTGAATTCTTGCCTTGATTTCGGCTAACATAAATCACAGAGCAAAATAGGAGCTCCAAATGTAAACATTCTCATTTGCATGTTGAGGGGAAGCAATTTGGCCTTTGATCATAGCTGCAGTACCCACAAGTCACCTTAAAATGCATCGCTTTCAAAAAAAGTTGGATATTTGCTTTGACGTACATGGCCGCCCTCTAGTGGCATGTGGAAGAATCACTCAATTAAACTTTCAAACTGTGTGTGTGATGCAACGGTTTCAACTTTTTTTTTTTTAAGTACAGTTCATTTGTATTTAACTTTGAAGTACATAACTTTGACTGTCATGTTTTTTAAGTACATTTATTTGGCTACACTTTTTATTTGACATTTGTGTTCAACACATTTTCATTGAATTGTAGTTAAAATATATATTTTTTCATTTTATTTTAACTTGCCCACAGGCAGGGTACGAAAACCAAAATGTCCTCAGCATCTTGGTATTAAAATTGCAGCTTTATTTTTTACATTTGAGAAAATAAAAACAGCATTTTTCCACCATTTAATCCAATCTATTTAATTTTTCATTGAAAGACTGTTTCGTAAATGAAGGAAACCACGGTAAACCGTCAATGGGCCTAGTTGTCGTTGTTGGAAGAGCGTTCTTCAACGCCGACACCTGAGCGTAGGGTGGACAACTGACGAGTAATGCGAGAGCCAAATTGCGCTGAACTTTGCCTCTTGTCCCTCGCAAATCCTGACGCGTGAAAAGAGAGCGATTATTTGCCTTCTTGGGGCAAGAGTGGCGTTCCCAGATGCTCGTCACGTTCCCCAGCCAGCCAATGTTCATTTTCGTGGTGTCCTCTTAAAACATTCTTCGCTGGCGAAATAAAAGCCATTTGGATGGCCTTAACGAGGATAATTAGCAGGGGCTCCGACTGTACCTGAGAAATTAAATGCCTCTCGATTGCCGGGAGGGCTCGTATGGCGGGCGGGTCATTTGCATTCGCCGCAAAAGACACGTCGACATTGATATTCCGAGTGCCGTGTCTGCTTGATAAGAGCCAATTCCAATGCCGCACGTTGGTCGAGTAATTCACTCAGAAACGTCGGTGGCTTCTTAGCCACGCGCGGAGTGTGTTGACAAGAAATGCTGCGTAAAAGTGGCCATTTGCAGTACTTCTCGTGCACACATGCTATGAAAATGCTCTCATGCTAATGACTGAAGGGCACCTGGAAAAAAGAAAAAACCTTGCGTCAAAAATGACCCAAATTTGGGTCAAAGCGGCACCGGCCCGTTACTTTGGTCTTTACGGGACCACCTTCCTGAGTTATTTGGACAAAAACACCCCAATTTTGGGGGTTGGCTGTCATACACACAAGTGAAAGACTGGAACAAGTTCAACTATTTCTCTTTTATATATATATATATAAAAGCCATTGGATTTCCATTCTTCGCAAAGCTGAGTCAACATATCAAGGTACTAAAGCTGTATTGATTGGAGAAGGAGCGACCCAAAGAGACCTTCAACTACAAGTGAACCACCACGAAAAGCTGTTTCTGGACAGTAATGACAGACTGATTCATCCGCTCCACTTTTGGAAGCTTGACAAGAAGAAAGGAATCTCACTGTAGTCGTCGCCACTATATGATACACGGGTGTATTAACACGAACCTGTAGGAACCCGAACTGCCGCGGCCAAAACGTCTCCCGCATGACCCGCCCGCCCATCGCCGCCGCCACGACCACTGGCATATATATATATATATATATATATATATATATATATATATATATATATATATATTGTTAGCGCGTCAACCTCACAGTGCGGAGGTCGTGGGTTCGATCCCCGCTCCGGCCTTTGCGTGTTCTCCCCATGCATGCGTGGGTTTTCTCCGGGTACTCCGATTTCCTCCCACATTCCAAACACATGCACGGCAGGCGGATTGAACACTCGAAATTGTCCCTAGGTGTGAGTGTGAGCACGGACGGTTGTTCGTCTGTGTGTGCCTGGCGGTTGGCAGGCAACCGGTTCACGGTGTCCTCTGCCTATTGCCCGTACACGGACACAATGACAAAAATAGGACAAAGTTGTGCAACGTGTCGTTTCCTCTGACCGAAAGCTAGAAAGCCAACAGCTATTCCACATTAATCGATTTGCACTCACGGTGGAGGAGGAAGCACACGGAAAGCCTTTATGCCGGCGCGGCAGCAGCATGTACGGGTCCGTTACCCCAGAAAATTGCTGTTGACACTTCCCACCTGGGACGCGTGACGCCACGTTAGTACCGACTGACCCGAAGCAATTGGTCGTGGCGGTGGCGATGGGCGGGCGGATCATGCGGGAGACGTTTTGGTCACGGCAGTTCGGGTTCCTCCAGGTTCGTGTTAATACATCCGTGTATCATATAGTGGCGACGACTACAGTGAGATCCCTTTCTTCTTGTCAAGCTTCCAAAAGTGGAGCGGACGAATCAGTCCGTCATTACTGTCCAGAAACAGCTTTTCGTGGTGGTTCACTTGTAGTTGAAGGTCTCTTTGGGTCGCTCCTTCTGCAATCAATACAGCTTTAGTACCTTGATATGTTGACTCAGCTTTGCGAAGAATGGAAATCCAATGGCTTTATCCCTTCACATTCATACTTTGGATGCCGAAATTGGATTCTGCAGGCAAGTGGCCTTGACATTTTCGGAGAAATGCGTCAATTCCAAAACAGGATCAAACGGCGCTCACCTCGGCCTTGGGATGCTTCTGCTTTGAAATGTTTATTATTGGAAAAGTCATTGAAAAAACCCTATGGTGATACAGTACATTCAAAAGCAACCACAGATGGCAATGCAAAGGCCCTGAAGGTTTCCAAGTCATCTAAAAGATTTCTTTGGCCACTGAATGAGAAAATCACCAGCCATTTTTATTCGTTTTCGATGCGAGAACATCCCACGGAAAAAAAAAATACCTGACACTTGAGGTTCAATGCGAACATTTTTCGAATGAAAATGCCCTAGCAGAGCATAAAAAAAGCGATGTTATGGTAAAATCAAGAGTATAATGAGCACCCGTATAGAATACGCCTCCCAAAATCAACCCCAAAAAGTATTTTTTCCGTCTGTACCTGTGGGTACCCTGATTTGCTGCCATCCATCATCATCCGCTCGCATTTGTGCAAGCGCATGTTTTTGAAATGCTCCCGTCACCAAATCTAACTCTACACGATAACACGTGTATAGCGCGTCAAATTGAACTGAATCAAATCGTTCCAAGTTAAAATACATGAAGATGTGTATCGAATCATCTTTTATTGGAGAGATGCTGCCAAGGTACCAAAATTGAGTGAAGGCGGGCATGTCGATGCGCTAACTCTCCGTGAAGCCGAGCCTCATTCTATTCGCTACCCAAAAATAACCAGCAAGTTTAAGATTAGTTTGAACATCAGCCGCCTCCTTTCAACAAGACAATCGGCAGCAGAGCCCGAGGTTCGCCCCCCCCCCAAAAAAAACCTTTTCAAATTTAAATGCACAAGTCGACACACTGCTGATTGTTCCTCTCACAAATGCAGCAACGGAATTAAAGCGGGTGGAGTCGTATGCCCACATTTTTTTGTTGCGTTCCGTCAAAATTCCGACGCTGCGGCAGCCTATTTAGGCAACGTGGCTTGAATTAATCGCACGGCTGCCACGTTTTAATTCATTGTGCTTCAAAGACTGGAGGTCACTAATCAGTAATCGTGTTGAACCTCGGCTTACAACGTGACACGCTGCAAATTAATTTTATTCATTAGGTCATTCAACTTTTTTTTGGGGGTGGGGGAATCTAATGGGTGTGTCCTCGGCCCGAGCCTCACAGCCGAAGTCACTGTCGTATGACTATAATTCCTCAACATATGCAAATGTCATCTCTGGTTCTGAAGAATACCGTTTTCGGTGCGGGTGGCATTTGCAAACAGGCTCTCCAGCATGAGTGACATTCGTATGAACTGCTCGGCGGCGCGGCCTTTCATACTGGATTGTGCATTATGGGGAAGTGCTCCTGCAAGGCATATACTGTAGATCCGCCGCATGCCGTCAGGATGCTGCCATTTCTTTACGGTCCTTCAATGGTGGAGTAAATAATGGACCATTTGGGAACATGTGCTTTCCCATCACCGTTTCTGCGGTACTGTCACCAAGATGACGGAGAGCTATTTGGTGATGTTGAGCATCAAGAACCCTCACGCATCTACTGCATGAGTTTCATATGACAAATAATATCCGAAAATGATTATGCGTGCGTAGGTCTGAAGTGGGAGGGGCTGAAATGGATTGTTTCCCCGACATAAGAGACGAGACAGTCAATGAGTTTTTAATGACGGGAATTTCTGAATAAATGTCCGTTCGCAGTGTTTGCTGCTAATGTGCTATTTGGAGTTGGACCAGAATGTTGCTGTCGGGTTAGCGCGGTGGAGTGTAGCAAAAAAAAAAAAAAAATGAAGAACCCAAACGCGGAGGAGCGGGGTGACAACGCAGAATGAATCTTCCCACCCAAAATAATTGATTTTACCAAACAAATTGGGCACTGGGAATGTTGTAAAAGTTAAATGAACAAAGTCCCTAATTTAACAAAGCGATGCCAGGAAAGCAAACACTCATGACTTAACAAGAGGATGTGACCGAAAGAAAGAAAGAAAGAAAGCAGGGAATGAAACACAAGCAAACTGAGAAGACCATGAGGCACACCTGGACCAGACACGAGTGGCACAAGATGTTTTTTTTTCCAGTTGTGAAAATGATTAAACATAGTGAGGAAAAATACTTTAAAAAAACCTAACAAACAGAATTACTCCAAATATTAAATAATCATATATTGCTTGCATTGTTCTTGTTTTTTTTTTTTTTTTTTAAGACATAGTTGTATACATATTGGGTTTTCCTCCTTATTCTGGTTTTTTCTTTTTTCTCCGCCAGTGTCCCTGGGTGTCTTGGCACGATATACATCTCTTTTATTATCAAAGAAAATCAGGCCTGCGAGAGAGAGAAAAAGAAAAGAAAAGGTAAGCACACTGAGCTCATTGTCTGGATCAGGAAATACATACAAAATACAAGTTGTTGAGTGACGAACGGGCCATCTTGATCACGCAGTCTCTTTCATATCCAACTGAGTTTTATTTTTCTTTTAGGCAGAAGTATTGCCTCATTGGAGTGTGCAAGTATATCTAAAGTTGGATTGCAGGTTCCTGGTGACTCTGCTACGTTTGCATATGATGGCTATATTTAAGTCCTGCAACGTTGAGTGCGTGTGTATACGACTGTGCGTGTGTGTGTGTGTGTGGGCGTGCGTGTGTGTTTGTCCCCTTTGGGCAGCACGAAATCGTCTTAATGGACAGAATTAGAGCGGTTCCAATCCAGCCTGGAGATTACGAACGCAACCGTGTGAAATAAAAGCGAAATGAATGTGCGTCTGTGTGAATGGGGGGAGGGGGGGGGGTCAGTATGAAGAGGAGGAGCGTTGGGATGAGAGAGAGAGAGAGAGAGAGAGAGAGAGAGAGAGAGACCGAGAGGGGGGCGAGTAGGGCGAGCGAGCGAGAGAGCAGCGCGCCTCCTCCCAACCTCTCTTCGCGTTGTCACTGCCGCGCGGCTCCACTCGCCTCAGCCGCCTTTTGTTGAAAGCGGACTCACACTGTGGAGCAAAACCAATCTGAACATCTTTCTTTTGGACCCCCCGCCCCTTCCGTCTTTTTACCCCCCTCCGCTCGCACACGGGCGACACCTTGCATGCTCGCATCCGTGCGCAACTTGTGCGCGCGCCCTCTCGACCGCCCGCCCTCCCGCCCGCGCCTGCAATTGGACTTGCATCATGACTACTAGTTCTAGTTCGGGGGCACCTTGCAGCCGCGCACGTCTGGAATTCTGGGCATCGCACGGCCGCGTCATCTTGGGGAGCATGTAAACGCCAGAGGAGTTTGGGATTTAACGCAACCAAGGAGCAATGATGCGCGTCTTCTCGCTGTGCTTGCTCCTGTGCGCGCAACTGGATTTAGCCGTGGGTAAGCAACCAACTTGACACCACCCCCGTATAGCTCACACCGCACCCCACCCTCTCCTTCAACACACGCGGGTGCGTTCAAAAAAATAAATCAAATGCAAGCGCAAGGTGCACAAAAGCTCAACTGTGCACGAGTTAGAGCGGATGGGGTGGAGGTCAACTTTTCCCGACTCTCTCCGCAGGTGCACCTGGGAAATAAAAAAAAATTGCAGCATAACCTTCGGGAGGGGGTGGGGGAGGGGGCGGGGAGATGCAGCTGCTGCACAGAAATAACAAAATGATGAATTTGCTTGGTGCTCAGCAGCGGTGTGGCGCTATGCACCTCTCTGCCTCTGTCACCTTCCACTATCATGCCTCGCATGCATGGCAGCTAGGAATGCATTTGCATTGGGGCATATGGACGATGGAGACAGAAACGTTTTTTTTTTTGGGGGGGGGGGCAGTGGCACCCGAGAACGATTGCATGATTGACATGAGCAGTCAAGAAACGTGTCCACCCCCGTCTGAGATACCCTGTGCCATATCTGCACGAAAGTCAGACTTTTCATCATTCACTCTCGTCTGCCTCGCCAATATTGCGCCACGGATCAACTTCGATTGTCAAGGCAACCACGACAAAAGCGCCACTCAGTGCTGCCTTTTCCTTCCCTGACACGATGAAATGAAGCGTGTTGACCTTTGAGGCTTCGGAGGTTGTTTAAGTGACAGCTCGTGCACAGTGGCGGGCGCTGATGATGCTTGCGTCAAACAAGTGGCTGCACGGTTGGGGGGGGGGCTGCACGAGTGAACGGCTTTCCGGGTTGAGTCACGTCCGGCTGAGGGCGAGAGAGGAAACAAAAAACTGAGGGAGGACCAGCGCACGCACGCGCGCGTGTGTGTGGTTGTCGTGCGGCACGTTGAATTGCCGCCTCACGTAGCCTGGGCCAGCATGCACATGAGGATTTTTGTGTGCCTGTTAAGCAGGTCAAAGGGCCACACTTGCAGTGCCAAGCCGCCGAGCTTGCTTGGCTGTGATTTTTATGTTTCCCCAGGAAATATATATTTTTTAACACCTGCTTCATGCATGCATATGCTGTACATCTCTGCGAGAGAGAGTGTGGAGTCGTTTCATTTTCTTCCCCTCAGGACACTGAATGTAAAACAAAGACTAGACTTTACTGGAGAGATGCTCAAACATTTTGGGGTACGAAATGTTTCCATTGCAAACCTAATCCAGCGTAATTGCGATGGGTACCCCAACGTGTTGAATGAATTCAAATAGTTGCCTATTTTAACGAAGAAAAAAAATGCAGTGTTCGATAATTTTACATGTTTTGGAGAAAACATTTTTACAATGTTATGGATAAAAAAATTTTGGGGAATAACAAAGTTTCATTCTGTTGGTATGAAGTTGGGACCTTATGAGAATAATGAAGGTTTAATGAGGGACAACCACGTTTAAAAAGCTACAATTCTCATTATATTATGCCTTTGATTCCAGAAAAGACCACTTTATTCCGAACGAACTGTGGATATGTTCTTGAACGAATACAGCTTTTGTTCTAAAATTAAAAAAAAGGTTTATTCTTATAATAATGTTTTTATTTAATTATTATTCTTGTAATAATGTGTTTTTTTATTTCATTACTGTATTATTATCAGTATTATTTTTGTTCTGGAATGCTTAATGACCCAAACCCAAGCATTTGCTAAAAATACAGAGTGAAAGTGCTGGACTGGCCAAGCATGTCCCCAAACACAGACCCCATTGAGCATCTGTGGGGTTTGCTCAAATGAAAGATGGAGAGGTTGTCATGGCAACCTGCCAAGGTTGGGCAAGCTCCATGCCCAACGCTTACAACGGCAGGTGGCCCAACATAATATTGACATTTTGGGCCCATTTTGGACATTTTGACTCTTTGGGGTGTACTCACTTTTGTTGCTGTCAGTGTCAACATAAATGGCTGTGCTGTGGCGAGTTGTTTTGAGGGGAAAGAAAATTATACGCTGGGAAGCCGTACAATGTTTGCAGGCCGCTGCTTGAGTGCATTTCTCTGGTATGGGTTGGCCAGACGTGTATTTGTTGTGACGGGGGGCCTGTCTTCTGCCTGTTTTTGTCCAATTGACTTTTTCAGCACGAGCGAAGGAGACGTTATGATGAGGATTGATCTCAGCCCTTCCGCTGTAGGTCAAATGTTCATTAAGAGCAATCGCATCGCGTTGGGGAAGTTGATGACAGCTGGATTTAAATTGGCTATGATGGAATTGTTGTTTTTTTTTTTCCTCCAACGTCTTTTCACTTCTTCAGTTGCCCGGGGAAGCCTTGGGAAGTTGAAGACATAAAATCACGAGGTGCATTGAAATTAAAAGTGTTTGGTGAAGAGATGCACACCAAAACATGGAGCTGCTACCTCTTTTTTTAATTAGCTGTCTGCGGTCGACTGGTTAGCCCACCGGCTTCCCAGTGCAAATGTGCAGGGTTCGATTCCTTCCGCCCATGCCTGCGTGGGTTTTCACCGGGTACTCCGGTTTCCTCCCACATTCCAAAACCATGTACGACAGTTTGACGGAACACTCTTAAATGTCCTTTGATGGGCGGTGGTTAGCTGTCTGGTTGAGTGGCTCAATAGCACCTCTAGTGGTTGAAGCCAAATAGCGCATTCAGTTTTGCCTCTACAGATGCCTCCACATCAACCATCCGCTTCTCCAACTAGTCACACTTGTTTGGTGGTCAAAGCGCTTAAACGGAGTCGGCTCATTTTACCCACTGATAGGTATCAGTGGGCATCAGGAGCAACTGCGGTTCGAATATCTTGCTGAAGGACACTTGGACATGGTCGCAATGGTTGAGGATCGAACGCACTAGTTTCACAACCGGGGTCAGCCACTCAACTACCTGAGCCGTGGCGACCCTGGAGAAGGCAAAGATGTGATTAGATTTATTTATTTATTTATTTTTGTATCTCAGACCTCCGTCGCATTCTCTCCAAATGATGCCGTAACATTTTCAGTGTAGAACGTTGTCTTTGGGGAAATACCAGTGCCTTTGTTTTTTCGAGGGAGATGATGAAAAGTGAAAGGAATATTTCAAGGCGAGAGATGAAACTGGTTCGTTTTCGGGTTGCAGTTCTAACAAGTCATCGGAACGAATAAACATTCATTCCTCTGGAAAAGGTTCCGTCTGTTTTCAAATCTCTGATGTGGTCATCCACTCACACCGATGGGGCCATTTTTTGATGTTTCTCGAGGGTCAAATCGGAATGACTGGATGGCTGGGAGCTTTCCAGTGCTCAATATGTCCATTTCCCCACTAGGAAATCTGCGAAGACGCGAATGATTCATGGATGCCCGAGGCTCAGCGGTGCACAAGGGGGAGCAAAGGCTGAACGAGCTGGTTCGATCCCACACAAAAGCTGCCGTCAAGGGAAGGCGAGCTGGCGTAGGCTGAGTGATGCCCTCGGCGTTGTTCTCACTCGAGTACCTCCACCTTCCTAAACAACGTCTCAGACGACCGCCGGGTGCCAAAAGGGATTCCCCCCTATTAAATTGATTTCTCTCCGCAGGATGAGGCTGAATTGCATCGTCATGATTTGTGAGCGGTTGAATTTGGCTGCGTTTTCAGGCTTTTGTTTGTACAGTCGTCAGTCAGAAAGATGCTGAGAATCATGGAAGGGGAACAGGACGTGAGCCATTTTCAATCTGGTGTGTCGAAGGAGGGAGACATGGGGAAAAAATGGGTTGGCAAGGGGCCCTTGAGGATCGCCGTTGGACACCCCTGGCAAAGTTCTGAATGATCTTGCTGACAATATCCAGATCAAAGACAACGTGAAAAGCTGAAGGCTGACGGACGTGTTTGGATCGGCGTCCATGATGAAATTACGCCCAAAATCCTTTTGGGAAGTGGATATCGCACTCACTCCGCACTCAGTAACTGCAAAAGTACACCATTTGCTGCTAGCTTATTGGCTGCGAAACATTGGCAAAAAGCTCAAAAGTTAATCTCATCCTCAATGTAAATAAAACCTCACTTTCCCGTTGACAAACATATTTGCCATACGCTTATTGGAGAAAGATTCACGAACGCTTCTTTCACGCTGCCTCCCTGGCAAAGGAGGCCATCGGAGACATCACAGGAGACAAACAGAATGAAATCGCCAAAGCAAGACCGTTTGCTGCTTTCCGACAATTCGACGCTTGGCGACGTCAGCGACACAACAAAGAGGCGTGGCCAGTGAGCTTCTAGTGCTAAACTAGCTCAGTAAATCGCCACTTGGCTCTGTTCCTTGCGAACTTTTGGAGTTTGCTTCAGGAATTTCACTTTGGTTCTCGATCTGTAGATCTTCACCGGGTGACTCTCGGTCTTGCTTCCCTTGCCTTGTCGGTTCCTTTTCAGCGATTGTCCGATTCACTGCGCCTTTACGATGTGGAATTTGAATGTGCAGACACGTCCTGTGCCGCACGTTCCCGCAGTTGTTTTTTTAGTAGCGATCGCAAACATTTGTTGAGGAAAGTCTGAAGCTCGCGTGTCCATGCCAGTCATGGGTTCCATTTCCCATTGCTGTTGTGGATAAATACATTTGCTGCCTGAGCGATCACTTGGGAGTGACATTCTGTTTTTAGCGTAAGGACTTTGCTTGACTAAATGAAGGCTTTCAACTTTGCTCCTGAATCTGAACCACACGAAGGTTCCCGGTGAGCTGTTAGTTGGGATTTTGTCCGGCAGTTTCGGACCCGGAGCCAAATTTCCCTCATGCGTGCCATGGGTGGTGAGACGTTCATGCTTTCACGGTCGAATCATTTGGAAGATGAGGCTGCCGTTACAAAAATAAATAAATAAATACCACAAACTGTGTTTCTGGCCCAGGAAATGTCACCATCTTCATCTGCAAAGCCTTGGTGACATGCCTGCGTTGACTTGAATCCTAATTGGAACATTAAATGTGCAAAGAAAGCCTTCAATTTGAAAGATCCAAGATGAGCAAACCCCTTCACTCTGCCAGATAAAAAAAATAAAATAAAATAATATATATATATATTTATATATATATAAATAATAATCTGGCACACATAACCGTTTGCGTTGAAGACAGATTTGAAGATTTAGCAGCCGCCGCATCTCTTTGGGCTCTGATGGTTGCCGTCGCACCGTGACTGTCTGCTGCTGACACACTGACGAGATAGCGGCTGACGGAAAGCGGTTGCGGCGGTGATGCTACTATCGAGCAAAAGCAACCTCGGGGCTTTGCTTCGATGCTCTTCAGATGATTTCAAGCTGTCACTTTGGGGTGCAGCGGCCTCGCCCGCACACACAAGCCAGACTCGAGCGTTTATTCGGCAAAACGCTACAAGGATGGCGGCCCGATGGCAAGAGGAGTTCGCTGCCTGGGCTTTCGTCTGACATTGACGCAAACGCCGCGTGCTTTTTCGAGTCATTAGAGGTGGAGGGGCATTTGGCTCATGACACAAGGTCACATTGCGCCCTTAATTCCATTGGAGTGTAAACTACGGGATATTTATCATCTCGAGGTGGTTGTTTCGTATAAAAAAATGGAAGGACTGATTGATGTGATCAGATCAAGATGGCCGCCGTCGATGGCAGCTCTGCTTTTTGCTTTGTCACATGACGCTTGTTGTCCTACGCGCTCTCAGCTTTTTAACCACGGCATTTGCCGAAGAAGAAGACGAATCTGCGCTTGATGGTTGCGCCTTCTCGGAAGAACGCGTGTGCCGGCACTGATTTTGGTGGGGAGGAATGTCGGCGCTATGTGTGTTGTTTTTGCACCCGTCAACCTTTTTGTGCCACTTCACAGACGCGTTGTCACGTTTGGACGACACGGGAATGAAATCTCACTTTTCAACAGCGGTAACGCGGTCGCAACACACCTTTTAATGCTGACTGGCGGTTGTTCAAATAATAATGATATCCCCGTGCACAAGCCTTGAGGGATCCAGACTCATTATGCGGGAAACATTTGTATAAGTGTCTTTTTGTTTTTTTCCTCCATTTTTGCCAAAACCTAATTATCAGCCCACTGCAGTTTTTTTTTTTTTTTTTAATTGATCCACACTGCACAATCCGGGTTTGAGTAAACCGAGTATCCTGCACAGCCCGTGACTACATTATGTATTCTGCTGATAGCTCTAATGCGACAGTCTAACGCTGTGGCTGTGTGCTGTCGAGAAATACATCACATTTAACCTTGTAAATAGTGACATGATTTAATCAAAGAAGAAAGGAGTCGGCATGCAGCAACCGAAAAGCGCTCAACGGCTGACCCCGAACCGAGTGAAAAGAAATCGAGCACCAGTGGATAGAGAATAAAACGTTGCAGGGGGAGGCAAGGGGGGGATGCAAATAACTTTTCTTCTGCACAGCGTACATCTGAATTGAAAGATTATTTTTTGCCTGTGCAAAAAGAGAACAAAAAAGAACAAACTCCTTTTGTGGCTCAAAGTTTTACTTTATGTTATGAAAGGAAACAAAAACCCAAAACAGGTTGGCGACCCAGAAAGGGTCGGCTTTTGTTGAAAAGGCTGCCGTCAGCTTTGTGCGCTTGAGGAAACGTGCTCACGGCCTCCAGGGAAAGGCCCAAATAGCCTCAAAGGTCCGTCTTTGCGCTTGACGGCAAGCGGCCCCGCGCGCACGACTTGAAGGCATTTGGCGTTTCTTACGACAACTGTTACAGGCTTGCCGTCAAGACGACAGATTTGATTGTATTGCTCGAAAGCAGGGAAAACTGATTCGAAGAGACTTATCGGAACTGTACGTTTGACGAGTGAGAGTTTTTAATTGGCTAAAAGGCTCAAAGTGTTTGGGTCGAGGGACCCCTTCCAAGCCCCTAAGGAGACTTTTACCAACTCGTAATCGGAATGTCACTTAGATGTAACTAACATGTGTACTACATTGTTAAATAATACTCCTTATTGGAGGGGGAAAAAAATTGGTCTTCATTCCTGTCATAAGATGCCATTTGTTCTCGAAAATATATTTCTTCATACAGGGATGTATTATTTTTTTCTTAATGAAATAATTCACCACTTATTGCAACTGTCTTGATGGCCCCCCATGCTACGTAGGTCCCTGAACGGCGTTTCAAAAAAAAAAAAACGCCCGTTCTAATTCTGATCAAGAACACGGGGCTACGTAGACACAGGCAAGACGGCGAGTGTTCATTTAATGGCTTGAAAGCAGAGGGCACTGAAAGGCGGCTCGGCGTCCCCGCCACGTCTTTGACGGCAATACGCTACGCGTCACAAGATAACGGCACATTAGCATACGTGGCAGCTATCGGCCTCCGAGCCAAAACGTGCCAAAGCCAATCATTCTGTTGACATTTCGCATCCGCCAAAGTGACATGCTCGCACTCAAGGTGACGCTGAGAAACAACGATGATATTTTCAGCCACGCCGGCGCGGTATTTGCATTCAAGAGGATGCTATGCCCTCGGGGCGGGCTGCGAGAGGGGGACGTCCGCTGTATGTGCGCCTCAATGCTAACAATGCAATTTTGAATGCATAAGCATCATGACAAATCTTTCCTCCTCCACTGCGTCAACCTTCCGCATGCGAAACAGGAGCATGAGGTGTGGGGGGGGCTTAAATGGCACTTTTTTTTTTCTTTTCCATTTCTCAAGCGCCCTTAGAATGATCAAATGAGAAATCTCGTGAAAAGCCGTGGCAACTTGGGGCTCGGGGCAAGGGAGTTCAATCGGTGAGCCAACTTGCGCTTCTCCGCCCCTCCGAAGTCTTTCATTGGAAGATGTAAGGCTTCCTCGTTGATGTCTTTGGCTTGCGTGGGAGTTGGAAGCAACTCCGATTCCCCGTGCAGCCACCGAAGGAGAGGCTGCCCCCTCGCGAGACTCCAAGCTCCCTGTGATCCTCGGTTGCGCAATTGGATCACTGACTAGTTTCCTTTTTGCAGACAAATGATGGAGAGGAGCAACAACAAAAAAGAAAAGAAAAAAAAGAGATCAGCTAATATCATATGGAGACACTCGAGCAGAAGTGTTTGACATTTTCTAGCAAGATGACCTGTCTGAGCCAGATGTTCTTTTCCGGAGGAGTTGATGAGTTGCAGTAGGAGTTAGGTGTCGGCCAAACGCCGCAGTGACAAAAGAAAAACGCAAGACGCAAAACCACAATGACACCGGAAATGAAACAAACCAAAACAAAAAGAAAAGAGATCTCAAAATAGTCTAGCAAACCCAAAGCGTAACACTTTGGTGCGTTATTTCTTGACGGCAGAGTATAACGTGTTGATTCGATGAAGTAAGGCATCGATTTGCTTGATTTGTGGAACTGCTTTTGCGAGGGCGGAGCTGCCGACTGAGTTCCGTTCACTCGGGAAACAACCAGTGATGTCCTTTGAGTCTCGGTTACACGGCAAGATCGTCGTTACATTTTCTCAAATACTCTTTGTTGTCTTTCTTAGGATTTCAAGAAAAAAAAGCTTTCTTTTTTGGGGGGAGGAATTGTTCTGAAAACAACAACACCCACGCTTGAAACGGCGACCAAATTAGTTTGTCAGGTATCGAATCAAACTGTACAGCGATGCGGAAATGTGGCTACAAGTAAGCGGCGAGGAAGTAATTGAAAGCACCTCGTTTCATTTGTTGAATGCTTTACCCGTCAATTCAAGTTTCAACGTGCTGCTGTCCATTAAATGAAGACGTCCATTTGCAGTAAGTGGACGCATTCCTTTGTGTCCACGCTTGCACTTGCTGTATGGGGATGAAGCAGTCGGGATTCTGTTATGCATTTTTTTCTTATTTTTAAGATTTATTTTTTTCATTCAATGTCATTCTTATTTTTACATGTACGTGGACGACACACTCAGCCCTGCACTGAGGCAAGACATGTATTGAGAGCGTCCGATATCGGAATTGTTGTGTATTCGGTGTAAAAGAGCAGCCGCCGTGCCAAACAATTTAGCAGCGACGGAACGTCTGACAGCACCTGGAGATTTATTGTGTCGTCTTTCTCCACTCTCGAAAATTGCTTTCATACAATTGGCAATGCGATCAATATCCGGCGTAAGAATGCCCTTTAAACACAGAGGCGGCCTCGCGTCTTCATTTGCGTCTTTCCGCTTCATGTTGTCGCCCGTTCAAAGCAGCCAGTAAACGCAGAACGGCAGCATCTTGAGATTAGCCGTCAAAATACGGAAGGCGGGAGCGAACGTGATGGGAGAGGAAGGGGTGGGGGGAGGGGGCGAGGGGTTGTTAATCTGCGCGCTTGACGTCACCGGATAGGCCGAAGCTGTGCAGATGGGCGAGGAAGCGAACATTGTGTGGCTTCTGCATGCATCTGACAGATTATTCCCGCTTTATGCATGCCGACTTCCTCCATGTGAGCCACGGGAAGATTTTTTTTTTCTTTCTATGCCCTGCGGACAACATCCCGGCATTAAAAATACTACTCCTAATAAAAGCCATCAATCTGTCTCTGATGAGTCATGTGGATGACAGGACATACCCGGGACGTCTGCCTCCTGCGATAACATTCACTAGCAAACCTTTGATTCACCTCATGCAAATAAAGGATTCATTTCCACCACCATGAATTCCACAAGCATATTACGGCTGCGGATGTCTTGGCGATGAAGATGTCGGTAATGTAATGCAGAGGTTATTTCGCCCCCCTCCCATCAGTCTTCAAGTGAGGATGGCGGAAAGCTTCGATACCTGCTGGCTGCATCAACGTCGGCCCCCCCACACCCTCCATCACTCTCACTTGTTGGCACGCAGCGATGGGCCAGTTGCGTAAACAGATCATATGAGGGGGAGCATGGAGGGGGGGGGGGCATGGCGTGATAGGCTGTAATCTCTCGCGCGAACGCCAGCGCCAAGTTGAAAGCGGTTTTCGTTCCGCGAGAGATTACAGCTGACGATTGTCGGCGGCACTTTGTCTTCGCTTTTGCCTTGAAGAATGTTGGAGAGCTTTTTTTGCTTGTGAAAATATGATGCCATCTTTTTGCTTTAGTGACATATTATGCATCTCACATTTCCCCCTCTCGGCACTCATGTTCAGTAGCCATCTGGTTTTGCCCCCCCCCTAAATACTGATCTGATCAGAAGATGGCCCAACCCATCCCCATCTTTAAAAAACAAAACAAACAAAAAAAAAATGTTATCGACAGCCGACCCCCACCATTCGTGACGGACGCTACCCATGAATAGCCAAAATCAATCGACACTCCTTGCAATGAACATTCAATACATGGAAAATGGAGGGCAAAACCCCTGGAAAAAAAACCCTTCAAAACTATTTTTAAATATTGAACACCCCCCCACCATCTCTTTTTTGTATCCCAACAGGCTTTTCCCAAATGTATCCGACATAACTTTGCTATTATCGCCTTCAAAACTATTTTTAAATATTGACCCCCCATCCCCACCCACCCAGGCCATCTTTGCGGAGAAATCTTGGTTACGAGACGTCCCTGGAGTTAACAAGTTTGTGTTTGCTGCAAAGTCTTGTTTTGACGTCACTGATTGATCGGCAAATTATGACATTGCGACCGATCACCGATTCGTATTCATGCAAAATGTCTGCTGATCAGATCTGTGTACTGTCGAATCCAAATGCAATTCCATCTCTGCTTAACGCCGACTAATGAGCATGAATCAGAGGCAAAACGTCTCGGAACCGAGTGATTCCCGTTCATTTTGGATGTTGGCACAGAAAGTAAAGGTCATGTGTTTTAAAAAAAAAAATTTCTCCCTGGCGGCGGTGTGACTAATACACGTCGACCACGTGGTGATATACAGTCAAGTGTGTCGCTTGTCCGAAAGCAAATATCGGATGGTCATCTCTGCATCCGGCAACATTGCGGTTCGACAAAGCTTTGGACTTTCCGTCTCCTGCGCCTGTGAGAAAAGGAGGCGACGTTGCCGAGTCACGGCAGAAGGAACTCGAGAAACAAACGAGACAGTCACACATGGCTGGGTGGGAACACGAGGGGAGGCAGCATCCAGATTGCTGAGAAAGCACAGCTGAATGAAAGCTAGCATAGCACGATTTCAAAGCTCAACCTTCAGAAATTGCCACTTCACATCTGAAAAGGATTTTTTTTTTTCCATCGCTCGGCACTGTCAGACTGCTAACATTAATGTGTTCTTTTTTTCATTGTGTAGGTGTACTGCAAGGGCACCAAGAGTAAGACAAGCATAGCCACCCAATATGATTTTCTTTATTGCGCTAAAGGCTTCAGTATCGCTACGTAAAGAACGTTTTTTTTTTACATTATTCATCTCAACACTCCATCGCCTGAAATGCAAATGAACACAAGACGCACGCACATACAGTACGGTACTTAGCATACGTACAATAGCTTTTTTTTTTAATTGTGTCTCTTCTGTTGTGACTTTTAATGTGAGCCTAGTCGCTGTCGCCTCCGTTTTTCTTCACTTTTATGCAAGTCGCGATTTCTCACCACCCCTCACCCCCACCGAGCACAATCTCGGAGATGAAATTGCCATCCCTCGCGACTCAAACGACCCGCAATTAATTTTACTGCTGCTTGAGAAGCCGTCGTTATATTAAATACAGTAGGAGCCGTGTTTTCAATGCAGATGGAGGGGCGGCCACCCGCAGGATGGTTACGGTCAGCTGATATTCTGCCCTTAGTAAACCGTGTGGAAACATTTTGGCTGTCACGTTCCACTCATTGGACATTTTGACTTGGTAGCGCCATGCTTGGGATTCGAATGACATTGACCAATTACTACTTAAAACTCAGCTGTCCTTGGAGATCACATTCCGCATTTGGAGGTGGCAGATTGCGTCGCGAATCGAGCCAAATTTCAACAAAAATAGTGGATACAGTAAAAGACAAATTCAATATTTAAACATATATTGCGTCGTGTGTCATTACTGTCTGTCAAATCACCATTTTCCAGGAAGTTGGGAAAAAAAAGTCACCCAGCTTGACTCTCCAAAAACTGTATCGCTGAAGCTGGCGCTATATACCAGCCCAGCGCCAAACCACCCCCAAATCATGTTCAATTGCTAGTTTAAATCTCAAGAACGTATTTCGTGATGTTGATTAAAATGTCAGAACTAGTGACCAGCCTTCCACATTTCCGTCCAGACAAAACGCCTTTCATACTCGACGAAAAGCAAATGACACTGGCGACGTCACCCGAAAATTGATGAGGTCACCAAAGCATCACAGCCATCCATTTAATTTTTTTTTGTTGTATCCCAACAGGCTTTTCCCAAATGTATCCGACATAACTTTGCTATTATCCAACAAACTTTCAAACTTGAGGCACCATCATTTCTATGTAACCATGCCTAGTATATATAGTTCCTACTCCGCCGTTGTGAAGATTGAAAAAAAAAAAATGGAGATTAGGTTTGAAAATGGGAGATTTCGTCACCACTCGCTTCGCTGAGACTTTTCACGCAAAGTTTTGAAAGCTGCATTTTTGATCCGCTGCTGCCGTTTGTCGTCGTCACATCATGTCTCATCCTCGTCTCATCTTCGTCTCTGTCTGTGGATAAAAGTGTAAATCTTGCAATCTTGCATCATCGTGTTGATTGTGATCTGAGGGTGGCCGTGCCATCAGGGCTCAGAAACTCATTCATCCCGCCGCAATATTGGACTTTTTTTATTTATTTATTTATTTTTATGCATATCCAATCCCACTTGCAATGAATGTGATCAACAGGAAACAATCACGTCGTGTCATAGGCAAAAAAATAAAATAAAACAAGCGAAAGGGAAGAATGGAACATGATCGTGAACTGAGGCGATGATGTGTTGATTAAAAACAAAGAGCAACAATATCGAGACTGGCATTTGAACAAAAGTCGTAATTCTCACCCAATCTTCAAACCTGGATGAATTTTTAAAGCCAGGCGCCGGTGAAGAGCATTTGATGCCAGTCGGCCGCAGGCGGAAGCAAACTCGGTCCGTCTTCACCATGACCTTGAATTGGCAAAGGCCACGATTTCAACAAAATCATCCGGAATGACGCAACAAAAGTCATGGCAGAGTTCGAGGCCAACAGATGAACTACAGAAGGCAATTTTCATTTGATGACGGAATGTTTTCACATCAAACATTTTTACATCTATCAATGTTCATTCTGGGTTCTACATCGTCATTGGCGGCCATTTTATTTGAAACGGTTACAATGAACAACAACAGAATCGCTATGTCCCTCGAGGTACGTTGTAACGACTGCATTAGTCAATGGAACTTGTTAAACGTATTATGAGAAATCATTTATAAAAACAACATGAGATGACTGGGTTCAATCCATTTAGCCATTAGTCGCTGATGTTGCATTCACGTGACGTGAAATGGCTTCCCGTCACGTGACATTTGTGTCGCCATTTCGAGCCTGCGCCATGATGACCTGCACCCGTTTGGCAAAAGACGCCTCCCCGATGAATTGAAACACTCGACTGTCATTTCATTGGTCCCGACGGATTCCCCCATGCGGCCACCGCATTTTCCTCATCTGAGGCGAGATGAGCGTGACAGGATGGCAGCATTAGGGCGCCCGCCACGGCTGAGCGAACATTATGCCGACGTTCGGCGGGATCGTGAGCGCTGCGTCGTGTCACGGGAAGACGCGGAGAGAACATGTCGCAATGCTCCCTAACATTGCTGACTGGAGACTGGAAATGAGTGGAGAGTGAATCATCTGCACCTCAAATTGTTGATTCCGCGTTTGTCAAGTTGATTTCGGGCTGCAGTAAACAAGAAAAAAAAATGATGGTGGCATTTTCACGTTTGCCGATTACGGTCCATTTGCGGCATGGTAGGGATGGTAATACCTCCCCCTACTGCACTGGAGTGGAACTATAGCGCATGATAGCTCACAATTCAAAATGCATTGGGCATTTGTTGTCCCTTACATTAACGTGGACTATCCAAATCAAGGCTCGAGCAAATCATAAATTATGCTAATCCTGTATTTGCACATGAGCCACTTTGCACTTCACATTGGTGCTTGCCGTGCAAATACATTCGCAATCACAGTTTTTCAATGCGAGTCTTTCATAAAGTCTTGGCAAGTCCCAAGTCCTGAAATTGGCGACTTCAATCTGACTCGTAAGAAGGCATCTAACTCGAGTGCCCCACGTCGATAAACATCCACTCTTGTTTTCCAATATGGTTCCCGTTATTGTTTGGCAAGGCCCACATTTGTCATCCGTCAGCGAGAAACTCCGAGAAACATGGCTCCTCCACGCAGCCGATAGCTATCAGCATGCTAATCTCCCTCCCAGTTGTCAGCACGGACGACTGCATAATTCCACCCCTTTCACCATTCTAGCTGAGGCTACACAGGAGTTTATATTAATCCCATTGTCAGAGCTGCACTTGTGAGGAAAGGCATCAGATGGGGAGGATTAGAATATAGCCAGCCGGGGAAGGAAGAGTATGAAAGGCCCGCATCCTTTTTCTTTGATGGAGGACGTTGTCTAAACAGCAAGGCCGCGAGCCCTCGGGGATTGCGACATAGCAACGCTCTCCCCAAAGCCTGCCGTTTAACAGACAAAGCGGCTCGCTTAGGACAAAAAGCTGGCGGTGCCGATGCGCTGCCGACAACATCACTTGCGGGGACATTTCGCGCAATCAGTAGCGAGGAAACGGCGACGGGAAGGTGGCCTGCTGTTTCGCAAAGCCTCAACATATCCGCAGCACTCTAGACGCAGTTCTGCATCCCACTTCTGACCAGATCAAAATGTTGCCCGGCGTTGGCGGGCTGATGTCAGAGTTACAGCATGCAAGCAAAAGTGTGCACTCGCCAGGCAGACAGCGCGCCTCAATCCCACAGCCCATTAAAAACAGGAAACCTACGAAAAGGGTGCAATAACTCAGTCATCATCATCATCATCGTCGTCGTCCATTTTTTAAAGTGGGTTTAATTATAAAGGACTGCGGCAAAGCACGGAGCGTCAACTCCTGCCATTGAGCTTTTTTTTTAATGAATGAAAGATTGTGAAGCGCCGTGGGCTGGCTTTATGAACGGCGCGGCTCTTCCAATGGTTCTTGTACAAAAACCCCAAAAGTCCATCAAGTCAATGCTAATAAGCACTTATGCTACCCCTGAGAGCACACAATGGCTTCATTGATTTAGATGGGAAATTTGGATGAATACAAGAAACGACAATGGCAGCACTTAAAAGCTATCCATCCACCCATTTTCCAATCCGCTTATGCTCGCAGGGGGTGCCGGAGCCTGTCCCAGCTTTCTTCGGGCAGCAGGCAGGGGAACACCCTGAACCGGTTGCCAACCAATCGCAGGGCACACAGAGACGATCAACCATCCGCGCTCACACTCACAATTTTTAGTGTCCAATCAGCCTCCCATGCATGTTTTTGGATTGTGGGATTACCCGCAGAAAACCCACTCAGGCCCAGGGAGAACATGCAAACTCCACACAGGGAGGCCGCAGCTGGGATCGAACCCGGTACATCTGCACTGTGAGGTCAACGCGCTACCCATTGGTCCACCGGGACGCCCGCGCGCAACAGCTACTCATCTTATATTTGAACGGGGATGGTTCAAGTAGCGATCACAGAGTTGCGTGGCTGTCGTAGCGATCTGATTATTGTCGTACTGGTCACAAGTAGCCGTCACCTCGGTATGGTGGTCGTCACATGACTCATCATGGTTGTAAAAGTGGTGACATGACTATCGAAGGTGGACAGTGAGTCTCGTTTGTGCCGCTGCCATGGCTGCGGTGGAAGTGAATGAAGGCCCACGATGGCACGCGTCAGTACTTTTTCTACTTGAGTCGACTTGCTGTTGTTTGTGGCCCTGTTTTAAATGATAGCCGTTTGGTTTCCTGCAAGGTGCTTTGGCCTTGAGGTGGGGGAGAGAAACATTGTCGAACCGTGAACAAGCGCAAACATTTTAGTGACTTTGATGTCAGAAAGTAAAGCAGAGCGGTACTTGCCTTGGCACGGCTCCACAGTGGAGGGAGGACGTGCGGGGCGGTTCAAAACAATGACTGCTTCGGCCAGAGCCGTGCTGTAATTCTTGATCCTCGGGATATTCTGAGCAAATTTTATCACGGACAATATATGAACCCACGTGGCAACTATCTTCATTTGTGGAGAAATCCATCTCTTCAAGATCAACTGTGAACTCTGGCTGGCACAGAAAGTGGCACATGACAGAGCCGAGGCCTATTTTAGATTCTGAAAGGCTCAGCCTCGCCCGATGGAACTTTGTGAGTCGTCGTTGCCCTTTGTCAGTGAGGATGGAACATTGCAAACACACTTCTGAAACCGAGTGTTATTTTGCTGTCTTTTCAACAAAACTACCACTATCCACTCAAATGGATTTCCTGGAGTTGTGCGATTTTCTTGCAATTTTATTTCCTAGTAACAAAAAGTACCATTAAAAAAAAAAGAAAAAAAGAAATGACTGAAAAAAAGTCCATGTGTTAGCTTGAAGAAAAATAACCTGAAACCCCCTCCCCACAAAAATAGTTTCCCTTTGTTATTACAAACAGAAAGCTGTTAAAAAAAACCCTACCAAATTTGAATGATTAAGGCAACCGGCAAGTATGTAAAATGAGGTTTCAAAATTGAACCCCCCCCAACAAAACACACACAAAAAATGGTGTGCGAGCATGCCTGCTCAACTGCCAATCAAATATCAGATCTAAATGCTACCTCATCGAGCATCTTTTCCAATGCCTTCACATGACACAACTCCAGGTTTGAAAATAGATCCACATGAAGCCTCCAGTGTTTGGAATATTTTTTTTCCCTCACCTGGTCGTCCTCAAGAATTCAATCAATCAATCAAACGCCGCTGTTGACTTTACCGCTGTCTCTTCATGTCTTCTTTTTCCACTATCATCATCTGCCGACGTAAAACAAAAAAAAAAGGAATCCAGTAACCTATTTTAACAAAGTAGCCAAAGAGTAAAAAGTACACATTTCAACTTTTCAAATGTAGAGACTAAAAGTAAATAAATAAAAATCTCTGAAAAGCAATACTCAAGACAAAGTCCTGAAATGTTTACTTCAGACCAAACGATTTGTTACTTGCCACCACAGCCGTTGGAAAGCTTTCTTTTATATATTTGGAGTCGTCAGCAAAGTGACCTCAGCCCCCCCCCCTCCCTTCCTGTTGTTGATGTAAGCAGTTGGCGAGCCCAACGACTTTTCGCCTTCTCGAAAAGGTGAGCGCTTTCCCCAAACTTATTGGCTTCCCGCCGCTTAGAGGAAGGAGATACAAAACCGCTCTGACCAAGAGCGGCTCCTATAAGGATATTCCAGTAATGGGAGCACCGTCCATCACCTTTCCACAAATTCAAGGTGATGTTCATAATTATTATTTTTTTCTCAACACTGACTTGACTTGAAATGAACGCTTGCAACCAGCTATGAGTGTTCGCATTTAAAAAAATAAATTGAGTGAGGCAGCTCACTCGGATGGCGAACGTCAGCTTCCACTCGAACGTAACTTGGCAAAGCAGAGAGGTAGCGTCACATTTCCTGATAAATCAACACTGCGGCTCTCCTGTCGGGCTCGCATGTCCGCCCCTCGCGGCCGAGCGCCATCGGAGGTTTGCGCCGCGCTTGTCCAAGCCTTTGAAAGGCTCCTGCATCACCACACGTATTTGTGCTTTGGGCAGCACTCGGGCGGAATCAAGCGCTTGCCACATGCTCAGCTGCGAACATCAGCAAAAGGTAATCGATAGAGATTTACAGGCGGAACTTTTCACCGCAATCAGCTGCGACGTGGAGCCCCCCCGCTCGATCGTACAAACAACGAGGCTCAGCTGCAGGCCTGCATGTCGTTTCCGTGGGATTTGGCCACTCTAGGAATCCTAACATGGAGTATAGAGGCGGTCGCCCGCTGAGCGCCTGCGTCAGGTCAACTCCAAAGGTTCTATTTGTGTACTATACTGCCGATGCGCTTTTACTGTACTTCAGCTGAGGACGAAACTTTGATTCCTGCAATGTGGAGCCAGTGAAGGCTCAGGTCATCACCCAACTTAGAAAGTGTAGCCCCCAAATGTCGATTCACCAAGGAGCTTGAAATATGGTTGGAGCACAGCCATGAAAAAGTCTCAGGAAGCCGTGCCCAAAAAGGCAGGAATTCCGCCACCGGTATTTTCGAGTCAGATCTCCCGTCACAGGCTGAGTGACTCTGGCATGCCAAAATGTGAGTAAGACAGAAGTGATATGCCAAGGCTCCGTATCGCTTCCCCAAGAATGTTTGGAAAAGCAGCCCCCAAGGCCAATTTCATTCAGGAGTGGAAAATTTGTTCGACGTGCCAACCACACCCACAAAGAAACATTTTTTAAAAATTCAAAATAAAAACATTGCGAAAGCCATGCTGGAGAAAACAGTCAATTCCGGCTCCGGCCTTCCTGTATCGGTATGTTCTCCCAGTGCCTGCGTGTGTTTTCTCCGGGCACTCCGGTTTCCTCCCACATTCCAAAAACATGCATGGCAGGTTCATGAAGCACTCGAAATTGTCCCTGGGTGTGATTGTGAGCGCGAATGGTCGCTCGTCTACGTGTGCCCTGCGATTGGCTGGGAACCGATTCAGGGTGTCCCCCGCCTGCTGCTTGAAGACAGCTGGGATGGGCTCCAGCACACCCGCGACCCTCCTGAGGATAAGCGGATTCGAAAATGGGTGGATGAATAGATGGACGGATATATATTTTACACACACACACGCACTCAAACACGAGGTATATTATTCATCCAATTCATATTTATGGGGTTAATTATAACTGACATGAGTGTGATGATACTTGTTGCTGGTAAACGAAAGGCTCAAGGATCATTTGGGAGTGATGGAATCTTTTATTTTTTTTTTTGCAGCGCGGTATTCAGCAAATTGATGAAACGCAGAGGGGGAGCGCAGCGGCCTCATTCAAAAACACATGCAAATAATCTCGTTTCCGACATGATTGCCAGTCATGCTCTCTTTCGCACGCAAGACTTGCTGATGCATATTCACTGGAACACACGCATGCCGGAGTCGGACGAACTCCAACCATTCCGTGACACCCACGGTCGGCCGAGTCGTGTTCAAAGGCCACCGTTGAGGCTAAGCCTTAAACATTCATCTGAGCCCATTTCTTAGTCACGGCTTCCCAGGATCCAAACGGTTTTGTCGAGGGTGTACAGGATTCGGCAGCTTGATTATTATCCTCATCAGGAGGAGATATTCATAAAGCGTGTTCCGCAGTTCAATGTTTCAAATCTCCATTCGTGTTTCCTCTAAAAAAAAAGGGCGAGAGCACCATCGAATGTCAAAAGCGATGTGCGCACTGAAAAAGAAAAATGTGTATGACATGCGGCGGCTTTATTCCGGGTGTGCATTTCCAGCCAGGATTTGGTCGCGTCTTCTCCTCCCTTTGAGGATCGTTCGAGGATCAGAGAATCAGGAGTCATGTAATCAATGGGCTCCTCTTGAACATTCTCCCTTTGTTGTACCAGAGCTTGCGCAGATGCCCCCCCAACCCCCGGACAGCAAGAAAGCGGAAGTAGGCCAGCAGAACACTTTCTGAGGATCGGTCAAGGCATACGTCGGCGGAGGCCAGACCGAAGGGAGTCACAGAGGCTGGCCATTTGGCCAAGGAGTTCTGCTCCTCTCTTATGACTTCATCTTCCCCGTCTTCTTCGAGACGTTGATCGAAGCGCACACAGTTCATCCGCCTTTGGCAGCATTGCTCGGTGTGCGGTGGCACTTCATGTCTTGTTTTGAATGGTATTGCCATGAAGTGCTTTCATTTCTTTCTTTTCAAATGTCATTAGTTTTCAACTAATGACATTTGAAAAGAAAGAAATGAAAGCACTTCATGGCAATAAGTGCTTAAGTGACGATAATAGCCGGCCGTTGCACAGTGGGAACGTAGTCATTTATTTTTATTTTAAACCCGGGAAGCACTATATGTGAGTGTGTATATACGTGTGCGAATGTGCAGAGTGATGCGTGTTGCGACCAGAAATATGGACTGCGCACGTTGACATTCATTATTGTCTAAGACAAGCAAGAACCGTGCCCCCCCGCAAGGCGCAAATGGATGAAAAAAATGGATGGAGAGCACTCAAGGGAGATGGAGTGTGTCAACCGCATAAACGGGTTCATCCAGAAAAAAAATGAGGAGAGAAGTTGTGGCCATTGATGAGCGTTCATTTATAGTTTTATGTCAAAGCTTTTATTTTGCAAACAAAACCGTGTTGAACGTGCAATTTAGCGTTTTGCTGGCCTCACTGCGTCTGGGGAAAATCTTGATTAAAATAAAAAAAGTTCTTTTATAACCGAAAACACTAGGATGATTCAAGATACAACCTCGCAAAAAGCATTTTAAAATGCGCATAAATACTTTTAGGCAAATGATATTTTAGTCTCCTGTGAGAAATCTCTCTTGGTAAAGAGTCGTTTTCAGGAGAGCACCTGGGCAAGGATGCAACTTAAAATGTGTGTTTTTTAAAATTTGTTTTTATGTTTTTCAAAATGCACCATCCACGAGTCGCCACAACAAGGCTTCCGAGAAATGAGTCAGACTGCGTCA
The DNA here is from genome assembly GCA_026261675.1 of Hippocampus mohnikei. NCBI lineage: Eukaryota > Metazoa > Chordata > Actinopteri > Syngnathiformes > Syngnathidae > Hippocampus > Hippocampus mohnikei. The sequence goes on along the minus strand of JAKGUB010000334.1, from coordinate 14,310,532 downwards.
GCCATCAAGCCCGTCTCATGTTTGTCCAGGCTGGAAAGCTTTTACCCCACCACAACCTTTGATAAACAATTAAAACAGCGCCGATTATAATGGCTTTGATTGAATTCCATTTTGCCCTTTGGAGTGTTTTTGATTGGCTTCCTTCGCTGTTCCTGACTTGGAGCAAAAAAACAAAAAAAACAACCACATCGAGCCATTACCTTGTTTTTTTTTTTTTTTTTGGAGCCTTCCAATTTCAACACTTGCATCTTTATGAAATGTGGCGTCAGCTCTCTCGCAGGAAATGGTTTTAATGGCGTAATTAATCACTTCTGTGGATCCGCTGTGTTCTCAATTAGCCTTGATTTTTGTGACGATTGGGACAGAGTTTGATTCTGCTGCTTTGAGAGAGATTTCTCTCTCTCTCTCTCTCTTCATCCATCCAACCACCCACCCTTCCGTTATCTGAGCCGCTTGCCCTCACGAGGAATTGTGGGCATGCTCGAGCCTGTCCCGGCTGTTTTCGGGTAGTCAGCGGGGTACACCCTGGACTGGTTGTCAGCCATGCACATTTAAAAGGCACCCGTGCCTTCCCAACAGGTAGTAGCATCATCACATCCAAGAAGGTGTTGATGTGCAACATGAAACATGACTTTGGTCGGGTTATTGAACATCGGCTCAGTTCTTGTCTCGTCTCCCCAAACAACAAATCTTGAAAACCAAGATGGCGCTCGCCACTACACAATGAGTTGCCCTCACAACATTCGTAATATTATTGATGAGTGGTTTTCACTGATACGTTCATGCCAATATACTGGGACCTCCCCAAAAAGTCGTGCCTTCTGTGATCGTGATGATTTTTTGATGTAATGCTGTCGACAATATATTGAAGCAAGTTTGAATCCTGGGTAGAAGCAAACCGAATGACTTTGGGTCCTGAGCTGATTTTTATTTTATTTTATCATTATTATTATTGTTTATTTTTTGCTAAAACCTCTCAAGATGTCCAGTTTGTTTGAATTTTCCATCAGCCGGACCAAGGCACTGCATTAATCTCGTTTGCGCTCCGTTGTCGTCTTGACAATTGGAGCCCATACCTGACTGCACTGTGACGGAGGCGAAAGTAATGAGTCAGCTCTGAATATCTGGACATGTTTCATGATTCATTTTCACTCCAAGCCAGCGAAAATGGATGAGAGACATTTGATCCTGATTAACAACTCAACAAATAGGTTTGCCCGTAACCCCAAAGCGCATGCGGCGGCTATGCAGAGCGTCTGGCTTTCCTATTTGCGGCTTGATCACGCATGCGCTAATCCATCACCATTGACAGCCATCGTTATAATAAGAAGGAGAGCACGCGTTTGATGGGAGCTCCCTTTGTGGTGCTTGCAGGCAGCTAAAATTTTTCAGAGGAGACGAGCTGGTGCGACCTTGACAGTGCGAGGAAGCGGCTCAATGAAATTAAAAAAAAAAAAGAAAAGAAAAACTTAAACAAAGTTTAGAAAGGAAAATCGCAAGAGAAACTTTCCATTCGCACGGAATTATCGATTTAGATTCCGATAAGTACTCACACAAGTACTCACAACCTGTGTGTCCAGATTGTCACGAAAACCGCACTTTGCATTGGTGTGATGTAGCGATTGAGTAGTTATTTTTATTTATTTATTTTTACTCCTTTTTGTATTTTGATAGAAGAGAGTCAGAGACCTTTTTTTATGGGAACGCTTAAATGTCACCGCTAAAAGCAGTGACGTTAACAACACCGGCAATAACAATCGCAAAAAAATAACAGCAGCAATATTTAATAATATAGAATAATACAATATATAATAAATAATAGCTATCACAAGACCAGCTGCGGTAACAATGACACCGATGACAACACAACAACAAATGATAGCAAGGCTGATAACAACAACAATAATCAGGTGGTTAAGCCATCTTAATCACCAAGCAGGCACCTGATTTTTCCCGTTACAATGAATTCACATCTCTTGTGATCTTTATCATTAGCTTGCTTCAAATTAAATATTGATTTAAAAAAAAAACAATCCTGCAGCTTTATTATTATGTATATTTAAGCACCATTTTATGTCATAGCTTCTGTCTCTTAAAGCGCCCCCTTTTTGTGGTCTAAATAGTCAATAGTTAAAGCCCGCAGTCCAACAATTGCGCAGTAGGCTGTGAGAGTGGTTTTTAGGGACAAAAAGAAAAAGAAAAACAAGGCTAAATGATTGAAAGGTAAACACGAGGGACAAGAAAAGTAAAGTGCGTGCTGTGCACGTCAGGAAGCAAATACAACGAGGCACGCAGAGGTTGAGACAAAGGCGCCAGGCTGAGAGGGCCTTGATTAGACTAATGAGACGCAGGTGACAACAATGACAAAGCACACGGCGGAAATGAATTGACAGAAAACAAGACCCGACCAAAACAAACCGCGCTCACGATCCCTACTACTTGCACCCGCCATCAAACACGTGTCGTATTTGTGCAATGTCATCACTTCACCTTGGGGGGCGCCTGCGGAGATGAATTTGCGGCATAATGGAACAACCAAATGAATGAAATAACGGGCTTTCATACCATATGAGCAGGAAATGATCATATGTCACTCAATAAATAATGCACGTACACGTATCAATGCCGGCGACGTATTATGACAGGGAGAATAATTAGAGAGCGGAAGGTACCGTGAGCTGTTTCTTTACCCGTTGCCATTCATACAACACAATAAAATGATTTGCGTCGTGGCAGGAGTGCTCAAGTGCCATCCTGGAGAGCCCCTAGCCAGTCTCCAACACACTTGATTCAAATGATCAGATCATCGCCGATTGGTCATAGATGAACGCACCTGTTGAACGGGCATATTGAATGATTGTTTGAAGAATCTATGCAGTCGAGCGGCGTCAACTGATATGACCACCGCCACCGGTCGTCCTGTCTTATTCCACATCTATCCGGTTCTTGCTTTAGCATCCCTGGAAGAGGATCGATGTAGAAATACAACAGCTCAGCAGGTGGGACCTTGGAAATCACGCGAACATTATTCCAGGCTCAACTCGGAAAGATAAAGAAATGACGACGTGCTGTGCAAACCAAACACACTTCAAAAAAAAAAATTGCAGTCAAGAACAACTCCTCCCTTCCTGGCTGTATTTAGGTCGCCGCTTGCCTCCAAATCTGCTTTCTTTCCCAAGGTGATTTATCTCACAGACAAAGCGATGTCGGCGCACAAAAAGTTATCCAAGCGCACAAAGGGAAATTGGTGCATTGCCTGCAAAACATCGACGGACATACCTTTTTGCCAAGCCCCCCCCCCCCACCACCCAAAAAAACAAGCATAGATACCGTCAATGAATCGGAACAACAGTGGTTCTTTTCGATTTTAATTGACAAGAAAAAAAAAAGTGACTGATTATTTATTTTTTAGTCTGACAACACACGCGCATTTCCACTTTACAAATGAGCCACAAGATGATCTTTGATTTTAACATTTAATTGGCCCCGTCACGTTTTGGGAGGTGGTGGTGGACCCCAAAAAGCAGGCAAGAGGGAGGATCAGGGTGTACTTGACAGATTGTATTAAAACAGAGAAAACTAAATCCTAAACAAACATAGTCCTGAAAACAAAACAAAGCCAAAGTATCAAACAAAAATGATGACTAAAACAAAATCCATCAATAACTGAAACATGACCAGAACAAACATGACAGTAGCAATGAGCAAACAATGACCCGACAATGAATGCTCGGGGTGGGAGTCCTTTTAAAGCCACTAATTACCTAACGACCAACAGGTGTGCAGCTGCAGGGAAAAGCCCCACAGTGCCACCTGTTGGTCACAAACTGAAACATGACAGGCGATTTAGAAATTTGGTCACAGGCAAAGGCATGTTAGCTTGCTAGCTACTTCAGTAGCTAGTAACATGAATTTGGCGCCACCGTTCACATCCGGACACCCTCCGACATTGTCAAACTCTAACACCGATTCGGGATAACACATCTGCAGTGCTGCTAATCGGTCGTATTACGTGGATTGTCATTGCAGAGTGGTTAAATTAATGGAAAAAAAAATCTGTCACTTTTTTAGTTGTTTGGATTTTTGTTTGCCAGGTGAACCTGGAAAAATAAAAAAAATAAAAACGATTGCTCGATGGATTCCAACATATAACATATTGCCACCTCTCTGTCTGCTCTGGCACTTCTGCGTGACACAAGCTGGTGTTGAGACACCTCATTCAAGCGTAAGCTGTCACGGCGTTCTCCGGGGGGATGAATTTCTGCCTGTGTCGGCGCTCTTGTCGTCACCACGTCACCGTCGCCGCGAGCGCTTGCCCAGACAAATAATACCGTCGTCACCGCGTTTTTACCTGCGGATGCTTGGATGGGTTTGCGCTTGGTAGGAGGATATTTAAATGTGCTCTCATTCCGCCGGCTCTCCACGTGTTCCGGCTTATTAGCTACAGTTAAGAGTGATTTCCTGGGAGACGTGCCGGTGTAAATGTTTTTCTTTTTTTCTTCTTTTTTGGCGAATGGGCAATCACATCAAATGACTCAATTAATCAATCCCACAGCTAAATTGACAGTATTTCAGACCGTGTTGTTTTATCATAGCTCCTCCTGCTGGTTCTCATTACACTTCCTTTCACATGTAGAAACACAACGTGAATCCCAATTACCGGAGTCTGTCTCTCTCTTTAGGCTGCAGTGGTCCAGACTTCCCTCTGCGGTCTTGGAGTTGTGTTCAGAATAAAAGCGCCGTGTTTAAAAAAAAAAAAAAAAAAAGTGAGGAAAGCTCTTAAATCCCTTTAATCGTCCTGGGTTGAGACCAGCAGTCGGCTGGCTCGATGCTACATAGAGGTGAAGCAGTTCTTTGAAACAGTGCTGATACGACGATATAATGGGAAAAAAAAAATTCTGAGAAGCTAAATGTTTCTTATAAGAATGCCTTCTGGTTCCAGGGTTGAAAAATCCAATCCAAGTCAAAGTATAAATGAAAATGCAATGTTATTTTTTGGTACTAGGACACGAATGGAATCCTTGATTACTTTACAACATATACGTTAGATCCGAAACTTCATCTTGTTATCGTCGCTAACAGTCGAGTGGCTCAAACTACGATTGGTCCTGAGTTGCCATTGGCACCACGTATTTTGGCGCTGCGCAATACTTTAGTATTGCGATTTGTGTGTTGAACGCGAACAATTTCAACAGAAATGTTCTTTCAAGTACTTTGCTCTAGATTAAAATCCCATCAATTCTACTTGATAACAAAAAGAAGCTGCACTCAAACATTACAGCAAAGTCATCCACGAGTCTTTTTCCTTGGCGTTTCTGTCTCCAGGGAACGGGCCGCTCGGCCTACAGTATAAGAGCCAGTCGCTGTCATATCGCTTTTTTTTTGTTTCTTTGTTTGCATTTGCATCAAGAGGCAGAGTGGAAATCGCAGAGCCCTTGATGTGTGAACACAACGGTGCCTGCGAATGCCGCACAGGTGGGCGCAGCTGAATCAGCCCAGTTTGCGCTCTGACAGGTCAATGCCACTTCACTGATGGAGCTAGCTGGCAAGCTACCGCTCGACCTTGGCGGGGCGCTCACTTTTGCATGGCTTTGATTAAAAAAACAAAAGAAAACAAAAAAATCCCCAGTCTATCTTAGTCATTTAACGGGAAGCTCATCTTGCTAATTGTTGTTCTTTCCATTTTGTGCGCTCCACCTCACGTCATTCGACAGCCGCAGTACCTGAGATTCAAACTCAGAACTGGACTCTGAAGTGGACCTGCTAAGCCAGGGGTGCCCATGACGTCGATCGCGATCGACCGGTAGCTCCCGAACTGGTCCCAAGTCGATTGCGAGGGGTGTAGTAGAGGAAAAAAAGACAAACAAACATATCCTTGGCCCTGTGCATGTGAGGAATATGCTTTTTGTGTTAATGCACACCTAATCATCCCATCAGTCTCACTTTCACAAAATGTATAAAATTAAAAAAAAAATAAAATAAAGCAGGTCATCTTTAACCTACGGTTTGCGCGTGAGTTGTTAGCGCTCAGCAGTCTGCGATTGCAGCTTGTGATCAGAGATGATGCGCTCTATCCTCTATGATTATCATTATTCTCATTCAGAGTTTGTTTCATGTACATTTCACCGAGTGGACAGGCAAAGAATGGGAATCTGGAGGACCGAGAGAAAAATTTCAAATCGCAGGAGGTTGGTTGATCGAAAAGTAGATCTTCGCTCCAAAAAGTTTGGCCACCCCTGCGCTAAGCACTACCGCTGACTTGAACCCTCTGAATCCTATTCAGTCCTCCGACCAGTCAGAGAGGCATCCCTCTTGCCCATCCGCCCAGTCGGACACGTTTACGAACGTTGAACTTTAAATCCCTTCTAGAATACGCTTCTGTTGTTCCAAGTGCAAGCGTGAATACAAGCGCATGCATACCGGGTGAAAAATCCATTATCTCCCGGAGTCGGACTGTTGCGTCTTTCCGGCCGACTGCTCTGCAAACAGCAGCGCCGCAGATTGTGTCTGGAACGTCGGCTCTAAGTGATTGGAGCCCAACGATCTGTTATTCACTCATTACATTCATTTGTCCATTTAGATGGCGAGCGCGCGCACACCGGGGCAGAACCGAGTGCCTTGTAAATGTACCGTGGAAGCGATGATTTGAACGGCAACCTGTGGAGTTGCGTTAATGCAATACGACGCCTCTGTGCTCTACCGTCAGAGTGGAAGCGCCATTCGGCAGGCAGAAGCGCTTCGGTCATTAAAAAAAAAAAAAAAAAGCGCAAGTGCCAAACTTTTAAAAGGACCCTTCTTAGAGGGTATAATTTTTTTTTTTTTATCTTTAGTGAGGGACCAGTCATACCTCAGTAATAAACCAGTTTTTCAAACAGCCAAATCACCTCTTAAATGTTGATTTATTTTCTACTGAAGTCCCACATCGTTTGATGGTGTGCAACAGCACCCTGAGTTCTTATTAATATTCAACAACTCTATATGCACATTTATTTGCAAATCTCTTTGTACCACCAACCGCGTCTACGAAAAAGGTCTCATCAAGCAAACGTTTGCTCATTAGGAAAAATTATTTATTTATACTGTCCTGCCCTCCTGAATGATGTTTTGTTTTTTTTTTTTTCTGAATATGCTTTATGGACACATCTGTGGATGGTTCAGGCAAAACGTCCGATGTAACAGTCCTTATCCAGCGCCTACAATATGTGCTCCAGCTGTAAAACCAACGATTATTCCGCTTGAGTCACAAGCAGCCTTAAGACGGCTTAAATCCATCACGGAATTCACGCAAGCGCTGTCATCCTCTTCCCAGCCTTAATTTTGATGAGCGCACACTTCCTTGACTGCCCCTGAATGATCCATTTCCAAGTCGGCTCGGCCCTTTCGTCTCGATATTTCCATCTGATGGATAGCAAATTTAGGGCCGCCCGGTAGTCCAGTGGTGAGCACGTCGGCTTCACAGTACAGAGGTACCGGGTTCGATCCCAGCTCCGGCCTCCCTGTGTGGAGTTTGCATGTTCTCCCCGGGCTTGCGTGGGTTTTCTCCGGGTGCTCCGGTTTCCTCCCACATTCCAAAGACATGCATGGCAGGCTGATTGGGCACTCTAAATTGTCCCTAGGTGTGAGTATGAGCGTGGATGGTTGTTCGTCTCTGTGTGCCCTGCGATTGGCTGGCAACCGATTCAGGGTGTCCCCACCTACTGCCAGGAGGCAGCTGGGGTAGGCTCCAGCACCCCCGCGAGGATCAAGCGGTTCGGAGGATGAATGAATGAATGGATAGCAAATTTGCGTGATCAGGTTCTGGATTGTTGATCAGGTACTGAGCGTTGTTTCGTGCTGGGCCCTGCGCCATGACTTGCGCCGTGCAAACCCGCCGGTCCACATCCACTCATGTATATCCAACTGTAAGAGGAAGTTTATGGGATGGATGAAAACAAGATTATGGTTCGTTCCTGTGGATTTTTATGTTCTGAATGGAAGCCTTTCAGTCCCTTTAGATCGTCCTTCTTGTTCATAAAAAGGCCTGCGCCCAAGGCTACGGCTTTGAGGATAATTGGCCGAATGATTGAGGACCTTGTAAGGCTCTTTGGTCCACGGAGGGTTTAGCAGAAGGCACCCCCTACCGTCGGTGTAGCAGACATGGAGACGTTCTGGGAGCTTCCCGCGGAGGGGCGTGAGGCAGCCTCTCAGGCCCATTCATCTTCCTTGCAGCACGCGGGCTTTTTCCCGCTCATTAGAGCTCTACTTAGGCTCTAATGAGGAAGCAGGCGGGGAGTTGGCAACGGGGCGGAGACACTCAGCGGTCAATTTATTTTTGTTTGAAGGTGACCACGGCATTTAATGGGGGGCGAGCACTCGCTCCGCATGCCTTCCGCGACTCCTCCCGTTAAACTTGTTTGTCTCCTCGTCTTGCGTCCGCGGCGGCAGAGGAGCCATTCCTATCGTGAATAACGCGCCTCAACCGCGGAGGTCAAACGGAATGGCTTTCCGCCACATAATGACCGGAGCGACGCTTGCCCGGTCCGCCGCCGGATCGTGGAGCCTCGAAGTTCGTCGTAAAACCACAGAGGAGGGAGGAGGCCTCCATCGAATGCTCGCCGTGTCCTTTAAGCGTTATGAACAGCGCCGCAGTTCATCGGCAGGTCACGTCAGCGCATTTGCTGGCCGCAAAGTCAATCCTTGACAGAGTGACAGCCTCGGCGGACGACCGACTTCGTGTCATCGTCCTGCATCACGCGCCGCTCAAAGATAATATTTATTGCATCTGTCTTCTCGTCATTGAACGACTTTGACGCTTGCTCCATTTACGGCGGTAAATTCCGCAAACGTCTTCTCCCGACGTACGCCTCTGTCATCTGTTCTGTCCTTTTGTCGAGCTGCCGCCTCAAAACTAAAAGCATGACAAGTTAAGCGAGTCGGCGGCATCGATGCTGATAACTCAAACGCTATATGGACCAATTTCACATTTTATTTGATTTATTCTTAATTTTTTGGGAGGTAATCATCATGACAACTGTAGAGCTACTCAAAACACATCAAAAATGAGCTTCCCGGGTGTAGTGCAAGGCTCTTACACACATCAGAAGCAATTGGGGGCGTTCCGTGCCGTGCTCGAGGACGTGTCACCGTGGTCACAAGAGCTCAGCATCGAACCCGCAACTTTGGAGGACGAACGTTCAACCGCTTGAGCCATGCTGCCCTCAAACCGTTGTGAAGCTCAAAGAAGACCGAAAATCACTGAAACCCATCGCACAAAGGCACGGCGAGAGTCAATACAACCACTTTAAAAAAGCCCCGGAGCAGAAACAAACCAGCGGTGAGCAATAAACCCCTGCTTGGTTGGATATGTACCGCGAACGTCGAAAAAACAATTAACCGACGCATTCCCACCCCATCACTGACGACGCCGCAACAGGTTCAAACATTTCCTTTCAGGCATCTTTCACTCATAATAACAAATGGCTTATGATTTGGCGGTTGAAAAAAAAACAAAAAAAGCACACTGGGAGCGCGCACGCACGTGCGCGAGCCGAGGCTCCCCGTAACTCCCGTTAACAGCCCGGGCATAAAAATGGCACTCGGTGAATTTGTGAAGAGCGACCTGCAAATCGGTAACAGACGTGGAGCGGGCGTACCGAGGAAAACAACAGCTGTGGATGACAAACCTTTTGAGCGCTGTAAAGGAAGACCTTACAAAAGCCTCAATGACATCGGCAAAGGGCAGGCGCGATGGTCTTCGACGCATTTGCCATCTTTTTCCCAACAAAGTGCACCTCAGTTGACTTTTTTCTGTCCGCCCGTGGCCTCAAAGGCACAAAGGTGACGAGCCGGGATAATACTGGCATGGGCCCACCGCCCACACCTCCGTGTCTCCCTCCCTCCTCCCTCCCTCGCCCACTCGCAGCCGAAAAGTCAATGAGCCGACGTCCTATTGCGTCGTCAGATGAACTGACAGCGCACAAAATAAGCTGTTAAATGTAGCTGGCAGGTTTTTTTGCGCACGGGCGTACGACAGCCGCGATGTTGTTGTTTGGAACATAACATGGCATCTGTCATGGAGAGAGCGAGACACGGGGAGGTCATCATTGGCTTGTCATTTTAAAAGGCAAGTGAAGTTTTATCGTGTGACTTTGAAAACTTCACAAACAGTGAAGACATGATAAAAGCAACGGTGCTCCCTGGCCTGGGTCACGCGTTTTGGTTTTGTTTTCCCTCGTCATGAGGAACAGGACGAATTTGCATTGTTTGTCTTTCCTTTGCTTGGTTCCCGAGTCCGGTCTTGTTCCGTTTTTCAGGCCCGCAAACGTGCCGTCATTGTCAAATGAATAGCAAGCATGATTTATCGCTTTCCTTTTTATACGGCTTTCATTCGAGCCTTAAAAGCGACCCCCGCGCACAGCAGACCACAAAAGGACTGTTTGGTTTAGATTTTTGCTGTTTTAGAAATGGCATCTTATACTCTGATGACGGTTTGTTTACTTTTGTTGGCAGGGGATATTGGCGTTCACCGTTCTGGAATATGCTTCAAAAAACAATAATTGGTCAAAGCACTCGAGTTGACAAAAAGCCCTTGAAAAAAGTTTGATTGTAGCCAACATGAATTTGTGAGTGAAAGCCTCTGGAAAACCTAGTTTGAAATCGTTAAGTGCATCAATCTGCTTGCGGGTACTGTGGTATAAGTGGTATGACGGAAAATAAACATGTTCTCATGTCGTGCCCAGTAGATCCTGTCTGCAAAAACCTCATCCGTACACATCCGACGGATACGCATCAAAAGTCAAATATAACCGTCTGTAAATCTGCTTTGTTTTGAGTACTAGTGTTAACCTCACACTTGACGTGAATTTCATCCCGCATATTTAACGTTTACATATGTAGTGATAGTAGCGATTCAGCCATGCTGACGGTTCATTTATCAGGCGCGGGAATGATGTGACGTCGGCTCTCGTAGCGAGTAGTAACGAGAGATTTGCGGAGCGTTGACTCATTTCCCCTAAAAAACTTTCCCACCTCTCGCTCTTCACTACTTTGGGGATTTGGGATCATAAAAAGATCATATCCTACACGTGGGACCATATTTGCTTCAGTAAACACTGTGTCACATGACATGTTTTTTTGGGGGGGGGGGGTTAATCACGAATGTTCCCAAAATCTGAATTGGACATTATGACATGCTGTATGAATGTGATAAATAAATAAAATCAACATATACAGTACAGTCTACATTTCTATATGATGGCCTGGTGTTATTTGAGTCTTTCCGCAAGTGAGGTCAAAGAGGTCATTTTCTCGAGTGATGGCGAACCCGCTTCAACTTGAACAGCTGCGGCTTCTTGGCAGCCGGAGGTAATTGTTTGCAAATGTCATGACTTAAACGTGATTCACGGATATGGCGGGAAAATCATAACACCGGGACTCCGCTTCCCGCTGAGCGTTTGCCTATTTTCCCCAAAACAAATGCCTCACTCGGTCATCTTGAGGAGACACTTAGGTTGAACAGCTCGCTACAATTTGGCATCATCTCCAGGCAAATAAACACATTTGCCGCCGTTATGCCCGCTAATGTGCTGCATCTCGATGAAGATGGTGGTTGATGGATATCAAATCTGCCCGTGCTTTGAACTGCTTGAATAATTTAAGGCCTAAAATGTTGCAGCGGAAATTATGTATGAGCCTTTGCTCTCACACGTAAAGTCAAAAGTGCATTCTTCGAAATGCTCCTGTCCGTCACCGTCCCGCTCCAGAATGAGAGGCTCACCTTAGCTGCCGGCCGGCCGACCTTGTGGGTAGGTTCACGGTTTTGCCAAGGATGACACTCGCCATCCTTAGATGGCTTTGTTTAAAGGGGGGAAGTAGAGATGAATGAGCCTCGCCAGTCATGGTGGGGTGGCTGAGGAGGGCGGCCTCTATCTTTGAGCCCGGCAGCCATCACTCAAATTGTATACGATGCACATTTAGGCCCGGCGCGCAAACCGCCGGCACCTGGCAGAAATTGTCAGTGTGTCGGTTTCAGGTTTTTGTCATGGCCATCCACGGCGGGCATCTGACGCCAATCGCTATGACACTACACGGCGGAGTCGGTGCGTGCGTCTTATTGTTAAGCGGCTCGGCGTTCTCGGCTTCGGCTGTCCTGTGTGGACTTTGCTTGCGCTCTCCGTGCTTGTGTGGGACGACTGCAATTGGGACGATTTGATATTCAAGTCAACACACATGCTCATGGAATTCAATAAAAGAACTGCCTACAGGTGGACACACAAAAAAAAAAAAAAACAAGCCAAAGTGAGGCTGAGAGAAGATGGAAAATTAATTAGAGCCACTGGGGTACGAAGTAACAGATGTCCAGTGGGTAGATGACAGAAGACATTTCGGAAGTGTAAACACAATGTAGCACATGCATGAATGAAAATGCAGCGATACTATCAGCATGCCTGAATAAGACCATGACGAGCGCTATGATCACTCTATCAATTAGTTTGTGTTGAATGGCTGATGCCATGTGTTTATTCCAAGATAATTATGTCCGTTGTTTGATTGCGGTGTGTATTTCCTGGCAGGTGTGCGCCCGGCGTCTGAGCCGCCTGTCGTCTCAGATGAATTCAATTATTTTTGACACGCAAAGAAAACGCCAACAATGGCTGGCACAAAGTCCAGTAAAGTGAAGAGGCGAGCAAGCGGAGAAAGTATCCGAGCGTTTAGCGGCTCGCGTCGCCGTGACATGTGTTACCTGTCGGCAGTTGCCAGAGCTCCCACGTGTTGTGGCTGCACACAATTATTGCCTGCTCACGGGCTTGAAAGGAGCTGTCAAAAATAATATGGTCTCTTTCTGAGTTGCGGTAAATAAAAACTTTTAAGCCCTTTTCAATTGAGCCGCTGCTCGTCCAAGGATTGGACTTCTGCCGTCAGAGGCGTCCAGATTGCGATTTTCATTTTCCTCACACCATCACACAATTGAATCCAAATGGCGTCGGCGGGAGCATCACTGCCATCGTTTTTTTTTTCAGCCCTTTGTAAAACTTTTCATTTATTCAATGCAAGAAAGGTAACAAACAATTTGCTTCAGCAACAGGAATCGAAAATTGAGTTGGTGTTGCTGTTGCAGGGATTACAGCTTTTGCTCTTCTGAGAAGACAGCATACAAAATGCCAGAGTGTCCATCAAACATGAAAACATTGCTTAATTTCTTAGGTGACAAAGTGGTGGCCCTGCAACAGCAATGTCACAACGGCATGACACACTGTAAAGCCCTCTGCTTGTTGTGTGACTTTTGGCTAGCAAACAACGTTGGATAGCTTTTTATGACTTATTGATCTGTCTTCTGCGGAGGAGTTTGCCAAGGACTTTCTGGATCCATTATCTGCGCTGCAACATGAAAAGCTCGAGTTGAAGGAAGGATCTGTGATTGTTTATTGTATCAATCAGTTAGCTCCTGACATACCCGTCTTCAACACTGCAATCCCTGGCTTTTCGGGTCCTTCAGCAAGATAGCTCCTTGCTCTTTTTTTTGTTGTATTTTAATACATTACCCCCTGAACTTTGTTAATTTCGCCAGGTTTAAGCCAGCTATAGTCTCTTAGCAACCCTGCTTTTTCTGATTAGCCAGTTAGCGCTTAAGCTCTTCTGCACTCTAATTGTTTACCTACTGTGTGTATTCATTCATTTAACCAGTCAATCCCTTAACAACACAGTTTTTTTGCGATAAGCTCTTCGTCTTCTGTATTTTAAAGAACAAGCTCATTACCAAACCGTTTTTAACCTAAGTAGCTATGTATCAAAGTCTTTCTATTTTAGCCAGTGAGCTTCTTACCTACTTGACCATTTCTGTATTTTAGCCACTTTGCTCCACTTCTTATTCTTTTGTAAGGCATTTTTTCTCCCTCACACTCTGCTTCCTTTCCCTTTAGGATAAGTAGTACTTTACCAACCTTTTCCTTTCTATTTTAGCCAGTTAGTGTCTTACCTACAATACCTTCTCTGTATTTTAGCCACTCAGCTCCTTAGCTCCAGTTCTTTTTTGTTATTAAGTCATATTACATGCCCCTCCCCATCCTCACACTCCGTTTCCATTCTATTTAAGATAAGTAGCGTTTTGCCAACCTTTCTATCTATTTTAGTCAGTTAGCTTCTTACTTACGCTACTTTTTTTTCTGATTTTAGCCATTTAGCTCCTTAACACCATCCTTTTCTAGATGAGGCCCGGGAACTGCCCCGTGGTCTCGTGAGGAAAAACTGGATTTTTGTAATGTTTGTTGGTGATGTTGTATCCAAATGAAATTCCAAATCGTTGAACTCTCCCTTGCTTATTTAACACAACAAATAGAGATTACAAAAACTATGGCTGAGTAAAATCATTCAGCGCTCAGTCGGGCGTCCGTTTTTGTAAGAGCACAAAGTCGGACGACCCCTACACTCGTGAGATAATGGGTTCGAAATCAATGGGGGCTCTTTCTTGCCAGGAAGAGCTGTCTATTTTGTGCCCATGTGTTATTATGTGATTGTGTTGTTATTTAGTGCCATCAGCGTGATCAAAACAACTAATGTGTGTAACCTAGTGCTTGGGTGAGCAGCAGCATAGAAATATATCTATACTACCATCCTTCTTTTCTATTTTAGACACACAGCTCATTACCTATCCTGCTTCTTCTGTATTTTTCCCAACAGGCTTAATACCTACCCTATTATCAGGTATTGCGGCTGCTTCAGAAAAAAAACAAAAACGTGTTGTTTACAGTGGCCAACCGTGTTTGTGTTTAGTGGGTATGTCCGTCAAATGTAAATCTAGGAATGTTCTGAGCTCATTTCATTCCCTGCCAATCCCTTCTATTAACCTGGAAGGCGATTCTCCCAAATGTACAAATTCTCCAACGGCAAAGTAACTGTCTGTGTGGTTTGGGCCAATTTGTATTCCTCCCCAAGAGTTGTAAAGGTAAACTGTGAACACAGGAGGTAGCCCCGCGTAGCGCAGAGTTACATTGGGAGCGCACATGGTGATTTTTTTCATTTAGCTGATGTGAGCAGGGACGAAGATGCTGGCTAGCATGCGTGGTTTTTGGTCCCTGAACCTGCCAGATGTGATCCATCTATGCCTGCTTACGGTAATTTCCCCTCCCTTCCCTAATGCAGTTTGGCCCAATTAACACAGTAGCTCTTTTAGCAGTGGAGGTTGGGGGGTTCTGGGTGGGTGGCGCATGTGTCAGAGTTGCACTTGGCTGCATCCTCGCTCCGAGTGCCATCCAAAATGGAGGGACGGCTGTGAATACCAATGGTTCCCGCTTCCTTAGCCGAACCTGAAAAGAGTGATAGGATGCGTCCGCCTGTCGATGACTTCCCCAAGCCACTTTAGAAATGCATCAGCTCCCTACGGTTAAAGAAGGTGGCAGCAGACAAGCCGTTAAAGCACACAAAAGTGTCACAGTCAGACAAAGGACTGAGGAGCGTAATGCCCGTGGTGGTAGTGAATGGATTGGTGAAATTTGGGAAATATGCTCTCGGTATTTGCGCTTTTACGGGTAATGTAAAAGTCATTTTCTGCCATTTTCGACCATCACAGTTGTGATTTTTTTTCTCCCAAAAAAACATGTTGGTAAAGTGACAAAATATAGGTTCAGTCTCGCAAGGTAGAATTAGCTCAAATATACGAAAGAGCTGGTTACTGAAAAACTAAAGTTACTACAGAACTGTTTAAGTATAATCCCAAACGATGAAAACGGAAGATACTCGGATACAAAAGCTGTTCCTCTTGGAGTAAAACCCCATTGACTTTCCAATAATCAGCCAGCCTCTGAGCTAAAAAACACTTTAGATTCTCTTTAGATTCTTCCACCTCTTTCATGACCTCCAAGCCCCACTAATAGTTCATTTCCAGCAGCGTCACAGGCCGACTAATAGGAAATAGCCACAGGACACGGCGCGTGTCCCCCGAGTGAGCAATGTGAATGCGGCCACACGAGGAAACAACAACACCAATGGTGACAAATGCCCAGAACCTGTCATTAGCAAAATACAACATCTTTTCAAGTTCAATCAGAACACGTTTCGTCAGCGTTATCAAGCCCGATTCAGCTGCAGCTAGCTGAGATGACATTGACGGGTATATTTCACAATCTTGCATCAATTGTTAAAAAAAGTTAGACTTTGTCAGAAGACGAACAAAAGAAGCGACTCACATCGGGTACCAACGAATGCTAAATGTCATGATTCGGTTTGGGACCAACAGGTGGCACTGCAGGGCTCTCCCTGAGCTGCACACCTGTTGGTCGTTTGGCAATTAGTGCTTTAAAAGGACTCCCACCCCGAGCATTCAGTGTCGGGTCATTGTTGCTGTTGTTTGCTACTGTCATGTTTGTTTGTTTGCTGCCATCAGGTTTGTCATGTTTCGGTTACTGTTATGTGTTATCTTCAGTCATGATTTTTGTTTGATACTTTGGACTTTGTTTTGGACTTCGTTTTCTGTGTTTTATTAAATACAATTCGTCAGTACACCCTGCTCCTCCCTCGTGCCTGCTTCTTGGGGTCCACCATCACCACGCAACGTGACACTAAAGTGTTCAAAGATGGCTTCTCAAGAATTCAAGAGGTCTGCTGAGGTTTTGTCTGGACTGGAACATGGCAACCTTTCTGGAGGTGGGCATGATATTTGCTTAAATGATTAGGAATTGGAAAGATATTTTGCAAATCGATTGAATAATCACAATCTGCTCCTCCATCACATTACAGTAATATCATTTTTTTTTTAATGTTGCATCGTTAGCAATCGTTACAGAGAATTCAAGAGTGCTGCTATTGTTTGTTGCATGGGAACTAACATTCTGCCCGTTGGGAATAATGTTCAATTAAGTGACTGACAATTGGGTTGAATCTGTGGAGTGGATTGTTAATTAATCATGTCTTCTCGCACCTCATTAAAAAAACACAAACATTTTCCCTAACGTCAATCAAGGAAACAGAATCCGGTGCAGCTTTCCTCGTCGCTCTCATGTGATAATATTTCATTAGAGAAATGTTTGCAACGCCACCACACAGCGCCAGCATGGTTGTAAAACGTAAGCGCGGAGCAAACAAGCGGAGAAGTGACAATATATGTCTGTCAATTACATTTGACATGAAAGATAATTGGCGCAGATTGACTTTGAGCAGGAGTATCGAGCTGTACACTACAGGACTTCCTGGATTGCCGTGTGGGTGTTTGAGGCCTCGGTGCCTGGCGGGATGTTTGTCATTTGGACGAAAGGTTCTTCTGTGCTTGAAACAAATACCTTCCCAATCCAGAAAGGTGAAAGTACAGGATTTCAGGATTGCGATTGGTTCACAGTTGGTGACGCAGGATTCGGTGAGTGCCAGACACGCATTTGAAATCGATCGAGCGTACACTCGGCATGGACACAAAATACGGACAGCTCTGTTGTGACTTAGGCGACTGAACCCTCTGAGAGCATTTGTGTTTGGCTATGTGTCCGCTGCATGCACCACATGCACAGATATGCAAACTAATTGACTAGTGTAATTCAAAGCGGAGACCTGGTAAAAATTTAGCTCAGTCTTTGGCTTTCTCATTGCACAAGCATGAAAATCATTACAAAAGTGGAAGTTATGTCAACAGGTTGCCTTTTTCCACTCCTTATTAAATCCCAGCAAATTCGACCATTTGACCATCCTTGATGATGTGTCAGCTTCCGGTGGTAACATCATGTGACGAGGTCACCTCACAAAAGCAAAAGCTTGGCAGTAGCACAAATCTCTCTCAGATGTTTTTGACCTTATTTCATTATTTTAATCAGCACGCCAAATCCCTCTCAAGCATGTAATCGGGTTTGGGCGTGTCCATCCTCTTTCTCCTTTGTTTTAATGGTAAAGGTTGAGCACTCGGCAAAAGGAGGCTTTACTTGACTCCTTATCATGCCGGCGCTTTTTTTCACAGAGGTGACTCGCCGCCTGTTTTTGCCGCAACGTGGCTCGGAAACCGCGGGCGACTCCGTTGAAGCGTGCATCTTGAGAGGCCGGGGAGATCCAAAAGCAGCTGAAACAAAGCGTGTCTGTAGCGGGCCGGCGATGCAAGCAGCAGGGGGTGAGGATCGCTGGCAGGACTTTAATCCTGGCCACAGTGCTGATAAATGGGAGCCAGAGTTTCATTCTTACCGCTGTGCTTGGCTGCCGAATTATGATGGAAATCCTGCGTACCCGTAAGGTCCATTTGATGTCATAGCCAAAGACGGATCATGGCCCCCGGCGCTGGGCTTGTCCGGGGGCCAAATTGTTGGCCCAGTAGGTGCATGTTGTCAGGGTCCAGGTAGCTTCGAGCCAGACATGAAGTCGCGTTTGCCAGGAAGTTTCAAAACTAGTGCCGGAGGTCACATCAGGCCACAATTAAGACATCGACTGTAAGTGCTGCAAATTTGGAGCAGAGACAAGCATCACATGCACTGGTTGACTTTGAAACAAATTGTTTCACATTGAGATTGCGCCGATTTGTATTACAATATGCAATTATTGAACTCTTTTAAAAAAAAAAGCAGTTTCAAGCTCTTAATTGACATCAATAAAAACATTTTATTACACCTTGGCCTTGAAAAGAACCACATCGTTATCTTTTTAGTCTGCTAGCTTAATGCTAGCTTACGTTCAGGAGTTTAGACGTCAAGAACCGTACAATCCATCTGCATGTCTTTTACTGCCTCCATGTGGGAAAGGCCAGCACACCAGAAAAAGGCAGGACAGTGGCCATTCATTTGTCACAGAGTGACATAAAACGGCATTTTAAGTGAAGAGCGTGTTCACGGAATAAACTTGTATCTCAAGGTGCACAAGCATCGAGTAACTTTGCTCTGTGGCTTCTCCTTTCAAATCAAATTTTATTGTTCCAAAAAATGCCAGCTTAGACCTATGAGCCTATCCAGTGACATCAAAAAGAAAAGAGGAAGTCCAAGCCAACCAAAAAAAAAAAAAAATTAGCTTCTCCTAAGCCACAAACATAACTTCTGCCCATCAGATCATGACGCTGAGGCGCTTGACTTACTTGGACATCGCTGGAGTCTTTGAACTTCTTTCCTTCTTCTCATGATTTTCTTCTCTTGCGGCCTTCATACTTTCAGTGTGTCGTAGGCTGAAATACTGGCAAATTGTACCAATCTATCAAGCTGACATTTGATCTCCATCGGCTTGACCATCTCGTTGAACAGTTATACCATTCCAAATCAGTGAGGCTCAAAGTAAGAAAACCTTGAGATGAAACGGTGTAAAACAAGCATCATGAAAAGCTTGAATTAGATTTCACAAAGCCTGTCGGAACATTAGGACATGCCTTGCTCAAGGGCAGCTGTGAGAGTCAAAAGAGAGCTCCTTCAGGTCACCAGGCAGTCGAATGAAATGATGGTGAGATTCAATTAAAAAAACAAAGCGTCCTGTCCTTGGGCTCTCGCCCTTTATGCCACACTTTATTTAATTTGTGCCTTTTAAGAGTCTGTTGCCACCGTATCTGTGAGTTGTGTGAGGTTTGTGTCAGGAAGCTAACATTCGGACTCGGTCGTACTAAATAGCAGAGGGTGGGGTGGGGAGGCTAACTTGACTCAAATCAGCAATTTTAGGACATGGGACTACTGTATTGGCTAAAGCTGGTGAAACTTTGACACGACTTGGCTTAGACTTGACAAACTGCAATTTTCATGATGGTGTGCCGCTTGTGTGACTTTCGAAAGAAACCTTTTTTTTTTTTTTTTATATAGCGCACACAAACCTAGCAAGTATGCTGTGACACAGAGCGCAGAAGCAATGTCATCAAGTAGCATAGACGGAGCATGGAAAATGGGTTCATGTTTATTCAAGGATTGTGTCTTTGATAAAATTGGGAGAAAAAAATCATCTGCAATACCCACAAAGACATGTAAACTAGGTTAACAAAATGGTGTTGCTAATCGGTAGTGGATAAACAATAACCCCCCGTCATGTCGTTCAATGGTTTGATTCAGAAGTAGACATAACAGACACTCGTTTTGAACCATTCACTTTTTTTTTTTTAATTGTGAGCGTGTTAGCACAAGTGTGCTAGTGTAGGTACTGAGTGCAAGTGGCTCCTCAAGTATCAAGCACATGTGCGATGATGTTGACTTGACTTATGACTTGCAATTGAAACTAGATGGCTCAGACTTGAGACGCACGTCTTCCACACACTGGAACTGTGACAAGCCGCCAGAACGAAATCTGCAAGCTGAAGGGATGTCACTTCTTAAATAGGAGCCTCTCCTCTCTTTTGTATCACTCCAAGGCCGACCAGCTCTACGGCTTTTAGCTCCAAAAGGCTTTGAATGTTCAGCAAGAGAACCGCGGCGTCTGACTTCACCCTTGCTGAATTTTAACATTCAGAGCGGCCATTTTCTCCACGCCGCCCTCCCTCGTTTCCCGCCAGCGCTCGTGACCCGTGCTCGTCCGAAGCTTCACGCGCTGAATGCACAAACGGCGATGGGCCGAGGTACTCGTCCGTCCCCCTCTCCGCGTTACCACGACAACTTGCAGCTTCGGAGACCCTTTGTTAATATGCTACCCCAGACCTAAATCGCTTATTAGAAGACGCGCCGGAACGTCGCTTTTGTAAATACAAGCAGACGCTTTATAAATAGGGAAGCAAAGGTGACGATAACATACGGACACATCTTGGAATTATATGCGTCTTTGCCGGTGTATCCCGAATGGCATTTACATGTAAAACAATGACTGCACTACAAGCAGGCTTTTACGCAAATTAGAATGTAGAGCAGTGAAAAACAAGATCAACGAGTGATACTTTGCCCTGACTGCCTGATGAGCTGATTCATTGTACTGTATTAATGTCAGTGTGAAGTGCTTTCGAAGAAGCTTGTTATTCAAGATTTTACCGTCTCTGTGACATGAAATGTCACAGTGCACGTGCCGTGGGCGTGGCTAGTGCAGCTGCTCTGTTCTCTGATTGACAGTCGTCTCGGTATCGAAGATGACAAATTTGTCATCATTTGCTGAGAACAGCCCCCCCAACACTTCCCCTCATCTCCACCTGACCTTCAAGTGGCGGCGTGGATATTTATGAGTCACAGATTCATCCCGCAGTTGAAGATGACAAGATGTTTTTGAAATGCATTTACCAAGAAGCCAGATGGCTGAGTTGTTTCTACATGACTGACAGGAGGGATGCAATTACAGCATTTTTTTACCCCATAGAATCCGCCCAAATATGTCAAAATGATTCTTTTCATGCCACCTAAACGGAAATCAATGAATAATGAACATGCAAGATGAAACCGGTAAGGTAGGAAATAATGCCATAAAAAGCAATCGCTTTTGAAAGCTTCACAAGCTTGATGAAAATGAAACAGGACGGCCGGGTACATGTGATCTGATCATGTCTCGGTGAAGCAGCATGTGGTTCGTTGCCCAAGGATATTCCCATAAGCTGTATTCCTCAGAACCGATAACAATTTGTGCCTCAATAAACCTGTGAACGAGGTTTTGGAAATACGAGCCGCTGTGCAGAAACATTTTTGTTGGTCAGGTAATGAGAAAATTAAGAGGCTTTATTGTCACTCCCCGTTGAACGTTTACTGTCTAAATAAATCAAACAAAGAATTGCATGTGTATTGAAAACAATGTTGCCTTAAGATCAGTTAGCTGAACGCTCACTTCATAGGAAGCAGCACAAACGGGCTAGCAAATAGCATAGGTGTCTGGGTCGATAATAATACTCACAGGCATGTTTTATTTATCCTCTGTAAAGAATAACTAATATGACTGCTCCTCACTGTGGGGTTTTCGTGTTTATGTGCATGTCTGTATTATATTGCCCCAAATGGCCACGCCATGGACACCAGAAGGAGCTGCACAATGACCACCAAATGAGAATTTTCCAGGATAATAAATCGGGACAGGTACGTCCATGCTCGTGTCTCTTAGTGCGCGTCCGCTCACTCCAGGCCGCTGCGTCGTTTTGAATGAGCGTCACCAACAAAGCATCAAAAAGCCATCGAAAAATGCAAAACGGGGCCTCGAAATCGTCCTTTTAGGGTAGTTTCATGTTTAAAATTCAGCAGAGGGCTTGAGAAGCTTTAGTGGCAACAGTGTTGCTCTTTGCGTCTTGCGTTGGCGCCTCCCGCCTTCTGCTCTGATTATATAAGTCTTTACAACTCTCCAGAGGAAACACACACACGAGCTAACGACGCATTTATCCTCCTCACATTGGCGATCGCGGACAGCTCGTGGATTCATGTCTTATCTCCCCGCTGGATACCGTGGCCGTGAAATGTCTACGGCTCGGATTTTCCCGAGGCCGCTTCCGTGAACCTTGCCTTGTTGTCTCACCTCGTTTGGATGTGGGAATGTGTGAGTGTGTGTGTGTGTGTGTAAGTGTGTGTGTGTGTGTGTGTGTGTGTGTGTCTTTTTTTTTTTAAACGCTTTCAGAGATCAAAGACTCATCTGGCGTCCTTAATGGATTTTGATTTATGCAGAATAATTATCTGGGATTTATGGCAGTAACTACTTGTACTGCTTGTAGTTGTGAAACTGGCAGACGATCAAATCAATTCTAATTTGGATTGGATCCAAATGCATACCCATCTCCTGCATAAGTGTCATTAAAATGCATGCATGAATGTATTCTAATATGGATGCTAGCAATCTCTGCGTTAAAAAAAAAAATCATTACTTTTGGATGTTTTTTTTAAAGGGACAGATGCGCCAGGGTATTTGTAGATGAGGTGAAAAAAGGTCACATTTGAAAAAGTTTATTGGGATTTATATTTGATGTGAAACATTTGTATCGATCGGTATTGGGTTCATCTGTGCACCATATCAAGTTTCCTGATGAGACTTTATGGGCAGTCTCCAAGTGGCCACGTCGCAACGGTCAACTTTACGTCATCCGCGAGTGGGGATCTTCCGACAGTTCCTTATAAATGTACTTGGCACGCATCGATCTGCATGGACTCCAGCGAGTCTATTTTGCTCCCGCCAGGGAGACCGCATGACTCTCCTGCGCTGACTTTAAAGGGAATGAGAGGAGCTGCTCGGGAATCAAGTCGGGTGTGTTCGCTGCCACAACTGCGCAAACGCCCATTTTTCCCTACGCGCTTCTAGAAAAGTAGGAAAAGAAATCCGCCGAGAGTAAAACTGTACTTTGCGCCAGACTCAAAAACAGCGCCCGTAATGTTAATCTCCAATTTTTGCTCTGAAAGTAACTTTGAACATGCATGCAGGTTGTTCCGTCTCAAAAATCTGATTTGCGTCTGCCTTCGACAACTGTTTGAGCAATACATTTTCCTTATTGCTCCACGATGAATGAGACTCAGTGTGCTGTGGCAACAACATTTGACAACCACTGCAATAGGGACTTCTTAAGACTGAATTTTCACATCCAACATTCATTTGTGCTGAAAGGCTGCGGTAGGGTGAACAAGAAATACAAAGGGATAAAAGAAGCCCTTCGTTGTCTTGTGGCTTGGTGTGCGTCGCAACGTCAGGCCTTGGGCTCCATGTTGGGTATCTCCGAGTGTGTGTTACACTTGTCATCAATGACACAATAGGCCTGAAGCCTTTCAGGCTGAGAAGTTGCTGATTGCAGTGGCGGCGGATGGAGACTGGCGCTCTCCGCCGCTCTCTTGGCTCATGCTTGCCCTTCAATGCTGTAAATCATCCAGATTGGGCTGGAAAACACGTCAGCCCGTGTTGCTTTCGTGTTTGTTTCATCCGCCACCAGTTGATTGTGCGCCACTGGAAGGCTCTCAGATGAGCGCTTTACAGCGATGGGCGCACATCCGGCATGTCGCTCAGTACTCGGGGCGTATTTGTGCTCGACAGAATGGACACGCACACACGCGGATCTAAACAGTAACTGACAAGTGTAATTTCCCTGCTTGCTGACGAAGTGCTGCGAAAACACAAACAACCTTTCAACAAGCTCAAGACCTAATGGGTCGGGGGTCGGGGGTAGGCCGTTGGACTATTTTGATTGAAACGATGGTACAGACATGCTATTGTGAAAATTGTCTTCCCCGCATTTTACAACAAAGAACATTTAATTCCCCCCAATTTAAAGTCTTTTTTTTTTTAATCTCGATGACTTTTCAAGAACAGTTGCCAAACCAATTCCTTTGGATTACTGTTATGAATGTTGCGATGTCCAGTTGTACATTTAACAGATGAATGTTAAATTGAACTTCTCACCCCCACACAAAAACTTAATCGTGCTCACTCGGGCGGAGTCACAAATGATCACTGCCCATATTTGTAGCGTCCGCTGCAAATAGGTCACAAACAATATGATACTAAACAGTTTCTCCCTTCAAACTCTTCTGATAATATTGATAACAGATGTTTTGATTTCAAGGAAATACACCCAAAGCTTTCCATTAACAACCCAGGCTAAAGTGAGCTCCTCCAAGACATACAAAGCGAGTCTCTCAGTCGAGCTGCAATTTATGACTTCAGCAGACCGATTTCTCTTGAGACGGACGGGCCTTTTGTAGCATGTTGTGGCATCTTAGCGCACGCAAATAAGTGACTTTTGCAGTGAAAAGCTCGGAGAAAAAAAATAAAAATAAAAATTTGTGAACAGTGAACCGTGACTGTGGTGGGATTGCGGCATCATTTGACAGACAACAACCGCCACCCCCCTCCCCACCTCTCCCCTCCAACATCGACAGACAAAGAAAAGCTGTCAGATCAACGTCTCTAAGCTTTTTTCTCAACCTCTGAGGGCCATAACACACACACACACACACACACACACACTCACACACACGCTTCAGCCCTGATGTCTGGTGAATGACGAGGGAAGAAAAGAAACACTCTTGTTTAACTGAATATGAAGGCTTTCATGACATCGTGCTTTTTCTCCCTCCCCCATGACCGATAGTTGTCGGTTTGACGTCATTCAAAGAGCAAATGAATGATGTTCTCGGAGTGAGAAGCTATCGACTGAGGAGTTGCAATTAATCAGAAGACAACTATGGCAAGGACTGCATAAGGCCTCCGGGGCCAAAACGTGTGACTGACTTCAGAACGCAGATGCTACCATGGGTTGATGTTATTGTTAAGTTGAGCACAACTTCACGTCAGTCTTAATGGCTGGCTTATTTATTTCAAACGTCTAGAGATCATCACCCGACTCCACTTCGGGAAACGGTTCATATTTAGCCCTTGAACGTCTCGATAAATAATGTATCAAAACTTAAATATGCCTTTTCGAGGGTTCGAAAGGGAAGAAAATTTGTGAAGCATGGCCAAGATTCATGTTGACTCAATACTGGCTCTAAATGTGCAATTTCTGGAGGGGGGGCTCTGAAACCTTGCACAGTGTAATACGTACATGTAAACACTACTTTCACTACTTTCACTACTTAGCACTCACCAGTAGCGCCTGGGTGCTCCCGCCCCATTGCTGGACATTCACAGTACCTCCTCTTGAATGAAATGGAAAGGCTGCATTCCAGCACTCTGAACCGCTTTTTATTCAAATAAGTAAAACAAACCAAAACCAACAAAGTCAACTTCCATTTAACCAAGTACACACACTGTCTGCTGAAATCATTTGAAACTGTCCGATTTAAAAAAGTACGTTTGCGAACGTTGTTTGCTAGCCTACGGGCGAAGTAGCTGGCGCCAGTATTGAGTCGATTGGTTGCCATGACAACTAAAATATCATTTATTTAAGGTTGTTGTTTGTGAAGGTGTGTTTGTTTCCAAGTGAACCTTCATATTTATGTATCGTTAAATCTTCTCAAGGTGTTATTTGGAATGTTTTCTCCAGAGTCATTTCCGGTTCAGGGTCAAGTGTGGCGGATAGCGAAGGAATTGGGGAGAGAGATCGAGAAAGAGAGATGGCGAGAGAGAGACGAAACGATTCATTTTAGATGATCTACTTTCGGTTTGACAAGGTGCACGCGGTATGTTATTCCTGCTGATTTATTTAATGTCTTGTCAAACAGATTATTGATTGTTGATGTCATTTATTTTTCACGATATTCCACGAATTAAACGTTTTTGGACATCAGTTCGAGGCGTCGTCCTTGACCGGGGTAGATACAGGCGCGCTATCAAATGAGTGAAGATTGTCGCCCGGCACAATTGTTTAAGCGAATTACAAAATAATTGTAAATGTGATTGTAATGGTAGTATTGTCTCTGTGTGACTGTTGTTCGATAAAACGGACACGTCCCCCCACTGCTCACGAACAAGTTAGCATTTTTACAGTCTGTAAAGCATACCGTTTTCACTTTGTGTGCATGTTTTAAACACTGTAAGAGTTTTGGAAATATGTCGGGTCGAAATGCTTTTCCTAATTAGAATGGCTTGTAATAATTTAGTTACAAAAAAAACCATTGAATGATGTTAACTTGTTCCAAGACTTTTTGTTGAATTTGTTTTGCTCTCGTGTGGCATGCCACGTTTGTTCAAACACATTTCACTCGATCTTGAACAGCGGATCATCAGAAAATGTGGCACGTGTCGGGCTTGCAAAGCGGAGATTGCGGGCGTGTACATGTAACAATGCCTACTGATGACGAACGGACACCAATGAAGCCTTTATTTTCCTCTCAGGTTGTAACAATGACGGTCATAAATCACAGAGGCCCGCAGCAACCGACACATTTCGGAGGCGCTCCGTCGGCGGATGTCTTTTGTTTGTCCCCGCCTCGGCAAATTAATGCTACCAAAAAAAAAAAAAAAAAAAAAAAGAGCGTGCAGCCCTCATTACATGATGTTGTTCCCTCGGAAACACGCCGGAGAAGCCTGCGAGTTCCTAATATGTGCCAATTAAAAACCTCACGCTCTTTGTTGACCCTACAAATGGACTTTGGTCAAAGTGTATTTTCTCTTAGTGTCTCTTTGGCTACACTACTCATTTGCAATATTGGTGTTGTTGCAACTGGCGGCGTCCATCCGTCGATCGCCCGCCATCTGCATGAGTGCGCCTTACACGATACACGACTAGTGCGGACTGGTGTTTCAATGCTGTTGCTTAATGCACTGTCCTCTGGATTAAGGAAAAAAAAGACCAATGTTGCCCTTGTTCATGCTCTAATTGCGAGGAAAACTAATGGGAAAGCATGACCTTTGGTGCAGCTCGTGCTCGGCACACAGTGCCCCGTTTTCGCCCGGGCGCAACGGGAGACACGGCTCGTTTGGCAACAGCGCAGCAATTACGGCGCGTGAAATTCATGACGTGACCGCGATTGGCTTGCGTGGGAAGAGCGAGCTGGCGCAGAGCGGCCTGCAAACCGCTGCGACTCCTGCGGATGTGAAGCGCCTTGACGAGTGCATCACCCGTGCAATTTGCTCTTTTGAAAAGCCCCCATCCTTTCCCGCACTGTTTCCTCCACTGGCGAAACGACCCCCCTCCCTTGACGTTGGACCGAATGGCTCATAATGCTCTACCGCGCCAGCATGAGGAAATCACTAGACCTTTAAAGTATTGTATCCCAAAATATACGCCAAATATTGACTGGCCCTGTGACAAAGTTATACATTTCACAATATATGCAATATTGCGGATGAAATGTGCTGTGGTAGACGCCGATGTTTCGAGTATTTCGATTCGGTGAAAAGTAGACAAGAGGACAGTTTGGGTTGGTAAAAATAAAATGGAATTGAAGGCAGAAATGTCCATCGACGATCTCTGTTGGCCGCTCCCTGTCCGCCGCGATCCCGCCGGCTTACCGTGTCTTTTCTTGGAAAATTCATTCTTGTTGTGTACGGGCAGCATCCAATATGAGCTGAGTGGTCTGGCAGAGTTTGGTTGCGGGTTCACAGTTAAAATCTCATTTTTGACATTCCTAAGGAGTTTGCATGTCCTACCCGTGCTCAAGTGGATTTTTTTTTCCAGGTACTCCAACTTTCTCCCAACTTCCAAAAACGTATGAGTTACCAGGATCGAAGAAAAAGTTGTCCATATAACATACAAAGACAAAGAAAAAAAATCCCTAGCAGATCTTGCCACGGAAGGTTCCGGGAATTCGCCACCTGTGCCACAGACGTCCGCTGAGGCCAGATGACAAATAGAGAAATGGTAAACGACTCACCTCTGTGACCAAAAATCAGCACTCTTCCCTTCAAGAAATGCTTGACGAAGACATTTTCTGCCGACGCAACGCGATCAACGAGTCCAGACTGCTCCACTTACGGCTTTGCGTGGAGTGTGGAGGATAAGCTCAGGTTTAGCCGTTGAACTTGACTACGGAGATAAGAGCCCTCGACGCCGCGATTTAATCAACATCCTTTAATGAGCCCATTAAGGATGCGCCGATGTGACAGACGCGCTTGCCGCCGATCGACGGAACGCCCATGCGTGGCTTTGCGCACTCTGCTCTTTTGTCTTTGCCTCGTTTGCGTTTACCTGAGCTGGAATGTAAAGTGGAGCACTGGGACTGCGGGTCGCTGACAAGCAACTACCGTATTTTCACGACCATTCGGCGCAACGTGTTGTTGGACACGCCCACCCTTCACTCATTGGCAGACTTCCGCATGCCTGACGTCACCTACGCCCGCCTTTTCTCTATATAAACAGCGTGTCGGCCAGAAGCGTGCTCAGTCAGGCTTTGGAACTCGGCTCATACACTAGACTTTTAATGGCGCCTTATGGTCGTGAAAATACGGTAAATGAGCGGATGCACAGTATCGGGTTGAAGACGATCCATCACTTTTCTCAAGTTTGAGAAAAGTCGTCGCTTTGAATCCCGGATCGGACTCTCCGCTTCCAAAGTGTCCTCGGCCAAGACGTTGAACCCTAAATTTCCTCCAGGTGGAGATTGTCAAATTGTTCTTCTCTGTAATTCTTTCAGGTGTACAGTAGGCCTGTCGTGGTCGCTCATAAGGTTACAATCTTTAATCAGTTTTAACGTGAGTCAAGTGTGTTGTAAAAAACTTTGTGATCTCTCTAGGTTCAGGATTTTCACCTTGGCCTCCAATGCAACTTAATGCGAGCTAAAACTAAACAAGGCTGACCATTCAGACTTTATAATGCAATACCAATCAGTTGACCTTACTTACGAGGTTTTTGTTGTTGTTTTTGTTTGTTTGTTTGTTGAAGAGAGAACAGAGATGGCAAACCAGCAGGTCCCACATCAGTGAGCCATCACCTCACAAATGACACTCTCACATGTTCCGGAAAGTCTTCCTCAAAGAGTGAAAGCGACAGACAGACCGTGGGGTGTAATTCAAACATTTTATTCAATTTTCATCCCCTGTGGTCCTTTTTGTCGTCTCCTAATAGCAATGCGGCTGCTTCAGTGGAGGCTGAAGATGGCCACTCAGGTGTGACAATTAAAACGGAGGTCACCAACGTTTTGGGGGGGTACAGATTAACGTTAAGGGCTACCAATTTGGCACACCCTTCTCGGATAACATTTTTTTTCCTCAAAATACCTTGATGTACATGCGTCCCAGCCGTCCTCAGGCAGTTGGCGGGGGACACCCTGAACCGGTTGCCAGCCAATCGCAGGGCACACAGAGACGAACGACCTTTCGCACTCACAATCACACCTCAGGACAATTTAGAGTGTTCAATCAGGCTGCCATGCATGATTATGGAATGTGGGAGCCAAACGGAGTACCCGGAGAAAACCCGCTGGACACCAGTCCTTCATCGAGCACTCAAAAAGGAACCGAGCTCATGCCAGGTGCACAGAAGTCGGCTACCTAAGCCGTTACACTACTCGTGATCCTCTTTGCAGCCCGCGTGAACTTGACACCCATCAGGAAGCACAGGAACAGTGTCATTGGCGTCCGACAGTTTGCCCATTATCAAAGGATGACTCGAGACGTCTTTGTGCACAGGTGGCCGACTTGCCATTTGCGCGGCACAAATTGCTTTTAACAGATGGGAGGGAATTTAAGTCATTAGCCGCCTGGTTTCTCCGCTTTACACGCTTTCAATCCATGAACATCTTGTGGCCACGCGACGATTGTCGTTCAAGATCCACTCTCAAAATGTGTTTCTTTCTTTCCCGCGCGTGTGCCGTGGCAGGATATCTGACTGTCACCATCGAGCCGTTGCCTCCCGTGGTCGTGGGTGAGACCGTGACGCTCAAGTGCAACTTCAAGACGGACGGCCGACTCCGGGAAATCGTTTGGTATCGGGTGAGTGCAGCGGCGGTTCATAAGACAATATTCAAGGTGTCGACGGTAAAGCGATTAATCCATTTTCAAAAATGATCAACATCTATTTTAAGAATTCAGTAATCACGTGGAGCCACTGTTCAGATAAAATTAGACGTTTGAAAACATCTGCTTTACTTTGGAAAACAATGACCAAACCAGGAACTGAATCACTGCCAAAAAGATATCATATTAATCCCTCTTGTGTGATATTGTTTAGTTATTGTTTATTTGTCTTTTTCATCACTTAAACAATACCAAAAGGAGGACTTCTACAAAATAATAGTATTAGCAATATAAAGCTAGCATTAGCACTGTAAACAAGCCAATGTTAGCACAGCTATGAAATGGTTGTTGAAACCAAAAAATATTTTTACTCGTGTTATTTCTGACAGATCATACTGACAGTTTTAACAAATGTGACTAAGTGATGGAATTTTTCCCGCCTCTGAGTGAGTGAAGCATTTTATACGGACTTTAACTGTGAAATAGGAAGTCGGTCTCCTGTGTGCCAGTTTCTCTGCCATGTCAAACCTCAGACTTTTACTTTGGCCAGCTGCTTGGGAGGCGTCCCTGGCTGTCGCCGCCGTCGCTTAATAGTTCACAGCTGGCGATTCGACGGTTATTAAAGTCCCGAGCGGTTTACTATGCCGCGTAACTGCTGCCAGTAATTAAATTTCTGTTAGGGAGACGAAGAAGAAGAAGAAGAGAAAAAAAAAAACGGCGTATGGCTGTAGGAGTTTATTTTGGGCCGTAAAACCACTGCATGAAATTAATACGCGTGTGCTGGCTGATATGCGGCGTCACATTCTTGCCTTTATGACTTCAACTCCTCAATAACACCAACACGGATTATCTTTGTCAAAACAGCAGGCGTCTTAATGAGGCTTGTGAGCGGTTCATGTGAAATAAGACGAATGTCGTCGTTAAAGTCGAGACTGGGTGTTTGATTGGTCTTACCTTTTACTCAGAGCAGTGGTTGACTTATTTTTACACTTAACAGCCTAAAATATTGCCGGAAGAGTTAATAAAGCCCAGTCCTGCCACAAATAGCGATAACTGCCAGTAATTGATGTCCTCCTGTAAAAAAAAATTATAATTGCCCATTACCCAAAGTACGAACCCAAAACACTTTAATATCATCTCAAACTCATCTCTCACCACCCTTAAAAATAAATGGCTTAAAGATGATGATTTTGCAAATGCAACCAAGACTTACTTTTAGCTTCTTCTGCTAACAACACTGGCTAAATTTTGCTCCTCCCTGATTCCTGATTTTTTTCCTGTGACTTGAGAGCAAAAAAATGTAGAAACGTGCACTCAATCTTGGCCGTGAACTCAACTTGGCTCACTCAAGTCAAGTCAAATATGCTCTCTGTACAACATACAGCACAGATATTAATTTCTTTCCTCTCAACCACAGTGCAAACATGCAGTGCATTTAAAAACACACACGGCTAAAAATAAGGGCAGCGAAACTGAACTGCATAAAAAAAGACATAAATATTCAATCAACCACTCCTGGAAAAAAAAGGCTTCACTGTTATGTATTTAAGACAACCTGATCGCTTTCCTTAACATACGCGAGCTTATTGGAATAGGGAAAAAAAAACATAGACAGGCTAAGAAAGGAGCAGCACGATGTCAATGACTACAAGCAAAAAAAAAAACGGTTTTGTTTCCTTACAACATTCCCAGAATAACTCACCCACTCGCAGTTGTTATTCCCTTTTTATCCCACACGAAAATGCAACAAGCCGCCAACCAAGCCATGTGTAAAAAGGAATCGGCTTCAAGGAAGTACTCTAG
Source organism: Hippocampus mohnikei (assembly GCA_026261675.1). NCBI lineage: Eukaryota > Metazoa > Chordata > Actinopteri > Syngnathiformes > Syngnathidae > Hippocampus > Hippocampus mohnikei. The sequence continues at coordinate 14,278,621 of JAKGUB010000334.1, read as the reverse complement.
GTTGTAGCGATGCGCCTCACCAGAGAAATAAGCTTTGGACGTCGGGGAGAAGATTGTTACCAATCTCTGCACCAGGCATTTATAAACAGGTGTCACTCGTGGTACGGAGGGTTTTATGCATTATGATGTTATTTGATTTTGTTTTTCAACATCTCATTGTTTGCTTAACACTATCTTAAATGTAAAAATAAATAATGAAATAAATCGGGGACATTGTTTGGGTTCCTCCTTCAGATTTACGTGAGCATTGTCAATGTCGCCATGGTTACGGAAAACCATTTGTTTTGGAAGGTGACGGAACAAATCTTCATGTGCGTTTTGGGCAAAAGGCTCCCTGCGATTGCTCTCGCGGGGAAAAAAAAAACAGCAATCAACCGCTGTGAAGGTCTGTCGGAAGACGCAAAAACAATTTGGACTCGCGACTGGAAACGTATCCCACCCGCTCTTCCCGCAACCCACCCATTCATCAGTCGCCTTGGTCTCAGCTATTCACCCGCTGAACTCGCTCATCCCAAATGCGTCCTTTTGGTATTTTGATGCGTCTCAAATAAAAATAAAAAGGCTGTGAATGCGCTTTCTCTCTCCGAGGTCATCATAGACAGAAGGGGCCCGCGCAAGGTCAAAGAGGTCACACGTGTATCATTGATGACCTCGCTTTCGTCATGTCATCAGAGGGCTCCAAAATGTGGTGTCCAGCTTGCGAAGACCGACGCAGTCGGAGCAGAAAAGCGGCCCCGTCGTCTCTCGGGTGGCCTCGACTCAGCATAACCGCCGATAAATTATAAATCAGTGGCTGCCAAACTTTCTTTGAATCTCGGCCTTTTATTTGACTAAAGAGTGTTGACTTGTGGTTTTACCTCCAGTTCCGGTGGAACCCGGCCGACACCCACCTGGGGAATACTTCTATCTCATCGACGCTCGGGCCAATCAGCGCCACTTGCGCTCAGACGGAATTTTTCAGCGCCGGCGGCGGCTTCTGCATCCTGACATATTCCGTTTGAGGATTTTCAATGCTTCCAGACTGCGTTCGATGTCAGCGAGCGTGCGCGTCAAGATAAAGCCGATCGCTTTAGAGAACCTTTTAAGCCACAATTAATCAAAACCCTCTTCAACTTTATGCGCGGAACAAGAGCGATAACACGAAAGGATTTGGGTCCCTTTCATCTTGAATACTTTTTCCATTTTGCTCCCCAGTGGTGAATGAGGTCTTTTTTTTTTTTTGGCAAAGTGAAATGCAAGGACGTTTCAAACTTGAGTCGGCGCTTTTCCAACACACTCAAGTGTCTGGAGGAGGAGATGCGGCAGTGGAGTTTTGTGGCCGCAAACAGATTGCGGCCACTCGTCACTTTGTCGCCGCTGTGCTCTCCGCACGCCGCATTTGCCGCTCTTCCCTCCTGACGTATCCGCCGTGGCCCCGTCAGCCCACAAACGTTTACCCACGTGCAGTTGCAGCGTCACCGGCCAGCTGTGTTTGGACACGGACCGGCTGCCTTAATTGCTCGGAAAACAACACGAGGACTATATTTGGAAACATTTCGACGCGCTGGCCTGACTGCGAGTGCAAAGACGACGTCAAGGGACATAGAAAAAGCTTCAGTGGGATGAGACATTTTGAAGCCCACGCGCGCTGGCTAAGCGCATCTTCTTCTCATGCCCTCCAGCCTTCACTGGGGAGGTTGGTCCTCAAATTTCCTTTTGGCCCACATTTTGACAAATCCCATTAAGGATGTTTACAGGGTCCAAGCTCCATCTTGCAGCAATGCAAATGACTTCTGTGTTGTCCGCCAAGAAGCAAAGGAGCGTGTTACCTGAGGCCAGTGTCACACTGCCTTGCTGTCCCTCGGTTTACTTTGAAATCTCTTGCAAGGAGCCCATGTTGTTGTTGTTGTTTTTTCGTGGGATCCCGCCACACAGTCCAGGAAAGAGAAAAAAGAAGCAGAAATGGAAATCATCGGAAAGGCCAGGTGAAAAATAAAATTGACAAATCTATGTTGAACAGACATAAATAGCTGACTTTGGTGCCTTGAGATACAAGTGATCCAGTTTACAAGTTTTCCAAATAAGAGGCGGATTCATTTTTCTTTTTTGCTACTTTCCGGATTCGACTTGCAATTTGAGGTCATTGCAGTCGTCCTATTTCCAAGGGGGTCGCTGTAGTTTTCGATACAGGCGTGTTTGTTTTTCCTTGCCCTTAATCCTGTTTCTCACATTGTGGAGAGACGCAGGCGTAGGCCCACTTCGGAGCCAAGTTTGAATCTGCAAGAAAGGGTTGCCCGGGCAACAGTCAGCCGGCTCAGCGCGGAAGGCACAGCACTTCTCCTGTGGCGCTGGTTTGGGTGTCCAACTTGGCGTCGGCGCCTCGTCCTCGGGTAGGATTGAGTGGGAAGCATTTCGATGTGAGTCTTTTGACGCAACTCTTCAAGACATATTTTCACATCTCTGCAGTCGGTGAACGAAAGACCAACCGGCGCACCTGAGCATGCACGTTATTCTAATTCCAACCCGGAACTCCAGGCGGACATGCTCACCGCCGGTTTTGAGGAATGACCATTTATATTGACGGACATGTCAATTTTAACCGAATGAAATGAAACAAAGTCAAGTGGTTCAAGTCTAAGTCCGGTCTTACGAGATTGAGTCAAACAAGTCCCCAAATTGCTGGATTCAAGTAATGCGACTCGACTCACCCACCTCAGCACGGTCGACCCATTTCTAATCTTATTAGGAAATACGATCGGGGCAACATTGGGAAATCCGTTGCAAGGCAATGCAGTTTTATTTATGTCGCACATTCCATACACGAGACAACTCAATGTGCTTCACACAATCAAACACACACACACACAGTATTGATATTATATAAGAGCACCTGGGACCTACTGCATATGGCGCCCCAAAGGAAAGGTACAGTGATTCCCCCCCCCCCCCCCCCCAAAAGATCTCGCAGAGGCGGATAAGCAGACTGTTTTACACGGACTATAATGAAGCACTCCATGTCAACAAAACAGGAGACGAGGCCTCCTTTTCATCGGTAAATGCTAACAGCAGCAAGGGGAGCGGTCGCGGACCACTAATGGATGCTGCTGACGTGAAAACGGGATGCTTTCTTGTCTGCGCTGCCCGACGTAAATAATGTCTTCTTTGTTAGCGCCATCTCCGAGTACAAAGCACGTCCCCTCTGACTAATGAACGAGCCTCATGAGACCATTCGACTCTATCCCTAATGATGCCTTTGCTGTTAATATTCACAACATATTTTCATCAGTTTACTCAAGATTCGAATATGAAATCATCTACACAAAGTATTGCATGAACACGTTATCACACATTAAAAATGAGTTTTTATTTCAAGCAGTTGCACAAAGTAAAATCATCTGCATTAGATACAATTTTTTTTGTAAGTAGACTTCACATCAACGGGATGCAGATGATTGTATTTCGTGCAATGACTTGACGACATAACAAAAAAACATTCAACTGAAATTGTGAAAACCTGAAACATTCTGCCACTTTTGTGTAGATGGCATCGGAAAAATAAAAATGTTATATTAAGCGTTGCCAATGTGCGTTCTGAATGGATCTCCTTTGGGCCGTTCACACAAAATAGTTTCGGCGTGCACATGAAGTAGCTCTGATCCCTTTCGGACGAGAGGGTCAACAAATCGAGCGCACCGTCTCTGACTCGCTTTCCCACTGACCTAACCAGTGCCTTCAAAAACCCACAAATGATTGCGTCTGATGTTTTTTATTCTATACCAACTTTGAAGTAGCGATATGACAAAGATTTTTCATTTTGTATACATCCACCGGTAACCATGAACCCTCCCAGATCGTTGCAGTTGCTGAACAATAAAATCGATCCCGGTGTCTCCGGGTCGTAGCTCCGCCGGTAAAGCAAGCTGGCTCTCAAAAGCCTGTTCGCGTGTCTCCCGGCGATAACGATTCCTCGCAACTGCAGGCTTTTCATGATGTCCTTGTAACTCATCCCCAGCCTAAAATAAAACTCGATCACGCAGTCCCTGACCATTATGTAGCTTTCCTTCGACCTTTTCACAGAAGGTGGCGTTCGATTTTCACATTCCGGTGACCGGCGAGGAGCCACGGCCACTTTGTGCGCACCCTCGAACGACGTTATGCGCACTTTCTATTTCATGCACACAATGTAGTCGTCCATGCGCACAAAGTAGTAGTTCGTGCTCACAAAGTAGTTTCTCCTGCGTACATAATCGTTACAGCGAGTGCACAAATTAGTTTTTTTCTTCTTCTAAATGTCATGCCCGGCGCTCCGTAGAATACTGATGACCACCCAGAGGATTTTCATGAATTAATCACCTCTGCTGCATTGTTGTTGTTGATTTTTTTTTAAGCTGTCTTCTTCCAAATTTTTAATCCTCAAACCAGAATCATCCCGGCTTTCAAAAATCCATTCTTATTAACACAGAAGGATCAAACAGAAAAGTGATTACTTGGTGATTAGGAGTGGATCAGAGCACTCTTTCTGGCATTTGCAGTGGATGTGGACGTCATCTCCATGCCAGATGAGATTTGGAACGCTGTTCCCATGGTTAGTTTTTTTTTTTTCTTTTTAGGATCCGAGTACCAGGCAGTGCGAAGACCCGCTTGCTATGTTCAGAATTCTTCTTCAGATGAATGAATCACTTTTTTTGTGAGCCTCAGTGACACAGTTTGTGGACGAACTCAACGGTGAGGGAATCCCACGAACGTGGACGCAAATAAAATCCGACAAAGGTCAAAGAGATATCGCTGGGCACAAAAAGCCCTAAAAACAAAACATGAACAGAAAGCGCTTGCAAAAAGCCAAAGCTGAAAATGGAATAGCAGGAGTCCAAACACGCGTAACCAAAATCAGCCAAAAATCTCTGGAACAAAAAAACACTTGCAAAACGAGAACGAAACAGGCAGGAGCAACGAGGAACATGAGCAAGAAGGTCTGGAAAATAAGACTTAAGGCACCACGGCGGGCAAAGCTCTTATAGTCCGACAAACAACGAGACAGACGGGGTGGACGTCTGGCCGTATCAGTCACTGATTACTGTAGTTTCAAGCAAAAAACAAAAAACTAAACTAAAACATGCCAACGATTCTGATGCGACTTCAGAACAAATTCAACAATAGCCCATCCGTGTTGGTTTCAATTCAGCTTTCTGAAGACACGACGCCGATATAAATGGAAAAGCGGCTTTTGTTTGATAAAAACAACCCCCCGCAGCGAGAGTTGAGAGTGATTTAGGACACCCCCGCTTTGCATGCTGGTGGCGTAGGCAACGCACGACACACGGAGAGAGTGAATATTTGAATCAACTTGATATTGTTTGACTGTCTGCTGGTCTTAGAAAATCCTGATTTGCGAAGACCTGTGAAGCACGGTTCCTTCGATATTCCCAAATGTCTGAGGGACAACCCCCTCCCCCCCCCTCCCTCAACTTTGTTTTCATCTTTGTTGTTTTCGCAGCTTCTCATGCCATTGAGAAATGATTGGGGGCTAAGCTGCTTTGAGAGAGTAATGGCCATTTTAACCAACAACTCTTGCTGAAAAGGGTGAAAGGTGAAAAAGGACTAAAAATGACGATAATTTGGCCAATCACATTCCGGTAAGCGGGGACAGTTTTGATTGTTACTTTTATCACTACGCGTTGGATTTTCATGTGCCAGGAAACTGAGCGTCTTGCTCCTTTATGACGGTCGTCTGGACAGCATACAGTGAACAACTGTGACATCGGCTCGATGAAAGTGTTGAGTGAAACTAGAATCAACTCATTTAAAACATGCAGTGGCTTCTTGGAACTGAATAAATGCAACGCAAATTGTCCCGTGTCAAACAACAGAAATAAATACAGCTCTGTGTGTGACAATGATAAACAATGCATTTTGCCGATCTTTTCACATGCAATTCGGCACGAATTGAGCGGCATCGCTACGTTTGTAGCAAGTTTCAGGGACAAAACACGAAAACGATGTCCGAAACAGATCTCAAAACACCTCCAAACACAATCCAACGACAGCCGTTGCTTTCGAAGGTGGACAGAAAAGGAATGCAGCACAGCAGGAGCAGTTCAAATGACCACAGTCAGGCTTTCTGCAGCGACTCGTCCAACGAAAAAAATGACTTGTCATTTGTCAAAAAAAAACCCTTTGCGCTACGACTTGTCGGTCTGCGACACACACACACACACACACACTCAGCCCAAATGCTTTTAAAATGTGACAGTGTTTGGAGAAGGCTTTTTACCAAGCAAGCCTCCCAATCTTCCATCAGAGGCAAAATGGCTGTCACAGCCACTTGTGTGTTGCCGGTCATTTTCAACGCTTTCGAGGGTTTTTTTTTTTTTGAGAGTTGATGTGTTGTTGGCATGTCTCCCCCCTCTGACGCAAATTGGAGTTCAAAAGGTGTCGATGTGTTTTTTGCATGATTAATTTCTTATACGGGGCACACACATGATTTCCTATTGACTCTTATGAAATGTTTGCAATGGATAAGGACCAAGGTGGCGCGTCATATTCCAGCGCACGTAGCCGGCCAACGTCTCACCTTGGCTCGGTCTCTCTGCTCGCAGCACATCAGCGGCGGAGCGTTCTGTGTTCACTGGCAACGTCAACAAACTGAAGCTACCACAGCAGCGAGTTAATGAGCGATAATGGCCGCAGACATGCTTGAGGATGGATGTGTAACGAGTTGGTGTCACTTCAGATTTCATTCAAATTGTTGCCAAGTCAAACATAATTGGAGTTTAAAGCGTCACGTGAGTCGTCAGTAAATCTCTCCGAGCTATTTTGAAGGATTCCGGAACAACTGGGCTTGATAGCTTCCCGAAATGGGCCTTGATTTCATGTTAAATCACGCAAAGACAATTCCATTCCAGATGAAAAGCACAACGCGACCCAAACTGCCGCGCAATCCCGAGGAATGCGCGACCCTCTCACTAATCACACTAATAATGGCGAGAAGGTCCACCGGCACTGGAAGAACCGGCGCAGTTGTGCAGCCAAGAAAAAAAAAAAACAATTAGCATGCAGCCTCTCCTCCCCAGTGAATTTAATGCGAGTGCAGAGAGAGAGAGCTTTTCTAATAGATTTTCGCCCGTGTAAAATGAGACGCTGACCTCGAGGTCCGAGACTCTTAACTGCATCAGAGGGGCGGTCCCCCGCGGGGAGGGGAAGGGGGCAACGGATATTCATCCAGAACATCCTTCGCACGACTGCTATGTGTCACATCGCAAAATTGCTCCTCGTGGTCATTAAGGCTCGAGCGCCTCGGAGGGATCGCTGTCGTCGAGTTCCTTTTTTTTCCTCTTTTCTTTTTTAACAAAAGCATGGCGAGGGCCCGCAGACGCTGGCGGGAGGCTCTGCGCTGTTAATGATGTTCAGCTTGTCACATAGTTACTTATGTTTATGCCGGTCGGGACTAAATGAATGGCGCGAGGTCACCGCCCTCCTCATCCACTGGGGACTTTGCACAAGTGCACTTGTTCTGTCAGCCGATGAGCGATGCGGACACCTCGCTTCAAGCAAACCGGAAATGTTGAAATCACTTGCGGTCAACACTTCATTTTCAACCCCTGATGACTCTTCCACAAGTACACAGCGTTCGCCATCTATCAGGGATGTAACGAAAGCCCGTTTGAATCGGAAAATTGCTTTGGGTGGAGGAGATTTGGATGCGCCGAATTGAACCAAATGGAATTGTTCCACCTTAAAATGTGCCATCCTTGGATCGCAGACAGAGACAAGGCCATTATTTACAGTACTGACAAGTTCATTGATGGTGTAAAATGTCAGCAGGAATCTCATTGCAAGATGTCCCGGCACACCGAGCCGCACCATATCCAATCGAATGTTTGAATGGAATGGAAACGAATTGTTCCACTTTAAAAATGAACCATCCTTGAATCGCATTGTGTGTACCCATGTATCGAGATAGGTATGGAATTGTGTTTTCCATGAGATATGCCCCCTAGTGGCCTGTATAGGTATCGCTACCGCTGGATGTAACAAATAGATGTATATAGAAGGCGTTCCATGAGTCTGGGTCACTTTTTGTTCGCCTTTTATCTCAGTAACTGCCGAAAAACATTCCAAGAAATTAATGCAAGGCACCTTTCACGTAAAAAGTAAAAGCATTGATTGTGACGTAACAATGGCCTGACAAGACCATTGCAGCAGCAAAAGTCAAGATTTCACCTTTGAAGCCAAACCCGTTTTATTTTGCTACCCTTGCCAGATATTCACTTTTATTTTTTATTTATTTATTTGTTTTTTAATGCCCTTGGTAGGCTTTCAAGAGCATTCAAAGCTACACAAGAATCCTCAAAAGTAGAAAAGTCGCTATGTGGTACAAAATAGGCTTTTCAGTCCCAAAACAAGGGAAACAAATGTTGTCAAAGTCGAACAAAACGATCAGAGGAGATGTCAGCCAAACTCCAGCATGTTTTATTCAAGATTTCTAGTGATGGTGTTGCAGTGGGGAATGGTCAGCACCAACAAGTGCTTCGAGACTAGCCTGAACACGATCAGAACCGCTGGCATATATTTACAACTTCAATTCTAATATTTCTTCATTTGTGTTGATTTGATGGTCATGGTCCACTCGCTTGGCTTGTGTGCGGGCGGCGTGAGATCGGTTCCCACTCAGTGATGGTGCGAATGTGGTTGCGAATGGTTGTTTCTCTCTAGATCTGCCCTGCAACTGACTGGCGACCAGTTCAGGGTGTCGTCTGCCCAAAGTCAGCTGGGATAGACTCCAGCATGCACCCCCCCATCTTGGTTTGTGTGGGTGTTCAGCCTCTCTGTGTTGCTCGCATGTTAATCTAATCTGCCCAGGGCCTACAGAACCAATCTTGCCGGGCTGTGTAACATTAGCATTGGGAGAGCTTCTGTAAAAGTGTCTGGAAAATGACAATGAATGTCTTGGATGACCTGGGGGGGGCGGGTGGATGCTAGTTTGTCAAGCATTTTTCTTATGCCAACACATAAAATACACATTTGGGCCGTGAAAATAAACACATTTAAAAGACTCCCTGAAATAAATCTCCTGTGCAACCTATTTAATGACGCTATTTTCCCATGATCGATATGGCTGAATGGGAAGTCGCAAACCATTCCAAACAACGTGACTTGAAGGTCACAGAGAAACAATGAATTGTAAATATCGATACAAAACAGCTGTAAACACGAGGGGATGCATCATAGGAGGCGGTGGCTAAATATCGTGCTTGATGTATGATATATGAACGTCGCTTTGAGGCGCCCTAGTTTAAGATAAAAGCATTTTGTTTGCGTCTTGATTTGGAACGGCGGCAACACAATTGACTCTGGAGTCCTTCACGTCGCCGAGGAGAAAACGCCGCTTTGTATGTCAGCGACAAGGGTTGCATTTCTCTTATGAAATATAAATGTGGCGTCTGGAGCTATTTTTATTTCACATGTAACTGCTGCGACTGTTCATTGTGAATCCCGACGCGGCGCTGTTTGTTTTGGAAGGTATTCCGGTCTCCAGACTTTATCACAGAGCAATAAATTGCTGTTCTGATGATAAATGTCAAGCGCATTTGCTTTCAAGGGCTGGAAGGACAAGCGCCGCTCTATTTCATGTCATTGATTAACTTTTCCGAGTCCTCTGAAACCCGCAAGATATTCATTGTCGATTGCGCAGTCAGCGACGTCGGCCACCGTTTTTTTGGCATATGTAACACGTAATATGCATTTTTTTCCCCCATTTTCAAAGTTTAGGCAGTGCATGGTTCCAAAAACGTCTGCTTTCGGGAAAAAGGCTGACGTGCCAATGAAACGGCCGTTATATACGAGGGCACTTCTTCAAACTTACGCGAAAGGCTGTAAAAGCAAAAATCACATCGTCCATTTTTACAAGTGCAAAAAGAAGGCGCAATAAAAGCACTCTACGCCAAATAAGTTTCACTGATTTGCATTTTGATTTGTGGCATTAGCGGTAATTTGCGAACAAAGTCGCTTGCACAGGCTGAGCCGTGTTATCAAAGCAACGGCTGAGTGAGCATCACCCAACCTGCAATGTGTACACAAGTTGAAAGAAGATTAAAAAAAAAATGTTTCAAGGCCCACCACAGTGTGGCTTGTTTTTGTTTCGTTGCATTTTTTTAATTCCTCTTTTAAGAAGAGCAGATTGATCCCAAAACTTTCATCAGCTTTGTGTCTTAGCAAACCCTTTGACACCCGAAGTCCAGCACGTTGAGTGTGAGTATTTCGCAATGGGTATATTTCCCCAAGAGGTGCTCAACGGCCCGGCATGATTGGACAAGCGTCCTTGACTTGTTGCACAAGTCTCGAAATTAAAGAATTAGCATCTTCTGTTCTTCTCTTGTAAAGAAGCCAAAAGAAGAGCAAGCGTTAAGTTGAAAGGGCAGGGCTCCAAGCGGCGCCCATGCGGCAGAGTTGCAGATCTGGCATTTAAAGTGTCTTGTTTACGGTTCTAATTACGCCATTCAAATGGACACATAAAAGGTGCCGGCTAGGCAGAAAAGCAGTCGCAATTTACGGCGTCAGATAAATCTGTCGCCGGGCTTTCGCAATGCATCCTTCGAAAGGCGCGCGGGTATCTCCGAGGCGGGACGTTTCCTCAGTATTATCGGAGGCGGGAAGGCGCTCAAACGTAGAGCTCAAATTAATTCCGAGGATAAATAGAGTTGGTTTAGCGGAGACGCTAGCGATACACTGATAAAGCGAATTGTAAAGTGGCCGAGATGCGCCGATAGGCTTCTGACTGCCGGCGCTTGCTAGCATCCCCGGCGAGAAGACAAAAATGTGATCGGATCCTTTTACGTCCACCTCGATTGAAATCCGTTCACTTTCACAACATTAGGTTCACCCGCACATGTTGACGCGAGTGCATTGCTCGTTATCCTGCCGTTACAAAAAATAGTAATGCTCAATTTTGATTGACACGGTACATTTTAGTTTTAATATCCGGTGTGTTTGTTGTTGATCGGGTTTATACACAATACTAAGATCGGATATACAGGGGAATCGGAAAAAGTTTTTGGGAGGCGGGGGGCGGGGGGGGTTCCAATGGAAATCCCTTGACGTTTCTGTCAGGGCTTAGCAGACTAAGGACCCAAGCGCAGGGAAAAAGGAGAAGCAAGGCAGTGGTGCAGATGCGTTTAAACAAGAAAAGGAATGCATTTCCAAAAACGAAATGGCAAACATGGCTCAGGAAAAATCTAAACACGAAGATGAGTAAAGTCAAACAAAACCCACACAAACACCACCACCACCACCACCACCACCACAAGATACAGGACGGCACTTCAACAGAACCGCAAAGAATGAAGCGACAAAGGGAGCACCAAACCGGGGAGCTTAAAAACAAGCAAACTGATGAGACAACAAGGAACAGCTGGTCAAGACACAAGTGGCAGAGGGAGCCGATTGGTAGACACCTGGGACCGCTTTGACGCGCAGGATGAGACAAGAGCTACAACAAATCTAAACAAGGAAAACCCAGATCATGGCCGCTTCTGCAAGGAGACATTTTTGATATATGTTATATTATGAATATTCTGAAATCTCCATTGAAGCTGAAATTAATGTAATGTTCAAACTTTTCAGCCAGTTGACACACTGTGGCAGTATGTAGACCAGGGCTGGGCAACCGGTGGTGTGCTGAGGGCCCCACTTGGAGTGTTTCTTCCCCCTCCAAATCTTCAGAAAATGCTAATGAACATTAATTATATGTTCCCTATGGAGAAAGGGCGGAAATGTGGGGGTGAAGGGGGGAGGAAAATGCCGACAAGTCAATTATCTGGCCTGGCATCAAGCATCTTTCAGGTGGGGGCAATACCCCCCGGGAGCCCCCTCTATCTCTGCCAGTGTTTCTAAATATGGCATAAACATATAAAGACTTTGAGCTGTTTATTTCCTTCTGTTAACAAACAATTCCAGCACCAATTTATCGTGTTGACCGCATTCTGGTCATCGAAACACAAGCCGGTATAACGTTTCCTTTCAAATGGTTTATTCTCTTGAAGATGTGAGAACAAAAGTCATCCTTGGAGAAGGGAATAAAAAATAAATCTCAAATATTCTCCTCCCTCTGCCTCTGTTCTCAGAACTCAGTGCCACGTAAGCAGCTTAAAACACGCTTAATAATTGTTGAAACGTTTTTTCTTTGTCATTCATAAACCTTTGTGAACACTTTTGCAGTAGCTAATGAGCTTCTATTATCGGCAGATCGGCGGCGTCTAATTGTTTATTGAGGCTTTCTAGCGCGTTAACAAACTAATCTGCGACTAACTTGTAGCGGCGACCTCATTGTTAAGCGCATTCCTATTTCTTCTCGGCGTGGCCCTAAATCGCCTCCACGGGAGCCATTTCGACGTTCCCTTTCAGATGCTTTATCCTCTGGCAGATGTGAGAACAAAAGGCTACGGAGAGTGAGCTTGAGGAGGGGCGCGCTACCTTACAAGGTGCTTTGTGCCGAGCAGGTGAGCGGTCATATATCAGGGGCACACGCAAGTCCATCTGAAAGATCACCGCAGAGACCAAGTGTCCCGGGGAAGGACGACCACGCCACATCAAATGGGCAGATCGTCTCCCAAGTCGTGTCCCATTAGCCGTCGTGTCCAAACAACTCATTAAAGCCGCGAGGTCTCCAAATGAGGAGTGATGCAATGCTGGGGCACATCGCTGCCACCTGGGGCACCCGATGCCCTCATTTCAAGCACTCAAATGTTCTCCACGCCAATGGTTCTCCAACTTGGTGCATTACGTAGCTGCCATCATGATGACAAACAGGAAAATTAGTGGGCCCAAGTGTTCAGCAGGAGAACACAAACGGTTCTTTTCCCCAAAAATCACATCATTTCATATCATTAAAAGCCACTGTAGCATCGTGCAAAGTTTGAACATGATGAACATTGCGCTTAAGTATGTATTTGCGAGCAAAAAAGTACCATGGTGCTTTGCAATTCTAAGTATCTAATTGACACATTTTTCAAGAAATGAAGCGTCATTTGGACAATTTTTGCTTTGACTTGTGATTAAAAATAGTGAGAAAAAAAGTCAAGCAATCGACTCTATCTGATTTTTCCTGTCAAAGTAAACATAAAACAAAGAGAATGGCACTTTGCGTATTGAACAACCACATACAGAAAGGCTGCAAGCCTCCTGCTCACACAGGAAGGGAAATGCCATTGACGGACTAATAAATAGCATCTATTCGAGACTGTCTGATTAAATTTTGAGAGCTAGACTTTTAATGGATGGACGTTTTCGGAAGATTTTCTTGAATAAATCATGATTGACTTCAAACAAGACCGCATTTTGTTCGCTGATGAGTGCACACTTTGCTTCATTTTCGGCAAGTGCAATAAATAGCAATGTGCAATTTTTCCCACAAACTACCCATTACATGTGGAGGAAGGGCTCAATTAAAAAAAGATTTGCAGTGCATGACAAACCTGTTTCATTCCATATAATACATTGCAAAGTGTGTTTGGATGTGTTGACGCCTTGTGCGCCATAAACCGTATTGTAAAGCCGCGGAACAAAGGCTGAGTTGTACGTCTGACATTTAACAACGTTTTCTTAGCACAGAAGAGCGCAGCGCCCGAGTCACCCTTGAAACAGTTATTTGGAGTTAATTATGTGAGCCCGCGTCTGCCTCCCCAATTTACATCAAGCATGTCTTATTAAAAATGGAAAAGGGCCCGTGCCACATTAAGGATTTGAGAATTTTACTCGAGCATGAAATGAGCCCAACGCCAAGTGTCGCACGGACAGAAATGGCAAGACCAACGAAACACACACACACACACACACACACACACACACACACACACACACACACACACACACACACACACACACACACACACACTCAAAGAGATTCCTTGGATTTACTTGAAAGAATTCCAGTTTTAACCATAATCAGTGTCATTCAGTTGGCACTTTTTCAACACAGGTCAACAACACAGGTGCAAAGTCATTAAATTTTCATGAGAAAATTACAAAAGCATAGAGTAAAATCATGGCAGCCTTTGGATGCATGGAACGGAAAGTAAATGTTTGAAGGCAAGTGATCTATTTGTTTTAGGCCACATGACACCCATTCAGAGTAGTTCTTTTTTTGGGGTGTGGGGAGGGTTATATTTATTTTATGAATCGTCGGTGGGGTCAAGCAGCATTGTTAGACTGACATTTACTTGAAATTGTGTATCGTGTGCTCAAGGATGTCCAGACTATTTATATATTTTGTTTTTAGTCAGTGTGGTCAAGCTCAATATCGAGGCTAACATTTTACTCCACTGATTTAGCGTCACTCGAATGTTGGTGTCAAATACCGTATCATGTCTTAGATTTTGTTTTTGTTACATTTCTTTTTCATGAAGAGTCATGTGCACAATTGCATTTGTTTTGATATAGTCAGTGGCTTTTAGTGCCATATCTACATTTCAAACTCATCCCATATTCTTTATCCTCAAAAAAAAATAATGCAGCAACTTCAATATTTTCCCAAGGGTAAATTCAATCATCCCGAGGATGATTGAATTTACCTTTTTCCACCTTTAAAGAACTTTTTTCTTTCAGATGACATTTGTCTGAGGATTGTCCTAGTGATAAATATCCCCGCACTGTGAACAAAAAAGACACTTTATCACCATAAACTCACTCATACAATTTCGAAAAGTGCGGGAAATGGTCTATTTTAGCATGGTGATGCACTCCCCAGCTGCTTCATGATGAATGGCTCGAAGAGCACTCCTTGGGCATCCGTCAAATAGCACTTGCAAGTTGTGGCTGTGGGATAAAGGCAAAGTGTGTGTTAAGACCTTCTGCGTTGCACTCGAAATGACCTCTTTTGAGCTCATTTGTTGTATGAAAGAGAAACTATAGCGAATGTTGCACTCTCAAAACTGCATTGGCAGCAAAATAATAATTAAAAACACATAGAGTGAATGGGTGTGCAGTGTTTTTAAAGCTATTAAACACACGGGGAAAGTAAAAGCTAACAATTTAAGGGCTTAAAGTGACTGTAATAACTACACTGTCAGTGCTGTAATTTTAAGTTCTATCTATCTATCTATCTATCTATCTATCTATCTATCTATCTATCTATCTATCTATCTATCTATCTATCTATCTATCTATCTATCTATCTATCTATCTATCTATCTATCTATCTATCTATCTATCTATCTATCTATCTATCTATCTATCTATCTATCTATCTATCTATCTATCTATCTATCTATCCATCCATCCATCCATCCATCCATCCATCCATCCATCCATCCATCCATCCATCCATCCATCCATCCATCCATCCATCCATCCATCCATCCATCCATCCATCCATCTATCTGTCACTCGACACCAAGATATGGCGAGTGGCGAGCTAAGTGCGAACAGAACCCCCCTAGACTTGTATGCATCCAAGATAGCATCTGATGCTAAGCAAAGGGTTTAAAAGACTATTTATTGGCATGTTGTTACTGCTTTACTTTTTATTTTTTGCCATTTGGGTGGAAATTAGCCTATGCTGTGTGTGTACAAATCCACTATTCACCATGCTAGCTAGCATGCTAGCTTGTTTATACAGTAATTTTGTATGGTCAATGACATAAGCACATGAAGGTACCCTACTAAAAGTTCACGTATAAGCTTTGGAAAGCTTCTAGCTAGAATCTAGCTGTACCCTCCAATTAAAACACATTTTCTCTTTGGTGTTTACACAGTCTAAAACGTCATAAATAGAGGACGTTAGCAGTAAATGAGCCTTGAGAGGCTGGAAGGGGCTCTAAATGTCCTCGTTTGACCGTGAAGTGCAGTCGCGGCGGCTAAAGGTGAAGCTGGAGCCCGCAGGCCAAACAGGTGAAAGAAGAGTGACTCATGCAGTAGAGGCATGCTTAATAAACACAGCACACATGCAAGGAGCTCTGTGAATAATGACTATAAACAAGGAGCAGGTGTTATTCAATTACATCCTGGTCAAACAGTCTCGATGCACTTTTCTGTACATTTGTGAGACCAAGGTATGTCTGCTCTATTTTTCTGGTATCAACCATGGATTTTCAACAAGAGCAAGCTGCTGCAGCTGATCCCAAAACTGTTTTTTTGTCATATGTTCTTGCCGAAGCAGCATGTGGCTAAATACTCTGTCTGTCTGTCTACCTATTCATCTGTCCGTCTAGCTTCCCTTCATTTTCATCTTTCTTCTATCCATCTGTCTTATACCTTCCTCCGATCAATGAACCTCATACCGTCCCATACCACTTTCTGTTTTGGCAATACTCCTAAAACATTCATAGCAGCAATACCTCGGGACTTTCAGCGAGGAACAAGGGCAGTGGCGCACAGGGAAACTCCTTCTTTGTTGCCAAAATCGGTTTAATAACGCACAGATAACGACGGCGTGCTAACGAGAACTTTATGCGTTGTAGGATACAACACGTCCGAACATCGTAACACTTGTGTAGCTTTGGGAAATGGAAAGCAACACTTTTGGCTGTGTGGGTGGGCTAAAATAATGCTTTTTTGAACTTACAATTCACTGTTCTATGGAACACAAGATGTGACCGACCGGTTTGTTGAAGAGGAACAGGCACAGGACTTCCAACTAATTACAACACAAACAGTTATAATTACAATGTGCATTTATTTGAAATGCCTGTCAATTGTTTCTCCATCTATACATCTGCCTCATAGTCTACCAGATTTTCCTTTAAATTTCAGCTTTTCAAAATAAAATAAAAATCAAAAAAACCCAAAGGGATATTTTCCGGCTTCAATAATAACAGTTTTTATGTCAAATAATGAAAATGTCTATATACCCGGGGACGATTTATGTTCTTGCCAGTACACTGCCAGATACTCTCTGCTCTATAAATACAGTTGAGTTGAGAGATAGTTTGTTGGCAACTGTTATCACTCCCCATCAAAGCAAGAACACTTCTCTGCCTGTAATGATCTCCCGTTGGAACATGGGAAGTATCCGTGGTCAAAGGTTATGTTGTAATTTGTCCGTTTCCAACATGATTTTGCTCACAGCAGTGAGGTAAGCAAGTGTTTGGGGTCGTCAAAGTGAGGAAAAAATGTTGCGATCGACGATGAGTCATGAAAACGGCTGACGTGTTTTCCTGATCCTCTTCATCAGGTGATAGAATCTTCAGTCACAAAACAGTTATTGATTCGTCAAACAGATTTAAGACCAAGCGGTTGGCGTCGCATCTCATTGCCATTGCACTAACCTTTATATTTAAACCAAGAGCGCCATCTAGAGGAGTCAAAAAATATCACAACTGCTTCATGAAGCTTCATTTTCCCATCACCAATAAAAAACATAGTCATTCCAATCTTGCTCAATTAATAGTGCTTTATCAGAGTGCAGTTCTGCAATACTGTATGTGACGCCGCTACACACCAAACCGAAAGGGAAAACCACCCAAAAACCCACATATAAATGCTAGTACAATAGGACACGAACACCCATGCTTTCTCTGCAAAGATCTGAATATGTAAACTATCTCCAGGTGTGCCTAATGTGTCGGCGCCTGTGCATGCTGCAATGCACAGCCGCCGACCTAGTTTGCTGCTATCATCACCTCCTCACTGCTGACAGCCACGTCTCACTCACGATGGCTGCTATAATAAGCGCGCCTGCATGTCTCCGACGGCGTTCAGTAACACGCTTGCATAACAGCTAAATGCCAGAGTGATACCTCAGTGGTGCCCCCCCCCACACACACACACATACACACACACTGGCCCTAATCTGCGCATGTCATCTGGCAGCTCCACGCGACCTCCAACTGTAACCTGTTTTTGTCCTAATATCACATTGGAAAAATGGCAAAAAGATGAGTGCGTACGTCACCCAGAACAGAGACGAGATTCAACCTGTGGCGGTCAGACAAACAAACTCTAGTTATCCATGTCAGTCATTGGACAGTAAAACGAGAAACTGTCCAAAGGTGAAATAAAACAGAAAGCGTCTTGCCGAGGCTGAAAATTCTTTTGGAATAAGTGTGGCCCAAAAAAAAGCCACAGGGAAAAAAAACAAAATGAAAACGTACGTGCGGAGATAATCCTTTGACATGCTACTGTATTTCGTCTGCTTTATTAGCCCTTTTAGCCCGCACCACTTTGCTTTCTGTCTGGTCTCTTGTATATCACAGCGTTTTGCGCCTCGTAAAAGTGCCCAGGGCAAATTCCTTCCGCGGAGCACTTTAGCGCCGCATCACATCCTGGCGAGAGATTTTACGCTTGGTACCAATCGCACAGAAGACGTGACTGGGCGTTGATATCCCCAGTGACTAATAGTCCGCCGTCCTCCATCAACTAAATACAGAATATACTGCATCGAAGGAAAACAATTTGACCCGATCGATATCGAAACCAAAAAGCCCGCAATAAGCCCCACTCTCCCGTTTTATATTTGCTGTAAAACCACTCCTGTCTTCTGTGATTATTGCAATAAAGCGCTTTTTTTCTTCTTGCAGAATACTGTCCGGTGCATCTCGGGACCCGCCGCTTTTTGACTCAGCACCGCTTATATTTAAACAATACCGTTTGATATTTATTGAACATGAGGTGAAGAGGCTTTGTTATGATAAACTTTCGATATTGCTGTTTTATTTTGAATGTGCAAGTTGAGACGCGCTCATCTCACCCATGATGTTCCAAAAAAAAAAAAATCTCCATAGTAGTCACAGATCATTATTTGGCAAGTGTTCTGCCGTCCCCTTAAGCGGCTCCAACTGGCATCATTATTTGGCAAGTGGTTGGACAGCTGTTACCTCATAAATCCAAACCGGTTTACTCATGTCTTTATGAAGTCAGATTATGATGTCGTATGTCCTCTGTCTTAACACCACATTCATCCAGAATTTTTAAAGACCTCATAAAGGTGAAGCAAAAGCGTGGGGTGTGTGCGGTATTGATGGTGTAGCTTGCCGCGCGCGATGTGTGCAAAGAGAGAGCGAAAAGATTGGGCCGTTGCACCCTTTCAGCCCGGAAAAGTGAGGGTCTTGAAAGACAGGCCGGCACGAAAAGCACAGGTCTTCCTGTGAAGCGGTTCGGGATCTTGGCGAAACTCCGGCCAAAACTCTCTTGACCACTTGGGTCTAATTTCATCCGATATGGAGATGACACGGTGTGGCTGACTCCACATCTTGCGTGGAAGGTCGGCGTTATTGTGAATAATTCCACCGCTTGATTCATTCTTCGCTTGCGCGCATGGCAATTATGGCCATTTTGCAAAAAGACAATGGCTCCCTTTGCGGCTCGCCACCCTTTACCCCCCCCCCCACCCATCTGTTTCAAAAAGACACTTATGTGATAATAACATTAGGCAAATTAGCGTGGATAGGACAAAAAAGTAGCAGGCTGGTTCATGACAAAGCTCTCATCATCTTCTTTGTTGCGGCGTGTCGCAGGCTGCTTATGAGGTGCTCAATAGGAAGAAATCTCGTTAAGACCTTTTTTTTGTTTAATAATTATTATAAGAGGGAAGCAGCTTCATTGACATCCGAGACTAGATTTAGAGATCACAAAGAAAATGCGCGAAAAGTGGAATTTCATATTGAATGATGAGATTCCTTCATGCTTATCAAAGAGAGTTGCAAAGCGGGGGCCTCTTTAGTTATCATTGGCATAGTTGTGCTTTGCTATTCGAAAATTCACCGTTTCATTTTTTGTTTTTCCTTCCTGCAGCTATTCACTGAAAAAGTCACCTGTTTGCGTAGAATTTGTGCTTTCTAAAACAGCTCATGATGCCGCCAAAGTCTAAAGGAACTGTGTTGAAGTGAGACATCTCAACTCAGAGATGAGCTTTGTATCATGGGGAGGAGCTAAGTTTAGCCTCCGTTAATGGATGGATGGATGTTAGTGAAAGTCAGAGACTCATTGTGATGCATTTCCCTCAAAATCAAATAATTTGAAAACCATTTACAGTCGTGCCTTGAGGTATGCGTAACCTGACTTACAAGTCTTTCAAGAGCCGTTGTTCAGACGATTTTTTTAATTTATATATATATTTTTTTACTTGATCTGTGGGTGAAAATTGAGATACGAGCACTGTCTCGAGTCACTTCGCAACAAGCAGTTTCAAAAATGCTGAAGCTGTTTATTATTGTCACTCCCAGGTGAAGTTTACAGGCAAACATATAAATTCCATATTTTAAAAATAGCGTGATTATCTTCTCACCAACAATACAAAACAACGTGGATGGGCCGGCTAATAACAACCCCCCATGTGTAAAGATGATATAATGACAGTTGTGGGCATATATTCTTTATCCTCAGCTAAGAACCACAAATATTACTGCGACTTGCCGAGGAGTTGGGACCGACTCCGTGTATTTTGGTACCGTAAACTGCAACTGCACTGTTTTATGCTGCCCCCAGGTGGCACATTTTAAAGAGTTGCAATGTACGGCATGTGTGTGTGTGTGTGTGTGTGTGTGTGTGTGTGTGTGTGTATATATATATCATAAAAATAAAATGACTCGATATGAGCTTGGCCCATATCCCCTCTCCGCGAAAACCAGTGGATTACTCAACCATATAAGGCCTTGCTGCGGTGTTGTGACCTGCGGCGATGATGCAGGAATTCAGATGGAATCTCTCGCAGTCGGCCCGTGGCGAATGAGCCCGAATGTCCTCTCGTGGCCGCCGCCGCCGCCGCTGCAGCTTGAAATAGCACGTGGCCAGACTGCCAGTGGGAGGAGGGTTTGGGTTAACCCCCCACGGTCAGCAAGTACGTGCGGCATCAACGGCCAAGCCGCTCTCCGCGTCTGCAGAGAGCTCGCGCAGGCACCGCAGCTGCCCCATTGTTAGCTACCCGTTTGTGGCACCCTCTCACCTGCGAATGCTCGATCCTGTGGGGAGAAGGCGATGCGACTCGTTAATGCTGCTGTGTGTTGGAGAGGTGCTATGCATTGTGCGCACGCCGTGGCCTAGATTCGACTCGACAATCGCGGGGAAGCATTCCCCTCCTCGTCTGATGCTACTTTACTGCAATCAGATGCTATTCATCATCCCCAAACGCCTTCCCACTCGAATGTCCTCCCACATCCACACACACACATCCCAATTTGGAACCTCTTTGCAAGCAATTGGGCAGCAGGGCCTACACAGACACTTTCTTTGGCATGTATCAGTCAGGAGGAGTTGAGAGGGGGCTCTTCATTTCATTCCATTTTCTGGCCATCCATTACCGACATTCTTTCAGGGTCATTGGTGAGTGGGAGCTGATCGCAGCTGATTGTGGGCGAGAGGGTGAGGTACACCTTGGTTTCATCGTCGGGGTTCATTTTCCCCTATGGAGGAGTCCGAGTCCGCAATCAACGGCCATGTTTCTGAATTGCGGGAGGAAGCCTGAGTCCCGGGAGAAAAAGCACACAAATATGGCGAGCAGCGCTGAAGTTTTGGAGTCAGAGCTCCTGGTGTGACGCGCTAGGCCACGCCCCCTTTAAAAGCACACATCAATAAACAAAAATGGCATTTTGTGCAGGTGTAACTTTAGACTTTTAAAATCCTGTTTATTTCATTTATGTATTTACTGATGACATTCTTGTCTGTTTTTTTTTTACTATTTTATGATCAGTGCTATTTGATGTTTTCGGTGGGGTGCCAGAAAGGATTCTCGGCATCGTAATGAATATCGGCAGGGAAAATCCCTTTGTTAAAATAAGCCAAGGCAGCACTGTGTTTGGCCTCAGAATAGGAAGAGACAATTTCACGAGGGCCTAAATGCTTGTTGTTGTTGTTCACTTTAATCTTCCAAAATGACCTTATTTACCCGTTACTGTTGTTATTGCTCATGTTCTAGGAAGATGTGAGTTCATGTGTACAATTTTAGGTCGCTGACTCTTGGATGTGACTGTGGGGCTTCTGTACAAAGTGTCGCTCTGCTCTGGTTTTTTGCTTCCGTTTTCCTCTGATGATGTCTAAAGATTGCATGATTTAACTGTGGTGCAATCAGGCGAGGATATCGTTAATGGCCTACTTAGGTTAACATATGAACTTCGGAACGTATTAAGTGTAGTTGGTGGTGGACCAATTTTCTCCCCCTTTGTGCTCAACTCAAAGGCACCGTTATCGCTACCTTCACCAAGCACCCGCTTCTATTTCTGAGACTGACAAAATGTCACTCGGTGCCATTTGACAGCTCGCGCAGGTGAACAAGCGTTCGCAGACAGTGTCAGAGAAGGGCCGGACGTGACGTTCACTCGCCTCCTGTCGAACTGAGCGCGTGTGCCAGCACACCCGCTCAAATGACCCAAAACAGGAGAGCAAATGTGATTTTTGGAAATAGCCATGTGTGCGCGACCCTCAGCTGAACTCATTGTGGATTTGTACTGCTTTGCGCGCCATAATTAGTGTTCCACTGTGTGTAGAAAATGTTCATTTTACTCTTTGTAGGGTTGTAGTTCACCACTGCTTAGGAAAATAGCTACAACGATAAGCAAACATTCTGCCCATTTCCAGACAAACCAGCTTTGAAGATCCGCCGTCCATTTTTTTTTCCAACATGACAAATAGATGGACCATATATCCATTACTAACCCATTATGTACAGTATGTCTCTTTACAGCTCAAGGACATTGTAATCTCGAAGCTGCTACATGTCATCATCTTACTTACACAGGTACATTAATAGACGGCAGACAAAAAGACTGATGCCAAACTGTATTTCCAAGAAGTCAGAGCTGACTGAAATACAATACAACACAATACAATACAATACATGCTGATTTATATAGCGCTTTCACAACAGCGGCAGCTGTAACAAAGCGCTTAACAAAACAGTTAACATAAAGTAAAATAATAAACACAATACATAACATAAAACACGGACAGTCGTGCAGTCCGAACCACTTTTCCCCTCATACGCTTTGTTGTTTTAAAGCAGTTTGAGATGAAAGAGGAGATAATCAAAGTGTCCTTTCACCAGTGGATCAGAGACGTCATGCTCAAAATGTGCACACGTCGGCTACAAGCTAAGTTTCAAAGTCAACAAGACGCTGTAGCATCCATTGACGAAAAAAGAGATTGGTTCACTTCTCCTGTCCCACTTCTCCTGCAAATCCATTCCAATTCCAAGCGGTGACTCTCAGTTCCAAATACGCATCGGCGTATTACATCCACAAGTCTATTAATGTCGAGGCTGGCGTGGTGTTGCAACACCATTACATTTTTTTTTTTTTTGCTTTCAATGTTCGGACGTATTCTGCCATCCTGTCCTTTAAATGGTTTGAAAAGCACGCAGACAAACAAACTAAAACAAAATGATGTGATTGCTGTTTATTTCATATTTTTGCTTCAAAGATTGAATCTGAAATGAATTACACGATGGACGGCCCCGGTAGCCTAGTGGTTAGCACGTCTGCCTCACAGTACAGAGGTGTAGGGTTCGATTCCGGCTCCGGCCTCCCTGTGTGGAGTCGGCATATTCTCCCCGTGCCTCCGTGGGTTTTCTCCGGGTGCTCCGGTTTCCTCCCACATTCCAAAGACATGAATGGCAGGCTGATTGGGCACTCTAAATTGTCCCTAGGTGTGAGTGTGCGCGTGGATGGTTGTTCATCTCTGTGTGCCCTGTGATTGGCTGGCAACCGATTCAGGGTGTCCCCCGCCTACTGCCCGGAGACAGCTGGGATAGGCTCCGACACCCCCCGCAACCCTAGTGAGGATCAAGCGGTTCGGAAGATTAATGAATGAATGAATGAATGAATTACACGATGATGTAACGGTGCTACGCAGTCCTGTTTGTAATGACTTGCCTCAAACAAAATGACTCGCCGACTTGCTTTAACATCGAGGGTCGGACTGGAGTCTTTCATGCGTCTCCGTCCCATCTCTGTCATTTTCGTCCACGTTCCTGCTTTCGGTTGTGTCGCCGCTAAAGCACCGAGGCGTCGAATAATTGTTTGCGCTTGTAAATACCATTTGGCTTTGTCTTTGTGTGTACACTATAACGCCTCATCGAGAAACACCTTGACGTTCTTTTTACCCGAGAAAGGAGGATTGGCTTGATGTGAATGATACTTTCTAAACTAGAAAAAAAAAAAAAAAAAGCAAAGGGGCTTGCTTCCGGGCCCACCAAACAATTTCAGTCTTCAAAGCGGCATTAGCGGCTCCATTAAAATCCCGTCAGCCTTTTTTTCCCCCCCTTTATGGCAGCTTGAAGCATTTGCGCAAGAGAAGAAATCACTGTCATTCACATGCTAAGTGACTTTTGCAATCCTGTGGATATTGGAGGAAGGAAAGAACTACTCATTCATCGCTCTGCCCGGGAAAGAAGAAGAAGAAAAAAAGATGAGAGCAGCGTTTTTGAATATGCTCCTCCGAAAGCCATTATTTGTGGCGAACGCAACCCTCTCAATGCTTCCCGTGTCATGAAGCTTCAACCATGTACACGCCGGAGAGACTCCCAGATGTGATCCCAAAAAAGCAGCTGTTCCACGGCTTGGCTCGGAGCTCTGCAGGCTTATCATTCCGGCACATTAATCAATGAGGCAATTACACGTCTCTCCTCCACCGCGGGCCCCGCCGACAACAGGTTGCGCGTCGGCAGAGCTCAAGGTGCGAAAAGGTTGGCCCCGTCGCATCCATCAGCAGATGAATCACGAGAGTCCTCTCTCTCTCTCTCTTTTTTCGCAGGTCACAGACGGAGGCACCATCAAGCAGAAAATCTTCACCTACGACGCCATGTTCAATACCAACTACTCTCACATGGAGGACTACCGCAGGCGCGAGGACCTCGTGTACCAGTCAACTGTTCGGTGAGTCTTCCTCAACCTCGCGGGGTTGCTTCACTTTTGAGACAGAGACAGAAATCGAATCATCTGCTTGATGCCCAAAAAAGAAAAAAACTGAACTGGTTTAACTGAACCGAGGTCAAACTTTATGCGGAACGAGACATGTTCGAATGGGAAAAGCGTTTTGAGGGATATCCTTCATGCGCGGCGATGAAGTGAAAGCTGATGAAATGAAATAGACAATACAAACATATTATGGAATTGCTTTCTCGACCGACTTGAGCGTGTTGAAATAAAGTGGCCCTTTCATCCTTTCATTTTGGACACCCCTGATGTCAACACAAAGGAAGCCAAAACACCAGGTATGGTCGGACACACATTTGCTGACACAAATGCGCATTTTGGAGTCTTGTTCATTGCGAGGCGCTCGGTCAGTTTGACTTCAACCGACTCTCAACCCACCGGATGTGAGGCTGCATTCCGTGGACTCCAGTGAATACATTTGCATTAAAAAAAAAATAAGCGAGAATGAGCCATATAAGAAAGGGAGTTCACGTCAGGACCAGGTCCCGGTACCGATCGGCTTGCCAACCTGAAATTCCGTCAGTAATGAGGGCGTTGCGCTTGGGTAAACACTAATTAGCCACTCTGTTCAGGATAGAGGGTTCAGTCTTCAGGAATTAGCAAACAGCTGGCCCCCGTGTTCTCTTAGTGAGACTTAAATCCCTGTTAAGGTCCACACTGCATACTTATGAACAGATTTCGATGAAAGTCATTGCAAGTTGGAGGAAGACAAAGCGGGAGTGATCTCCTTGGAAACATCTTTCAGGCTGACATCTGCCTGGATGTCTTTGTCGTCTTGAGTTGCAGCCGCTTTGGGCCAATCGGGTCAACAAGGCGGAGGAAGCTCGGACCGTGCGTCGGACCGATGGCTTTGTTTGAATCCGGCACGCTTTTGGAACAATACCAGTCATCATTGTGTTTTCCATCTGCCATCCGGCTCGTGTTCACGTCGCTCTCGTCGTGCGTTGCCCCTGTTTATCTGACTTTGTACACCCTACTCCCCCCCCCCCCACCCCTACTCTTGTTTGGTGCGGCTGCCCAACTGAGGATGATTTATCTGGACAAGCCTACTATCCCTTTGGGAGGATAGCATCATTACAGCGGGAACACACGCACGCACGCACACACACACACACACACACACACACACACACACACACACACAATCACGACAAACTGGAAAGAAGTCGGATTTAAAAATGAACATGCAGATAGAAACTAGGCCGCGCTGACCTTTACTCACATTTTGATCAGCGGCCTGCGTGGTCAACTCGGGACAATCTCCTTCCGCGGCGTCTTGTACACAAGTAGTGATGATAATAAAAACAATTATTAGGCCCCCTAACCGCTGACCACTCTAAAATGCCGGTTAATTGCTGTTGTAAAATGTCTTTTGACCTCTTCGTACACAGAACCGGGGCTTAGTTTAGCATCGGCATTGGGCATTTCACTAAATATTGTTTTATCTAATCTGGAGGAAAACGAACAAAACAGGGAATGGATTGTTATCTTTTTAAAGACCCTGTGAAGTCAATTTAGAGATTTATGACTAATCAGGATGGAGTACTCACGTTATAAAGTGTTTTTCAGCTTTCCTGATTTTTTTTCTTCCACAGTGCCCAGTGACACACTTGAGCATCTAGCGTGTGGGAACGGGGCCCTCGAGGACCGGAATTTGAGTTTTCGATGGTCCGCCGGCATGGCTGCTTTAGAGAGGCTTTTTGTCGCCGCGATTGGGCGCATGACATGGAGAAAAAGCCGGTTTAAAGTCAGACATAACTGCCAGCGTGTGGACAGGGCAGAGTCTCACTTTAGAGCGCCTCGTTGTGAGTCTGTAGCGACACTGACTCTCGGTGAGCTTGTATTTCTTTCTTTTGAGAGCACTTGAGACCAAATTAATAGTGCACGGGTGATTGCTCACAACATACAAATTCATGAACATCATTACCACTCAAAATGCTGCTTTTGATTAAGCCGTGCCTGCAGATTGGAAATCAATCTCAATGTTTCATAAAGCAAAGGGCTTCCTCTAGAGTGGCCTTTTTTTCTGATTAAAAAAAAAAAAAAGAACAATAATGGAGGCCATTGTGGCTGCTCGACAGCGATGAAATAACTAAACGACTTCAGACGTGACACAGGTATGAACTTCATGCGACATGGCGCGCCGTCACTTTGCTCCGACAGCCACTACACAAAATCTTTCAAAGCGGGGAAAACCAGCTGTGGATTTGTTTCTCTCTGTTGAAGTGCCGAGGCCCCGATTAGTCCTTGCGAAAAAAAACATTACAGTGCTCGCGGGAAGCTGATGACACTCAAAGTGTGGAGGAGCTCTTGTGCTCAACCTCAAATTATGACACAGGAAGTCCGCGTGGCTCGTATAGGCGCGACGGACATCGCTTCCACAGCTTTTACGTGCTTGGTTTTACACGCCAAAGTGGCAATTTGAAAACGGCTCTTCGCCATTTGCGTTTGTTTATCCCCCGCAGGTGTACACCATTCTCTCTCCTCGAACAAATAACTCAGTGATAAAATACAACAAACTGTAGCCAACCAGGAAACTTGACATGCACTTTGGAAAAATGATTTCACCTCGCCAGAAGATGAGTTGCAGTGGACCGCATGAATGTTTGGCCAGAGCAGATGTCGGTACGCTTCTTGACCCTTTGAAATGCAAGTCCACCATGCGCTCGTCCATCCACTTTCTCACGTTCACGCCTCTGAGAGTAGAGGAAGAAGATGCTTTCGGAAAGCGGGAGGAAACCGTGGTACCGTGAGACAGAAAGAAAAAAAAAACCCTGCAAGCAAGAGTAAAAAAAAGCCGGATTTTAACCCCAGGCCTAAAGACACTGAGGCAGATGTGCAGACGCCTCCCCTAGGGGGGTCATTAAACTGATTCTCCCAATTTGTTGTGATTGTGGATACATGCATGTGTGCCGTTTGATTGAATTAGAATTTATGAGGCACCGACACATTTTTACAGCATTGGAAAACGTTGAGAATGTTTGTGTCCTCCGACAGACACCATATCAAAACCCAAAATATATCCCTCCGCCACCCCCATCTTTTTCTATTTGTCAAACATTTTGGAAAAAGCTCCAGGGAGCCACTAGGGCGGCGCTAATGAGCCAGAGCAACCCTAACCCGAACACTTTTTACGCGGTTGGACTTGGGCTGTGACTGTTTCACAAGATCATAGACTGAATTGGGTAGGCTACGGCTGCGATTGGTTCCCTTATAAGGGTTTTTTTTTTTCTCCCATCTCTACATTCATTCCCATTGTGTCAACGTGTATCTGAGCAGCGGGATTGAATTAGGATTCACAAGGCAAAGGAATCACTGGAAAGTCTGTATTATGATCCCCCCCCACACACACACACACCCCTCTTTCCAATAATTCCTCCTCTGTTTTATCACCGAGCACGTTCCCCTGCATTCATGCAGGATTTGAATCTGTGAATGTGCCGCTTAGGCTAGCAAACAAGAGAGCCGCGGCTTTGCGGGGAAGGAACAGAGAGGCAAGCTACATCAGCGCTTAGTCTAATCTAAGTAAAACCAATCACACATGCCTCAGTGCTCGCATTATCCTCACCGTTTTTGTTTTGTGTTTTTTTTTTGTTGTTTTTCCTTCTAGGATACACGAGCGATTACACACCTTCTCTTTGCATGCTTAAGCTAACCTGCTTTGGCTACTTTGACCTTTTGCCGGCCATAAAGCTTTGGGCCAGAAGGAATATCTGACGGCGTGCTTGTTATTTTGATGGAGGGATTGAGCGAAGGAGCGGCTTTCTTTCATGCTCCATTTAGTCGGTCCCACATGCTGGCATTAGCAAGCGGCCGAGGGCGTCGTGCGGACAGGCCTCCTAAACAAGGAAAAGAGCTTTCCGATAACAACCCCTGGGCGACAATCCATCCCCCTCTGCCGTGTTCTGGGCACGGTTGCCTCAGAAAAAAAAAAAGTGTGTTGATTCAATATTATCTTTTTGTACCTAGACGAACCCAAATATGGGCTCATTGAGATTGACGAGTTGAAGCTACTGCGTCTGTTATCCGGTTGAGTATGTGCTTTGGCAAAAGCCATACTCACAATGAGCATCATTTGTCTCTGGCTCGCCATATCCGTCCTGTCCAAACACTGCAAACTCATTCACTCTCTTTGCCTTCTTCACGTGAAGTGCAATATCTGCATGGCTTTCCTGTTTTGGGAACCGACTCTGCCTCCAGAGCCAAACCCAAAACACACCCTGTAAGTTTGTTTCAGTGAAGACCGCGCGTCATGTGACTGACAGGCGATCACTTCAGCATATACCGACGGGGAGTTGGGATGCACCTCGGCCTCTTTTTGGTCCGAGACAAGATAAGTGGTGTAGGAGATGGACAGGTGAATGGATAGGTTTCAGGAGCCCGCTGTGAATTGTTTCTATTACCGATTCAAACAACCGGTGGATGGATGGAAAGCGATTCCTTAGAACTCTTGTCGCTGTTTCTGAGATAAGAGTCTGACAGCTGGGGTTAGGGCACACTTAACTGTCTCTGAGTAGGTTTGTCTTTGGATTTGGGGCGTTAATAAACCTTAACAAGGGGGCTCTTGGAGCTTTCACCAAGTTCTGTCTTTGGGATAAAGTTTTGGGTTCGGACTCTTTTGAAGCCTCTGAGTTAAGAATTAGTCAAGTCAAGTCAACTGTATTTATAGAGCACTTTCAAACAGCCATCGCCGCATACAAAGTGCTGTACATGGAGCAATTTAACATATACAATAAACAGTAAAACAAATCGGTAATAAAGACGGTAGAAAGCACCAAACAGTAAAACCAAGAACAAATCTAAGTCATGCTGAGTCGAAAGCCAGAGAATACAAGTGAGTTTTGAGGAGGGTTTTGAAGATGGGCAGCGAGGAGGCTTGACGAATGTTCGGTGGGAGGTCATTCCAGAGAGAGGGACCAGCAACAGAAAAGGCTCGATCCCCTCTGAGCCTCAGCCTAGTTCTTGGTACTTCTAATAATGTCTGGTCCGCAGACCTGAGGCGCCGGGCAGGTGTGTAGGGGCGGATGAGCTCAGAGAGGTAAGGTGGCGCGAGATTATTTAGAGATTTGAAAACAAATAAGAGGATCTTGAAGATAACTCTAAAATGTATGGGGAGCCAGTGAAGGGATGCCAGAGTAGGAGTTATGTGCTCCCTCTTACGAGTACCAGTCAAGAGGCGAGCAGCGGCATTCTGGACCAGCTGAAGGCGCTTAATGGAGGACTGGCTGACTCCAAAGTAAAGGGTATTGCAGTAATTGAGCCGGGATGTGACAAAGGCATGAATTACTGTCTCAAAGTGTTCATGAAAGAGGAGAGCTTTTATTTTGGCCAGCTGTCTAAGGTGAAAGAAGCTGGATTTAACAACGGCACCAATTTGCCGATCAAGTTTGGAATCACTGTCCAGTTTGAGGCCCAAGTTTGAGACTGTTGACTTAAGATAAGGAGACAGGGGGCCCAAGTCTACAGGATGGGATGTACAAGGGCCACTGGGACCAAATAGTATCACCTCTGTAGTCTGAAGTGTTTGGAGTAGGAATGAGGATAAGTGTAGGTTTTCGGGTTAGAGGACACTTTTTAGTTGGTACTGAGATGAGCATGAGGTTTCCGAAGTTGGGGTAAGGCCACCTTGGTTACTGTCTCGGACTACGGGGTGGGGGGTTAATGGTCATGCTTCGACGCTCTTGAAACCCCGGCCCTAACTTTGTGTGTGCTGACACCAACCGCGTACGGCGAATTCACTTTACAGCTGAGTTACATCTGCACGTCCACGAACATGGAAAGAAGACAGGGAGTCTCATCCTCACTCCCGAAAATCATATACAGGACTGAAAACGTCATAGAACAATTGTGCAATATTTATCAAGAGCGTCAGGATTGATTCTCACCGACAAACACTGGTCGACTCTGTCACTGCAGTTGGAGTGTCCTTTCCTTCTGGCAGACGGTGCATATCCTGCCCTTGATGTTCTCCGTCTCTCTTTCTTTTCTTGTCTCGATTTGAATCCGCGAATGCCGCTGCAGTCGAGCGGGACTATGGAGACCAGCTTGGGCTTTGTGTGTAAAAACAAAAGCAACGGGCTACATCAGCGTTTACTAGGATGGAGCCAGCCAAGACAAAGCCAATTAGCTCCCCGCCGGGGAGGCTCACAGTGCTATGCTCATCATTTTATACTGTGGCGAGAGAGGAAAAAAAAGAAAGAGATTATTTTACACTTATCCCCCGAGGAAGAGGTTGATACAATCTCCTTTCCTGTCTCGAGGTGCTCACGCTTTTTTTTTAAATATATACTTTGCTTTTTCAAACATTTGTTCATCATTTCAATTCGTATTTGCTTTTGCCAAGTCTTCTTTTGACGATGGCGACGACTATCTCACTTTTGTTGTCTTAGCATGGAGAGATTGAGGCGTTGCTTTGTTAATGGAGGGATTTACAAGGTTAGGGAACGGACCAATGCATGGATGGTAGAAATTGATAGAGGTTGGAGACCAAGTCGTGTTAGCTGATCAGGGGACCACTAAGATTCAGCCGAGATCGAAAGGGCGATAGATTGCTCTCATTGATGACACCCTGCGCCTAATGATCGGAAATTTGGGGCCATTCGTGGAATTGGATATGCCCCCGTCCTGATTTCCGTTCTGCATCCCACTAACAGTACGGTCGAACCTCCTGACAACGTACCTCGAGGGACATCACGAATCTATCCTTCATAACGGTAGTTCGTCGAAACCGTGTCCAATAAAATGGCCAGAAGTAGAATACAGAAGGCACACTTGTCGATGTGAAAACATCAACATGTAAGACAGTCTAAACATGTCAATTACAAATACATGCATCTGAAGAAAAAAATGATTTTATTGGTCAGTGAACTCTTATCAGTCCATACAAAGGTTACAAAATCATTTTCCGAGGCTTTTTTTTTGAGCAAGGAGTTGAGTCCAAAATGTAGAAAAAATGGAACAGCCGTGAAACGAGTCATGATGGAGAAGACAGCCCGGTCCATCCCGTAATTCACCGTGCCAGTTCATGGGAACATCCATCCATCCATTTGTGTGTGTGTGTGTGTGTTTTTTTTTACTCCGCATATTGTGCTCATGGTTATGATGATGCTACAGCTACTAATCCCAGCTGTCATTGGGTGAGGGACGGATCAGAAAAAGTTTTTTTATTTTAATTTAACAAATTTAACAAAGTGTAATTGACTCACTCTTGATGATTGCTGTCCACGCAGGAATGAGAAGTAGAAGCCTGAAGGTGATAATTGTGATAGCACACGGCAGACATTGCGAAGGGACGACCGGCGCTCCGTACAAGTTTGGAATTAATCTGCTTGCAATTCATTCGCCGTCCTCTTGGACTCTGATGTTGTGTTTCGATCAGCGATTTCGGTCACTCACACCGAGGTGGGCTAATTAGCATTTGTTGGCCTTTGTTGGAAGTTGAGGGAGTGGACAATTTATCCGAAGATTGACAAGAAATAGGTCAAGGGAGCTCATTCTGCCGGGAGATACAGTAGACACACATCGCTCGAACTGTACGAAACAGCGGCCTCGCGCGGCAAACCGGAAAGCGCGTCGTTACCGGTCTATCCGTCCTTGAGCAACCGCGGGTGAGTCACCGCAGCGCTCAGCCGAGATAACATCGAGGGACTGTGGATGACATTGTCGGTATTGCGAAATATTTCTGTGCTGCGCAGGAGCTCGGAGAAGGTTTCTTTTTGGAATAGTCTTGGAGATGAAGATAATACGTGATAACTCTTGTCATTAATGAACGTGTTCATCTGTGATCCATGCTTGTTTTGTTGGTCATTTGATTAATGCGAGAAACACACATGTACTCAAAACTCCCTTGCAACATTCCCGTTTGAAAGGTCACGCAAGACAAGGAGTGAAGGCAAAAGTTTTCGTCAGCACATCTTGGACATGAGCCATTTGCACTGTTTAGCTGTGAAATTTCTGCTGCCGAATTGGCCCAAAAAGGCTTCATTGTCATGTTTTCGTGGACTGTGGATTGTATTTTGACCTTTGGCTCTGTTGCGTTTTGCCTCGAATATGTTTTCACAGGCTCCCGGAGGTTCGGATTTCGGACAACGGACCGTACGAATGCCACGTGGGCATCTACGACCGGGCAACCAGGGAGAAGGTCGTGCTGGCATCGGGGAATGTGTTCCTCACCGTCATGGGTGAGTTACTACCCTCCATCCTTTTCGGGTTCTGGGATCAGAGTTTTGGTATATTTATAGTTTGAAATATTACTTGTAAACATTTGCAGGGATGGCATCCATTTTTGGACTTGTAAATAGCGTGGTTTATTTTACACCGGGCCATTCCGTGTCCAGATTTTATTGATATGTGCTGTCTCTACGTGTAAAGTAATGCACGTGTCAAGTTGGGTGGCATTCGGTCTTGAGTGATGTCACTGTCGTGTTTTCTCTCCGTTTTGATTTCAAGACCGTGTGATTTGAACGAGCCAAAACAAGCCTGTTGGCTCTATTCACGTATCTCTCAAATGTTTTGACTACATTGTTTCATTCCCATCCATGAGCTAAACTAACGCTAATGCTAGCTTGAGCTTGTGCCTACCGGACCCAAGTTGGATGCCGGCTCTCCTCGTCAAAGTTGCAAGTGGCGGCCAAGGGTCTCCTCGCCGGGGCGTAAAGAATTGAACGACGCAGTCGCCGGGACGACCGGAGCATCGCCCGACTCGACTGGGTTCCTACGTTACCTCTCCGTTGGAGACGAAGACGAATGGCCTCTGGCATGGTGGCTAATTGCCGTCTAAACTGAAACAGAATTATTCATAACCTATTAGTGCGTCAAGTTCAATAGGGAGTCGAGGAGCGGAGGCAAGCAAGGAAGCAGAAAGAGCGAGGGAGAAGGAAAGAAACAAGGTTTAATTAATAGCAAGCAGTACACAGAGAGTATGTGAATTTTTTAAAGGGCTTCATAAATAAGAATTATCTTTTTAATGAATCCCCCTGCCAAGAATTGCAGTCATCCAATTTTAAAAGGCTAAACCCTGAACCGTTGCCCCCTTCTGCCGCAGTCCTTCACTGCCGACAGAGTCCCTTGCTTCATTTTTCCGAGCTTGACTCCACCAACGCCTTCTCCGCCTTAAATGAAATAAAATAAGTCACCTCACTGTCGTGCACGTTTGCACCTTAAGCCGTAACCATGACTACTGCGGTGTAGTAATATACAGGCCTTGAAATGTAAAGTAATTAACATTGTATTGGATTTTTTAAATATATTTTATATATTTCTTTAAAGCACCCCAGACAGTTCCAGCGACCTCGTTATGAACATCATTTTTCTACAATGCACTGTACGGCCATAAGTACCGCCAGCTATTACCCACTATTGCGGTGCACGAATACAAATGGACCACGGCAAGTCATTCATTGTTAAAGATCAAGCCCATGGATTCTTCTAGAACCCAACAAGCGCACGGGCGAGGAAGCACAGCAAAGTTCTGCCGCCATTCCCAATCACTTTTTTGTTTTATGACAACAATCACGCCTGACGGCAGTGATTGGGTTCAACGAGCATGTTTTACCCCTCCCCTGACTCCTTTGATCAGAGTTTGATCAACGCTAACATCCAAACGCCGGTGGGCGCCAAACAGGCGCGCCTGGAGAGTCTCAGTTGGCATGCAAATGAAGTCACCTGTTTGCAACATATTGCCATCTGCGAGTGCAACGGAGAAACACTTGCGGATATTTTTGAACCGAGATTTATTTCACAGGCTCTGAGTCACATCTTAGCTGGTTGGAAAAAAATGATGTGAAGTGAATTGCACAGATTTATTTCTAACTACTTTGAACAAGATTGTTGAAAATGTGTGAACGGGCAGACAAGGATGTAGTATGGAATTGTCGAGGTACATCATTGAACCGATGCGTCATTTTGGGGGTGTGGCTAAAACGTCTCAGAGTGATGCAGTTGGGTGACCACAAGAGTCCCCCCCCCCCATGACAGTATATGACATATTTGCAATATTTTGTGAGTGGCTAGCTTTAAGTGGCTAACTTTAGGTTAGGCTAGGCTAACTTAATCCTTTCATGCATGATTTATGATAACTTCCATCTGGATTTTTAGGGATTTTCGGTGGGGCGGGTTTCATTTATGTCGAAGAAAGTACCTTGGGAATATCTGCCCATTGTGTTGACCGCCGTGTCCCTGAAAGTCTGAAAAATGAGAGGAGATTCAACAAACATCGCTAAACCTTTTGTTTTGCTTCACTGAACACTCATTCAATGCCAAAAACGTTCTTTCATGTTTTTTTAAAGAATCCAGCCATTCAATTCCAGGTCTTTACGTGTTTAAAAATAAATAAAAATCAAATGGCTAGTTAACACGTCTGCCTCAAGGTACAGAGGTGCAGGAAGGTTCGACTCGGGGCCTTCCTGTGTGGAGTTTGCATGTTCACCCCATGCCTGCGTGGCTTTTCTCCGGGTAGTCCGGTTTCCTCCCACCTTCTAAAACCAAGCATGGCAGTCTAATGGAACACGCAAGCGTGTTCAAATTTTGACTCAGTCATGGCTGTAGGGTTCCCATCCTCGTTGTATGTAGCAACCCTTGCCCACGCGGTCTTAATTTTCGGACGATTGACGTTACAAAAGGACATTAATGTGGCATTTCAGTCTATTGCGATTCAATTACGTCGGGGTGAGAGTTCTGACCCATCACCAATCACATAAAATAGATATTTCATTGTGCGGACAGAGACTGTATCCATCTTGATGAAGCTAAGGTCATAATTTCAGGCTTTGAGGCTGAGAGGAATCAATATGTCTTTTGCCAGCGTTGGAGATTGGGTCATTATTTGTTATTACCCAAAGTGATTCCTACGCTACATTGCAAAGCTGACAAGGAAAGGTCATTTGTCATTTGCCTCCTTGCTCTTGATTTGACCTTGAGAACCCGAGGGGTCTTGTGTTGTCCGCTGACCGCTGCCTTTGGTCTCTTTAGGAAATTCTGTTCACAAACGCAGAGGAAAGAGAATCCTGCGCAATTTATCAGCACACCGAGACCAGCGCTACGGCGTGGAGAGGCTAATTACCTGCTCATCGCATAAAAGCAGGATTTGCTTGAATAATTGATGCTCAACTTTAATTAAGCGCTGCGAATATTTCTCTGCTTGTCTATAAATCGGTGGGATTAATGGCGCCGGAGCTAGCTTGGATGCAGAAGAGGCTGCGGCCGCGCTTTGATGGATTGCCGGCGAGGGAACGTGAACATGGCGGCCGCTATCGACCCAAAGACTGTGGCCTGATTTTTTAAAATTTATTTTAACGCCTTTTTCCAGTCCAGCTTCTTGTTCAAGGCTTTCCTGATATGATTTGTGATACAATTGTCACTTAGCCTATTTCTTACCTTTTTCTCAAAGGGTTCCGGCAGCGTTGAATCGCTTTGTACTTTGTACTTTGTACGCCGCACGCAGAAGGCAACGACGTGACACTTTGCGACAAGATGATGCAGCTTCAAGCGATGTGCCCTAATTTGATTTTTCTCTTGTCCTCCGGCAACCATTTGTCTCTATACTATCAACACCCCCCACCACTTGTTTGGTTGTTGTTGTTGTTGTTTATTTATTTATTTGTTTATTTTTAGAACCATCCGCCACTCTGTTTCATTCCAGCACTTGACATTCCGTTTAAACGACTGGCTAAAGTGACAGCGCCAATAAAACTGCTGGCTCAGAGCCCCGTGGAGGGAGGAAGCAAGAATGAGCAGATGAATTATTAAATGTTTGTCTTTGAGCTAAACCCTGGGGTGATGAGTGAGGCAGAAAATAAACAGCTCAAAAGCTTCCTGAAGGATTCTCCCACCCGACGCTGAGCTGGTAGACCGGGCATCTTTTTCTCTGATCAAGACTTTGTCAGACTTTGCAGTCCTGATTGTTCTTCTTTTATTATTCAACAAAACAAGAACCGAAAGCTTGATCGGCGCAACCTCTTTTGTGTGGTTTCGTCAAAATTGAGCGAGTGTCATTTCCAAATGTATGGCGCCTTGGAGTCATCAGTGAGGCATCCATGAGCTCCACCATGGCGGCTGCCTTTTGAGTCAGTCCGCTTACCCCTTTTCAGCATCGCGGACAGGCAACGAGCGGCGGGTGCTTGCATCATCCTCGTCAGCTTCTCTTCTGTTGCTTTTCTTCGAGGGAGAGTCCTCCATTTGCATCCGCAGAGCCGTTCATTTGTCAAGATTAGCCTAGAGTAGCCTTGTAAAATGTTCTCACCAAAATCGTTTGACAGTGGCTTTACCGTATTTTCCGCACTATAAGGCACACCGAAAGCCATTCAATTTTCTCAAAAGCCGACGTTATATCCAATATATATGGAGAAATATTCTGATTTCTTGGATGGAGTATTTTAAATGTTCTGTAAAGCGCTTTGTGAAAGCTGCAGCGGGTGTGAATGCTCTTGATCAATTAAGCTGCATTGTGTTGTATTGTATTGTATTCCCTTTGGTGTAGTGTTGAATTTAACACAATGGTGGCAAACTTCTGATGGGAGATTACTGCCTGGGTGGTGAGTCGCTTCAGATTTCCCAACGTAGCTAATTTAGCTGTCTCTTGCCACGTCTTCTCGTGATTTGTCTTCCTGACTCTCCTGGACAGATATCGCTCTGCCTCTCATTTGAACCTGCTACCCGATGGCATTTATCTTCAAGAGTTCGGAAGAGCGAGTGTGAGCCGTAGCAACGGACAAACTGCGGTGACTGCTTGTGACGTTGAGAGATATTTATAAAACACCTGTAGGGCAGCACGGCCGCAGTATGTTTCCTCGGCCTCGAGAGTGAGACAGAGCAGCGGTGCTGGAGCTTTGTGTCAGGAACATGTGTCATCTATCGCCCGTTCTTAATTTGCAGGGGATGACGGAAAACACACCGGGAGGGATTTTGGTGGGGGTTTTTTTTTTACACTTCATAACCACAGCAGCAACGGCTTTTGTCATTTTTGTAGTGTGGCTGAATGTCGTCGTCTCCAATGAGGTTTATACTACTGTAAGGTAATTGTTGATACCTTTAGATGTCATAAAGGGACCTGCCATCTCATTCCCCATTATTCCAACGGATAACATCACTTGTCCATTTCCTGGCTAATGCCTCGCATCATTCCATTTTTTTTTTTTTTTGCTTATCGAGGGTCATCTCACAGGGACTTTTGGAGGAAATGTCAAAATGGGGCCTCCAGAGCCACACCTGGACTTGAACGGACAGGACCCATGGAAGGTAGTCTCCAAGCGCCCACTTCAGAGATCTGTGGTCTCCCGAGCCAACTTTCAATCATGCGCCGCGGAGGTACGCTTATGAACATACTCTGCCAGCATCAACCTGGCACAGGAGTCATTCGTGGCAAATACATTTCTTCTTCTGCCACATCAAGCACGATCAGCACGCCTTAAAGGGAACGAGAGACGTTGCTTCGATCACGTCGCCTTTGTTTGTCGCACCCCTCACCCGCTGCCCCGTGTCTGCAAAAATATCAACACAAGGTCTAACACGCCTCGGTGTAGAGTTAGTCAGCTTGCCATGCTAGGTTTGCACTGGGCATGAAAATGGTTTTGTAAAAACACACGATCACAAATAACTCATATTAACAAAGAAGGAACTGTGCCGAAGACCACCTTGTTGACTGTGTTTCTTCCAGTGCACGTTCACTTGAGTGAGGGTGTGACTTTCGTCAAATGTTTGAAGATGTGAGGGAGTAGGGAACTGATACTACATTAAATCTTTCAAAACTGCGAACGTCACTTCAGCATTAAAAAAAAAAAAAATCTTCAGGACTTTTTTTTTTTTCTTGGACACCGTGCACGCTGAGTTTCCAGATCCAAAACATGCAAAAACATTGACAAACATTTCACATTTCAGACAGCTTGGCTGCCAGCATCTGGTGTTCTTGTCAGACGGTTGCTTTGAACACAGCAACACAGGAGAATTGAGTGCCAGGTGTTGAATTTCACTCACTTTCACACAGAAACCGTTAGGGTTCGGATACTACCGCAAGGTCAGGCTATTGCCAGGTAGATTTCAGTCCTCCCACGCTGTCGTTCTTGTCTCGCCATTCTGCGCTCTATCACATGGAAAAGTTGGAGGGCGTAAGGGGTGGGCAATAGAAATGACCAAGGTTGTCTTCAGCGCAAACTTGTTGGACCTACCCGGGAAAACTTTGAGCATATCAGCACTTTCTTTTTTTTTTTTTTGTTTGGTCAAAGAAACACAGTTAAAACACAGAAGACTACATCTTCAAAGTGTTCCCAGAGTCTTTTAACGCATCACTTTAAAATAACCTTGTCTTGTCTTTCATGATTCCTTTCATGGTTCCCTCGCTCATCCTGAGACGTGGATGTCTGATATGGAACACAACGGCTCCCCTGATGTCTCCTTTTTTGTTCTCTGCACACTGTGAAGTGGAAGCTAGCGTTCTCGTAGCACATCAACCCCCCCCCCTCACGCCCCGATCTCCCTTTTCGGATGTCTTCATCGCTTATTCCCCAACCAGGTCCCTCCTCCCCATCAAGGAAGGCCACAGAAGAAAAGCAGATTAAAGTCCCTTGACCATTTACCTCACGATTACCTTCGCTTGATACCTCGTCCCCCGTCGTCTTTCACAAGTTTGACAAAACTTATCAGACCGTCTTATCATTTTGCGCTTGTAACGGAAAAGCTTCAACCTCTTGAGGAGGTTGAGCGTTTTTTTAAGGGTTTTTTTTCTTAAATTTAATTAAACTTTCAAGAGACTAACTGAAGGGCAACTGTGACGTGAAGAATGTCAGCCAAAAAGTACGCGGAAGGATGAAAGCGGGCCCGTGTGTCTCGCCGAGGCTTTAATAGCATTTCTTACGTGATGATTTGATATATTTTTATCTTTTTCCCGCTGTCTGTTGAACTTTTTTTTTCTATAGTTATAACAAAACATGATATGAAATCACCTGTCTGCTGTTTATAGCCGGCTTTGAGATTAATTTTCAGCTGCTCGCGGTCAATCTTCTCGCCGCGCTCACTTATCAGTAGTTTTGATTCTGTCTCCCATTGAAGCAGGGATCTTAAAGCGGCAGCACATGGAAAAAAAAAAAAGTGAAATGGGACGATTAAAATGGCATTCTTGGTCTTGTTGAGTGGCGGTCATTCAGGGTTTCTTGTCTGAGTTCTTCAGGTCAATTTCTCAATCGCTCAATTGTCAGCCGGCAGGCAACTCCTTGAGCGATTCGGAACACTTGCAAGTTATTGGGAGCAAAAAGAGATCAGGATACCACACTTTTTTTTCCCACAATGTAAAATATTTACCCGTATGTCTTGATGACATCCATGATGGGAGGGAACGTACTGGCTTACGTGGTAAACGTATCGGCTCTTTGAGCATCTGGCACTCAAAGCAGCCCCTCGCACCATGGTCTGTCTCGGCTTACGTGATCGAAAATGCCAAAATGTCGCCATGTGTGGCCGCAGAGAACATCGTGTGAATGCGGCCTTGCGTGTTGCAGGTTTGATTCTGAAGTGATTTTGTAACCATGTCGGACTGTCATTATTATCATCCGGATTATGTTGATGTGGTCGCTCCGACACATAGACTGCAAGTCTGAAAACTCTCCAACTTCTCTGAAAGAGTTTATGTCACTGTGATCTTAGCTGTTGGAGATTGGACACTAATCTTGGACGCACAAAAGGATTTGGAGAGACGGCCCCAACGAATAAGTACAAACATACACAAACAGCCATTGGAAGAAGAAGTCGCTTTTGAAAGAAAATCTTAGCCAGGGTCCAACCGATTGTGAGTGCCAGCAGATATTTCTAAAGCTGAATAAAAAGCGGGAGCGGAGGAATGGAAAATGCTCAGAATTTTTCAGCGATAAATCTCATGAGTCAAAAGTCAACCAATTGGTTGAAAGCAAATACAGAAACAACTTCTTTGCAAATGAATTTAGCCTCAGGAAATTAGACATGCAATTCAATGAATAGAAGACATATTTTATCCACACACACACACACACACACACACACACACACACACACACACGTATGCATATACAAAGACACTTACCTAACTAACCCCTGTGGAAAAACTATGCATTGAGCTAGCAATCCCTCCCATATATAATATAATCCTATCTGCCCCATTTATAATACGCAAATACTGTATCAAAATGGTACTGTACTCTCCTCTTCTCTCACCTCCGTACCAGAACAGAGGATATCAGACGTTTAGTTATATAATGCAGTGAGCAATAGATGAGAGGGGGAAGTGCAGTTTCCTCAATTTGGGTTTCCACATCACAAGCAGCAGCTGCCTCATCGCTCTGCACACTCCAAAAGCACTTTTGCAGTCGAGACTGTTTATGGAAATGAAGCCTCGCCTACACTCTTGCGCCCTCATATTTGCCATACGCCGCCGCAATGTACGTGTGCATCGGCGGCACCGACGCCGCCGTACTGCGACCGACGCAACTTAATTGACTGCTGTGTCGACCCGACGAGCCCTCGCGGGGAACGACGCGGCACGCCGGGGAGCAATGCAGCGGGAGTTCAAAATCGCTAACAGCACATTGAAGGCGGCAAATGACAGTCACAGTGCTCATCGTACGAGAAAAGCCTTATCTAGCTCGACCAGTCATACCAAAACATTGACTCATAAATCCAGTCTACTTGAGTGAACTAGTCACGAGTCGGTATGCACAACTTCACCTTGTTTCTTTGTTTTTTTTCTTTGAAACTTATCCTCCTCTTTGCGTTTTCTATTCTTTCTCGAATGTCAAAAGATGACGCCCAAGCTCTAAGCGCAAAGAAGTAACCAATGTCAGTGGAGTATTGTGGAAGTGATACATCGACGGACGTGCTAACCAGTCGACCGCCGTGGCGCCCTAACACAAACATTACAAAATAAATCAGTAGTAGCACACCGTATAATTAGTAGTGAGGCAGTGAATACCAATGAACTCGAAACACAAATTAGATGAAGTGAAAAATCCAGCGCCGTTTATCATCCGAGCAGCGGCAGGCACTGAATTGCTATAAAATGAACAATGCAATAAATATACAATAATAACCAAATAAATCAACGCTATCCAATTTAGCAAGTTACCAAGAGGCAGATACTGACAATAAATTAGAAGATAAAACTAAGACAATCGAGTGATATTTTTAAAAATTCTGCGCAATTCTGCGCATTCATTCTGTGCATATTCAAGATAAATCAATTCTTAAAACCAACAGATATAACGTGTAACTCGCTGAC
The DNA here is from genome assembly GCA_026261675.1 of Hippocampus mohnikei. Classification (NCBI taxonomy): domain Eukaryota; kingdom Metazoa; phylum Chordata; class Actinopteri; order Syngnathiformes; family Syngnathidae; genus Hippocampus; species Hippocampus mohnikei. The sequence continues at coordinate 14,236,555 of JAKGUB010000334.1, read as the reverse complement.
AGTGTGAGGGTGAATCTTTGTCTGTCTCCATGTGTTCCCTGCGATTCACGGGCGACCAATCCAGAGTGCACTGCCTCCTTTTTGCCCAAGTTCTGCCGGGATAGGCTGCAGCTGGTCTTCACAGCCCTGAACAGATTCAGCAGTAATAGAATATCAATAAAGTCGTACAATACAAACAAAAAGCAGTGGGCTGAGATGTGAACCTTGGGGAACACCATTACATTAAATAGTATTCAAAGTCAAGACACAGATTGCTTAAAAATCATTTGCGTGGAAGACAGAACAATAGGTCGTGGTGATGTTCCAGCAGCTCTGCTTTGTAACCGTTTGGACAATAACACCCAGTGGAGAGATTTTATTTTTACATATTTACGGAAGAATGTGCAGAGTGTAAAGCGAGAGCGGGTGCATCGGTATACAGTATGCAGCTTCATGTGTGCCAAAGTCAATATGTTTGTCAGATTGCCCCCAACCACGGTAACCGTGCTCTGTCAATGATTCCTTATTTTCCGTATAATGAACTTTCTCTCTTTCCCTGCGTGCTGGCTGCCCGCCCGCTGCCTGTGACTTTGCCCCGGAGCACAGTCACACGTTTTCCTATCTTATTGTAACTGAATGTCTGTGGAATCGAAACGAACGCGCAACCCAACTCACAATTAGAGCTCAGCTATTTCAATCACAGTTTTTAAATGCTTTTTATTCCTTTTTTTTTTTTTGCTTTGGCACGCCGCCTTCATGAAGATGAAGGCACTGTCACATTTGCTAGCTCACGCAAAATGAGGCTTCGACGGCCATTTCTTTTCATCACATCATTTAGCGGACGCTTTGTCCAAATCCGTTGACAATAACACCTTTCGCCTCGCCCATAATTTCCTATTACGGACTCTGCGCTGACAACTCATGCATACGTTGTCCTCTGAAGTTTCACAGGTCCTCCCAGAAAACAAACGGCCACTGCCGGCACTGAATCAAATATAAGTGACTCCAAAACACTGACGTCTTCATACTGGACGCCCCAAATGCGTCACTCACTGGGGCGGTGTCTTATTCACAGCTCAACAATCAGGAAAACTGAGACGGTCAAAATAAAAAAAAAAATAAACACTTTGATGTGAACTCTCCTCAATTCAGTACTACATAGTTCTCAGCGTTTGCAAATGTGCATTCTGTATTTTCACTTTAGGTGACTTCAAAGTGTCTTTCGGTGTAAATATATTTTCCCGCAGCAAATCGATTCGGAAACCTTCAAAATTGCTATTCTAATAATGTCTGCTCGGGCTCATAAATCCATGCTGTTGCGCGGGAGTTTAAGTGTTTGGGTGGCTGGAAGCCACGCCTCCTCGGCACCAGGAGGAATTGCCAATAAATCCTCACCGTGGGAACAAAACGCTCAATTTCCCAGTGATGACAAACTACACCCCTGATTTGCATTCACACGTCTGTCAGGGAAATGGAGAAGTGTGCTTTCACATGGAAATGTGCTCAGACGAATAATCAACTTACAGATTGCATTCACTTGCCCCGCTTTGTTATTTTTTATTTTATTTTTTTGCATTGATTACCACATGTCACTCAGGTCCTTGAAACAAAAAACAAAAACAAAAAAAAAAATCACAGCCCGTCTAACTAACCACAAGTCTTAAATGTAATCGTCGCTGCAATACTTGAACATTTAAAGTAGTTGATTAAAAAGTCTGCGCTGGGAATGGAAATGATTTTTCCTGTGTTGGGCGTTCTGTGTTGTGAACTGACGGGACAGCAGACTCGCTCATGCTAATGTTTCCCAAGCTTTTTGACAGATGGCACGTTGGATTTTATACGCTGTATGCTTTACTTTATTAGCCCGTCTCCTTACAACCAAGACCCTTAAACGTGACATTTACTAGCACTGTACCATTATGCATCATTTTCCTTTCACTAAATTGTTATGGTCACGGCTATGTCGTAAGTGGCGGTGAGAGTGACCTACTGTGTGCCAAACGGTGGGTCACATTAAATTTAATGCCACTAAAATGTTAAAATCAAGGTGACGAGTCAAGACGTACCGCGTGCCAAGCGGCGAGCTTGCATTCAGCTCTCTTGCTCTTGCGTGTTGTTTACATTCGAATACGCGTTTCAGGTTGTCCAGTGTGGACAAGTGGAAACAATTGTAAGACTTTAGAAATGGCATGAACAATCGATAACTGTTGATATTGATGCAAGGATATGCTGGCCTTTGAAACGAAGCTCAATCCTTTTTTTTCATGTGTCTATTCAATAGTTGCTTAGGGGGTAGGTAACGGTGTAGACAGTATGAAATGTTTAAAATTGCCTTTATGAAGACAAAAGGTCCCGCATGTACAAAAATAAATGCCTCAATGACTCTTCAGAACTTTCAAGACCAACTCTGGTTAAATTTGGAGAAGTATTACTTACCGTATTTTCCGCACGATCGGGCGCTTCCGCACGTTCAATGAACGGCCTATTTTAAAACTGTTTTCATATATAGAGCGCAGCACGTTAAAAGTTGCACAGAATAGAAGCCACAATAGAGGCTGCGGTTGCATTATGCATCCACTGGATGAAGCTACATTAAAGTAAATAGAATACAATACAGCTTTATTTATATCGAGCTTTCGCAGCCGCTGCAACTCCAACAAAGCGCTTTACAGAACATTTAAAATATTACATCCAAGAAATGAGATTATTACTCCATATAGCACGTGTATGGGATTATAACGCGCACTGTCAGCTTTTGAGAAAATTGTATATATGTAGCTGCACCTTATAGTGCGGAAAATACGGTCCTACTTTCCTGTTAGCAGGATCTTGTAGCATCCTAGCCTGTTACAGAAAGAGCAGGGTCGGTTTCATTCACCATTGAATGTTTGCTATATTTGAGTCTGTCAACATACCGTACACGAACACATGCTTGAAGAGCAATAAAACCACTCGCGTGCATCATTGACGCTCTGCCATTCAACGTAAAGCAACATCGTTGACATTCATGTATGACAACTTCTCATGTTCTTTTTTTCCCCTGACCTCAATTTTTCTCTGCACTCTGCTTGACATGATTGCGTGGTAGCTTGTTATGTACAAAGCGTACAGACGGCACAGGAAATTGTCTAACCGGCCTTTCGTGGAAAAAAGCAGTCCAACAAAAGACATGATGGCTCTTGTCCTCATTTGACATGACATGGCGGACACATGGCGGACCTTTTTTTTTTTTCCAAGGTCACTTTTGTCAGTGGAACGTACCTTTTGAGTTCGTTTTAAAGCATCAGTCCGATGACCCGCATCACCCTTTTGCAAACCAGATGGAATTTCTAACCATTCGCCGATTGAGTCTCGCCAAGCTGCCTTTGTCAAAGAGTCATTTGGTCAGAAGAGAAATTGAAAAGAAATGGAGTCGCTTTAATTCGCTGAATGTCAGCAAAAAAAAAAGTGTGGACCCTGGTGACATGGGTTGCCAATAACTAATGGGACGATGAGTCTCCCGAAGAACATTTTTGGTGCGGGAAGAGCTGTTTTGGTTGATTTCTAACCACGCAGCCACGTAGTTTGGCAAAACCAATGCCAATTCATTCAAGAAGGTTTCCCGACCGGGGAGGCTTCATTGCGAAACTATTCCCATGTCTCGTGTAACAACTGCTCAGATGACATTCGGCATAACCTGATTGCCTTTATCTATCGGCGTCGTATAATCTCACATGTCTTTCCATGCCTTTCTTTGAAAGAAGTTGCAAAACAACGTCTCCATATAGGAGCACACCTTGACATGAAATATTATGAATTATAAGTGATGTCTCATACTTTCGTTTTCTGGATAAATCCATCTCATCCAACTTCCCACGACGTTAATCAACTGTAATTAGCCCCCGTTTATCTCCAAGTGCTTTGCTGAAAAGCCATCAAAAACAGGCGACACTAAAGCGTCGTCTAGCACTCGTGACTGAACGGGTGGGAGAGTTCGGACTAAGGGAGAAGCGCTGCAGTATGTTTCAAGTCATTTTGAGAGGCCCAGTTTGTTCCAAAAATGGAATGTCGGGCGAATGCAGTTGCACCACAATTCCGTCTCTTTTGACCGGTCATAATAGGATACAATTTAGGTTGCGTTGAAAAGTCAACATTATAATCTAACGTTGGGTTTTTATTGTATTCATTGTTCAAATGTAAGGTAATAATAACATTCATAATTTAAGGTACAAGGTAAATACACTATGGTGGCCCGAGAGTGCAAATCACAAACACAAAAAACAAGCAGAAGAAAAATTAAAATAAAAATGACAAAACACTTTACAAAAGACTAAAAAAAAACAGATGCAATTAAAAAATTACAAAATTAAAAGAAAACAAGCACACAAGAAAAAAGTAATCGCAAACTTGATAAAATATAAGTGAGTAATTTTAACGCACCATTTTTTTTTTCAGTGTATGAGGTGCCAAGAAGGTTTCGGGGCTCGTTTCAGTGACCCCGAGACTCCAAATATCATCAGCAAAAACATGCACTTGCAAAACATGGCATGTTGAAACCCCTCAAAATACGACTGATTGGCCAGAAGACTCGTTTAATTCTAAATAGCAATTCCAAGGAGTATTTTAACAGTATTTTTTGAAAGAGCATTCGGTCATTTCATCGGTGCCGCAGCCAGGCACAAAAGCAAGCCTATGTGGCTATTTTGTAGCGCGCACTCATCCAAAACATCATCACCACATGATGAGAACCTGTTTTGAGTCACCGAGTCATTTTATGGTGAGTGGGGCGGCGGTTTGAAGGCGGCGCATTGTTGGCCATTCACACATCAGCCGAGTAATTTATGTTCTCTTAAGTGTGACACAGTAGAACAGCGACTTGAGGACAAGACTGCATCGCGGCACCGCTCGCTCTCCTTTTGCGTTCAGCGGAACGCCGCAAGATAAAATTAGCACTGATGGTTGTGAGCGGCACTCGGTCGCGTGAAAAGCTTTTTGCACACTTGAACACAGCAGGAAATAGAGTCATTAGTGGTGGTTATCGCCATTTTCGACCAGTCCAATGCATTTTAATCCGACACTGCAAACAAAAAACCTTCTTGGGAGAAGAGCATTTGCTTTTTGTTTCTTCATCTAGTGTCTTTCAAGATGCTTCTCGCACAGTTACTGGAGGTACTTCAAAGACAAGATGCTGCACCAGCCCAGTGAATAAATGATAAACAACATCCGAGGGGATTTAGCATTAGCGTTAGCATGTTTCATCATTATTGCAATGTGGACCTGCGATGCGTTTGGAATCAAATTTCACCGCCGTCCAATCAAAGGCTTCACAATGGAACCTGTAAAGCTCCAACATGCTGGCCGAACTTCCTGTTTCTATTCTTTTTTATTGTGTGTGACTGGACTGATGTATTTTTTAATTACCAAAACGGCACAAAATTCCACTACATCAAAGGTAATTCGACCTTAGAGGTCACTCTGCATCGATATCTGCTGAGTGGCCACTCGATTAAATGAGCAAGTGGCAGCTTTCGGCAAGCAGTCTGGACGAAGATGGACGGGTGAACAGCTTCGGTTGCGGGGGGCAACTGCGTCTCCAGATGTCTCCAATATCCCAAAAAAAGCTTTCTACATTTGTCGCTAATCACTTTTTGGGGCAAAAACATTCATGAGAGTGGTTGGAATAGATACTTAAGAGTCAATATTGAATAACGGCTCCTTTACAACATTCATCTTCGTCATCAGGACAAAGCTGCCATTTATTAAGACACCTGGGAAGTGTTACCATTTGTGAAAAAATGCATACTGGGATTTTTTTTTGAACATGTATTTTTGCATCTTATTTTTCATTGATATGCACACTGCAGCGTATCGTTACTCTGGTGACAACACTTGATGCCTGTGACACCTGCACACTCCTCAAGAAGCGGAAACAAGCAATGTTTATGATGTGTGACCAGTGTGTGCGCACGCAGGGAATATCCTATTTGCAGAAGCCCAAATCCCACCGCTGCTGCCTGGAATGACCTTGAAAATTCAGCTTGAAGGAAAACATGAAAAATGAGACCTGACGTGGATGCCCATGGAACACAATCTTCTCTTCACATATATTCTTAAGCGGCTGTCATTGAAAACCACTTAAAATTTCCCCTCGGACTTTCTTTACTGTATTGAATACACAAAATTGGTGTCTTAATGAAAAATCACCCCCCAAAAAAATCCTCCATGAATCGTCTCCAGTTGTTCCAAAATGCTGCTGCTCGCCTCTTGACGGGTACTCGTAAGAGGGAGATTATAACTCCTACTCTAGCATCCCTTCACTGGCATCCCTTCACATTTTAGCGTTCTTTTCAAGATCCTATTATTTGTTTTCAAATCTTGAAATGACCTCGCCCCACCTTACTCTTTGGTCTCCTCTGCCCCGACCCGGTGCTTCAGGTCTGCGGACCAGACACTATTAGAGGTCCCAAGGAGTAAGTGGAGGCTTAGGTTGGGGTCGAGCCCTTTCCGTTGCCGCTCCTTCTCGCTTCTGTTTTCAAGTGGACGAAAAATACAGTTGAGTTGAGAATGACTCACCATCTACGTACTTCTGGATTTAATTGTATGAGATAAGTATTTCCATTTTTGCTAATGCTAATGAGCTAATTATGTTTTCCATTATCAACGTCATTTTGGAGTATGAATAAAAAATACAGCAACTAAAATATTTTCTCCATTTGTGTTTGTTATCACTTCCTCATCTACAACCTTTGTGTGCCCGCTTGAAATATGAATGTTTGATGTGGATTCTCCACTCGCAGATGTGCTGTTGCGAAGTAGGCAATCGTTTTTTTCAAGCCTGGTGTCATTTTGCCACCTCAGCCTCAAAATTAGGGCATTTTAAAAATTGAATACGAAATTTTACATGTGCAGCCAAGCCTTGCTGACACTCTTAGGCAAACATTTGTCACAGGTGCCCCCAAGCCATATTGGGACCCTAAACTGTGTACTGTAGGTTGACTTGGCTGCCAAGTAGGTGGCAGCACCGTGGGGGTGGGGTGGGGGTGTGGGGGGTGCTTGGAGGGGCTTGAGTGTGTTTTGGAGGGGAGCAAAGGTAAACAGGCCAAACAGGAACAGATTGCTAACCCTAAACCCTGCGTCCTTGGGCAAAAACAAATGGACTTAAGGGATGAGGGTGCCAGCCACAGCATAATTAATGCCGGGCAGGATCCAGGGTGAGTCCCATCTGCTCACATGGAGGCAGTGAAAGAAAGAAACAAATCTCTTTTTTTTGTCAGGGTGTCAGCCTTCAATCTGTACTGCCCCTCCTTGCCTTCATTGCAAAAAGGTTGGGTACTCAAGTGACATAACCTGACTCAGACTTGAATGACTTTAACTCTTTCCGAACGTGGGACTTGCTTTGCTAAAATTAATGAAAGACTCGACTTTCAGACTTGAACCCCCACACACAACGTTTTGCAGTAACGAAAGTAGGACTTTAAAATGTACTTTATAAAACCCCACAGTAATAACATGCTTAAATAGAATGTCAATAAATTAAAACAGTGTGCATCTTATGTCATTGTGCATCCCTTTCTGGCCATGAGGAGCGCAATATAATTTATACATACATGGAGATATACAAAAAGAAAATGGTCAGAACTGCTCAGTAAGCCACAGTAATATACCTTTTTTTTTCGTGCATAAGAAAAATAATAGATGCCTGTATCTTTATATTGTCTGTCTACATGTGTTACTACCCTGTTTTTGTTTCTTGGATGGTTATAACAAGTGATGGACAACTGAAGCTTCATGAAGCACTTGTGATAGTTTTTGACCCCTATAGGTGGTGCTCTTGGCTTAACGATACAGTGGAATTTAAATACATTTCCATTGCACTAACCTTTAAATTTAAACCAAGAACACCATCTAGAGAAGTTAAAAAAAATGTCTCACAAGTGTTTCATGAAGCCTCATTTTCCCATCATGAGTCGTAACACCTCAATATCAATTCTTGTTTATTCTAGCCCATCTATGGCGCTTTAATTGTGTGTTAGCATTAAGATGGACCCTCGTATGAAGTGAAGTTAAATGGCTTTTTTCAATACACAATGCGTAGTTGTATTCAGTTTGACAGTAGACATCGACTGAGTGTCAAGAAACTGCTCAAGTCAAGCACTTTGCTTTTTTTGAAAAAACGTCATGGTCATACACCGACATAAAGGAACACAAGCCCCCTCCCCACTATCGCAGTCCGAACCAGCACATTTGCAGCCCAGCGCACGACATTGGTGCACGCAGGTGGTGCAAGTGTCCTAATATGACGTCCACTTGAGGGAGGCGCGGCAGCTGCCGTCGCTCAGTGACGCCTCAGCGACGCCATATGCTCTCCCACATGAACACGCCGGCACATTTCTTCAAGAGATAAATCCAAATCGCACGAGTGCGACCCTCATAAGCTCGCTTGAATTCCACGGCCGTGATTAACAGCCAAACGAGCTGCGCGCAACGCAGTCGTTGTGCTGCAAGCTTGTGTGCCTGCGCCCGTTTGGACCACCGTCATGGCCTCGCAGACAGCTTCAAGAGACGCTGTGGTGGTTTCTGAATTTGGCAACGACTCGAAATTATAAAGCAGGTTGATCCATGTTGGATTGAAATTAAGATGCCCCAAAACATGACGAACAGTTGATATTTAATACAATACAGTGGTTCAATTGCAAATGTTGACAAACAGAAAATAATCAGAGCGCGGTGAACTACCACCCATTCGCTATTCATAAACTCAGCCATTTGCATGCAAATCGCCACATTTTAAATTCTCTTTCTGTAACGCTTTGAGATGCCTCAAGATGGTGCCAAAATCCCCGGCTAAGAGGAAAGTGGTAATTGCTGTCAAGGAAGTATGATTCGGAGAGACATCTCAAATGTTCCATACGTGTGTATTTGGCGATCATAGTTTGTGGTATTTTTCTGGTTTCAACTGCTCACAGTAACATTTCTTAGAAGGTACGCTCACTTGTGCTTTCCTACTGTTTGTAATGTAATGAATTACAATCGCTGGCAACTTTCGTTGCATGAATGCAGTTGGGGTTTTTTAAGTCCAGTTGAAATGTTGCTAATTCATCCATCCATCCGTTTTCCGATCCGCTTTATCCTCATAAGGGTCGCGGCTCCATCCTAGCTGTCTTCGGGCAGCAGGCGGGGGACACCCTGAACTGATTGCCAGCCAAGCGCAGGGCACACAGAGACAAACAACCATCCGCGCTCACACTCACACCTCGGGGCAATTTTCACAATTCAATCAGCCTGCTACGCATGTTTTTGGAATGTGGGAGGAAACCGGAGTACCCGGAGAAAACCCACGCAGGCCCGGGGAGAATATGCAAACTCCACCCAGGAATGCCGGAGACGGGGTCGAATCCACGACCTCGGCACTGCGAGGTTGACGCATTAACCACTGGGCCACCGGGCCGCCCATTGCAAATTCAGTCCCAAAAAAACGCACCTTCAAATTCCGCCTTGCAACAAGTGATAATAATCAGTTACGATCTTATTTCCCGTTTCTGTCACTGAGCTCAAATGTGATTTCAGCTGTCCGTGATGACATTAGAACTGTTTGATGTATGTGCTGTTCACGTGGCCTTTGTCTCATCTGTTGAGAGATGTTGCCTGGTACATCTCGTGTGTTGGTGGTCCTCCAATTGCTATTTAAGACCAACGGGAGACGACTTCTTCTTGCGTGGGATCTATTCGGGACGGGGTCCCTTGACTTCGATTGTATTTCGGGCTTCCAAATGTCAATCCGCCCTGCCAAAAAAGGCTCTTGGCTGCAGTTTTATGTTTTGCTCCGATTAACCGGATTTGGAGCACAACCACACATTGAGCATTCCTCAGTCGAGTTTCTAACAAGCATGTCGTCGACCGTTGGGGAGCAGGCTCATGTAGATGCCCTGCGGCTGCCCGTCGGAACTTGCCTCGCATTCCTCCGGCCTCGGAGAATCGGCGGGATTGTATGACTGGCTCAGGACTGAAGCAATTAACTTTGAATGGATAAGAGTCAATTAATTTGACAATTTGAATTTCTAATTGCTTAATGTGCAGTAATACGTAGTTCTGTTTCCACCGGTCACGCTCGATCTCTTATTTATGTCTTTGTGTCTGCAATTGGCATTTGCCAGAGGAAAATTTTTTTTCCAAAGTTTCCAATTGCCCTCCAACCTTTGATGAGTGGATGTTTGAACCACAAAGAAGGACAAATTGGCTTTTGCATGTCGCCGCGGAGGCAGAGGCGGTGTTGTGACTGAAGGACGCCAAACGCTCTCGAGCTCCGTTGTCTCTTAGCGTTAGCATCTCCGAGCCGGGCAGGTAATGGCATCCGCGGCGAACTGTTGCCGGGTGCGGACGTGTCCCCTGACGAGCGGAGCTGAAGGTACTCGTCCAGCGGACCGCTTCATTGCAAGCGAGGCTATTGCGTCTTCAGTCGTGCACTGTGGCTAAAATGTACTGAGTGACATTTTCTCTCGGCTTGGTGAAAATCTGAAATAATTGAAACAGCCACTTTGAACGAAGCCCCAGAGACGTGGACTGGAGGCCAAAGTTTTCCTACCAGGGGATGTTGGGAGTGTTTCTCGCTAGTCCAGCTGTCTCTGGGGCTTTAAATCCCTTAATTATGAGGCTGGAGGAAGTGCTCTCGGTGGAGCAATAAATGTTCTCTTGTTCTGCACATTCCCCAATCCCATTTGCCACGTCCTTCCCCACCCGGCGCCCCCACCCTCTCTTTTCATGCCGATTGATGTCTTGGTAAACGACGGGAGGGACGAAGAAGAGGTGAAACGAGTCATGGAAGGGCGTGATTGTGATGGATGCGAGGGGCTTGGCAAAAGGAAGGCGGCGGCGGCGCGCACAGGCATCAAGTGTCCCACGGAACCGTTTGAAAGCCGACAGTGGCTCAAATGTTACGAACTGTCAACGTCAAATGTTAACGTTTGCGCCCCCAACTGGGCACACGGGTGCAGAGGATTCCCTTGACACGACGTTGCGGGTAATCGACAGCGACACGCGCCCAAAACGGTTCCTGGCACGCGCCTTCCGAAAGTAAGACGATCATGACAAAGAGCAAGTTTCCCCGGTGTGTCTATGAACAAGATGCAGATAAGATAGAGCGCCCACTTTGTTCTTTTAATGACCTCGTTCGTCCCCACAGTAGCAGTCAGTCCTACACGATAGAACGCTAAATAGTGAGACGGATATCAACTATTTGGTTGCCATTCCGTTTAGGATCAAAAGAAGCCACTTTCTGCTGAGATGCCTTTCTCGAGTGGATTGCCCACATTTTTGGCCGTGCACAGCTTTGTTGTTTTCACAGATTTTCTTCAGGGCAGCCATTTTGACATTGCAAAGAAATTTGGGACATACAGTTAGCAGCAAGAAAAACAAACGAGCGTTATGGTTTTGAATTAGGGTTTGATGACTGTATTATGGTTCAAATCAAGGTTTCAAGCCAGGTGTTGGTTTAGGTTTTGGGTTTTGACTTTGAAGGCAAGATTAAGTTCGTTTTCAAGACAGCCCGGCCCGGAGGCGACTGGTTAGCACGCCTGCCTCACAGTACAGAGGTGTAGGGTTCGATTCCGGCTCCGGCCTCCCTGTGTGGAGTCAGCATATTCTCCCCGTGCCTGCGTGGGTTTTCTCCAGGTACTCCGGTTTCCTCCCACATTCCAAAAAAAAACATGCATGGCAGGCTGATTGAACGCCCTAAATTTTCCCTTGGTGTGAGTGTGAGCGCGAATGGTTGTTCGTCTCTGTGTGCCCTTTGAATGGCAGGCAACCGGTTCAGGGTGTCCCCGGCTGGTATAGGCTCCAGCACGCCTGGGACCCTAAGTGGATTAGAAAATGGACGGATGAATGGTTTTCAGGCAGCAATTCGGGTTTGGAACCTGCCTCTGAGATCCAAACTAGGGTGTCGGCCAGGGTTACATTCGTGGCAATGATCTCCATCTCTTGACGAGTGAAAGAATACCTGCAGCCTTGTCATTTCTCTGAAGGGGACATGCAATACAATACATGTTGAATGTACCCCGAAGGACAAAAATGAAGTCGTTGCTGTATTTTTTGTTTCTGAAGGGAAAGGTCTTTTGCAGTGACATTTTCACAGAGAGATCTGAATAAATTCCATTTTGAAGCCAACATAGAGGACAAATGAATGTCACATCCACACACAAGAGCTCACCTGACGCGCGTCAGTCAATATGATTAATAATTCCCGGCAAAATAGCAAAAGCCAACGCGATCGGAATTCCAGCCGAGATGGTTCCGTCTCGGCGCCGCCAGCCTCTTTCATTATGTAAGGAGGAGAAGGCGAGACGCCCGAGTTAGAATTTTCAAATCGGTGCTTCCATCTATTGCATCTTTAAAGAAAGCTGTGGATTGATATGATTTTTTTTCCCAAAAAGTTTCTCTGCCTTTGAAATGTTCCTTTCTCTGAGAAGTTTTCATTCTGTTGTGCACACCAGGCCGAACATTTTTGTTGCCTTTTGACTCGAGTGCGCAACCTGCCGAGAAATGGACCGCAGCTGAAGTCGGCAACCGGTCAATTTGGACGGCTGAAGGAGGGACGCACACGAGCGTGGCAAAGCATTTTTATAAATTCTGCCGGCCCTCGTCGGCTTCACGTGGCGGGAAACAAGAGTGTGCTCCGATCAATTATTTATCCCCGCAGTTTGTGCAGCGAGAAGTCAAGAGCGCTGATTGTAGAGGCTCGCTGGCAAAGGTACTTGTCAGGGGATTAGGAACGCTTATCCGGCTGGCGAAGGCTTTAATTTGAGAGTTAGTGTTGTTATTATTAATATGTGAATATTCAATTCAAGAGGGAAAGTCGTCCCTCGACATGATGAGATGCTTTTTGAAGAGCCAAATGTATCACAATGTGTGCTCATGCATTCAATGGATGGATGTCAGAAATCTCGGACGACTTCAAAATAGGAAATGAAGTCAGGTTTCGGGACTCAAAGTAGGGCTTCACTTTAAACGTTTGGGTTGCAAGTCCTCGGTTATGATTTTAAACAAGGCTTTAGGTGTCAAACCGAGGTTTTCAGCCACGGTTATGGGTTTCAACAACGGCGATGGCTTCAAAGGAGTCTTTCAAGCCTACAGTAAGTCTTTCAAAATAGGATTCAGAGACAAGGTGAAGGTCTCGGAGTGGGCTTTTAATTCTGGTTTCAGATTTTAAAGTAAGTTTCAAACCAGTCTGAAGCGTTCATTCCTGGGTTTTGGTTTTCAACCAGGGTGAAGCTCTCAAAGTAGGCTTTCAAAGCTATTGTCAGGTTTTCGAGCCAGTGTTAGGGTGTGCTTTGAAATGAGGCAGAGGGTTTCAAAGTAGGGTTTCAAGCCATGGCAAAGGTTTCAGAACAGGAGTTTAATCCCAAATTTCAAGTTTGGGTTTTAAGATTTCAAGGGTTTCAAGGAAAGACAGCTTTATTTATCTCGCATATTCCACACACAAGCTAACTCAATGTGCTTCACATAATTCAAAGGCCACCATTTAAAGGCATTTACAAACGCAAAAAGTTCAAGACGCTTCAAAGCAAAGTAAAGAAATATTTTTTAAAAAGTAGTTGACAAAAATTACAAATAGGGCAAGAACAAGATTTTTGAAAAAATGCTGATCGAAACAGACATGGAAAAAACCGTTTTGAATCTGGATGTAAAAGCATACACGTTGGGGCTGACGTCACTTTTATTGTTTTCTTATTCCACTTATGTGCAGCGTAACAGCTGCTTCACCATGTTTGCTTTGAACCTTCACCAACAGAGTCTGCAGACCTCAGAGCCTTGCTGTTTTTTTTTTTAATTCAAGCTAGTGATGAGGGTTTGAGCCAATGACTCGGGTTTCAAAGTAAAGTTTCCAGCCATGTTTTTGACTTCAAAACAGATCTTTAATCCAGGGTTAGGTTTTTAAAAATGCCTTTCAAAGACGGTGTCAATGTTTCAATCCTGGATAATGGTTTTAACCAAGGCCAATCGTTTCAAAGTAGGCTTTTGAGTCACGGTTAAGGCATCAAATGTTATTTGGGTTCGGGTTCTTAAAGAAAAGATTCCAAGCAAAGGAGCCGGTGTTGCATCTCTCTTTGCATTAGGTATATTTTGTTGGCCGCTTTGCAACAACTCTTGCGCTGCGCCAGGTTGTCAGCAAGCTAATGGAGTGTCCGAAGGTTAATTTACAAGCATATGAATGCCATCAATAGGCAATTAAGAGGTGCACCAGCATGGCGGCGTGCGGCCCAGCGGCGAAATCCCCACCCTGACTTTAATAATCAATTCATTGCTCTGACATGGCTCTTTAAGAGCACCTGATAGATTTACACATTAAAGCCGCCGCGCTGACCTTTCTTGTTATCCCGCGGCGCCGCGACAGCCGGCCGATGGTTGTTTCTGACGAGAAAGCCGCAGACCCCGAGTCGCTTCATCTTTCGCCCCTCGTATCGATTGGACTTCTGGTGTAAAACAGGAAGCTGACAGGCGGGTGTCCAGACAAGGAAGCAAGTCGAAAGTCGGAGGCGTGCGTTCAAGGGTTTGGCTTTCAGATTAGGGTGTCGAGCCACTGTTTGGGTTTCAGGTTTAGTGTTTAGTGTTTCAAACATGGTATGGTTTGGCTGTTAATCAGGCTTGAAACCTGGGTTACGGTTTCAAACGTGTGAGGTCTTGAAATTAGTCATTTGAAAGTAGGGCTTGAAGTCAGGCTTTGAGTTTCAAACATGGGTTAGGGTTTCAAATTGGGGCTTCAAGCCATAGTTGGCGTTTAAAGGGAGTGTTTCAAGTCATGTAAGGGTTTCAAATCAAAGTTATGGTTTCACGTGATCCACTGATTGGGTGAAGGGGGGGAAAAAAAGCTTTCATCAAAGCTGAAGAATACTTTTTTGTTGACTGCCCCTGTCGCCTCTCGACCCTCCGCACAAACCAACTCCAGCCCTTGACTGTCAGCTGATATTTTCCCGGAATCATCCGCCGTATTGTCAATGAAATATTCATGTTGCCATTTAAGGCGCCTGGGCCGGCCGGATGCTTGTTGAAAATATGATTTTTTTTTGCTGCCTCGGGAAGATTTCTATTCATTCGTCGCTCGTCTCGAAATGCCGTCTTATCTTGCTGACGGGTCTTGGCTTCGCGACTCAAAGTAGGGTTTCAAGACAATGTCAGGGTTCCAAGTTAGGATTTCCAATTGGGGCTACGGTCTCAAATTCAGGTTTCAAGCCAGGGTTAAGGTTGAAAGTGAAGGTTTTCAAACGAGTTTATTGACTATTTTCATGTTCGGCCTTCGCTGAGGCCCTTTATTTATTTATTTATTTGTTTGTTTATGTATTTATTGCCACCTCATGAACGGTGCCGGGTGAGTGACGGAGCCGCTTGTGTTTGTGTCCCATCAGCCCCTCCAAACAACATCTCCGTGGTGGCCGAGAACACGCCGGCGCCGTTCAGTCGATACCAAGCCCAGAACTTCACGCTGGTCTGCACCGCCAAGGGAGGAAAGCCCGCGCCCTCGGTACGTGCACCTCAAGCTCCATGTCGAGCACGCCATATTTAATAAACGCTTCCCTTCATCATTTCGCCGAGAGGAAACGGAAGGAAAATCATTCACGTGCTACCCTGACTTCTAAAAAGGGGATTGAGTGGCGGTCTCGTTGCCATGGCAACCTCCCCAAATTCCATGTGAGTGGATGAGAAGCATCGGTGCAACAGCCTGCAAAGCTGTGAGAAAGCTAAAATATTTGCTGTCTGGTGAAGCGATGCTTTTACTGCTTTCAAGTCATGATGAGGGTTTCAATTTACGGGTTTGAAATCCAAGTTTCAAGCCAGAGTTGGCAACGCAAGATTAGGGTTTCAAAAAAAGGCGCACATCACGCGTTAAGGTTTCAAAATTGGGGTTCAACTTTCAAAGTAGGCTCACCGTCCGATGTTAAGGTTTGAAGTGTGGGTCTGTTTTCAAAGAAGGCGTTCAAGTCAGGGATAGGGAATCAAATTGAATTTGGAGTTTAAAGTCGGATTTTGGGCTTCAAACTCGGATTGCGAATGTTACGCATTAGGGTTTCTAGTCAGTGTTAAGGTTTCGGGTGAGGATTTTGCATTTGGGTTTCAAGTCAGGATTTGTGTTTCAAAGTTGATCATCTCCGATATCATCATCATCATCATCATCATCATCATCATCATCATCATGGTCCATGATGAGCTGTACAAACGTGTCAAGCCGGTCCACCAGAGTTGGGGCGGCCTTGGAGTTGGAGAGCCCCCCCCCCACCCCCATTCACGACCACACTCACCACGCCAGCTGGGTCATTAATCAGCGTCCACACGCGCCCATGCTAATGCACTCCCCCCTCGCCGCAGCACACGCGTCTCCAGGAATTGCAAGCACGGTGAGAGGTGAACACAAGGTGAATGTGATTTCCGTCCCGGTGGGGAACCTTACCGCACCCCCCACACACGCTCCTTAAAGACTTTTAAAGCTCCACTATTGATTTGGACGGGGACTTGGCAAGCTGTGATGCACATAGCTGAGTTTTTTAAAAAGTGGAAATCACAATGCTTGATTTCAGCCATCCAGCATGCCAGCATGCGCACTTTCCGTGCATTGGTGGTCAAACTTGTTCCTTTCTGTGTGCCCTGCGATTGGCTGGCAACCGGTTCAGGGTGTCCCCTGCCTACTGCCCGGAGACAGCTGGGATAGGCTCCAGCACCCCCCGCGACCCTAGTGAGGAGTAAGCGGTTGGGAAAATCAATGAATGAATGAGCTATTTTATTTATTTCTTTTTTAATCCAGCAACTGCTGTTGTTGGCGAACAACATGCAGAAGTGGGAGGAGATATCAGCTCTTTGCTGATTGAACAAGAAGCCCTTCGACTTACCGTCGAAACAACACCACATGTCACCATTTTCTGCCTTTCCAAGCAATTGTGCGATCAGCGTACTTCTAAAGTGTGCGTGCGCGCCCACGCGTTAGGAGGGCGGATAATAAACAGCGTGCGCTGCAACTTTGCAAAAGTCATCCAACTTCCCCTCGTGCTTTTGTCAAAAAGCTAATCAGCCAGACATGTTGTTCACTCCGGCGGATGGAACGCGCGCGCGCGCAAGCACGCGCACACTCCTCAACTCCTCATCGCCTTTTATTTCCTCCCGTGAGATGCGGCGAGTCCTTCACACACAGGTGTTCTCACTCGTGGCGCCTGATTAAACCTCTTCTCGCGATTCTGTGTGTGCGCGCGTGTGCGTTTGTGTGACATCTCATCCATGTTTGACTTGGAATGACGCCTCAAGTCGAGCCTTTTTTTTAAAAAAGGGAAAGTGAGTTTAAAAACTTCATATTTGCTATTTCGAAAGTGCGACAGTGTATTTGGTGGTGACGACAATGAAGAATTTTGCGATTCCACCCCATGATCAAAATCGCGTCATGGCCCAATTCTTTATCGCTTCTCGTGTCGATTCTCATTGGGCGAGGGAATGAAAATAATGCTTTGTTTGCTTTCATGTTTTATCAACCATCTTGTATAAAATGTAACCCTGTTGGATTGACTCCGCTTTATTTTGTCAAGTGGTTGCAGGAAATAGAATCATCTGGTATCACATCTTGGGGTTTTTTTTCTCAGTAGACGATACGTCTCCTCATAAAATGTAACTGAATGATTTTCAATTTGTGTAAAATTGAGGCAATTCAACACAGCATTTTTTTCCCGAATACATACCGTACTTCAAGTCTGTAATGGGGAAGGCGGGGCATCAATGTCATTGACTTCCTTCTCAAAATATGTCAAGAGACCAAAAAAAAACTGAACATAGTTGCCACCTCCAAGATATTAGAGTACCTTCGAAAATTGCCCAGTTATTGTTCCAGGTTTGGAGATTTTTAAGACAAGAAATTAACGACCCCCACCACCACCAGATGATAGCAACTAAACAAATTATTAGCAGCAGAATGTGTCACCTGACACGAATGTTGACGTCCTCCAATATACCCGTAACGGATTTATAAACCATTTTTACACATCAAAACCAGCTTGGGTCATTTGATTTTCTCTGTTGTGCCTTTCAGAGTTGAGGGCAGAAAAATGCTACGCGGAGGATGTCACGTATCTTATTTGAGACAAAAATGTTATGTTATTTTGTTTGATTTCACGTGTAAGCTTTGTTTGTGTGACAAAAGAGCTCCTTCTCCTTCCCACGAAAAGGATCCCTTGTTGCTAGGCGATCATCCCTTTCAAATCTAATTACAGAACACTTACTTGGGAGTCAGTTTGATAAAAGTCCCGTTTCAACATGTATATTAGTATGTTCCATTAATGCCTCCTTCAAACGCCACAAAACTAGTTTTGCACCCCGAATGCGTGTCGACTGGGCTATCAGATCCAAAATAAATTAATCAATAGAAATTGCTTCGCCGTGACCAGAGAGAGCTTGAGGTGCCGTGGGAATTAAAAGCCGTCCGGGTGTGTTGATATTTCGAGACGCGTTGCCATGATGATGATGATGATGATGAAGAAGGCACTAATGGCCTCCCCGTGTCGCTCATTAGCGCATTCTCAGCGCA
Organism: Hippocampus mohnikei; assembly: GCA_026261675.1. Taxonomy (NCBI): domain Eukaryota; kingdom Metazoa; phylum Chordata; class Actinopteri; order Syngnathiformes; family Syngnathidae; genus Hippocampus; species Hippocampus mohnikei. Next base: position 14,218,050 of record JAKGUB010000334.1, on the reverse strand, counting down.
CAAAGTGTGTGCTGATTTGAAAACGAGGGCCGATAATGGCGCTCGTTAATATGAAAGAAAGCTGATGAAGTTGATCTGGAGGAGCCTTTTTGATGTTTGGAGATCTACCTCCAGCAGCAAACAGCCAGAATAACATTTTGTCCTGTAAGATTAAACCATTACTGTTCCATTTGACAGGCATATATAGCTTTGGAATATTAACCTTTCAAAATGTATGAAATCAAGATAAACAAAAGTTTTTGCACTGATCTTCTGATAAAAAAAAAAACAAAAAAAATTCAGTTCTGGGATTCACTATGGAGAGGCGCGTCAAAAAGGCTCTCCTACTTATCATTCCTCATTATCGCCTCTTTTCAGGTGGCACTGGGAGACAGTGCACCATCTCACGCTGCAGAAAAAAATAAACAAATGTTGCAGGGATGCCTGCTTTGGGTATTAGAGGTAGAAAAATAGTGCAGCCACCATCATCCCCTGACCGCAAGCCTTCTGAGAAGCCCGCTTTCCGCAGTCAAATAATTATCATGCAAGACAAGGCACCAACACCCGCTGCAGAAAATGCCGTCGGAACCGAGGCTGCCGTAGCAGCCTATAAAGGGAGACAAACTCACGGCGTGTCCACTATCGTCACCGTTTGAGAGGTGCGCCCGGCATGAGCTTAATATCTGCTGACTGTTACGTACAAGTACAAACAGTTGAACATGTTCAACTGTTTGTACGTGTGTTGTCATGCAACGACACGGACCCGCTGATAGCGGCCGCATGCCGCGGCGAAACGAGACGATGGTGGAGGTTGATAACGGTGACAATAAACATGATTGACAGCGCAGCAGCCCGGCCGGCTGTTCTGGGCCTTCTCTACGATGGGACGTTTCAATAACAGTGAAATATTCTTTAGTTTCGTTTCAAATAATCAAGAAGTGAGCAGGACTAAATTTGCTGTACAAGCAAACTTATCGTTTTGTTTTGAGTAGTCCCAAACGAATTGTCAATTTCTTTACTGTCTTCTCAATGAAATGCAAAACTGACATGAATCTTTTGGAAGAAGGTGAAATGTGGACCAAGTACTTCTAAAATAATTTTGGCCTCTGGCCAAGTGTTTGGGAATGTTGATGGTCAGGTCCCATTGTAGCCTTGCTGCTATTACATACAAAGGTCTTCTAAGCTAAATAATGTTAACACCCCGAAGAGTATTGTGAAAAACCCTGCTTTAGTTAAATATTTGGGAGAAAAATGCCAAGTACCGTATTTTCTGCACTATAAGGCGCTTCGGAGTACAAGGCGCACCTTCAATGAATGGCCCATTTTAAAACTGTTTTCATATTTCGGAGCGATGAGGAAGCAAAGGACGCGTTCTACGACCAACTCCACCAGGCTGTCTACCAAGCCCCACCACACGACATCACCATCATCCTCACTGGCGCCAACGCCACTCTATCCATCAGTGATCGGCCCCTGGATCACCTGTCGGCACCACCTTTGTTGACAATACAACAAACGACAATGGCAACCGCCTCCTCCTCCTCTGCCACCAAAACAACCTCTGTGTTGCTGACACCTGGTTTCCCGAACGCGTCCATCACTGGACGTGGTACAGCCCAGATGGCAGAACAAGGAAGGCGTTGGACCACATCCTCATCTCACGACGCTGGAAGTCGTTTGTCACCAACTGCCGGGTGTTCAGAGGAGCACAGCTTGGCAACACAGACCATCGTCTGCTGGTGGCCCAGCTTAAGCTAAAGCTCCGAGCCATCCAGCACAAGACTCTGCCTCGCCCCGACTCCTCCCGACTCAGCGACCCCAACATCGCCACAGACTTCAGTTGCTCCATTCACCGCACTCTCGATGCCCTGGCCCCTGACAAACTGACAGACTGGGTGGCCTTCAAGGAAAGTGTCCTCCAGTCTGCTCACAATGTCCTCGGACGCTCACGATCCTTCCCGAAAGCCCTGGATATCAGAGAGGACACTAAACATCATCGACCAGCGGCGTGAGGCCCGGCTCGAGGCAACCTCCCGGAGTATCGGAGACTGAACCGCCTGCGCAATGTGGCCATCGCTGAAGATAGGGAGAAGTTTTGGCAGGCAGAAGCCCAACAGCTTGAGTCCGCGACCAACAACAACAACATGAGCCGCGTATTCAGTCTACTGCGCCAAGCCCGCAGCGGCCCACACATAAAGACAGCCCTGGTAAAAGACTCCGACGGCAATCTCATTACAACAGAAGCCAACTGCCTCTCGCGCTGGAAGGAGCACTTTAGCCTCCTCTTGCAGCATCGCACCATCCCGGCTGATCCCACCCTCCTAGAGGCTGCAAACACTGCACCCCCTAGCTCCACCTGCTGCACAGACCCTGTCACACCCGAGGAAGTGAGAGCTGCTCTGAAGAAGCTAAACATCAAGAAAGCCCCCGGTATCTGTGCCATTACCGGCGAGATGCTGAAAGCTGGCGGTGATGGCATGGTGGAGTGGCTAACCCACCTCTTCAATCAGGTGTGGGAAACGGAGCAGCTGCCCACCGACTGGACCAGAGGGGTCATCCTGCCCTTCTGGAAACGCAAGGGTGACAGGCTTGTCTGCGGAAACCACCGAGGAATCACGTTACTCTCCATCCCGGGCAAGGTCTTCACCAGGATCTTGCTCAGTCGTGCCCTTCCAGCGATCAGAAGCCGCCGCCGTCCCCAGCAGGCTGGCTTTATGCCCAACCGCTCCACAACTGACCACATCTCTGCCGTTCGTTTGCTGATCGAGAAGACCCGTGAATTCCGTAAAGACCGCCATCTCTACATCGGATTCATCGATCTGAAGGCCGCCTTTGACACCGTCTGCCACTCCTCATTATGGAACATCCTCCAAGCCCTCGGAGCACCACCCAAGATCATAGCCCTGTTTAAGCTGCTCTACAGCAACGCAGAGAGCTGTGTCCGTATCAACGGCATTGATTCCGACTGGTTTACCATCTCCAGTGGCGTTCGCCAGGGCTGTGTGGCTGCTCTGACCTTTTCAATTGCATCATTGACCATCTGATGCTCAGGGTTTGTGAGCGCATCCCCGGAGTGTCTCTCGGCAATTACCACCTGACTGACCTGGAGTATGCTGACGACACCATCCTGCTCAGCACTTCCTACAGCCAGCTGAGAGACGCTCTGGGCATTTACAGTGAAGAGGCAGCGCGGCTAGGCCTCCAAGTGAGTTGGACTAAAACTAAGTTCATGTATGTCGGTGATGGACCAGATCCACCTTCCATCCACATTGGTAGCGACATCGTGGAGCCTGTTAAGAGCTTTGTGTATCTGGGGTCCATGGTGACAGACAATGGGGACCTAAAACCAGAGATTCTTCGCAGAGCGAGGCCCTGGCAGCATCTGCTCTGCAGTCTCTCTGGAAACCACTCTGGCGGCACCAGACCATCTCGCGCAAGGCGAAGCTCGGATTTACAACTCTGCCGTACTCTCGATCCTGCTTTATGGCTCAGAAACATGGCCCTGAACGACACCCTGGCCAAAAGAATCAATGGCTTTGATAGCAGAGCTCTCAGAACCATCGAGAACTTCAGGTGGCCCCAGCGAGTCTCAATGAAGAGCTCAGAGCCCGCGTGCCAGCCCCGAGCATCTTCCTTGGTCGCACAACGCCGCACCCGCTGGTTCGGCCATGTCCTTCGCCTACCACCAGACCATCCGACACGAGCCATTCTTCAGTTCGACCCAAAGGCGCAGGCTGGAGGCGACCACGAGGAAGCCCCGCACTCGATGGCTCGGCGTCGTTACTGGCGACCTCCAACAACAAGGAGTTGCTGTGGAGGATGCAGAACAGCTGGCACAAGACCGCCGGCACTGGAAAAACCTGGCTCATCTGGTCGGCTCAACGCACAGGGACGGGACCCCCGGACCTTCGCTGGAGCACTAACTAACTAACTAACTAACTTTCATATTTCGGGCGCAGCGCATTATTAGGCGCATAGAATAGACGCTACAAGACTGGTTGTGGTTGCGTTATGCATCCACTAGATGGAGCTTTGCCAAAGGGAACACAGCACAATACAATACAGCTTTTTTTATATGGAGCTTTCACAACCGCTGCAGCTGTCACAAAGTGCTTACAGAACATTTGAAATACTGCGTCCAGGAAATCAGATTATTGATCCATATATAAGGTGCATCGGATTATAAAGAGCACTGTTAGCTTTTGAGGAAATGGAATGCTTTTAGATGCGCCTTATAGTGCGGAAAACACGGTACGCTATGAGATGAGGTTTCAAAATAGTAAAAAAAAAAAAAAAGAAATCACACACTTCTCTCCCTGCGATCAAACACTGTGCGCGTGTCTCTTGTATGCTCTCAAAATGTACACAGCTCAACTGTCAATCAAATACCAGTCCTATGAACTGGAAAGATGATGACATTTGATAGAACTACTTTGGAGCCGTAAAAGTATATACTGTACTTATATATACTATTTACATCTATACCATACTTATACCATATACATATAATTAAAGCCTAAATCCACACTGCAACAACGAGGCACTCTACGGGAGCCAAGCCCCTGTCCAAATGCTGGCTGTCATGTTGGACTTGTAATGGAGTTTTTTTTGTTTTGTTTTTTTGTTGTTGTTTTTTTTACCTCACACTACTCCCTTATCTCCGTGATGTGCATAACTCTACAGGCAACAATGAGGCACTCCATTGGCGTCAACCCTAACCCCCCACCCCCCATAAAATAAAAATAATCACCCATCCTGCCTCCCACGGCAGCAGGTAGGGAAGTGGGCTATGTTTGTTGTCTACAATCTTCTATTTTCAGCAGCAAATTAATGAGACGCGCATGGTTGTTTGCGGCATTTCTTATTGTTTTTCTCACGACAAATTGCATTCCGAATGTCGGAAAATCACGCGAGGGGCACAGCGATGTGCCTGTGTCACTGTGGGAAATGTACTGTTTATTTTTTGACACGTATCATAGTGAGCGACATTCTCTGGCAGCTTCATAATCACTTGAGGAAAATTAATCAGTGTTTGCGTTCCCATTTCAAGACACTTCAGTCTTTTTTTTTTCGGTGTTGTTGTTATCAATGCCCTGTCAAATCGAGCTACATATTTGGAAAATTACATTTTAACGGCTCAAAGGAATAAACACAAAGTGCACAGGTCATTAGATGGACTTGGAATGATGTCAATATTTAAAAAACACAGTATGGTGCTGTTGCCTCATTTTCTCGGGAACATTAGGTTCCCCCCCACTAACCATCTGTTTTATTACCCATTTCTCAAGCCACCCTTTTTTTCCAATGAATGAAATTAGCATTTTACGACGTGTCCAACAAGCATATTCAAAAGCTGTTTTCTTCAACGTGTATGTACTTGTATCATCTTAAAAACTCCCGCCCACTGGTCGGCTGTCATAAGAATCCGAATCAGAATAGCTCAGATTAAGCTCCTGTAAGGGGAGCACAAGGTATGTATTTGGGAATAAAAACTCAGCGGAGTGGGGAAACTACCAGGTTGGGAACAAGTTCGAATAAGAAAAGGTCTTTCACTTACAATGACTGACCAGTGGAGGGCAGTAGCATATCTCTGACATTTGGATTTCTTGCGGGTAGAAGAAAACAGCTTTTGATAGCTATCCACTCCAATGTCAGTGACGGACTGACGATGCCCACATCTGCCGGTTTCCCCGATGACTACTGCGGCCACAATCACAAAGTGAATCGTCGTCGCGTTTGACGATTGTATGAGCCGTTCTCCACAAGTTTGAGGACTCTTTCGTTAGCATTCTGTTTTGACATGTCGGTGAGCCCCAATGCCACACAATCAAATGCCATTGTGCACTCTTGAAAAGGAAGATCGCCCTGTGGCAGCGCATTATTAGGCGCATAGAATAGACGCTACAAGACTGGTTGTGGTTGCGTTATGCATCCACTAGATGGAGCTTTGCCAAAGGGAACACAGCACAATACAATACAGCTTTTTTTATATGGAGCTTTCACAACCGCTGCAGCTGTCACAAAGTGCTTACAGAACATTTGAAATACTGCGTCCAGGAAATCAGATTATTGATCCGTATATAAGGTGCATCGGATTATAAAGAGCACTGTTAGCTTTTGAGGAAATGGAATGCTTTTAGATGCGCCTTATAGTGCGGAAAACACGGTACGCTATGAGATGAGGTTTCAAAATAGTAAAAAAAAAAAAAAAGAAATCATACACTTCTCTCCCTGCGATCAAACACTGTGCGCGTGTCTCTTGTATGCTCTCAAAATGTACACAGCTCAACTGTCAATCAAATACCAGTCCTATGAACTGGAAAGATGATGACATTTGATAGAACTACTTTGGAGCCGTAAAAGTATATACTGTACTTACATATACTATTTACATCTATACCATACTTATACCATATACATATAATTAAAGCCTAAATCCACACTGCAACAACGAGGCACTCTACGGGAGCCAAGCCCCTGTCCAAATGCTGGCTGTCATGTTGGACTTGTAATGGAGTTTTTTTTGTTTTGTTTTTTTGTTGTTGTTTTTTTTACCTCACACTACTCCCTTATCTCCGTGATGTGCATAACTCTACAGGCAACAATGAGGCACTCCATTGGCGTCAACCCTAACCCCCCACCCCCCATAAAATAAAAATAATCACCCATCCTGCCTCCCACGGCAGCAGGTAGGGAAGTGGGCTATGTTTGTTATCTACAATCTTCTATTTTCAGCAGCAAATTAATGAGACGCGCATGGTTGTTTGCAGCATTTCTTATTGTTTTTCTCATGACAAATTGCATTCCGAATGTCGGAAAATCACGCGAGGGGCACAGCGATGTGCCCGTGTCACTGTGGGAAATGTACTGTTTATTTTTTGACACGTATCATAGTGAGCGACATTCTCTGGCAGCTTCATAATCACTTGAGGAAAATTAATCAGTGTTTGCGTTCCCATTTCAAGACACTTCAGTCTTTTTTTTTTTCGGTGTTGTTGTTATTAATGCCCTGTCAAATCGAGCTACATATTTGGAAAATTACATTTTAACGGCTCAAAGGAATAAACACAAAGTGCACAGGTCATTAGATGGACTTGGAATGATGTCAATATTTAAAAAACACAGTATGGTGCTGTTGCCTCATTTTCTCTGGAACATTAGGTTCCCCCCCACTAACCATCTGTTTTATTACCCATTTCTCAAGCCACCCTTTTTTTCCAATGAATGAAATTAGCATTTTACGACGTGTCCAACAAGCATATTCAAAAGCTGTTTTCTTCAACGTGTATGTACTTGTATCATCTTAAAAATTCCCACCCACTGGTCGGCTGTCATAAGAATCCGAATCAGAATAGCTCAGATTAAGCTCCTGTAAGGGGAGCACAAGGTATGTATTTGGGAATAAAAACTCAGCGGAGTGGGGAAACTACCAAGTTGGGAACAAGTTCGAATAAGAAAAGGTCTTTCACTTACAATGACTGACCAGTGGAGGGCAGTAGCATATCTCTGACATTTGGATTTCTTGCGGGTAGAAGAAAACAGCTTTTGATAGCTATCCACTCCAATGTCAGTGACGGACTGACGATGCCCACATCTGCCGGTTTTCCCCGATGACTACTGCGGCCACAATCACAAAGTGAATCGTCGTCGCGTTTGACGATTGTATGAGCCGTTCTCCACAAGTTTGAGGACTCTTTCGTTAGCATTCTGTTTTGACATGTCGGTGAGCCCCAAATGCCACACAATCAAATGCAATTGTGCACTCTTGAAAAGGAAGATCGCCCCTGTGATTCAGACGAAACGTGGGAAAAAAAAAATAAATGATAGAAACAACTACAGCATCCGCCTTCCCTAGAGAAAATAAGCCATATGGAGTGCATTTGACGCATTGTGATACACTGTATGTCTATTTCGGGCTGCACTAGCAGTATTTTCATCTGTGTGATCTCCTGCTCCTAAATTAAAAAAAAACATTTTAAAAAGGAGGGGCGTGGGGCGGAACTGCAGGGGCAACAAAAACACCAGAAAATAGTCTCTCACCTCCAGTTCAAAGCAGTCAACCCTCCTGTTCCCTTTCATCAGCTAGCAAGAGAGAGTATTTAGGGAGAACTTTGAGAAATGCTGTTGGAAAATGAAAGAAAAGTAGAATACATTCTGCTCAATTTGTTCCCATTTCCCATTGGAACGAACCTTTCTGGACAATCCTGGCAATGTTTTGAGCACCGTTTTTATAAAGTGGGACCTCGACAGACACACCACCGCTCTCTGGTAGCAATGAATGCCACAACATTTGACATGTGAGTACATTGAGTTTCCAGGCAGTGATTGAATGAATTCAACTCAAAGGTCAAGCTACCAATGCTTTTTTTGGAGGGGTGGGGGCATTTGTATGGTCATACATGTCTAAAAATGCTTTTGAAAATTCCCTCTTGGGTGAGTGAAGGCCTAAATTTGAAACAATACTATCACACAAGCCAAAAGCAGAAGCTTGTTATAACTGCCACTCTGCTAACAGCACATCTCACTGATCTCCCGCGTGGCTCATCTAATGTGTTTGAGGCTTTTTCCCATGATGCCTTGTTGACAAATCCATTTCCATTTGGGCCTCCTGGTCTCCTTGTAGAGAGACCTCCCGTGTTTATTTGGTAAATAGCTTGCATAAACTTGCTTCAAGCTGTTTATTGACACTCCCTGTTAAAAAAAATGTTCACTGTTAAAAGTAACACAAAATTGCTGTATATTTCATCCAACACAAAAATCTGTTTTATTAATGCGACCGCATTGGAAGGTAGCGCCCACTCCATCATGGGGGTTACCTTCCAGACCACCACCGACAATAAATTAAATCCATGATATAGAAAGAACAATATGTGTTCTCCAAATAAATCCCATCCTTCCCCAAATAGCAAACTTATCTCACTCTCAATAATCATGCTCAAAAATGTACATTATAAAATCAACCTTGAGCCGTTGCTTTCCGTTGGCGTAAGAAGCAGGATTAAAGAGGATATGACATTATCATCTTCAGCGATCACCAAGCTGAACTAAAATGTGTGAAACTAAGCACAGTAGTGTGCCGCCATTTTGCGATCATCGATGGAATTATATTCAAAATACACAAGAGGCATGTCATATACAAAAAGATTTGATGACAATACTCACATGCATGATTTTTTTCTTCTCTGCAAAAAATGCATGATTACCTCAGATACGTCACAATCCTCCTGGGGTCTTATGATCAAATCCATGTGTATGCATGTATCACACCGCGCTCTGGGGGCCAAGGTGCACGCAACAGAAAAAGCACAGACACTTTTCCGGAGCTGTGCGGTGACATTTCAAAATAAATATCTACCTGGAAACCTGACTGCAAAATGATGCTTTGCAAAATTGTTTAAGAGGATGGATGAAGCATAGCACTTTCAAAACGTGTGATTTGATCAAACAACTGGAGAAATTCACATCGCGACATCACTCGGAGAGACAACAATTGCTCGAGAAGACAACCCACGGCAGGACTGGGGTCTTAATAAAGCCTGGTAAAGTGCAGAAAATGTCAAAAAGCTTTGTGAAAATGTCTGCTATAAGAAGTGCGAGACTGTGGTGCCTTGATGTATTTGTTCCGTGACCACCCTTGCAACTCAAAAGCACTCCTATCTTCAATAGTCTTACCCTATTGAAATAAATCCGCAGTCTAATACAATGATGCAGACACAAATAAAGATGACTCTCACGATGGCTGGAAGTGACTCGGTGGTGCAAAAATTGTCTACATGTGTTGTTGCATTGTTTATGCTTGAATATCCATTTCTTAAATCGTGATAGCACCGCCAGATAGATCTTTAGCATGTCTGTTGCGTGTATCTTAAGGTGTTAGCATGAAGTCAGTGGACTTCAAAGGAAAGGGGTGTGACCCATATTGCAAGGCACCGCTGCGTTGCAGTGAAACGGATGCCATGTTCATTATAAGTGTGTGTCTGTGCGTGTGTGTGTGTGTTTTTTAATACGTGATTAAATTAAGCACACGTTCATCCCTGTAGGACGGTATCGGCTAGCATTCAAAAGTAAGTACTTATTAAGAAAGTCGTATCAGTGCATCGCCAGTATTTATGATCCACACATGCGTGCAGACACACACACACACACACACATGCGCGTTTTACGCTTTGCGGGGACCACTTTTTTATTCATCACATGCGGGGACCACCTTTCCAAATGATATTCAGCAATGAAAATAAATCAGGTATACACGTTTGTGGAACTGCTATTTGTCCTCATCCCATCCAACTCCATTTGAGAACTGCATCAAAATAAAAAAATAAATACAATCACGCACAAAAAAATGCAATTGTAGTGGTGCTTGTGTTTGATCCTGTAAAACACACACACACACACACACACACACGGTAGCGACCCTTAAGGTGCCAAGTGCAGCTCGTGGCGACATACATTCACCCAAGTATACGTGTATATATAATACTTGAGTGAATGTATGTCGCCACGAGCTGCACTTGGCACCTTAAGTATCGGTACCTTGAGTGTGAAAACAGCAATAATGAGTGCAAACAAATCCGAGTACCACCGGGCCTTAAAAGAATGGCTGCAGACGATATGTTTACATTCACATCGGGGGTAGAATGCATGGTCCCCGGAATGTAATCCAAGCGGGCTTTTTGGAGAATGAGTCTTCTTTTATGTGACATCTCGTTCCTCCCCTTCGGCAGCGGCACAATTCTCGCAGGTGTAGTTGAGCTTAGCAATACCAGCATCCAGATCCGTGCGTAACGTTGAGACCACCTGAAGCCCGCCAATGGTGATTCTGTTCACACAAGACAAGGGATGTATTTTTAGACAACACTGTTATTTTATTTCTTTATTTATCTATTTTGTTCTTCTTGCTCGTCTTGTCACCGAGGTCGTGTCGGCTGCAACAAAAGCGACATCATTAGCTTGCGAGTCGGGTGGCGCGTGCACCGGCTCAAAGGCGCTCGCTCGAGAGTGCATGTTCGGTGTTGGTGGCTGTGTTTTCATGGAGACCACGATGATTGCCACATCAGGTTATAGCGTAAACACGACTTGATTATACAGTTGAGCATTTTACATTTATTCGCAGTGTTGTGATTACAGACTATCATGTCGGTTTGCCTTAAAGGGGAAATAGTCAGGAAAATGTTTCTGCCCAAAAGTACTGCACAACTTTTGTCATCAGCCCCTCCTTTGATTTTTGCTGAATTATGATGATATAATGCAACTTTTTGGAGCCATTTTCACCATATGTTTGTCGGGAAGCCATAAGCTCCCAAAACATGTGTTGTTTTGTTTTTGAGCTGCTGGCGTCATTTCCTCAGTTAGTGGTTCAAAATGTAATGATGGCCCAAGCACCAAGCAGAGCAAAATCCCTCTTGGAATCAAATTAATATCATTATCTTTACTCCAAAAGAATTATTTGAATTGACTGTCTTTTCGTCAGCGACCCGGTGATCCAGTGGTTAGCGCGTCGACCTCACAGTGCAAAGGTGAGGTTGATCCCGGCTGTGGCCTTCCTGTGTGGAGTTTGCATGTTCTCGCCGGGCCTCTGTGGGTTTTCTCCGGGTACTCCGGTTTCCTCCCACATGCCAAAAACAAGCATGGCAGGTTGATTGAACACTCTAAATTGTCCCTAGGTGTGACTGTGAGCGCGGATGTTTGCTCGTCTCTGTGTGCCCTGCGATTGGCTGGCAACTGGTTCAGCGTGTCCCCCGCCTACTGCCCGAAGGCAGCTAGAATAGCCTTCAGCACCTCCGGCAACTCTTGTGAGGATAAAGCGGATCAGGAAATGGATGGATGGATGTCGTTTGGTCCGTACACAAAACAGTAATTGCTGAATTCTGTTTTTATTCATGTTGTGTCAAAGGTCTACTTCAAGCGGGACGGAGAGCTGATCGAGGTGATTTCCTACATTCAGCCTACAGCCGGTGATCAAGGCGGCGGCGGCGGCTCGGCGGGGTTCCGAGGAGCCAGGCCACTCATAAGCCGGGACCTGGACGAGACGAAGCTGCAGCGCTCACTCTCCCTGCTGGACCCCGAGAGCCGGTCGGCGCGTTTGTACACGGAGCGGCCCAAGCGTTTCCACACTCAAGGCCTGCAGGCCTCAGAGCCCAGCCCGGCCACAGAGGTCATTCCGGAGACAGTGGTGAGCCGAGAGTTCCCCCGCTGGGTCCACAGCACGGACCCCCTGTACTACTTCAGCCACACGCACATCCCGCAAAGCGACGGCTCGGTGGTGGTGCAGGCGCGGCTCACGTGGACCCTCAACCCACAGCTGGATAACGACGCCCTCTTCAGCTGCGAGGTCAAACATCCGGCTCTCTCCATGCCCATGCAAACCGAGGTCACATTGGGTAGGATGCTTTGTTTTTCTTTTGTACTTCCATTTTTACCGAGTCCTACACATGACATAGTGGGGGGGAAAAAACAGCCACAATGTCGCTTTAACGTGCACAAAATGCTAATTTGTGGCCGCAAAATGCGTACGTATACACTGCTTAATCACAATTCGGCAATCGTGAATTTAGCGGATTTTTGGGCAGACTATTCTGACACAAAAATTTGCACTTGTCTCTGAATCAGGGGGGACTTTCTCTGCATATTCAACCATCAAAAATGAATAAATCTAATGAAGTAAACAAGAGTCAAGCTTTTAGGGGTGAAAATTATTAGTAGTATTTTTTTGTACGTTATCCTGGAGATGAATGCACAAAGCCGCTCTGTTTTTTTTCTCGAAACTAAAAACAAAGATGGCTCCCAGCATTTCCAATTAACACTTCAAAGGCGAAACATTGGCGTCATTCTTCTGCACACGAGCGTCGTGATCCAAGAGAAGCACACAGAATTGTGCGGAAAAAAAACAAAAACTCACACTGCAGAGACACTTTTGTGGATGCTCTCCAAAATCAATACCGTAACATCGATATGATGCTACCCGTTTCTTTCTACCGACCAAGATCTGTTCTTGTTGCATCACTCTCGGGTCCACTGTTGTTTTTGAGGCATGTTCGGATTTTTTTTTTTGTGTGCAAGTTTTATTGCCAGAGCTCACATGTCCATATTGAGGTAATTAGGTGGATTCTTTAGAGTCTCAATTAGCGCAGGAGAGACACTCCTTTCTGCTGTTGACAGTGAAGCAGTTCGCACCGACAACGGGCCTTGGCAAAACAAAATCAGGCCTGGCACAAGTTTTGATTTTTCCCATTGTTAATTAAAACTTTTTGTGACATATTTAACATTGTTGGAAGGCCGACGAATGGATATAGTCACACGTTTGTTTACTTCCCTGTACTGGCACATGTGGGTGACATGAATGCGCCGTGAGCAGGTGTGAGTTTTGGACCGTCTACATGGGAACGCCACGGCAAAGCATATCCAACATTTTCCCTCTGGAAGGTGGTTTCACATTTTTGCCTATTCAAGCCTCAAAACGCCGTCACCGTCGAAACGAAAGGCACTTCTGATACGATGTTTCACAGTTTTTATCCGCAAGCATCCTAGTCACAATGAACCCTCAGTTGGAATGTTGGGTCCGAGTAATATTTTTGGAGCTGGTCGACAAGAAAATTCCAATTGACATTTTTTGAGCGTTGGCCAAATTGGTGGTCAAAATCTTGTCAGCTCACAAGCTGTGTGAAGCTTCAGGGATTTGATTTTCTATACTGCATATCGGAGCAATTACTGTATTTTGCGCATTGTAAGGCGCATCTGAAAGCATTCAATGTTCTCAAAAACCGACAGTGCGCCTTATAATCTGATGCACTTTATATATGGATCGATATTCTGATTTCTTGGACCTCGTATTTTAAATGTTTTGTAAAGCGCTTTGTTAGAGCTGCAGCGATTGTGAAAGCTCGATATTAAAAAGCTGTATTGTATTCTTTTTAGCATAGCTCCATCTAGTCGATGCATAACGCAACCGCAGCCACTATTATAGCTTCTATTCTATGCGCCTTTTAATGCGTTATGCCATATATATGAAAACAGTTTTAAAATAGGCCATTCATTGAAGGTGCGCCGTCTACTCCGAAGCGCCTTATTAATGCGGAAAATACGGTACTCTATTTTCAAACGTGTGAAGTTTAACAAAGCTAAACCTCTCAGTCTAAGCAAGGGAAACTCCATTTTGTGATGGGATTTTGACAATTTGTCCCCACAGCAAATTTGTTGTCTCGCTTGTGGTCCAAATTTTTCAGTCACTTTGGAATTCGGAACGATCGACATTTCACGTTTCTGGAGTCTGCTTTGTGAAATTGTTACAGGTTTTTACTCGCTGCTAATCTGTGGATTGCTGCCTCTGTTTTGAAAAACAACTCACATCTCTAATAGGACGGGATGATATTATAATCTTTTATTCATTTTTTTTAAAGCTCGGTTATTGTTGCTGCCAGATTTTACTTTCCCAGCGGGAATCGCGCATCGCCGAATAATTCCTGGCGGAGAGCAATAGCTGTCACTGTTCCGTCCCCCCCGGAGTAGAGAAATGTAACTCATCACATGCAAAACTGACTCAGCAGCGTCAGTCAGAGCGCCGGCGACGTGAGCGGTCTTCATCAGACAAAAGCGCAGCGCGGTAAATATTTTAACAGCTCGCTCCCTCCAACATGGATGATGAAACCCATGACAAACCACGCGACGAGAGGGGTGGAAACCCGCGCAAAATGTCAACGGCGCTTTTATTTTGACAAGTTGTTTGAAGCTGTTCGTTCATCGCCATTGTTCCATCTGATTTTCATTTCGAGAAGAAAAGGGGAAGGGAGGACGAGCCATGAAATCAGAGCGCATTTGCAATGCCAAACACTCCTCAGCGCACTTAAGCAGAGGAGAAAACAAAAACAGCGCCGTCACAAAAGAGCCAGATCTCGGCAGTCGAGGTTGCAGACGGATGAATTGTTTGACTTCAGAGGGGATTATTACGGAAAATTGGCTTTGTAAAGGCTGGAATGCGAAGAGTTGCCTCTCTGGAGTGCCTGATCACTCGCCTTGTATGAAATGGACCAACAAAGTACAGCTTTTGCGATGGGCCTATTTCTGAAAAGATGGCTTTGGTCGTTTCCTACCGAAGGTTCGCCCAACTGTGGTTTTGAAGAATAACGTCCCCCAGGCCGAAATGTTGCTTGTGCGCAAAGCCGCCACTTTTGAAACACGGCTTGCCTGCACTGTCTGAACTAAAAAAAAAATAATAATAATAAAATTGCGTTGTGTTTGCACCACTTACAGGAATCTATAATTGACACGTGTAATGCATCATCTTGGTGATGAAGTGCTGATTCTACGAGGGACATTTTTAAAATATTATCCATGCATCCGTAGTCATTGTGGTAAAAAAATAAAATCCAGACTCATCATTGAGGTGGCAGTATGTGGAATTGAACAAGATCCGGCTCACGTCCAAGAGGCGGACGGGTCCGCCCCCTAAAAACAGGCTGATTCCTCCAAAAATGTCATGCGTGTTACTATTGTGGTATTTTGACAGAAGCATGTCACAGACACCTGGGACTCGTTTCAAATTGAACAAAACGCATTCCGTCCACTTTAATCGTACCCGTACATCGTATCAATGATAAGTGCGCAAGTGCTGTTTTACTCTTGCAAGCTGCTCTCGGTCAGGAAACGACGAGGCGCTCTTTCCCGTGGCCGTAAGTGATAAATCTTTCAGCGATTTAATATCGTCACATGAGACGAAGCCACATTCTGACAATTGAACCAATGTTGTATTACACTCCTTCAATATTCATGAAGAGCAACGCGCTCGCCATATACAAAGTCAATGAGACGAGTGGCCGACGCCGGCTGGGCCTCGGGCTGTTGGAAACAAGCGACCCCACCCACCTCCCCCCTCACTCCTGGATTCTGTCCATGAAAGTTCAGGTCGCCCCCTGAATATTTAAAAGGTGCTCTTTTTGCGGTGAGTATCGGCGAGCAAAGGTGTGCGGAATGAACACCGTTACACGGGCAGTGCAAGTCTTCGCTCACGTCGCCGTTGTTTCGCCAGTCAGGGATAATCAAAGAGCAGATGCTCGGCTCCAGATGGCATTGGCATGCGAATCGTGGTCGGGAGCGTGTGGATACACATGCAGCTATTTGTGTTAGCGTTGGCCACTCATCAATACGCTTTATCTGGTGGCTTTAGTGTTACCGCTCGCAGCCGTGAAAGGAATTACATGGCCGGATTCACCTGGATAGAGCCGCCGTCTGATCCGACGGCGAGTCCTTTTTAAAACGTACTCGGTGCGCCACTGGCCTTCTTTTTCTTGAACCGAGCCGCTCATCCGGTAAATGCGACGGGCCGGGCCTCAACTTTTCCTGTCTGCGGTGCAGCTGGCCGCACCTTTTGACGGCGAAGCACGGCCAAAAAGTGGTCTTGTGTGCAAGCGTGGAGCGCGCTGCCCGTAATGGCGAGAAGATGACGCTGTTGGCAAAACGTTCCATTGTGGAATTACGTTTGCTTTACGAGTTCCCGTACACGGTCGGCGGAGGAAGTTATGAGTTCCGAGGTGTAAATGAGGCGGAGCCTGTGTCTCGTTGTTCTCGCCCTCTCCTCTGTCTTGAGAGCGCTACGTATGTCCCCACTTTTGCACGTAGAGGCTAAAAAGCTCCAAAGTGACTTCACTGAATGACTTCATACCAGCATCTCAGCTGCCAAAGTGCGACCTGTCACTCGAGAGCTGTTTAAATACGGAGCTGATCCGGCTGTCACTCATTGGCAAGCCTTCTCGTTGTTGCTGGAATGTCGCACCCCATCTTGGCCCGATCTATTGCATTCAGGAGGTTGGACTACCCCTGTCAAACTTTTAACAAGTCCCCGAAAAAAGGAAAAAAAAATACTGACCGGTTGATTGGTCTGTCTATCTGTAATGATCTGTGTTTTTGTTCGTTTAGTTTTGATTAGATTTAGTTTTGTTTCAATATTTGTCATATTTTCTCTTACTCTGTTTTTTTGTTGTTTGTTTTTTGTTTTTGTTATGCTCATTAGGTTTGTGTATCTGCCAGTTCTCATCAGCCCAGTCGCCTGTGTCTACCAATCAGCTTTATTCGGCAACTGTCATATTTCATGTCTATGTCCATTTAATTTTTGTCTCGGGGCGGCCCGGTGGTCCAGTTGTTAGCGCGTCGACCTCACATTGCAGAGTTCAATCCCAGCTCCGGCCTTCCTGTGTGGAGTTTACATGTTGCGTGGGTTTTCTCCGGGTACTCCGGTTTCCTCCCACATTCCAAAAACATTCATGGCAGGCTGATTGAGCATTCAAAATTGTCCCGACATGTGGGTGTGAGCGTGTGTGGTTGTTCGTCTCTATGTGCCCTGTGATTGTCTGCCAACCGGTTCAAGGTGTCCCCAGCCTACTCCCCGAAGGCAGCTGGGATAGGCTCCAGCACCCCACCACCGCCCTTGTGAGGATTAAGCGGATCAGGAAATGGATGGATGGATGAGGGAATAATTTTTTGTCTCATTCAATGTGGTTCAGCTGAGTGGTGGGGCGACACCCTAGCATCCTCTTTTTGACCGGCTGCCACTTTCAAAAAGTCAAAATACATACGTGTAATGGTCGGGAGTCTTGGAACCCTCCCTGGTGGAGGGCTGTTTGGCCTCGTGTGCATTTGGGCGCCTCATGCCCTCATCAAGGGTGGCTGACGTCGGACGCCAACTGTCGCCACTGGACCGAATCCCAGAAATCGGCCATCATCTTTTCTTGCGCGGCCATATGCCCGACGAGCGCCGCGTGTGACACGGATGAAAACCGACAAGCTCCGGCAACTGCGCTCGCCGTTGCCAGAAGTAGCCTGTGAAATGCCATCCGTCCTGGGCATGAGAAGACACGGCGGGCCGTGTCACGCCTGCCTTCCTCTTGGCTTCGGCTGCCCAAGGGAAATATGTTGATGTTTTCTCTCATCTTGAAAATGTCAGAGATGTATCCGTTTGATTGGTCAACGTCGCTGTCCTACTTCGAGAGTCCTTTTGCTGATGTACTTCGTGTATCTGGATGATTTTATTTTGTGCAAACCCCTTGACAAAATTAAATTGAGTACATTCAATTTTTTTTTCAATGCTCTCCTATTTATGGTTCGACTCAAAGATTCGTGGTTTATTTTATTTATTTTTCGACGAGGCAGAACCTGCTGGAGAACTCCGCCCTGTACATCCAACCAAACTCAATGCGGCCCGCGCTTACCTTTGGGCTTTGACACGTTCATTTCAGACATGGCGTTGATCTTTGGCCAACCAAGTCACGGCAAAGAAACTTGGGGAGGTGATGATGCAAGCCATGCTGTGAGTGAGCCCTTCTGAATTTCTGCCCCACTGTTACGTCACATGGGCGGGATTTCAGAATTAACTGACACATTTTCCAAAATAAGCAAATGACCAAAGATACCGCTTGTTCATTTCTTACTTGATGGGTTGGTGCACACAGGACAGAGTATATTTTTATATTTTCCATAATATGCCCACTCCCACCCCAAAAAAATGGCCTCAGAGACTCTACATTCCATAACGCAAGATGCATTAGCACTTGACATACGTTTAGCCACATGCTCATCAGTTTTATTGCAAATAAAAGGGGTGTTGTTTCTCTTCCTTTTATGCCTTGCAGTCTTCCAAAAGGCATTCATTCATTAGCTTCCATAGCCAAATAAATAGCCGTCCAGTGATTTCATTTATTTGCTCTTTTTTTTATTTGTCTCTTAGTTATCCACTCATCAATGAAAATAACCCCCTAATGTGATTTATATTAAGAGTTAAAACGCGGCAAATGAATGGAGGACGAGTGGCGATAGCGGGCCCTGAGCTCGACTCTCATCCCTGATTAATTAGTTCATTCGTCTATAACGGCGCCGCCCCGCTGCGCAGCGTGCGGCGCCGTTAACTTTCTTGGTTCATTGGATCACATGATGCAGGAGCTGCTTCGACGAGCCTGAAACGATACCGTGTGGTCACCGGGTCTCCATGAATGAACTTTTCTTGTGCGTTGTTTTTCCTTTTCAAACATAATTCATATCATTCTCATGGGTTTTTTTGTTTGTTTCAATCCGGATGTATCCTGACCCCGCATAATCTTGGAATATTAGAACCTACGCGGCCCAGGCGCCACATTGTTTTAACGGGTCCAAATGAAAGCCGCCGAGGGCCGAGTGTCCGCAGCGAGACAAGGGAATTAGCTCTGTGAGTGTCCCTTATCTCGCCGCCTCCACACTCCACCCGCCGCGCTCCCATTCTCCTCCAGTAATGAGTATCCACCCAATTGAGTCCCTTTTTTCTCTCTGAGGGCGAATAAATCCAGCAGCATTGTTCTGATAAAGAGACCTGCGAGGTCCGTTGCCTTTTGCCAGGTGACCTTAATTGACAGGAAATTGCATTTGTCCCACACCTCCTGTGACAGACCAGGTGCTTCTATTCTCCATACGCAGTGTGATGACCTTTGTCTCTTCTTCTTCTTCTTTTCTTTCTTTTTTTTTTTTTAATCTCCCTTCAGCTGCCCCAAAAGGCCCGAAGCTCTTTATGACCCCCAGCAGGGCCAAAGTCGGAGACACGGTGCGCATCACTGTGCAAGGATTCCAGGTAGGACCCCGCGGGGTAAGTTTCAGGCTTTACAGAACCAAAGTGAAAGAATTCAGTGTAATGTGGGATGGGAATCCACCATTTCAATGTTTTTTTGTTTTTTGAAGTCTCTTATTGAACATTGATCATGTTTTTCACAGCCTTATCGTTCTCGATCACAATTACACGATAGGCCAGATTCATGACGCGTGCCACGGGAAGTGAGCCGCTTTCTCTGGAAGCGCTTGTCAAGTGAAAACAAATCTTCTAAATTTGACACACCACAGAGTCGGGTGTCGTTAACAACCTAAAAAAAAGCCCTCACCAAGCAGGCTTAGAATCAAATAAGATTACATTTCATTGTTTCAATTCTCCAACTCGGTGGCCTTGTCTGATTAATTGTTAACTGTTAATCAATAACACCTCTTTGACCTCCTTGGAATACGATTACGACTCGAATCTATTTTATGCTTATGCCTTCAGCGGCGACAGCATATCGCGTTGTGCTTTTCCACAATGGCGCAAATACGCTGTCTGACCGCTTCTTTTTATTTATTTTTATTTTTTTGCATGTCCCGTTCTACTGCCATTCTCTCCGTGAAGTACGTTCACTGGTGGTCAACCACGGGGCTCTCTAAAATGTCCACATTAGTCCATTTTAGTTACACCCAAATTAAATCAGGGAAATTTCAATGGTGAAAAACAATCCTCCATAATTAATCACATCATACTTTGTGGTGAATTTAAAATGGAAAATACTAAATTAATTAATATAGTAAACATTGTTGGGGAGCGGCAATTACCCTTTTTTTTTCTTCAATTTGCAGCAGGCTTTTCTGATCCCAAACCTCTCCCGGTATTTTGATGCTACTGTGACGCTAATCGACCCAAGGACAGTGCCGGACGTTCCAGGACGAAGAGGGTTCACCGCGGAGCTACACGGGCTACGGTCCCACGCCGGATCGTGCCGGATGTGGTCCGTGTTGATCCGGCACCTATATGGGACTAAGGCGTAATCGACAATCGGAAAAAAACACGCCACCGTCGTTTTAAACGTACTGAGTCATGAATTCATAAAAGTCGCATCCATTATTGTGATAGCTTATAAGGAGACATGACGGTTGACCATATGGCAAAGAAACACATCCACAAGTTGGTCCCCAGATTATTTTGCCCTTTTCGCTGTGAGCCGAAGCGAAAAGCAAATTTATTACGGACGACAACTTCAGTGCAGGTTTTCAGGCGCTGCTCCTTTTTTTTCCCACTCTTGTTGCGTTATGTATGAGATTCAATTTGACACTGCTGCTCGTTTAAGCGGCACCGAAGCACAGATTTTCATTCCCAAACATTATTTGTTGAGTTGAGACGATTGTGACTGTCACTAGTTGGTTGCTATGCTCAACTGACTTTCGGGGTTTGTGTGTGTGTGGGTGGGGGGTGGGGTGGGGGGGGGGGGCTCTGCAAGAACCTTTATTTTGAAGCACACATCCTACCCAAAGTGTTCGAAATGCTCAAATTCAGCGTGAGCGTCAAAACGAAAAAATAATTGTAGAACATCCGTGTTGGAGCACCTACAACAGAGTAAATGCGTGCGTGTGTGCGTCGGCCCTCTTGTATGTGTCCTCCATCACAGTGGCAATGTGGAAGCATCCGTTATTTTTAGAAATGGGCTTGTTTACTGGAGGGTTAAGAGCTGTGGGGGGAATAAATTTGTTGTAAACCGAAGTGTCGATAATTAATGCATGTTGTTAACTCGCGGTTGAATCAGTTGGGGGACAGGCTGCATTATTCATGCCTCCTTTGCTCCGTCTCTTTCCCGGCGACGGACCCGCCCCGTCCCGGCGCTCCATTTGGCGCCGGCGTAGAACGAGGTGTTCCCGGAGCCCTTGTTCACCTGGACCCGCGTGGGGGGCCGCCTCCTCGACGGCAGCAGCGAGCGAGAGGGCAAGGAGCTGATTCTGGAGAGGGTCCCGGCCGAGCTCAACGGCTCCATGTACCGCTGCACGGCCCAGAATCCTCTGGGCTCCACCGACACGCACACCCGCCTCATCGTCTTCGGTACGTTTGCCATTAAGTGGAAAACGGCGATCGAGTACAAGTCCAATCTATTATTGAACGAGCTTGCGCGCCACCACCAAAAGGACGGCGCCACAATGAGGCGGAATGCTCTTGACATAATTAAGTGCGAGGGAAAAAAAAAAAAAAAGAATAGACATCACTCTACAAAATGTCTCCCTCGCACTGTATCTACAGAAACGGTGAAATATACCTTGGGGATTTATGCGACCACTTTTGCCGATGAATCATTCATGCGGCTGCGAGATTGCGATTAATAAAAGATTGTGTCCCTAATTGGCCCAACAACACTTTCTTTTTAAGACTGCACTTAGAGATGACTATTCTCTTAACGAGAGTTTCAGTCCATCACCGGCGAGCATTGTCGCGGCCGCTCTTCATATACGAGTACATTTTGGCCCGGCTCGGACCTGGCTTGTCAGACTTTTGTGTTTTATGGCAAATCTTCAAACGGCGCCGCTATTAGGCTCTGACCGCATTTCCAGGTTCGTTGTATGCCAGCCTGTCTCATATACGTCGTCCAAATTCATATAAATCGGACTTAATTACTCCGACAAGTTTACCGGAACTAGCTAAAATCACGCTAAAATGTTCGACCCGCAGTATCTTTTTCGTTTCATTTCAATGCTTTATTTCATTGGGACAGTGCACATGAATCAACACATGAATAAACAGCGTAAACACGCCGGACTTAGCATAAATGCTAGTTTTCAAACGTCGTCCCAAGGCAGGTTCCTTAACATAAACGTCACATGAACAGTGAACATAATAATATAACACAACACATAAGATAAAATCCGGACAGTCATGCCATCTTAGCCACTTTTCCTGCAGACGCTTTGTCCGTCTCAAGCCTTGTAGATCGCTACTCCTCTCACCTTCGCGGAAATAAATGCTGATTGACTGACCTTGCGGCCTACCTGACGCCCTTGCGAAAGGACACTCCGCACTGGCTACATGTCCGTTAGACATCGGCAGGAATACATTCCATGAAATGACGGCAGGCGCCGGCATGTCGCTAATGCGCATCGTGTGTGCGGCGTTGAAGCCGCTGCGAAGTGGCCCAGCACAATAGGGGCCCATGTAGAGCCTCACTTGTGTGCTGATGCAAAATTTCCACTGTCCTCTGCATTCATTCTAGAGGAGTAGTTCTTAACCTGGGTTGGATCGAACCCTAGGGATTCGGTGAATCGGTCTCAGGCTGCATACAGTACGCTGACTACGTTAGATGGTGAAGGCCAACGCAAAACCTGGATCAAATATTCTGCCTTGATGAAGATAATGATGTTGGCTGCTACCTGTGATTTTCAAAAGACACTAAAATGGTCACTCCACGCCCAAATGGCAGACTTTGTGTCTTTTCCTTGAGTCCTTTCTGTGGGCCTGCTGGTGACGGACTTGCTGACCACATTTCATACAACGCAATGAAACTGAAACTCTCGTTTTTAAAAGTCCCCCAGAACGCATTCATGACACCCGGATGACCACGATGAACACATCTATCTATGAGGCTGAATATTTTCTTGCCTTTTGGATTGACTCGCTGGAGAAGTGTAACATAATCAAGTGGGTGCGTGTCAGAAAAAGCCGCCGCGGTTTCCGGCGCCGCGCATCCACTTGACACGTCACTTCACATGTGAGCTCTGAGCATCCAAATATAGCTGGGGAGGCGTTGTTTTTACCCAAGGGGCAGGCTTTCTCCTCTCATTGCAATCACATGGCATGCTTTGCGCTGCTTATTAAAGTAAAAAAAAAAAGAAGAAGAAAAAAAAAGGTAATTTACTCCTATCCTTGTTGTTCTGGTGCACTGTGTTCCCAAACTCCATTACCAGCCTGTAATCCCGAACTGAACACAGCAGTCTCAATAATAACCTTTATTTTTTTTTTTTGTCTCCCACAGAAAATCCAAGCATGATGAAAAACACGCAAAGCCAGAACAGTAAGTTTTCCAACTGTGCAAATGACTCAGCCACGAGTGGGCAAGTGCGATGAGAAAAAAAATGAAGCACCGAACGAACTCCCGATGTCTGCCTTTGACACGGCAGCCCACCGCAAAAGAAAAACGTTTCCACTACTGGTGACATTATGACATTCTATGAGTTCACATCAAGCGCTTGACTTATTGTTCTCGCGGTATGGAGAGTTCAACTAGTTTTGCTGTACTGGTAACAAAATTGTCCTCTGTCAAAGTCGTTCCGGGATGGGGTCGAATTGTCTCCCGAGTGAGGACAGAGGGCGTACGAGTACACGGACCTCATGCCGGATATCGAATATGATCTCAAATGACTTTCCCTAAAGCTGTGACGAGCCTTCATTCTGTTCCCGCTCCTTTGTCCTCCTACCCAAAGGCAATTGCTTCACAGCGCCGCCGCCTTTCCCGCTGCACCGCTGCATCTATTTTTAAATGTAGCTCACACTGGGTTGAGACGCTGATGACGATTTTTGGAGAGGGCCGCGCTGTGCGTGGTCAGCACAGATTATCCTCTGGGATCCCAAAAGGACCAAATCCCCGGATAAACATCCGGGATTTGGCGTCCTTTGTAGGGTGCGAATTACAATCGTCGACAGCCGGTCAAAACGGAGACAAAAAGTCAATTGGATGTTTAAAAGCAGCGAGTAGGAAGGAACAGTATTGCCTAGAAGCCTCTCTGCCAGTAGGGGGCGCCTGTGAATCTCTAACCGGGCACGATCTTCTTCACGGAAACACAGAACCTGTTTCGTTGTTGCGGTCAGTTCGCAAATGCTTGTCCAAGCTCCCGTTAGCTGTCTGCATTTTTCTTGGAAAGAGGGAAACGTTTTTCCTTCACACCTGCTGCCCCATTTTCATCGAAGTGCACCGCCTTCCTTGGTGCAAATCCCCACATGGCATCTTCATCTGGCATGTTAGTCGCACCTTCATCCACTTTTGACGAATGCGTGTCAGACGACACTGAACAACAACAACAACAACAACAGGTTGTTTGCAGTGAATCTTCCAATTGTGGGTTCAGCCAAGCGCGAGTGCGTCCTCTGCGGTCTACTTGCAGTCGACTGGCGTCAACACGCGAGTCGTGCGGCCATCTGTTGGTTTTCGCACTTTGGCTCGGACGACGTTGAGGCCGTGCCAGCCCGATTTCCCGAAGCCCTTGTGGGAGTGGTCTCGCTTTGCCGGCGCCACAACACCACAAACGACAATTTCAGTCATTCCTCTTCAAATTGACAAAAAAAAACAACCCCAAAGGGTTTCCAAGGCCCTCAGCTCGTGTTACTGAAGTAATTTTCCATACTCCTGAAATGTATTCATGTCTTTTCTCTCCTGAGCGTGGCGTTTTTCGATCAAATGGAGGTGTTCTTGCAACAGTATGGCATTGATCGGAAAATGAAATCAGTTTCCTGACGATATAAATGTAGTCTCATTGAATAGCATTGGTTTTAATTCTTGTAATTACATAGAAATCATTACAATGATTTTTTTGGAAGTATTTTTCCCCCTCTCAAAATAAAAACCTTCAATCACAAAACACTCACTCACGTCAGTCGCGATCATACCAACTCTTTCCGCTGTTAAGTTGAACATGATAATATTAAAGCGATCTGAAAACGAAGGCGACTTTTTCTTCTCTTTAACACAGGGGTGTCAATCATACGGCCCGCGGGCCGGAACCGGCCCGCAAGGAGATTTGATCAGGCCCGCAGGATAATTTAGAAGTGGAAAAATGCATAAAAGACACAGAATGAATATTTTTAATAGGGTGCAATTCGTGGAATATCCGCTAGGGGGACACACTGTTTTGATCAGAGGAAAAGACAGCATTGTTTTGATCAGAGAAGAAGACAACAGCAGCCTCGGTCTGTCACTGAGACACACCCAACACAACAGACGCTATCAAGGACATGTGAATACTTTATTTTTTTACACATATTATAGCGATCTTCTTAATTTGTAAGGTGTAGGATTACATTTAGATTTGATATGCCCGTGTAAATGGTTTAAAAATTCCTTTCTTTATAAATCTCGTTTAATCTTAAAAGTGCATTACTGGACTCTATTTTTCAATACCAATTACTTGTTAAGGTTTTGTGCCTTTGTACAGTCAGTGGGATTAATTGCAATGCATATACTGTATGTGAATGATAAAAGTCAATTGCACATTTGTAAGGTGCTTCATGAAATGTTTTGTAAAAGATATGTTCATTACATTTCAACATTTTCCTCGCGTTCTTGTGCTTCTTTAGACCAAAACAAAGGGAAGACATATTATTTTGGTTATTTATAGCAGATTGCGGTATCATTTTTTTATGTTCCGGCCCACTTGACATCTACCGAGGCCGTATGTGGCCCACAACGCGAAATGAGTTTGACACCCCTGCTTTAACATGACTGCAACAAAATATGTTTCAATTCGAGGAAAGGTGATGCCTTTTTTTTCGTGAAATACATTACGCCAGTTTGTTTTCTTTTTTTCTAGAACGTGCAACATTTCTAAATTCCTATGGCATTTCCAGTTACATGTGGCTTTATTGTTCAATTCATATTCGATTATTAGGGCGTCCTTGGAAAAATGTTCCTGCACCTAAAAAGTTGGCCTCGACGTTTGGGCAAGGCTAAATTCAAATTTTGTTGTTGTTGTTTTTTACCTACCCCGTCGAATATTGTCTCTGTATTGTGGAAAAAAATAATTCTGTGGGGCCGTCATGAAAAAGAGGCCATTTCTCACATCCGGAAGAGAAGAGCCGCCGTGCGTCCTGGCACCGTGTACGTTGTTCATCCTGGCAACCGCGTGAATATCTCAAAGGCGGCGTTGGCCCGACAAGCCCGGGATTGAGCCGTTCACCGAAGAGGCACGTGCGCGCTGACCTCCCGGGCCTTGTTGTACACCGGTTTAACTTGCGCGAGGAGTGTGCACGCGCGTGCGCGCACGTGTATGACTCCATTTCGTCCTTGCTGTGACACACCTGCTCCCGCGCTCATCCTGGCATTTGAATATTCAAATCTGTATCCCCAAACCACAGCTAGAGGGGCAGCAAAAGCAACGAAGAGCAAATAAAGGACAGAGAGTGGATGTAGAAGACAGCAATAAAAAAATAAAAAACATTTTTTTTTAAAGGCATAATTAATGTCAGGCAGCACTGTGGAATAAGTGATTTGTATGCCTGCCTGCCTCACGGTTCTGGGGTTCAGGTTTGCCCCCCTAAAAAAAAATCTATATATATATATATATATATATATATATATATATATATATATATATATATATATATATGTGTGTGTGTGTGTGTGTGTGTGTGTGTGTGTGTGTGTGTGTGTGTGTGTGTGTGTGTGTGTGTGTGTGTGTGTGTGCTGGTGAGTGGCGCAGAAACTAAACCTACGAGCGAAAAGTTTGGAGAAGCCCATGAAAAGAATACAAGATGCTCGTGAAGTTGATTCACTTTCGATCGGATTTTTTTTTTTTTTTAATGACAAGAATTGTATTCAAGAAGCAAATGAAGCTATTCATTGGAGCACTCTTCGAATCTGAGAAGGAGTAAAAAGTAGAACAATGTGAATAATTGTGATTACTTAGGGAGAACCGTGCGATTAATTAGTTAAAGAAAAATGTCTGCAATTATAATGCGAGTGTACGATGAGCAGGTTTTTGCAGTGAATGAGCCTGCCAAGTGGCTTTCCCTCACGAAGAGAGGGGGTCCACTGTGGTTCCTTTCCAACAATTACCGTCTGACATTAGCCAGGACTCAGGAATCTCAGGGCATTACAGAAAGATTTTCGCAGCAGAGCTCGGGAAAACTCGCGCAGAAAAACACGGCAACTCGTGAAAAATGAACTGCCAAAATGACTGTACGACGAAAAAAATAAACCGGCCATTCTCCTTGAATCTGTATGTCCGCTCGAGGTATAGCGTTCCCCGTCGCCGATTTTGTGTCAGGCCGTCGACTGGGCTCGCCATCTGCTCACTCAAGCTGCTCCCACGATGCACCGCGACAAACGTGGCCGTCACACATGTGCAAAAGGGGATTATGCGGCGATTACACATCCAGCCCATTAAAATGAATTTGCCACTTCATCGAGCACCGCTCTCATTAAATGACGGCGCGCGTCTCATACTGTATGTGTGAGAGGTTACCCTTTCATTTACATTGTTAATGGGTAGTGCTTAACAGAAGGTGATTTAACCAACGCTAATGACACGGAACTGTTGCTTTATGTGTGAAAGCAGTTTATCGGGCTCGCTCGCGAGAGATATTTTAGTCATGCCATTCTTTGCCGGGGTTGAGCAATGGTGGTAGGTAAAAAGACATGAGGAGGCAACTTTTTCATCGCTTTCCACTGTAGTGACTGATGCAGAACTTTGCAATCAACACCAATGTATAGAGAAAGACCGCTTTTGAATATACGGTGCGGTCGCCGTCGTCACGGATGTGTAACTTTGACATCAGGAATCGTGCACAGAGAGTAAAATAGCCTTTGAATTCAACCCTACTGTAGTGACTGATACACAGCTTCGATGTAAAGACTCATCTCTATTAAAGCTTTCTGGATGGATGGCCTCTGTAGTGACTGATGTAAAACTTTGACCTCAAGACACGTACGCTGTATGGAAGAACATAGCTTGTTTTCTGTTACACGCCCCCAACGCATCTGAAAATTTGAAGACTGAAAGTATCCTAAACTTTCAACCGGGTTAGGATGTGGCGCAGGTGATATAGGTCGTGAATTTTGGTGCGGATGCCCTTTTCCCGGTGGTCAACTTGACATCATCCGCAAATAGAGATCTTGCAGGCCCTGATAAATGCCGATAACCTGCTCCAGCGACTTGCTTCCACGCCTGCGCTATGCACGAATAGAGGGCCCTTTGAGTCAGCGTTGACCGATACACATCTTTGACATCGGGATTCACAACCATAGAAGAAAAAAGCTCCGAGACATTCATTTTCGTGATCCGATTACATCATTTAAAAAAAAAAACATTTTCAATGCAACCTTGGTGTCTGACTGCGTGTTTGTTTCCTATTTTCAGGTGGAGCCTCGCACATGAACGTCGTGAGCAGCTTCACGTGGATAGCCCTCGTCCTCACAGTGACTGTGGAACTGACGTGAAAACTCGTACGCTCGCACCCGTACGCACATACTTGTCCTTGTCACACACACACACACACACACACACACAAACATTCAAAAAACAACAACGAAACATCAGTTTACTTTCCACAACCTTGCGAGTGTTCTCCGGCTGTCAACAAAACTTCTGTTGGGGTCGCGGTGCTGCCTCCCATAGGCGCTCCTACTAGTTGTTTTTTTTTTTGTAACGAAAATAACCACAATTACGCGATCTAAAGAACATGATGAACATGACACCCTCCTTCCTTATATCCCAAGTTACACTTTTTTGGTTTCTTGTCCCACATCTGCCTGTCGACCAATAAAATCATTTCAAACTGTTCAGATTTTACTTTTTTTTTTTTTTTTATTGCTGTTTCCATGCAAAGATGGAAATTAATGACTCGCTGTGGCAACCCCTGAAAAGGGACAAGCCGAAAGGAGAAGAAGAAGATTGCTGTTTCCATGCAAATGATGAGTGGCTCAGGCTATGCCTCCTATTAAAAAAATAAATAAATAAATAAATCCTTTCGCGCCTATCTGCTCCACCACAAGGGGGCAGAAGGGGGGAGGATGTGGGGGGTCGCAATGCAGACGTTCAAACAAAACAATCTCTATACTACTCGAGTATCTCTTTTATTTTGTTTTTGGGTTGTTTTTTTTTCGTTCGTCTTTTTGATGGCTCAGAATGTACAAAAGAATTTAAATGCATTTGGAAAAAAAAATCTCCTGTTTTTGAGTGTATTTTGTGTACATCGGTGTAAATAAAACAGATAATTAAAGAGGTTTTATGGGGTCGTGGTGAGGGACAGAGCTGTTTGAATACCACCCATCAGTGCGAAACATTGGCGGGCAGAAAAAAAAAAACAAACAAACAGCTTTTTATGTATCCCATTAGATCTTTTTTTTTCTTGTATGACAAGTGTTGTCGCATTTGTCCGATGTTTTCAGGATTGTGATGCACGTGAGTTTGTTTTTTTTAACAATTTTTTTCTTTGAGGCGCTGCTGCAGCAGCTCATTGCCGCTGTTTCCTTGTCATGCTATCTGAAGTGACTTACATTGTGTGTGTGTGTGTGTGTGTGTGTGTACGTGTGCGAATATAAATGTAATTCTCTCTCTCTCTCTCTCTCTCTCTCTCTCTCACACACACGCACACACACACACACACACACGGATGTTTGCTGAGATTAATAGCCGCCGTTTCCCTCCCCACGCCAGTCTTATAAAACAGGGTTGTTTGCATTTGTTTCATTTCACCTGTATTAAAGTGGCGAGATGATCAAGCTGACACGCCTTGGCTTTGCTTATGACACGCTTGTATGTGTTTTGAATAATCATGACTTGTTTACGTATACTGTGCACACAAAAAGGAACAAAAATAGTAATTTGCCATGATAATAAGGCTCAGTTTTAATTGACACTGTCAGGGCAAAGGAATGATTTTACAAATTTTTGTATTATTGTGGTTGGAGTGTGTGATATTTCTATTTTTTTTCTCCCTCTCATGTAGATAAATAGGGGAACCAAAATAGGATCGTAATATTCTCTCATTTAGTCGCTGTTGGGGTTATTCCACTGCACAAATGTTCCGCCGCTGTTTGTGTTAAAAAAAAGATGACTTTCTTAAAGGGTTGGAAAACTGCACCGAGCAATGCAAATTGGGAGCCCGTCAATGTCACTTTCCCTTATGTGTTAGCATGACGATAGCAGGGGCATTCCTGAGGCAAAACTGTTTTGTTGCCTCAAATCCACCAAACGTGATAGTCTTTGTTTGATGTTTACTTTGACAGTAAACTTCGACTGAGAATGTCATGAAACGACTTGAAGCCTCTTTTTCAGATCAGGTGGTTGACATGTAAGCCACAAGACAAAGGGAAACAAAAATCACCCAAAACTCATAAGTCAGGTCACTCGCACGTCATGGCGAAACATTTTTTTGTGTTTTTTTGTTGTATTCAATTCATTTCATTGCCACGGTGTACCAAATGCGGCCGGTGAGTGTTTTTTTTTCCAAGCATATATTATTGCTTGTTTCCGCATAGCTGACCGCAGGGCTCATTTGGCAACTCTGTTTGATGTCGGCATCATAATCATCCACATCACGGCTCAGGCATCAACAGCGAGCCTTTGAAGAAGAGTTGTAATGATGACCCAATGCAGCTTGTGTCCATTTCAAGGTTATAATTGAACTCTTTCATCCCTTGTTGTTGATTTTTTTTTTTAATAGTTAATCATATCGAAGATGAACTACTGTGCATGCATGAGCTTGTGAAGGTTTAAAAGATTTTTGCCCGATTGACAGAGCAGACTCGAGCAGTCACGTGGGGATGCCAGTTCGCCTAGCGGAACCACCACACTGCAAAACGGCCCCGCGAGGTGAAGAGCTGCTTTCCAATGACGGCAAAATTAAGAGGCCTGAGCTCTGAGTGGGGAAGTGAAGTGCACCGACTGCATCTCATCATAACACCGGCAATTTCAGATGAGTTCAAGAAGCACTTTTGGCGCTCTATGGACGAAAATAAAACCTGGAAGAGGTTGATGCATTGCAAATTGCATTGGCCGAGGCGAAAACTGTGTTTATCGTGCGTTATCAAGTCTCACGTGAATGAGAATGGGCAATGTTCAGTCCGTATGACCACATCACATGACCTATTATAGACAACATTTGTTCAAAGCCGCACAGGATGTAGAAGCCTGTTGAAAGGTGAAGTGGGATTTCTCCGGTGGCTAATTCTTTCTTTTGGGTTCCCTTTATTCTCGGAGCAAAGCAAACACGAAAGGTTTACTTCTGCAGCCTGATGACACAAGGCTCAACACTAAGTGAGATGAAGCCTTGGTTCACAGCCAACAATTTGTACGGTCCCAAGTGTTAGTCACAACAATTGCACACCGCTCTTTGCAGAACAGATTAAGGATAAGTGTGGCATCACAAAAAACACGTTTACTAAAAATGACACGACCGGGCTATGTGTGGCATATTGAATGTTGCATGTCGTATTTATGAAGGTTATGTGAGTCCTAAAGTTAGGATGAGCGGCTTGGATCGTGGCAAAACAATCATGCATTTGTGTCGTCGCAAAGTGACTTTTCAAGCCACGCACGTAGCTTCCTGAGATTTTGTGAGCTGTGTTCCTACGGTTTCAATTGAGGAATTTGTCTGGAGCGCAAAAAAAACGTTATCTGTGTCACCTACCATCAAGAGAAGGAGGAGAAAGTGCCTCCCTCGCGAGTAGATAATCATGTCGCCCTCATCTTGGTCCACTCGAGCTGAGAACAAAAGTCAAGACAATTAACAGAATGTCATAGAGCCCCCCCCCCCCCCGTGAATTATTCACAAGTCACACTGAGCTCGGAGAGTTTGGTTTCCTCGAAGTGCTGATCTGCAAGCTCTCACATGACAAAACAGGGACCAAAATTTGCAATCACTGACGCACGCCCTCCATTTTTGCCCCTTTGACTCCTTCGGAAGCACATTTGGTGACTTAGGGCGTACGTTTACACGACTAGACAACCTTTTTGGGTTCGTATGTTCTCATTATCCTCAAACAAGCACCAACAAAACAATTGCAAACATTATAAGTATGCCAGGCGAGTAGTTGGCAGTGTCACTGTTAGTTTCTCGTTGCCCTTGACAGCGTATGCAAGCAATGCATCTTTGTCATCGGAGTTGTCCTAAAACAGCGCTATCTTGGAAAAAAAAAGACTGAATAATAATAATAAGTTGATTCTTGCCCGTTGCCCCCGAAGGACGTCGTTAACGATGGTGCCACATGTCTCAATTTCCATATTTTGTAACCCGTGACCCTTCCGGTTACAGACCCGACGACTGCCTTTCAAAAGCCAAAGGCTCGGATTTTCCAACTATTTCACTGAGAGACCTTTCAGAGGCCAGAGCCTCCCACGGAGTCAACTTAACCGCAAGAGTTTTCCTGCGGACGCCAACCTCGACCGAGTGCGTCAGTGTGACACATGACAGCTTGACAGTGGCTGAGCTTATGCAAATGGGTGAAGCTGTCAGTTTTCTCTGTTCCATCGACCGACTGCCAAGTTCTGCATGATCGTTACAGCATTCAACTTTGTCACACTGCGGAAGGGAAAGTTTCGGATCTGTGACACAAGTGTGCAAATAGATGCATCCTGGTTGCTCAGTAGATGACACAACGGGTGTCCCGCCCCTTATTTCCACCTTGCTTTCCACCTGCAGCTTAAGCTGTGCAGGCAGAATGACTGGAGTAGTTATACAACATCAACCGCTTAGGCAGCGAGTAAAACCTGCACCAACAGAGATGGCAGCAAGGTCTCGTCGTCTTGGATGATTTTTTTTTTTTTATGGAGGCCAAAAAAGTGAGAACATGTCAACCAAATATTGATCTTTACGGCGGGTGCGCTTCGTTGTGTTGAATCAGCAACTGACTCGCCGCAGGTGTCGAGTGAGCCGAGCCCCGCCTACAAAGAGATGCAAATGTGCCTCCGCAGGTTTCCTTTTACACCCGGAGGCAAAGAGCGGCAGTCATCGCATCGCCGGAGCTCTTTTGCAATGGAAACCAGCCAATATGCGATTGTCAGCTGAGCGACGTTGACAAAAGGATCAGTGGAGCGGTCATTTCCACCATCACTCCTGCTGCCGCCATGCCTGTCGCAAACCTCCTCGGGGTCCAATCCGACATGCAGCTGGTGT
Organism: Hippocampus mohnikei; assembly: GCA_026261675.1. NCBI lineage: Eukaryota > Metazoa > Chordata > Actinopteri > Syngnathiformes > Syngnathidae > Hippocampus > Hippocampus mohnikei. Next base: position 14,184,680 of record JAKGUB010000334.1, on the reverse strand, counting down.
TCAAAATAAGTCTTTCTGTGGCGGCGGTGCTTCTTGTGTCACTGGCCTACAGGTTCTACAACTCCAGGGGCATGGAGGAAAGTCCCGTCCAGCGTAGCAAAAACAACAGACTTGCCAGAGATGCAAGACAAGCCTGTCGGCGAGTGACACCGGCGATAATCTACTCGGACCGACCCTCACAGATGCTCCGTCGTCTGACAACGCCAAAGGAAGACCGACAGAAGCTAATCCAGCCCAGGAGGCATGTTGCCTCTCACACGGTGAACAACATTTGGAAAAGGAAGCAAAGTTATCGGTGTCCAGCGATAGCGCTCCGAATCTTCCCGAAGCTGCAAAGTGTGGACTAGCGAGTACAAAAGGCAGACGCTCTCCCTGCTTTTTAAAAAAGTTGGACGGCGGTTTGGGCGTGGGAAGGGAGCTCAGGCAGGACTTGGAACGACACGGCGTCTACTCTAGCTTTCTCTCCAAGGCGGAGATCAAGGTGGAGGATGCTAAGCTGGTGCTGGATAGTCCAAGAGACCAGGTAGTGCATGGAAAGATATATGAATACTACGTGGAAACCTCTTCTCACTGTACTACAGACCCAAACATTAACTTGGGTCAGAATGAAAGCAAGTCTGAGTTGCAGCGAGCGGAGATTGGTAGCGATTGCATCGCCGGCACAGTTTCTCCTCTTTCTGTGGACGCTGAGGAACCGTCCCTCCTTGGGGCATCCGTTCTGAGGCCCACCATGACGTCCGGACCCCAACGCAAACCGAGCTATCTCGCCGCTGCAGAGCAGTCGGAGCTGCCGCGTCCAGTTCCTCCCTCTCATAGCTCAACAAATGCCGGTCCTCCGTTGACCGGTCCTTCCACAAACAATGAAGGCCACAATGTGAGCAGAGGTTCTAATCAAGAGGCTGTAGCGGGAGTCTCTTGGTCCACCGCTCGGATTTGGGAAGCCTCGAAAATCAACTGGATCTGGGGAACTGTTTGGAGGCTTTCTTTTTGGCCAAAAAACATGACCGGGGGTCAGTGGTGCAAGCGGCCATTGAAGTTATGTCCAACAACTACCTCCAGGTACTCCGGGACGCTGACCTTTACGGGCGGCTTACCGACGCCGAGCTGCAACTCATCAGGAGGCAGCGAATAAGAGGGAGAAGATTTGTCATGATGGCAGATATGGACCCCCAGGACTGTTCGAGGAACAGCAGGGCGCTGAAAAGCAAGCTGAGTGCTCTGTACTACTACGACGACTGTCGAGACAACTGGCATAAACTTTGCTCCATTCCGCAGGAAGTCACCAGCAAAGCCTGCGCCATGTGCACGATGGATAACTACCTTTTTGTCGCCGTGGGCTGCCAAGGCACCGAGGATGAACTGACGCCTTCCAAGCGCGTGTTTTGCTACAATCCTCTCACGGCCATTTGGAAGGAGATCAGTCCCATGAATGAAGCCAGGCCCCGTTGCAAACTGGCCGCCCTGGATGGCTACGTCTACGCCGTCGGCGGGGAGTGCCTCTCCTCGGTGGAGCGCTACGACCCGCGATGGGACGCGTGGACTTTTGTGGCCTCTCTGCCGAACGATACCTTCGCCGTGGCCCATCACGTGACCGTTTGCAACGGGGAGCTGTTTGTGTCCGGGGGTAGTCTTCGCTACATGCTGCTGCGCTACAGCCCCAAGAGCGACACCTGGAGGGGCAGTCTGATGGCGGGCGGCAAAGACAGGACGGCGGACATCGTGGCCGTGGGACCCTTCCTGTATCGCTTCGAAGTCAACCCTCTGCTGGGGGTCAGTGTGTACCGCTACCACACCGTAGCCCGACTGTGGTACGAGTGCGGCGCCAAACGGCTCCCCCGCTGCCCGGCTTTCCAGTGCGTGGCCATGGACGACAACATCTACTGCGTCAGCCGTCACTTCACCTTGAGATTTGAGGCCGACGAGATCTCTCCGGCTTTCAGCAATGACAGTTTGAGCGTGGCCTCCGCGGCCAAGGGCCTGCTTTTCCCCTTTGTCCTGTCAATCCCTGATAAGCGGCCTCTGCAGACCAGCGTGTAGCGCAAATTCACCTTCAGAATGATGAGAACGTTGTGGCTCTCCATCGCCGTACTTTTTGAGCATTGTCCATGGCGAGCTTACCCTCAGTTTTAGGCCTTTTGTATCGCGGTCACACTGAAGCGTTGATAATGGATGCATTGATTATGTTTTGGGGGCGGGGGGGTCTCATGGTTAATTTCAAACGTATCTTCTAGAAGTAAGTGTGCTGTTGTAATCGTATATTTTGCATGAAGGAATTACGAGCCAAATGTGTCTCTTTAATGGATGTTTTCTTGGCAAACATGCAAAGCGCAACCTCAATATTCCTTCCTTGTACTTTTATTGCAATTACCGCCCCTTTATTAGCGATCCCTGACCGTAAATGTAAAACGTTAGCGCCCTAATGGCCGCCTGACTACTGTGTGCTCAGATTAACGCAGGACGCGCCGCCTCGCAAACAGCTTGCTCCTCTCGATTTGTCGCTCCGCCTTGCCATTAAGTGACTTTTACAACATTTTCAGCTTCTCGTGCCGAAAACCCACTCATGAATAAGCGTCGCAGTAAGTATACATTATACAAATGAGGCGATCGGGCCGCCATCCGTCACTGCAGTGCACGGGGCACAAATAGAACTGACACGGTGACCCGGAGAGGACGCAATTATCTGCGGCCGCCGCGTAAATACGGCAGCATGTAAATGAAGGTGTCATGCAATATAAATCGGCGAGCTTCCGAAAGCGCGTGTCGCAGGCGGGCTCGCTCTTCTTCGGCGGACGGAACCCATGTGACTGAGTGTCGTAATTTCCTGCCCTCCAAACATCTTGAAGACGGATACAAACTCATCATTCGCTACATACGCTCTGTATTCCGCTGTGGGTCATTATGCGCGAGGAAATCAGATGCCCTGCGAGTGATGTAAATATTCATCATTGGGAGCTTATTGAATGACTGACGGCTTCCCCGGAGAGGTGCGCTGCTACAGCACCATCATGTGGCTCAGGCAGCAAACAGAGCAGCGCGCGTAGCTTGACAGGTCGCTTTCCCGAACCTCCTTCGACATCATGAGTGGGGGGGCTGGGGGGTACATCCAAGCGACTAAGCTGCCGCCGGTTGCTCGCAGATGGTTGACCATCACACATAAGAGTCTTTGATTCTTCCTAATTAAACATTTTGATTCCACGTGATTAAGCCCCTAATGGGATGGGAGTTGCACGCATCCCTGCAGACGTCGCCTTCAACGACTCATGACTCGGGTCAGCTGCGACATCAGTTTTTTCCCTGTTATTGGTTTTGTTTCTTTTGTCTTTGCAAGATCCCGGGGAATACTAACAGCACGCGCTGCGTTTGAGAGAGGAGGAATTTGCATGTCATTATCTTGTGGAAGCCAAGGCATAAATGATGCCCCGGCCCTCTGGTTCCACATTCACTCTGACATGCGTGTGATATATAGAACCCGTGAATATCAAAAGCAATTGGAAAGAGCAGCGGCATTTAAAAAATAAAAAAACGAGCACGTTCATCGCTTATAATGAAGTTAAGTGACAAAAGAGCACTGCTCTAAATAGTGTTCGAATCAACAGATGAGGCAAGTCAAACATTAACATGCCCGGGGCGGTCTTTAAACTCACAGCAGGGCGCTGTTCGTCGAGATGGTAAAAGTTTTCATGAGTTTTCAGTTTTTTTTTTTTAATTACTTGTTCTGTTCTGAGGACTTGAAAATGTTTATCTGACAGTGCGACTCCGCCACCCTGACCATGACTTGAGGTAGACTGGCTAAAAAGGTTCAAACACTTAACAAGAAGAAGTGGAAGGGGCAGTCCCTCGCATGCCCTTTTTTCATGACGAGTCCTCATCATGATCCTCCAATTTTTATGCTGTGCTCTGCCCGCATTGGATGACATTGGCGACCAAGATTCATTCGTGTTTCCTATAAGGGCTCATTCCTCAAAAGGAGCAGACCTGGAATGGCCCAAAGGCTTCAACCCAAAATGGCTGACTTCCTGTTGAATTTTGGCCATGGATCTTTGAGACGTTTCCGTGCATCTTGCTGTCATTCCAATTTCAATTTTGTGTCAATCACTGATACTGGTATCGGGAGCAATCAGGAGCAACCCCACACCCCCAACTATCGCGCAACTGAGGGCATATGCTTACAAACATGAGTGAGTTTTGGGGGTATGTGTAAGCCTTCCAAAAGCTGATGCAACTATTAGAAGACAAATGTCATCGTTAGAAAACTTTCCTTGAAAGCATTTTTCTTGTAACTTGAGTGTATTTGTGAGTAGGACTTCAACCACGTAATCAAACCAACATATTCCCTTTGAAAAGTGTCATAGCCATGGAAGCGATTTGCATTTGGTTCCCATGAATTGGTGCAACTCCTCCTGCGTTCCCAAGAATCGGCACCTTGGAAAACTTGCAAACTGTGGCAACTGTGGGCGTGACTGCTGCTTTGCGGACCGGAGCGAACCGCGTTGGGTTGGAAGGGCCATAAAGGAAGTCGCCGCAGACATTAACTTCTCTGCAACAATAAAATGCGCATCTGGGTGGACCTACTTTTCATTGTTCACGAGCACAACTGCTGCGTGCCTGCAAAATATACAAGCCCTAGGTGTGTTTTGCTCATCGCCGGGGCGCGGCTGCTTTAATATTTAATTCCTCATATAGAATAGCGCCGGGCTTGCTGGCACGGCTGTTTCAACTCCGGCCCTGACTCTGTCGCCCCTTTCATGCAGCACATTGGCTTGCTGACCAGCGACAACCGCTTTCGACGAGAAGAGCGCGGAGGAAGTACGTCTCCTTCATGTGTCACACTTGAGTTCCCGGCTTGCCGATGTCGCCCTTCACCCAACTGCCGTATCATCTCCGCTGACACCCATCGGAAGCCCGGCCACCTCCCTCCGATCCGCTATGACTTGCACGTTCAGTGATTGATACAATGAGTTGACCGCTTGTACTTTAATGCGGACTATTTCAATTTCAGTGAGCCCTTGGCATGTGACCATTTTGACGATGACATACCGTGCTTTCAAGTTTTTTTTTATTTTCTTAATTTTTTGGCGTTGGGGTGGGGACAGTAGGCCTACTTTTAAATTCACACCCACCCGTTCTTAATCACATGTTCAATGCGACATTGCAACACTTTGATTCGCCGACCTTTCATAAAGAGACCATCCAGTTTTTTAAATGCAATTAAAGAACTCGAATTTGCGTTTGTTTGACGACGCTTCATCAGATTTATTCGCCCATCTGTCATCAACAGACCGTCGAGAAGAAGAGTGATTTAATTCAGACGCTTTTGATTGAAGTCAGCTCGCTACAATTTACCGTTTTTGAACAGATGCGAGGAACCCGCACGTGTTTTTCCGTTCAAGAACACACGGAAAAAAATTTGAATTTCAATCATAAATTGATTTTTTTTTTAAATTAGCCCACGCTCTGCAATTTAATTTGTTGTGTGTGTGTGTGTGTGCGCGTGCATACGTGTGTCAAATTCATGGTGAGCACTGCTAATTACGTGCTATCAATAAAAAGATAATCTCAGCCGAAGAGCTTTTACAAATTGGACCATGACAGAAACAATCAAACAAGAATGAATTCGATGAAGTGTGGGGCAGCTGTGGCACAAAGCTTCCATCGGTTGGCGTGCAAATACTTTCCTCCGGGCTGCTTTGACAGGCGGCGTAAAAGGGGCTGACGTCAGGCTGCCTGGAAGTCACTTGTCGTCTTAATATAGTTCCCCTTTAAGCCTTCGAGTGCGTGACCTCTTCTTTTATAATACTCTTCAAGAGGCTCGCAAAGTGGCGGCGTGAAGCCGCTCTTTAATTACCCGGCGCTAGTGACGATTTGACACGTATTTCCAGAAATTTGCTCTCCTAATGACTTCTATCTTGGCCATCAGTGTACCGCCGGGATTAAAAGCCTTGACTTGCCGTCCGGTGACAGCCACTCAAGCGGCGTTAGAGCCTCGAAGGAGCGTTTCGGAGGCAGAGGGCCTCGGCACGCGGCAGGGCGGCTCTCGTCTCATACTTGTCTGGCTCCGAGCGCCGGTGGGGCGGGTCAGCCGGGTGGCCGCCGCTGTTAGCTTTCGCCTGAACTGTGTCAAAGAGAATAAACACTCGTGCGGCGCACTGCAGCGCTGGTAGTGAGGCGGCGGACGGAGCCCCGTGCCTAGCGTGCGGATTAGTCACCATCGATCGTCACTCCTCCACAATTCTTCAGTCGTTTCTCCGTTCGGATGCGGATCCGGGCATCCGGGCTGGAGAGGGACGTCCCCATCAGTACCAATGTGACACAATGGACGCCGCCTAATCAATTTGCTAAGGATCTGAAAAGTTGTGATCATCTACCGAATCCTTGTTGTTTGCCGATGCACCATTCCAATGAGTTCTCATTTCTCATCGTGAATACTTGAAGAACGGGACATCACTTAGCTCCTTGGCGGACATCCCGCAAATTCACCTTCAGCTGCAGGGTTGTGAAGGAGCTGCAGCTGTTTGATGCTCTTATAAGGGACTCTGGTCAGAAAACCGTTCCAACAAATAAAGTCTATTGGAGATAAAAGCATAGAAGAGTTTCTCCTGGTCTGTGTGGAGGATGCAACCTTTCAGTCTGGTAGTGATTGATATAAAGCAATAATATCACAAAGACAAGGACAGAGTATTACAATAAGTACAGCAGTGCCGTAATGGGGGGAAAAAATATCTCATGGCACACTGCCATAAGTGAAATTGGATCTGCTGTGACATGACACTTTGTTTGGCAATCACTTTATAAAGAATGGTTAGGGTGGGAAAAAAAAAACATTTCTTCTTGGGACAGCATCCGGCACACTTTGTCAGCCTCACCTGTGCTTTTGAGAGCTTAATGTATGCTGCCTTGAAACCGCCGCCTTCGGCAAACGTGCTACGTGACGGCGGACGGCAGTTAAGACAACAAGACGAGACGCCAGTCACGAGACGGCTTGCGGCGCCTTGTTTGCTCGCTGACTGGAGCCTCTCGCTCCACTTTTATTTATCCAGCTCGTTTTTCTGTCTGACGCACGGCGACGTGGTCAGCGACTCAAACAGCCTTCACGCGAGTACACCTGCCATGCCCTGGAATTCGAAGAAATGGACGCTCTTGCCGTATGCACCTGACGGTTTCGTCTCTTTGCCCAAACTGACGTAACTCTTCATCGACATGAACCACTTCCTGCCACTCAATGCAACCCGCATATACAACAGCAGGGGGCACAATAACCGAAATAAATGTGGAGTCTCTCGCAAATAACAGATATTGTAATTTGACCGTTGTGTCGAAAGGTACATCTTTTTTTTTAATATTACCATGAATTGAGAATCGCGACAGTTACAGTCAGCTTTATTTTTTTTACAATTATTATCCAATACAAAAATGTACTTCGAAATGAAACCAAAGATTAAAACCTGTTTTTGTCGCAAACGTAAATTTGGCAAGCTGTACACAGATGAGGCGGGGTGACTGCCGACGTTGGTCTATGGTCCCTTAGCCAATCAGGATGTAGAACACAACGCACTGTAAAATAAAACAAAAACAAAACAAAACAAAAAAACGGCACCAAACATCGAAGCCGTGAATGTTGAACCGTGTAATTGCAATTGACACTTTTTTGAAAAACAGATCCAACCTGGTCCTATTTCCAAGATCCGCTCAGCCAGGGTTCAGAGTCTTCCCCACCCTATCAAATTGCACCGCAAACAACTCCTCACACGGATCGTTCTCTAGAGTTGATACTGAAATATTGAAGCAGCATCTACCAGCAAAGACAAGCTCGCTAAAATTAAATCCCTCTTCGGTCGTACACCTCCATCCCCTCAATAAAATGTGCCTATTTACTGTTTCAGGGTAGGATGAAGGTATCCGAGCCAGTCTTGTTTTGTTCCTCATGACACTTTACAAATGTTCATCCCAAACTCTGCCTATAGGTCACCTGGAGGAAATGACAACGCTCTGGTTTCCGGGTCAGCCCAGGCATGGCACTCAGGGGCCGATTATTAAATGTGAGAGGAAACACGAGACAGTTTGATGCATGTCTTGCTATCGAGCTGATAAAATAAGCAAAGAGCTAACACAGGGAAAGGTGACTTGCTGGATGGAGCTCTAAGGAATCAAGTGGCACCGAAGGCTGAGATCGACAACAAATGAAGTCACAAATGACTTTGATGATACGACAGTAAAATAAAATCCTCGTAATATGAAGCACAGAGCCGCAACACCGAATGATTAACCAATATTGATTCTCTGAGAATTTCGTTGACAAAGTGAATGGGGGGAAACAAATAAACCTCTAGCCATCTTTAACAAATAAACCTCTAGCTATCTTTAAAAACAAAAAGAGGGCTTGACGGTAAAAGTCAAAGTGAAAGTGATTCCTCCCAAGAAGCCACATTCCCTTTGACGACATGAAAGAAAAGTCAGAGCGACCTTGACGTTCGCGCCACAGACTTCATTTCTTATCGCAACTCCCTCTGTAGGTTATCAGCTTCAGGAGGAAAGGAAAGGACGAGCCGTCCATGATTTGCCAATAGCCTCCCCAGCACCCAAAAAAGCATTCCGCTCAAAGACGATGACGATATGAAATTGTTTTGGTCTGGGCTATTGTTTTTACTTGTGTGCACCGCAACGCCGGGCAAAACATTTCACCTCAGAATACCTTGATAGTGTTGAGATTTTATTTTACCCCGCAAGGAAAGCAACACCTGATCATATAACCTAGATTCCGTCATGTTATCAATATTCTTATTTTTTGGAATTGAACCCGGCACCTCTGCACTGTGATTGCTAACCACTGCACTAGCGGGCCGCCTATTATTATTATTATTATTATTATTATTATTATTATTATCCTTCTTATTATTATTATTATTATTACTGTTGTTGTTTCTTCTGGATGTGGACCACACATTGACAAATATGCAAATCTCTAATTAATTTAATAATTTCCATCATCAATGGACATTTTATGTTGCGACAAGTGAACTTTGACCTTCGACCTCCGTGTTTGAAAAGCGTTGCACACAAACGAATACCCAGAGCTACATAGACATCTTGCTAATAATATGACGAGTGGAAGTAATATTTGAGGGGGAGAGGGGTGATAAAAGGAATGAAGTGTGTCATCTAACAAGCAGCGCCAATTAAGAATGACACTGTTGATGCTCCACCACAGGCACCAAGGCGACAAACAAGCTCAGGAAGCTTTTTGTTAGCTCTGCTCCACTGATAAGCCCATCAGGGATGTCTAAATTAGCGCAAGTACATGAGTCCAATTAGCAGACGGAACAAAATAATACACTAGCTATCTATCTAGCTAACTATATCTAGCTAGCAAGCTAGCTAGCTAGCTAGATGGATGGATGGATGGATGGATGGATGGATGGATGGATAGATAGATAGATAGATAGATAGATAGATAGATAGATAGATAGATAGATAGATAGATAGATAGATAGATAGATAGATAGATAGATAGATAGATAGATAGATAGATAGATAGATAGATAGATAGATAGATAGATAGATAGATAGATAGATAGATAGATAGATAGATAGATAGATAGATAGATAGATAGATAGATAGATAGATAGATAGATAGATAGATAGATAGATAGATAGATAGATTTGGTGCCTGTTCTATGTTCATGTTCCACCACAATGGCTAAGTCTTTTACTGTCCTTGTCTGACCATGAGGATGTTTAGCCACCTGTAGCTGGGAGTGGAGGACACCATGAAAAATAATGAAGCGTATCGGTGCTCATTGTATCCTGGATCTGACAGCTGGATGGCTGGATTATCCTGAATTGAACCCTTTCATGTTGACTTGGGGTCGGATAAAAAAATACATTCAAACCTATCCTGAATGTAATTCTTTCACCCTGAAGTGTGAGGCTGTTTGGTAAAGTGACTGAAAATGCCCCCAAAAATATTTAAAAGTGTTATTATTTTAATGGGTGCTTCAATGAGACTCATTTGGTTCAAATTTCACCTTTGTCAATGAAAAGGAATTATTACTAATTAACCAATGTGGGCTAAATCAATGAAAAATGCTCAGGGTGAGAATCTTGAACCATAACAAATGTGATTTTTTTGGGGGGGTGGGATAAATAGTAATCTTGCTCAGATGGAGCAACAGAAATACAATGAAGTTTGCAGGATCTGGATCAGAAGTATTTGGGGGTGTAAGTGCATGCGAGCCAGAAAAGAGAGAGAGAGAGAGAGAGAGAGAGAGAGAGAGAGAGAGAGAGAGAGAGAGAGAGAGAGAGAGAGACTAATCTGAACTTTCCCATCTGATCTGTAGATGGCAGTGATGGCATATGTATTAATCCTGACATTGTGGCTTTGCACGCTTTGCATGCCTCTGGTTGCGATTTGCTTGTTTCCATAGTTCAAGAGCTGAAATATACAGGATGCAGAGGAGCAGAACCTTCCAACGCCAGGAGCACCAGGTAACCACTAGCTGCAGCGCACAAAAAAAAAAAAAAGCCATGCCTTGTCAATCACAACCCCAAAAAAAACCACAGGTGGCATTTTCGTCTGTGGCATTATGATAAAAGAATGTTTGTTTACTTGACACACACACACACACACTCATTTAATTGCGTCATCATAAAAATTGTGTTCAAAACTGTCATGTGGCACCAACAGAATGCTGTTGGATGCCTCAAGTCATTTTTATACTCCCAAAATAAGATTGATGATGAGTTCACTCAATCACTTTTATCTGCAGTCAAATATGTTCACTCATCGAAGTCTAAAAATGTTATATATAAATTATCCGAACCGCTATATATATTTTTAATTTTGCCAGACTGTCACATTCACACCTAGCAATTTGGAGTGTTCACTCTTTGAGATGGATCATAGAACATATATATATATATATATATATATATATATATATATATATATATATATATATATATATATATATATATATATATATATATATATATATATATATATATATATATATATATATATATATATATATATATATATATATATATATATATATATATATATATATATATATGTGTGTGTGTCTCACAGTGCAGAGGTTGGGGTTCGACCCCTGCTCCGGCCTTCCTGTGTGGAGTGTGCATGTTCTCCCCGTGCCTGCGCGGGTTTTCTCCGGGTACTCCGGTTTCCTCCCACATTCCTGATTGAACACTTGAAATTGTCTCTAGGCGTGAGTGTGAGCGCGGATGTTTGTTCATCACTGTATGTTTTTCAGTTCAGGGTGTCCCCCGCCTACTGCCCGAAGACGGCTGGGATAGGCTCCAGCATGCCCCGTGACTCTTGTGGGGAGAAGCACATTCGAAAATGGATGGATGGATGGAGATAGATGGATGGATAAATAGATGTGCAACAGTGGTGAGCACATCTGCCTCACAGTGCAGAGGTCGTGGGTTCAAATCCAGCTGAACAATCCAAACTGTCCCCTGGTGTGATTGTGAGTCAAAATGGTTGTTTGCACACACACACACACACACACACACACACACACACACACACACACACACACACACACACACACACACACACACACACACACACACACACACACACACACACACACACACACAGCATTCACTCTTTAACAAATGACACAGGTCTTGGTGCATATGGAGGCCCTTGTGTGTACTTAAGTGACCAGTAGGTGGGTGTTAAGTGTTTCAATCCCACTTGTTGAGTTGCTTGTTTATTTTGCTCACCTGATAAGCCAAATGAAGAACAACAACTTTTAATTCGCTTTTTAATAGTGTCGCTATTACTGGAGGTGAATTCACTTTTTATGCGGGGGGTGTCACCCACCTGGATCTCAGTGGGGTGACCACTTTTCGGAGGCCCTCCACGCCAGCGAGCGCGTCGATCAGGATTACTGAGCCCCCAGCCACCCTCCTTCTCTCCACCCACCCCTCCTCCTGCTCCTTCGCAGCCTGCCCTCGGCTCGGCTCCACGCTCCACGTTCGGCGGGAGGCGCGCGTATAAAAGCGGCGCGCGGCGGCTCGCGGAGCGCACAAGAGTTTGGCGCGGGGGGCTTCGAGGCGGGATGAGCGAGCGAAGCGGCGCCCCGTCGACGTCACCGAGTTCGGACGCCAGTTTTTGCCGTGCGCGAACCCTCTCCTCAAGGTGCGCATGAACGGCGAGGGCGGCAGGTGAGACTCCGTGAAGAAAAGTGCACCCGAGCCAAGACTTTTCGCCAGCATGGAGCTGAGGGGCGCGTGTCGGGTGCTCCTCTTCCCGGTCCAAATGCTCTTCTACGTGCTGCGCTCGGCGGTGCGGTGGCTGGTGCCGAGCAGGCGGAAGCAGCTGAGCGACGAGGTGGTGTTGATCACGGGAGGTGGACGCGGCATCGGACGCCACCTGGCCAAGGAGTTCGCCAAGCAGGGCGCCAGAAAGGTAACACACAAAAGAGGCCCTTGTGTGGTGCGCGCTTGTTGTTGTGTCTGCGGATCGGAGTGTGCGCAATTCCGAGTATTACACAACAAGTGGGGTCACGCAGAGGTTTTATGGCCGGCTGCTGGTGTGATTAAACAGCTGACACGTGACGCGTGTTGTGGGAAGGGCTGCGGCGGGATTGACGTGTCGGGGAGCCGCACTCGGAACAGGCATGCGAGGGAGTCATCCAGAGGACACGCTATTAGGTGAACCCATCCATTACAACGGCTGCGTGCCAAATAGTTCACCGTACTTGGCTTTTGATTGACACTGATTGTCTTGTTTGGTTCCTCCCGATGCAAAACGATTATGAGAAACAGCTGCTCACCCAAACTATCACCGCAATCGTGAATGTATCGTTCACTGAATGCTTCTCTGACAGAGCCGATCACAGCTCAGCATCTTTTGGGGAGGAACTTTTTGCAACCCAAGTCCACTTTGTTTGCTCGATTATCTTTCGTCAGTCCTTTATTCGTTTATGGACGCTGATCAGCCGCAACATATTGCTCGATGGAATGACATCACATTCGTGAGCTGTCAGAGTGTGTGCGGTTTCCTGCATCGGATATGATTACATCTTGTGCAAGTGCTCGTCATTTTCTTTTGAGCAACCACATTTTGAAGTTAACTGTTGGGAAGTCCTGCTTAGGATGGTGCAGGGGTACCTAATGACGTGTCCACTTGGCTTAGACAGAGTGGGCCAGAAATTTCTCTTTATTTTCTGCCAATTCCGGATCAATTTGGCCAAGTTCCACCTTTGCTGAAAAATCATCATTCTCAAGATGCGAGGATTCCACCCGCAAACGATATGCAACAAGTCAAAGACGCTATTAACAACTTACATAGTTTCTCATCATAACGCCCAAATGAATACATATGATTTTGTTTCGGAAGCAAAAATGGTCTCTTGCGTGTCACGGTCAGATGCGTCTCCATACAGTTTCACATTAAAGACCCTCAAGTTAAAACTTGTGTCGAAATTGTCATCTTACTAGCAATTGCGCCTGTTTTGGTTCCAAATGTGGAGTTTTGCTTAGCACAGGGGGCATATCTAATTTTATGAGCTAATGACCCTTTAGAACCACCCAAAAATGCAAAAAAGAAAAAAAAATCCTCCGATATTTAACTGATCAGCCTGAATTAGGGCCTCTGCTTTGTTTTTTTTTTTTTTGTGATAGTTTCAAAATTTTAAAAAGACCAAAGATGCTAAATTTGGTATTTTTCATGTATTTAATATTATTAGTACTGGTAATGTCTATATTGGTGTCTGTCCGTGTAATTACCTTAAACTATCATAAAATGTGCATATTCCTTCATGGGTTGGGTTTATTATGTTTATCATTATTATTATTATTAAATTAAAGGCAAAATATTTCAAAGTGGCCCTCAGAGGATAAAGTTTGGACACCCTGCCTAGGATGCCAATTTAAGTGTCTTAAAAAAAAACGACAACCCTAAAAACTTTTTTTGAAAAGACTTTTTCAGAGTGCAGCTGCACCACAAAAGATGTCGCTCTGCTTTTCAGCACCTCATTGTTGGGCGCCACAAAGGTGTGAAGGCATTGAAAACAACACCTGCGCTAATGTCCGCCGCAAACTACCTCCTGCTTGCAAAGATGCTCAGAGGAAACAGCGGGGCCATTTTGAATGAGGCTAACCTCTGATGTGAACCGGCGCCATCCCCCCCACCGTCTCTCCTTTGTGAGTGTCAGGCCAGAATTTCCTTTTTCCTCTGCACGGACTTCCACGCTGCATGAAAGGGCAAACTGAAGAGGTGATAAATGAATCCTCGGAGATGGGACTCGAGCAGGAGAACGGAGAATTGGCGCGACGAAGCAATCATTCTTCGGACAGCTTCCAAAAAAGAAAAAAAAAAAGAAGAGAGACCTCTCAGCAGAGGTGTAAAAAGTACTCCTACTGTGCACTTAAGTAGAAAACGTGGAAAGACTGAAAACTATAGACAGTGCTACTCTTTGATGGAGATAGAGCATTTCACAGTGCTAAAATGGCACTGCCCCCACTAGATAAATACGTGAGCACCTTCATTCACATCCACAGTTATCCCGCGGAGCGCGATGTGCAGTTAGCAGTTAGACTTACAGCCGCTAGCTAGCTAGCTAGCTAGCGGCTGTAAGTCTACATCTCCCCCCAAATAATTTTTGACTCAATCGTACTGTACACTGTACGATGAACGTTGTTGTTTGAGAGCCCGCTGGCACTTGCCAAACTTTTATGCTATCAAAAAAGGGCGTTCCTAACTTTCTGAGCGGAATGAACCATTCTCTTAAATCAAGGACTAGAAGGGGAATATCTTGATTTGCTCAATTTGTGACGTCAGCGTCGTGAATGCTCTCTGGTCCTCATTTCTCCAAATCGCTGCAGTCCCTGTTTTTGTTTTTTCCACCATAAGACCCGAAGATCTCAACCTCAGTTGACTTTACCTTTGACAATCCGAGGAGAAGAATGTACACACCGTTTTTCAAATTGATGAGCTCAAAGTAAAACGTTGTTTGAAAAATGAATACTCAAGTCAAGTACGAATGCCTCCTTAAATGAGTAACAAACAATTGATTTCTTCTTGATAGTCTAAAAATGTGCAATTCAATATGGTCGAAAGCCACAGTGCTGACAACAGGTTTGTGTGTGTGTGTGTTTTGTCCCGGAGGCGGGAAGCACACCACTCCCAGCTGGGTATTGCCCCGCAACTGACCTTGCTGTCTCTGCAGTAATTAGACAGCAGCAGGCGACTGCCTCCTGAACTCCCGCTGCCCCCTCTGTGTGGGTGCCGGCTCTCCCTCCTCTGTAGCCCTTTACTGTGGCGGGTGTGAAATTGAAAGGGGGAGGGGGGGGTCGGACATCGCGTTGTAACACGTGACTGTCATCAAGTTGCGGCTCAGTGAACGATGCTCCCCGTTGTTTCAAGCTGTGCAACTTTGGTGCGGCGATGCTTTCGTTCGCCTCGGCGACTGGTTGTTAAGGTCAGTTTCGAAGAGCGAACAGCGTTACTCATCGGCCGCAAAAGGTTGCGAATTGCTCTGCTCTTTTTCAGTTGACCGTGAAAACCGCTTCTCCAGCAACAACGCGCTACTCACGAAAAGTTCGGGACGTTCGGCTTCTGGATGAAGTTTCAGGAGGAGCAAAAAAGGGCATTGTAACCTTTACAGTTGAACTTCATTTGACCTCTAAACCTTTTGTATGCACTTCGTGTTTGATGTGTTTCATCCGTGAGTCAACCAACACATTTCCCAGAAGACAACAGTTGAAATATCAATTCCAGCTGGAGCGGGAAATGTATGGGTTGATTCGTGGATTAAACACACCAAAAACGATTTCAACTGCCAGCACGGCGTCCAAGGATTTGGATCGCGTTAAAACCGGCAGATGTTGCACGGATCACAACGTCTGCGTCGATTTCGGCCGGGTTAAATTTCAAGGTATCGGAAGAGAAGAACTCAATAAGTCAAACGTCCTCGACTGATTGATAGGTGGGTGTTACGGGAGTTAATTTAAAACTGCTTTCTCACTGTTTCCTTTCAATTTTGCTAATCCTTGTTTGCTCGGAGCTTATTGTGTGTGGTGACGGATGATAAACCCGAGTGAATCAAAAGTGTGTGTGTGTGTGTGTGTGTGTGTGTGTGTGTGTGTGTGTGTGTGTGTGTGTGTGTGTGTGTGTGTGTTTTTTTTTTTTAAACAGGTGAGCACGGTTAGAGGCCTGACATTTTAATGAGATTTTTTTGGGCGGAGGTGTGAGGGTTCTTTGTGGGCATTGTTTGCAAGAATCCAATCCCATTAAAAGCTCTCGCTTATTCATTAGGACCTGTCTGCTTTATGCTTATCTCTCATGGCCCAGCAAAAAAAAACACCAAAAAAAACAACAGCAACATAAAACCTAATCAACTCTAATAAGTTCGCAGAGGCTCATGGCTGGTGGTGTCGAATTTCCATGTTTGCTTAGCCAGCGACTCGAGCCCTTTGCCAAACAGCAGCAGTAAAGGCCATCCGTGCACAGATGCAAAGGCCTCCAGGACGGCCTCATTGGAAGAACACCTTGCGCACCACCTGTTCACTGAAGCAAACAACCTTAACAGTCCGAAAATCTCTTGTAAAGAATCCTTTGCTCTCTTTAAAGCCAATACACTCTAAATACTAAATGCCATTTGAATTTCTTAAATACAAGTACACAATCTATTCTGGGATGCTTTAGAGTTCCTTTTGGGAGAAACGGCAGCAAAACAGGCCAAAATCCAGATGTCAGTAATTGAGGATGGGCAATGGATTAGTTGAATAGTACGGTTTAGCCAAATGTGAAAGTGTAGACAATAGACCTGTATGTCTTAACTCGAGTTTAAAATATTTCTACAGAGGTGGTCACGCTTCATTTCATAGATAAGGCGTTCCAGAGTATCGGAGCTTGAATAGAGAATGCTCAAGAACCTGCAGAGACAAAAGAAAAAGTGGCCACTCGTTGGGACAGTAAAAGCACGGATTGCATTTTCATTCGCAGATGCAGCGCTTCACTCTCCAAGTGATTGAAACACTCTTGTCAATTCTTGTAAACACACTGGGATGTGGCACATGCAGCGCGACCCCACTTAAGAGCGGCACTATTCCGCTCTGTGCGACTCCGGGTTCCGAAACAGCAGTTGAGGACATTCAAAGGAAATCCGTGATTCATTGATTGCATTATTCATCACAGAAATGTCGGTCTCACCCCTTTTGCCTTTCAAGAGAGAGAGAGAGAGAGAGAGAGAGAGAAAATAACAATTAAAACGCAAATGTTCACCTCCATTCTAAAACTGCTGATCGATGGGCCAGCACGGTCCGAGTCACCTCCCGCACTTTTCCCCGTCCGATATTAGCCCGAGTCGCTGTGGGCAAGCGGCCAAATCGCACACTTGCGCCCTGAGCACTTCGCACGCGTTTTTCGACTTCCTGAGCAGAAATGAGCGGGCTCCTCTGCTCAAAAGGCCGTGTAATCTCTTTGAGAATTTGTGTTTGGAGAGATGAGGAGGGCTCACCCCCTGATTTCATTACCTTTCCCTGACCCCGGAGACTGACAGATCTAATTGCCCAATCACTAGTACCCCACCCTTCCCTCCCACCCCCAGCCTCGCACACTCTTGTAACACCCCACCGCTAGCTAACCCAGTGGTCCGTGCCCAGATGACTGGCCCTTCCTTTGGTCTTGGCGTGGATGAAGAGACGGTTCATTCACACGGCAGCAAACTCGCCCACCCCCGCCACACACGCGTGCGCGCACACACACTTTTAATCTGGCTCGAAACTATTTGTCGAAGTGAAAATGGCCTCTCTGTTCTCTCAATGAAAAGAGTGGTGCTTATCTGGTCTGGTGGTCTGACTGCCAGAAATATTGTGCAAGGCACACACGGTATTTTGTTGGCCGTGGCCGAGGACTAAATTACATGTGTCGGCTTTGTTTTTCACAGCAATGACGGGATGCAAAAGGCTTTTGTGGGTTTGTTTTTTTTTGGGGGGGGGGGGGGGGCTGTGACTTGGTCTCGTTAGTAAGAAATCACTCATGATGAGTGCATATTCTTATTTCACTTAATTCTGCTATTCAGCAGTTTGCGCCTTGTTAGTACGTCTGCCTCACAGTTCTGAAGGTTGTCATTGTACCTTTTCCCAGTTAACACTTCCTTTGCTAATCTGATTGGCCATCATTTTCATGGCAGGTAATCCTGTGGGGCCGCACGGAGAAGTGCCTCAAAGAGACGGCCGCAGAGATCGCTCTGTCGGGAACAGAGTGCCACTACTTCCTTTGCGACGTGGCCAATCGAGAGGAGGTCTATAAGCAAGCCAAGGTCGTTCGAGAAAAGGTACTCCACATTGACAGAACCTCGCAAAATGTTTCCCTGTGGTTCCACCTCCCCGCCTCCTAGCGCGCGTGTTTGGCTCTGAGCCGCTTCGTCTGTCCCATCTGGCATATAGATTTACTTCAACTGAAATCTCAAAATAAGAGCGGAGAAGGTTGATGACAGTTCTGGTGCAGCAAAATGCATTATCTCATGGAAGCAGACACGCAGTGCGCTGGCCAACCTTTTGTCTTTTTCCCCTCTGTTCGCTTTCTGCTATCAGGTGGGGGATGTGACGATTTTGGTGAACAACGCAGCTGTGGTCCACGGCAAAAGTCTGATGGACAGCGACGACGATGCCCTACTGAAATCGCAGCACATCAACACCATGGGACAGTTTTGGGTAAGCAAGATTAAAAGAAAAAAACAGATAGACCAGCGTGGGTTTGTTGTGTTTTTTTTGCTGGTGTCACCAGCAAGAGCAAAAACGGCAGCAAAAGCAAAACAAAACAGCCAAGATTGTCACGCCAGATTCCGTTTGGTCACTGGGCAACACAACAAAACCATGCTGATCTATGCTGTTGGGGTTTTTATGTTTCTATCCTTATCAATCTTTGCCATCGGCTTATAGGGACAGCCAGGAAAACAAAATACTCTTCCACAAGATCGCCAAACTCGTATGCGCCTGTTTCTGTCATTGCAATAGCAGGGTTACATGTAATTCAGTCCTCAGCGGTGGCCAACAATATACTGTGGTAAACACTAACGCCACACTAACCCCCAGAGTGAGGGTTATGGCTAATGCTAACCCTAGCTAGTAGCTATGAGGGGTAGAAGTACTGTTGTTGTTGTTGGAGCTGTAGTATCAGAAGTAGAGCAGACTCAGACCAGGAATGGTCTGAGCAGTAGCAGTCGATGTAGTAATATAATTTGTAGGACTAGTAAGCATAGTATTAGCTAAATCAGTAGAAGACTGAAAAATCGTCTTCTACTAGCATTATTAGCAATAGCAACAGCATATCTTGCGTTACAGTATGCGCCAAGAAACATTGGATTACTGTGAACAGTATGCCTTTCATGGCCAGATGTGCTTCAAGTTAAGTTCCATGTGTTGGTAATTTCTTGTCCTTGCAAATGTCACAAAGCTAGTGATAATCAAGTAAGGAATCCGCACATCGAAAGGAGAATAAAGGCTCGACATGGAACTGTCAGAACCGCTCTAGAAGAACCTTCAAACTTGTCGAGCGTGGCAAGTTCGGAGGTGCGGGTTAAGTGGAATGTTTCTGAAGGCTTCATTTCCTGAAACATTCAGAGGGGGGCTGCGAATGTCATGGCATCATGATTCTAAACGGGATCAGAAGACTGAAATATGCAGACGGAAATTCAATGATCCTTTAAGTGGAAATGGAAAAATAATCTGCGGTTTGACCCATGGCCAGTCCTTGTCTGGATTTCATTCGCTTCTTTGTTTCGTCGCATCTTTTTACCATTCGTCCGTCAGACCACAAAGGCCTTTCTGCCTCGGATGCTGGAGCTTCAGCGCGGTCACGTCGTGTGCATCAACTCCATCCTGTCCCAGTCGCCCATCCCCGGCGCCATAGACTACTGCACCTCCAAGGCGTCATCGCTGGCCTTCATGGAGAGTTTGACGCTGGGCCTGCTGGACTGCCCCGGTGTTGGCTGCACCACAGTTCTTCCCTTCCATACCAACACCGAAATGTTCCAGGGCATGAGAGTCAGGTGGGAAACGCCGTCCTTTGTACTAAGCCTGTCTCTGTTTTTGTTTTTCCCCAACCCCTTTGGTATAGCCAGAAGCTCTTCAATCCTGTTTGGCTTTAGACAAGAAAACAGTTTTCCAAAACAGTCGTTTTGTATCGACCAAGAGCTGTTTCTACCAGGTTAGCGTATCGTATCGTATCGTAACCTGTGACTCAAATTGACGGTGGTGTGCCAGTCACAATTTTTAAACGACGATTCTGACAGTTGTACTTGGGATAGTCCTAGACGGAAAGACCCTTTCCAGACCCCCTTTCCGTCAGCGTTTGCCATTTGTCAGCATTTTGCGATGGGTTGCTGTTTGATCGTAACCCGGGCACAATATAGACAAGTGCACTTCTGAGACTTTGTCCGGAGCCCTCATGTCGAGCTACAATGGTCTCACTACATTGTCCTTTCTTTGCTAGGTTCCCCCAGTTGTTTCCACCTCTTAGGCCAGAGATGGTTGCCCAAAAGACTGTGGATGCTGTCCGTGCAGATGTGGCTTTTCTCTACCTGCCTTGGACCATGCATGCGCTTGTCGTTCTCAAAAGGTGAGCTCGGCCCCCAACGTGGTTTCTCGCATCCATTCTTCCACTTGCTAATACCCCCCCGCCTCGCCACCCCCTGTCTTTTCTCAACTTTCCAGCTTCATGCCACAAGTCGCACTGGAAGAAATCCATAAGTTTACGGGGAGTTATACCTGCATGAACACGTTCAAAGGACGGACATGAGCCCCGATGCAGTTTCGAGGTGACCTCGCTACCTCTGAGTTTAAATAGGAAACTATGGACCTCATGATACTCGGAGGTGGAGAAGAGGCCATCGCGGATGGATTTTTGCATCTCCAGGGTGAAATATATGTGATGAAGGACCGAGGCTTGGCCCTGTTTGAAGGTCAGGGAAAGGTTTTTTTCCACACGCGTTTGTATATACTGTACAGAGATGCCTTCTTAGAAGCCGTGTATACGTCTGTACCCGTGC
Source organism: Hippocampus mohnikei (assembly GCA_026261675.1). NCBI lineage: Eukaryota > Metazoa > Chordata > Actinopteri > Syngnathiformes > Syngnathidae > Hippocampus > Hippocampus mohnikei. The sequence goes on along the minus strand of JAKGUB010000334.1, from coordinate 14,163,650 downwards.
CCCTTGTTTTAGTCAGATTTCTTTTTTTTTTAACTTAGTTTGTTTTTTTATTTGCATAAAATCAAGATAATAAAATGCAGTTCTAGACATGACCTCTTTCTGTGTGCCGTTCAAGAATTTGGACGGCTGTGGCCGCATGATAGCACTTTGGAGATTTATGTTAAGCGTGCGTTCAGCGACTGTGACAGAGGATATTGTCAAAGAAGAAAAAAAAAACGGGCGCGTCTCGGATGATCGAGGACGTATTGGGTCAGACTCGGTGTGGTCTTCTGCCACCACGTTTCAACTTCATCTCATGCACCACATAAAAAGGCCATTAATGCTCTTTTATGGGGGGACGAAAAGTCGATCTTGCACATTAAACGGATGGAGCGCTACCTGTGAGTCAGCAGAAGCGCAATGCTTTTTAACATACTCTGACGTTCATATCATGATCGTCCCCAGAAGATTTAATACATATTCATCAGGGGCTATGACCCTAACGTGTCCGATTTGTCGATGGTGTCGTCCTTGCGGATGCATCAATGGAATGTGATCTGATCGTATTTATGGGACTGTCTGAAGTGCTCATACGCATGGCGTGTGTTCACTAACAACAATGGTGTTGGTGTCCATCTTACTTCATTTGAAGAAAATGGATCTCTCATGTCTTGAGACGCACAGATTCGTGATGTCCCTCGAGGTACGTCGTAACGAGATTCGACTGCACTTGGCGGGTTGGATTATGGAACGGAGAGGGCCATGTGTGGACCACAGTCTCTAGTTTGCCCAACTTGCATTATGTGTGTGTGTGTGCGTGTAATCCAGGCCTGTCCTCTTGCACCCAGAAGAGAGTAATTAACAATTGCAAGGCAGTCCGCGTGCACCTTCGTGAGGAAGGTGGAGCTTGGCCGGCCTCCTCCGCGGCGCCTGTTTCTCATTGTCAGGCCGAGCTGTTGCGAAAGCGGAGCGGGACGGAGCTGCTCCTCGGGATGGAAATAGGTCGGGGAGGCACGTCGCTCGCGTATGCTGGAAGAGGAGAACTAAAATGGTTTTGGAATCTCCCGGGGCAGGTTCAGTGTAAGGTTAGCCAAATACTGAATAAATCAAAGAGGACTTGGAAGGCCCTTTTCCCCGCGGAAGGCCTTCAGCGCCAGGGTGATTGACCTGGCGCAGGTGGAAATGGAAGATTTTTTTTTTAGGGGGTGGGGGGGGTCATTACTATGAGCAGATGCCACAATGTTTATGCTTGGCATTTGGCACACATGTGACGGCAAGTCATGATGCATTTTTGTCCGTTCACATCCATATTGAAATGGCCAAGATAAGCAAAGTTTCCAAAAAGCTTTGTGCTGACAGCCCTGCACGTATTTTAAGGATCAAACAATAGTCGGCGTGCCCCTCCCACTATTGTCAGTATTTTATTTTCACAGAACAGCAATTGACAATTACGGTGGTCAGTGCAGCTTGTGTAAAGTATTGCTCAAAATAAGTCGAGCCATGAATGTTTAAAACCGCTGGCAACAAACGTGTGTACACCCCTGAATGAAAATGTTCCAATGGGGCAGTATTAGCCGTTATGCATGCCTAATGTTATGCGCTTCGTTGGTTTCACAAGGTCTCGGGTGTGAATGGTAAGCAGGAGTGTTCGATTTGGTTATCAATCACACCATCTCATCGTTGTCAACGTTTCAAGAAGGAGCAATGTCGTCTTATTATTTTTATTGGATGGTAAATCCGGTGTCAGTTTGGCTTGTGTGATCTGTATGTGAAAAGCTTTAGCCTTAATGCAAAAATACTGCAAAGTTCCTTATTTGAGATTGGAAAATTCTGGCCTCAATTTGGTATTTTGACCATTTTTCCTTTTCCTGCCAGTAAATCTTTGAAATGAAATTGTTTTTTCTACAATTTGGAATTTGGTACTGACTGTATGTTGTCTGTAGTTCCATTGAACTCACCAGGCGCTATCAGACGCCGGTAAGAGTTGGACTATCGCCTGCAAAGGAAGCACGAGGACAGGTGGACCTTGTCCTGAGCTCACGGTTGTGCAACAGCAAGACGGCGCCGGTGGCGCTTGTGTCGACACCTCATCCACCGCTCTTCAAGCCGCCGGGCCACTTGGCACTTGGGGTTCATCCATCACGGGGCGACCAGCAAGATAAAAAGACCCGAGCCTAACCCACGGCAAGGGGCCAGCCGTGATGCCTCAGTTGACCTGTCAAAGGGCCAGATTAATTGTACACAGTGGTGTTAAAGGTCGAGGGGAGCAACAAGCCCAGAGGGTGTCAGTCAAAACACACTGGCAAGCACAGTAGATAAATGCCGTACAGCCATGCAAATCCATAAAGGGCCCGAGGGGTGGGGTCGGTCGGGGCTGGGGAGTAAGAAGGCATGTTGGAAATATTTGAGTGTGAGGCGGGCAAATAAGGTTTTGTTCTGAAATAAATCCTAATCTTTTACGGCTGCGCACACAGCACTGCCTCGGGCTCGTCAAGAACATGGTATCAAGGCAAAAAAAGATAAGAACAGCGGCAGCCCAGCGAGCCGCAGCTGCAATAAAGATTAAAAACAAAAAAACTTGCTATCCTCTGTTAATGCTGAGCAACGTCCGTAGTATCCACTGAAAGAAATGAGATGAGGCCCTGATCACTGGCAGTTACATCACAGCATTTGTGAGTCATCTCTGGCTATCATTCAAATTTGCACCTTTGAGACCGGGACCAGCATTAGAATAAGGGTACGTCCCAAAGAAATGGGGAGTGTCGAAATGAAGACTTTTCATGTCCGACCGACTACACAGGTGTCAAACTCCGGCATTTGAGGGCCACGATCCTGCAGGTTTTAGAGGTTTCCCTCCTCGAGCAGACCTGATTGACTGTGAAAGTCCCAACATTGAGACAAAATGGCAGCTTCAAACCAAAGTTGTCAACTTCCTGTTCAGTTTTGCACATTGGTCCTTGAGACCTTTTCGTGCTTCATCCAATGTCCACCCAATTCCGTGTCGCTCAGTGAATCTGGTTATTCGAGCCTAATTATTATTATTATTATTATTATTTTTAAAAAATCAATGGCCTTTGACAATTACCTCTTCAAGTTCATGAATGGCTTCTTGTGACGTTTTCATGCTGTCACGTTGCGAGGTGGTGGTGGACCCCAAAAAGCAGGCAGGATGGAGGAGCAGGGTGGACTTGACAAATTGTATTAAAACAGAGAGAAAACTAAATCCAAAACAAACAAAGTCCAAAGTATCAAACAAAAAACATGACTGAAGCTAATACATAATAGTGACCAAAACATGACTGAAACAAACCTGACAGCAGCAAGCAAGCAAACAAATAAACAGCGACAAACAAACGGCAACAATGACCTGACAATGGGCTGTTGGGCGGGAGTCCTTTTATACTAATTACATAATGACCAACAGGTGTGCAGCTGCAGGGGGAGCCCTACAGTGCCACCTGTTGGTCACAAACAGGATCATGACACATGCATGTTCGACCTGTCGCCCAAATTTTGCGCTGCTCTCCGAAAGTGTTGTCGAGGATTTTTTTTGTTCTAACTTCACAAGTCAGTAACACTCAGTGAGTTTGGTGGCATTGTCTTTGGGACCGCTCGAATCCATGGACATGGTGCACGTATTTGCAAAATTGTCAAGTTCCCAAGCCTTGAGCCCACCAAAAAAAAGCTGAGTCATTTGCCCCAAGAATGTCAATACCCGGCAATTCCGAGAGAGCCTTCGCACCGCCTGATTCTCCAGCCTTGTCACTCCTGTCACTTTTTTCTAGCGCAGATTTGAAAAGGAAAAGCAAGAGAAATGTCAATCCCTCTAAGTACCCATAGAAAAAAAACAGAATCCCTCGAGGTCATGGGGCTGTGTTTCCAGTGTTCTGCTTTGCAGCGTCCACAGTTAGCGGCACGAAAGTGGGAGGCGAGCGCTGAGGGACAAACAAAGCCAAGTGAAGGCTGCTTTTCAGAAGGCAAAAACACTCGCAGGGGAAGGGCGTGGGAGGGTGAAGCAAAGTTCAGACTGCCGCAATAGTCGCATTTGGAAAGCCCACCGGGCACCCGCGCAGCAGAGCGCTCCTGAAAACTCTTCTTTCCCACACAGGCCGGGCCTCGCCGAGATTGATTTATTATGATTATGCAAGACTGTCACAGTCGCGAGTGAACTCTGTGACCCGGCGGTGTTTTTGCTCCCGAGCCGGTCTTGTTCAAGGTGAATCGGATGTGGGTCACGCAGAGGACGCAGTTGCTCTCGCCAGGATTGAACAAGGCACTTGGAACAATGACTCAACAATGAGGTCCTATTAGGTAGGTAGCTAGCTAGCTAGCTAGATCGATCGATAACATGTGCTGTCAGGATCTCTTATCATTGAGGACGAGAGCAGAACAAGAATGCCCAAGTCCAGTCCTCGAGAGCCCAAACAATCCCTCCAAAAAGTCACAAAAGAGATATAACTTTTACATTGTGGGGGGAAAAAAATGATCCCATCCGAATTTACCTCACAAATATACTTACTCTGTGAAATGCGCAAATAACGTCTTGACTTGTCTTGCTTCATTGCTGCCACAGTATCTTGGGACTTGAAACTTGAAGCTTAAGACATGACACCGACTTTGACTTGCACATGGCTGACGTCCTTCTATCTCAGGAGTGCGGACAGGAAAGTCAAACAGCAGTCAAGTTAGCGTGGACATCTTCAGACCTGCGCGACTCCGGAATGCCCTCAGTTGAAGCCGCGTGGGCAGCCGCGAGCTGGATGAATGACAAGCTTCACAGACGTCACTCGATCTCCCTCTCACTGGTTCTCTTGACACAGAAGCTGCAGTGAGATCGCAGAGCTCTGCTACGCAAACAAAGGCCTCCCGAGCCCGACGCCGAGATGCGGGTCACGTGGGCAGGCGGGCGGCCTCGCTGAACTACACCTGAACTTCGAGCTAAATGGAAACAGACCAAACACAAAGCGTGTGTACGTCAGGATGAAAGCATCCCTCTGGAGAGCCGTTACTTGGGCCTTCTGTGGAGAAGATGTTGGTTCACAGGAGAGCCTTAAAGACGCCCCCCCCCCAAAACCCCTCAGAAAACATTTGAGTTAGCGTGGGTCTGACTTGTTGATGTCATATGCCCAAACTCTCACGATTTTTCTCCTCATTTTCAGAGATTCGCCTCAAGAGACATAAGGAGGCCCCATGATGTGCATGGTTCTGGTTGTTTTGTTCCTTCGTAGCTTCTGTGTGGTCATATGGTGTCATACCCCAGAATACCAAAAGCCTTACCAATGACCCGCAGGCCAGGAAGAGATACAAGTGGTTGTAGAGAGAAGCACAGAAAGATCATCATTGGGGTTTTTTCCTCCCCACAGTGGTCTGTATCATTTTTGTCAGAACCATCAAGAATGAAAATCCTTGCAAAAGGGAAACCTAACCTCTGTCAGTCGGGCTTCACGAGACTGAGATAAGACAGTCGAATCTCATTTCAACGTAACCCGCTTCCGTTTCCACCGCTATTACGTTCACATTTCAAAATCCCAATTTCACGTCATTCATTTTCCATTTGCCGATTTTGCTGACAACGAACACCTTTATAACCTCAACTTCATGATTACAACGCGATTTTACGCACAAAATAGTGAGAAGGACTTCGTTGCAACGAACCGCGGGAAGCAAACTGCCGCCGCGACGTTGCTTATGAGCAAAACGTACTGCGCGGGATTCCCTTCTGTTGCTTAGCAACGCGAGTGTTCGACTCGTCCATTGTTGTACGTCCGGAGGCGCGGCACGGTTCTGAGCGCACGGTCCGAAAACATGTCTGGTAAACAGAAGCAAATCTCGCTGTCTGCGAAGGCTGAAATTGTCTCGCACATTCCAAAGGGAGTCTCCCAGACAAAGCTCGGCCGAGACTGCGAATTGACGATTTCGACAATCATCTGTAGCGGCAACAATGTCATGGCAGAGTTATGTTTTCTTCACACTGGATGCACATATTTGTAATTGACATGTTTGTACTGTAGGACATGTTCATGTGTTTACATCTCTAAATGTTCTACATCGTCGTTGGAGGCCATTTTATTGGAAATAGTTACGCCGAACGACGAGCGTTTTATTGTACAGATTCGTGATGTCCCTCGAGGTACATTGTAATGACGTTTGGCAGTATTGTCTTGAACGATCGATGCAAACAGTGAAATTCGTTCTTTGACAACCTCCCGTTACGTCACGCCGGCATCGGAGCATAAATGATACACTGACAACAGTGTTTCCAGCAAAAACAAACACACTTGTCTGTCATCAGACGGCTGCCTTCTGGCTTCAGCCGCGAGGGGCCAATTGTTAGTCCGGTCGCGTGTAAATTTACACCTGCAACCTCCATAAAACGTACATTTTCGCCAAGGATCCTCAAGCTTGCAAAATATAACGAGTAAGGGAATTCTCTGAAAATGTGGATTCATTTGGCCTCCGAACAAAGCAATTTCAAGAGGGCCGAAGATCGAGGGGGTAAGAAGTGAAAAATGACATTTGTGACATTTGTCGTCATTGTTTATTTTCGTCTCGCTGTTGGAGGTTGTGAGTCATTGGTTTTTTGTGGCAAATCAAGCTCCCCCGCTCCTCCTCCTCCGGAGGCTGAAGGTTTGGTTTCGTGTAACAGAATAATCCCAAAGACCCGCCCACCGCTCTGCCACTGCTGCGCTGCCGGGCTTGGATGAGCCAGACTGGACTGAGATTGAACTGAGTCGAGGAATTCCAACATCTGGCTTGTATCTGCAGCTTACGGTCATTTGGATGCCCCTGATGATTTCCAGTAGATTCACAAAGGCAGGATTGTTCTGGGCCCGGCCGGGCCTTGTGTCTGCCTTGGACTTGGAGGGCGTGGTGCTCTGGCGCCTGACTGCCACAGCTGGGCCTGTCCGTCAAAAGCTTCCGATGACACATAATCCGCGCGCGAGAGAGGGGAAGGTGGCCATCATCAAAAAGGCCTTCGAAAAGGCAGGGACAGGAAACTCCGCCTTTTGCGAAGCAAATTAGCTTCAGTTTATGAAGTCACGACACTTTGGAAAAACGGCAAATACTTTCGCCTCGGCCTGCCAAACCCCCCATCCCCCAGCCCGCCACATCTCCCAGCACCAAAGTCCCAAGTTCCTCGACAAGTTTGACAATTGGGTTCAACACCGGGTCAAGCTCTGGGTTTGACAATGGGCCAAGCTGTCTTCAATGGGAAGAAAGCGGACGGCTTTCCCACAAAGCGCTCAGTCACTCAGAGGGGAATCTGGCTTAGTGGCCTCTCCTATTTAAAACCACACTGACTGGAATTAAAGAAAATCTCCCTCGCTGAGTTGCGACGCGCCGTCGACGGCGCTGTGACCGCCGCTCTATCGCTGGTTGCATCTGCTCCACCACCGTGACACCCCCCCCACCCCACCACCACCACCACTTTTCACTTCCCCGTGTGCGTATTTACATTGACCGTGTCTCCTCTAGATAAACTTTGCAGGCGCTTGGTGTGAAAACAAGACGTCACTCATGGCATGTGCACATCATGAGACTGTTTGCTCAAAGCCAAAAAGGCCTGACCATATTTCTTCACTGCTTGTTTGGCTATTTGTGCTATGCACACTCACACACGTGAGGATTGAGTTGATGCCTGTGTGTGTGTGTGTGTGTGTGTGTGTGTGTGTGTGTGTGTGTGTGTGTGTGTGTGTGTGTGTGTGTGTGTGTGTGTGTGTGTGTGCGTGCATGGCAGTGGGACATGGATCTTGCACGCCGAGTGTGTGAACTCTGGCTGAACCCCTGGGTGTACTGTTTCAGGCACGCTCTGACAACCTCGCCCCAATGACCCGGCTCGCGACTGCACAATTCATGGGGAGGTCCTCTACTCGTGAACAGAAAGCAACCCCGACCATTCGCCCCGCCGCTTATGCCTCACCGTCGCCCTCAACACCCCCCCCACCCTGTCCCCCCATGTGCCTTGGCTCGCCGCCTCCCTCTCTCCTCGCAACTTGTCCCAACCTCTCCCCCTTGATGCTGTTTATTTCACCCGCCCGCCCTGCTTTCTCCTCCTGGCTCTCCATTTCTATCGCACTCTTGTCAACAAGACACTCTGTCTGCTGGCATCTCCCCGCCAACATCGAGACGAAGCGTCTTTAAAATTCCGCACGTCCCTAACGTGCTTATCGGCCTCTTGGAAATGACTAGGTTGTTTTTCTTTCGCGCGCACGAAATAACAATACTAATTAAGATGGAATCTTTTTGATATAAAGGAATAAAGAACGCTGACTCAGAAAAGAACCTGCGTGGCCTTATCGGTTAAACGGATTGCAGTTGCGGCAGTGCAGTGGGCAGGCGGTTCGCAGTTTGGTCTCGCAAGTTTTTGAATTCTGGGCTAGAATCTCGGCTTTGGCCTGAGTGACTATGTTTACACGCATAATGCAATAACGCTTGTAAAACCCAAATATTGGCACTATCCGGGATTTTAAAGGCCCATATATGCTCTTATTCGGATTTTTATCCCTTTTCTCACCTGAATATTGGATCATGTCAACTCAATCGGTTTACCTCCTTTGAATGGGCCATTGGTTTGTGTTCTGTGCATGCTCTATTTCGCAAGGAAACTTGATCTGTGTCTTTCAGGAAGTACTTGTATGCACGGCGATCAACAGTGATGCTATTTGCCACGGTGAGAAAACGGAGAAGCCACCGGTGGCCGTTTTACGTTGCCACTCGCTAAACCAGCCAAATGAATGCATTGATTTCTCTGTGGCATTTTCACCTTATTTTCTGTCTGTACGGTGACACAGTGTGTCTGGAGGCACACATAAATGCGTGTATAAGTTTGTACCTCTGGCTGGAAATGCAGAAGCAGAGGTAAACAATCAGGTTCCTCCCCTTTCTCAAGAGCACTTTGAAAAAGTCATTCATGCCTTGTTTGACTCGAATGCACCTTACTTTGGAGTCAGCCAATCCTCCACGAAGCATCTCCAGGTGGTCCAGAATGCTGCTGGTCGCCTCTTGACTGGTACTCGTAAGAGAGAGCACATCACTCCTCCTCTGGCATCCCTTCACTTTGTCATTTTAGAGTTTTTCTGAAGGTCCTATCATTTGTTTTCAAATCTTGAAATGGCCTTGCCCCACCTTACCCATGTGAGTTCCTCCGCACCTGCCTCAGGTCTGCGGGCCAGACACTAGTAGAGGTAGCAAGAACTAGGCGGAAGCTAAGAGGGGATCGCGCCCTTTCCATTGCTGGTCCTTCTCTTTGGAATGACCTCCCGCTGAACGTTGCTGCCGATCTTTAAAATTTGTCTTCAAACTCATTTTTATTATTTGACTCAGCATGCGACTTGATTTTTAGTTTGACTCTTTTTGTGCTTCCTACTCTCTTTGCTCATAGAGTATTGCTCTATTGATTGTTAAGTTGAGGTGAAACTCAAGAGACCCAGCACACTATTGACACGAGAAGGGAAACTGAGCCATTTATTCCTGTGATGAGTAATATTAATATCATGTGTTTTTATTGACGGTAGAAAGGAACAAGTGGAAATAACATCAATTTGTGACACGACATTGTCTGTGCATCGCAGTGACCGGGTTATTCTGAACGTTTCAGAAACAGTCATTTTGAACTTAACCGGAATATTACTCCATGTAAATGTAGTCAGTGTGTATAGTTACATCCACCCAGCACAGAAGCGTCAGGGATGCTTTCATATATACTGTATATATATATTTTTAGCTACGGGCAGCTGAGTCCGGGTTGAACATCTTCTCCCATCAAAAAGTCGCCTGGGACAGACTCCAGCTCAGCTGCGACATTAATGAGGATAAGCTGTATTGAAATTGGATCATTTGGTTGTTGTTTTTTTTTTTTACTCCCAAGTGCCGCCTAATCTTGCACTTAACTTTCACATAATCGTCTTGGGCTGGTCCATCAACATTAGGGCATACTCACACTGGACAAGCCAAGCTGTGCCGTGGGCCCAATTACACCTGAGGTGCTTGCTGTACTTTAGGCTCGCGTGAATCCTTCTGTGAGCGCCATTAGAAATAAACAGACTAGTAATAACCGACAGTCGGAAAGCTGCATGGGACAATCAGTCACGCACAGATGGGCTGTCATGTCAACTTCCTCACACACATTTTTAAACAAACCTCCCAAGGGTAACCTTTTTTTTTTATCCTTCCCAAAATAAAAAGCTATTTATGTAAAAATGCACTGTTGATGTTAATGTTGCTTTCTTGGCAACAGAGCCGTTTGTTTTTTTTCCCTCAATGACTCACACAGCATTTCATCACTTCCCTCTCTGATTTGGGAGGGGTTTATTATTCCAATTTTGTCATTGGAAGATGCTCCGTTCTGATGAGTACAATTCATTTTAATCAGTTATAAATAATATCAGTGCATCGCTAATAAACATGTGCCTCCCCAACCGTAGAAGGCAAAAAAGTCACGGGGGGCCTCGAAAGCCCACCAGTCAGCGTGTCATTAACTCCCTGCCAACCTCTCACTCAGGCTTACGCTTGACATTATGGGAGGGACCATTTATCCACTCAAAGGCCCCATGCTGGGCGGCCTGTGCAAATTGCCTGATGAGTTGGCCACCCCAGACTTGCTGTTTGCTCTGTGATTATGCAGCAAGAGATGGGCTCCATTTGACATTTTGCGGGGTTATTCTACATGCTTGGAGCTGGCCATATGCTCATTTTTCATCACTTAACATAAAGGAGAAAAAAAAGCTTTAAAAAAAAAAGTTAATCATCTCTTTGACTTAGAAATTCAGCTTCAGGTTTGCTCCAATGAGAGCAATGTGAGGTCATTGCAATACGGTCATTGATGACACCCGCATTTCCCTAATTAACACAGATATTGTGCTGTAGTGCACACATAAAATAAATACCGTACTTCAAAACAAGAGCCAAAATTACGGCCCATGAAATATGATGTAAATACAGTATGGTAGAGGTTCACAAAAAGGAAGCAATTGCCGGGTCATTAAATTCCCGTATTTTCACGACCATAAGGCGCCATTAAAAGTCTTAAATTTTCTCCAAAGTGGACAGGACGCCTTATAATGCGGAGCGTCTAGTGTATGAGCCAAGTTCCAAATCCTGACTGAGAGCCGACACGCTGTTTATATAGAGAAAAGGCGGAAGTGGGCGTGAACAGGCATGCGGGAAAGCAGCCAGCCAATCAGTGAAGGGTAGGCGTGCAAGTGGCCCGCGAGTGTGACCAGGCGTGCGGGAAAGCAGCCGCCCAATCAGTGAAGGGTGGGCGTGTAAGTGGCCGTGAATGTGGACGTGAGAGAGGCCAGCCATGCGGGAAAGCAGCCGGCCAATCAGTGAAGGGTGGGCGTGCCACATGGCAATGAGAGTGACGAGAGGGAACCCGGCGTTTTTTATGGACTACCGGTACTTGCACAATTGTTCAATTCGGATACAGAAGATGAGGACTTTGATGGATTTCTGGGTGATGATTGATCGAAAAACGTGAATACATTGTAAAATGTCGAAATAAAGTACAACCGATTTCAGTTTTGCTTCCGTTGCCTTTTTAAAAACGTGTTTTTAGCATGTCTTAGCATGCTACACTATGCTTCAAGCTAACATGTTTTTAGCGTGCGTGCATGCATGCCGTATGTTTAAACTGGCGTATGTTTAAACTGGCGTATGTTTTACCACCCCTGGCTGTGCCCAATAATACAGTGCATTTTGTGTATGTGTAAAATACAGAAATAGCACCCGTTACTGAGACTGCGCCCTACAACACGGTGCGCCGAATGGTCGTTAAAATACGGTCATTGAAACGGATGACGAAAAGATTCAGCCGAGCCAGCCATGCTGTGTAACATTTAATGTTGTGAGGTTGTCCATCCATCCATCTTCCTCACCACTTATCCTGAAGAGGGTCACAGTTTGTGCAGCTGTTTGGATTTCATTCACCGTACATTTTCAACAGCAGGCCAAAGAACGGGAGGTAGAAACCATAACTGACTCACGTTGCTGCCAGACAATATTTATATTGGCGGAGGTGGGTGTCCTCTACCTACCCTTTCGCTTCTCTCGACAATTTCTCACGGTAATCGCCATCTTGTGCATTACAAATAAAGACAACAGCTCGAAATTATCCACAGTATCGCTAGTCTAGAGTATGTACGTGCCACGTAATTCTTTTGTAAACAGCAATACAGTATAGTGAAGGACAGCCACATGTTGCAGCCCAGTCGTTGCATGTTTTCAGCAATTATCTTCAAATATGTATTTGGAAACAAATATCGGATTTCACTTTGAAGTGATAGGCAGGGGTTGTTGTTTTATTAGGTTTGTTTGGGATGGGAACACAAAGCTTCGTGAAGCACTCTTGGTTTAAATATAAAGGTTAGTGCAATGGAAATGTGTGAAAATTCCACTCCATTTTTAAAGAAAACTCGCTATCTCGAGGAGTCAAAAACGTGCTTCATGAAGCTTCAGTTGTCCATCACAGTTTGGTTTACGCGTGTACACTGTAAAAAGTTTTTGTTGAAGGTACACAATTTTATTTCCTCAAGTGGTTGCAAGAAATGAAATCATCTCGATCCAGCGACATATTTTTAAAATAGACTATACATCAACATAAAAATGTATCGTGATCCAGTTGATTTTATTTTGCACGCCCACTTGGCGAAATACAATCAAGTAAATTCAACACGGCGGCCCGGTGATCCAGTGGTTAGCCCGTCGACTTCACAGTGCAGAGGTTGTGGGTTCGATCCCGGTTCAGGCCTTCCTGTGTGGAGTTTGCATGTTCTCCCCGGGCCTGCGTGGGTTTTCTCTGGGTACTCCGGTTTCTTCCCAGATTCCAAAACCATGCATGGCAGGCTGATTGCACACTCAAAATTGTCCCTAGGTGTGAGTGTGAGCGTGGATGGTTGTTCGTCTCGGTGCAGACGGCTGGGATAGGCTCCAACACCTCCGCGACCCTTGTGAGGATAAAGCGGTTTGGAAAATGGATGGATGGATGGATAAATTCAACACAGCTTTTCTTTCAGTGTATGCTACTTACTTAATAGCGTAAAACAATGGCTCGTGCAGCCCAATTTGAGGAGTGCTGCTTTACAACAGCAACCCAAAGACGTAACTATGTCACGTTGCGGCCGGTGATTTTTGATCGGCCGAGGTGGCTCTCCTATCCCCTCCCAGCCTCAGAATGACCTGCGTGTACCTCAATGGCTCCCACCACCCATGCACTCCCCACACACTGCACAGAACTCCTGCTGGAAATGGGTTTGTATTACAGGGCCCCGGGGGGGCTGGCAGCAGGGGCTGGAGGCCGTCAAGAGCAGGCCCCTTCAGCCATGGACAGCTCCTCCGCTCTCGCAGAGTCAGCGAGGGAAAGACCTGAACTTGGAATGACCCCACCAAGCAAAGTCCCCGATGGGTTCATCCGCAGGCCACAGCTCCGGTTCCCCTCACCCCAAAATTTTCCTTCTCCTCCTTTCCTTTTTTTTTTTTTTTTTTTGTGGGGTGGGGGGCTGTTTTTACAACTCGACCAATACATTTTCCAGAGCCCAATAACCCCCGCTTCACCCCCTGTTAAGTATACATCCGACGGCCTGTCCTCTTTACACCTGCTAGACAAGACTTTGTTGTGCTTACCATCAGCTACTTTATCGGTTAAAACAACAAACAAACAACACTGCTTGAATGTTTTACCTTTAAGATGTCATTCAAATGTGAAAAAAACCCCAAACAAAATAAATAACCTGATTTCAGACCAACACCAACAGGCCAAACACCACATACAAATGTATTACATTCCTACTGCGTCTTTAAACTAAGACCGCCTTCTAGAGCAATCAAAAATCAACACAAGTGTTTCATGAAGCTTCATTTGTCCATCACTAGTTAGTCAATTGCTGGGGTTTTACCTGCACACTCAAAATGGGTCATGGTTCAATATATTGTTTTCAGACTGAAATGCTGTAACTATTTGTATATTTGTTTGTTTGTTTGTTTGTTTGTTTGTTTGTTTGTTTGTTTGTTTGTTTGTTTGTCAGCATCACATAGGCACACATGACTTTTTGAATCATGCTTTTTTTTCTAAATTAATACATTCCGTGTTTTCAGCCCTCTTATTACTTTGGTTTCTTAGGAATAGAGATAACATTCCTGGGTTATTTGGACCTGAGTATGTTAGATGACACAAAACATCAACAGGGTCAAAAGCGCACTGTGCCCTGCAAAGTGAAATGTGAAAAGCCTTTACAGTTTGTGACTCATACCCGTGCACCTTATTGATCGGCGCACAAATGCCAACTCACTGCAACATTTTTATCTGTGGGTTTTTTTTTGTTTATTATTTATTGTCATTATGGACATGACTTTTTTTTAAATGATTGAATCACAAACATGGCATGATTGTCAAGGAAGAAATATATTGCTCTGGCCAGCATAGCTTCCACATATTTTAATGTACAAAGACAGGAAAAGGGCATGAAATAACAGAGAGTGGGGATATGCACAGGTTTGTATGAATTTATAAATATTTGGAATATTATTGGGGAAAACAATTTGTTTATATGAATGACTGAATGAATATGAATATACTGTACTTGTATGGCTTGGTACAAAGTCAGGGTACAAAGTCAACTGGGATAGGCCCACCAATGATGCTTATGAGGAAGGAAGCACTTTGTGTCGCAAATTTATGTGTGAAAGGTGCGATATAAATATTAATGTGATTTTATTTGATTTAATGAAGGCTTAGTTGCATTGTTGTTGTTTGTGTTGTGGACGGCCAAGTGAAGTGTTTTTTGTTTCATCATCTGTGTGAGGTGATCGTTCAGATACAGCAGCAACAAACCTTTTGCAAATGGTGCAGTTGCGACACCTTGTGGCCGCATCTTCTTATTACATAATCATGAATCATCTGTTCCGTTTCACGACCGTTCAGGAAGGAGTTCCGTTACTCAAGCAACGACAAAACTAAATTCGACTTCTGTACGTTTTCTGCACCATATATCGGAGTCTGCAGGGAGGGGGCAGGGGGCATTTGAAGACTCTTCTGGACCCCTCCCACGGCGTCAGGCCCCACCATATCCTGAGTTATCCAAAATACAAAACCTTTAGCTGCAGAAATATAAAGAAATACATAAAGAAAGTTTTGTTTCTGCTGTTTTTATTATTATTTCTGAATGCTTGAGTTGATCATTTGGTTCTGTGGTGAGTGTGCCCGATCACACATTGTCCTCTAGGTGGTGGTGCGGCACCTTGAAACACCGCGACTTCCCATGGCTTTACCCAGAAACAATTGGGACTTACAGTATTTTATTCAGAAATTGGAAATGATTCAAAATATATGTAGTTTACTGTGTATGTATATCCGTGTCCATATTTTTTGTATATACTATGAAACGCTCTGAGAGAATGACAGATGTTGGCGGCCACCTTGCAGTGAGCACCGAGCACAGGTGTGAGACATTTGCTCCCAAGTATAGCACAATAATAAATCTATTAGTAACGACGATGATGAAATAGGTTTCTTGATGCCTCAGTGGGTTAAGTTTATTGCTTAAAAACTTACCGAATTGCTGTTTTCTTACTCAGGCCAAACCATTAATATCAATGCTTTGGCGCCTTATGTACCTCACTGTAAGTACAGTCAAGTTGAGTCTGATACAAGTTTCTTAAATCAGAACCCCTGGTTTCTCCAATATAATGTACATACAGAAAATACAGTATACAAGTACTGCATATTGCATGAAAAAGTCTTTATTACTGTCATGCATGTTTGGAAGTGGAAGGTCTTCTACAACCCACTCGTACGCAATTATACAGGATGTACATTGTGTAGCATCTCAGAGCAAAATAATGAGCAGGTGGGATGACAACCAGCTCGCGGAGCAGGCAGGATGGTGACACAGCCTTCAAACACATGGATGAATTTTGAATTCTCCTGTGTGTGTGTGCGTGTGTGTGTGTGTGTGTGTGTGTGTGTGTGTGTGTGTGTGTGTGTGTGTGTGTGTGTGTGTGACCATGTACGTGAATGGGTTTTGATGCGCTAGCTCCCGGATGACAGCGTTGTAGGCAGCGGATGTGACACTCAGTTGTTAGTCATAATCCACCAGGAAGCTGCAGGGGAGAAAAAACCTGACATTCACTCCCACAGTAAATTGCTTCATTTCTTCATTGTTGCTATTTCTAGGTCACTTAAATCACCATTTTGCGTACTTTCCCATATTCAAAAAAACATTTTTTGAAAATTCAGCCACTGCAACCCGTTTCTATCACGAGTAGACCCACAAAAAAAAACCCTCAAAAACACATACCCAAAAGTTATGCCATGTTTGTTTTGAAGCGTCTATTTTCGGGTCAGTTTGGCTGTTTCAGATTTTGTCTGATTGCTTCCAAATTTGAAACATGTAAACAAGACAAATGGGTGATCGTGACGTCCTCACGCCCACAGACACACATTTACGTATATCCCCACCTGGAAGCAACATTGTAGACACAATCTCAGTGTCCTCCAGCATGTTGATGACGCAGCGCTGGAAGGCTTTGCTGCTGCTGGATTGCAGGTAGCTGAAAAGTGAAAGAAAAAGTTCAAATACATTTTGGGGAATTAATGCTGTATTGATTTTGACAACTGAGACTTTTTGGAAATGCTTGAAATGTAATGTACACGACATCCCAGCAAACACATTGAGCGCTACTACTGACCTCATCCAGGAGAGGCGGTCTCGCCAGAACTCATAAATGACAAAAGAGGACTTTTCCGGAATCTTTGGAACGGACACGCTGAAGTCAAGAAAGGAGATGTGAGAGATGCACAACATCAAATTTCTGTGAAATACCGTCAGTTGGTCATTTAAGTAAGCATCTAAGGCAGTGGTGTCAAACGTACGGCCCGCGGGCCGGATCCGGCCCGCAAAGGGGTTTAATCCGGCCCGCGAGATGATCATGTAAAACAGTACAGTAATCCCTCGTTTTTCGCAAAATGGGGACCAAAACCACCCGCGAAAAACGAAAATCCGTGAAGTAGCGACCAATTAACATTTTTTTTTTTAATTGCCCCACGTGGGCCTTTGCGGTTGAGCAGAGCGCACGAACACACACACACACGCACCAGGATCTCTCTGTGTGCAGCAGACGTGTTTATGATTAGTCAATTAAGGTTGTTTAGACAATTAAGGATGGAGGGCAGACGCTATCAATAGCACTCTCACATTTACACATTTAATAGCACTCTCCTTAGTTTGTAAGGTGTAGGCAGGGATTACATTTAGATTTTATATGCACGTGTAAATGGTTTAAAACTTTGTTTCTTTATAAATCTCGTTTAATCTTAAAGTCCATTCCTATATTTTTCAATACCAATTACTTGTTAAAGTTTGTACAATCAGTGGGATCAGTTTCAATGCATATATGTGAATGATAAAAGTAAATTGCACATTTGTCGATGGAAATGTAAGGTGCTTCATGAAATGTTCTGTAAAAGATACGTTCATTAAATTTCAACATTTTCCTAATGTTCTTGTGCTTCTTTATACCAAAACAAAGGAAAGACATATTGTTTTGGTTATTTCTAGCAAAGTATGGTATCATTTTAATGGTCCGGCCCACTTGACATCTACCGAGGCCGTATGTGGCCCACCATGTGAAATGAGTTTGACACCCCTGATCTAAGGAATAAAAACACAATGCTGCACAGTACGACATGGAAGATAAAATTACATTCATTTGTATGAAGTAACATTCTAGCAATTGCATGAGTTGTATTTTAATTTTATTTCGTAACATGAGCTGGTGGTCTCTTCATTTCAGTTTCGGGCCACCGCGGTCGAAACGGGATGGTCGTAAGACAACGTGACAGGACAAGATGGGCAAAGTGACAGGCTGTGATTGCCGTGGGTGCCCGGTGAGATTTTTTTAAGTATCAAAAATGTTTTCCGACAAAACCCGACGGGAACACTTGGAGCCCATGTGCATTCCCTGACACTCCCAGCCTCCAAACTCTTCCAAAGCTAATAGCATTTGCCTCATTTACTTCAAATCATACCACATCCATCATATTTTTGTCCAGCGTGTATTTGAACAATGGGCTGACATATTATGACAGGATACTGACTGTATGTTGTCCGAGTGGGCCGACGTGGCATCGACGTAGCTCTTGAGAACTTTGCGAAAGTTGTCAAGATCACTTTTGTTCACCGCCATTTTCCTCTGGACCAGCAGAATGTTCTGTTGGTAACGAGACAACAAAATGAAAGCACTTCAGGTCTGTTGCGGCCTTCAACGTTCATCCTTCTTCACGGTGAGTCAGACTGCGGGCTGCGTTCGGAGCATCGATAAGATTTCAGTCGGCACGGAAATGTGCAAAAACATCCATTGATGTATTCCTGTTGGATTTACTTTCATCGAACTGTCACCATGGTTACCTCTGACAATGAATTAATTCATCTGCAAGATTATTTCTATAAATTTCCTTTTCTAATTTTGCTTTTCCACTAGACTGCAGCCCCGCTGATAAATCAAGATTGCCAGGGTTCACACAAGCAAAGAAAACACACACACACACACACACACACACACACACACACACACACACACAGGTTGCCACTATCCCTCTGTAGATATACTTTCCATAGCTACACTATAATCATTCTATTAATTGCATGTTTGATCAAGTTCTCTCAAAATAAAGCAAGGATAAAAAGGAGCCGCAAAATGAATGTCAGACTTCCAAAGTTATTTGTTGACTTACGGCTGCAGACGTGGTCGTGTCCCCATTCAGAGGCTCCAACTTTGGATTCTAAAAAAAAAAAAAAAAAGAAAAGAACAACACATGTTGACACACAACAATAAGAATAGATTTTGGAGTTCCAGCAAATGAGTGACAGTTATGAGTGAACAAGAAGTAGACGTTGCACTTCGAACCAGCTGGAACATCAGATTCGGCAGCATTGGGATGAAGGAGGAGTGTGCAAGAGACCACACACTTGATGCGGTACTAAAATAGAGAGACAGTGTGTGTGTGTGTGTGTGTGTGTGTGTGTGTGTGTGTGTGTGTGTGTGTGTGTGTGTGTGTGTGTTCTGAGGTTTGAGCTGTGTTCAGGCAGCTTAGGCATTGCGATATTGAATTGTGGATCCCCGCTGTGAGGATGAAAGAGTTCCGCATGAGGCAGCGGCGTGGCGTGTGGTTGCATTGGCAAGTGATGATGGGTCAGGGAAGTGCAAGAAGAGAAGAGCGCTCCATGTCATATCTAGAAACAGTGACGCAATCTCAACGTTTCATACCTGACACTCCAGTTTATCCAGCAGCAGCTGGAGCCGGCCAATCTGAGAGTTCCACTCGGCTTCCTCATCTAGGGAAAAACAGTCAATACAAATCGTGAAGCATGCTTGTTAATTTTTTGAACGTGGATTATTACAAGTTGTCACAATTATTTTTTTCATGACACATACATTTGCAGGAACTGTTTTGGGATATTTAGTATTTGAAGCCTCAGTTTTCAGGAGGAAAGTCGGATTTGAAAAGCTGGTCTCGCTCATATTGCGCTTACCCATGTTTTGGGAGTAGGGGGGGATGTTGCTCGGCAGGGCGTTAGGGACCATGTGACCACAGCTTTGGCCTCTCGTCTCCACCTCTCCTCTGTCGCCATGGGTGGAAAGAAAAGGGGGTTGTTAACACAACAGGACAAGAAAGGGCTGAGGGAAATATCGGCGCATGATGTCCGTGGAAACAGAAACCAGAAGAAGTTGATGAAACGGCCAACGAAAAAGTGACTGACTGCGATTCCACTGCAAGGTTTCCAACCTGGAATATTTCCATCCTCACTTCCGACAGGAAATTACCCAAACTGACAACCTGCTTTTGAACTCGGTCACAATGTGGCAATTACTTTTTTTTTTTAGTTTAATCAAAGCAGTGTGACATCCAGAAGTTCATAACAGCCTTGGTCATTATTATTCGTGTGCGGTGTTTTAAATAACCCTTACAATGCAGCAGAAATGACTCATACCAAATTTCACACGCACACACACACGCACACACACACACACACACACACACACACACACACACACACACACACACACACACACACACACACACACACACACACACACACACACACACACACACACACACACACACACACACACACCGACATAAATCCACCCTATACAGTCCAGCCTATTAGCCAGACTTCTGTTTGAACTGGAATTCTGCACATTCCACCATTTCCTGGGCGAGATATTGAAAGAAAAGTAGTGGGATGCGAAATCATTAGCTGAGGCTGCTCACTGCTTGCTACCAACGCCATCCTCGCTTACGTCTTTATCATGGCAGGGGCGAGCTTCTTTACTCTTTGCAATAACCTTTTGGACCGTATACTTGTTTATGTCCTTCAACGTGGCCATTATTCAGCCTATGACAGCAATTACAATACGCCACCAGAATGTAGGAAATTAGGCACAAAAAAAAGCTCCTCTGAACCCACATAATTAATTTTTCATGAACAATATTTGTATTGTTTTTTTTTAACTGCATAAGATTTTTTACAACTGTAGTCTATTGTTTTCTAAAGCCACAAAAAGCTAGACAAGTCTTGCTGACTTGACATCGTTGGTTTTTTTTTACTTTCCAGTGTTAATAAACTTGACAGGTGGAATGGAATGAAAAAAAAACAATAAGCGTGCTGATACTGACAAACTGGGGGCGCTTCCCTCATCCACAGCCTGCATGGCGCATTGCAGCGACCTCTGCAGCGACAGCAGCTGTGTGGACGTCTCTCGCAGCAGGAAGCGGGTCACAAACTGGCCCAGAACGCTGGAGTTCTGGTACTCCTGAAGATAGACGGACACATTAAGCCACGTATCGTTGTTCAGGCACAAAAATTGCAATATTTTGTCGCTCTCCTTGATTGGTTTTTATAAAAATCTGTTCTCCAGTTAAATTACTTCTCTTACAATGCTTTAATATTACTCGCTACATTTGAAAACCGATATGTGTACTCTGTACACATTACTTTGTCAAACTGGATTCGTTACTTTTTTTTCGACCTGCTTGGATGATTAAAAAAAACATACTGAAAACCAAAACAAAGAAAAGCATCTTGGATGATGGAGATATCAATCGCAGTTGACTTTTACTGACTAATAAGGTTGAACCAGGCAGCATTACTGACGATGGCGGGAACCGTATTGCCATCCATGGTGCTGTTTGATAATGTCAGCTACAAGAATGGTTCGTGGCCAATGTGTTGTGCAAAAAACCCGCATCATATGGCATTCACAAAATCTCCACCTCATCTGAAACATAAATCCAGGTCAGGAGTATTGTTTCCATTATTGCTCACTGGCAAAATGTAGCATTTCTTTGCTAGTCAGTTCACCTCATTCACAAGGCTTGTTTAGCTAGCATAAAATGCTAGCCAGCCTTTGGTTCGAAGCAAAGAGAAACATTTAAAGTGTTTTGGGGTTTTTTTGTTTTGTTTTTTATCTTCCAAGTGTGTGCACTATGTAAGGTAATAAGTACTGAAGTGCATTTCAGAGTATGTCCTGTTTCACTTAACAGGTGTTAGATCATCATTTTCCATACTGTAGCTATCCATACTTCTACCCAAGTACACAGTAAGTACTTTATCACCGCTATGAATAACACACACCCTACATATCATTGTCTTGACAGACAAATGACGCATAAACTCATGCGATTGAGACGGACTCTTAATAGGCCTGATAATTGCTGCTCCTGTCCCTCAACACGAAGAGCCACTGCCACCTTGCTTCGGAATCCTGCTGACACGTTGTGCAACAGCGCAGCAGCTCCTTGTCAAAACAAACGCTCGACACGCACAGAGCAGTGGGCGGCGTACCCTCAGAGGATTTTCCCGCTACTCGGGCCGCTTTTAAACTGGCGGAAGGTTAGCTCATTAAGGCGGCTTGCGCAATTTTGCAGCGTACATTTCCCTTCCGCTTGTCTCCTCTAATAAGCACACTTGACTTACAGTTCGACGGCCCAAACTATTCTGAAGTCATTGTGAGGATCCTTGAAAAAAAACGATTAATTTGGTGAGCATCTGGATAAAGGCCCCCAGCAAATGTTTGTTCCAATTTGCAAGATTTTGTTATTTGAGGACAATCAAAGCTATTTACAGGGCAAGGAACCATATTGTTAGCGTAATAGCACAAATGGCTGAACAATATTTATTCAGCTATTTATGCTATTACGCTAACAATACACAATATTCCACATTATATTGTAATAGCTACAGAATGCAACTCTGAATAAAATCTTACCGCTTTAGTTTTATACATGGCCTTTAAAATGGCTACGTTGAGTTTCTCCAAAGCTGACAGGACATTCAGGTACTCCCCAATGTGCTGAGAAAAATAATCTATGCACAGGAAAGAAGTGTCACAACCTGTTTTTGCATTGGAACTCATCAGCAGGCAGACCTCATGTTGTGGCCCAAATATATGACATGTATACCATACATACACATAAATGGCTAAACTTGGCTGACTTCTGTATTGGCATTTTTTTTCTCTCCCTCAAAATTGACATGAAAAGATGAGATTCACCCTCTAGTCTTAATCTTGTACACAAAAGATGTGCGGATCGCAAATCCAAGGCAGATGCAAAACTGTCATCATTTGTTAGTCAATACAGTCATTTAAAAACCAAAATTTCACAGTCAAGTTGGAGCAAGACCCTCTTCCACACCCACCCCCATTGAAAAATACACTTGACGAATATATACGTCGGTGGCAGTCAAGGTTTGAATTACAGTTGGTGGAAGAAAAACAGTCCACCGCAGTGTTGGAGTTCAAATGCCTGCATTCATGACATGAACATCATTCATTTGATGCTACCAGTTAGCCTACAGATCAAGATTAGAGGGTCAGTCATCATGCGTTAATGTCAAAATAGATTTGTTACCATGCCCGTTCAATGAATAATTCAGCAGTTTTAATCTTGGTGCTACCGATACTTACAAGCCTCCGCCCTATTTTTATCAGGCTTTATCCAGGCCATCCCACTCACACACACACACACACACACACACACACAGAGTTGATTGCTCACAAATAGGCCACAAGATGTGCGCTGAAGGAAGATGTACAAAATGTCACACAATGAGCACCAACCTGATAGCTTGTCAGTCTCCAGATTGCTGCACAGGGTAAAGCAGGACAGGAGATCAATCACTGTTATCCTTGTCAGAAGGATACTTGACAGGTCGTGTCCTTGTTCGGGTGAATCCTTATTACGGTGCATCTTTGCAAGGGCGCATCAACGGTCGTACCAAACTCACTTGTTCTGCCGACCGTCGATGGAGTAGAAAAGCTCCTGCAGCTGGGCCGTTGTCAGAACACCGTCGGCAAAGTAAGCGTTGAACTCTTCAAATGACAGCTTGCCGTCGTCTGGGAACAGCAAATAATAAATCAAAAGGAAGACAGCTTCTGTGCCATTAGTAAAAATGGCCGTCACGGCATAGCGTCGCCATGCCGAGATTCAGTACTTTGAATTCTGACATTGACACAAGAGCGTATCATTGCTTTTCTGTCCACGATCATCCCTGCGTGTCCAAGATTTTGTCAGTGATCGACAGCCTGGTGTTGTTTTGCCTGCCGTTAGCAAATTCTGCAACAAAGAGCTCCCAATTAGCCACTCTCGGGTCCGAACGGTGAATCCGGCATGCTGTGACGTGCAAAAATGAGCCCATGTTTCGGCGGTAAAAAGGTAAATGGCTCGGATGTCATCTGCAAAGAACCATTACTTGCCCACCAACAATCTGTGTCTGTCACACAAACGGTCATTTTAAAGCAATTTGCGGGAGCTGGTGAGTCACTCACTTTTAATAAAGTGATGTGTTAAAAAAACAAACAAGCATAAGTGCTCCCTACTTGAAAAAAGATGCAGATTGTCAACACAGCCCGGTGCACCCTTGCTCGTTTTCATTTGGCTCTGCAGCACTTCTCATCCCGAGCCGACGAGATGTCTGCCCCATAACGATCCTGTCAGGTTCGGCTGATTCAGCGAGACAGAAGGCTCAAGGGCGCCATCTGTTCAGCTGAACCCGCACTGACAACGCTTGTAATTACCTCAGCCCGGAGGTGATGCCCGACGTGCCCCCCCCCCACCCCCATCCCCCCGAGTTCCTCTAAATCAGGCCCTCGTTACGTATCTTTATTGCTCCCGCATTCGCTTTCTCCTTCTCCTAAAAAAATGACAAGACTTCCAGCACCAGAAGCCAACTCTTCCGCAACCAACAGTCCAGTCGCACAGCGAAACAGTAGCATGAGCATCATCATGGATGCAAAGGAGGCGTGGACCTAAATTGTCCTGCCAGATAAGCGAGAGGTACTATAGCTGTTTACTCTGTCCTGTGAATCCATTTCTATGTGGCCAAGGTGCACACTTTAGAGGGAGCAGGACAATGGCCATTGAATTGAAGGGGGGAAAAAAATGTGATGACATCTTGACATTGGACACCTATATTAAGCCACGAGGAGACACCTTCACGTTGCTGCTCCGTTACACAAGGCATAAAGGCACTCAGAGAAAATGCGAAAGTAAGAAGAGGGTAATTAAGTTACACATACGAACCAAAACCATAGAAGGTGATGAGTTGAACATTTAACGCGATAAAAATGATTTGATAAGAGGAGAGAAAATGAGAACAAAATTGTCCGTGCAGAGTGAGCTTGTAGTTGTTTTAATAAAAAGTCAAGCGGTCACTGGGGGAAAACAAAAAAAAAAAGACAAATGAACTCCAAAAAGTGGCACCAGAAAATTTTGAATGGCTGCGTTACAATTTTCAGTGGATTCTTTCCTAGTGTTCATTTTTCTACAGTGCCAAAAATGTATTTCAAACGTGCAAACACGGAAGCGTTCTGACTTTGCTGGTGACCATTCTTTATTGTGAAATTTTTCATTTACTTTAATTTTACGGACATATTATCTTGATGTAAGAGTTAAGAGAGTTGATGAGAAGAGAGTTAAGATGAAAACTTTTTTTTAAAGCATTTATTGTTCAAGATTTGCAATGGTTTTTTTGGTCAAAGACTGGATTGAAGGTGAAACGTCGTCAACAACCAACAAGAGCCAAGTTGCATCGAGTCAACTTTTGCAGGTTCAAAGTAGGTTGCAATTATGGAATATTTAACCAGGTTATCCAAACACTAGATGCAAGATTGCAATTAAGAACACAGCGAGGGGCGCTCTGAATCCCACCGGATCATCTGACGGGCGCGGCCAGATGGTATCAAAGCAAGCGGAGGCGAAATTCAGATGCATCGCCAGGTGGAGGATTAGCTTGTTTGTTCGCGGCTGACGCGCACGTCAGCGCTTCGTCAACGCGGGCCTTCCTTTGTTTGTTTGATTTTCCAACGGCTTTGCGGGCGGGAGACGGCGGGACGGCGAATTGGATGCAATGCTGATCCATTTCATTTCACAGCGCCGCAGTGCTCATGATGGCTTTTATTTCACCGAGACAAATGGGCCGAGCGCCCTCAGAATGCTAAGAGAGAATTTGGCGCCAAGCAAGCCTGTGCTCATCAGGATGATAAAAAATACAAATTAAAAAACACTGACAACAAAACAACCACCGAAAAAGGAGGAAACCTTCTCATTCTTAGTGGCTGCAATCTATACCTAGTCTGGAATAAAAAATGAATCATGCATGAGGAAAGCGCCTGCGCTGCCTGGGCGAGGAAAGCGCCATCACTCTTCTTTCTCCTCCATTACGCTCCAAGGAAAAATCGTTTACAAAGTTTGTAAGGGATCGATCTAAACAAGAGCCAAATGATTGAGCTTTTGAAGTGGGACGCAAAGTAGGAGGCGCTTTGTAAAAGGTTCTTCCCACCGCAGGCATCCGACAAAGATGGGCTAAAGCGAATTGCAAAGTGTTTTGTCCCTTGCGTCAATCTGCGGCTCCCTCCGGCCACTTGCGTCTCTTCCAGGTGTGCCTCGTTATTTCATCCGTTTGAATGTAAATACATTCAAACGGATGAAATAACGAGATGACTCTTGCTTTGCGGTCTTGCCTCCAAGCTTCCCTACACTTGGGGTTCATCTTTTGCCACCATGACCGCAACTTTGTGACATTTTTCATGTTTTCCAACTCCTATTGAGCCAAATCACGTTTTTTTTTTTCATTCGAATAAATTGTTCCGGTCTCAGTTTACTCAAAAATGTATTTAAAGTGAAATCTTCACCTGTTGCGTCAAATACAAAGCAATTTTGTCGTCCGAATGGCGACAGGTCAATCGCGCCAACTAGTTGAAGAGCGTGCGATTGTTGCCCGGCCTGTCTCTGAACGTCAATGGCGAAGATTGATGAACAAAGATTGCTGTTGTGGTTCTGAGACGCCTTCAGAATCTACAATAATCCATCTCTGTTTACGGGATGGTCGTGACAGTCCGACTTGATTTTCATAAAAACATCTTCACGAGTTCACCGTCGGCTGGAAGCTGCGCCCTGGCAAACATCAGCTGGACTCACGACAGTAATTGGGGCTTTTGAAGCATAGGGACGCCGTCGCTCGTAAATGGAACAACGTCCCCGTCGACGCCTGCCCGCGTCTTGATTTGTTTTGGCACTTTTCTTCAGCCAGACAGAAAATAAATAGAGCGGGGCGTGTGCAGCCGGCGCAAAAGGCGCAGGGAAAGCAGGTCGTTTCCAGTTATTACGTGACGCACTGGAGGATTATTTTCATTTGTATGTGATGGATGAGGCCAGCAGCAAACTGGGTTGTTGGCGGATCGCTGTCGTCCTTCGTATTATTTCAAGATCTGTGCTTTGGTGACGTTTTTTATTTTAATTTTTTTAGACTTTTGGTCCACGACCGAATGTATTACAATCCTCGCAGAGCTCTTTTTCATTCAACGAATGATCTTCCTTTTATACTCTGAACTTTGCCCAACAACAGGTGGCCGCAAACATGACCAGGGGAAAAATAAGATTAAAAAAAAAAAGAACCTGTGGAAAGGACACACAAGCATCGGGACACATTGTTCATTCTCGAAACATCGAACGTTGGCTCACCATTTTTGTCGGCTCGGCGGAAAATCTAAAAGCGGAACAGAAGACAGAATTAATTATTCAGTTGAATGGGTGCATAGAACAAACATCACTTTTTCCCGCCCAAAAGATTTTGGTTGCGTAACAATTAATACGTGATAAATGCATGTACTGTATTTCTTGAGCAGTGATGAGGAGGGTTATTTTTCCCCAGAAGAAAAGGGAAGAAAAAGTGGACAATGTCCTCATGATCAAGGTCTGATCAGCTTTGGGCCTTTTGAAGGAAAACGTCTTTGACCTCAACACACGGCAACATGTCAAAACGATTGTTTGGAAAGGCTTTTGTCAAATCAGTTACCATGGACACCAGATGCCTGACGACATTAAAAAACCTCACTTGACTTAAGACAAATTCACCTACGGTAATGAGCATGGAAATGCCCACTTCTGCTCTTTATTTATTTATTAGATCAAATCATCTGTCAGACGTTTAGTTTTAAGGGTATCCTTGTAAGATGAGTGAGATATGACAAAGTCTGCAACTTCCATGAATTACTACGGCAGCTCTTTGTCCACAAGTCAAGATTATCAAAATTAGATCAAAATGCTTGCTTGACACCAATGACTGTACAGTACTTATTTCCAATTCAGGAAGGGTTTTTACTAACATATAGTGGCATCTTTGCACATTTTAGAGAAAGCAGAGAAAACATGAGTAGCTGAGTTATTCAGTCGGTAACTACGTCCCACAGAAATAAAATGTGAATACGTTTATTTGTGAAGAGGGAAGCATAATTTGGCTGGGCTTCAATGTATTTTCTTTTTGCTTCAATCATTGTGGCTATGAGGGATACAATATTAGAAACAGGTCTCCACAAAAATACAAGCCGAAAATCTCTCTCTCTCTCTCTCTCTCACACACACACACACGTAAATCAAAACAGATCGATAACTCTGTCAATCACTCACTCATTCAATGAAGACATTTAAGTTATCACGCAGATGCAACTCTTCATGATGCCCTTCTGCAGACCAGCACACACGTACACCGCACAACATGAGTGGCATAGCACACACAAAAACTGTCTTCAATCCCCTTTGTCAGTGCATGATCACAAATGAAAATCTACCGCAGCAAGGCGTCGGCCATGACATAAGCAGTCGTCCCGTTTCCCACCCCAAATGGATCACAAAAAGTAACAATTATGATGGATGCATCACTCACATCCTGAAGGATGCTGAGACCTCGTCCGCTGCTGTGCTGCTGATTCTGCTGCTGCAGCTGTTGAGCCCGAACATGTTTGCGCTTGGCCGACTGCAGACACACGGTGATCATCTCCGTGCAGGCGAACATGTTTTTTACTCTACAGGAAGAATTTCCTCGATGTCGGGGTTGCTGTCGATGCGGGCCACGTACTGGGAGATTTTGTGTCAGGTGTTCAGGTGAGATGCAACTTTTAAGGGCGAGCGGCCCCTGCTGGAGACGCTGCGATTGGCGGGTTTGAGTTCAGAGTAAAAGCCTTACATTTTAGCATTTTAAATAAACGGGTGCATTATTTTCAAATTATTGTATGAACTATAAATTGAATAGTATATAAAAAATAAATATTAATACAAGATGCATCACAATAATCTATCGCGTGTGTATTTTTGTGATTGGCGATGCGTTCAGTGACAGTACGTAAGCTATGAAACCCAGTAAACCAACTTACCTGGCTTCAGACAAGCGACGTAGTTGACAAATGACTGTTATATTAGTTTATATACCTACAATCTTGAGATACCAACACAGCCGAATGATGAAAAAAAAGCTACGCTTTGTCACCTGAGCTCGCCATTTATTTTTTGGTACGACTGTATGATTGGATAAACCACAAGTTGGACGCGCACCGCCATAAAACACCCATTCGGACTTGGGATGTCACAATGTGACAGTAACAGAGCCAAAGATGACTTCGCTTGTGAATTCGGTCGAGGTAAAACAAAATAAAAGTGTTCGCAACGCCTTCGATAGAATTATGGAAAGGAAAGTTCATTTCCCTACGCGACACGTTCGCTGACAGTACGAAACCCCACTGAGACAACTTTTGGCAAACACGGCCACCTTCTGGACCACAAAAGGAATACAGTCCTGCCTTGTTCCGAATGAACACTAACAGAGCAAGCCAGACGAGCTCAAGTTAGCAGAACGTCTCAAATTTAATTAGCCATCACCGCATTCTTTATTTAAGATTAAAGATACGACACGGCAGTATTGTGGAGGCATTCGTGTCACTTGGCGTCGCCGTTGATGGTGTGAGACGACTATACCATTGGAAAAAAATACCAATTTGTATGTGAACCGCAATTAAAACAATTTGGGAATTCTAACTGTCACGTTACGATTATCATGGAGCCAAATGCAACTTCGGCAGCATTGAAACAGCGTAAAAGTCCTCGTGGCGACGTATGTAGCTGTGAGAAAATAGCACATGACATGAACGAGATGGTTTCCATTGCCACCAGTGAAAACTAACTAAGTGATTTTTGTGAAATTGATTCGGCTGAATTCCACACAGGTTACGTCTTCTCTTCCTGGTGTCAAACCACTTTCACTTTCGTCAAGACGTTACTTGAAGACGCCAACTCATCGGTTCAGTTATTTTTTTATCCCTTTGTTTTGAACCGTTTTGTGTTGATTTAACTGCACGAGATTGCCGTTTATCCGACTTGACACGTCAAGGTAACACGAGGGTTCGGTTTTGTGTTCCAGATGAAATCATGGCTACTGAAGCAACACCAACAACGGCTTTAGAAGTGGGTATGCAGTTTTTAATTCATCTAAATTGTTACCTGGATTTCATGTCGTATGTGTTTTTCGAGACACTCCTTTTTAGTATGATGAATGAATTTTTCAGGATGGTAGTTTACATTTTCGGCCAACTCGCTGGTGTCTGGCCATGGGTCTTTTTTTTTGTTTGTTTGTTTGTTTTAACTATTGTATTGGTTCGTCCACATGTATGAGTGTTATTTCTATTTATGTATACAAATTATGACCCAATCTAAAATGTTGAAAGTGACTTGTTCTCTATGAGGATGCAATGTTAATGGTGGAACAAATTTTGGGGTCTCCTGAAAAAATAATTTTGGAGGGCCAAGAATTTCGCCCGATGCCTTAAAATATGTATTTCAGATTGGCTCAGCATGCCCTTGTTGATTTTGCTCAACATACCGACGATATTGGTTTTAACTTCCTCCATAATTAATTTTGTGCACATTTTTGATTGCCATTGTATCCAATTTTTATCAGTATCCTTGCAGCTGATGAATAAAACAAAACTAAAACTACTTGAGTTCAGTGCCACCACAAGTAGGGTCACTCCTATTTCAAGGCACCACTCGATGTCTTTTCTTTCATGGTAATTCTTTGCCATTTAATGGTGACAGCTCCAATCTCTTTTTTCTTCTTTGCCTGTCGCAGAGGAGCTGGCAAGGCGTTTGAGTGAAGCTCTGAGCATTGGGAATGAAGAGGAGGCGGTCACACTGAGCCGGAAGTTGTGCCGACTCTCTCTGCCAGTGTGCGTCAGCATCGGCAGTCAGGACCACACTCAAGACTCCATTAGGTGCGACTAAACTTCTTCATCTTTTCACAGATTGTTGAACAGCTCAACAAAATGTGCATTTCCGGTGATTTTCTCTTCTGTCCAACTGGTCTTCTGTGATTGACGTCCCCTATTGCATTTTCTAGTTTGGTCGTGGGTGTGGAGGACGCACAGTCTGATGCCGCCATACCGATTACTCTTCTTGTTTCAAGTGGAATGACCATCTCCCAGCTTAAAGACGAGGTACCGTTAAGTAGATGTCAAGGGACCTTTCCCAATGCCACAAATTGTGAAAAAATGTGCAAATGCTTAGAACTGAATTGCATCTGTTAATATTTCAATCTGGAAATATAGCCAGAGCCAGGATTTGAACCCTCGACCGCTGCACTGTGAGATGGACGTGCTTACCAGTTTTCCACTGCGCGGCCACACGCACACACACACACACACACACACACACACACACACACACACACACACACACACACACACACACACACACACACACACACACACACACACACACACACACACACACACACACACACACACTTGCACACAACCTTGACCTTGCCACTTGGCAGAGAAAAAGTGCGTGGCAAAGACTATCCGATAACTTCATCTACTAACAACCCAGGATAAACTTGGCTCCTCCCCAACATAGTTTGTATCCCGAGACAAAAGTTGACGTGCAAGTAGTCTTCAGATGACGCCACTCGACTGACGTGGGGTTAAAAGTGCAACAGACATGGATGTACTTTTAGTCATTCGGTGAATGAGTCAAATAGTCAAATACAGCAAAACAAAACGAAAACCCCGTTTTCACTGCATTGGCAGCATGTAGCAGGTCACAAATACACTTTGTTGTGGCGAACGTGCCAATATGCAATTTCATTTCCTGTCCCAGATCGACCAGAAATTTGGCTTCCCTCCGGCGCTGCAGCGCTGGGTGATTGGGAAGCGGCTGGCGTGCGACCACGAGACGCTGCGCAGTCACGGCATTCGCCGTGACGGCGACTGGGCTTTCCTGTTCCTCCTGTCAGGCCGTGCCCCTCATCTGAACAAACAGCCGCAGCAACCCGAAGGCGAGTATAGCGGACACTCAGGCGCACGAATCCAAACGTAAAAAAATGAGTCACACACCAAGCGACGCTACCGAAGTGCACGATAGCAAATAAATGACAGTTTACGACTCATAACCACACGCCCTGGGATTGACCCTTGACCCTCATCCCAACTCGCTGCAAACCCTTGCGTTGTGATCAGGGAGCAACATTTTGAGGCGCCATGTACAGAGTCCCAAGGGGCGTGGCTGGCGGTTGACGACTCATGAAAACGTGATGCAGAACCAATCGCGCCTAAATAGTATTTACTGGAGTATTTCATACTTTTGTTTAGTAACAAGAGGAGGACAAATTGTTGGAGAGCCGTGCCGCAATATCATGCTCAGCATAATTCCATGAATTGTATTAGAATGAGTAGAGTGGAGACAATTGGTTGCAATCTCTTGTCAGGCGTCGTGGAGTCGACGGAGACAGTTCAAGTGATTCCTCCACCTCCTCCCCAAGGGAGACCTCTCACCCCTCAGGTTAGCATTTCGTCCCACACGTGACCACCTGTCGTCAGGCCGACAAAATTGAGGCACGTGCGTTGTCTTTCTCAGCCCGGTTGGGAGTGCCCTCGCTGTACGTTCATCAACAAGCCAACTCGTCCCGGATGTCAGATGTGCGACGAGGAGAGGCCAGAGGATTACAAGGTCCCCGAAGGCCACAAGCCGGTCGGGGACGAGGCTATGCGGATTCAGAATGAAAAGCTGGCCACGTTTATTTTCAAAGAGGTAAGCCGGGTCGCCGTCGCAGGCAGTTTCCTCAAAAAAAAAAAAAAAAAAAAGTCTCAAGGAGCCACGCTCAAAGGTCAAGATTGAAGTCTTTTTAGAAAATCCCAAACGCAATATTTTAAGTAAGAAAATGCCTTCAGTAACCTCATTTCTATTTCGTAAATTTAACAAAGTCATTGTTTTCCCGAAATGAGATCCTAATGAGCGACGCACCCAAAAGTGTGACATCACTGTGGAATATGTACAGAGCCAGTCAGAAAGCGATTATATCGGCAGCATAGTTCGTTGACAAGCACATTTCTTTCTCTGCCCCGAAGGTTCAGCAGATGGAGCGACAAATAAACTATTTGAACTTGGTGCAGACTGACGACCTGAGCCTCATTCCCACGACCTCAGAGACCACCTGTCCCATTTGCTTCTCTACGCTGGAGCCGGGCGAGGGTGTGGTGCTCAGGGAGTGCCTGCACACCTTCTGCAGGTCCGACTCAGGACGGAGCCTCTGCAAAGCATCCCATCATCCCCCCGCCCCCGTTTTTGTCTTGCATGTTTCCATCATTGCGTCGTCTCTCACAGGGAATGTTTGCGAGGGACCATCCTCACCTGTGCCGATGCTGAGGTGTCCTGTCCCGAGCAGTGCGAGATGAAGCTCGTCGATCGAGAGATCAAAGCGGTCAGTGTGACAAACTTTGGGAACGCTGAAGGGATGTCATACCCTGGTTCAAAGAAAGCGCTGCCGTGTTGCCATTTTGGATCGGAGTCTGGATTCAAATCCTTTAAGCTCTGGAAAATCCTACCTTGGGTGTGTTGTGTATTTGAGAGCGATTTTATTTGATTTCATTTCAACTGTAAATCCTTTACAATACACGAGCACTTGCAAGTTGATGACTTGCACGAATTCCTAAAAATCGCAAGTGTACTTGAAATGTCACGGCTAATATTTATTACTGTATTGGCTCGATGCTGGATTACTGTAAATCGAAGGTCTTAAGTGTTCTGTCCCCCCCCCGTCCCCATTGCAGCTGCTCACGGCGGAAGAGCACGAGCGTTTTCTGGAACAACGTCTGAGCGTCGCTGAGAGTCGCCTGGACCACACCTTTCACTGCCGTACCCCCAACTGTCGAGGCTGGTGTGTAAACCGGTGACACTTGCAAATGGTTGCCAACGTGGCGCATTGTTGCCAAATATTTTTCAGCATGTCGAAAATCCCAGTATTCGCTCCACAAGAATTCGGCGTTCAGTGCTGTATGGAGAACTTCATTGAAGCTGAAGGCAACAATGAAGCTCACATTGCGAACATCCCAGCCCACTTTCCCGCTTTCTGGGTCTAGTCACGTGACATTCGCTATTGCAGCCCGAGAGCATTTTGACATCATCAGTTTAAGTTGACAGCAAAGGTGGGACAGGACAAAACGGGTGGAGGCTTCGTTCTTATTACACAAATGCAATAGTAATCAGAATAGCACATTTAGAGCAGCAATTGCAGTTTTTGTTTCCCTTTAACTCATTCAGTACCAGCCAATTCTGGACCAAGTCGGAAAAGACGTTTAAAAATGTCTTTGGGTGTGAATGAGTTAAGATGGATGTCCGAGATAAGGAATAAATGCGGAAATGGCTTTCCATAGGTGCATCTATGAGGACGAAGTCAACCTTTTCCGATGTCAACTCTGCAGCCAACTCAACTGCCTTCTCTGCAAGGTAGTTGTTTCACATTGACGGTTTTTTCGGGGGGGTTGGGGGGGGGGGTTGTATCTGGGGAGTAATTACGTGATCTATACATATACACATTTTTATTCGTTTGTAGGCCATTCACAAGGACATGAATTGTCACGAGTATCAAGATGACCTGCGCATCCGGGCAGAAAAAGACCACGTGGTGCAGCAGACTCAACTGCTGCTGCAGGTAACATACAGATAATCTAACTTGGATTCGGCTGCGCTTACAATACGTCGCGTGGTTCAAGTGACGGGCAGCGCGGCGGAGGAGTTGGGAGTTCTCCCTGTGCTTTAGCGGGCTTTCTCCGAGCACTCTGGCTTCAACTGCTGGGATTGGCTTCAGCTCATCCGCAAACCAAGTGAGGGGAAGCTGAAGAAAACGGATGGATGGATGGAGGAGTCCCGCCCTCCCTCCCCCCTTATAATGCTTGGCCTTCAGTCGATTGACAGGAGTTCACACTTAATTTCTTCTTTTTTTGCCTTTTTTCAAAGGGTATGCTCCGGAGCGGCAAGGCCATGAATTGTCCACAGTGCGACATCACTATCCAAAAGAAAGACGGCTGCGATTGGCTCTGCTGCTCCGTGTGCAAGACGGAAATTTGCTGGGTGACCAAACAAGCTCGCTGGGGGCCCAATGTTAGAACACGTCACACACCATTAAAAGAATCGCAATGACACTGTATACTTGACAATTGTACTGTATATTTATTTTTAGGGCAGAGGAGACACATCAGGAGGCTGCCAATGCAGAGTGAATGACCTGCCGTGCCATCCCAACTGCATGAACTGCCACTGATGCACTTGCGCTTTTGTGTTTAGTTCTCGATACAGCGAATTATGCTATTATTGATCAGGGAATGCAGTCACCTTTTATCTACATCAGGTTATGTTGATGCACTAAATTAAAGCGGAGGTGGCCTGTCAATAGAGGGCGTTAGGGTGTGGCCCTATGCCGAGTGATATTGAAAGGGACAGCAATGAAATGATGAATGTGAAATCATATAAAACCATTTGAAAATACATATATATCTGTATCACTGTCATTATGGGCTAACTTCACATAACAACAAGCACTTTGTCTTTCTGAAACAGTAGATGGTTGCACACTACCTATTTTCCTCATTTTTGTGTGTAGTTTGAGGTTGTCAGGCTTCACGTGTTTACTCATGACATGGTCGAATAACGAGATGATTCATTTCAGTCAAAAATAAATGGATTGAAACACTACACCGTGTGCTCATTAAATGCTATCAGTCAAAAAGGTCCACCCCGTCAACGAGTATTGGCCTTGTGCTATTATTCTTGATCCTTAAGGTATTTTGACAATAATGTGGTTTATTCGCATTCTCTTGTACAATACAACTTTACGTAGAATAGATTTGTTAAACCAAAAACCCGCACAAAAATGTAGTGCGACATGAATGGACGGAAAATAATTCAGAGCATTCTGGGAAAGACCATTGTGACAAATAATCCCAGCAGGAAAAAAAAAAAAAAAAAACGTTAGCGGTTAGTTGGTTGTCCAGTGTTTCGTGGCATACACATTAACAAGAAAACTGTGTGGAAGTGATCCGACAAGCGACAGTCGTATATGATCAATTTCCCAAATTGAGAAATGCAAAAGAACGTCGCAGTTCCTGCTGGAAAAATGGTCGGAAATGACCGTGCGAAAAACACTAAGGTCAGCACCAGCTTGCTTGTAGGCTAAAAATGTGTGCTCCTTCCAGCAGCGGTGACAAAAGTGCATATTAGTTAAAACACACACACACGGATAGATTTGACAGGTTGCGACACATCAGATGCCCCGCAGTCATTCACCAAATGGTGCGCAACTCCTCTAGTGGTACAAGAAAATCACAGCCTGAGTAGTTTCAGATTGCATTTTCTAGAACTGTACGTGTTTTTACCTTAAGAATTTTTTTTGTTTAACTTGTCTTGGTCATGATGATGGAAACTTGGGAAGCAACGTAATTTTGTATTTTCCTTGGTATTTTTATTTATTTTTACCCCGAGAACCACTCGGGGATTTCTTTAACATAAGTCAGTCTTTGCTTCTTTGAAGCGTCGTGTTTGCTAGGTGTTCCGGTGGCTCGAAAACCTCTTCAGCTTTACACAAAACCATCTCGGCGTTTTAAAAACAAATGACCAAAGTCACCGAGAACTGGGGGAATGTAGCAAGTACAGCTGGAAAGACGATGTTGACGATGATGCAGTTGAAATGGGAGTGAATCTCTATAAGTACCATTTCGTTACGGTCTTTGTTTTTATCAAAAACCTTGTAAGCTTAACTAATACACACCCCACGTGTCTAATTGGCAGCAAAGGGCATGATTTAGAAAAACTCAGGTCATCCTCACCCACAATAACAAATCGACTAAGAAACCGTAAGTTCTGGCATAAGTTATCCTCTGCGCAGTTGCACTTTACTATTCACAAACTAACCTGTGTAAAAGAACCTATAGGATCCATGGGGGGGGGGGACTTTTCTGTGGACTCTATCTCCTGAAAACTAACGTATACATACATGTAATTTGTGCTCTTTTTGAAACACCTCAGGAAGCCACAAGGATTGTCACTTTCACAAAAGCAATGCTTTGCCGCCATCTTGTGGCCTTTTTAATGAGGGCCATCAATTCCTCGCAAATTTTGTGGCAGGACTCTGTTCCTGTCCCACTCGAACAGGGGGCCTAGAACGTTCTTCAAGAGGTCCTTCATTTGTGACTTGGGGGGAGTTCAGAGGGGGTTCATGGAAAGAGGTCCAGCTTAGGGGCCCACTCCAGGGCGGTGTTGACCACAGCGAGCGCCGCCGCCCCTAAAGCCACCGTCAGGCCCATCACCGCCAAGCGAACAAAGCGGCGCGTCACGGACGGCCGGGCCACCGCCGAGCGCTCCAGGGCCTCCTGCTGCTGCTGCTGCAGTTGCCTCCGCCTCCCCTACCGGCCCGGTCCCCAACCATCGACGGAGCACAGAGTCGGGGGACACACAGCCCCACGGTCTACCAT
The DNA here is from genome assembly GCA_026261675.1 of Hippocampus mohnikei. Taxonomy (NCBI): domain Eukaryota; kingdom Metazoa; phylum Chordata; class Actinopteri; order Syngnathiformes; family Syngnathidae; genus Hippocampus; species Hippocampus mohnikei. The sequence goes on along the minus strand of JAKGUB010000334.1, from coordinate 14,126,543 downwards.
AGCCCGGACTCCCACCGACACACGGAGGCTCCTGAGGCTCACAGAGGGCCTCCGGAGCCACTCAAGGACTCTACTACTGCTGGGGTATTGAGCCAAACCCCGGCCCACCGATCCGTGACCCTTGCGCCGTGTGTGGTCGGCATGTAGGGGCAGGCTTCGTGTCGTTCAGGTGTACTGTCTGCGAGCTCTGGTGCCATAGGCGCTGCTCAGGCATCCAGAGCGGCGGATTTTTACCGACTGGCGCCATGGAGCTGCCCTGCCTGCTCGTCCCCACTTCTCCCGCCCTCAGCTCTCGTCAAGCTGAATCGGCGGACCTAGAGGACTCTCTCGTCGCTGGCGTCCTCCTCGGCGCGAGCTGGCCATCTACGGTGGAGTTACCCGCGGACCCTCGCTGCCAGGATCGGACCCGACTTGAGCACCACACCACCCACAGCCACCGTCGCAGCAGGACTTGCCCAGGAGGGCAAGTTCCTGCAATCGTCCGTCGACGCTGCTGCGGCCTCATGGCGCTCGAGGCCAAGTCAAAGTCCTTAAAGGTGGTGGTCGCCATGCTTGGGAGGTTGAGGAGGAGGAAAAAGGTTACAATGTTAGGCCCGCCTCGTTAGTTTACACGTCCTGTCAGTGCAGCGTCCGCCACCTGGAGGTACGTTCAAGTCCATAAATAGGACATGGACACAATGGCTCACTCTTTTTGGCCCAAAACAACACCACACCGGGTCTGAAACGAAATCACCGCAATGTGCTTCGACTGCAGACTTTTTGCTTTCATTTGAGGGTGCCGACCCTTGTGAGGATAAACAGTTCCGATCATGGATGGATTGCGATTTCTGACCATGGTCCGATATTTCTGGACTTGACTCTGAAGGGTGTCGTCATGTCGAAAAAGGTCCGCATGAGCCCATGGAAGCAATGGGTGACGGCGACTTACCAATCGTGCGAGGCGGCCTCTCTGGCCAGTTCGGACGGAGGGAACTGGACAAAGAGGTCTCCCGCTCGGCTGATGAGTGTCTCGTAGGGCAGATCCTGGGGAATCTGTGACAGCAGGTGATGCACCATCGCCATATCGCATTCGCACTCCAGCACCTCCTCTTCCCTGTAAAGTACAATCTGTCTCGGGCGCGCACACGCACACAGACACGCACGCACACGCACACACACGCACGCACGCGTTACCCTTCAAAATACTACAAATGTGGTTCCTAAAATAATCGAGACCCGCGATAACAAAATCCCTTTATATTTTTCATGTAATATTTAATATTTTGTCATTGTTGTAATCTGCTCTAAGAACTTTTGTCATAGTCTAGGTCTAGTTTTTCAATGTAAGTTTTTTTGGGGGTAATGTTTTCATCCCACATTTTTTCCCCATTATAAAATATTTTTGGTTGCTATTTGGAGAATTAAGGCCTTGCATCTCATTCCATTGTGTAACTGTACATTTTGACTTTTGCCAATACCAACAGCATATCCTTAAAGGGTTTTTTTAAATATTGTAATAATATCCATTAGTTGTGGTCACTATAAATCATGCTATGAAATTTCCATCTCTTGATGGAGGTTGAAGGCAGTACTTGAGTCGTTTATTCAAGTATGCCAGCAAAACAGACTCACCACGGCTGCGAAGTAGATGGGCATCAGCGGATGGCAGGCAAGGAAGAAGTCGTACAACCGTACCACGTGGCGGAAGTCTGACAGAACGTGGCCGAACCAGGTGATCAGCCAGCTGAGAGCGAAGACGGTGCCCACCTCCGCCCTGGTCATTGTAACAATATGCATCTTTCGAGTGTCGTTTATGACAACAAAGTGAGAAATGTCATGTTTGCTGACCCAAGTGACGGACTGTGTGCGGTTTCATGTCATTGCTTTGTCAAAAACAGGAATGTTGAAAATCGACTTCTCCAATTCCTCGAAACCGGTGGTGGCGTTCTTGAACAATTGCCGGGCATTTTTATCATTTTTCTCCCTCGCGGAAGCAGCGCGTCATCACCGAGCAGCTGAATTACACTTGGTCAGTTTAGTGTGCGGATCTGTTCAGGTGGCACATGTGCCAAAAGCCGTGTGGACCATTTGGGTGGTTGAAAGTTGGCAAAGTATATAAGGCTTCTCTTACTGTTGCATGAAATCATGCACCTCGGGGTTGACCCTCTCGATGATGGGCATCAGGTAGTTGAGGATGTGTTTGGTGTTGTCCATGGTGGGATCCATAAAGTCCCTGGCCAAGAACACAAAAGGAAAGCGTCTTTAAAAAAAACAAAATCGTCCATTTTCATTCAAATGAACTGTTGGAATGATCTCAGCTTTTATATTTTGATAATTTTTGTTTAATTCTTCAATTTCTCTTTTTTGGTAATATTTGCTATTTTTTCACAAGTGTATTTATTGACATTTTGTCTAATTGCTTTTTTTCCCGATCTATGTTTTTTTTTCATTCAATATGTTTTTTTGGTATAATATTTGTTCATATTTTTAAAATAAGAATCTATTTGGAATATTGTCTCAGACATTTGTTGTAATTTTTTGCCTCATCTTTGGTATTTGTTTCAATCAGAATTTGACATTTTTCATCTAATTGCATTTCTTAACATGCACACTTAAAATGCTTTCCAACCAATAATTTGAGCATGACTGCTTTGGCTCTTGTTAGGACTGTGCAAGCGAAACCTTCTATTTTTTTGCCACTCCCAATCTTCAAATCCCTGGTGTATTTCTTTCGGCAATATTGTGATTAGATTGATAACTGCCATCATTTTGATCACCACATTCATATGAGAGTCCCGCCCCGCTTCATTTCTCATTTTTTGCAGCCTTACACAAGGGAAAGCGTCTTAAAAAAAAAAAAAACCTTCCCGACGGCCCGAGAGGAACACAGACGTCAAAATGAGTTGTCTCGCCACCTGAGGTGATGCGTGGAGAGTTTTTCCACGAGGGCCGTCGCCAAGCGCTCGCCCAGGACCAGGAGGAAGGTGACGACGATATCGTGGTAACCTTGGTAGTAGTGCAATTGAGGATTACGCTTCAGGACGCGGAGGATGATGTCAATGAGCTCTTCCTGGAGTCCCTCCCGCTGCTCATCCGGCATACCTGGATGCGTACACGAGTGCCGCACCGGTTAACCTCTGCTAACGTCACCAAGTCATTTGTGCTTGGGGAGGGTACTCGCCAGGAGGGAATCTCCGTAGTGAGCGTTGAACGTCCAGTAGCACCTGGTTGTAGTCCTTGTTGTTGTCCCGCTCCACCATCTCTGCACGGGAGGAGGAAGCCATAACATTTATTTTGTGAATGCGAACACTTTGTTTTTCTTCTTTCTACCCAATCTTGCTGCTGTAGACTGTAAATATCTCCAGTGTGGGACAAATAAATGATATCTTAAATCTTAATTGTTGCATAACTTCCACCTATAAGGACGATGCTGTTCCGACTGTGTTAGGAAGTAGCGGTTGGTTGTTATTGACTCTCCGCATTGTGGCACAACTGTCATTTGGTGGTATGACTGGACAAATGGTACCCTTACATTACAAGGAAAGCCGTAGCAATATTAATTGCTCTACACAGACAATAAATAGTAGATGTCTGAGAATATCATCTGTCTACATGTGCTGCGCCGCCATTTGTGTGAAAAAGATCTATTGCTTGAAGGGTTATTAAATCGCAACATCGAAACTATTCAGTAGCCCATACGTGGCTTGTTTTGTTAGCATTGAGCTAAATGGACATAAATAAAGCCAATCTATGTGATTGTTTTAATGGACAAAAGTGTAATTCTCTTGGTTTGTGTTAAATGTGTAGTTTGATGGGAAAACTTAATTGGGAGTGGCAGTAAAGAGCTGTTTGTTGCCTTTCCTGCCACCGCCATACACACACGGTTTTGACCGTGGCATTTTCACAATGATCAAATTCACCTACTTCCATGTTTTTTCTGCGGAAAAAAACTCACCCGTTGAGGTCTTGCATGCTCTTTCAGAAAAAAACCCAAAGATGCAAAGCCCGGCTAACAGGGGTGTCAATGACAATATTGACCGTAATTGAAATGACACCGGTGTAATTGCGGACATTACCTGGCTCCTGCTCCAGGATGTTGGGTGGGACGTTGAGGAGTCGTGGCCACACCTGACAGCGTATCTCGTCCGTCAGCAGGCCACCCTCACTGATGGCCATCCTCCTGAGGGCCGCCACGTCCGCCGGATTTGCCCGCAGTGCCTGAGCGATGTCCGCCACCTTCCTCTGCCGGCGGTCTGAAAAAACACAGCATGCAATCATCCACACTGGCACCGTTGTCATTTCCCCAGGGGTCTTTGGATTAGGATTGTAATCAGAGTTCCCACTGTCATCATGCCTGTTTGTCTTCTTTTGTCTAATGATGGCAACAAGGAGAAGCATGTTGATGAACATATCAACAAAAAATGAACTCACGGCAACGCCTCTGTCCAGGCCGCTCAGTGTAACATGGCCACCTCAAAAGTAATAATCGACGATGTACACCATAGTGCGCCACAAAATAAGGGTGGCCGAGCAGTTGGTGTTCATGACACATTAAGAGTGTTTGATTTCTTTTTTGCAGTGATGGAATGGACTCATCAATACTGCCACAACGAACCCCGTTAAAAAAATGAAATAAAAATGAGTAAAATACTATTATTTCCCTCTACTAATCCATAAATATACCAGACTATGACGCCAAAGCCGTTTAATACCTTTTCAAATTCATTTTACAATATCAACCGTCAAAATAAATGTTCTGCAGATTATTTTTGAAAAAAGAAATGCACTGGAAATGCTAATGTTGATGCGGCAAAGACCGTGCAACTTCCACTGACTACCCAGCGCCTCCCCAAAAAAGAAAGATTGTCTCTCGGTCATGTGAGAGAACTTCGTCATACCTCTTCGTGTCGTGTACCACTTTTCTACTTAGATGGACATTTTGTGACATTTTAGGGCGTTTCAGAAATAATGAAAACAAGTGAGTACGTCTGAGGATAGATTACACGAGGAAAATGCAACTTGCTGAGACTGTGCGTGCTGATTGTTCCTGCATATCTATTTGCACTGTTAACTTATGCCTTCATGTGAAAGCGCACGATTATGACGTCAGCTAAACATTAATAATAGGAGCGATTCTCTGCTCGCACATGCGCAGTAAGCAATAAGGTACTGCCTTGAACAAGCATCAAGAAAAATAAAATATAATGACATTCGAAACAACAACAACGTTGCCCACAAAGAATGGCACCTCATGAGTGGAGGGTCTTTACCGTCATTTTGGTTCCCATTTAGCAGTGACGAGGAGGTGCCAATTTTGATGTCTTCATGTTACCTCCGCTTTTTCCAAGTGTTGCCCTGTTTTCCTTCAGAGTGGCATCTCTGTCCACGTTGACGTTTGAGGCCAAGTGCTAGAGTTAATCTTCGGCAGCTGCCATCAGATCACTGAGCACGGCAAGCCTATTAGGCTAGCACGGGCCGCCCCGGGGTCGTCGTTAGCCGCTCTGCTACGCTTCGCTTCGCCGCGGCACCTCCGACGTGAACGTCTCCCCCAACGTGGCCATCGTGAGTCGGACAGCTGAGCGGCTGGTTGACGTGAGAAACCCCTGACGTTACATGTTTGTTTTGATGGCCAAGGCGACCGGCGGCAGATTGAAACGTCACAGCGAAAAGCTAGTTTCGCGCATGCGCGGTCAGATGATTTTTTTTTTTTTAGCAGTGGGGTGGTTGTTTTTTTAAATACTTTATTTAAACATCAATACAATACAATACAATACATGCTGATTTATATAGCGCTTTCACAACAGCGGAAGCTGTAACAAAGCGCTTAACAAAACAGTTCACATAAAGTAAAATAATAAACACAACACATAACATAAAACACGGACAGTCGTGCTGTCCTAACCACTTTTCCCCTCATACGCTTTGTTGTTAAAGCAGTTTGAGATGAAAGAGGAGAGAATCAAAGTGTCCTTTCACCAGTGGATCAGAGACGTCATGCTCAAAATGTGCACACGTCGGCTACAAGCTAAGTTTCAAAGTCAACAAGAAGCTGTAGCATCCATTGACGAAAAAAAAGATTGGTTCACTTCTCCTGTCCCATGCAAATCCATTCCAATTCCAAGCGGTGACTCTCAGTTCCAAATGCGCGTCGGCGTTCTGCGCCGACGCTCCTCTGTCCTCATCCTCAACTTCAGCTGACATCCATCCAGCCGCAGCAACGCAGACTGTCCAACAGCGCCGACATATCCACTGAACAAAACGGGGCTGTGAAAAATGCTGCCCATTACAGGTGCAAAAAACACAAGCGCTCCGGGGCTGTCCAGCACCGACAGTCAATGGCGCCGACATTCCTCCCAATCCAAATCTGTGCTAGTACAGGCGTGCTGCCGAGAAGGCGCAACCACCACCAAGCACAGATTCTTCTCCTTTGACGAATGTCGTGGCCAAAAAACGCTGAAAACGGTCCACATCAGGTCCACACGACGAAACAACAAACGTGACAAAACAAAAAGACAAAAACAACAAAAAAGAACCAAAAAAAGCAAGGCTCTCGAAGAGCACTTGCTGAAGGCTGCCTACTCGGGCGCCATCTAAGACGGACCGTACAAACTTTGATATGCACTGAAGTAAAACGGAAAACATTACTTTTAACGTACCGTTATACTGTATACAATGCAAATTTTGATAAATCTCTCTTGAGAGAGAGAGAGAGAGAGAGAGAGAGAGAGAGAGAGAGAGAGAGAGAGAGAGAGAGAGAGAGAGAGAGAGATTCAGATTCAGATTCAGAAAACTTTATTTATCCCCGTGGGGCAATTAGAGTTGTGCTAGAGCGGCTTATTATAGAGACAGTCAGAGCAAAGGAAAAACATAGGATGAGAGTAGCTTAGCACTTGAGGTTGTGGTTCCAACAGCAAAGTAGTATTGCACATCGAACAGGATTGCACAGTAAGGACACAGTATAGACAGTATTACACAGTAAAAGCTAAATTGCACTGTGAAAACAGTATTGCACGTCAAGTATTGCACTGTAAGGACACAGTAAAGACAGTACTGCACAGTGAGAACTAAATTGCACTGTGAAAAACAGTATTGCACATCAAAGTATTGCACTGTAACCCGTATTGCACAATGGGGTGTGCGAGTCTGTGTGGTGGGGGGGTGGGAGGATTCATTGGACTAAGAGTTTAAGAGAAGAACAGCCTGGGGGACGAAGGTGGATCTCCTCCTCGCTGTCCTGCAAGCTGGGCACCGCAGCCTGCGACCGGAAGGCAGCCATTCGAATGCGGGGAAGAGAGCATGTGAGAGAGAGAGAGAGAGAGAGAGAGAGAGAGAGAGAGAGAGAGAGAGAGAGAGAGAGACTTCCGAATGCACAAAACCTGTGGCATTCAATACCAATTTTGATTTATCTCTCCTGAAGCAAAGATTGTACGTAATGGTTTTATTACGGCTGCAGTGCATGATTTACGTACTGTACTACCCCGTGCCATTATGGGAATACTGTATAGTACGTTTGCGGATGATTTTGTTTTTTCCTGTTATCGTCAGCTTTTGTGAGTGAGACGATAAAGAGCAACCAATACAAGAAATTCCCACCCATCTCACAACCTCTTCGACCTGCTGCCGTCGGGAAGGAGACTGCGGTGTCTCTCAGCTAGAACCAGCAAGCTCAAGAACATAGTTTAGTCCACCAGGCGGTCAGGAGACTCAACCCCCCTCCCCCTCTCTCTGCCCCTGCCTAGTGCCTACTGCCACAGACTGTGACCCTCCCTCGGCATCTGACATCCGCTTATTGCACTTAAACAATGCATTTAATACCTAACTTTGACTCGCAATAATCACAAGTGCCCACGGTTGTCTGTTGATTACCATTTATTGTTTTATTTGTTTATATTTACTGTATATACTGCATTTATGTCTTGATGTCTTTTTTATGCAGTTCAGTTTCGCTGCCCTTATTTTTAGCTGTGTGTTTTCAATGCACTCCATGTTTGCACTGTAGTTGAGAGGAAATAAATTTCATCTGTGCTGTATTGGATTGGATTGGATAAACTTTATTGTCAAATGTACAGTATGTGTAACATACAGCACAGATGAAATTTCTTCCCTCTCAACATGAAACAAGAGGAGCCGCTGCGGGTGTCCGCGCCGCCATCAAAAGAAAAGTTAACAAAAAAAGACAAAATACAAAACAACACATGAGACACAGACAATCGTGCACTCTTAACCACTTTCCTGCATACACTTTGTTGTCTGAAGCAGTTATAGATGAAAGAGGAGCGAATCAAAGTGTCCTTTCACCAGTGGATCAAAGACGTCATGCTGCAATGTGCACACGTCTGCTACAAGCTAAACTTGAAAGCAACAAGAAGCAGTAGCATCCATTAATATACGAGATATATTCTGATTCACTCCTCAAATATATATACTCCAAGTGTATATATTTGAGGAGTGAATCAGAATATACGAGCGAATGACTGTGCCGTTGAATTAGTCGATGTGAAGCGATATTTTTTCCCCCTCCCTAATCAAATGGAGGTGCCGTTACGGTATGTGGTCCCCTCTTTCCCTTTCTGGCGAAGAGAAACTGACGATGCTCTGCAGATCTGTCGTGCAGCCCGCAGAGGGCGCGCTGGTGCTCATCGAAAGTTAAATTGCAGGATAGACAGAAAGAATCCACAGCAGTCATCCTCCCACTGTCTTTCTATTTAAGGGGATTAAGCATTTCTGTGCCTTTAGTCCCCGTTGGGAGTCCGTAGTGTTGCCTGATTTTGCAGCAGTCTGTTTTTTGGGGGGATTTGGAAAGGTGAACGCCCTTGCCACCACCCTGAATTTGATATGATTAGCTTAATATGCCATCCATTGTTCGTTTTTAATGAATCTTGTTTTTAATGCATGTTGACATGTTTATTTAATTTGTGGTAGTGAAATTGCAAAGATTATTTGTCGTATTTGCTTTGAATCGAGCTTTTGAGTCATGAAGTGTTTTATGTTGTACTTTTTAATTGATGTTTCCCTGCACGCTTGTGACGGCAGTCTGTTTTTGGTTTAGGGAAGGCGATTAAATTGCGACTGCCTGAGACTTTAAAGCAATCGTTGCTGTATACAAAGTGCTGTACATGGAGCAAATACCATATATACAACAATAAAAACACATTAATAACGAAACTAAGATGAAGTCTGAGTCATGCCGAGTCAAATGCCAATGAGTTATTTTCTTCCTGTTTGTTGCTGGAATCCAGGGCACAGCAGATTTCTGAAACTGGACAATCAAGACCTTGGAAATGTTTAGAGGACAAAAAGACCCCATGAACAAGAGTGAGATTTTTTCCATCCATCTTTGACTAAACATATTCACTAGAGATGGGAAAATGAAGCGTCGTGAAACATTTTTAACTCCTCGAGACGGTGCTCTTGGTGTAAATTCAAAATCTAGTGCAATGGAAATGTATTACATTTCCAATGCATCTTTAAACCAAGAGTGCCATGTAAGGAAGTCAAAAATGATTGCAAAGGCTTCATGAAACTTCATTTGTTCATCACTATTTTTACTCGCCTTTGACTTTGTTTTAAGGTTTTCTTACATGTGACATCCCCCCTTCTTAATATGCAGATATCAGACAACGTTTTGGTGGAGGAAGAGGCGCACATCAAGACGCACAGGACAGGAGCCGTAGAAATTGGAGGGTTGGTTTTGGTCGACAAGAGGAGGCAGATGGGAGAGGAGAATATAATGCGGCACTTCAACGCAGTGAGGAGAAGGATGGTGGTGATATGAGGTTATTGGACAAAGTCAAGACTGAAAAGAAGCACGGATTGAATAGGGGAGGGAAAAGAGCAGCTGATGGGAGAGGACGGCGAGGGGGTGGAGGGGGGCAAGCAAATTGCCTGGGGGCCAAAGGACGAAGAGATGCCACTGGTGACAGTCAGCGTTGTTCCACAAGCACAGACGTCGTGCCACAGGGTCCTCGAGATGTCAGCCGGACAGGGCGTCAGACGGGGGAGGTGGAGCAAGAGGAGGTGGCTCAGGTGATAGTCAAAACGCAAAGAGTCAAGCTGTTCAAAGTACTACTGGTGGGAAAGACCATGAAGGGAGCAGGAAAAGGCAAGGACAACGTACGTGGAGTCAAGGAAGAAGAGATGTCTCCGGTGATACTCGTCGTGACGGAGGGAGCTCAACAAGCAGAAACGGCGCACCGCAGGGTCCCCGGCTGGGCTTTAAATCCCTCCTGGAGCTTTCCGAAAAGGAGCCGTCAGTCATCGCTTTCACCCTCTGCTCTCACCCGGCCCTGCCGGATGTGCTGCTGGAGACCGACATGCGGCAGGACCTTGTGGAACTCCTTTGCCTTGTGCTCAGCAAAGCCTTCAGATCTCGCTCAAACCGAGTCACCCTGCAGCGCCTGGCTAGCATCCTAAAAGACTCCGGCTTCTTTCGCACCACCCTCCCCCACTACCTGGCAGGCATGAAGTTAGAGCGCAAACCAGAGCGCAGGGAACAATATCCGTGTCACCTGGAATACATCCTGCTGATTCTTACGCATGTAAGGAGATCAAATTGCAGCTATGAGTTTCCTGGATTTCCAAACTCATTTATTCATGTCACTCCACGTTTTCTACACTTGATCTTTAGGTCCTCACCACCTTCCCCGCGAGCTCGGCCGAAGCTGTCGGCTTGCTACTGACGCTGCTCCAAGCCTCCGTGGACGGACTGAGGACGGCAGGAGTTGAGGTGCCGGCTGAGGTGGTGGAGAAGGTGGCGCGACTTGAGGATCTGCTCAAGCACCTCCAGGAGAAGTCTTGCGAAGGAACTCTCCACCCAAGCAGGGACACCTATGGTCTCCTCCAGTTGGATTTGACAGGTAACGGAAATGTCGGCCTAATTGATCTTGGTGCGGTCCCGAATGTGAAGATGCGATTCAGCCTGCCGCTCGGCGAAGGGGCGGATATGCGTGGATATGACGAGGACTTCAAAGTTGCTTCCTCTGCTCCAAACCTAGGCGACGAGCAGCCAGTTTTCAGGACCATGCCCATCTACCCGACTCCCGAGGAGTTCGTAGACGACCACAGGCCTTTCCTCAGACCAAACATCACTTCGCAACGATACACAAACACCCTCATCTACCTGGACACACACTTCAGGCTCATGAGGGAGGACTTGGTGCGGCGACTCCGTGAAGGGATCCAGCTCTTGCGTCAGATGCAAATGGAGGCAAAGCATCCGGAGCTGGAGAAAAATCACTTTGATGACGTCCTTGTGTATTTTGATGTGAAAGTGCAGGCACCCAAGTGCATGCTGAGTGGTCTTGCCTATGTTGTCAAGTTTGACGCCGAGCCACTTAAGGTTAGATGGAACATTTGGAACATGCGCTACTTTCACACATGATGTTTGGAATATTGGGCTTTTGTGTGACATTTCAGGACGAACCTAAAATTCCTCATAACCTTTCCTGGTGAACTTCATTTGGCCTCTAAGCTTTTGAATGTACACGTCCAACTGTTCAGCGTTTCGATACAACAAGTTGCAACAGAAATACAGAGGGCCCTGGAACAGTCCATAGAAATTGATGGTCAAAACCCTTCTGTGAAATTTTTCCATCAGCTTCTTGTTTGAAAACCGCTTGTTGTGCAAAACGTACTCAAACAACGAGGAGTTGGATCTTTGCATTCTCAAGTTGAAAGGTCAAATTTCGTTCAGCTGTCAAAGTCATGGTGCCTAAAAAAAAAAAAACGGAAAAAACCCCAAAAGCCGAATTCCCTGATCGTTTTGTGACGAGTGTACTCGTCGACATGAGGACACGCTTTGAGTGAGTGAAATATCACCGTGTTTAATCACGCTCCCCTCGATTGTCCCTCTTCAGTTTGTGCGCTGGGAGAACTCCAAGAGATTGCTCTATGGTTCCTTGGTCTGCCTCTCCTGTGATCATTTTGAGAGCATACTGTATGCCACCGTGGCAGACCGAGACCCCAAGAAGCTTACCAAGGGACAGGTCGCAATTATGTTCACGGATGACAGCAGATACAAGCTGGCCAGGATGGAGGTAGGCAACACCTGCTGTTGTAATACCGGCACCCACACAAACTCATTACTATGAGTGGAATATGCCGCGCAGCCCAATGTTCAGCGGTCAGCGGATGTCTGGTGAGGCTAATTCTATACAATCCTTCAGAAAGAGCAGAGCTTTGTGATGGTTGAGACACCTGCCTACTTTGAGGCCTACCGGTATGTTCTGGAAGGCCTGCAAGAACAAGACGAGGATGACATGGCATTTCAGAGGTAGGCAAAAAATGCAAACGTGCCTGTGTTTTCGACAAAAAAAAAAATGACTTAGGTGTATTCATTTGCATTCAGATCCCCAATCGTGTTTGGCTAAGCTCTTTCAAATATTCACAGTCAGCACTGATAATTCCTTTGATAGACTCTGGTTAGTCTGACTCACTAAAATAATTCCCGTTAGTGTTTTGTCGTTGCCCAACCCAACTGAATCAGACAGTTGATGAACCAAATCACTCTTTTAACTCTCGTAGTTTATTTAGCAGCAGCCACTGCGAGGACTTATCAGAACCGAGTTAATGGAGACCTTGTTTTCCCGATTCCTGATGAAGTACGAAGATTCAAATCATGAACCTGGATGATTCAGGAACTGACCAGATCTATGGTTACCGATCTTCAGGTCTAGACCGTGTTTATGCCTATGAATCCTGGAATTGCTCTCAGACAAGATCTGCCATCAGGGAAAAAACATCTCATTTGATGGGGAGAAAACTGTTCCTTCAACAAATCCAGACGGTCGGATGACCCTGCACTTATTAGGACTGTTGAACTTGAGAAGCTCACATTACAACAATCCCCTTAACATTGTACACTTTCAATTCATCACCTTTTTCTGCATCCCGAGTCCAATCCGTTTGCTCTTGTGTCAACATTTATTTCTGGACATTGATGGTTCATCACGACCGTAATCTTCCATTTTCCACAAAGTATTTATTTGTAGTTTGTTTATTCTGAATTGTAGTATGAGACTTTTAAGTAAAAGGGAAAGAGTCACTCCAATGAAATGGTTTGGATTGCATCAGTGTTGGAAGTGCAGGCCACCAGGTAGCTTTCTCCTGCTGGTCTGAATATTTCAATCATTAGAAATGTATCCTTCAAATGTTTATGCCGATCAATGTTTGCAATATCCCATTAACTGCCGGGGTTGCCCAGGGCTCTGTCTTTGGGCCCCTTGTCTTTTTGTCTACTTATTTCCTTGAATTTACCCTTCATTCTTGTTGTCGCCAGCTGCACTTTTCCATTGTAGCTGATTGATACAGCTGTGCCCACTAAATCAAACAACTGCGAAATGATGTCACGATGCCTCACGCTTTCAGGTATATCGTGGAGTGTAGCACTGACATCCACCCGCCAGCATACCTTCCAAGAAGCGACATTTATGACTTGTCATCCATTGCTGGAAATGACTGCGCAAAGTCCATCAGACCCTTTCACAGCCTGGATGAAATCGCCTGGCCCAAGAAGGAGAGCTTGAGCTTGGATGGGTCACAAATGAGAGCCCTCCAACTGGCTCTCACCAAGGAGCTGGCCATCATACAAGGACCCCCCGGCACTGGTAAGATGAATCCCGTTCATCACAATTGATCAATTCATAAATGTTTTGGGCGCTGCAGAGATGAATTTTCGTTCCTGTGTATGATTTTCCTTAGGAAAAACCCACGTCGGATTAAAGATAGCACAGGCTCTTCTGAATAATCAAGATCTTTGGCGTGATCCCGAAGGAAATTCTCCAATGCTGGTCGTGTGTTACACTAACCATGCGTTGGATCAGTTCCTTGAGGGTAAGTAGTGAGGCCAGTTGAATGTGATGTTAAATTAGCGATGGTCAAACTTTGGTGCTCGATAGCCGAATGGACCAGGTCATTCATTGGGCAAAATACTTTTTAGATTATTTATAGATTGAAGTATGCATTTGTAAATGGTTTTGCGACAAGAATGGCCCCATAATTATTTCACTTCCATATTCCATCTTATGAGTCTGGCCGTATGGTTAAGTTGGAATTCATGTGGCAACACCTTTTTTGTTCTTTTTTTTTTTTTAACTTGTCCATTAAAGGGATCTTTAAGTTTATGCCCGGGGGCATTGTGCGAGTGGGGGGCCGCAGCAATAGTGAGCTCCTCAAGAGTTGCAACCTCAAAGAACTGGCTGCCTCAATCTCGGTCAAACGGCAACAGCCGTCTTATCTCCGCCATGCATTCACAGAGGTGAGATTGTCAATGAGTTGAAGTTGCATTTTTTTTTCTTTTCTTTAACGCAAGAATTCCATTCCTTCCTACATAATTCAGTCCGTGTATCATTAGCCTACAAAGTAATAAAGTCATGATAACAATTGTTAAAAAATCCTTCTAGTGTGTAAATACAAAACAAAAACAGAAAAGTAACCATGGTGGGACTTGAGCATGCCTTCTTGTGTGGTGTGACAACAATTTCTTTTTGTGTGTGACTCATAACCTTGATATCTTGTGTTGTATTATGGGCACACTGGCAACTGACGTAGCTCACTGCTCAAGTTGAAGGCTAGTTTTTATTTATTTATTTTTTTTACTATGCGTTGAAATCAAGTTGATTTAATTAATAAGTATGAATCTAAAAGTCTGATGTTGATTCATGCCCTTTTGTGTTGATCAGATACATTCAGAATTGCATGATTTGGAGACTGGGATAAAGAACTCCAAGCACACACTTCATTGTTCTCAAACCGGTATCCTGCGTGAGAATATCCTTGAAAACTTCATGAATGAAAACCACTGGCAAAGACTGCACCAACCACGTGTGAGTGTATTGTGAAAGCACATAAATTTGTGTATTGCACAATACAATGTAAACTTAAACTGTCCGGAGGCATAAACAAACTACTGTATAGCACCGGGGACCCCATGACCATCAAAGAGGCCCCCAATAGTAAATAACATTGAATATAAAAGTGATTTTATTTGTTGTTCTTGCTCGATAAATTACTTTGCACAATACCGTCGCATTGCGGCAGAGGCCATTTTTGCATGAAATGCTTGGTACACTGGTTTATTTGTGTTAATTTTGCTGGGACGATATGATGTTCACACAAACACTTCGAACTTTATCGCTGAAAAAGTACAGTACATGTGTATGACTTCTCACTGTGTGTGTGTGTGTGTGTGTGTGTGTGTGTGTGTGTGTGTGTGTGTGTGTGTGTGTGTGTGTGTGTGTGTGCGCGCGCGCGCGCTAATGAACAAACTTGTTGAAAAAATAAATGAATGTTAATGCAGAATCTTGGGATATGGAACAGCAAGTCCAGTTTGATCATGGAGTGGTTAGGTTTGGGTCCCAAATGCATCCTGGAGTTGGAAACAGAGGACGCAAATACGGATGAAGGTGAGTGACAAGAGGTTTTCGCCTCACTCCAGCAATGACAGAGCATCTTGTCGGTGATGGGCAAGTGACGGTCTACTGGAGAGAGCAGAAAGAAACATTTTGAAGTGGATTTCCTCAAATCTGAATCAGGCTTGGATCATACCTACAAAGTAGATCAAAAGTATATATCAGATCTCTGCCACTGTAAGTGCAATGGACAAAATGTTATTTTTAAAATCATTATTTTTGGCCCAGGAGTGATACAATGTATCTTTACTTTAAGTGTGATACATTTTGTCAACTAACAAGATGCAATTCACTGCATTTACAATACAATCCTATACGACTCAATTTAAGGAGAACACAATTCCCTCAAATATTATACAGTTCATTCCAATTACAATATGAAAGGATGCAATATGTTTTACTCCAAATATGATACAAAGCAATACAACTCACTTGATGTTTAGGGTATTGCATTGTGTATCTCATATTAGATGCCATCGCATCCCAGGACGTTCTGCCGATACCTTGATTTTTAACATCCCTAATGGGCTCAAATTCACATTTTGGCATGAAGACAAATGCATCTGTAATGTCGCAGACGAGGTTGGAACAGAGTTGGAGCAGGACGACCTCATTGAAGTCGCAGAGGAGGCCGATCTGATCCAGGCCGAACGCATAATTGAGGACAACATCGACACTGAACGTGGCAGGAACGACGAGAAGGAACGTCTCAGGGAGGCAGTGGGCCTCAGTATAATACAGCAATCTATACTGGCGATGAGCATGGATCAGGACCCAATAAAACCTGAGGAGACTGAGGAAGAATGGATGGTAGGCTCTCTTTTCCAATCGTTTTAAAGTAGTGATGAGAATATGAAGCTTCATGAACCAGTTGTATTTTTTGACTGCTGTAGATGGCACTGTTGTTTTAAAGAAAAGGGTTTAAGAAATGGCAAGTCATTGTGCTTTTAGCCCAATGTTTAACAGTGAGGCAGCTCAATAAACACAACTGGTTTATGAAGCATTTTGGAGCTCCATTTTCCCATCACTACTTCAAAGCCTGTGATGACCAACAATCAAAAGGTTTCAATTTGCGTGTCTCACCTTCACCCTTTTTTTCCAGTTTCAACGGGAACAGAAGAAGAAGATGAAGCGCAAAGTCGTGAAAGAGCTGGCCAAGAAAACTGCGATGAGCGAAGCAGAGGAAAAAAGAATCCTGGATGTTTGGACCCTCAGCACAGCAGACCGATGGAGACTCTATCGGTCAGTTTTCCTACCCGGGCTCACTTGCCATGGTGGTTGTCGGTGTAGAAGTGCACTGATAGTTGTTTCTGATCATTTATAAATGACTGCATACATATGTGTCCGACATCCTCCCAGCTCATCCAAGATGACGGTTTCCAGTCAGGTATATCTTGTGCATGACGATGTGGGTGGTGATTGTTCACAAATAGACTTTCTGTGCGCCTGCAGGTTGTGGATGGTACGCTACAGAGCTAACATCCGTAACGAAGCGCGAACCTACGAAGAGGAATACCAGCGTACAGCGGACCGATATGCTGAAATCAAACACGATCAGACTCTCTATATTCTCAAGAGGGCCAAGGTACACATGAGAAAGTTAGCAATTGTTGTCTCTCACACGTAGCATGAAGCAGGTTACTTCCCAACATGTAATGTGCAATAACTAAGAATGTTTCGTCACTTTTGAGTCAGTTACACAACTGCAAAATTCTCATAGTAAACACTCCTTTCTTTATTCAAACCTTTGTATGAAGAAAATAATAAAGTTTCCGTCAAGTACATCCACGTATTAAGCACCATACAGTTTTATTTAACTTTTAAGTAGAATAAATCAGCATTTAACCTTGGAATTTTTAATCTTATCTTTTTCAGCTGTTGTTTGTGGGCTACATTTTAATTGAATCTTTAATGCCGTTGTTTACCACTTCACTTTAACATTGGTGTTAATGTTAGAACCGTACATCATGTGGCTTACGGTGACAACTTCAACCTCATTTTTGGTTGAGCATTTGGTGCTACTACGCTACTTTGAAACAGTAATTCCTGCCTTCGTCACATCCAGGCTGGGTTACTGTAATGCACTTGATTTTGGAGTCAGCCAATCCTCCATCAAGTGTCTCCAGTTGGTCCAAAATGCTGCTGCTTGCCTCTTGACTGCTACTCCTAAGAGGGAGCACATCACTGCTAAGCGTGAGAGAGAGAAAAACAAAAATGAAAAAAAAGAAACCTTTAACAAGCACATTGGTGTTTATTGATACCGTGACAGTCGTAAAAATCACTTAATGCAATTGTGCTCGCGATAATGAAAACAATCTTTTGTAGACGGGATTTCACCTTAAATGGCTTCTTTCATTTTGCCTATGTCTGAAAAGGAAGTGACCATTGACAACTTGGAGTCAATCAATTCAAATTGTTCCTGACTGCTGCCCTCAGGTCATCGGTATGACAACAACAGGGGCGGCCAAGTACCGCAAGGTCCTTCAGGAGGTCCGCCCGCGGTTGGTGATTGTCGAAGAGGCGGCGGAGGTTCTCGAGGCCCACATCATCACCGCACTCAGTCAAGCATGTCAGCACCTCATTCTCATTGGAGACCACCAGCAGGTAAGAGGCCTCACAGCGAATCGATACAGTGAGCCTATTTGCCAATTTACCTTTTTTTTTTTTTTTTGCATTCTATTCTCTTACAATGCTCAAATATGCCACAAGAGTGCGTCAAAGCCTTGCAAATGTTAATTGGGGTTGAAGCAGCATGATGATGCAGCATGATGAAGTGCTGCGCATCTCACCTGAGAGACTCATTTATATCTCAGAGGGGACTTAAGTTTAGCCTGGGTTGTTAGTAAGTTACGAAGAGTCTTCTACACGTGGTCAGACACGCATCTGGTACATTGAAATGAAATCTGTCAGCCATTTATTTTAAAGAGTACAGTATTGTAAAATATGTTTGAATCGTCATTTGTCATATATTTATATCCTAAGCGATTAATAAAGGCAGCCATAAGAAATTGCTGGGGGGTCAATTTCTGGCATTTTTGCTATTCAAGGGGCTTGGTTCTGATCATTTATGTACTAAATAATTTGGACCCGCCGCCCGCTGGTCCAGTGGTTAGCACGTTGACCTCACAGTGCAGAGGTACCGGGATCAATTCCAGCTCTGGCCTCCCTGTGTGGAGTTTGCATGTTCTCCCTGGGCCTGCGTGGGTTTTTTCCAGGTACTCGTTTCCTCCCACATTCCAAAAACATGCATGGCAGGCTGATTGACCACTCTAGGTGTGAGTGTGAGCGCGGATGGTTGTTCGTCTCTATGTGCCCTGCGATTGGCTGGCAACCAGTTCAGGGTGTCCCCCGCCTACTACCCGAGGATGGCTGGGATAGGCTCCAGCACCCCCCGCCACCCTTGTGAGGATAAGCGGATCGGAAAATGGATGGATGGATGGATAGATAATTTGGACACTAATTTGGGAACAGATGTTAAAAGTGGGGAAAAACATGGTCAAGTCTGTCTTGACATGGTTTATTATAAATCAGCCTCAAATAGTTGGGCTTGATGATTTTAATAAATACACTATTCGGTGAAAAGCAGGTTTGGCATGGTCTTTAAAAAAAAAAAAGGACATTGATTGCATGCATTAAAATCACTGTCCATTCTTTCTTGTTTTCATGTCAATCAAAATTTTTTTTTTCAGTTTAGGCATTTTTTCCCCCAAGTCAGAGTGCGCAGTGATTGAGTGAGGCAGTAATTAAGTGGAGAAACCAGAAGATGGCAATGTTGATTCAATTTCAAGTAGTGCGGTAGAAAAGCCCTATAGTTAATGAATCACTGAAAAGCCTATGCCCCCCCCCCCCCAAAAAAAAGAGAGAGAGAGTGAGAGAGAGGGAAAAGTCAATGAGCTGACTGAAACTTTGCCCATGAAATGCTTGTTCCTCATGGAAGCAATCTACAACCTGTAAATCCAGTCGTCTCTTCTGCATCAGGTGACCTGGAGCCTTGAACAGCATATTTTGGTGGGAGAAGAGGGGCACACCCATGACTTAGTTGCCTGTCAATCACAGAATTTACAGGCTTCAATATGCCACGCATTTGAAGCCAGAACCTCAGAACTCTTGAGGCAACCATGCTCGGAACAAGGCCACCGTGCTGCCCCGAAAATGTCCTCCAAAAATACCGAACATGTTATCGATATTTCCACAGCTACGCCCCAGTTCCACAGAATATGATCTGGAGAGGAACTACAAAATGGGGGTGTCCATGTTCGAGAGGCTGGTCAATATGGGACTTCCTTTTGTCAGACTTCAGCTACAGGTAGGAACTTATTTTTACGGGAGTGCTCTGCAGTGTAACCTGACTGTATTTCCAACGAAAGCTCATTTATCCCCTGCTGACTTTTTAGCATCGCATGAGGCCAGAAATCGCCCGCCTCCTGACGCCACACATTTACAAAGAGCTGGAAAACCATCCCTCTGTGTTGAACTTTGACAACATTAAGGTTTGTGTTGGATCGCCTTATCCGCAGTCGCAGGATACTCTTCTTCATCTTAGTTACACAGATACACAGTGGCTGATGTAATGTTCATTGTTAATGCATAGTTTCCAAACGTTTAACCTTGAAACATTATACTTTTGAGTTTCAGAATTCTTGATTATGAATATCAGTCAAAATAGAAAAATGGGTTCCCATGATGAACGTTTACGGAACCCAAATTTAGTTACCGTGGTTTCCCATTGGGTAATCCGACGGAACCGAAAAACGGTTACCGTGAATTTCTGAAATCCTCAGGCCTGCTACTGAATTATTTAAATTTTTGCAGAATTTGTTTATAATTGTATGTATATGTTGTTGTTTGCGTTATTATCATATGCAATTGAATAAGTAGACCATTTCAGAATTCGAAATTTTGGACTCTCTCAATGCATAATGGGACTCATACTTTTCTGATCAACGAGTCCCTGGGACTCGCTGGGGGTAAACTGTAAAATTATCACTGAGTATGTTGCGTTCAGGAAACTCCGCGCTGCAAATAGCGGCCCATACTGTCTTTTTACCTTTCGTATCTTGAAATGTCTTTCGTAACTAGAGGAAATATTTCCTGTTGAGGAATTTCGTAACTTGAAAATTTTGTCTGAAGAGACGTTCGTAAGTCGAGGTACCACTGTATACTCAAAAGTGATGCTCCTTTGGTGAGCACCAAATAACTATTTGCATTTACAATCTCTGTTACAGGGCCTGAAAACCAACGTGTTCTTCGTGGCGCACAACCAACTTGAAAAACAGTTCAAGGAGGGCAAAAGCCATCAAAACCTACACGAGGCCATGTTCGTCGTTGCTCTGTGTCGTTATCTTCTCCTGCAGGAGTACACACCAAATCAGATTACCATCCTGACAACCTACACGGCCCAGCTCCAATGCTTGCGCCGGCTCATGCTGGCCAGCCAATTTTCAGGCGTCAGAGTCTGTGTCGTGGACAAATACCAAGGAGAAGAGAATGACATCGTCCTGTTGTCTTTAGTGCGCAGCAACAGGCAGTTGAAAGTCGGCTTTTTGAATATTTCCAATCGCGTTTGCGTGGCCTTGTCTCGAGCCAAGAAAGGTCTCTACTGCATTGGCAACAGTGAGATGCTGGGCCAGGTAAAGCTGTGGAGCAACATCTTCAGCACTTTGAGAAAGGAGGGTCAGATCGGGGAGGCCTTGACTCTGTGCTGTCAGAATCACCCGGAACGGCAGATCCAAGCCGCTTGCGCCAACGATTTCATGCAGGCCCCCGAGGGAGGCTGCACCCAACCCTGTGAGTACCGTTTGGAATGCGGCCACGTGTGCACAAGTGTCTGCCACCCCTACGACCAGGAGCACAAAAAGTACAAGTGCGTCAAGGACTGTATGAGAATTATATGCCATTTGGGACACAAGTGCCCACTTGTCTGCCATGCAGAATGTCCAGAAGAATGTCCGGTCAGTGTTGAAAAGATCATCCCCAAGTGTCAGCACACACAGATGGTTCCCTGTCACCAGGACCCAGACACCTTCACGTGCAAGATGCCTTGCCAGAGGACACTGCAGTGTGGCCATCACTGTGCCACGTGGTGCGGGCTGCCATGCGGCAGCAGCAAGTGCGCGGTCAACGTCACCTTCCGACTACCATGCGGCCACATCCAACCGGCCGCTTGCTTCTACCAAACAGGTGAAGATGAGCCGACGTGCGTGACCCCATGTGAGCAGCAGCTGAAATGCGGACACGCCTGTCGCGGAACGTGCGGCCAGTGGTTCAACGGACGCTTCCACTCGCCCTGTTTTCATCAGTGCGACCGTCTTCTCATATGTTCCCACAAGTGCGCCGTTCCCTGCACCCGCGACTGCCCGCCCTGTCAGAAACCCTGTGAGAACCGCTGCGTCCACAGCAAGTGCATGAAGACCTGCGGCGAGCCCTGCGTCCCTTGCCGTGAGCCTTGCGCTTCCGAGTGCCCTCACCAAAGCTGCAGCAAGTTGTGCCACGAGCCGTGCGATCGGCCGCCGTGTACCCGGCCCTGTGCCCGGACCCTGAGTTGCGGCCACCCTTGCGTCGGCCTGTGTGGGGACACGTGTCCCAGCAAATGCCGCATCTGTCACGAAGACGAAGTCACGGAAATTTTCTTTGGCATGGAGGATGACCCCGAGGCTCGCTTCATCCAGCTGGAAGACTGCGGCCACCTCATCGAACTCGTGTCCATGGACACGTACATGGCGATGGATGACGAGCAGCAGGCGAACGGAGAAGGGCAGGTGGCCATCAAGCTGAAGGAATGTCCCAAGTGTCGAACTCCCATCCGCAAGAACCGACGTTATGGATCTCACATCAACAAAAGTCTGGCAGCGATAGAGAGGGTGAAGGAAAAGATAAGTGGCAATCAAATTGACATGAAAAATCACAGTGCGGAGCTCAACATTCTGGTCAGGAGACTTTTTAGCCAAGGTGTGCTTGGCGAAGAGCAACACATGCATATGAAACGTATCCTGACGAGCAAACACATCACGGCGAATGATATCTGGGTCCTGGAAAACAAGCTGAACTTCCTGACAAGAATTCAGAAACTCCTGGCGGCCGTAAAAGACGAGACATCCGTCGAAGTCAACAGGTTCAGGATGACGATGGACACCTTCCAATTGTGGGTCAATAACTTTCACCAGAAATTCACTGAGCAGCAGCTCTTTGATTTGCAAAGGGAATTGCAGAGGCTCACGCTCTGGGCGGAATTCATCGCCCTTTTGAGCCAGGCGGCGAAACTCGGGAAAAGTCACCATATTGATGTTGAGACCCAGATAATTGTGGAGGAGGCGTTGGGAAGCGCGGCCAATTCACCGAGCGAGACGAACAAAGAGGGAACGAGGCCTTGAAGGCGATGAAGCAAAAGGTGCCCGTTGCCAGTTTAGGGATCAGCGACGAGGAGCGGAAGATGATCGTTTCGGCCATGAATGTACGCTCTGGACACTGGTATCAGTGCCCCAACGGCCATGTCTACGTCATCACTGAGTGCGGCGGGGCTATGGAGGCTCGACGCTGCACCGATTGCGACGCTACCATCGGCGGCGGCAGCCACAGACTGGCCAGCGGCAACACGGTCGCCACAGCGATGGACGGAGCGCAACACCCTGCTTGGTCCGAAGCCAACAACCTCCTTAACTTCGAAAATCTGAACCTATTCTAAGCCTCCTCTTCGTCAAAATGACAGAGCCTGTCACAATGCCAGGTTTTGTTGAAATGGCCGCTTTAGCCTGAATACATGATACCAAGAATTTGGAAAATACGATGATTGGTTCGGAAAGGGACTGAGCCAATGGTAGGGCACACATTGACGAACAACCATTCGCGCTCACCATCACAATTTAGAGTAAACAATTAACCCTACGGTGCATGTTTTTGGAAGGTGGGAGGACAATGGAGTACCCGGGGAAAACACAGGAAAGCCAGAGCTGGAATCGAACCCTGCACATCTGCACTGTGAGGCAGGCGTGCCAACCAGCCTCCACTGTCTCGTACGGGAACGTTTTTACCCCTGTGTTCGCCTCACAGAGGTGCAGGGTTCAATTCCGGCTGCGTCTTTAGTATGGAGTTTGTGTGTTCTCCCCGTGCCTGCGCGGGTTTTCTTCGGGTATTCCGGTTTCCCAACACGATACAAAAACATGCACGGTAGATGAATGGAAAACTAAATTGTCCGAGGTGTGACTGTGAGTGTGAATGCTTGTCTTGGTGTGCCCCGTGATTGGCTGGCAACCTGTTGAGTGTGTACCGCCCTAGCTAGGATCTGCTCCAGCATACCCCATGACCCTTGTGAGGATAAGCGGCTGAGATAATGGATGGGATTTGTTTGGGAGGATTTCAGAGGCCTTTGAAGTGCTTATTGCATGCTTGTTTGTTTTGTTTTCGAAAATTCCACTTTGGTTTCAAATGACTACTTTCCTATAAGCGATCTCATTGTCACTTAGCGATGTTTTATGTCTATATGCTTATGTTTTAAATGGATGTATCGCAATTAAGTCTTTATTGCTACCACCTATTGTGCAGCGAGCCGTGTCGCACTCATCAGCTATTATTTTGCAATCCTGCCAATGGTGATGCAGACCTTTTTCCGTATCATCTTGAGAGGTTTACCACCCTGCTTTCTATGGCAAAGCTGTCTGTTCATGAGTTGGTTGCTAACGCTACCAACTCCCCTGCTAACATGACACCGTGCAAGATTCAGCATCCTGGGGAATGACACAAGAAAAAAAAAAAAAAAAATTTTCAGCAAATAATTTACTTGTGTGTGTGACTACATTGTCTCACTTTGAATGTTTAACTGTTGTCTCCATTTCAACCCCACTGTTTTGATAATTTCTTGGCTACACCAGAAATGTTCATGGGTCAATATGACCCGCTGCATGTTAACAATAAAGCAAATAAAAAGAAATCAAAAAATGTCATTGAGTAATTCTTTGGTGAATATTGAAAAATCCCAGATCAACCCCCCCCACACACACACACTAAAGAAGCATCTCCAAAAGGTTCAGTTACCAGTACACAGTCTGCAATGTCATCAAAAGATCCTGAGAAATCTGACCTTTGACATCTACACATAAAAGTTAAGAATATAGCATGCAATGCCAAAGCTGGAAACATGGCCAGCTTCTTTGGGCCTGAGCTTTTCTTAGAGCACTGACACAAAGTGGAAAAGTGTCTTGTGGTCTGATGAGTCCGCATTTCAAGTGATTTTTGGAACTCATGTACATTGTGTACTCAGGCAAAAAAAAAAAAAAAAAGGGACCATCCAGATTTCTATCTGCTCTACACTGATGATAGTCGTGGTAGTGCGGCTGCATTTACATGATGTTGCTAATAAATGGCATACGATATAGCAAAGCCAAATATAGATAAGATATCATTTATTTGTCCCACACTGGGGAAATTTACAACAATGCTGAAATAACTGCGCCCCCTCATTGAGTTGCATTTTTCCTTATTTTTTTCTTTTTTTCCCCCACTTTACCTCATGATGGATGTGCCCCTGTCATAAAAAGCAGCCTGAGTGCAAAAATGGTGGTATTTGCAGAAGGAGTGGTGGGAGCGGCGCAATTTGCTGTCACAGGACAAGTATTCAAATTGAGCAAACGTTAAAGGGGGTGTCACTCTCTTCAGTATTTATAGGTTTTAAGCGGCGGCCTGAGAGCGCGGAGGGAGCATCCGTGGAAAAATGGCAATATCCTTCGAGGTGGACGCTCTCGTCGATCATGTCGGACGGCCTTAATGTGTACTGTTGCTGGAGCTGCAGCTAGCTACGTTGTCCCACACGCACGCACACGCACACGATTTTTCACAGGTTGACATGGATGCTTTTCAGTTTCTGCACATCTCCCATTCCCACCCATGTCATCATATTTTGCGCGCTTGACTCTCAGCTCATTTGAATAAATGTGTGCAAAATGTTCTTTTGCTCCCATGAACACCTGCAACTAGATTAGCGACTGACATTAAGTTGTTTTGCTCGTGCGGGCCGCCAAGCGCTGCTCCGGCGTCATTACTCTGGATTTACCACCCCACCCTCTGCGCCCACCTAGCAATTTTTTTTTAATACGACACCATATGCATCTTTATGCGCAATAGCCAACCAGCTTTGGCTCAGAGTGAAATGCGGCCAGCAAAGGGGGAAAGAACACTCCAGGCTAATCTATTTTGCTCTCCCCGTGGCTGGATGCTTTGACAAAGGTGGTTTATTCCCATTAGCATCCATGTATGATTATTCTAAAAATGTGTTACGGCATCCCTCCATCAAAGACCAAATGGGCTGTGGCAGTCGCTGAAAACAAACATTCCGCCGTGCCAAGCAGCCGAATGTGTGCAAGTACGGACCAATGAAACCCTCTGTCCGGGCCTGCGTTGGCCATTTGTTTTGTTGTGTTGTTTTATTTGGGCGCCGCAGAAGTCATCAATCCCTTGGCCACGGGGAGGCGATGCCAGTTTGAGCTGAGAGTTTCAGCAGCCTTAATTAAAATGACTGGCATACTATATCAGGACGGATGATATCCGATGGCTAGATAACTGCCCTTCATTTGATCATTCAGGTAATCTTTATTTAGCCGCATTTTATCCATGGTGTAATGATGTGTTCTCATGGGAATCATCCACCATTTTATTATGATGTTATTTGGAGGCTATTCAAAACAAAGAGGGTTTGTTATAGAATGTTATGGAAACAATATGAGCTCCCAAATGGACCCCCCCACCCCTTGTGTCCCCGTGCTAGTGAAATTGTGAAAACTACCGAACGAACTAAACTGTGTTTTACACTCACTGATAATCGGTGCAATTTTGAGCCTGATTCCTCCACTTATGCTCCAAGGCAGCAATAGCTCAATCCTTTAATGTCTCTCAAAAAAAAAAAAAAGATCCTGGGTGATTATCCTGTTGTGAGGGGTGTGTTAAGAAGAGTTTTCCCACTCTGATCTGCTCAGAAATCTGTCCGGCCCGACAATCGTAAACCATTCAACAGTTGTAAATCTTTGCTGGTGAACGTTCGGCGGGAGGTCGTTCCAAAGAGAGGGACTGGCAACGGGAAAGGGTCGATCAGCTCTGTGCCTCCGCTTAGTTCTCGGTTACAGCTAATTGTGTCTGGTCCGTAGACCTGAGGCACCGGGCAGGCGCGTCGGGGCGGAGGAGCTCAGAGAGGTAAGGTGTGCCGAGGCCATTTCAACATTTGAAAACAAAATTATCTTAAAAAGAGCTCTAAAATGTATCGGGTGCCAGTGAAGGGATGCCAGAGTAGCAGTTAAGAGGCGAGGGGCGGCATTCTGGACAACTGGAGACACTTCATGGAGGATTGGCTAACTGTAAAATTAAGTGCATTCAAGTCATCCTGCTGAGATGTGACAAAGGGGCAGCAGGCATGGTTATTGCAAGTGCGGCTTGGTCATCTGGAGTTCAGTGTTCCCCTTTGTGATACATTAATTCAACTATTTGATTTGTTTTGGGGGGTTTCCCCCTTTTTTTTGTAACCTTCCATCCATCCATCCATCCATTTTCTACCGCTTATCCGGGGTCGGGTCGCGGGGGCAGCAGCTTTAGGAGGGAAGCCCAGACTTCCCTCTCCCCAGCCACTTCTTCGAGCTCTTCCTGGAGGATCCCGAGGCGTTCCCAGGCCAGCTGGGTAACATAGTCCCTCCAGCGTGTCCTGGGTCGTCCCCGGGGTCTCCTGCCAGTGGGACATGCCCGGTACACCTCACCAGGGAGGCGTCCGGGAGGCATCCTAATTAGATGCCCGAGCCACCTCATCTGGCTCCTCTCGATGTGAAGGAGAAGCGGCTCTACTCTGAGCCCCTCCCGGATGACCGAGCTTCTCACCTTATCTCTAAGGGAGAGCCCGGACACCCTGCGGAGAAAACTCATTTCGGTCGCTTGTATCCGGGATCTCGTTCTTTCGGTCATGACCCATAGCTCGTGACCATAGATGAGGGTTGGGACGTAGATCGACCGGTAAATTGAGAGCTTTGCCCTTTGGCTCAGCTCCTTCTTTACCACGACAGACCTATCTTTCATTATTTTCTAAAAAGCTCACCCATTCACTGTTTTGCTGTGCCCTAAAACACCACAAGATGGTGCCAAATCCCTGTCTATTATGAACCTGAAACTAACATGCGTGACCATGAAATACTACTTTTTCTAGATCAACTTCATTGGTGACAATGCAGTTGAGGATCGTGTATTTGGAACCTGAGCTGTACCTCAGATTACACACACAGTTAACTCGAGTTTCCTTCCTTCTTTAGGAAGATGCCCATCACTGGAATGGGGCTTCAGACCAGAACTTCATTCAATGTGCGTGTGTTTCCTGCTTTTTCCATCTGCTTGCCCAAGGCTAAGTGCATTCGTCCAGCCCTGGCAGCACGGCTTTAGGTAAAACGAGGGGCGGGTGCATTGCCGAGGGCGAAGGAGGACCTGCTGACTGTGCCCACATGAGTAGAGTTGTGATACAGCCACAACAGACACTGTATTGTATTTGTATTCGAAATTCTGGTGGGCTCGATCGGTCTATCTATCCCTCAATCTATCTAAATGGATGAATGGATATCTATCTATCTATCTATCTATCTATCTATCTATCTATCTATCTATCTATCTATCTATCTATCTATCTATCTATCTATCTATCTATCTATCTATCTATCTATCTATCTATCTATCTATCTATCTATCTATCTATCTATCTATCTATCTATCTATCTATCTATCTATCTATCTATCTATCTATCTATCTATCTATCTATCTATCTATCTATCTATCTATCTATCTATCTACCTCTCTCTCGCTCGCTCTCTCTCTCTCTCTCTCTCTCTCTCTCTCTCTCTCTCTCTCTCTCTCTCTCTCTCTCTCTCTCTCTCTCTCTCTCTCTCTATAAGTTGAGGGGTTCGTAGGTTTTGAATGCATGGCTTTACGTTCGGGATGGGCCAAAAAAAAAAGGAGAGCTGTACTTCGTTTGAACGCAGCTTTTATTGATTTTTTTTACGTCTGCTCCGCAACTCCAGAAGGAACGACGACACACTTTTTTTCCGGCTACTCAAAACACTTCCTGCTTTCCTTCAGCCAATCAGACGCTATCAACATAAACATGTTCAAGCAATTATTAAAGGGAGTATAATTTAGATAACCTTCACATAAAATAATATAATGCTTATAGAATATAATGCAAACATAAAATGATAATAATTAACAATTTAACAAAAGCTAACATATCTATCCATGTAGCTTGCTAATTAGCTAAGTAGCTATCCATCCAT
This sequence comes from Hippocampus mohnikei, assembly GCA_026261675.1. Classification (NCBI taxonomy): domain Eukaryota; kingdom Metazoa; phylum Chordata; class Actinopteri; order Syngnathiformes; family Syngnathidae; genus Hippocampus; species Hippocampus mohnikei. The sequence goes on along the minus strand of JAKGUB010000334.1, from coordinate 14,097,876 downwards.
CCATCCATCCATCCATCCATCCATCCATCCATCCATCCATCCATCCATCCATCCATCCATCCATCCATCCATCCATCCATCCATCCATCCATCCATCCACACCCATCTGTCTCACACTAGAATCTAGTACCTGAAGTTCTCATATTTATTTGAGTTTTGCTGGCTCAGCGCACGGGCCCAACGAGGTGTTACAAAAGAGACCAAAAAAAGAAAAAATGGAATCCCATGGCCAGTGTTCGGTGAGTGGAACTTTTTCATTTCATTTTTCATTTTCATTATCTGTCAGCTAAAAGTATAAATGCCAGAAGGATTAGAGAAATCAGAAATTACATGGGCTCTTGGCTTTCCACCAGCTGCCCGGGTGCTTATCCTCCTCTCGCTTCATGTCTCTTCCGTCCTTCCTCTCCTCCCATCCCCTACCTGCTTCCCGCGTGTCCCGACTCTGCACCATCTTTTGCCCCCCACCCCCCCTTTTTTTTAACCCCATCTTTGTGTCCCCCTCCTGATCCACGTTGTCGCCTCTTCTAATGTTCCGCTCTGGCTGGCTCGGCCCCTGTTCCGCATGACTGGCGCACCGCTGGTCTTCAGTGACGAGAGGAAAGTGTCTCCAGAAGGGAGCCCCTAATCCCCTGAGATCTATTACCGATAGCAGAGCTGGCCCAGGCGACAGAGATTAGGAGGGCGAAGATACTGGCAACATCGATGGTGCCTCTCGCCCCGAGGGCCGCCCGCCAGTTTGCTCCTGTATGTCATTCAACTAGTGGACCACGCTTGCAAATGCAGGCGCATCGTCAAAAGTGGTTTGACTACTCTCTGCCGTGGTGCCTTGAGATATGAGGTTTTCTCATTCTGTAAGCACGCTCTGAACTCAGAGCACTCAAATTATATCAAATATTTCCCAATCGAAACAAATGAATATGCCATTCATCCGGGCCCCCCCCCCACCCCCCCCGCACTCCCGCACCCCGACCCAAAAATAATAATAATTATTATTATTATATTATTATTATTTTTTTTTATGTAATGAGGAAAAATAGCACTTTATAATCTTCTACCGTCCTCTTCCGTCTCTCGTGACCTTTCACTGAGGCAAAACATTTTTCTCTATTTTAGTTGAACTACTGTATGTCTTGATAATTGTATACCAGAACGCAATGTACACTTCAACCAGTTTCTATGGTGGCAACTGATTGAACAGAGTTGGATCTGTTGTGTTAATGATGACCTTACTGCTGTTGTTGACCATATAACTTAATGCACAACCAGTCCATGCACCATATTTAAAAAATGCACATAAGTGCTTTAAATGCGCTCGTTGAATGTATCTGGGAAAATGCGGTCCACTCCAAGAGGACAGTTTGTGCATTAGGACAAAGGTCGATCGATCGATCTATCTATCTATCTATCTATCTATCTATCTATCTATCTATCTATCTATCTATCTATCTATCTATCTATCTATCTATCTATCTATCTATCTATCTATCTATCTATCTATCTATCTATCTATCTATCTATCTATCTATCTATCTATCTATCTATCTATCTATCTATCTATCTATCTATCTATCTATCTATCTATCTATCTATCTATCTATCTATCTATCTATCTATCTATCTATCTACGAACACATGAGAAAGTGCTCGAGTGTCAGGTGCCGTTGAATATTGTGCTGCTCTCTAATCCAAAGCGATGCAAAGCTGCCATCTACAGGGATCTTTTTGTCATTACAGTGTTCTACAAACCTGAATTTCTAAGGCTAGCAATGGGGTAAGCACACTGAATACAACAAACAGAGCAACGCATAACAGCATGTCACGAAGATGACGTGGACGAAGCGGCTTTTTTTCACCACTCAAATTGCATTCACACAAAAACTCAGTCACCTTGTTCATTTTATCTTTCAGTATGTTTGCAATATTGTAAGCGGTAAAATCTGGCGACTTATTATAAAAGTACGAAAATAACGACTCTTGAAGTGAGTTAGCGTTTGACCATCCGGTTGGAGCACACTTTCTGAGAACCACCCATATATTTGTCAGTGGCAGTAAAGAAATGGATTCCAATTGATGATTAAATGAATAATAGCAAGAACTTGAGCCAATTGTTTTTTTTCCCGCTCTTTATATTCATCAGTCGCCAAGAAGTTACTCTCACTTTTCAAAATGTTGCTGACCCCTCCCTTATCTATGCATCTATCCACCAAGTATCTCCCACACAAAGGAAGGCGCAACACCACCTCTGTCTCTTGGGTCTCGTCGGATCGTACAAACTACAAAGGATTGCCAATAACAGACTGCAGCTACAAGGCCTCTGCTAATCACCCTATTGATCCTGTAATTCCGCCCATTTGAAGCTCTTTACCACGGTGGGCGATATCAATGAGCAAAGCCCAAGCCCCGGCTTCTCCCTGCACTTGCAGAGGCGGGCGGCATCTCCGGGGAGGTGACGGAGCTTGCCGCTGCCGCGGGGAAAGGCTGCCATGTCGGCCGAGTGACGCAAATGAAGAATGGCTCATTGAAAAGCTTCCCTAGCCACGTGCGGTGTGATGCTTGGGCTCAGTTTAGTTTTACTCAGGTCAAAAAGCAAAAATAGTGGCAGTTGACCCACAAGTCATTCATGTGCACGACTGATTTTTGCGAGCAAGATATCATTTTTAACTGTCACTGCACCTTTAAGGACTGACTGCTGAAATGGCGGGCCAGGAAGTGCAAGAAACAGGAAGTGGGGAAGGTACAATGAGGACACCACGTGGAAGTGACAGCAAGTGGGATGTTGGTGAGTTCAACTTAAAAATGCAAAACTCAAAATGTTTGTGGGGATTTGTGCCCAAAAAGTTAATAAGTGAAACCCAATTAGTTTTGTGTTTGTGTATTTTGTCTGACCCAAATGTTGAACTATTGTTGTATACCAGTGGTAAATAAACCTTGTACACGAAGTACCACAGAAGGCGAAAACAATATTTTGTTCTCTAACATGGCAACACAAAAACACAGTAGTGCCCAAGTCAACCCAACAACCCAACAAATACGGGTTCTTGCCTAATTCAGTGTTAGAAGGAGTGCAAAATGGCAATGCAATTAAACATGAGGTCAAACCATGCATCTCAATGCCCTGATACTTATAAGCCATTTAAGTTTTTATTTTTTATTTTAGTCTAATTTGCAGATACGGCGCGAGACCAACTTCAACATAACTCCTTGACAATAATTACGCGGCGTCACGACAGGCGTGATCTCTGCAATCAGCTTCTAATTTACGACTGTCTGCAAGATGACGCGACACTGATTGTCGCTTTAATTATTCGCCGCGCTTTGCATTGCATAATTGAGTAGCCTGACGTCCCCGAGTCACATCGTGGCGTTGTTTAATGAGATGTTAAAGACTGAAGGAGGAAGGGGCATAATACAGCGTGCGATGGCGCACTGTTGATTGTTGTCAATCTACTGTTGACTTGATGTTGGTCGGACACAGGAGCAGGCAAGTGATCAAGAATGTCAAGCAGCCCTGATACACACCCAATTTCAGCCTGGAATGGATCGGCCGTTCGGGGTTCACCTGAATTTCCCAATGGCCACCATCCTCCGGTCACGCTGGTTACGTTTATGGCACTTAATTTTATTTATTTATATATTTTTACTTTTGTTTTAGGTTATTTAAACACACTTAAGCACAAAACCTTTAAGCACATATAATTTAATAAGAGCGTGAGAAAGAGAGAGAGAACGAGCATTGGAAACCACAAAAATATTGTAAGATATACATTCAATGAAACTCCAGCCATTGCTCTCTGTAGGCGTAAAAAGCAGGATGACAGTGGATGACATTGAATAATGTTGAACAAAAACTAGGTCGGGAGTGTCCAACTGCGATCTTCAGGGCCACTATCATGCATGTTTTAGATTTCTCCCTCCTCCAACACAACTGATTCAAGTCTTCAGGACCGTTATCAGGCTTCTCAGGGCTTGCAAACATGCTAAATTGAGACCCTCGATGACCGGTCTGAGTACCAGATGCAATATGTATTGTGAAATATTTCTCAATAAAACATGTGCAAGTTTTCCCTCCATTCATCCCAGCCCAATTCCCAAAGCCACAAAACATTCCCTGCATCTGTTTCCCCAAGGTTGGGAAAGGTAGTTTACACGTGTGCCTAAACACCCGGAACACCCGCTTTATTGACATACTAGAATTCCATCACTAAATCTTGACCCACTCGCTTTATTATTATTATTATTATTATTATTACTTTGTTTTTTTTAAAGCTCTGTCCTTGTTTTTATCCTCGTGTTTGAGTACATGTGAACTTGTGGAGTGGGTGATGCTAGATGAGTGCAATTTTGGCCCGTGTCACTGCCCTGAATGATAGCGTGTGGGCCGCGAGACCTTTTAAAAGCAACTTGCGCTAAATTGTCCACTCAGTTTTGCCTTTTGTCTCTGGATTTATGCTGCACTTTGGAGCTGCTTTGCAATTCTGAGGGCAGTGGCCTTTTGTGGGATGGAGTTTACAGGAGTTCGAGTTTTGTTGACGTGGAATCAGGACATGATCCACTTAAAGGATAAAAGTAGCACAGGGTGTATAAATGCCCATGTTTTACTTGTAAGGGAATCTTTTTTAAATAACATACCGTACAAACCGAAACACTTTGGAATTCAACATTTTGAGCCATTCCAGGACCTTTTCATTATGTATATTATATTATAATTATTTTTTTCATTAATCTTTTTTTTTTTTTCATTTGTGTGCGTCGTTGCGTGTGGTTGGAGCATGGTGAGTGAAATTTGACAACCCGCCATAAAATACAAAAAAACGGGAATAACTCCTTACATTTTGATTGGGTTTCTTCGGTGCAGGAATGCGTGGTGACAGTAACTCTGCGATGACGAGATCAAATATCCCTTCTTGAAAAGGAACTAAAAGTGGCGTGTCAGAGATTTTCACTCGGACAGTTAACAAAGGCTCGACGCAGGAACAGATCGACTTTCACTGCCGGCAGGGAGGTGAAAGTTGTCTGGAAGCCACTCAGTGTGCGCTTCCCACTGTCAGGTTCGTAGCATGACTCATTCGGGTTTGAGTTTTACTTGTTGGAACGTACTGCACGATCAATTAAATATCCAGAAAAGGTGTTACACTTACCCGCTGGGCAGAAATGTTGCTCATTCCGGGTGGGTTGCGAATCCTCTCAACTCCCTGTGGCCACGCCCCCTCTGAAGAGCAGCTCCCCAGTTTGCAGTTGTTTTGTCTGGAGGTCTGTCCAAGCCCTTGCTTTTGTGGATATACCACCACAGTTTCAATCAAGCTCCTGCAAGCCCGGTGTGCCAACTCCCCCTTTGAACATTGAACATCCTTGGTGTCATCTAGCTACGGAGCACTGATATCCACAAGGCCGCTCAAAGCGTCCCCTTGCTTCTTTGGGATTTGAAGTGCAAACAAATGTACGTATTGCATCCATACCCCTAGCAGTGTGCAACTTGCTTTAGTTGCAATCCAATTAATTGCATACGGACACTCTACGGGAAAGGGTTCTAGTTGGATTAATTGCTCTTTGTTATGCAACGAAGGTGGTCTTTAGGGGGAAGTCGATATAACACAGGTTGATTTGTGATTTCACAAAAAAAAAAATCTGCTTGCCCGAAGGTGGTGTCTAACTTGGGTGTTCTTTATTTTGTTTTGGTGTGTGTGTGTGTGTGCGTGTGTGTGAGAAAGAATTGACTGTTTCCGCAGTCAATAATGACTGACGTGTCGATGTATTTGGATATGTCACAGGATGTCAACTTTCAGGGCCATCACTCAGTTCCCATTTGCACAGAGCCAACCCTCGCTAATGTGTCCTATTTGTCCCCGCCGGGCTCCCATACATCAACCCTTGACCCACGAGTGAGGCTGGGAAAGGAAGTATCATTCATTATTGACGCCTCTGAGGGGGTGGGCCGTCGTGAATTTTCATAAGGCTGATTTCTTTTTTTTTTCCCCCTCCATTGGCTAATGTGCTAAGTTGCAATGCCACAAGGAAAGTCAATATTTTACCGCTGAGATTTGGAAATGTAAATAAACGAGAGCAGTGACTTGCAGTGGCAGCCTATTTGCATTTTACGACACCAATATATGTACACGGGCCACTTTTCAAGGTAGAGCGGGACATTATTATGATCGAGATAAATCCACTCCATGGGCCTTCAACACAGAATAATTCTGCAGTGTAGAAATCAAGGGACGGCGTAAGTATTATTTACTGTACTTCGATGCAGCAAGCAACCACTAATGAGACCAATGAGCATTTCTTGGAGAACAAAACAAAACATTGAGCTACAGTTCTATCACTAAGACAAATAAAATAGAGTGTGCCTTCACTTACAAGTTTTTTTTTTTGTGACCATGCTCATAACGAAAAAAAACCCCCGACTTCTATCTCAAATCATCTTTCCCCATTAAAATCCATGGAAATGCTTTTAATCTGTTCGAGCCCCTGTGCTCCTTCTGGTGTGTGCGCCTTGAACAACAGGGGGCGGTATAATAGTAAGTCTCTCAGTCAGAACTAACGGCGTAGTCCGTCGAGATCCATTTGTAAAATAGGCCATCCCCGAAATGAGAAATTTATTTGCGTAGTGGATATGGACTTTGTGCTAATGGTCTACGGCTGGTGACATGTGCACTGCCCCTCTTGCAGTCGACTTTGAAAGGCGCATGTGATAAAGTAATTTAAAATAGAATACTGTTTTCCCAAAGTATTTTTCACCAATTAATAAAATCTAATGTGGACGCTCGGCTGTTGCCGTAGTAGACACATGACAGCCAGCATCTGAAATGACTCAAAGCGTGCAATATGAAGTTTCACCTTTATGGGGCGCTCGACCTGCTACAGACTCTGGAGTGGACAAGAGGGAAGGCGCTTAAGCACTCTCAATAAGAAACAGTCATACGGGTCTTTTTTTTCACAGAGGATAAAGAATATATACCTTTTTATGAATTTGTGCCAAGCTTGGACACCAGAGTGAATGACGGATTTGAACCCCTCACCTCCCGACTATGATGCATTCATGCGAACCATGTCAGCACAGTGCTGCCTTGCCTTCAATCGGAACTTTCTTATTAAGAGATTTTGGAACACTTAGATGCACTTTATGCCTAAAATTACAGTTACGTTTCTGTAAAAGAAACAGTTGACCAAATCCACATGCTCCCTTGTGCTTGGCAATGTGAAAGATAATGTGCCGCCAGCGTGTTCCGGCTGGGATTTGCTTTGTTTTGTTTGTCTCTGCGCTGATGCGTCTGTTCCGTTTGTAGGCAGCGCTCGTAAAATGAGTCCAAAATGGTTGAGAGTTAATGATGTTTATTTATAAGACGTTGATGATATGAAACTGAGGCGCAATTGATTTTTTTTTTAGCAGTCAGATCCACTCTGCAACCAAAAGTCTCTAGCCGTGTTGTGGAGCCAAAATCATCTTCGACCGTATTCTTTGCCTTTGTTTACATAAAAGACAAGCAGAGGCGGTCATAAGTTCTTATGAGTTGAGGTGCTCAAGGATCACAATTCTTGCACCTCTGACATCTTCCTCCCTTCCTTCCTGAGCGTGCTCTGATAATGGAGGTGAGCGATTTGCGTCCACGCCGCTTTTCGATGTTCTCCTCGACGCCTCTGGTGCTTTCACTATTTGTCATTTTAGCACTTTCAGACGTTTTAGCACTTTATAAACGACCATTCAGAGCCATCCGCAGTCTTCACACTGTGCCGATGCAGTCCATCAAATTATTGACCAAAGAAACAGTTTGGATTCAACAAAACAGCCCCTGTCGATATGAACAGCTCCGGGGTCTTTGTTAGAAAAGCAGCCCAGCGTGAAGACGTAACTCAGAGTAAACGGCGGCCCCCAAAGTGAACGCTGAAATTGAAGAGGCCCTCGCAAACATCCGTTTTTCAGCAGGACTCGCCCCCATTCGGGCCCGGCGCCAGCTTTCGTTGGCCGAGGTGCCCGCCTGATTTATACATGGACGCGCTTGAAGGCATGAGACAACTTGAAAGCCACAAATCCGGCCATGTTTGTACATTTATGCCGCTTGCATTTCAATTCCGGTCTGCTCTCAACACTTCATCAAAACTTTACTTTCTGCGCGGTTTCGTTTTTTTGCCTCCGCAATGACATCCAAAGACAACCTTGGTGATCAAAGCCGCAACCGAAGAGGGAACTTGCTCAAAGTTAATTAATTGTGATGAAATGTTAAATATTTGAGGCGGATGAAAGCTTTGATACCTACAATAGCTGCCTTGTTTTTGTTGAAAAGAGACAAGCAGAAGCAACCCCCACAAAAAAAGTTGAGTGGCCTCCAGTTCTGATGCATTTAGGATGGGGGGGGGCTACTCCCTCTTTGGCTGGCAGGAGCTCATATTTAGATGTTCATTGACATTAAAGTCGACCTTATAAATTGAATCATTGTATAATCAGTTCATATTTTTTTGTTTGCATTATTTGATAAAGCGGTTTGAGAGAACACAACACCTTTTTTAACTGACATCCTTTTATAGGACATTATTTCAAACAGTGCAGAAAAGGCACAAACTGATGAGAATACAGACTGTGGCGGTCCGTCACGTGTCAGAAAATAAGCAAAAAAAATGGTCGTTCTTTTGCGGAGTAAAAGCAGATGTGTTGGATATGTCTCGTTTCGAAGTAAGAGTGAGGGGACGCCTTTCAGTTCAAGCCCACGTCAAAGCACACTTCCGTAGCTGTATTCAATTCTGAAATTAGCGAGCGCCGCCGCCGCCGCGGAGAAAGAGCTTGAAAGAGAAAATAAGATAACTGAGTCAAGGCAGGTTTGGTATCTTTTGACTGCGTCAACTCTCGGCAGATTTCTGCGCGAGCCGAGGACACGCTTTATCTGGGGATGCGAAGAAGAAAGTTTGGAGCTCCCGGCCTGGGCACAAGTCCACTTCTGATCCTCCTCGGGTTTAGCCAGGGAGAACTTTGGCAATTTCTATTCTGATTGGAAGCAAAGTGGACCGCAGGGCTAAACGAACTAAAGCCGTTTGATCTCCCTAGCAGATGATTTACATTTTTAGAGCACTGAGGCCTAATCTGCGCATTTTTAAACACCCCCAGAAAAGTTTGACCGGAAGCCAATGATGACCGACGTCCTCGTGTGTCGTTTTTCTTTCTGTCTTCCTTTCCTTTCTTTCTTTTTCTTTCAACATCTCCATCTCTCTCTCGCCCCGTCATTTATCCTCTCCAGAGGCTCTCGGTCTTATCATGCACACCGAGTGGATTGGGCCCCATCTGGAACGTTTGCTGCGGCTCCGCGGGTTCATGAAAGGCCCTTTTGGGAGGGCGAATGCAGTTGAAGGGTGGATTCCCTTCGTTCACGTGAGGGTTTGGTGCCAAATAACATTTCTAAAGCCATGGAATTCTTCCCGCACACTCGTTATTACAAGCCTTGACATTGTGACAAACCGCCAGGCTCTCTTTGGACTCGACATCAAACGCTTTTTTCAAGCTTAGTTGAATTTATTCACAAATGCTTAAAAGTGCCAGACATCCCGTGTGTGCCTGTGTGTGTGTGTGTGTGTCTACCTCAGGAGAAGTTTCATGCATGCATGCAAATTTATTTATTTATTTTTGAAAATGCAGTCAGTTTGAATTATTTTTTTTTCCCCCAACAGGTTTGCTAGTTTTTATTTTTATTTTTCTCCAAAAATGGCTATGGTCGGTGTGTTTTAATTGTTATGGATACGATGAAGTATTTGTCGGGTGCAAGATTTAAAAAAAAAACAATGTCAGTGATGTTCAGTAAAGTAGATTTATTTAAATTTTCAATTTATTTGATTACATCGTGAGCCGAAATCTTTTTTTTTTTCAGTTTTAGAGTGATTTTGTTTTTGTCAACAACAATAACCTTGATACTGACACATGCTGTCAACTGAAAATGACATCACAGGGTCCAAGGGCTCACCTGGCACGAGACCATCCCCAGAAAACGGGTGAGCCGTGATGTCATTTTCAGTCGCCAGCAAGTGGCAAAATGGCTGCCGCCTGGGATAGCTAAAAACGGGGGGATTTTTGGGCTTAATTAATGTTCCACAATTGCGATATTAATCTGAATTAACTGTGTTTAGGGTAGTGGAGGGTGCATAGAACACATGACATTTTTGACATGACTTCCCCTTTTCGGGTTAATATTATGAGATACGTTTTAAACAATATTTTGAGATCATAGTTTGTGGTATATTCACCGACTGTACGAGCTCCGGTTCGGGCACAGGTGGTCCAAGCTTCTTCCAATGAGGAGCTACGGGACCCCATGAGGGGACTGAATCGTGAACCCGCTCAACTGCGCAGCAATCGCTCGCCGCCATCTGGGAGGCATGACATGACGCTGACGTGCACAGCTGTAGGGGGAGCCTGTCGACAGGTTGTTCGGTGTGTAAGGATGACATACTGTCAGATGTTAATGGGCCGTTCTGGCACGCAGTGTTGCTGGATATGTTACATCTGGATTTCGGACTGGGGTGTCTTGATTTTTGGTTGAAATTATTCGTCAGGGTAGCTGACCTTTGCTACCTTAGACAGCTGGCCAAAATAAAACCTCTCCTCTCTCATGAACACTTTGAGACAGTAATTCACGCCTTTGTCACATCCCGGCTCGATTACTGCAATGCCCTTTACTTTGGAGTCAGCCAGTCCTCCATTAAGCGCCTTCAGCTGGTCCAGAATGCCGCTGCTCGCCTCTTGACCGGTACTCGTAAGAGGGAGCACATAACTCCTACTCTGGCATCCCTTCACTGGCTCCCCATACATTTTAGAGTTATTTTCAAGATCCTCTTATTTGTTTTCAAATCTCTAAATAATCTCTCTGAGCTCATCCGCCCCTACACACCTGCCCGGCGCCTCAGGTCTGCGGACCAGACATTATTAGAAGTACCAAGAACTAGGCTGAGGCTCAGAGGGGATCGAGCCTTTTCTGTTGCTGGTCCCTCTCTCTGGAATGACCTCCCACCGAACATTCGTCAAGCCTCCTCGCTGCCCATCTTCAAAACCCTCCTCAAAACTCACTTGTATTCTCTGGCATTCGACTCAGCATGACTTAGATTTGTTCTTGGTTTTACTGTTTGGTGCTTTCTACCGTCTTTATTACCGATTTGTTTTACTGTTTATTGTATATGTTAAATTGCTCCATGTACAGCACTTTGTATGCGGCGATGGCTGTTTGAAAGTGCTCTATAAATACAGTTGACTTGACTTGACTTAACATTTTGGTGCCTAAGACCAAGTATGCTTTTCTATTTAAAATGTATTAACATTTATAATGATGCGTTTGAAGACATTTTCTTTCTTTTGCTGTCCATGTATCAGGTGATGTGTCAAGACATTTGTCGCAGATGGTAGCAAAGACTTGGTTTTAGATTTGTTAGCTGTCCGGGTTTTTATGTTATTATTTTTTTCAAGCATAAAATGAGTAGTCGGAGTTCTGGCCAAATATGCTTTGAGTCGGAATGGTGGTCAAGGGCAAACATCGAATGTGCATAATGTTAAGTCAATAACCTGTGCGCCACGGATGGATGGCGAGCTACTGTGGCGATAAAACAAAGAGTCACTTGTATTGACACAGCCATCCATAGCGCTGTGCTAACTCTCTGCTGACTAGACAGAGAGACTGTTTTTCTACCTTTTTACATTCATCCGGTGTCCACGTCCCAGCTGGCTCTCCCTGAGAAATAAGCGCCTCTCCTCGTCGCGGATCTCCACTGCAGATGTGATGCTGCACCTCCGAGGACATTTGGAGTTCTTATCAAAGTAACGCGGAAGGAAATTGAGGGTGCCGAGATTAGATGTGACCGGCTCTAAATCCTTGAAAGATGAGGACGTGCGGACAGAGGGTGTTGTACCGACAGCCCGCGTCCCCAATCACCTCATACATCAAGGTGTATCGGGTTAGATACGATAATCGTATATAACCGCCGTTTGAGATGATATATTTTCCCTCGCTCATCTCTATTCAGCCTCGCGCTGCTCGGGGAAACTGGGCCATGTTGGCATCTTTCCCGCCGCTGTCATGAAGAGCAGCAGAAAATATATCGACGTCCGTCCGAAAACAGAGGCAACAACTTTTAATTTGCCGCTGATAGGGTGACACGTCCTTGGGTGAAGCCGGCTGATTTATGCTGCGCAACTTTGCAGAGGTGCTTAGCGGGCTGGGAGCCTCACATTTAACTTGAATACCAACAGTGAAGACAACGCACAAATGGACTGTGATGTCACACTCGCAAATGTCATTGAAAAAGGGCACAACCGTCTCGTGTTAGACAACACTTGATTGACTTTGCAACAGAAACCGAGTTCTATGTATACTTGAAATGATGACGTGGACAACTGATATTTGATATGAGTTCTTCACGTTCCCCACAGTGGTTAATAAGAATGTGTAGCGGGTCATATGAACGTTTCCACAAAGCCCAAAATGTCAATGCCCCCCCCCCCCCCCGAAAAAAAAAATTGCAGGCCAACCTGTGTAGTCATTTTTGATTTTTCAAAGAGCTGATACTGATACTTTTCGCAGATCTTGCTTGACCACAAACAGCCAGTTGCCCTGCTTATTGGAAAAAACAAAACCAAAAAAAAACAATTGCAAGACGGGGTTTTTTTTTGGGGGGGGGGTTGCTTTCATCCCGGCCGGCCACACGCTGCTTCTGGAGTCATCTCTGTATCTCCGGCGGCATTGTCGAGACATGCACTCAATCGTCTTTCAAGCTCCCTGAGAGCCGTGCAAAGTAGAAAGGATTGACTCTGGCTTCATTCGTTGACAAGGGACCAAGAGAGCACGTCGAGAAAAGCAGGTCCGAAAAAACACAACTTCATCAAAAGCCGACAGCTTGGAGGAACGAGGGACTTCTTTTTGTTTGTACTTCCTTCCTCCTGGGGGATCGCAGGAGACTTTCGAATGTTGATTGTATGACGACTCAAATTACAAAATGCGATTTATGTCACAGACGTTTGAATCCAATTTGACAACTCTTCTGTTTCCGGCAAGATCAAGTTTCATTATTTATGGCTGCGTGTTGTGATATCATGTTTGGTTTCATTAAATACCATTCAGTTGATTTTTTTTTTGTTTGTTGTTCTTTTTTACATGCTGAACTATCCTGATGGGTGCTATCTCGAGCATGCAGCCATGCGCGCCGAATAAAACCCCTTCTGGAACAGTGTAAAAACTGCAGACAGCTCTTCATGCAGGCCTCCAAATGGGCTCTGTGTCTTTCAGGAACAGTTAAAATGTAAATTATTCTGCACTTGTCAATGACAGCCAGGGGAATGGGTTAAGGCTAGGTCTGGTGTGGATGCGTCGCTTGGCAACAGTGATCCGGCACTGTTTCATTATATTTTTTAATCCTCTTTTCATCAGTCTGACTCTTTGGATAATGCTGATTTCAAGACACATTCTTCATGCTGTCTTTTGACTCTCAGCACGACCATTTATTGTACATCTTGTCAAAGAAAAAGTCTCATAAAGGCCTGTATCATATTATACACACAGTCAGCCACTTTCCTCTTCTCCAAATGACGCCCTGCCACAATTCGTTCATTCACTGCCATGGACGTTTATATTCATCCACGGGAAGCCAACTGGCTATTGCCACTGATGTATATTCATCAAATACGTACACCAACGCCCAGCTTATGTTGGTCAACCGCTGCAATGATGACCAGATAGATGGTGGTGGCCTTGCATCACTTTGGATTGGAGATCGGTGCGACTTGTTATGCACTGGATGGTTTTACTCTGCCGAGCGGCCAGTAAAAAGCACAAGCTCATATTCATATATATATATATATATATATATATATATATATATATATATATAGGAAGGGCATTGGTAGAGATACCAGAGGAGCCAAACATCAGCTCCTGGTTGACATATATATATAAAAAAAATAAAATCCTCATCTCACCCCTCGGGTGGTGTCCGTCCCCCATTCAGCTCGGATCCTCTACCAGAGGCCAGGAAGCTTGAGGGTTCTGCGCAGTATCCTTGCTGTTCCCAGCACTGCACATTTCTGGACTGAGATGTCCGATGTTGTTCCCGGGATCTGTTGCAACCACTCATCTAGTTTGGAGGTCACTGCCCCGAGTGCTCCGACCACCACAGGCACGACTGTCACCTTTACCTTCCAGGCTCTCTCCAGCTCCTCTCTGAGTCCTTGGTATTTCTCGAGTTTCTCGTGTTCCTTCTTTCTGATGTTTCCATCACTTGGGACCGCTACATCCACTACAACGGCTTTCTTCTGCCCTTTATCAATGATCACGATATCCGGTTGGTTCGCCATTACCATCTTGTCAGTCTGGATCCGGAAGTCCCACAGGATCTTTGCTCGGTCATTCTCCACCACCTTGGGAGGTGTTTCCCATTTTGACCTTGGGGTTTCCAGTCCGTACTCGGCACAGATGTTTCGGTAGACTATGCCAGCCACCTGGTTATGGCGTTCCATGTAGGCTTTCCCTGCCAGCATTTTACACCCTGCAGTTATGTGTTGGATCGTCTCGGGTGCCTCTTTGCACAACCTACACCTTGGGTCTTGTCTGGTGTGGTATATCTGGGCCTCAATGGCTCTGGTGCTCAGGGCCTGCTCCTGAGTAGCCAGGATGAGTGCCTCTGTGCTGTCCTTCAGGCCAGCCCTCTCTAGCCACTGATAGGACTTCTTGAGATCAGCCACTTCACTTATGGTCCGGTGGTACATCCCGTGTAGGGGCTTGTCCTCCCATGATGGTCCCTCTTCCAGCACCTCATCCTCTGTTCCCCATTGTCTGAGACATTCTCTGAGTACATCATCCGTTGGAGCCTTCTCCTTGATGTATTCATGGAGCTTGGATGTTTCATCCTGGACAGTGGCTCTCACACTCACTAGTCCCCGGCCTCCTTCCTTTCGGCTTCGTACAGTCTCAGGGTGCTGGATTTGGGATGGAACCCTCCATGCATGGTTAGGAGCTTTCGGTCTTAACATCCGTGGTCTGAATCTCTTCCTTTGGCCACCTGATTATTCCTGCAGGGTATCTGATCACTGGCAGGGCATAGCTGTTTATTGCCCGGTCTTATTCTTGCCATTGAGCTGGCTTCTTAGGACTTGCCTCACCCGCTGGAGGTATTTGGCCGTAGCTGCTTTCCTTGTTGCCAGTTCGAGGTTGCCATTGGCTTGTGGTATACCGAGGTACTTGTAGCTGTCCTCAATGTCTGCTATTGTTCCTTCAGGAGTGAGACCCCTTCAGTGCGGACTACCTTTCCTCTCTTAGTCACCATCCGACTACATTTCTCAAGCCCGAATGACATCCCGATGTCGCTGCTGTAGATCCTGGTTGTGTGGATCAGGAGTCTATGTCCCTTTCGCTCTTAGCATACAGCTTTATGTCATCCATGTAGAGGAGGTGACTGATCGTAGCTCCATTTTGAGGCGGTATCCGTAGCCTGTCTTGGTGATTACTTGGCTTAGGGGTTCAGTCCTATGCAGAACAGCAGTGGGGAGAGTGCATCACCTTGGTATATGCCACATTTGATGGACACTTGGGTAAGTGGCTTGTATATATATATATATATATATATATATATATATATATATATATATATATATATATATATATATATATATATATATATGAGCTTCTTTTGGTGATTCTTTTGAAGAGGACGTTGAAAAGAAATGTTTTTTTTCATTGTCGAGCTGCACGCTGCAAAATTGTCCTTTTTGGTTGCCTTGACCTTTTTCCCGTTGAATGAATAGCTGCATTTCAACAGCTGCACGCTTTGTGTTCGCCTCCGTCAAGTTCGCAGTGTTTTGCCACTCCATCTGCGACGTCGAACGCGACGAAAGCAGAGTTGCCATGGAGCGTTCGTGCGCAGTCGGGAAAAGAATGCAAAATGGTTTAAGATTTGCATGGGCGGTAAATGCCTGATTTCAAGGCCTTACCCGTTGGGGCCAAGAAAGACGCATTCGAAAGGGTCGTTAGAGAACGTACATTAACACTAATTTGCTACGCAGCAAGAAGTCCTTAACAGCTTGTGAATATACATCTTAACAAATGAACTTAATAAATCCGGCATATGTATATCATTTTATCCGGGACATTCATTGATGGGGCACGATAAAATATGATCCTTCCGGTGAGCTGGATTCGAAAATGGAACAGGCAGCACGTGGTGTGTGGGTCATACTTTGCCCGCCCGTCATCTGCACCGTGCATTCAAGTCACAGAGTTTATTACAACTAAAACAAGTATGTATTGTTGCCTTCACGCCTGAAGTATTTGCACGTAAACCACAGCGTCGTTTCGAGCAGATGGAGATGCAGGCTGGGTACATTTGTACTTCCTCACATTTTGATGAGGAAATGGGATTTACTGACATTCGCGCGTTACGGCAGGCCATCCAAATCGAATCGCAACGTGAAGAACACCAAAGAAAATTAAAACATCACAAATCTCGCCCCGCGCCGCCGCTGCCACGTTTCAAAATAGATTGTTGGCCTGCGTTCACATTGTCTGGCCCATCATATTGCCAATTCCCCTGCTCCCTTAACCATTGTAGCTCTTTCGTCCCATTAAAAAAATAAAAAAAAAAATAGTCTTGATGGATTGGTTTCTCGCACTTCGACAGAGGCAAGGGAATCCCAAAACACTCCAAACCACCATGCGCCAATCATGCCTCAGGCGGTTGCTTGCCATGTGTTTTTTAGGGTTCCATTTTAGCCTGTTGGGGTTCTCGGGCCCCAAACGCTGAGAGGCTAAAATTTATCTGCCGCAAATGAGGCCGATTATATGCGAGAGGCAGCCAAAGGATAAAAAAAAAAAAGGGCCGTGGGTAGAGGCGGTCCGGAGCGCTGTGTGGCTAGTGGGGGTGAGATAAAAGCTGAAAAAATATGACCGTGAGTGCTCCACTCTCCTGTCTGCCATTTTTATATGCAATCGTATTGCTGCCTCATTTTTAAATAACAGATCTTCCTCCTTCACTCGCCATTAATGGCTCGAGAAATATTGATTGGCCATCTGGTCTTCGGGAGACTAAGGCTAATATGTGCTGTCTACCACATATAAATCTCCAGTCTCCGCTGCCTAAATAATGCAACAGCAAACAGGCAAAGTAGCAGCCAGAGAGAGAAAGAGAGAGTGAGTGGGAGAAGCAGCAGCACAGAAGGCAAAAAAAAAAAAAAAAACTGAAATAAAAATGTTCCAGATCTGCCAGTGATCAGACTAAACTGTGACATTTGTCCCTGTTGCTCGCGTCTGGCTGCAACCCACTTTTGGAACTCTTAAACTTCGGCTGACATGGAACCGTCCAGGAACAGATGAAGGCCCTTTTGCAAATCATGAAAAGTGATCGGGGTGCGGAGGAACCCAGTGCGGTTTTTATTTTTATTTTATTTATTCCTTTCTTTTCGCACATCCTGCATAAGTCCATGTAGGACACGTTCCTTCCTTCGCTATTCACACCTCGCTATCTGAAGCATTGCAAGAGTCGCAGGCAAGCGCGCCGGCGCCATTAATGATTTAAGCGCTCTCATTCTTTGTTTTATAGCATCAAATGATCTGTGAAGGTGCCAAGATCCGCCGCAAAAATTCATCCAGACAAGCAGAGCGTTCTTAGTGAAAAGCAAATCTGACAAGCGCACAAGTCACTCAAATTGCACTCACACACACCCTCACCGATCGTATTTGTGGCCTGTGGTGCAGACAACGCAGATTTGACAAACGTGACCAAATATTCTTTATCATCTCACGTTCACAGCCAGCCAGAAGGGGGTCGAAAGTTCATCTCATGCCTCTGCCGTCATCTGAAATTCCACAGCCGGTTATGTGAACAGACGATATCGAAACTTTGAAGATCCGCACGGTCAACCCCGGAACTGTTGCCCGAGGTTCACCTTCCGTCATGTTTGCTTTATCGCTGCTTCGGTGCAGCGTGCAAGGATGACGGTGCACCCGGTGCGAGCTTGCCCGAATTTGGGGCGTAACCCACCAGGAAGTAACGGGGAAAGCTTTTCTTGCTGGATGAGATTGAAAAATAAACCACACTTTGCCAACAGGTGTTTGTTATTGTGAACAATGTCTCAGTATTTTGTCCCAAAGCCACATTCATGATCGCTCCTTCGATTTTTTTCCAATGGGGTTCACACAAGGCCAACAAAATAGCCACTCTGAAATCACTCTGTCAGCCCCTTTCATATTCGAAGCACCTTCTGACGCCACCGAGACGGCACTCTCAAAACCGCGTTGTTGCCGCTGACCTCTCGGTAGCCAGCTGACCGCATTTATGCTTTTTCTTTTCATCTATTTTGGAGGGACCTGCAGTTCTAGGTAATATGAATCTCGCCGCACATTGTTCAGTTGGCGACACAAGCCCATTTAGTGGACGGTGTGCCCACTTGTCCGACCGCGTGAGCTCATTTTTTTCCCCCCCTATTTCTAAGACAAAGAAAAGCTGCGGTGATGAGGCATCTTTCGACTGCGTCGTAAACCCACCATTTGCATTGTGTGTGGTGTTTACCGGGGGCAAAGGGTGCAAAATGACGTCTCACTGAAATCACCTCCGTGATCACACCAGAAAACGACTGCACTTCAGTAGCAGCCTCGGGCAACAGACGCACCTGCTTGTCATTCAAGTGAATTCTTCCTGTGTGGGAATTTGGCGCTCGGTAGACAGCATCGCTTCCCGACCTTAATCTCTCCTAATATTCACCTCACTCCTTGTTGCCTGTTACGCCGGCTCCCGGATCCCCTTGAGGCTTGCTAATGAACCCGCCGCACTCCCCCACCGCAGGTTCAAATGTGCCAAATGGAGCCGAACATACTCTGTGGCATTTTAGAAGTGCACAAGGTGTACGGGGGTAAATGGTGACTGTCAAAACGAATCAAAAAGACGACTGTGTGAATAGCTACCAATACACACACAAAGGCATGGAAAAGACGAATATTTGACTTAAGTAGCTTAGCCTCTGGCTAGTGGACGCCATGGCTGTGCTTTTGGCAGTACTGCACGTAACTTGCAAGCCCACATTGCTAAAACATGAGTGGGGGCGGGGTGATCATTTGTTGAAAGAGGGGCTCTCAAGCTGTTTTTTGCCACACACGTTTTTAGTTTACTGTCAAACATAAAACAAAGAGAACTACAAGTTGTGTATTTAAAACAACCAGATAGCTTGGCCCTAATAAAGTCAATGTAACTTCATTCAAGCAAACATCGCAAAATGCCATTGACAGGTGAATGAATAGCATCGGTTGGCAGGGTTTTAAACCCTTCATCGATGGATATTCGAACACAAACGGTGCAGCAACACATTTAGCCAAACACCACGTGTGTGTGTGTGTGTGTGTGTGTGTGTGTGTGTATGTGTGTGTGTGTGTATACGCAGGTATGCATATCTATCTATCTATCTATCTATCTATCTATCTATCTATCTATCTATCTATCTATCTATCTATCTATCTATCTATCTATCTATCTATCTATCTATCTATCTATCTATCTATCTATCTATCTATCTATCTATCTATCTATCTATCTATCTCCCCAGGCAAATATCCTTTATTCTTCGCAAAAAATGACTAATTTTAGTGCAGCTTACTGAGTTAGTGGTGAAACTCTTCTTCCTGTGTGTCTCTGTCTGGATTATTCTGCAAGCAGGTGGCCAAGGCGCGCACACGCCAAGAGGAAGCAGCACATTGTCCGTTGAACTGAAGCAAAAAATTGTGCCATCAACCAAACAATATTTTAGAGTGGATAATTCCTGAAGATATGAGTGGTTTGAGTTTTGAAGGTGGTCGTGGAAGGGCGCCACTCAAGGCACCACTGCGTTCACGATCATATACACTGTACAGTGAACATCAATAGGGAATGTTCAGAAAATTCCTACAGACCGATTTCATGAGAATGGAAGTCTGGCCTCCCTATTATTTTATTTTATTCTGTTTTCAACCCTTGTTGATGTAGTCGAATGTCCTGATAGCTCCGTCTGTATCGTACATATCAAACGCATTAGGCAATGGCACATTAGGATCATGTCACAAACATCAGTGGATATGATGGCGGCGAGAAGCAACAGAAGGCAGGCTGCACAAAACAAGCCATTACATTTATTCCGCCCACTGTTAAACCTCGCCTGGCTGTGTGGACTGGAATGATGGCTTCTGGAAAAAAAATGACACTAAAAGCAACAAGGTCCCCTGCCGGATTAGGAAGGTGTCAGCTGCCATATTTTGTTCAAATGCAGGCCTTCTGTCTCTGTGGCGGTCTGTAATTTTCTTGTCTGGTAGAGAGGAAAGTCCATTGAATGAAACCAACAATAACCCCCCACACCACCAAACAAAAAAAAACAGTATGCTGTTTTAGTTTTGCTCTCTCCTTGCTTAAAAAAATAAATTTGACATTGAAAAGAAGAACAATTAGCATCAGCCTCTCCAAACAAAGCAATCGATGCATGCAAACAACAAACATGTCAATACTGGATGTATTATTTTTTTTTTTTAAATCCTTGAACTCAATTTTTGTTGGTTTTTTTTGTTGCCATCCCCGTGGCAAATGGTGCATGCAGCGTTCTGCTCTGTAGGTTGGGGTGAAGAAGAGGAAGGTCGGGCCCAGTGAAGCCGTCAGACTATCAGGCAGGAAGCAGCCCTGCCTGGTGTGTGTCAACTGGCATGGCTACACACTGCGAGGGCCGTCAGCCGCCTCGCATGCATGCGGCGTGTGGCACGGTCACTGTGTAAAAAACACTTTGGGGTGGCCATGCAGGTCTCCATGGAGTTCGTGTGTGTGGGTGTGAGTATGTGTGTGTACGTGAATCAGGAAAAAAAAAAAACGACATTGGCTCAACTGTTTGTTTTTTGTTTTCTGAAGGGGGGGGGGTTGCTCAAGTGGCCCAAAATCGATCTTGGAAATGAGCATAACACTGGAAACGGCTGCTGACTGTTGCCGTATTGATACATAAGGAGTTCAAATTAGCATTTGTTTTGTTGTCATTCAAAATTAATTGAGCTTTTGATATTATTGATACGAAAATTTGACATTGATTTTGATTTGACAGGGACTTAAGGTTTGAGGAAGAAAGGTTGAAGACAAAGTCGGTTGGACAGGTGATTTGGATTGATTGAACTTTCCTTCTCAGCCCCCTTTGACCGTTTGGGTTTTGAAAGCACGGCGGTTCTTGCTTTGGACACCAAATACACGAGAAGAGATGACATCGAGTTTGCTGAAGGGTTACTGTGAGAAAGTGACTTGAAGCCAATCTGACTAATCGCCCTCTGGACAAAAGTGGCATGACAGGATCAGAGCAAAGTTTCCGCCTTTAGCTCGATAAGAGAAATCTGGCTCCCGGGACGGTCCAACCTTAGAACCCTCCCAGTGGATCCAGCGGCCTCCAGATTGGCAGAGGGACTCCCCCCAGGACAGTTGTGCTCACGGGGCGACTATAACAAGACCCCCGGTGACTTTGATGAGAGTCTTTCCGTGAGGCTGTGTTGGATTACGTCGTCTGTCGCTGCCCCACTCTTGGGACCCTGCCCCGGAATGTCACCTGGAACGGAGAGGATTACACTTCCAGTGAAATCAATTGGCATTTCACAGGCTCTGGTTCACCGTTTTTGTAGCAATGCCGAGATACGACAGTTCGGTTCTTCAGAGTGAGGATGATCGAAAGTTGCAGGGAAGGGATTTGAAGCGGACAGAGAATTCACTCATGAGGTTGAACTGGATAGTCTTCTGGTGCTCTACAACTTGGAACAGGTCACCTGCGAACCTAATGAGGACGAGCCGTATAGAAAACCGATCAACTTGTCCATTCGGCCAATAGAACAACTTTCAATGATCGTGACTCGAACTTTTCACTAGTTAACATCTTGAGCCAGATTGAGAATCCTTTTAACGTCTCTGCTTTAAGCCTCCGCTGGCCGGAATCTGTCCCACCGAGGGCCTTTTTACATTAGCAACTAGCTAGCTCCTGAGCTAACAGTCTATTGAAGGCTGATGGGAGCTGACGTTGCTGGCAGGCGGGCGGTGGCTTCTTCCCAAACATCCCAACATCACTTGCCACTTACGCAGTCTTCTCGGTACAACTACAGCCGAACCTCATTTCAGCGTACCCCGTTTACCACATTTTCACTGCGAAAACATTCACATCTCAAAGTCCCGATTTCAAAGTCGTTCATTTTCCATTTGCTGATTTTGCTGACAACGAACACCTATACCATGTCAACTTCATGATAACGACCAGATATTTCCCACAATATAGGGAAAGGCCTTCATTACGATGAACCGCGGGAAGCTAACTGCCACCGCGACCTTGCTTATGAACAAAACGTACCGCGCGGGTTCCTCCCCACCGATGAAGTCCTGGAATTGTGCACTTTTTCACATTCATCTTTCGATTTGAAAGCCAAATTACTTCAGTGCGCAACAAAAACAAAGTAATTGAGCGTGCCGTTGCATTCCTTTTGCACGGGACTGCAACAGTATGGTTGAATAACAATGAGCGGTGAAATTTTTGCTCCATGCACTCTTCTCTAGACCAAACTTTCTGGTGGAAGACATCGACTTTTTTTTTGTGTGTGTAATACTCCAACGGAAGGTTGCCCGGCCCAAACAAACCAAAGACACAATCCGCAGAGCTCCTCCATTGAAATAAGTTGCTGTCAAAGCACTAATCCCTTTCATTGTGCTCTGCTCATCGGAGGTCTCGCCACAGTTTTGTTGCTTTGAAAAGTTTGAAAACACTTAAGCGGAGAAAAGAACTGCAGTTCATTCAAGGCAACGGGGTTGTGACATGACGGTAAAAGAAGACAATCGGGGCTGTCGATGACAAACAAACCCCCAAAAAAATATATATATATTTTTTTAAAAACCTTCGTCCTTGAGCAGACAGGACAGGATTTCATCTGCGAGCACAACAGAATTCACTCGCCGAGCGAGTCGCAGAGCAACTTGGACTTGTAGAAAATGGAAATGAGATGTTATTCGGGCCGGCTGTCTGACCTTTCCTTCCCCATGACGCCGCGCTTGTTTATCAGACTCGCCTCTGGCAAACGCAACACTCCCGTTACCGACAAAAAGTCATTGAAGCCTTCCAAAGACGGAGCTTTGTCCTTATACAGTAGCCGCGCCATCATCCTCTATTATGCCACCGTGACATTCTACGCAGAGAGACGACATTCGCAATATATTCATGCATGGGAATTGTAGCCCAGGGTGAACGTATGTACAGCGGAAATCACCGTCTTTGGCTGTTTGTCGAAAGGACGGCCGGTGCGCACGCATCTCGTGTTCCATGTCGCTGTTTATTGATGGTCTTCAACTGCTCTTCCTTCAGATCTATTGTCAAGAGAACATTTCATACAGTTGTTATGACTGTGAGCTTCAATCGATACAGCGCCGTCGACTCACATTTTCACTACCTCGCAGGCTTCATGCTCAGTCTTAGTCACACGAAAACAGAGGCTGCGGACCGACATATTTGATTCGACTACTTTGTGAAGGGTGTTTGGAAGGATGGCCTTTTTGATTGCTGTCCGGTGAATAGGTGGAGGCGCACTTCATGTTGAGTACACTTAAGTTTATTCACTAAATAAATGAATAGAATGAAGCTTCAAATTTGCTTCATGAGCCAGTTGTACTTTTTTGACTCCGCTTGATGGCACTCTCTGTTCAACATTGAACTGAAAGCACACTGACTTGCAATTTCATAAACCTCTTAATTTCAACCAACCGTCATTCATTCAATCATCTTCCGAACCGCTTGATCCTCACTAGGGTCGCGGGGGGTGCTGGAGCCTATCCCAGCTGTCTCTGGGCAGTAGGCGGGGGACACCCTGAATCGGTTGTCAGCCAATTGCAGGGCACACAGAGACGAACAACCATCCACGCCCCCACTCATACCTAGGGACAATTTAGAGCGCTCAATCAGCCTACCAAGACATGAACTCCACACAGGGAGGCCGGAGCTGGAATCGAACCCGGTACCTCTGCACTGTGAAGCCGACGTGCTAACCACTGGACTACCGGGCCGCCCCATCTCGAGCAGTCAAAATAAAATAAAAATCCAACAGCTGGCTCAGAAACAAATTTGAAAGGCTCATTTTTATCCACATTTGGAAGATGAGCGATTCAGATGAAAGGACTTTCTTTTGGGTTGTGATCTAAAACGATTTTGTTCAGACATTTTCCTTTCATATTTGTTTGGGTTAAGTTGGGTGAACCACAAATTAAACCCACTACAAAGGAGACAGTATATTATAAAAGCAAATTATCTGGAAAAAGAAAAGGGGCGGTTAGATGAGTCAAAGCCACACAGGAACATGTACTGTGTTCTTTAAAGCACATCAACCTGATGAACCTGATGTACACTCATTACCTGGCCCTTTTCACATCCTTCAGAGCGCCACAGAATTTCATCCGCCATCCGCCCAAGGAGGAAATTTGCTAATTTTTTCGACGTCTTTCTCTTTCACTAAACTGCGCATTCCGCCACGCCTTCCCATTGTCTTTGATGATGGTCGGATTTGACTAGAAGTAACGTTATGGATCATTAGTCACTGTTACTGGGTGAATTCAGCCCCCGCCCCCCCAAAAAAAAGTTACAATATTTGTGTTGTTGACATGCCGCAATTGTGCCCTGCTTGATGTTGAATCTTCACCACGATTTTTTTTGTTTTTAATCAAGCGAAGCCGGAAATGAAGCAAAATGGCACACTCTTAGTCTCACGATCAGACAGCTGGACCCATAATCACAACGAAAAAGGCAGCAGTTATTTATTTCTCTTTCTTCATATCTATTTTCAGCAGCTTTTAAGCTCCTCTTGCCAACAAACAACAAATCGTGCAGTCGATGGAGGCCCGTGTTCCTTTTTAAAAGGACTGCATTTCTGTCAGTATATTGAGAGTGAATGTGCGTGTGTGTGCGTGTGTGTGTGTGTGAAGGGGGGGTATTGTGTGTGTGTGTGTGCGCGCGCGCAATTTAAGTGTGTATGCATGTGTTGTTGTAGCCACCTGTAGCTGCTGATGACAATGCTGAGTAGGGGAAACAAAACAGCGACTTGGGTGCCAAAACTTGATTAATGACCTTTAAAAAGGTGCTGGCTGGCTAATTTTGTGGCCTTTGGACTGATTTCAATTCAAATGAATTTTGTTTGTATAGCCAAAAAAAAAAAACAAGTTTTTTTTCGAGTCAGCCATATTCATATCACATCAAAGAATTTTATTCCCGGCAACGTGCATGCAGGACCACTTCTTGATGTGCTCAGGGCTCCAGGAAAAAAAAGGATAATCAAGCCCCTTCCAAGATCGAAGCTCGATTAAAAAAAGTATGAATTATTAAATGATTGCTATATACTGGAGGCGGCCCGGTAGTCCAGTGGTTAGCATGTCGGCTTCACAGTGCAGAGGTACCGGGTTCGATTCCGGCTCCGGCCTCCCTGTGTGGAGTTTGCATGTTCTCCCCGGGCTTGCGTGGGTTTCCTCCGGGTGCTCCGGTTTCCTCCCACATTCCAAAGACATGCATGGCAGGCTGATTGAGCACTCTAAATTGTCCCTCGGTATGAATGTGGTCATGGATGGTTGTTCGTTTCTGTGTGTTCTGCAATTGGCGGGGAACCGATTCAGGGTGTCCTCCGCCTCCTGCCCGGAGATGGCTGGGATAGGCTCCAGCACCCCCCGCGACCCAAGTGAGGATCAAGCGGTTCAGAAGATGAATGAATGAATGAATGAATGCTATATACTGTTAAAAACACACACACACACACACACACACACACACACACACACACACACATTTAAATATTGGCTGGCAACCGGTTCAGGGTGTCCCCCGCCTCCTGCTTGAAGACGGCTGGGATAGGCTACAGCACGCCCCGCGACCCTTGTAAGGATAAAGTGGCTCAGATGGATATATACATCTGGATGGATATATACATATCTATCTATATACATAATATGTTTTTGGAATTCTTTTTTCTCAACTAGTATGTACTGGAGAGAGCTCAAATTGATGTTGGAAAAAGTTTTAATTTTTGCCTCATTTTTATACCACAAAACTTGGAATGTGAACCGGCTGCTGTGTCTTCAAAGGCATATTCTAAGAAACTGACCATTGGTCGTGTACCTGCAGCCCCCCCACCCAAAAAAAACAACATAAATAACATCAAATCATTAACGCTGGACATCATTTTTATGACTTTAGCCGAGGACGTTTTATATGGCGGTGACTCGCTTCCTCCGCGGGGGCAAATGTCGGAGAAAGTCTACGGGCTTCACTTGTGACACTGATGGCGTTGCTTTGAAGAGGGATGGATGGCGAGAGAGAGTCAGGCGAAGCAAAGGCAGTGTAAGCTCGGCCTAAAAGTGACGGGAAGGAGAAAAAGGGGCTTCTTTGGATTTTGTGCGATGAAGTGAGCATGCAATGAACTACAAAGATGCTGTTGCGACATAAAAACACATGCACACATAAGGACTTGTGTATAACTAGACTAGGCAAAATAATTGGGACAAAATATGTCCCAATTATTTTGAATAAATTATGCACTGGCTAATACAATTATGCACACCTGAAAAATGTATGTGGGGCACTGTCACGTAAATTAGCTACACCTTTAGACCTCATTCTGGAAAAAAATTAGGAAGAGCTGGTTAACGGACAGGGCAGCACGGTGATCGACTGGTTATCACATCTGCCTCACCGTGCAAAGGCCCAGTGTTCAATTTCCTGGATCCTGGCCTTGCTATGTAGAGTTCGCATATTCTCCCCATGCATGTGTGGGTTTTCTTTGGGTACTCCGGTTTCCTCCTACGTTCTAAAAACATCCATGGCAGGTTAATTGATCACTTTAAATTGTCCCTAGGTGCGATTGTGAGCGCAAACGTTTGTTCGTCTATGTGTGCCCTGCGATTGGTTTTGGAACAAGTTCAGGGGGTTGCCCCGCCTACTGCCCAAAGACAGCTGGGGGAGGCTCCGGCACGCCCGGCGACCCTCGTAAGGATAAGCGGATTCGAAAATGGATGGATGGTTACCAAACACATTAAACGATAGTCCAGCCCAGTTGTCTCCATTTGCAAATCCCCATCGTGCCATAAAACCATCACAAAGAACACAAAGTTTGAAATCCTGGAAGGGAAACAGGAGATGAGCATTCCGCTCTTTTTAAAGTGAATTGAACCCGAACCATATCTCCAGAAGTTCCACGCCGCCGTGATAAGCCATCCGTATATGGAGGCAATGCCGCTGTGCGCGTACCTCAGGCAACAGCGTTCACGCTCGCAATTGCGGCAAAACTTAAATTGATTCCGCACTGCCGTTGGTCACCCCTCTCTCATCCTTTCTCTGAGCGTCGTGCATTCCGGCAAGGCGAGATGAACCGGACGATGTCTGCCGGCCCGGCAACCGTATGTGGAATGCACGTCGTGTGTATCGCGTGTACGAGGGATGCCGGGATTTATTAAGCACGTTCGCGAGTTGTGTCAGGCGTGCAGGGAAAGGTCAATCAAGGTGAGTCAAACAGATGCCAGCGACAAGATGATCTATATAATCTCGACAGAAGCCAGAGCTCATATAATATGATTTACTGTCCAGTCTATTGCAATTGCCTACAGGAGAAGTGTCTCAGGAAATTGGCCATCTGCTGCTATTTGAATTTACGTCGGCGGTTTGTTACACTTCCTGATGTGCTCTGTATCTGTTTATGTAAGATGGGGGTCATAAATACTGGTTTATATTATGGTTTTACATTCCATAATCATTTTTGTGACTCTTTTTTTGTTGTTGTTACCTTTGCTTCATTATATTATCCGCCGTGGCTTTTATGAATGGCTCCCACCAAAGTGGGAATATCCATATTTGAAATTGTTTGAATGCTCATTACCTCACTAATGTTCCGCTGAGGGCCGCAAGGAGCAATTCTTTTAATAATGGATTATCGTAATTATTGTGTCGATTTATCGATGGACGACATTTTTTCAAAACAACAAGCTCATTTCCACCCCTTTCGCCAAAAACAGGACACGAGATCAAATTGGCGGTGCAGGAAATACACAGACAGAAGTCCATTTGGATTCAGTTCCTGGTTTGGTCCGTAACTTTCCTAACAGAAAAGCATTCTTTTCCAAAGTAAATGCAGATATTTGCTCGTGTCTCCGATGAGCGCTCCCACCCAAGACCTTGTGTTGCACAACTTGCAAGCTGCTCTCATCCACGCAGGACGTTAAAACGCAAAAAGGAATGTTTGCCAATTTATTAGAATTAAAATACAAACCTTTTTATGACAACAAATTAGCCAATATTAAAGAGATTTTGTACCTGGACTAGTTTGTGTCCAATCACTTAGTATTGATTAACATGCGTTTCTTCCACCTTCTGATTGGCTAAAGCGAGCCTTTGGTGACCACCTGTTGCTCGAAGGCACTCGTCTCAACATATTTAATCAAACATTGAATGCACAATTGTTCCGACGAGAGATTTCTTTTGCTGCAGAAAGGAGGGGGATGCAAATGAAAAGATTTAAAAATAGCCGTGCACATATGGACACAGCCTTAGATGCCGTTCCAATATGCTCGTGCACTGCGTCGACGCTCGCCCAGACAAAGTGGATCACGCCGCCCTGAAGGGGCTGCGAAGGAATTCAACGCAGCAGCAGATGCGAATAAATTGTAAATCACCATGATCGTGTTCCAAGAGGCCCCGTGAAATGGATGATGTCGTTAGGGGTGCAGCCGGCGCCGGGTCCCGCAACGGGCTCTCAGGTGGAATGTACTGCGGTCCCGATTATTCCCTTGTCGAAAGGTAATGTAGAGTCCAATATCTGCCGTCTTCTCCCGGGGACGGGGGGTGGGGGGAGGCTGCTTTCTTCTTGAATAATTGAGACCTAGATAAAAGAGCCGTGCTTTTGCACGAGACGACAGCATGGCCTCATCGACTCCTGAAAGCCCCCCCCCGCCCCTTTCTTTCGGACCTCCCGTCTTCGACAAACCTTCCTTCCGCTTCTGATCAAAGCGTCCTTGCAATTTGTCACCGTGGGTTTGTCATGTGACCCATTTGGCGTGAAGGACAAAGGTGAATGAAGCAAGGCCGGGAGAATGTGCTGGTTTCGCATTAAAACTCGCAATTTCCGCGGCTGGCAGATCTTATCGTCCGGCTACTGTTTGGCCCTTGATGTAATGGCTTAATAGTCCCTCGGCTTTCCTTCCTGTAACAGCGAGCGGGGTCGATGCCCTGACGATTCCTCGCCTTCTCAGCCGGCGGCGATGCATTCACTGTGCTCGCAGCCTCCTGAGCTCACGGACCAAAAATTCTCGTAAAAACCCCCAAAACAAAGTGAATGGAATGGGCAATATTGCCATCATTGCTGAAACAGAAAGCAGCTCTTTGTTCAACAGCATCCATTGCTAACGCTACTTATGAAATTAAATATGTTCTGGAAGACAATTTTGTAAGTAGAGACACATTCACCATGTAAATGCCTTAATCCGTTCCAACCCCCCCAAAATTCAGACATAAATGTTTTATAAAGCAATAAAAAAAAGCATCAAAATATGTAACAAATACATGCTGCAATTAGATGATTGCACGATAAATGACAGTTGTGTATAATGTAAAAAACAAACATGAGAGTAGATTAGAAAACCTTTATTTTTGTCCCACACTGGGGAAATTTGCAAAGAATAAAAATGATAGTCATTCAACTTTGAACTGAATTGTTTTTTGCCCTCTTCAGTTCATGTTGTCTCTCCGAAGTGGTTTTTGTCTGGCGTTTTGTCAAGAATTGATCCAAGGACGTTTGCTTTTGTCGGCTTTTAACAATCCTTCGAAAATGTCCAAGGCAAACATTAGCACAGTGAGCTCGACTGGCCAACACTTTTTCTGGGTGATTCACATTTACGTCAAACTCCCGTCCTGAAGACAGCTGCGACAGGCTCCAGCACATCGCAACCCTTGTGAGGGTGAGTGGATTCGAAAAATGGATGTTCATTATTGATAACGCCCTGGCAAGTTTTTCTTTTGCGGACCCACTGAGGTCGCCTTGGCCACCCCTTGACCCCCTCCAATCCCGGAGGATGAAAGTCTAGCTCTGCCACTGTGCTCAAATGCATGCTCGGGACGCACTTGACCTCTTCTTTCAATCATTCTGGAGCATTGATAACATCGTAGGGGTCCAGCCGGAGGTCCACTTCGAGGGAGGCCATCGCGCTGTGAGAGTCGAGCGAAGTGCTTGTTTTCGAGCTCTTTGCGCTGCTCATTTCGCCCAATGCGTTCGGTGAGACCTTGAAGACCACATGAAAGGCCCGACGTGGCGACTGGCTGCTGAAACGTCGAACCTGACTCATCTGATAGCAGACGCTTGAACTAAGTTATAACGGGATTCTTCTCTGGAGGTTTTTTTTTTCTAAATATATTTTATTACACTGCAGCACTTGCATGATATGGCGCTCAAACAAAATCTTGCGACGAAGGCAAACCATTTGTCATGTTGATTTTCATGTTTTTGCAGCTTGCACCACGCGACATTTGTTGTCACCAGCTCGGATTCAGAGGCACTGCAGTTCCACACCACTCCAACCTCCAATCGTCGGTGATCCCGTCTCAAGGCCCCCCTGACCTCACCCTCAATGTCTCAGATTTTTGTCCGGACCCTGATGGAGAATTTTGGTCAGGGGATGTTGTTGATATTTGAGGACTATGGAGTTGTCTTTCTCCCACCTTGCTTCGGGCTTTTCAAAACCTCTGACAAAACCTCTGACAGCATCAACCAAAACTGAGCATGAGCCCTTTGTCTTGACAGTTTCTCTCGGCTATGGGATTTAATCAATCTCATCCAAAGATGTAACCAACCAAAGAGCCTATTGTGCCTCACGGAAGCTGTCGCGCTTTGACGTTCTCCCGGTTGGCTACGGTCTGATCGCAGACGCCCACTCTGACTGCACGGCTGTCACCGGCGCATATGGAGGCTTTCTTTTCGCTGAGTCACTGCCCGAGAACATGTTATGGATGGCAGAGAGTCCTTATTTATTTATTGACATTTTTTTCAATTGAAATTCGATTTGGGTGTTGATGTCGGCGGCGAAAGCAGAGAGACGCTTTTGTTTTTTGGTTGCGCAATCTCCTCATCCGGTGGGACGCGGGCAAAGTGGTCGCCGCATGGCTGGCGTGCTCTCGGATGCTGGCTGGAGCTGTCACATTTTGCGAGGTGGTGGTGGTGGACCCCAAAAAGCAGGCAGGAGAGAGGAGCAGGGTGTACTTGACGAATTGTATTAAAACATAGTGAACACTCAATCCAAAACAAACAAAGTGCAAAGTATCAAACAAAAATCATGACTGAAGATAAAACATAACAGTAACCGAAACATGACTGAAACAAACCTGATGGCAGCAAACAAACAAACATGACAGTAGCAACAAGCAACAATGACCCGACAATCAATGCTCGGGGTGGGAGTCCTTTAAAAGCCACTAATTACCTAACGACCAACAGGTGTGCAGCTGCAGGGAAAAGCCCCACAGTGCCACCTGTTGGTCACAAACCGAAACATGACAGGAGCTTTGAGCGCCATTTCGTTGGAGCAGTTTCATGACTGTACTTGGGCGCTTAGGGCAAGTCATCTACCGAATGGTGCTGCTCCGAATGATATTTCCCAACTCTGAACAAAAAAAATGACCGCAGACGAAGTTAATTCAAAATGGCTCTTTCAAAACGAGGCGAATTGGCGGACGCATAGCGGGCGGTAGTGGAGAGGCCATTTAACACATCTTTCAGTAATAGCGGCCATTTCTAGGAAAGATGCACTTCGAACACACAGATTCCACTTCCTGGGACATGTAATTGGCGGCCATTTTATTGGAAATGGTTCCAGCGGACAGATTCGTGATGTGCTTCGCGGTACGTTGTTACGACTTTCCACTGTAATTTCATTCTGAGGATTAGGGCACACATATGAGGCAACTTTGGCAGTATGTTAAATTGCAGTTAGCGCGGACAACGTATCGGCGTGACGATGTGATCTTTAATGTAGTTTTCTTTTGAACAAACTGCCACATAAACAAACATAATGTGACATTGTTTGTTTGTTTTTTTCTCTCTCTGCCTCTGTTGTTCATTTGTTTTGATGTGAGACACATAGAAAGGTCACAAATGAATCATGGGCTGCGCTTCTGCCACAAGGCACCCCCCCTAGACCCGCACGTGCTTGTCATCCAGCAGATGCTCGCCAAGCTCTTGCTTCCTTTCCACTCTAAAATCCCAAAAGGTGTCATATGATATCAAGGGAAATAGCAGCAAGGTGGATTTCTGGTGAGCGCGGCTGGCTGGCATTTCTGGCATTTGAGGTTGGTATCGCAGCTTCAGGTGCGGATGTCCGCGTGTGCCCGGCGATTTACTGGCAATCTGTCCAGAGAGTCTCCCCGACCTTTCGGTCAAGTCAGCCGGGATAACCTCCAGCTCACCGACCAGCTTCATGAAGATAAACACAATCGAAAAGGGATGTTGGATGGATTGGAGGAAATTGCTTTTTAACAAATGTCACGAAATTACACATTTGCGCTCAAACGCAAAGCCCCCTTGGAAGATGCCAGTAGCGTGAGCGGTCAGAGCGGGCCAGATTGCTGCATATCAAAGTGACTCGGGTGCACAACCACGGATACGAGAGCAGATTTAATGTTGTTGGGACCTTTTGGCGCAAACCTTCAGCTCAGTCAGCCAAGCTGACATTGAAAAAAAAAAGGGGAGGGCAGGGGGAGGGGGACGGGGGGTGCTGGTAAACATTCATCACTACGAATGTACAACCCGATAATGGATAGACAACGCCACGAGACACGGGTACATGCAAAGTGCATGTTCTTGTCTTGGTTGCCTGCTTTATGTGGTTTATGTCGTGCAGGCAATGTTTCAAGTCAGACAAGTCAAGAGCATAACATCTTTTGATTGTTAGTCCTTGGCAAAGCGAGTTCATTTGTGCAGCGCTATTCATACGCAGGCCAAATCTGTTCATGATTAAAAACAAATTAAATTGAAAGGTGAAAGTCAATCTCACGCGAGCGAAACGAAACATAGAAAACAATAACCCGCCGAAACGCGGCGATATTCAATTTAAGACATTTTGGATGTCATGGAAAAAAGCAGCGGTGAACACGTTTTCAAAGTTCTGAAAATTCGAGTGGATCTGAAGTTTTTCTTCGCCAGCCGAGGAGCATATGGAGACCGAGCGACGCCTCACTTTGCAGCCGCTGACTTGAGGGCTCGCCAAGTCTTGCCGGCTCTTGAATAAATTTCGGTTCGAGTCCATTCGGAGCTTTAAGGAATCGACTTATCGCATTTCTGAGCCTTATACATTCGTTTTTCCAACTCGGACACAACGAGAGCATCCGTGTGACCTTTTGCGTCTGTCCTGGTATGGTTGGCCAAACGGTGAAATGCAAATACGCAAAGGTAAACTTGACAACGAGATCTCGGCCACAGCCAAACACTCCATTTGACTCAAAATTGCCCTTTCTCCAAGCGCCTCTCTTCAGATGGAAGATCACAGAGGAATCGCTTCTGGCAAGGGAGTGCGGTGGTGGAGTGCCCCCCATTCCTCCCCTTCCACACAGCGTGGATTAGGGATTCTCTGTGCTGATGATTGGCTGAGCCCGATTCTTATTGGCATCCATCCATCCGGCCATTAAGCTTTAATAAGACGTTCTCATTAATAGCTGCCTACAGGGTACGCTCAAGATGGGGGCGTTAAACGAGAAAAGAAAAAGGGAGCGAGCGGAGTGACACTTTTGATACGGCTCGGTCGAGAGGGAATACTGATAATGCGGGTACGCGTGTACTCGGGGGAGGCGAGCTCCACACGCACAGGCAAAGGAAATTCAAACCAAAACGCAATTAGTCCCACTGCAAAGCGACGCGTTTGGCAATCGCAATCTCAATATTTGAGCCGAGGGCAGGCGAGGCTTTGGGGAGTAAACACGCGTGAATGTCGTAAATGCGTCATACGTGCACGCAGGATTTACAAAGCGCTCAAAAGACGATAACAAAGGGATTACAGTACTCGTGTCCGCCTCGCCTTGACAAACACGCCGACTGCTGAAATCTGGAAAACGAAAACTTGAGGAAAAGTCGTCTCCGTTTTGTTTTAACTGATTGTTGGCTTCTTCGCTTCTCAATTAAAAACAACAACAACAATTGGCCAAAATGGATGCTTTGAGTTCATCCTTTCATGCTGGCTGAAGTGGAGTCCAGTTGGGAAATGCACATAGTGAACATCAAAAGAGAAGAAGGTTACAGCAGTAATTACATTCCTAGCAATCTGCTCATAACTAACCCGATGATTCTGCTTATCAATTCCTCTCATAAAGAGAGAAAAAAAAATGCTTACATTGCCTGAGCCACTGGTGAACGCTCCCGCCCCTCATTCCCGCTCGTGATTCGGCTGACGCAGGGCAGATAGTGGGGTGGGGGGGATCCGTACTGTGACTGAGGGGTGGCTGGTGGAGAGGCTGCCGCGCCAAGAATGACAAAAGAGCGAGGAGGAGAAAGAAAATGCCAAGTGTTGAGAAGAGGGCGTCTTGCGGGAGCATCAGGCGGGCGAGGCCGCTCTGATGCTCACCTCCTTCAGACGGCTCACGGGAGGCTAGCTCCCCGTCTCTCTCTGGAGGAGGCGTGCCTTCGAAAAAGCTTTCTCACAAGTATTTTGCAAAAAAACTAATGTTCTATTTTAGGGCTGGGCTGGGTTGAATGCAAAAGGAGCGCAGCAAACGTTCCAGGCCAAAGTTTCCCAATTAAAAAAAAAAAAGTTGTAAACGCCACTTTCTTGACAGACTTTTGCTTCCTGGACAGAAACGTGTGCGACAAGTCGGTGATCTCATCAGGTTCATGACTCGCCACCGCTACTTCGACATCATTATGCCATTGACTACACAACTATTGATAAGTTCAGAGCAAGCCTGTTCACTCGGCTGCTGATAGCCGCTCTGACGAGTTCACACCTACGTAAATGCGTCCATCCATAATTATACAGCGCTTGAACAACAGCCGCAGATGTAACACGGCGCTTTATGGAACATTCGTGATTTGTGCTTGTACTGCGCCTGGCCTGGCTGACATTCATCGAAACAATGCTACCACCCTCCTGTTTTCCATCCTCTTCTCACCCCCAATGCCATTCTTAGTTTTCCAGGAAAATAATTGTTACTCTCCATTCAAGAGCCCAATAATGATTGCAACTTTGGTCAAACGATTGCTTTTGTTTCCTTGATGCGTCGTCGCAGGGGTCGTTTTTTTTTTTCTTTTCTCAATGGCCAAGTGTGTGGCGAGAGGGTGAATGACAGAGTGCCGGCGCTGGCTATTAAATTATCGCCTCCATTGTGGGAGTGAAATACAGCGCGATGCCAGTCCTGCTCCAAACATGGCGTCATGTTGTTGCGCTACAAGAGCAAAGTGCAGTGAAATGTCACAATCATAGTTCAACACAAAAGCTGAAATCTGCTTTTGTGCCCTTTTGCCTCCACCCACGAAGATTCGTCACGGCTCTTTTAGTCCACAACAATAGGAAACGTCAACACGTGCAGTTATATTCATGACTGTTCCAAAACCTCCGAAGGGGATTGTATTTAGTGTAAATCAAAGAGGATTGAGAGCCTCGGAAGCCGCCGACGAAATGAGTCAACTGTTGAAAAACGTACGCACGTCAAAATGTGGATGTGTGTTTGGATCGACAAATACAAATGTTGTCATGTTTTAAAGTTTCATCTTGTTACATGCTTGTAACAGTGAAAATCTCTGACAAGTTTTCGATAGATTTTTTCCATTTCCCTCCAAAAGCTGCTTTGTGCACATCCATCAAATAAAGGTCGAATACATACATTTTTGAATTCAAAATGAGGGAAAAGCCAACCATCCATCCATCTATTATCTGAGTCACTTATTCGGACGAGGGTCGCGGGGGGTGCTGGAGCCTATCCAGCTGTCTTCGGTCAGTAGGCGGGGGACACCCTGAACCGGTTGCCAGCCAATCGCAGGGCACACACAGACAAACAACAGCCTGCCATGCATGTTTTTTGGAATCTGGGAGGAAACCGGAGTACCCGGAGAAAACCCACGCTGGCCCGTGGAGAGCATGCAAACTTAAAAAAAATCTATTTCAAGGATATGACCAATACAAATATCGACTGTATTTACTTTACTGCAGTGTAATC
The DNA here is from genome assembly GCA_026261675.1 of Hippocampus mohnikei. Lineage (NCBI taxonomy): Eukaryota > Metazoa > Chordata > Actinopteri > Syngnathiformes > Syngnathidae > Hippocampus > Hippocampus mohnikei. The sequence goes on along the minus strand of JAKGUB010000334.1, from coordinate 14,061,701 downwards.
TATCGAATGGATCGATGAATAAAAAAAAGCAAACCACCGATTCAAAGCTATTCAAATATTACTCTGTGACGATCAGGGTTGTTGTCATAGCGAAGTTGGTTAACGCCTTCAAATGTATCTTTTCGCCGCCCTCAATCGATAGCTTCGCCTCTCCCAGTTCCAGCCGAGCGAGTGCGGCTGTGGCATACGATGAGGCGATAACACAAGCAAATCAGTCAGCAGAATTCATTTTCTTTAAGAATATGAGTCGGGCTGAAGAGGAATTTATAACGCTTGGAGGCTGACGAGCTGCTGAATTTTCATCACTTTTTTTTTTTCCGAGGCATCGGCTGAAATCTGTCCGCCGTTAATCAAGACCTTTTACATTGCAGCGTTTCTTATAGGCTACGGAAGAGAATACAAATACATGTGCGCATTGGCTAAAATACTTTTTTTTTAATTTTCATTTTTAGCACAACATTAATACTTGTGTGTCGTACTTATGACATTATCAGGCACGCGCAATTCTGCGTGTTTGATCAAGATGGTCTTGATGTGGCCTCCACAGCCCTCAAGACTTGAGCCCAGAAAGTACTAATCAAACACAGAGATGTGAAAGAACATGAAAAAAAGGCCTGTGATCTTTTTCAGGCACATGCAGCGTGTGCTGCGAGTGACCATTAGGTTGTATCAAATGTCGGCCTTTGAAAAGATGTCAAATTTCAAAGAAGCTGCATGTACTAATTGCAAAGTCGCAGTGGATTGTAGAGATATTGATTCAGGAAGGATTATTTTTTTGGGGGGTGGTTTGTTAGTTTTATGATATGATGATGTTAGCTTACCTTTTATTAGTTTTAATATGGGGCTTAGCTTGATTTTTTTTCAATTTTATTTTATTTCTTGTGAGCGAGATTAACAAGCACCACGTCAAAGATATTTTGCTGGCAAATATTCTCAAGACATTTTAAAAAACCAGCCACCAATGAAATACAAGTACTGCATAATAGTCCACAAGCTTTCAAGTGCAACAGTGCGTCATCTTGCGTCTCACCATAGTCGCATCGCCTTTCAAATAAAGCATCTGGCTTTCCGTCGCTTGTTTGCAAAGATGGCAACTTCTTAAGTGCATTTAAAATCACCCCCAAAGGTTCATGTATTAAAGTAACAAAGATGATTGTCTTTTTTTTATTCCTTTTTTTTTTCTTTGACGAAAAGCTATTTTCAACTTTTGTTTCCGTCGTAATAACCTTGTTGCCGTGGCCCCAACAACACTGGGCTTGGTTTGATAAAGTCGAGGCTGCCACTGCGATCTGCGCCATCCAGTACGCCGACATCTTCTCCACCGCTTCCAATTTATTGCCAATGAGGGCGGGGACTTGATAAGAATGCTACGCCACGCTCTCGCTGAAGGTGGAAGTCGGAGCACTCCGATGTGCAGCTTCACTGAGCCACCGCTGCCGAGTCATGCAAAAATGAACCCTGAAACGAGCAAAAGTGGCAGAGGCACCCACCATGTACAAATACTGGTGTGGGGGGGGAAATGCTTCGCTAAAGTACACTAAAGATCTAACACTTTTACTTAAGGACCCTATCAAATAAATTAAGAAATTTATTTCTAAATACATTTAGCATTTTAGAAGATCATTTCGAGACACGTGTAAAGACTTAGAATTATGTCGTGGGCCAACTCAGTTGCGGGTATAGACAGAAATATATATGATGACGCAATGTCCACTTACTTAGAGAAAAAAGTAAAAGTACAGTACTCGTACGTTTCCCCTGATAACAAGGGATGCAATTGTTGGTCAGCCTGATCCCAGATATCAAAAGGAGTGAGATTTAACGACTGCATTTACTTCCACGACATACATTCCCCATTGATCATCTCGCCCAGTCAGCAGATTGCAAATCACCTTTATCAACATTAGTGCCATAACATGCCAGTTTTAGTGGTTTTAGGCGGTCGGGTGGGGGTGGGAGGGGTGGTTTAATAGAGCTACAAACAACTTTAATAACACACTTGGCTCAAAATGACTTCATACGTAATCAGCATAGACTTAAAGCCACACTTGGCACATGTATTTGTGCGAAAGTGTTTATCAAGTGCTTATCGTTTTGTTGGACGTGAATTTCATACTGACCCCACCACACACACACTCACACCCACCCCACCCAAGAAAAACAAAATGAAAAAGAGGCCACTGGCATGACTTTGTCTCCTTTGAAGTCCATTTTCTTTTTCTCAAATGCGTTATGGAGCCGAGCCTGCAGCTTAAAGCCTGCGAAAATCAAATTAATCACTGCGTTGAGAGTATTACAGTTAACCAACGAAGTCCATAGAGGTGAGCCTTGTCTGTAATTGCTGTATAATACTGGAGCGTGACGAGTCGTCGGTGAGATGTGAAAAGCGCCTCGCCATCACTTTACGTCCCCCCTCCCTCTCGTATATGATTTCATGCAAATGTAATTTTTAGGCCAGTTTTTTTTTTACTTCCAAGATAGGAGCTGGTCACTCCCCGAGGGGCCCGAAGCACATCATCCATTTTCAAAGGTAAGAAATCAAATATGCGATGCAAGTATTTGATCTTCCTGCGGGTATTCTTCACACGGTATAGTCCGGGTGGGACGATTCAATTATCCCCCGATTCGATTGGAAAATCTCAAAACTTGTTATCTAAATCTAATCGTGACACGATTATTGATTATACTGTACTGCAATTTGCGATTCAAGATTACGGTTTTTGGTATTTTTCCTCAATCAATACATTGTTTTTCTTATAATATTTTACATAATTCTTCACGATATAAACCATAGACAGTACATAACTTGAATTAAGGACTTCCATCAATGCCGCCCGTCATTCAGATGACGTCATGTGACTCTGCTGAACGCTTCAAGCCCGCTGACTCACCACAACAAATTGACTCCGCACTGCCCTCTGCTGGAAGGAAGTGATAGGTTCACCTTGGCTTTTTGAACACTCATGAAAATCGATTCTGAACTTTGACATCGATTGGTTGAATCTTGGCATTGCACACCGCTACTCTGTAGCTTGTGGTCATAGTTCCCATGAACATCGCAGAAATGTGACCTGGTCTGTTTTTTATACAACAAAAGTTCATGCACTGAAAAAAATGGTGTTGAATTGACTTAATTTTATGGCTGCACACAATAGAATCATCGATATTTTGTTTTTTTTTTTTAAGTAGATATAGTCTACTTAAAACGAAAAAAAAAAGCTTTTTTTCAGTGCATGGGCCAGTGGGGGTAAACCGTCCCCATATACCTAAAATCTGTCCCAAATTTTCAAATTCTCCTTTGGAATAAATAACAGAGATATTGTAAGCATTTTCTTGTTACCAACCCCCTCATTACAAGAACTTGTTGCAACTGGACTACAAATGAAAGTAATTCCATCCACCCCTCAGGAGGAAAGTCCCAAGCGTGGCCAACATGCCGCTGCTGACTTTTTTGCAGTATATCGGTCGAGTCAGTGCTCTACAATATTTTTAATAAAAAGCGCTCCATCTCCCCTTCAGTCAATCCATCACGCTTTCCCCGCTTCTGTCAGAGCGCGGCACGGCAGCAAACTCTGGAATGACTGATTGCCGTCTGAGGTGCGTCAAGGTGGAGAGCGCCAGCGTGCTTGTCAATCCCAATTTTGTTGTGACCTGGTGTCCAATCTGAGGTGCACGTGGCCGCGTCGCATCAAGTGTGAGGTCAGAAGGGATCAACCTCAGCTGCTGCACCACTATTGAAAGGGGTTGCGGAGGGGGGGGGCTCCAAACTTAACGCACATCTCACTCAATACCCTGTTGCCAATTGTTTCACATTCCTGCACATACTGAAAGGAATGTCAGTTCTTTTTTGAGCATTGGCTGGTTCTATTTAAATTACTGGCATAACTGCCTGAATAGAAAACCATCATTCAGGGTCAAACGAATGCGCTTGAGTGAGTTCTTCTGTTGCGGTCCGAAAACAGCAGTGATTCAGCAACATTTTGCATATTGAGGCTAAAAAGTCGTGGCCTTGTGCTATCGAATGGTGAGCTGACAAGTATGCAAAACAAACAAACAAACAAACAAACAAAAACTTGCATTTTGCAGGGCTGTACATTTCACAACTTCACAACCAATAAGGAAACGCTGCAACACTGTAAAAAATAGAGAAGTTGGGAAAAAAGCTACATAAGAATAGTGGATTAAAAGATATTTAAAGAAATGAATATAAATCATAATAATGTTAATTTTTTTCATGTATATTAAGAAATAAAATGTGTCTGAGTCACAAACAGATACATGATAAATATGTATAAAACAAGCTAGTCATGATCACGCCAAGTCTAACAAGCCTTATTATTAATTGTTTTGTTTTTTCCGCATGACCAGGGGCAGAGCTACGTGGTGGGTGGGGGTGGCCATGGTCACCCCTCGTCACTCTCTTGGTACCCCCACAATTGTGGGAAAGTTTTGACGTGTGACAGTCTTCTGCGATTTTCACATGGATGCTTGGTTCTGAGACTCATTGATCCTCTGCCGCAAGTTAATCATGTCAACTGCGTACCGAAATACTATAAAAAGATGAAATGAATCTGTCTTGAATTAAAAAAAAACAAACAACAACAAACCCCCCCCATATTGTCCAGACAAAATACTTCCAAATGAATAATTTTATGCCATAACGTAAACACGGTTGAGAAGTTATTAATTATCATACCATCCACTGTCATCGTTTCATGAAATAAAATGCACACACAAAAAAAACAATTGTGCACTTACACTCAAAACACAAAGCAGGACCAAACGGAAGTAAAAAGCAACGTTTCGAATTGTGAAAAATTGAGATTTTTGTGTGATTGTGCTCTTGAAATATGATTTGAATGAATGAGACATTGACGGCAGTTTGCAAAATGGCGTCGACCGACGGTGTGTCATCACTCTGAATGGCTGTTAGCTCATGAATCGGGAAATAGCGCACAAAAGAAAAGAAAATGTAATCATCTCATCAAATCATCTCAGCATGGCGTCGCTTTCCACTTGGACTTGCTCCTGCTTGATGATGAAGTGTGTTGACGAGCACCGTTCTGGAGAGGTGATTTCCTGACTGTGGCTGGTATATTAAAGAATGACACACGCGCACACGCACAGTCACAGCCACATCTGGACTTCTCTCAGCGAGGTGTTTTGTCACACTTGGCCACCCCCACCGAAAAAATTTCTCGCTGCGCTCTTGAACACATTAACTTCGTCTTGATAGGCTGGTTGGCAGGAAGGGTCTGTAAATTTGGACCACGGTCACATCGCGGGCCTTTGATCTGACAGCACTTTGTGCGTTCTAATGCAGAGCCTCGAAAACCTTTTTCAGAAGATCAATAAGAGACTGGCGGTAGAAATGTGCGACCGGAGATAAAGTGTGCATTAGTGTGCGAGCGAGATGCGTTGAAGGACAATAAGCATGCACGTGCTGGTGGATTGACTGGTGAGTCAGATCCATTGATGGATGATTCATGCACTGAAAAAGAAAAATTGTTGAATTTATTGAATTTGATTGATATAAAATTATATAAATCAAATCACCCGGATGCAGCTATTTCTTTCTTTATTATTTTTTAAAGTAAGCTATACCTCCACGAATAGAAATGTATCCGGATACAGATGATTTTCTTTTGGTCAACCACCATAAAGTTCAAGTAAATTCCACCATTTTTTTTTTTTCAGTATGGATGGATGTGTTGATCAATTGATTCATTTATTGGGGGGGGAACGATTCACAAAATTCATGCAGAATTCAAATCACATTCTTGTGCTCACGATTTCAGTTTGGTTCTATCCTAAGTACGTTTTTTTTTTTTTTAAATTCACGTGACAGGATAAAGAAGGTTCTGAACACGGCTGGCATTGAATGAGTTCAAGGCCTGAGAGTTGAGAACAATTGACTTTTATAACCTTATTTGGTGCGCTGCGGATTCTGAAAATGATATTGCTCGGTTTTCTTCACTGAGTTTGGTCTTTAGTGTCGTTTTTGGACGGGCGGACGGATTGGCAGGTGCGAGCGTATGGGCGGCTCGATGGATTGCGGATTGATTGGAATTGCTTCGTGCAGAGGGTATTCGTCGAAAAGACGGATCGGTGGCCAAGAGCCGGAAAAACTGGTGGTGGATATAATTGTTGGACAAAACGGAAGTACGAATGACTCGTGTTGGTTTTGTGACCATTTTTGATCCGACAATCGAACGCTGTCCTTTTTGATATTTAGAACTTTTAACTTCACATCTCGCATTTAATGTTGTGCCATGTTTTTAGTTCTTTTTTTTTTTCCTTTTCAACATCTTCACAAGATCCTCTGATCTCCTCTCGCCAGGAGACCCGACTAGTTTTCGATCCAGGATGTTGTAATGAATGAATAGATGTGCAGTGGCAGGGAGTCTGAACATAGTTCCAACTGACAGCTCGTCTTTGAAGGCGATCGCGAGCGCCTTGAAAGGAGAAACCGCCACATCAGTGGAGATTATCAAGTCGCGGCACTTTGCATCCCCTGCTGTGGGACTGTGATCCAGCTCCAGGATACGAGACTCTCGTGCTATCAGAATAGCTTTTTCCTCGGCATGTGCCCGACATCAACACGCTGACGGTGCAAGACCGAAAATACTTCAGAAAGTGGCTGGGTCAGTTTGGCTCGGTTGGAGTATTTCTTTTTTTGATCACCGTTGGCTGGTTTCGCCTGAAAGCGTCTTGAGTGAAAATTTTTAAGCTACGCCAAGTATTCCAAATGCAGAAGTTCTGAAAAGTGTCCACCCCCTCTACTGCGGACATCCTAAAATAATCCAAAATGAAGTCCCGTTTTAGTCAATGAAGACTAGATGTTTAATCATGCAAACGCAACCAAAACGTGGGATAAAATGAGCGAAAATGGCAACCATGCCATTTTTCTGTAGCCCACCCCCCCAGTATCTCACATCTTGTTTAAAATTTTTTTTAAATAAATAAATAAATATATATATATATATCAATATGTTTGTCAAGAGCATCACTTCTGAGCAACAGCACATCAAAAGGACCTTGAGATCGTTTGGTGGTAGTGAAGGGCTGACGCTTGTGAAACGATGACATTTCAATTACAGACGGAGCCCAACATTTCGACAAAATCGGCTTGTGCCTCACTGAGCACTTTTCCGTGGAAATGACTTCAGTTACGCATCGTGAGCGACGCGTGAATGTCATGTCTTGACTTGACTTGATGATTTTCAGGTAAGTCACTTGCCACCGGAGCAAGCTGAACCTTGCGGTACACAGCGAGCAAATTGTCCTTCTGACTCCTCACCAGGAACTTTTTCTGTCCAGGCCATTGAGGTTCGAGAAGCGTTTTCTTTCTGGTCGTCAGGCTGGAAATGAGCCGCCGCTCTGCTTCTGCATCGGCTTGGAGCTGCCCACTTGCCTGATTTAACGTCTGACGTTAACGTGTGGCTGTTTGCAAATGAGACGTCCTGGTTGCTGATTTAAGATCAGCTTTTATTTATTCCGCATATTCTGACTTTCACTTCCAAAGAAAGAAAATAGCACGTCTTTGCCAAGGTGTCTGTTAAGTGTCAGTCGCTGGGGCTTTTGAATTCATGTGAGCAGCTTGTTTAAAAACGCATTTTCCGGCTTGGGCGACTCTGTCATGTTTCGGTTTGTGACCAACAGGTGGCACTGTGGGGCTTTTCCCTGCAGCTGCACACCTGTTGGTCGTTTGGCAATTAGTGCTTTAAAAGGACTCCCACCCCGTGCATTCAGTGTTGGGTCATTGTTGCTTTTTGGCTACTGTCATGTTTGTTTGTTGCCGTTTGTCTCCTGCTGTCAGGTTTGTTTCGATCATGTTTCTGTTATTGAGTTTTTATCTTCAGTCACGTGTTTTGTTTGATACTTTGGACTTAGTTTTCTGTGTTTTATTAAATACAATTCGTCAAGTACACCCTGCTCCTCCCTCGTGCCTGCTCTTTGGGGTCCACCACCTCGCAACGTGACAGACTCCAAATGTAAAACGGTGACTTCAGCAAACATCACAACATCAGGTCAGTCTCGGCTCATTAGTTTGATACTCTGCAAGACTGTCCATCGATATTTTTAATTAAAGATCATATTGCAAATTTTGGCGAGCGCCAGCACCTGATGACCTTGAACTTGATCAGCGATATTGAAAATAGATGAATGGATGTAGACAAAACCCAAAAGTCCATCCTCGCCTTTGAAGGTTTTATGGCTACATCACTTTTTTTTTTTCAGCTTTCGTTGGATGGATGGATCTTTATTGTCATTACACTTTCGTGCAACGAAACATCACTTAACAGGCACGCTCCGCACAAGAAACATGAAAAAAAACAATGACGAACATGGGATACAGTGCAAAGGGCCTGTCGGTACTCGCTGTAAAGCGCCCCGAGATCTTAGTTAGAAAGGAAACCACAAGGGGAGGGGAGGGGTAAAAAAAACCACGCTCGAACTATACTCTTCTGAGGATAATTAGAGTACTAGGAGAAAAAAAATACCCAAGCACATTTAACAAGCATATGACAGTTACAACAAGTCACAAGACATAACATATAATGAGGGGATGGATGGAAAGGCGGGGGGGGACGCGATGCGGCCCGTCCGACCAGCTGCTCAGTCCAAAACGAGCGCTCCGCAGATCAAGGCCACGTCACGGGGGGAAAACAACAGGAACAACAAAGGCGTTGATGATAAGGGCAGGCCGCCGCTGCATCGTCAAGGTCTGCTCATGGAGACAGTCCCGGCTTATCAGTCCTTGGCCGAGAAGGAGGGGGTGATGGTGGGGACACTAGCTTCCATGCGTACTTTCAGGGGAAAAGGTCCAGATAGCGTTGTTTTGTTTTGGGACGGCCGCCAACGATTCCAGGTGGCCTTGAGTCCGTGGCTGTATCCCTTCACTGGCGCCGATCAGCCAAATCCTCAATTTCTTTTTGAAGCGCAAATTCCAACTTCTCCATGATGATAACGATCGGACGGAGACGCTCCAGAACCGCATCCATATTGCGGTTGAGCTCAGTCACCGCTTGAGTCTGAGTTTTGGACATTTGCGCTCGACCATCGAGAATGACCGGCAGCTTCTTCACTTCCAATAAAGCTGCTCCGTCGGTTGAATTTTGCGATAGAGCAGGAAACTGCTAACACCAAACAGCAGCATACCTGCTATCAGAAGGCCGATAATGTAGATGTCTTCCTCCTCCTCGACGGACAGTATTGACAGGCACACCATTCTCCGCTTCCTCCAGGGATCTAGGGTGTACCCGGCAGCAAATGTCCTGAGGGGCAAGCGGGCTCCCCACTGCCTGCTCTTCTCGTCGAAAAAAATTTGTCGATTGCATCAAGAGACCAGCCAACCAATTCCATGGTTTGTTTTAGGGTGAAAATACGATAGGAGGCTAGGAAAAGTTAAGACACAGACAGCACATAGACTAAGTGGCAAGCAAGGAGAGGGTGGGGGGCAGGAGCAGAGCAAAAAGCGTCCGCCTTCGTCGAGAGCCAAGCAGAAAGCCAACCCTCTGACTGAAGCACCAGAGAGATGCTTTGTGATGGCGCAGCACAAACTACTCTGCCTTTTGTGTCGCTCTCACCTTACAATGCGCGCACACACACACACACACACACACACACACACACACACACACACACACACACACACACTCTGATTAGCAGTGCATCCACTTCAAAGCAGCAAGCGCACTCACCACTCTCACCTTCTCCCACACTCAAAAGAAAAAAAAAAAAGGAATCATGTGGAAAGCTTCAATACTGCACGGTCCAGTTTGCTCATCTGTAGTTTTCTGAACCGCCGTTGTGGTATTCGTCGCGCACTTGTCCGTGCCACTTTCAAAAATGGCTGTCTTGAAGATAAAAATAAATAAACAAACGAACAAAAAAAAAAACTATAAGTAACATGTTGCTTTTTCAAATAAACCAAATGATAGTTGAGCGATGGCACCAAAAAAGAATTCTCTCTGAGAATGAGAAAAAAACTGCGAATGCTTAATTGTATGCAATTAAAACAAGTACATTAGAGCTGCTTAATCATGTAACTGCAAATGCTCCAGTAACTATCGTGCAACGTGTCATGGAAAATCGATCCATTCCATGTCATTTTTCCAGAAATTATTCTTAACTGATTCCAAAAATATCTTTGTTCATCTTTCTATGGCAGCAACAAGTTTGCTTCAATTAGATGACAGAAGGTACAACGCATCCACCTGTTGCCATTCATGCAACAATCAGTCATGGCTTCCTGGGAGAATCTCAGCTTTGTGTTGAAATAAACGGGACCGGATTACACGTGGCAAATTGGTGCCGTTATGAACTCCAGCTTCTTTCATCTTAGGCAGCTGGCTTAAGTTAAGCCTCTCCTTTGAAACAGTCATTCATGCCTTCGTCACACCTCGGCTGGGTGACTGTAATGCACTTTACTTTAGAGTCAGTCAATCCTCCATGAAGCGTCTCCAGTTGGTCCAAAATGCTGCTGCTCGCCTCTTGGCTGGGACTCGTAAGAGGGAGCGCATCACTCTTACTCTGGCTCCCGATTTATCTTCGAGTTCTTTTGAAGATTCTGTTATTTGTTTCCAAACCTTTAAATGGCCTCGCCCCATCTTACCTCTCTGAGCTCCTCCACCCCTACGCACCTACCAGGTCTGCGGACTGAACACTATTAGAGGTACCGAGAACTAAGCGGAGGCTTTTGACTCAGCAATTTGACTTGATTTTTATTTTGACGTTTTTTGTCCTTTCGACTGTTTTTTAATGTATTATTTTATTTTATTTTTTTGCTGGATGAATGATGTTTGCTCCGTGTACCGCACTTTGTATACAGCTGCAGTTGTTTTGAAGTGCTTTAGAAATACACTTGATCTGAGTTGAGGTAAAAAAGCTTTTGAATCCATTTTTCTAAAAGCGAGGCCATTAAAATGGTCTGAAATGAATCTTTCAAAAATCCCAACACATCGACACGGTAGGCTTTTATGATTGTAAATGATTTCAAACTAAAAAATTATTTTCTTTTGAAAAAATACATCACGACTCTCGCGGTTACATCGCACAATCATGACAGTGGAGGCAACAGAGCACTGATGTGTTTGGAGTCGGCACTCCAAGGAGCCGATTGGGAAGTTGGTCTTGAATTTCATTGCAAATCGCACTTGCCTTAAACGGTATCAACCACGCAGTACATCATTAGGAGATGAGGTCATTCAATTTTCCAATATTTTGTGACGCTTTGGTTGGGTGCTGGGACACATTTCGAATGGAAAACGGGTGACTTGGATCAACAAACGTTGGGACACACTGCACGTGTAAACGAAAAAAAAAAGAGATGCACAGTATAATCATTAATGATGACAAACGCATGATTCTCTCTCTCCCTCCCTCTCTGTCTCTCTCTCCCTCCTTCTTATGCATCTCCCTCCATCACCACCAGGGGCTTTTCTCTCAAATCTCGCCGGGCCGAGAGAGGCTTGCCTGGTCCTGCCCCAGACGCGCGGCGTGCGTGGATGCGAAGACAGCAGGGGACGCACGCGGGCGACTCTGAAGCCCGCCAGCACACGGGATATCGTACATATTCGCCACCCCCTTCACAGAAGAGGGGCACGCACAGGCTGGTTCCGAGTCGGACGCAAAGGTAAGCAAGCACTTTTTGGGATACGCGCGTGCGTCGGGACGATCTGGCGTGCGCGTTTGCGTGCGGAAGGCGCGCGGAACATGTTCGTCACTTGTTGCCACTTGGGCTTCGCCGCAGCCCGCGTGAGTTGAGATGTCGCGAAGTGAGACTCGCGGTGTCAAGGGATGGCAAATATGAACACCAGCAAGCGTCTTCCGTGTCTCCCTCGCACACGGCGAGGAGCTCAAGTGCGCTGCAGCCACTTGATGCAGCCCAACAGGGATGCGTTTTGCTTGGGCAACTTGGACGCTCGCCGCCGAGCGCTCCTCCGACCACAGCGGCCAAAAGCCGCGCAGCAAACGGCGACAGACTGGCAAAAGTCGGCGCCTTTACGTGCAACTGGCTGCTGTTTCATCAAAATAAAAAAAATATCGCCGTGGCGGAAAACGAACAGGAAAGCAAAGCTGTCACGTTGCTGCGCTGCAAGCGGCGCGCACGTGAGCGAGCGTCATTAGTCGCATGTTGCAAGTTAATGCGCCGCTAATGTCATGTTTGATCAGCACGGGAAATATTTTATGCCGCGGTCGTGGCTGCTTCTCTTTTTTATTTTACCACCTTTGGCGTGGAGTGGCTCCTCGCTGCGCTGGATGACATGTACACACTGGAGGCCACTCATTCCAGTGGGTGACTTGCTTCTTTTGACTGTTACGACTTGTGACCTTGGCAAAGGTTACGAAGGTTCAAGTACTCCATCGGGGTGCATGCACTCTTCAAGAGCGGGTCAAATGTGCCCTCTACAGTATTGTGTGTGTGGGTGTGTGTGTGTGCTCTGTACTTAAGATGAGCCAAGTGCTCTACAGGGAAAAAAAGTGAGAGAAATGTCCCCATATGGAGGTGATCGATGGCTCTAACTCTCCAAATAGGTGTGGGAATCTGTCAGCAGTGGAAGACCGTGACCTTTTATTGAACCTTGTTTCAATGGTTTCTTGGCAAATTAGTCTCAGCAAAGACGTACCAAAAAAAAAAAAGTAACAAAAAACATAATCACCTTAAAATGACAGCAAACGATGGTGTTAGAATGTTATTTTTAATACATTATATCCATGTTATTGGCTCCTGTCCCAAGTCGCAGTCCAGCTCAAATACCCACCTTGTGCTCTGATTGTTTTGTATGATTTTTCTCTGAAATAATGAAGGTGACTTTGCCTGGGATGAGGGTACACAATTACATGAGTACATCTAAAGTAAGTGGAAGTATTACGTCAATTATTTGAACGCATTGTCAGGTTTCTGGTCTGATAGGCTCCTAACTTGCTGGTCTTATAGATGTGGCCCTTTTCTGATATTCTTGTAAAATGTCTGCATAAAAGCGACGCCTCAGTTTACCGAAATAAATGCACTTGCGAGACGAATTGTGTTTTATCAGACCCATGGTTTAAGCAGCGTGTACATTATGGGGATGCCACGGAGAAGTAACCCAGATGGCAGAAAGGGCCGATTGTAATTTATGTCACCAAAAAAAACAAAAATCCTTAAAGATGCTGCTAATTCCAAGCAAGGCAGTATCTCTCATTCCCATAAATCAAAGGCCCACGCAGCAGGAATCTCACTTTCCTACACCACTTATGATGGTATTAAGCTACTTGTCCACAAGTTTAATTCAATGCACTTTGCAAGTCTGCTCACAGAGAGTCGACAGATTTATGTCCTTGCCAGTAATACAGGCAGATGCGGCTCTCCTGAGAATGAAAAGAGAGGGAGGGAGAGAAAAAAATCATTTAAAGCAGCCCACAGTTGTGAAGACATTGATTACCGTTTACCAAGCTGCAACATCAATGCCGCGTTAAAGGAAAGGCGGTGGTGCGATAGTGCGCAATTCGCGTTTAGAGCCAGGGGGCCACTGACAGACAACAGTGGCGTGGCAATAAAGAGGGCGGATACAGCGCTGAACTGGGTGGGACACCGCAAGACCCCCCCCAACCAACCACCCCGCCGATTAAGCTTGCTAATTGATCCGTCAGACAGGCGCTTCGGCGGTTCACGCTTGGGGGAGCTTAGAGTACTCACGGGCAGTCTTCACATGTCTTGTCGGCGGTCAGGGATGGTCAGCACTCAGTCACTTTATTAGCCCCCCCCCCCCTCCCCCCAAACTCCCTCCCTCAGGGCACACACTGCGTCAGCCCTATTAACTATGCGACCCTGGGATGGAATCGCTTGTGATGGGGAGGAAGATGGAGAGCGAAGGCTTCCCACCGGCGCCACAGTTGATGCCCATCATCGATTCCAAGAGTCAAGTGGCAGGTGATTCTTAAGACGTTTTTATGCCACTCCGTATAATAGACGGCGGGGAGTGGGGGGGGGGTTGTTTGTAGGGGAGTCCATCCATCGGGTTTTTCAATCGTGCTCGTCCTCATTAGGGTCATGGGGGTGAGCTGGCACCTATCGTCGAGTGTGATTTAGGGTGAGAGGCGGAGTGCGGGTTGGAGTGGTTAGTAGTCAACCACATCGGCCATTCATACTCACATAATAGCATCGAATTTAAGGAATGGAATTTGGGACGACTAACGAAAAACAACAAAGACAAAAGGCGGAGGCAAATGAAAGCGTGGAATCATACCAAATAAAACTCAAACGAGATGTGCGGAGAAACAGCCGAAGGAAGACACCAACTAAGAAGTATGCGCACGGAATTCAGGCGACGCTAGGCTAGAAATGCTAAATCGTCATCAACGCAATTACGGTGGTACGCCAAACAAGTTATCTAACTTTTGAGTTTTGGGTGACACGTGGCATCGTATCTAAATTTTATTTTATTTTGTTTTTTTGTCATTAATTGCGAACCAAAATGAGTTCCAAACAAAATCAACAGTCATGAGGTTGAGCAATGGCGGCAGGCAACGTAACAACAAGCAGCAGTTTAGCAGATGCCAAATGCTTGCTCCAAACTCTTTATTGCCCACTCAATTTAAGTTTACCGGTACTTGAAATCCAAAGGTGAAACTAAGAAGTTACACTGGTATTGAACCAGTTTTACCTGAAAGTCTGCTGGCTAAATGCTAACACAAAATACCATACGTGAGCTCTTGAAGCTAGCATGAATGTGGTAATTATGAAACTTAAAAAGTGTATATTTTAACTTAAGCAGTAACAACACATGCAGAAAGAGCGTATAACAATACTCACAAGCATATATTCTTTATGCTCTGCAAAGAATGCTGATTAGAATGAGATGGTCTAACTAGCTAACCCAAAAATGTTATTTATTTATTTATTTTTTAAATAGCGTAGAGACATGTAATGCTGCTCCATCAGTTATATGCAACATACCGTATTATATTTGATATAGAAGCTTCCAAACGGTTAAATGAGGCACCCTTGTGGTCTCCTCATGCCCGGGCTAAAGGTCACACGCTTTGAGATGCACATGCAAATGAAAGATAACAATTTCCCGCCATATGTCTCGTATTCATCGCTGACACTGCAATCGCGCTTTGATGTAATGCTAATGACATGATGATACATTAGCATTTTCAAAGCGGCTTTAAACCCGCCCCGGTGCACAGTTGAACAGCATGTGAGTGACACCGTTGCGTAATCCCAACTACTGTATGCCAACAACAACAAAAAAGAACAACAGGACGCGGCAGCGACGAGGATGAGACAGCTGCCGAGTCCATCTGTCCTGCGCGTGATGCTGCGAAATCTGTTGCTAAGCGCTCGCCTGTATCAGGCTTCAAGCATCAGCGCAGAGTTCACAACACACGCAATCTGAGCCGTCCATTCAATCATCCAAAGGCAATTTCACTGAACCGAGTTCTTCAAGACCGAATATCGGATTTCTTGCAAAAGAGACCTTTCGACATTTGTTGTGCGGATGGCAATGGGCGGATGCAGAGCTCCTGTCTTCCACCTGTCACGATACGTCGCTGGCATAGATAGTCGACCAAAGATTCATTATTGTAGGACATAAATCGTGGGGGAATGTGGTTGTTGCTGCATCATAGGAAGTGCTCCCGTGGCCAGACTCTGGCTGTCACTCGAAAGTGGCTTTGGAACTTCACCAAGTTGTGAGAGAGACAACATGAGTGCATGCGACAGGATGAAACTGGTGGAGTTGTGTGGCCCTGAATCATACTTGGATCATTTTAATATGTGCGCGCGCTTTTGAATAAGTACTCTGAAGAGCACGTTGGATCTTATTGATTGCCACTGTTGCTCATTTAACGCGCCGTTGTCACTTACTTCCTCCGTTTGCATTTCCACGGATGTGTGCATTTCATCCAGGCGGGAAGTGTCGCTTCATCTCTGGGAATGAGCGCCTCGGCTGCCCGGTGGGCTCGGCTGCGCATGACTTGGTTTTAGACCTCTCCGCGCTGGACATGGAAGACCAGCTGCTTTGTAAACAGCCACTTGTTTACCCGGACGTCACGGTTCACAGAGTCTCCTCATCCTCCCGGGAGGAGGTCCGCCCAAACGTTGCCGGAGAGCTCGTGTTGTGGTGCGCGGCATTTCTGCATGGCTGCCAACTCGGAAGGTGTGAAGGCTGCCAAGGTGGGGCAGGTCATCCGTTTTTTTAGAAGCAACAGTCAAGATTACTCCCCCACACCCCCCAGCCCCCACCCCCCACTATGTACTCCTTACAGATATTAATGGTCATTTAAAGGCGACATATTATGAAAAATGCACTATTTAATGACCGCTATGCAAATAACTGATTCTCTGGAGGGCTTGTCAACTCGTCAAGTGTGAAATTAAACATAACTTGCAGTACCTGCTATAATAACCTTGCACTGTGTTTTCCACCAATGAAATGATGAGTTAGGCAGGACAAAGATGCCGAGCCCCTTTCGAGCAACAGCCAACTTGAATGCTTGTGAAGTTGACCGCGCAACTGTCGGCTGATATTTCGGCTCCACAGACGCAGAGAGTGTTGCCTATGAAGTGCTGTCTTGCTATTTTTGTCTCGCTAACGAACTGGCTGACTAGTGAACTATCTGACATTAGCCCAGCAGTACAAATCCACTGACCTATTTGTTTGAAGAACTCTCGGACAATGTATTCGGAAACGCAGAGGGCACAAACTTTTTAATTGCGCATTCGTTTTTCACTCATGAATAATTTAGTCGGCAGCTGATGTCGGATGAATATGTAACGGCCAACAAAATGAAGAAAGTGAAAGTGACACACGCGCGGTCAGATGCTAGCCGCGCTAACTAAATCATCAGTTCAATAATTGGAAATGATTTGAATGTGCGGGAGTGTATTTGCAAGCCGCCGCACACAAGTAGGAATGCTAATTCTTGGTGCTAGCCAAAAACATCGCACGAGAAATGCCCTGGCCGGTGAAGCTTTGTCACCAAAGTAACGAAAAAAGATCTTTGAGTCAACTTTTAACGTCATCGTGGGGGATATATTAGGGACTCTCTCCGCTCTGTGAGATTTACGAATATTACTGCGGTCATCAGTAAGGTAGGGGACCTTATCTGCCTCTTCCCCTTGCTGTTAATCGCACTGCATCTCGTTCAGTAGTCCTCCTCATTGCTGCCTTTCCGGTTGTGGCACTATGTGGTGAGATGAACTCACGTTTGAGATGAAGTCAGAAGAAAGGATCTCTCAAAAATCGGCCTGGTAGCGGGGTGCCAACGATACGCGGCGGTCCAAATGTTGACGTATTGTTGCCTTAAAACGCAACGGAACACGCATTCTTCGCCGTCAGTCTCAAGGGGATTTTCCCTGTGCAGGAGATTGAAATTAAGGGATTAAGGCAAGGTGAGAAGGAGGTGATTAGGATATCAGTGTCTTGGCTCTTATCAGATGTTCCGCACGCGCCTGTGCAAGCGAGCCGGCGTGACTTTAATAAGCAGAGCCGCTGCGCTCTATGCTGGTAAATGCGATCGCTGCTTGCCAATGGGAGCGTTAACGCTCATGAATATGAGTTGCACTCAATTTGACAGAGAAGCCGGAGATTTCCCTCCCTCCTCCTCGTCTGTTTATCTACCGGCGGCACGAGGTGACATTTTGCCGTGTGAAGAGGCTCGTTGGAAAAGAGTGTCCCTGAAATGAGATTTATGATGGGGCTCCGTCGCTGTCACAGACATCCACAACCCGCGCTCGGACGGCCTTAATAGACAAGATCTCGCCGCCAATTTTAGACGTGCGTGCAAACAGGCGCTGTAAAATGGCCCCGTTCTCCGGCTGCACTTACTCTCTCGAGTTGACCGCGCGTCTCTTCGGAATCCGTACTTCCCATAAGGCGAAGCAATTAGGGCTCTGGGTCATTGGAGTTGGTGACACTCCAAAGCGTGCTTTTTTGCTAGCGGACTGAGATGGATTCAAGTGGGACAGCGACTTGATGTTTTTGTTGTTATTTCAAGGTTGTATGTTTTCGCTGCCTTGACGCAAACACATAAGATTTTTTCATAATGTGTCACTTGATGCCGAGTGCAAATCCAGCCTTACCTTTGCACCAATTAAACGACAAACAAAACGGTGCATTTGCAGTCGAGAGGCTCCAGCACGCGCGCGACAATTGCGAGGATAATGGGTCGATGAATTGATGGGATCGGAGAAGCAGTTTTCCATGGTCGACGCTTACCGCTTCTTACTGGCAACGCATCAAAGTCGGTCGTATTGTTGTACTGACGTGTGTACCGTCTCTTCAGCATGCTTGAGACAAGGCACTTTGTATGCCTGTCCTAAATGAAGCTTTTCTTTAGGTGCTCCACAACGCAGCCTAGCAACTGGCGACGAGTGCTTGGTTCTTTTATTATTTTTCGCTCTCTCCGGCAACATTTTGTTTGTTTGTTTGTTTGTTTTTGATACTCTTTGATGAACCCCTGTGGGAAAATGGTATTGTATAATCAAGCTCTCCATTTCCATCCATTTTCAACACCGCTTATCCTGAAGAGGGTCTCAGGGGATGCAAAGGGGGGGGTTCGGAGGGAAGTTGCTGGAGCCCATCCCGGCTGACCACAAAAGGTAATCAAGCTTTCGGCCTGCCAAAATAGCCTTGAAGACTCATTCTGACTTTCTAAAAATCTCACATTTGAAGGAGAACAGCAGAAGTTTGCTTGGCCAACAGCAAGAGAACAGAGCTACGGCGGCGATGCGAATAAATCAACAAGTTGTCTCGGCGTGCGTACAATTTAGTGCCATCTAGAGGTGAACTAAAGGAATGCAACACCCGTTCTCGAAGGAATTTAAAAAAAGGGTGGACACAAATGGTCTCCATAAAGCCCCAGGGTTAAGAAGCACCAATCAATCATTAAAATAAAAATGATGAAATGCAACATAAGTTATAACATTCAAGTCACTCTTCAGCTACATTTGATCGATCAGGTCAACATTTGCAGGTCAGATGTGATGCATCGCATGCATTCAAACACATATTGACCACCCCAGTGGTCGTCGTCATGCCAGGTGATAGATACAAAGGTCAGTCAGTCCACTCTTTGAGTGATTGCATCCATCCAGTATGCTGTGGGCGCCGCATCACAATGCCCACGGCTCCCAAACAGACAAATGGCTGCTCATCAGGAGCCGTAGCTGAAAAAAAAAAGACAATCTTGGCAATAGAACAACAATTCAATAATAATAATGAGCTACAGACACGTACCCAAGAGGGTGTGAAAAAAGTCGTCAGATGACATGAGACATCGGCGTAATCCTCATCGGCTCGCGAGGAAGCAGTGTATCTTAACAAATGCCAATTTTATTCCTCACACTCTCAAAGAGTAGAAGGATAGAAGATTAGTCTTGCTTGGGATTATGGCATAACTTTGGGAATTTATTAAAATGTATTCGTACCCAAAACCCCTCCCCCCAAAATCGAGAGAGTCCGTTCAGTCTTTTTTTTACGAGACTAAATTTGTTAATGTGAACTGAATTTAAGGTCGCCCAGTTATTTGAAAATTGTTGCAACGTTCCCAAAATTCAGAATGCTAGAATGCGTGGTCAGAATGTTTTTTTTTTGTGTCTGTATAGGTTCTCAGTCCAAATTGACTCTGTTGAAGTTATGTTTTATAACCTGGGCAACTATGCTATTAAGCGCTCTCTCTCTCTCTCTCTCTCTCTCTCTCTCTCAGAGGGAGAGAGCGCGGCCTGGTGGTGGACTGGTTAGAGTGGATCAGGTAGTTCTTGTCATCAAAGTATTTGTCTTCCCGATGAAAAAGAATAATAAACACTCACTGTAATAAGTAGTAGAGGCAAAAATAGCTGTACAATCAGAAAGAAAAAAGCCCAAATCCATGAAGAAAAAAAAACGTTTTAACATTCATGTAAAAATGTTTGACTTTTTGTTTTTTGTTCCTTGCATGCATTTGTATAAAGTTGTAGTTGTAATAATACAAGACTTACTTGCCGGCTCGGAACCAAAGTGGATATAAGCATGAACTTAAGGCTACGCTGAAGTATGTATCAGCTCCAAAATGCTTTTGAGGGAAGGCCACATTGGCGCCCCATCGTCTGCGGCGTGACACGCACAAGTGCCTTGGATTTCGCTTTGAATCGCGTGAAGGCACCCTCGCAAAGGAGAGAATGCAGGCCTCGCACTTAGGAAAGGCAGACTTGATAAGCAGCTTGAACGCACCACCGAAGGCAAGTGGGTGTTTCAAAACATATGGAGCAGCTCAATTTAAGAGGACAAAAAATGAGTTTCCGTGCTGATAGCCTCTTGACAGCAGATCGTGCTTGAGCTTCAAGACTGAGCCATCATCAGTCATTTTCCAGCAGATCACTCCGGGGCATGGAATTGCCCTGCATGACCTTATTTCCCAAAGCGTGCCCCCCCCCACCCCCCGGAAAAAAAAATTGCGCATTCTTGTTGCGGTCGCGCTGAAAAAAAAAAAGAAACACTGGATACATTTTAAAAAACGACTCATCTGTCACACTTAATATTCATTTTTGTAACCTAACATTTTTAACTTCATGGAAAGTCTTTTTTTTTTAAAGGGGAAGTCAAGTCAAACACTTTCTTTACAATAATGTGTTCTCTGCGGTCCCATTTGTCTAAAATAGGCATTCTGACTAATATCGTGGTCATGGAATATGAATTACTCGGCAGCAAAATCTACTCATTTTTATTCATCTCAGGGGCGGCCATTTTGCCACTTGCTGTGGGCTGAAAAAGGCATCACTGTTGCCTCGGGGCTCAGTTTGCGAATGTCACCTGGTCCTTCCCTGAGCCCTTTGGCACGGTGATGTCATTTCCTGGATGCCGTGTTCGACGAGTCGGGGCAGATGAAACTCCTGATTGTAAAGAACATATTTCATTTGATTTCTCCATCGATCGGGTGAAGCAAAACAATCATTCGAAGGGGTCCTGAATTAAATATCATCTGGTTTTACTGAAAAAATGATTTGTATTGAGTAAAATAAGATATCCAGTGTGGGACAAATAAAGGATATCTTATTTTACTCAATACAAATAACTTTTTCAGTAAAACTTGACAGTTTTTAACTCAACCACTTTTGAATGTTGGGACAAACTACTTTTTAACAAATTGTCTCGAATAAGGATTTCAAGTTGTCATCATTTCAAATACTTTCCATTTCCTATCGCTTAGCCTCATTGGGGTCGCACAGTCGCCGGAGCCTTTAGGAGTTGATTTTTATCCAACCATCCATCCATCCATTTTCTCGAGCGCTTGTTTGTGTCGCGGGTGAGCTGGGGTGTTTCGAATCTGGCTTTGGGCAAGTGTGCAAAAGGAAAAAAAAATAACAATAGCATAATTACTTTGTGTTTTTATTGGTGTGCGCAGGGCTTAATTTATTGCATGAAGTTCCTCGCAAAATGCATGGCAAGAGCTTGTCATTGCAGTTTTTAATGGCACACAGCTGCCTGCGCACATATCAGTAATCCGGGACATGCCGGGATTTAGACTGATAATGCATATCTTTACTAAGATTAAACTTGTTTCTCTGGTTGTGTGTGTGTTAGTACAGTTACGAGCCTGTATCTCTCTCTCTCTCTCTCTCTCTCTCTCTTTGTTTCTGTAGCTTAATGGGCTTTGGAAGATAATACCCGCGAGACGTAACAGTACGTGTGAGCCGGGGGACTGCGACGGTGTCCCGCTTGGCTCTGAGCGCAAACCTACAGATACGTCTGTCGAAGATATGAATCACCGGCGGGGGCCTCTTCGGTTTATCTTGTCATCCGTCTTATTATTAGTGTTGTTCTTTCTTATTCAGTGTGAAAGAATTGCTGTTCATAGAGTCATTCTTGTTCCTGGGACAGATGATTAGGATGGGGGGTCCTAAATGTGAGCGCCCAAAACTCAATCGTGAAGGAGCGTTCAACCCATTCAACCAATCAACGTGAAACAGGAGACATCATGTACAAATTCAATGGGAAGCCAGAAATTTGGGTTTGAAGCAGCCATTTTGGCCAAATTCCACGTTGACCAACTATCCCAAGTCAGTCCCAAAACAAAACAAAACATAACTTAAAAGGAAAACAAAAGAGACATTTTGTGTTCGGTTGTTTGCGAATTTCCGGGTTCGATGAGGGGACTGTACCATTTGTGATTCTGAAGCAGGGGGGTGTTACAACTTGACAATGGGGACATACCATTCTTTTTGTGTTAAATAAATACTGCGCCAAGATTAGTGGTTCCATCGAGTCTCGAATAAATAAACACACACACACACACACACACACAGACACACACACACACACACACACACACACACACACACAACGTAACGTGAGGATATGCCTTTTTAGCCGGCTACTTCCTGGTTCACAGATGATGATGATGATGATGATGATGATGCGACCGTACCATTTTAAAGTGTTTTTTGATTACATCCTTGGGCAGGGTTTGGTTTGCCCATCTTTGTATGCACAACAAACGTCCTAATTTATTGATGATGGCATCGGTTAACTGGGACCCGATAGATTGTTTGATTCTGGGGGAAGCTTTTAGAATTTCTCGGCTTGAATGTCAAACGTGTCATGTTTTAAATATTGGGATTGAAGGGAGAAGACTCAACGGTCAAAATTTTGACATGGGCTTGCCATGGTGAATATATACTGTAAAATCCTTGCAGCAGAATTTTAGGCACAATTACTGAATCGTTTTTGGGTTGTTGTTGTTGTTGCCATGGCATCAATTGCTCAAGTACTGAAATGCGCGTGTAATTCAGCTCAGCGTAAACCAAAGTCAGTCATAGCGACACGTTTCCATGCTCGGCGGAGGTCTTCGTGCTAAGCACACAAAGGTTTGCAGCTGGCTCAGTTTCGACTTCCGTGGTCGCTTAAGCCACAATCTGATGTTCAGAATGTGCTGTGTCAAAAGAAACAAACAAAAGAAGAAACGCTTTTTCACTTTTACAAGGGTTTTGTGGCAGGGCGTGTCGGAAGTTGGGATTGTAAACGGGGAAAAGTCATTATCATAAAGAGTGAATAATAAATGTGCACGGGGTGCGTGTGTGTGCGTGCGTGCGCGTGCGCGTGCAGCCATCGTGTGTTTGAAGATCTCTATCAAAAGACTCTCTCGCAATGCGAGGGAGTTGAGGACACTCCTACGCAGTCGGCAGGATATCGCTCTCATCAGGCAACTTGGCACATTTTATTTATTTAATGCATGATTTTCTACATGGGGCCAAATCACAAGAAGCATATCCTTGGTAATAAAACCCAGGGGGGTGGCGATCAACATTTCCAACTGGGACCAACCGAGCCTTATGATAATAACAATAATGATATCAGATGGCACGTCGTCCATCATCTCTTGAAAAGCCGGCGAGACCTGCAATCTGGCATCTTTAAATTACTGAGCAAAATCCATTCGTGTTGTCACAAAGAACCCATTGCTTTTCGAGAGCGCCTGTCAGCGGTAAATGGACTCTATCAGAGGGCAGAGTGTGTGGACATCCACACCCCCATATCGAAAAAACAAAGATTTGGATACCTTTGACTTTTCTGCACTCTACTCAGTTGATAACGTCATCAAAGTTAGGAGAGGAACAGGTCTGTTCAATAGCATCAAAGCCAGAGGCAACGCTAGGTTGCCCTCGGTCGAGAAAATAACAACAATAACATTATTGGTGATAGTAATAATCGCACAAACGCAATTGTTCTATTTAAGTACAAATCATCCTCGGGTTTTCTCGGGTTATTATTGCAAATCCATCGGAGGATTCTTGGCCTATAACTCACAGCACCTTTGCTAATTTGCCGCCCAAGGTCGGAGGTGCGGGGGCCCGCCAAAGCCTGCAATGGAACTGATAAACGCTCGCCACTTCTTTAGCTCGTATTGATAGGGACATTTGGCATCGAAAACAAACTGGCCGGCCTTGGTTCCTTGACGCCTTATCTTCCCCGTGCCCAGAAATCTTACGACTGCCAATTTCTCAACCTTAGCAAGGCAACCTGAGAGATTTAAGAAGCTGGGGAAATGATGCGATAACCAAATCATCTTTTCACCACATATTTCATCAGTTTTTTTCATGTTTTTAGTGCCAGAATTACATCCTGTCGGCATATCTGAAATTCGTCCCCAAATCATGTTGGCGATTCATTCCGGGGACACCTTGAACTACATGGAGGTGGAAACATGATTTTGGGTAGCCTATTGCATGCCCGTCTTGTTTGCTCGCCTTGCCCACTAAGAGATATTGCCATCCTGATTTTTTCGAATCCAAAGGCAAAACCAGTTTGCGAGATCACTCCATTTCATATGCATTCAAAGAGCTGCAGAGATTCTTTGCTTCGTTCTTCCTTTTCTGGCACGCTGTCGTGTCACAGCCCATTTGGGGTATTAGACAACGACACATATTGGATTTGGCAGCTGACATTTTCACCCTGTCTGTCAAAAGTTGATTCTGACAGTGCCAAAATCTTTGCGTCTCCCCACGGCATTTTCTTCGAGTTTCAACATCTTTACGTTTTTTTTTTCTCCCTTTTCCTTGTTCTTCTTCTGCTACTTTTTTTTAAGCCACACTACCAAATAGCTCAGTGCTTGCTTATTACGTTAAACTACTGTTGCATTCGGAGCATCTTCAGCAAAGACAGTTAAAAATATAGATTGAATTGAGTCGAATACAACTTTATTGTCAAATGTGCTGTATGTGTGCAGACAGCACAGATGAAATTTCTTCCCTCTCAACATAAAACAAGAGGAGCCGCTGCGGGTGTCCGCGCCACCATCAAAAGAAATAGATAGATGCTGAATTTACAAATGTAGTGCGACTTCCATGCTACATAACAATACATGTATACCTGGTGAGGCAGAAAGCCCCTGCCTCACCCGATCCCTCAGGTCTGCAGACCAGACACTATTAGAGGTACCAAGAATCCAGCGGAGGCTCGGTTGCCGGCGCCCTCTCTTTGGAACGTTCGGCAAGCCCCTTAGCTGCCTATCTTTAAAACTCATTTTCAAACTCATTTTTATTTGACTTTTGACACCGCATGAGACTTTGAGATTTTTAGTTTTACTCTTTTTGTGCTTCCTACTCTCTCTGTTCTCAATTTATTGTTTGATTGTTTGTTGTTGCATGAATGATTTTTGCTCCATGTATAGCACTCTGTATACAGCGGGGGTTGTTTTCAAGTGCTCCAGAAATACACTTGAGTGGAGTTGAATCGAGTAAAGAAACCATCTCATGCCACAGGTATCGCTCATAAGAACATGAATATTGATCGGTCCTTGGAAGGATCTATACACCCCTAATGAATCCAACCTTTATTTGGACTTCAAAGCGTCTCATCTCACCAGGGCTTTTTGTTCAATTGGACAAGCTTCACATTCTCCCTGTTAGTTGTCTGACATTACGCAACATGTCACTAATGGATTCTTCACACTTGCCATTGTGTGCATACACCGCTTCTGTTCACCTGAGTCTTTCTGCTGTCTGAAAGGTGCGGAGGAGTGCAGTTCGTCACTTTGACTGACAAGCCGTCTTTTGAGTTTGCTCGCCCACTGCGAGCGAAGCGCGAAGTCGCCAGTGGCTGTGGAGCTTCGTTTGGGTCTCTGCCAATCGCTGTGATCATGACCTCTGTGAAGCCTAGGTCACAGACGCGGTCACCTACTGCTTATGAGAAAAGCGCACCAACAGATAAATAGGAAGGATCTTACACAAATAGAAAGGGAGAAATGATGAAAAAGCAAATAAGCTCAACACTTGACCAGCAGTGGGAACGTTCCCACGCTCCCTTGTGAGCCTTCCGTACGTGCTGTTGTCCATTTCATTTTTTTATTTTTATTCATGGCCCACAAGTGTTGTCAGTGTGCTTTCGACGGCCATTGTACTCATTTAGTCCACATTTGAATGCGCGTAAAACCCAACCGTGTGCCTCAAAGTACCGCCGATTTGAATTCAAAACGCCACTTGTAGCTTCAGAGATCATCATTGCCATCCATCTCTCTTTGCATTAATGAATACAAACTGAAGGCCAACAAGTACTGCACGTCGTCTTACACCCAACCCACACACACACACACACACACTTTCCCTTCCTTTGGCCTTCTATCACATCTCCTGTTAATTGTCTCCTGCCAGAGTGGCCCTTTATGAATATTAGTTGTTAATGTGGCATTGATTATTCCGCTCAAAGGCGCAGTGAGCGGAGGTGGAGGTGGGAGGCAGCTGGGAGTCCAAGAAGGAGGACCCGGGCCTACCACGGATCCATTATTCATGGTTCCCTGTGGTCTTGTAGCCAGCACCGACACACAACCTGCCAGAATCAAACAGGACCAGTAAGTTGAATGCCCCCAGGGACGTGCCAGCGTCTGGTATAGGGCGGCGGCGAGGTTGAAAGTCAGATCAGAAAGGAGTCCCGCGGGGGTAACGATGAGCTTGAAAAAGAGGGGAGAATGACCCCCAACTTCAGGCCAGTGAAACCTGCTTGGAAGTCTGCAGAGGGCTTCTTGCTTCCTGTTTCTTCTTCTTGCTTGTTTTGGGACTTTCTTTGGTGCGGGCAGGAGCGTAACAATAACCACAGAGTCATAAATGGTGGAATGGGGGTCTGCCTGCTGACTACAAATACGCAAGAGTACCCGAGACGATGCTCCATGATGTGAGAATGTTTTCATTTTTTTGAGGTTTTCTGGTGGTGCGTCCCGCCGCTCTATTTTTCATTGTCAAAGCAACACAGGATGAGCTCTTGCCAGACTTAAGTCGCCATAGTTTGGATGTGGGTTGACGAGACAAAAGGAAAAAAAATCTGCCTTTTCAATATTTGTTTTGTTTTTGAAAGAAACGCTTTTGCTGTCTTGCAAATGTGGCAAGCCGGCATGATGCTATGAAACGGAGCGCCGAGGCCAGTTCACGAAACTCGGACTAGGAAGGCAGCTAGCTCCTGTGATCACAAACATTTGAATTCAAGGATTATACTTGCGATAAAAATTGAGCAAAACGAGAATGGAAGCAAGCAAGATTTGCAACTGGAGAATAAGAGACGTCGCAACTACGACAGCTACCTTTATCAGTCACTGTGAAACCCACTAACACAAGTAAACTACGTTTTAGCTAACGGTAGTTGGCCAAACATGATTTCTGCTTCATGTTGGCTGTGTGTTTGATTCAGAAGACCACAAAACAATTGTGAATGTGATTGTGTCTTTACTGTATGTGCAAATATGTGCTTGCTTAACCAAGGTAAAGACTTGACTCAGCTTGTTTGAAATTTAGCGGGCGCTCGACTTGACTTGCTTGGTTTTTGACCAACTCACTCGGGACTTGCTTACAATTTGAAGGTTAAAGACTTGTTTGTGCCTTACTGGCGACTTTGACATGTGCGACTTCCTCCCACCTCCGCTAATAACACCGTTAAAAGGAAGCTAGTGTCTGTGTGACACCAGCGAGGCGACAGGGAGAAAAATTGCGGCGTCCTTTCGTCTGTGTCATTGCTATGCTGCTGGCTTTGTCACTCAGAAGGTGACATTGTAGCCAAGCCAAGCACTAAACGGCCACAACGAGGGACAACTCGCAGTCACCGTGAGGACTTCTAATCGCGCCAAATAAACCACAGTCGCTCTTTGTTGGGCAAATATTCTCCTCGGGTTTAACAACAACATTTAGCAAGTAATTACCCTCGGGATAAAATATCCTTTGAACGCTGGGTCAAGTCATTAAGCGACACCTTTGTGGATATTTATTGGCTAATTGTATAAATCTCAGGAAATGCCGCAACGGAGGAGTTTTGAATTGAGTGAAACTAAAACTCCCAGCGACTCCAGAGAGATGACTCGGACTGGCTGCTCTTGAATATTCGTTGTATTATATGTGATTTTATTGCAAAATATTTTTGGGTATTATTTAGAACTAATATTCTATTTAAAATTCTACAAAAAAAATGTAATTCATTTAATATTTTCCTTTTTAAAGGATGGCAAAGTCAAGCGCTATATGCACAATATTTAGTCAGGATTATTTACATTAGAAAGCAAATCAATTTTCTACGAATGCATAACTTTTACGGCCAAATTATGTTTAAACTGATTCCAGAATATTAAGAGTTATAATGAAATCCATAAATGTTAATACGCTCTCGGCAAATCAGTGTGTCAATTAGGTAGATCTTAATCCACTATTAATTAGTTTCTTCATAGAACCAGAAGCAGTTTGCTTTCCGTGCGACCGCATCCGGGAACGATTGAACGGAGCTTCTGAACACAGTACGAGTGGCACGAAAGCCTTTTGAAAACAAACAGCATTTAAAACCACACCCGCATTTAAAACCACGTAACTCGGCCTAAAGGTCGGCAATCATGAGGCTAACACATGATGGGAAATGCCATGGACAGGCGAACGAATTGCGTCAGTGTCGCACTGTTGTCATAGACGTTAAAGCAATGGGCTTTTTAAAACAAACGGTGAAACAACACTCACGGCATATATTCTTTATCCTCTGTGAAAAACGTCTACTATTGCTATTATTGCAAGGATGAGAAGGGCCGCAACGGCATTTTCATTCACTTGAGTGAAGAAAGATGATTTGAGAAATGAGTGTTTTGAGCTACAAGCGTTGATACCCAAAAGTCAAGACACCATCGCATTGAAGTAAGCTTACGCCCGCTTTCAAAAACATTTGAGTCCGAGCAGCAATCGCTGTTTGGATGTCGACTCGTCAAAGCTCGATTATTATGTATAACGAGCATAAAATAATCATATTGACACAGATAGTCTCGTTTTTGTTGGCCTCTTGTTGTAGTCTTCTCCCTCTGCCGCTTCCCATCCATTATTTCTGAGCCCCAGATTAACGCACGTGACAAAGCAGCGAGCGGGAAAGGACATTAATAGCTACTCGAAGCCAGAGTGCTGTCACGGGAGGCCTCCTAGTGAGTAAATTACGCGGCTTCGCGCCTCGCCGAGCGGCGTGGTGGGATAACGCAACCGTTCGGCAACCGAGCTTGAAATGCGGAGTGTTGGGGAGGGAGGGCAGGTTTGCTCTTTAGTTGGATGGGGCGGCGCCGACAGGCAACCAGGTAGTCATCCGTACCTCCATTCGGCCGCATTGCTCGTTGCCAGCCAATTGTATTGCATTGACTGACCGATAATAAATGTGCGGGTTCATCTCGCCTTTTTGCACACGTGTCCAAATTGCACCCCCACGAGGGTCAACACCGGCTCGTGACAGTATGGAAATAAATAACACTTCTGGGAAGCGATAATACATATACAATATCATGCAAATATTATGCATTACAGACAGTTTACTTGCCCACCCCACCCGCCCCCCCCCTTTTTTTAATTTAAATGAGGATAATGTCCACATTGTTCCAGTGGCCGCAGTCGTCACTGGTTTTGCTTATCCAATGATGGACTAGCGTGTTGGCCTCACAGTGCAGAGGTGCAGGGTTCGATTCCAGCTGCGGGCCTTCACGTGTGGAGTTTGCATGTTCTCCAGTTCAGCGTGTGCCCCGCCTACTGCCCAAAGACAGCTGAGATGGGCTCCGGCACAGCCGCGACCCTTGTAAGGAGAAGCGGCTCAGAAAATGGATGGAAGGATGGAATAGCGAATAAAATGTCGGAGGGGTTTAACTGGGGCTACATTTAATTCTGACAGTGTTTTAGCCCCCACCTTAGCGCCGGTGATGGGATATAGCCGATCACGCTCGTCTTGAAAGAGGCCAGCCAGAACATATCTGATTGCATTTTTTCCCCTCTTTGTGCTGACATGAGTCAAGAGGCATGTCCCAATTGTGCCACTTGAAAGGAAAAAATATATATATCTGGATTTATATATTGGATTGTAAATTTAGCAGAACATATCAGTGGTACCGTCAACCACCGCCATACTGAATGTTCATGATGGAGTTGCTCTAAAACAAATTATAAACACACAACTGCAACTGTCCAAATAGAAACTTGACTCTTCTGTGGTTAATTTGCGCCAACACCCCTGGGGTGTTTTTGCCCTTTGATACTCTTCTCCTTAATTGCTATTGACACGTGGCCACAAAAGTGGCGCGGGGTTTCTTTTTGTCTCGTCGACAGTGGTACGACCTTCACCGGCGTGTCCTCTGGTGCTTTTTTTTTTTTTTTGTGACACCGTTGACGCCGAAAGACTTGTGACGTGACAAGACTGCTCGTTTAGTTCCAAGCCTTTGAACAGAAATAATGACCGAAATGATAAAATAGTTTTCCGACGCGTGACACAGTCGAGGGACCGGCGCGGCTACATTTAGCTAATTAGCTTTCAAAACAGCAAAACAAAACTCTCGGCTGTGCTGGCGGCCTTCCTGAAAACACGTCAAAGTTCCAAGCGGCTTTGTGAGCTTCTCACTTGAAACGCGGAGCATTAGCACTTGATTAAAAAGTGGCCTCGCTGCTTATCGGTCCTTCCTTTATTAAATCATGTGCAGACCTTTGCGGACGTTTTTTTATTTTTGGGGCCAAAATGTTCCCAGATGATATTTTTTTCCATTAGTGATTGCAAAATAAATTAGGGTGATGATATCACGTAATTCTACTGCACCAATTTGTGATTACTAAAAGAGGTCCTTTCTTAAATTGTCTTCCCCCCCACTTTAGAGTCCCAAATGCCACTTTTATTTCTGCATTAGGCTAAAAAACAAACACATTTGGACTACTTGCAGTTTAAATTTTAGACTAAAATTGCACCAGATGGCTTTGCTCCTTTTTATCCATTCAAAGCGTGCAGCGGTGAGTTAAAAATGCTGTTTTTCAGCCCATGTTTAGCTCAACACTAATTCAAGTCCTCCTTTTATATTCAGGTTCCAGTTTGTACTTCTGGATTTAACGTTTTTCCTTTCAATGTTGATATAACGTTTTTGACCCATTTAAAGCATGCAGCAACAAGTAAAATATGCAAACGTTGACTCGAAATTGGTGGAAAATGAAGAACAATTTTAGATTTCAACACATTTGAATGACTGCGTTTCATTGGTTTGTCCCAAAAATGATGCTCCAATTTTTTTCCCTGACTGAAGTTGCGGTGGGTGAGTTGCAAGCTGAGGCAGACGGTTGCCGGCACTGTTAAAAATAATCAGACATGGGAACGAAGGACTAACTCAATGGAAAGGTATCATATCCAGGCATAATTAGACACATTTTGTTATCAGCGGCTATCCCGGCAAACTAGATAGCTCTCCTAGCCCATGGGCAAGGTCATCATCATGCCCATTAAGCCTTTCCCCCCGATTCGGTTTTAGTCGAATGTGTTGCGTAATGTTTCTGTCTCATTCCAAATGGTTTTGATTTCGAGTGACCTTACTGTACGCTGGGTGCTCATCTCGTCCATTTTGAAGAGCACTGCACCCGGATCGAGAAAACCAGCCTGTACTCTTCCGAAATTCAGTAAAAAGCAATTCATTGCTCCACAAATGAAGCACCGTTTCGAAGGACGTCACTTTGCATTTCCTGCGGCGGCACTGAGCTTCATTCCACCCCAAATCCGTGAAAAATGCACAGACGAAAGCACACGACAGCGCGCACGCACTCCGTATCAACATCCCAAGAGTAATCTGACAGGTGAGAAAAGCTTACAGCGAGGTTAAAGGGGAGGGGAGTACATTACATTAGCGGGTCACCTCTCCAGGGACAGGGCCATATTTCACTGTTACACTACAAACGGCGTATTGCACAACATACGACCATATCTCAAAAGATGACAGTCTCCTTTTACGAGGATTTTTTTTTTTTTTTTGGGATAACAATTACGTCACCATATTGAAGTAAAATCTGCACTGAAGCTTTATTGAATGGCATACCGGAGCATGAAGTCAGCTGTGAATGTACGGCATGTTATGTAACGTAGTGTGTTCTTCAAAAAGAAACCACTTCCAGGTGAGCATAAATAAAGAAAGATCATACCTTGAAAATAAAGGACGTTTCCGATTGGAAAAAGTCTCTCAAAGAGGTCTTGAATAACATTTTACCGCAAAGCCAGGCACATTATCGAGCTCTTCATGTTTTGCACCAACAGTGTCCATCGAACAAATTCAACAGCTCCCTCAGACTTTTATTGATCCAAGGCACATGTTTTGTACGAGAGAAAAACATTTTACTGCCCACCACCAAACAAAAAAAACTTTTTGGTCTGAATTATTGACAAATTGACTCAATGTGACATCTTGACGGAATTTCGTTGAAGATAAAGCGAAAATTCTGTTGAATGTGGTTAATAGACCATTTAATTGTACGTTCTGTCATCTCATAGGGAGGCACGGTGGACAACCGGTTAGCACGCCGGCCTCACAGTGCAGAGGTGCAGCGTTCGATTCCGGCTCCGGCCTCCCTGTGTGGAGTTTGCATGTTCTCCCTGGGTCTGCGTGGGTTTTCTTCGGGTACTCCGGTTTCCTCCCACATTCCAAAAACACACATGCGAGGCAGGTTCATGGAGCACTCCAACTTGTCCCAAGGTGTGATTGTGAGGGGAATGGTCGTTCGTCGATGTGTGCCCTGCGATTGGTTCAGGGCTTACCCGTCTGCCCGAAAACGGCTCCGGCACGCACGTGACGCTCGTGAGGGTAAGCGGATTAAAAAATGGATGCAAGGATGTCATCCCATAGAAGAGAATTGAATTCTCCTGCCTGTTTCCATTCGTCACTGCCATTGACAGATGAACAAAGATCAGATATTTGTCGTAAATAATAGAATTAAACTACGTTAATCATTTTATTAACAAAAACAGCAACGCTGAAACATGTCGAAAGGATCCATCCGACTGATCAAAGTGTCACGTGTTTCCTGCAAATGGTTTCACGTGATCAGGCTTCACTGTTGGGCATGTCAGTCTTCAGTCCATTTTGATTTGGGGTTGACGAGCATCTTACAGCCGCGTTTGTCTCACAAGTGGGCTGTTGGCTGCGTGGCAGTCGACATGACAGCCGTCGTCATTTTTCACACAATCATTTTCAAGGCTGCGGTGTCTGCTTTTGTTATTTATTGGCAACATTTATGGGCGATACAAGGTGAGAGCAAGGTGGAATGAAGCGAACCAAAGGGATGAAACGCAACTTTGAAAGAGCGTTTTTGTGATCCGTGCAAGCGACAGCAGGCACGGCGGACGTTTGTGGAATTCTTTGTTTTTGGAGTGCTGCTGAGCAATGGCTCTGTTTGGACGGGCGCTTATCAAAAGGCTTTCGGAGCATCGGCGCTCGGTACAGGAGGAGGAAAAGTCAACCGCTCGACTTTTTTCATCACAGTAGGAAGAAATGCTTCACAACTTAGGTGAGGGGAAGGGGTTCATGTCAGTCGGGAGTCCAGCTGGAAATCTTTTCGAGATGAGGTGAGGCAGACTTGTTCCCAGCACGATGCTTGTTCTCGTCCTCAGTTCTTCATCGGAGTACTGTTCTCGCAAACGCATGCAGGCAATCGGGGACATTTTGGGCATTTGATCAGAAGTTAGTCCATTTTGAGTTTGAAATAAAGATCCCAGGAAGGAAACAGTGTAGAAACTTGAAAACGGGTTGGAACTCGAATGGAATTGTTACTTGTGTTGCCAGACCCCAGAGTTTGGACTGAAGTACCAAAGTAACTGAATCCCGGTAGTCCAGTGGTTATCACGTCGGCTTCACAGTGCAGAGGTACCGGGTTCGATTCCAGCTCCGGCCTCCCTGTGTGGAGTTTGCATGTTCTCCCCGGGCTTGCGTGGGTTTTCTCCGAGTGCTCCGGTTTCCTCCCACATTCCAAAGACATGCATGGCAGGCTGATTGGGCACTCTAAATTGTCCTTAGGTGTGAGTGTGAGCGTGGATGGTTGTTCGTCTCTGTGTGCCCTGCGATTGGCTGGCAACCGATTCAGGGTGTCCCCTGCCTACTGCCCGGAGACAGCAGGGATAGGCTCCAGCACCCCCCGCGACCCTCGTGAGGATCAAGCGGTTCGGAAGATGAATGAATGAACTAAGAAGAAAAAAGCTAGCTCGTCGTGCCATCAAAAACCTTCATAGTGCTTTACTAATACGGTGAACTGGCTCACAAATTCACTCACGGTAAGAGCAGAAAAAAATGCACCTCACCTTTTTCATTCCAACTGAAGTGCTGGTTCATGATGGGCTATGGCATCGATCTTAACGTATAAATTTGGCTGACATCACCGCCATAGGATCTGAGCTTCATTGCAAACAGCAGAAGCTCAGATACTTATAATTTAATTGTGCCGTTTTTGTTGCACTTATGGGATTTGGATCCGTTTGATTCCTTTACTTTTCCTTGCTTTTAAACTCCACGGTAGCCTCAGGGGTGAACGTGGCAAAGTCAGCCCCTCTCAGTGCCAGTCCCAAGTTTGGCTAAATAGGGAACCTTGGAGTCAAGAGTCCATAAAACTTAATCTTCCAAAACACCGATCCCTGAATAGAGAAGAGCCAAGAAGAAGTCGAAGTTTCATACCCCAGTAACGCGGTGTTATTTTATGGCATTTGTTCAGTTGATTAACTGCTCCAATTTGGCGGTGTCATGAAAAGAAAATGCGTCTGGTACATCTTTTGTGATGACTTCGTAAAATATATTTGTTTGTAGTTCGTCCCGAGTCGTAAAATCCCATTAAAGCGCTTGTAAAGCAAGAGCTCATCGTCACTCAAGCAGAGCAAAGAAGTGCTTGTGCCAATTACGAGCCATCAACAAGCATCCCAGCGTTTTTTTTATTGTTATTTATTTATTTATTTTTAGTATTTAACATTTGGTCATTTGCAGCGCTCATTTAACACTTGGAAGGCTTTTTGGAAAGTGTGTCCTTCGCGCACATTGAGCACCAACCGCAAACTCGTGTCGAAAGGAGAGGGAACCTTTTTTGCCTGAAATTCATTTCCAGGCTAAGAAGATGAAGTCGTGGGCGGCTGCCAACTGGCGGCTGCATTTTGGGACCGGAAACGCCGTGCTCGCGCAGCTGCTGTTTTGATCCGCTGCCACTTGCCATCATGCCAATAATCAAGTCGTTTGCACTGAATGTTCTCTGACAGATGCGGGAGACCTTGACTGGAGAACAATGTTGTTTTTGTGCTCGTCCCTAAGTTGTGTGACTCTCTCCATTCTCACATGATTATTCTTATTATTATTTGCTTTGGCTTTAACAAGACCTATTATACACTCATCATCTTCTCTAAACAGCACTTTTCAGATTAGCCAATTTTGGATCGTGTTTTTGCTCATGCTCTACCCTTATAAAGAAATGGTTTTCAGATTAATGAG
This sequence comes from Hippocampus mohnikei, assembly GCA_026261675.1. Taxonomy (NCBI): domain Eukaryota; kingdom Metazoa; phylum Chordata; class Actinopteri; order Syngnathiformes; family Syngnathidae; genus Hippocampus; species Hippocampus mohnikei. The sequence continues at coordinate 14,026,490 of JAKGUB010000334.1, read as the reverse complement.
GAATAGGTGAGTCTATCAGCAAATATCTACGCATGGACAACTCTCAAAAAATAGTTTCACGACCAGAAGAGTCCATTTTGGTCGGTGCACCCGATTTTCAAAATAAAACGATTTTCCCGACAATGATGTTTCCAAATGTCCCACGTTAATTCTTTGCTGATTGGCCGTGCGAAATCATGTTTCTGACTGACACATGATGGGGCCTGCTGGTCCATTTTGACCCAATTGTAAAAATGCCACCGATCGGAGCTGGAATAACGGCCATGATGCTAGGCAGCTAATGAGCAGCTGTTCCTCATCAAAGTGAGGGGGATTTGCAAGTTAGTGGACAAAATGGGGTCGCGGCGTCATGGAAATAGGAAGGAAGAAATAGAGCGCTTTCAATGCTGCCAGACTTCTGTGTCACCGCTGCGTGAGGCTCCAATTTTAGCCGTGGTTTTTCTGTGCGCGCGCGCGTGTGTTTGAAGGCTGCAGGGCATTCGCTGTTGCGCTCTGTAACTATTTAAACGGACTTTGCTGACCATCGCCGAGGTGGCGCTCCTCCCGCTTCAAGGCTTGCCGGCAGAATGGGAAATCAATACGGTCGATAGAAAGAGCGTTAGGATGGCCAAGTGGTTTGAGCCGCCCCCATCCAGCTTCCCCTCCCATTGTCAGTCCGACATGTTCACAAAGCAGCTTGCAGCCGCTGTTGCACGTCTGTCTTCAATTTTTGCCCGGAAAGATGGACAGCAGGAGACGTTCAGGCGGACAAAGGCGAAGCACTTTTCATACGTGGGTTCTTTTTTTTTTTTTAACCCAAAAGCTTTCAAAAGGACACCTTTTCCCCTCCTGCAACCTTGACAACCATTTTTGTGTTCTGTACCACCATCAAGCAACAATTTCCCCTTCTGAAAGTACAACTACCCGCATGATGGATCCAAGATTATTGTGCTTCAGTCCAGACAAATTCACTGAGCCTCCGTTTAGTCGTTCGTACCCTCAATGGTGTCTGGGGAACCAGGCAGGTGTGGAGGGGCGGAAGAACTCAGGGAGGTAAGGTGGGGAGAGGTCATTTCAAGATTTGAAAACAAATAATAGGATCTTAAAAAGAATTCGAAAATGAGCCAGGGAAGGGATGCCAGAGTAGGAGTGATGTGCTCCCTCTTACGAATACCCGTCACGAGACGAGCAGCAGCATTTTGGACCAACTGGTGATGCTTCATGGAGGATTAGCTGATTCCAAGTGCATTACAGTAATCCATCCCGGATGTGACGAAGGCAGGAATTACTCTCAATACAAGTCAGCATATACTCTTGTCTGTCACTGACCTACGCCAATGCTAATGCAATTGTCATAATTCTGTAAATATTTGTATGAAAAATTCTTTTAGGCCATTTTATAAAACAAATACCCCCCATTCCCTAGAAAAAAACCCCAAAAAACCATCAAGATTGTTGCAAACCGAAGAACGCATGTGCTGCAGATGTGCATGATAAAAACGGCCTCTTCGTTGTAAGTTTTGTCAAATAAGCAATGTCGGTATGACTCGTCAGTGTGACAACAAATCATCTCCCTCAAAGTCAAAAGTACGCCGTCAAGATCTGGTGGCACCCAGCGGTCACATTTGTTTGTTTAATTCACAGTGATGTCAGTTCTTCCGGCTCACTTGACTGTGCCAAGCAGCCTCACATTCGATCCTTCGAAGCTAGCGACAATCTTCGTCTGAACCTTCCATGCCAACGTCAGCCTCTTGTCTGCATTCTGGCATCTGTTGACAATGGACAAGAAATTGTGAATGACTCTATGGAGAACCTGAATTACTCTGAGAAGTGAAAGCAACGATTCCCGTGGAAAATGATTTCTGCTTCCCTCTAATTAATTTCTGTCAGTAAACGGCCGTTGCTTAATTAAAAGGCCGTTTTAGTGCCGAGGGCTCGATACGTCTATTCCTCGCTTTTCATGCGTATTACTTTCCTCGAATGTAGGACATTGTGGGGAAAGAGGACGCGCCGGTACGCATAATGAACCGTTCATATTCGGGAGTTAGGCGAGACGGCAAAAGACGTGCGAGGGGGCAAACGGGCGTGATTTATTTTTCTTATTTTATTTTAATATATCCTTTTATTTATTCCACTGAGACTCCAGTCTGAGGTATAGCAAATTGAAAAGAAAGGTCTGCGTTTGCTTTTAAAAAAGTGTCTTTTTGGCAGAGAGAAACTCAGGTAAACATTGATCAACACAGGTACGCAGGTGGTTTTTCACTTATTCTCAGCTGCAAAGTTAATCAGCAACTCTTAATGGACAATTAGTCTTTTTTTGGGGGTTAAAACCAAAAATGTGCATTGAATGTACAATGCCTCTGTAACCATAGAATTGCTCGCCTTGGTGAGGCACATTTATCTTTTGTTGAACGAGATGGAAATGCCAACAGTGACAAGAAGTCTGGCTCAAATGTATGACTCATGATCTGCATGACGGCTTGCCGCTCAACTTGTAGTCAAGGCTTGATGCCATTTGCATTGAGACGCCACGAAAGAGCCTCTGCTTCAGATGGATTTTTCACTCCAAATAATAATTGGTTCGATAATTGCCGGCCTCTTCTTATTTCGTGTGAACAAAACCCAAGTGTTTTTTTTTAGGTGACAGTCATCCGTTCCAAAAGCCACTAAAAAGACATTTGACATTGGCCCAGCAAGGTCATTTGAAAAAGGTGAAGGTGGGCAAAGTGAGAAGGGAGGTTGTCAGAAAAATAGGCGCTCCGAATGAATTAGGTTACTGCTGTTGAACTTTTCTATACAAACGGGACGAATAAACCATTTAGGATTGAAATAATCATTTATCTTCACAACACTGCACTGAATAAAGGGAATTCGATTTTAGAGGCAAAAATAGTTTCTTCCACGCTGTGCTCTGATTTATGAAGACATCACATGAGCGATCCTCAAGTAACGGTTCGGAATGTGGAAATGGGATTCGGCTGCCATGAAATGCAGAGCGTTACCTACTCTGGAGATAGACAGCTGTTGGCCACCCCAAAACGTTGAACAGAAAGCTGCTGAAATGAACTCGAAAATACGAGCGATCTATATTTGCTTTCTCGACTTGACTTGAGCGTGTTTCAAAAAGCTGAAGGATTTAATCGTCCCTTTCATCCTTCCATTTTTTTGGTTGGGGCCCTCAAAAAGTTTGGACCCCTCTGTACCTTCCATTAACAACCCAGGCTAAAGTGAGCTCCTCCCGCACATTCCAAGATGTTGGCCTCCCAGCCATTACGATTATTACGTTCCTGTCCTCCCAGGCAAGGATGCAAATAAGACATTAATTTGTTATCACTTTTTCACATCTAATATGCGGTCTTGACAGCTCTGCACTTTTCCATTTGTGTCTGTCAGTCCTCTCATGAAGTGGGTTCGAATCCCACCTGGTGCCACTCCATGACCTGGACGATCTTTCAGCCACCTTCTCGCACATCCAGCACGCAGTTCCCGTTTCATTGATGTTTCTTCTGTGCCGGCATAGAATGAGCCCTCTGTGCCCTCGTTTTCTATGAATTCAATCATGCCTTTTTTATTGCGTGGATTTTTTGGAGCTCAGAAGGAATGTGATGAAAAGCACTTGTTGTTTTGAAGCTGCAGCGTTTCCAAACTGAAATCTCTGGGCTTCATCGCCGCGCCGCGTCTGCATTCTGTTTGATGGGGCCGCGAGTACTGTTAACGCGCGCAGTCTTTCTTTTCCTTGAAAGGAATTTCGTCAAATGTGTCGGGTGGGAAATGAAGAAGTGGTGGCTGACAATTATCTCCGGCATCGTTTAGCCTTCATGTCTTTTTTGTCGATGAGCCTTGCGACATGACTCAAAAGGTAGCTCCTTGACGCGCGTAGTTGATTTTGCCGTGCAATCGCCGTTTGAAGTGTTGTTCAGACGCTTAAGCAACCCCTCTGCGAGTCTGAAGCTCTCAGCGGCGCTTCATTTAGTCTGAAACAAACAAACAAACAAACAAACAAACAAAAAAATAGAGAATCACTCTCAATCCAAACCTCACTCACTTTTGGACTGCACAGCACTCCTCCGCATCACGGCATCTGCGGAGGCTGTGGGAGGGGAAGGAAAACTGACGTGGCCCTGAAACCTTCTATTGGGCGTATTTTGTGCTTGGTGTGGACGGGAGGGGCGTAACGCGACGTTATTGAAACTCGACCCTCACTGGTTAACCAAGCAAAAATTATGTTGATAACATATTCGACTGTAGTTGTGTATAATGTGTCTAAATTGTTTCAATTCTAAACATAGCCCAACTATGATTCCTTATCACATTTCATTTCATTTAAAACGCATCTTACAACATCAGCCGTACATCACCAAACTGCAACGACACTAGTATGTCAAATGATGCCAAAAAATAAATAAATCATTGACTACTTTCCCAACAGACATTTCATCATGCTTTTGACACAGTTATAACACAGGCACTCGCGTTATCCGTCTGACGTGTGTGCCTTGGCCACCTGGGGGCAGCGTAACACCGACAAAAGCGACACACATTAAGAAGGGATCGTCATTTTTCACAAAGGATAATGAATACATGCCTGTTAGTTGTGGCACATTGTCTGTCTACATGTGTCGCTCTACCATTTGTGTTCAATTATCCACTGCGACAGAAGTGCAATTCAAATGCCCGTCCATGCTATTATTTGTTAGCATGACGCGAAATTGGCTTTATTATACCTCATTCAATGCCTGCCATGTTCAGACCCTTCTTTATCCTAACATGTGAAAAATAAACAATGAAATAACAATACTTAAAGACATGAAGGCTCAACTGATTGTGGCTAAAGCAACTTTTTAAAATGTATTATTATTATTATATTGTTATTACTATTATTGATTTGATAGTGGTGCTTGTTGCCGAGTGTGTTGACGGCAAGCTAAAACTCGGTGTGGAACGCGAGTCACTTGTATCTTTAGGCACCAGTCTATGAATAATTGACATATTTATGCTACAACTCCGCGAGACCCGATACCGTAACCAAAGGGTCCAGCGAGTCGTTTTTGGCTGAATTTTGCAAATCATCTATTTTTGATCTGTTGAAAAAGTGGAAAAACGTAGTTTTTTTACTTTCGAGGCTCATTTTAAGATGAGCATATCACGACAGTGAACACGGAGAAACAGAGAAGCGCACACACACACACACACACATACACACCTTCACACACACACACACACACACACACACACACACACACACACACACACACACACGCACTGAGTCATAACTTGCAGTGTTTTTAGCCACAGGGAAATCCTTTATCCACATAACTAGATTAAGTCACAGTGAGCTCTGATCAGCTTAATTTGGATTCAGGCCTCTTTGCCCCCTCCCCGATCTGCCTTTCACTCTGTCTCCATGGGCATCTGTCACTCTGCCTGCCTAAATGGCAGGATGTTTTGCTCGTTTTATTGCCATCACCTCATTTTAACTCCTCGCCCGTTTCAGGAACCAACGAAACAAAACAAACGAACAAAGCGAAACGCCACGGGCTGAAACGTTCCGCTCCTTTCCGTTTTTAGTCTTGACTTTCCCCACGGCTCAATTGTTTTGTTTCATGAATGACATAAAGCATCTTTACTCCAGTAATGAGCAGATTTGGATATTTTAAGCTGTTTTGCAACCGCGAGCATGTTTCCCCCTTTTGTGAACACCGTCGATGAAGTCACTCTTTTTATTTATAGACCTCGTGTCAATGCAATCTATTGACTTGTGCAGTTTGGAAATTGCATGCATTCCTCCCGGGATTGACAGTAAATAATGTGCCTATTCACAGAATTAGCATCTCATCTGGAGAGGGAAATATTTTCAATCCATTTACTGACAAATCAGAATCAAGCGCTTTGTGTGTCCTGGCATCTCAAGAAGTTCTGGAGGATTTGCTTGGAATGCAAAACAAATTCCGCTACTGATTCTGTCAGACTGCCAACATCATTCCCGTTCAGGCATTTCAACAATCTGCATTCTCCAGCAAGTGTGAACAGAAGTTAAACTTTCGATTCTAAAATAATTTAGACACAGGTAGGATCGAACTGTCACACACCATGGGGAGGTTCGATCTCTTGCCAAGGCCGAAGAAATATGTTGCTAAAATGCTAACAGGGCGGGGCAAAGGACATGTGACGAAGCAAGCGACGACACCATGCAGCGTGACCACGGCACCGCAGACCGCTTTTCAAAACAAAAACAACACCTCTGCAAAGAGATTTTCCCTCACGAAGGCAACACTTCAAATATTCAAGTATCTTTGTCTTGGAATCATAGGCTAATGCTAATCTCTGCTAACACTGCGGCGCTGCTAGGCATGGACGTGAAAGTGGCTTTGCGTGGTCCAGCGGCAGGACTCATGCTGCTGATCAGCTGATGCCCAATCAAGGGCAGAAAACCTCACTGTGCGGGCCCTGTGGTGTGAATTTGATGAATTCTGACAGACCTCAAGATTTCAAATCTCACCAAATGATCTCATCCCAATTTCCACCTGAACGTACCCCCATTTTATTCATGGGAGACTTGAAGGACAACAGCTAAAACACAATTTAGGCGTCAAAACAAGGTCAGAGTCTCAACAACAAGTCAGAGACTCAAGCTTTGTTGAAAGCCAAGTCATAAAAATGTGATTTGAATCGGGGTTTTAACCCTATGTTGCATGGCTTCTGCAGGAGTTATTCAATTGTGGTTTGTTTTTAAATTTAGGGTAGATTATGGCCAAATATCATAACAAATTCACAATTTTGGGAAAAAAATACATAATAGGGGGGTACTGGTGTGCATAATGGTCACTACAATTACCTTGCCAAAAAGCATGGCAGTACTGATAGGTAACACATAGAAACTGTTATTTATTGTGTTCTATATGTTCTATATACTCTTCTGCACAAGTACAATAGGGTATTTGGACCTTTTCATCTCACGGATAGAAATTATTCAACATTTTGTGGACCCTCTTTCACCTTTTCCTCCCGCTGTTGCGCACGCTAGTGACATCTCGCGGTGGATTTAAAAACTAAAACTGGTAACTTGAATAACCAATATGAGTTAAAGTTGTGGTTACTGTAAGTAACCCGTATGCAACATAGGGTTAATCGAGGGGATTGAGGCATCGAAGGGACTGATGCGTGCCAGAAGCTAGGGCGGGGCAATCGAAAAAAATCTGTATAAGAGATTGGAAGACAATTCGCATGGATCTTACAACAAACAAATGTACTTGGGGTGAAAGGTGGGCCTGTTTAGTTCATCCCAAAGCTTTTCTTCTGTTGTATGAATGGCAACGGGTGGACGCGAGGGTTACTTGTACCTTCTGCCACATAGTGGAAAAGAATGCAATTGTTCTGCCTGTCACAAAATGTTGCTAGCATCATTGAGCGACCCCCCAAAAAATCACGTTTGATCCAACGAATTGCCATTTTGCGGCACATTAGTGTCCACCACCTGGTGGGTATCAGTCGTCTATCTTTCAGGTTTTGCACTTGAAGGTGGGAGGCTCACAAACTACAAGCACAGCGCGATAAAATGTGTTCTTCGCAGGCAGTTATTCCCACCCTCTGTCCGCTAGTGTTTTGTCCCACCCCCCCCCCCCATCCCACCCCCCACACATCATTTTCTGAATAGTCAAATCACCAGTTACATAACGGACCTCGGACTCTCACTTTCTCAGTATGTGGCTCACTCTGCCCAAGTGGTGCGACTATGCCTATCGCCGTCATTTCCAGCCACTTGAGCCTTGAGAAGATCGACCGAGAGCCTTGTTCATTACCGAAGAAAAGAAAAAACGAAGATGTGAGGACTAAGGGATGGACATGAAGTGGGAGGCGAGCGGGATAAGAAGGAACAGAAAAGCAGAATTATACTGAGGCCCAGAGGGAAGGAGGGGACGGATAGGACAGAAAGCATGCGATGCTGAGGGAGGGTGAGGATGACGGTGGTGGTGGTGGTGGGGTGGAGGGGGCGGGGGGTGAATAATGAGGGATGGAAAGAAAAGTGGGGGGGGGGGATAAGCGAGAGCGCCGGAGGTGGCGGGTGCAAAGCGAGAGCTGAGAAGAGCTGAGGAGGCGCTTGGCCTGCGGGATTGCGGCGCGTTTATCCTCCTCTGCAGCCGCCTCGTGAAGCCCTACCTCAGGAAAAGACTTCTAAAGCAGGGTGGCCGCCACTGAGCTCTTAATACCCACAACATACATGGGTTGCTGGTGGGGAATGGGGGAGGGGTGGAGGGGGTGATTCTTGTGCGAGTACTTGTATGTTGCATATCCTATCTGTGCAGACCTTATCCACTTGCCGCCGTGAGACATGAAGTTCATGTACAAACAGCCTTTGGGCTGCCATACATCCACTGAGCAAGAAATACTTGTGACCAGAAAGTGACCAGTAGCAGTAATTGTAGTACAACTGTGGGTGTGCAATTATGCAGAAAATCCTTAAGCGATTTTAAAGTGTTTGGTGCTGTGGAATATTGATCCACGACAATTGTGTGAGGCTGTAGAGAGCTAGAACTATGATGATGATCAGTGTGCAAATACTGTCCCTCGAGGGGTGTGCAAAAAGAGCCACGATAGATTTGAGTCGCTGTTCAGAGAGTTAATGGTGAGAGGAAGGAAGCTGTTTGAACCTCTGCTGCTTTTGGTGCGCGTGGTTCGATAGAGCTTACCTGAAGGGGGTAGCTGGAAGAGGTGGTGAACAGGGTGTCAGGGGTCCAGCAGGATTTTCCGTGCCCTTTTGTCTTGGTTCTTGGATGTAAATATTTGTTTTCAGTGTAGGTGCAAAAGCATCCAGCAATCCTTGGGAGTGGGTAGGGCGGTGCCAATGATTTTTATTCCCCGCAGTCCTAATTGTCGGTTGCATTTTGTCCTTTTTGTGGCGGCACTGAACCAGGCTGAAATGTAATGGAGGAACACAGGGAAGACAAATGGCAAAAATTAGAGGTGTTCGTAGGATGGAGAGGGGGTGGGCGGTTGAACATTATCATCTTTTTCTGATGAACATCATGTTCTAATGTTTTAACAGGTAAAAGAATGAATACATTTTAAAAAATGAGGCCGGTTTCTTTATTTTTACAGGTTTTCAACGACCGGTATTCTAAAATAATTTATACTGGCTGAATAAATCGGTCAGGTCCGACTAATACCATGATCACGGGGCAATTTGAGCAAATTTGTGAGGTCGGAAGTGTGCATCAAACTGTGTCAACCTTCCAAAGAAGGGAGCGCTTAGCCTCAAAAAAGGTTGGTGACCACTGCGGTAGAGTAACACAAATATGTACAAAAAATAATAAATCTACAGGACTATTTTTATTAATTTCTGTACTTTCGTATTTTACTTAGATCAAAAGTGATTTCGCACTTCGAAATCCGATCTTCCACACTGGGCTCTGTACTTTGACTTAAGAACACAGTGCGAGTATCCGCAAAGTGTTTCAATAAAGAAGAAGCCCTGCCCACTGGGAATTGCTCTAAAACTCCCTTCGAGCCCCAGCTTTTGGAAGAACAGCAGAGACGCCTTGCGATGTTCTCCAGAGGCTCCCGAATGATTAATTCAACAAAAGGAGTACCCGGGGGTGATAAAGATGAAAGATATGAAAGATATTTCCTCTTTTTAGATGTGCCTTACTGACAGTATTTGACAAATGTGCAGACTCTCTCGCCGTCATTTGTGTCAGGTTTCCTTCCCAGGCTAATTAAAAGTGACTCTTTTGTATCTGACAAATACAAGCTATCATGCATACTCATGACATTGCATTTGCAATGGGTGACGGCGGAGATAATTGTGTCGCATAAAGTCCCATGAAACAATTCCTCTCATTTATACGAACCACGATAATATATTCTAGGAAGTATATTATATTGTGGGCGGCACGGTGGTCGACTGGTTAGCATGTCTGCCTCACGGTGCGCAGGTCGTGGGTTGGATTCCAGGCCGTGGCCTTCCTGTATGGAGTTTGCATGTTGTCCCCGTGCCCGCGTGGGTTTTCTCCGGGTACTACGGTGGCGTCCCACATATCAAAAACAGACAATACATGCTGTAAATTGAATGAAAGCTCTAAATTGTTCCGAGGTGTGATTGTGAGCGCGAATGGTTGATCGTCTCTGTGTGCCCTGCGATTGGCTGGCGACAAGTTGAGGGTGTCCCCCCTGCCAACTGCCCGAAGACAACTGGGGTAGGCTGCAGCACACCCGTGATCCTCGTGAGGAGAAGCGCATTACAAAATGGATGCATGGATGGATGATGTTTTGATGATTAATGCCCACAAAAAGCAATGCTGATTTTCAGCCAGCAAGATGCACATGCACGGTTCTTGCTTTCATCTCCAGCAACTTTTCCTCCAATTCGGAAAATAGCTTTCAAATTTGGCCCGTCTTCTTTCATGCTCGCTCGGAGATGTGCTCAAATTGTCACTAAGTTGATGCAAAATTGTAAAAAATGTGAGTTTATAGCTCTCATAACTGAGTCACTTGTGCCCCCCTGCACCCTCCCCCCCTCCAGCAAAGTGAAAAATTGTGGCCCTTGACAGCAATGACTCCTCAAGAATCTGTATCTTAAAAGGAATTGTATCAATTTGTATGGTCATCACCGTTGACCAACTGCTGCCTGCGGTAGATTTTTATTGACCCGCAACGTCCGACGGAACATCAAAACCTGAGCGAGACCACACGGCGTGCTATTAGACGGCTAACCACCCGTGTGATAACATCTTAAGTGCTCTTTAACGGCGGCGTAGAGAGGCGGGGGGGGGGTCGCCGCCGTACGTGCACTGAAGCCTTTGTTGTACGGATGTTTACTCGCGCATGAGCCCTTACGATCAAATGCTGTCTCATTAAGAGCTGAAACGGGACGCCGGAGAATAGAGCGCATGGAAATATGTTCAAGAAGGCCTGTGAGGCCTTTGAGGGCAGCCCGATATGAAGGGGCTTTAGCGCGACGTTGTGCAATTTGACTTGTAATATACATTTTTAGAAACCTATTAAAATTTTTTTATTTTGGTCTGAATGAAGGATTTGTATTTGGAGGTGAAGATCAGCAGTGCTGTTTAGGAGAACTTGTGACCTTCTCCAAGGAGTACATCATCGGGATGGTGTTTTTTGTTTGTTTGTTTGTTTGTCCCACGCAGGATGATACACGTGATCAGATCGTATCCGTCTTCGGATTGAGTGAAGCCGCATGCGGCTCGCCGTCCAAGGGTTTTTGTGACACTAGTAACTGCAAGCAATTGTACGTTTGTGATGGGGATGGAGACGGGTTGAAAAATGGCCCTGCTGGAATGTAATGGAGTGCTTTGTTTTGTGGAGTCTCCCACTCGATTCCCACACTTTGACTGGTAAACGTAGCGCAGGTAATAGATGAAAGGTTTAATGGGCAGACAGATATTTCTCACAAGGGGGGGGGGCATCAGATGAATAAATGTCAGTGCTCCAACATCAAGTACGCAAGCCAAAGAGGGTGAGTTCTTTACGTCGGTGCGTGCCAAGTCCACATCTGCCCTGCTTCCATTTACGTGACCAGCATTCCCGTCAAGCGAGATTTTAAATAATGTTCCAGTGAATTAAGCGGACTAAATCCTCAAGATTCGTCTTGCTGACAGAGTCTTTGCTTTGTAATCCGGATTCAGAGCAACCAAAAGTTTTTTTTTTCCAGAATTTACATTAACATCAGGTTAAAGTTGACTCGATGAGGCTATGGTGGGATAGCAATTACCTGTGCTAAATAGCCCACATTGCACTTCCTGACATTGCAAGAGTTAGGCGAGGACCAGGAGTCCCGCGGATGCAGAGCGAGTAATTAAATGAAGATTGCAGGCTCTTGAAGGATCTCCGGGGCTAACACGGGACCTCCTCTTCCTCACTCCCAAGATGAAGACAGTTAATGATTGTAGTGTATTTATCAAAGCACTTCATCTCTTATATTCCATCGCTCAGTTTGGCCCTCTCCACGCAGATCAACCACCGCCGCCGCCACCGCCGCCTCTTTCATACGGGCCATTTCTCCCTTCATGTTCCATTAGCAAATTGCCAAAGTGTGCCTTTCTCCTCCCCGCGCGCCCACTAACTCCTCCATTAGAAAGCTAACAGGGGAATGTATTAATTTAAAAAGCAGGAAAAACAATCAGCTTCCCTCCGGGGTCTCTTTCTGACATTGCAGAAGCGAGGCCGTTGGCTGCGGACCTGAGAGTCCTTTCTCAAGCGTGGCGCCGAGGTCATCGCACGGAGGGAGGGTGAGTCTTTTATTTGTGTAATCCCACCGGCCGGCAAGTTCTGCTTGACCGGCGCACTGCTGATTTTGTCCGACTGTGTTCTGATGTCATGTGTGTACCCGCCGAGATAAGATAATCCCATCCATCTTCTGGAGAGTTGTAACAGGGAAAAAAAAAATACAAGCTACTATAGGACACAAGCTTTGACCTTGGACCACCGCGTTTCTTGTTAACGCTCTACCGCTCACATATCTTGACCAAACACCTTTGAACTTGACGGGATTTATTTTTCCTCGGCCCGAGCAAGCGCATTAAGCATTTGAAATTACATCTGTTACAAGATGTTCTCAGACAGCCGGGGACAAAGTTCAAAGTCTTGACTTTATTTGACTTACCAGATGTTGACGGTTCTTTCTTTTTCAAATGTCAAGAAAGCAAGAACAACCCGATACGCTACGCTGGGCGCAATACGATTTGGTGTGATGCAATAAGATGCAATACGGCCCAACCTTATATGATACGCTAGAAATGCGGTACGGAACAAAATGTACGTTGAAGTACTGCGATGCGGTTATGCGGCAGTGTACAATGAGGCACGATACGTTTTGTTGTGATACGGCAAAATATACGATATCACGCAATACATTGTGATATTATTCACGCGTGTACGGAACAGTGCAATCTGAAATGGTAGATTGATTCTGTAGGTGACGATACAATACTGCACGATAAATTATGACCCACAACGTATAATGTGATATAAAGTGATATCACGCGATATGACATGATATAATGAACACAAATTTACGGTACATTCAAGAACATGCTTCGATATTGTGCAGGGCTTGGCCGTTCACGCAATACTATATGTTACATTATGTTATGATACGATGTAGTACAGTATGATACGACACAATACGTTACGATACGTAATGATATAACCAGATGATAAAGTGTATACTCAACTAATGCGATATTGACAATACAGCACAATGCAACACTCGAGGACACCATACGATACCTAAAATGCATTTAAAAAAAAAATAACCTTCCACGATAATGTCCCACATTAGCAATGAGAGACTTTTAGCAATTGAGCCTCTTTTCCTGAGTGTGTGAGCGCGGTTGCGCGCATTTGTTTACCTCCAAATCTGCGTATTATTGCACATCCAAAAAGCACCGAGTCATCAGCTCAGGTCTCCCCGAGTATTAATAAGTCCTGTGCCGCGTCCTCGTATATCAGGGTTAATATCAAACCTGCGGCAGATCCAATCATTGAGCTTATGCGTGTTTGATTCTGTTCACGCCATCTGCTGTGTGATGTAATTGAATGTACCGCAAGCTATAATTTGATATATTTGTTTACGTATTGTGTGAGTGTGTGTGTGTGTGTGTGTGTGTGTGTGTGTGTTGTCGCTCATTCAGCTCAAATCAAAATAGAATCGAGTCTTGCAGGGATTAGTGGTGCCCACTGAACTTGTTATGGCAATAACCTCTGCACTTGATGAAGGTGATACAGCGCCTCTCATCCTGATGAGCGTATGAGACCGCATTGAACCACAACAATAATCATCTGCCGCTTATTTATTTCTTTTAACGAGCAGGACCGCTCGAACTAAAGATTCTGCACCAGCAACCATTTGTTCAAACTATGGTTATTTAATATTTATAATGTCTCGTGTTTGTTTTTTCTCTTTTGATGTACATATTGTGTTTATTTAATCGACCGTACTGTATGTACAATACGTATATACATGTGTATGTTCTGGTAGCCGTAGCTTGTGAAGCGGTTTTATTCTAAGCGGTGAATTACTGATACGATACAGCATGACGCTGCCCGACCCCAATAACACCCTCTGAATCAATTCATGTATAATTTATTGTACAGCATTTGCTGGGGGAGATCAACAATTTTTTACCAAAACACGAATGTTAGGTTGTGGTAAAGACGGTCACAGTTGTCTTCATTCAATGATATGTTTATTATTTTTGTTGTTGTTTTGTAAATTTGTTCCTGTGATTTTCTGTCTGCTGCTTCTTCTTTTATCTTGCTAATCAATGTTAGAACGAGGACTCCGTTTAGCTAGCGACGCGTACATTTCCGCCATGTCTGATGGGAGGAATGTGCTCACAGCTCGCCGCTGGTCATGTAATATCATGATTCTTGATCATAACACACACAGCCCTATTTATATTGCCCTTTGGAAGGTGATCGAGGGATTGACTGAGGCTCAGCACGATACGATATTCAGGAACACATGCGATACTTTCGGATACTGTACTGTGTATGATATAATATGATGCAGTAGGATACACCAAGCTATTTGATTAGTGCGATGCAATTAATGAGTAGCTATACGGCAGGTGATGCATGAGAATCGTATGGAAATTGTTTGGGGTTTTGCTCGTATCTCCAAAAACCAACATTTTGGAAAATGTGAAACACGAACGACCGTCGGCTTGCTCAATCTCCCAAACGGCTTCTGTGGTTGGCAAAGGGAGACGTCGGTCACAAGCATGTCAGTGGTACGCAGCCAGAATGAGGCATTACTTGTTTTAAATCCTCCAGCGCTGATCAAAAGTAACCTTTGCCACACACACACACACACACACACACACACACACACACACACACACACACGCGCACACATCCAAGCCTTAATGATAAAAAACTTGAGCAATAAAGACCATCGCTGACCTTTGTGTCGCTCCTCGCCGTGCAGATGGTCATCGCTACGTTGCACGCTCGTCTCTTTTTACATCACCGCTTTTAGTCAACGGCCCATTTTGCTATTGGCCTCCTGTCATCTTTTTTTTATTGAAACAGAAAAAAAAAAAGTTCGAGCTCAGCTTGTCCTGTAAATGTGGTCAATATGCTCTAATTAAATCATGCCATGTAAAGCTCTCACCATCCAATAAATCGTAAAACATTTATGTGACGAATGAGTACATTTTTAAAGGCCATTTTATTGCGAAAGTAAGCTCATATTAAAATGTTGCTTGTGTCAACACTCTTTGGAGGACTGTGATGAAAGAAGATTTGGATTAAGTTCAAATAATGAAAAAAAGATGACCCCGTCATGTCTTGTTTGGGAGGCTTTTGAGAGGCTTTTGCAAATCTCAAATACTCACAGTTGAGTCCAGTTTTTTTTTTTAATGCACAGGCTTAAGCAAAACTGTGTCAATATTTCCTGCGCGTCCATATGAGAGCGCGGGTGTCGAATTAAAGGAATAGCCAGGATGCACATGACATGGCTTTTCATCCTACTGAACCATCATACGGAATGCATTGAACAACATATTTCATGATCTGAATCATTCCAAGTTTTGATTGGTGTTCTACTTTGTTTTTATGGTGGCTCATGAAAACAAAACCTTGACTAAAGTCTGTAAAGTGGGATAGGTAAAACTCCAAAACAATGTGACACAGGTGTGACGAAACGGCCATTTTTCCCACGACTCATCAACTCATCATTCTTTCTTGCCTCAGTTTACCCACAATGAATTCTTTTGAACTTGTTTCAGCCAAATTCAAACGATGACTCCAAACAGGTGTGTGTGTGCATCAATTTCTACGTGGAATATTTATTTCATTTTTTTAAAATGTAATGTAATTGAACATAGTTAACAGTCATTCATTTCTGCTCTGATTTCTTGACCGTTTGAATTATTGAATGCCATGATTTCATGAAGTAGAGCAATTAATTCAGAATTATTCTTGGCATTAGTAATGCCATCCTGCTGCATGAACTCACTGTAAATGTCATGTCAGTCACCCTTGAGGGAGGTGCTGGGAGGGAACTATTTATAAAATCTTACATTTCACACTCGGATATCTTCCCCCGGCGCAACAGCGGTCGGCTGGTTCGCACGTCGGCTTGGCAGTGCAGAGGGGTGCAGGGCCCAATTCCTGCGTGGAGTTTGCATGTTCCCCCTGTGCCTGTGTGGGTTTTCTCAGGGTATTCCAGTTTTCACCCACGTTCCGGAAACATGCATGAAGGTTGATTGGCAACTCCAAATTGTCCCACGGTGTGATTGTGATCACGAATGGTTGTTCGTACATGTGTGCCCTGCGATTGGCTGGCAACCGGTTCAGGTAGCTGCCCCTGAACACAGCTGGGATAGGCTCCGGCACACCCGCTACCCCCGTGAGGAGAAGCGGATTAGAAAATGTATGGATGGGTGGATGGACATATTTCCATATTGAGTAATTCATATTTTGACTATTTTTTAGGATTCTTTGGTGATTCTTTAATTCAGTTTGGCGCCAACAACCCTCCATACATTCCACCGGATAGAGAAAATACGAAAAGTGATGCCAATCTTCTCAACACAATGCACGGCCACAACATTGCTGACACTCTGTAATCAGCGCATCCCAAATATTGCTTTCACAAAACACCGCCAGACGGCCGAAATTGTGCAGGTATGCCTGATGAAGTCTCGCTAATGATCAAACATGAGCAAAACGGCATTCCGGCAACCGGGGGAGTGCACATTAAAGCCATTCTGGCAATTAGTGGTCTCCTAACTAAGTAGCCTTTACTCAGACGCCATTTGTCACACATCTGTTTACGAGCTTCCTGAGAGTTTGTCTACATTTTCTTCATGTTTGTGCAGTCACGTGCCTCCATTTGTCCCATAATCCGGCAGGCTGTTGGCACAGACCTCAGCGCAAGGATCTTGGGGGTGTGGGACGGGGGAGTGGGATTGGGAAGCACCATGCCTCATTCATCAAAGAGACCTTACTGGATGTGTTTCGCACAATGGTTCTCAATTGTTTTTACACCGAGTGCCACAAAATACTTTGCTCTCCATGTGCCACCATTATGACCAACATTATCTAATTCACCCCCCCCCCCCCACCCACCCCGTAAATGTTTTTTAACATGCGTGGCAGGTTAATGGAACACTCGAATGTGTCCCTCAGCGTGAGGATAAACGGATTAGAAAAGGGATGTATGGATGTTTTGAAATTCAAATTAAATAGTACATTGCAAATTAACAGTACTTGTTGAGTGATTCTTTCATGTACCACGAGAGGTACGCGTACCACATTTGGAGACTCACTGGTTTAGCAATACAGTCTGAAACAGGCTAAAAGGAGATCAGTTGGAACAGTTGAATGTGTGCAGTGTTCGCTTTGGATGAGGAATCAAGGTTCAAAGGGGCCAATTTGACACCAGCTTACCAGCAAGGAAGTGAAAGGAGGAATGAGCGCTGCCTAGAGACCGCCGGACGCGGCACAAGTGAAGCCGTCTGCGGCAAGGCTGACCGAGGATGCAATGATTCTAAATTGCCCCCGAACCCCCCCAAAAAAGTGTTTTGTTTCCTTACAAATATGGATGAATAATTGGGGGGTGGGGGGTCGGAATGCCTGTCACTTCCTCTTTCTTTACCTCAAATAGTCAACTGTTTTCTAGTGGTTGCTTGGCGTGATGCAGATTTGAATCACCCGTGCTGGTAAGTTCAGCCATCGGCCAGAGAAATCGCGATTAGTTTTGGTCATGGATTTAATCTTTGAAGAACGTATGGCTTTTTTTGATCTGTGTCCATCTGTATCAAGTATGTCTATAATCCACTGTTTTTAATCCCTTTGTGTCATCGCGAGTCCAGTATGGAGAGGAATGACGTTTATGTAGCAAAGATTCCAAACTGGAGTCCAGTGTCTTCATGTAGTTTTGTCTTTTACTCCAAAACTGAATTTATCAATTTTATATACTGTATCCATTATATATATATATATATATATATATATATATATATATATATATATATATATATATATATATATATATATATATATATATATCCGTAAAAATCCTTATATAGGTTATAATTTGTGCAAGTAAGGGTTGGATTAGTCATGCGTAGTGTGAATTTGGGTTAAGGGTGGGTTTCAACAAATGAAGCTTCATGAAGCACTTTTTGACTCTGCAAGATGGCACTCTTAGTTTTAAAGATGTGTATATTTGATAAAATTCCATTTCGCTGGCCTTTATCTTTAAACCAAGTGCACCCTCTGGAGGATTAAAAAATTTCGCAAGTGCTTCACGAAGCCTCATTTTCCGAACACCTGAGTATTGTCATTGGCAAGTTTCTGTTTCTCTCCAAATACTTTCAGACACAGAACATTTTTCTGTTTTTTTTCCAGTCAGGCTAATAAATATTTTATTTGGTTTTGATGATCGCATAAACGGCAGCTTAAATGCTCAGTGAGGCAGACAGTACTCTATTCTCATGCAGGTGGACTTACCTAGGGAAACACAGGCAAGTTTCCTTCAGTTTGGAGCAGTTATTTTTTGGAGCCTGCTTAATCTATCATGATCATTTCGACTGCTTCCCGTTCCTTCTAATGAAATGGAATATTCCATCTTCACCCAAATCATTATTTACACCCCCCCAAAATATCCTCAAAACTGAGCTATCAAAACAGGATGTAAGAGATAAGGAAGACCAACGTCGTAGATCTCTTTCAAATATCAACCTGTTTCGTAGTTTTTAATGGCAGGTTGCTAATTTAATGGAAAATGTGTGGAGCTCAGCGGCCTGGTAGTCCAGTGGTTAGCACGTCGGCTTCACAGTGCAGAGGTACCGGGTTCGATTCCAGCTCCGGCCTCCCTGTGTGGAGTTTGCATGTTCTCCCCGGGCTTGCGTGGGTTTTCTCCGGGTGCTCCGGTTTCCTCCCACATTCCAAAAACATGCATGGCAGGCTGATTGGGCACTCTAAATTGTCCCTAAGTGTGACTGTGAGCGTGGATGGTTGTTTGTCTCTGTGTGCCCTGCGATTGGCTGGCAACCGATTCAGGGTGTCCCCTGCCTACTGCCCGGAGACAGCTGGGATAGGCTCCAGCACCCCCCGCGACCCTAGTGAGGATCAAGCGGTTCGGAAAATGAATGAATGAATGAATGAATGTGTGGAGCTCATAAATATGTCATTCTTACTCCCAAGTTCACTGTCTGACCAGCCTCACAACAAGTCAGCCGTTAAAAATGGTGAGAAAAAAGACGATCATCAAACGATCTGGGATCATATAAAGAAGCAGTACACACTTTTGATAGATCACCAGTCCATCAAAGGAAGAGATAACAATTTTCAGTACATGTGTGTTTGTCTTCCAAGGTTATTCCATGGCTGCCCTGTAACAGTATTGAACCGTAACCCAGTTACCGCTGCAGATATGAAAGAGCCAACTTGTCTTGTGAGAAATATTGTGGAGTGCACGGAACATGGTGATGGATACTCCTCCAAACCCAATCAAAATAATAAAAGCGACACGCCTGGCTTGTAGACAGTGGCGCCTTCAAAGTGTATCTCGCGAAGAAGCTGTGCTCGCACGGCAGATGGGAGAGCGTGATACTTCTTTGCCGCTCAAGTGCGTCACACCGAGATTGAAGCAAGCGGCGCTGTAATCGCTTGGCGTGTGAGTCGTGGCAGGTGGTTGGCAGCCAGGCACTCCATGTTGAAACCAGCAACTGCTGTCTGGATCGATCTGATCCCTGGGAAGTGGTAACACGTGCTGTCGTGTCGCCTTTGCGCTGTGAAACATGGCAAACAATTTTGGCCTATAATTGAAGATTGCGTGTTGCTGTCCGTTTCCTAAACATGATGCTCAATTTTATTTATCCGTTTTCTTGAACGCTGCTTGGAAACCAGAAACACAGGCCATCAAGTTTTCCGTACCAGTTTCCCATCATTTGTCTGAAAAGTATTATCTGTGGTGGTACTTAGGTTTATGAATGTTATTCATACTCTGCAGTGTCTAATGCGTTTTCCCCATTAACTCTTGCATTCCACAACACATACTTGTTCGTCTTTTTAAAATTGGGCCCTGCCTACCAAGGACGTACTTGTACGTCTGTCTTTTTTTTTTTGCGTCATAGAGAGGAGGAGGGTTTGATGCAATCTGTGAATGAGAATAAGCCGTTTGCATTGTAAATCGTGTAAAAAAGCGACCAGTAGGTGGCAGTGGTGTCTCACGTGATTGAAATGCATGCTTTTTACAAAAAGCTATTTCTCTCCGTTTTTTTACCCAGAAATCGCCATTTCCATGAAACTTAGCCATTTTGCAATGCCGATTGCTGAAGAATGGAAAAAGATAGAAACATTTTTTTTCTGCTGAAAGAAGAGAGTCCAAACTTTTATTTTGGTAGGCTCCATATTTATATAGCATATGAACCAAATATTCTGTGGGCCTTGCAAGATCAGTCAAAATCCAGTGAAACGCTGGGATTGAGGGGGTTGCTCCAGTGAAAATGGCTGGGATTGAATGAGTTCAAGAGAATTAAAAATGCAAAAATCAACAAATATCCCAAGCGTATCTGGGAAAGAGGTGACAAGAGCCAAAGTGCCGGCATCTCCGGCGAGAGACCGTTCAGCAGCTGTTTGTCTGTGATCTTCATTTGTCAGACAACTGCCTGGTGAACCTTGGCCAGTACCATCGTGGATTGGCCGGGAGATTGAACCTTAAAACTGGGGCAATTCCCGCGATCAAACCTCATGGAGAGCGGCCAGCACAGCTGGAAGTAAAACAAACCGTGAGCTAAGCGATGATGTCATGAATGCAGAGGGAAGGACCGAAAACCTTTGCAAGCACGGGATGATGCATGTGGGAAGACTTGCATCCAAGTTTCAAACCCTGAACCTTGGAAACGTGTGGCAGATGTGCGCACCTCAAATTCAACGTGCTGCCCCAGAAAGCAATGAATGTGCTGCGCCGATGTCGAATCATTTAAGCATTATTCACTTGGCATATCGCTGAAGATGAACAGCCAAGCTCATGTTACTCGCTTCCACGACTCCACGAGTCTATTCACTCCTTTTCTAAAGCTTTTTCCAAATCCTCTGAGCTTCCAGTTCCTTTGACTTCTGTCTCTATCTTACACTAGCTGAGAGAGAGAGAGAGAGAGAGAGAGAGAGAGAGAGAGAGAGAGAGAGAGAGAGAGAGAGAGAGAGAGAGAAAACCCAGCCCCAGTCAAAAACCCGGAATGAAGACTGCCAGGATTTGCCACCTCCTCAGATGCAGTCGAGGCGAGGAAGCAAAGGGACTTTTAATGAACAGGCCGTTTATTGATCTGTGGACAAAACCGTTGTTAATTATGTGCGGGTGTGCATTTAATTGAGCAAGCCAAACAAGATCCTCTGCTTGATGCGTGGTCAGGAATGAGGAGAATGAGAGTCCTGTGCTGCCGACTCCAATAATCGCTAAACCCAAGCCGCAGCTGATTCTTTTCCAAGCCCTCGTCCATTTTGCTGCCTTTGTGTCTCATACCGCTTCATCCGCCGCCCCCGTTTGTCTCCAGACTAATGAAAAATGCCCTTCATCTCATAATTTTTCCTCAGTGTGTGACCTTTTGTTATATTTTCTTCCCGGTATGACTGGCCGTGCGTGGTGGATTGATAACTCCGTCAAGGACTGTTTTCTCCTGAATTCTTCAGCCTGAACAGATTTTAGCCAAACTCAAGTAGCATGGTAACCCACACGAATGTTAACCTGACAGTTTATAGTTTAAGGATAGCGGATCAGCTAATACAATCTTGCTTATTTTGGGCAAGAGTCCAACTAGCACTGGTCTCCAGGCCACATTGAGATCAACAAACATGACAGACTAAAAACTTTTAAGGCTCGTCAATCAGCCCAGCATGCCCGTTTTGGGAATGTGGAAGGGAGTACCTTGAGAAAGCCACACAACAGCATGTAGAGAACACTCTACACAGGAAGGCAATGATCCGCAATAGTGATAGGGAGCTGTTAAAATAGATTTTTAAGATGGTAATGACTTGTAATACGTTCAATGAAACGGTTGCAAAAAAGGATTGAATGGGATTGTCCTGTGCTGGTGTTTTATTTCTGAGGTCTGAGGTCTCTAAAATACAATTCTGGTCCGGTTTCTAAACGCCTAATGAATCTGAAGGACATGCAAGATTTCTGAGACAACCCAAGTACAGGGGGTCCTTGCTTTATGACAGTTGCTCCAGCGACCGCGTAAAATGAATTTGTATCTGTCGAAAGGCGCTGCAGTTGATCGCTCACAACTCTACAGTCGCTGTGCTGGTGGATTCGTTTCCTGAACGCTTGCATCGGCTTAAACATGAGGCGGCTCGTGTGGTGACTGGAGCTGCTTTGCGAGCTACTCCTTGCCATTTCTCCACTCTTGCAAGAAGAAAACTCTTGGCATTCACTAATAGATATTACCGCAGCAGGCCCAGAGTTGATGCGCGTCTCTATGTCAACTCGATGTGATGTTTCGTCGATCCGTAATGGATGTGACAGATGTGATCATTCAGTCAAATTGCTTTGATTAGCAAAAGCCTGCCCTTTTCCAAACACTTTCTATCGACTCGTTTAGTGTGCCAGTCTGATGAAAAACAAACAAAGACAACTATTACAAACTAATGAGCCTCACCTTTATCTGGCTCAACACCACCGACAAACTGATTTTCCTTGGCCATTGCCATACGGCCTTGATGCATTATGTCGTGTATATTTTGCACACCACTGCTAATTTACGGATAACAAGACAGGACAGGCAACCGCCTTGATTATTTTTTTTCCTCCCTGCCAGGGAACCTGAGCCCACACATCTGACCGAGTCCCTTAATTAAGTGGAATTGAGCTTCTATATTTAAATGTGAGACGGAACTTGTGTTTGTCTGTCATGCGCAATCGAGCATCTGTTTGATTTGTGCTCGCCAATCTTCATCAGCCGGACCGCTATGTACTGTAGTTGCTGCGCGCGGCGATTCTTATCATGTTTCAAGGCCAGCTCCATCTCCATCTCTGCCGTTGCTTTTAATGTGCCGATAAATCTCCTGAACATGTTGACCAGCTTCTATGTGCGCAGCAGATTGGTCACCTTCGATGCACATTTGCGTCGAGGGTAAGTGATCGCTCATACTTGTGTGATAAATAGCGGAAGTGAATACCAGGGCCCAAAATCAAACATGACTCAGTCAACATGATTCATTCAGTCACTGCTGTGGACGTTTTTATTGGTATACAGTACTGGATTCCAACGGTTTACTGCCATCAACATATGCATATTCGTCAAGCATCTTTTTTTTAATGGTTAGGTGTGGAAGAGAGCAGGGATGTGTGAGGGGGGTTGGGGCGGGGGGGCTTGGGCTATCTATGGTTTACTGGACACATATCTCTTTTTCCTTGATACCGAAAGCCCCCTTTTGATGTTTTTTTTTTGTGAAGGTCAGGTCAATGGAGTCATAACAGTAAAATGTTACGGGTCAAAGTTCTAAACATTTGAGCGAGTGTGTGGATGAGAGACGTATACACATTTATCATCATTTTAAAATGACGATTGTTGTAGCAGATGAAAATGACCATTTTTTTTTAAAGAACTTTGTTGTACAGCAAAATACTGCTTTGTCACGGCTTCTTGCTCTCATGCCCCTCCCGTCCCTCCGCTCCACTCCGTAACCACTTCTGCCATCTTTCCGTCACCTCTCACACACCTTTGTGTGTGTTTGTGTTCCCCTGCAGATATTTGAGCCGATGTCTTACTTATTAAGTGGCGTGTGGCCAGATGAACAAGTGCTTGTGTTTGGCTGTGCATGTGGCACCATCACTTATTCACATCATCCACAGTGTTGAGCTTCAGAATGCTGCTTTGACGTTGTTGTGCTCGACACGGACTGATGTCCAACTGTGTTGGCAATAAACTCATGCGGTGTGCACTATAAAGACAGAGAGAGAGATTTATAAACCTCGTGGCAATCAAAGTCAGTGGTGGTGTTAAGATCGCCATGGACCGTGTGTCATCCAAGCAGGGGCCGATTAGTCTTGCTCCAGCAGGTGTGTGCGTGTGTGTGTGTGTGTGTGTGTGTGTGTGTGTGTGTGTGTGTGTGTGTGTGGGTGGGTGGACGTGTAGAGTCAACTTCATTTCTTATTAAACGAACACCTCGCCCTCATAGAAGTTTTTGGTTGGCGTCTTCATGACCATCCTCAAGTGGCTTTTTTGTGTTATGAGGAAGAAGAACGCCACCACTTTGACTTCAGAGGCCGCAAAAACATGGAAGCCGAAAGCCCCTCTCAAAGATGGAATTTTGTGGATTTTTTTTTTCTTTGGGAACAAATCAAACAATTTAGGAAGTTAAAAATTGTCTCGGGGCTCAGAGTCAAGCCACTTCTCCTCCACGTCGAGAGGAGCCAGATGAGGTGGCCCGGGTGTCTGATTAGGATGCCTCCTAGACTCCCTGGTGAGGTGTTCCCGGCATGCCCCACCGGCAGACGGCCCCCAGGCACGACCCAGGCCACGCTGGACTATGCCACCCGGCTGGCCAAGGAATGCCTTGGGCTCCCCGGGAAGAGCTTGAAGAAGTGGCTGGGGACAGGGAAGTCTGGGATTCCCTACTAAAGCTGTTGCCCCCACGACCCGACCCGGTAGAGTTGGATGGATGGATAGTTGGACCAAGGCCCAAGGCAGGGGCGGGGCCATTGGGAATTTTCTGAAAAAATTTTCATTTTCCTGAATGGCTGGTCTATTTCCAGGCCCCTCCTGAGACCCCCTCCTGCTCCCACACCCCCACGTGGAGGATTATTTTGCCGCGAATGGCTATTCCCAGGCTGACTTTTGTTCCCAGCAAGTCCCTATTCGCATTTAATTAGGTTCCAAGGGATTTCATTTTCATGTGGATGTTTACATTTTGGTCTTCGTCCATTGATGTTTGATTACATTTGATCACAATGTAAAAAAGAAAGCCTGTTTGATGAAGATTTGATCCAGATGAGACATGTGGAATCATTCCAATGCAACACCTCGTGAAATTCCACTGAATGTGTTGAGACGCTTTTTCATTTTAAAACAAGATTTTCTTCCTCCCTCGAGTCTTTTCTGTGTGTCACCAACGCTCGCGCCTCTTCTTCCACGGTGTGACTGTGTGATTGTACAACATTCCTGCGGTGATTGCATAGTATGTCGCGCCATAATATCCATCCCACTGCTGCTTCGTGGGCCATTACTGTCAGTGTAACTCAATGGGGTGTCATTATATGGCTAGCAGCTGGGGATGTTTGTTTTTCTCCCGTTGCCTCGGCCTTGCAGCTTTGTCTGGGCGCGTGTGCTTGTGGACATATGAAATGTGCTCGTGCATGTGTGCGATTATTATTTTTGCGTGAATGTGATCCATTTTGTCGTTATACCACTGGAGACTCCAGTGGCTCTCTGATCAATGTGCAGCCTTGAAATGAAATGGCAGGCTGGACTCTGAAGGAGCAACATTGCGTTTCAATACTTCATTCAATATGGATGTACTGATGGGGCTGGGAGATTTTTTTTTCTTCCAAATTACCTGCATATCTTTTAGACACGGCTAAGAGGCACATTTTGCACTAAAGACAACGTGTTCTCATGTCATGTATTCATTCTGACAGGATCAAATAGTTGTTTTGGTCGTGGGAATAAAGCCACCTAGGGGAAGGTTGCAACTTGTCGCCAGCCAATCGCATGGCACGCAGAGATGATCAACCATTCGTGCTCACAATCACACCTCGGAACAATTTAGAGCAGACATGGGCAAACTACGGCCCGCGGGCCGGATCCGGCCCGTTGGGCTTTTTAATCCGGCCCGCCGAAGGTTGGTGCACAACACAATTAAGGTTCGATATAAATGATTGCATTCATTTCATTTGGACTTGTAATGACAGGCATTTCAACGCCAGATGGCGCAGTTACTCGAAGTTGCAGAGCACAGGGAGGGAGGGGGAGACGATACGGAAGCCAGCAGTAGCGCCAACTCAAGCAACTCCCGCTCGACACGACGGAATAAGTGTGTCCGCGCCGCTATTTTCTATCATTGGATCCAAAACAGCGACATGCAAGTGACTCTTTGTTGCAGTGAGTTTTACTGCAATTGCGAACATTTTCACGTCCTGTCGATGATGGCATCTAAACGAAGAGGAAGAGTAATGGCCACGGTAGAGAAAGTGAAGTGTATCTGATTAAACGAAGCGGGTTACAAAATACGAAACATTCGGTAGATGTTTGGAGTCTGAAAGACTGAAATCTACAAGACTTTGAAAAACGAGGAAGTGTTTTGTGCTCAGTCCGATTCTGGCTATTTCCATGCCCAGAGTGAATTGTGTTACGGGGAGTGAACACCTCTCTTTTGGAATGGTTTGCCCCAGCAGCACGGGGAAGGGCGTGCGCTTGTTTGTACTGGGCAGTATTGAATACAGCGGCACATAAACAACACTCTGATGTCCGGTGTCTTTCTTATGCACAAACCATACAGAAACTAATTGCTTGCGGCTCGACGGACAGTCGAGTAAATAAACGTTTCCTGGAATGGTTTGACTGCTATCGTGCTAAAAACTTTCCGCAAACTGGACCGCTATAGAAAGAGAGGAAACGAGTCCCAGAGCGCTAACTATGAGCATAGAAGACTTCGAAGCGTCCCGTGTCTGGCTTCAAAAGTTCGCTACGCGACATCAGCTGAGCAACGCTGTCATGTGTGGTGATCGAGGGGAGGTCAAGTCAGAGACAATGAGTGAGTCGAAAAAAAAGCCACCAGGTCTCTTACACGTCTCATTTTGGAGCAAATAGTCCTAACTTTGTTATATTTTGTCATATACCTGTACTGCTTGCTGCAGTTTTTGGCCAACATATTGTTGCACTTTGTTGCTTGTGTTGTCACATGTATGTTGCTCACATATTTGAACCTTCATACAGGACATATACCATAGTTGTTTCACCGTTCACATTAAAAAAGTATGGTAATACTTTTATGCTTTTGTTCTGTTGATGTTTGGTATGGACTGTCAACATATAATTTTTTTTATATGTACCGTATCTTGTCCTGACACGGCCCACCTGTCAAATTTAGAAATCAATGTGGCCCCCGAGCCAAAAAGTTTGCCCACCCCTGATTTAGAGCGTTCAATCAGCATGTATTGCCCGTTTTTGATACGTGGGAGGCAACCTGAATACCCGGAGAAAACCCACGCAGACACGGGGACAACATGCCAACTCCACACAGGAAGGCCGAAGCCCGGAATCCAACCCAAGACCTCTTCCCCTGTGAGGTGGACGTGCTTACTCGTCTCGAACGTGTCCCATGTTTTATTCAGCGTTTTTTTTCCCCTTCGTGCTTCTTTATCCTGTCTACTTGTTGGCAGGACTGAACATGATGGAGGCTTCACTCTCTTCCGCCAGAGATCTTTTTAACAGAGCAAAACATACAAACAAACAAAAAGACCTTGTCGCGCGTTATTTGTGCAGCTTCCTATACACCAGAAAGCAAGAGGAAGGCAATTATCCGCCAGAGAAATGCAATAAGTCCCACTTTAAAAGTAGAATAAAACATCAGCAAAGGAGACAGGAGAGATGAAACAATATTACTCCCGCGCGCGCACTCGCGCGTGCCCGCGCGCACACATACTCGTGACTCACAAGTAAAGGAAACCCGACTTGTTCTCTCGGTGGCTATATCCCAAAACGTACTGGTAAAACAGTGGGTGTAAATGCATCTCAATTCACAGATGCATTTACAGAGAGACGTTGAAAAATTAACTGCTGAGAGCGTTTGAACTCGATTGCTAACCAAAACAGCAGTGCCGAAACACACAACGAGCACTGCACTGTTGTGAGCGCTTTAGAGTGCAAAAGCCCTGTCTGTGACCACCCGGTGGCATTAACGGACATGCCCACGGCGCATGAAAGTGGAGGGAGTGGGAAGATTTTTTTTCATGTCTTTGAAGCCTCATTTTATATACTTGACCATTGTTCTATCTTTCCTGAGAAGTATGAAAGATGACTTGGAAAGTCTCGAAAGACTCCACAATAATGTGCTCTGAATGTCGGAACCCTCAGCGACTATTTTGCTTTCGTGACTTGTGACCGGAATTTACAAGTGAATAAATACCTGGTGGGCGGCCCGGTAGTCCAGTGGTTAGCACGTCGACTTCACAGTGCAGAGGGGTTCAATCCCCGCTCCGGCCTCCCTGTGTGGAGTTCATGTTCTCCCCGGGCCTGCGTGGGTTTTCTCCGGGTACTCCAGTTTCCTCCCACATTCCAAAAACATGCATGGCAGGCTGATTGAACACTCTAAATTGTCCCGAGGTGTGAGTGTGAGTGCGGATGGTTGTTCGTCTCTGTGTGCCCTGCGGTTGTCTGGCAACCAGTTCGGGGTGTCCCCCGCATACTGCCCGAAGACAGCTCCAGCACCCCCCGCGACCCTAGTGAGGATGAAGCGGTTCGGAAGATGAATGAATGAATGAATAAATACCTGGTCCGCCTTTATTTCCCCCTCTGTGTGTGTAAAAATGTGTCCTGTGTATTTTGAGAAGGGGCTAATACGTATTTGAAGCCTCTATTCGGAGGCGATTCAGTGACGCAGATAGTTTGCAGATAATCGCTTTGCTGACGTTCTTATTAGATGAAATCCAATGTTTGTGAGATCTGCACCCAGTCTCCAGTGATTTGCACGGGACGCCTCAAGGGTCCGACTGGCTCTGGCTCAAGATGATTGTTTGCAACCAATTGAGACATCTTTTTTATTTCAAACGACTTTCATTTGATTTTTCTTACCCTCCGAACAGTAAGCCATTAAACAAATACCACTCTCATTTGAATAAA
The DNA here is from genome assembly GCA_026261675.1 of Hippocampus mohnikei. Classification (NCBI taxonomy): domain Eukaryota; kingdom Metazoa; phylum Chordata; class Actinopteri; order Syngnathiformes; family Syngnathidae; genus Hippocampus; species Hippocampus mohnikei. Next base: position 13,997,697 of record JAKGUB010000334.1, on the reverse strand, counting down.
ACCAAAAATAAGCCTTTTCCCCGGGTGAGCAGCCTGTTTTACTGCTTATTGCAAAAAGAAAACAAAAGCCCCCTTGAAACCTGAGAGGAGATTTTCAATTTCCAGAAGCTGCTAACAACTTTGCCCGAACAGGATATCAACTCTGTTTCCATTCACAGGAGTACAACCGAGGCCCCACAAGACTAAGAGCGAGTCCTTTATCCCGTCGTGTTTAAAATATTTCTTCTTGAGGCTTTGCCCCTCACTGTTAGCATCTCTGCCGTGCGTTTCTGCGAAATGGGATCAGATGAGGCCTAATGTTCTGTTTTGGCAACAGGACATGGCAAACTTGGAGGACACTGACTGAGTGTGTCCTCTCCGCTAATGCTCTCGTTAAGTCTTCAACAAGATTGATTGCCGAATTCTGATGTGCGGCACAGTGGCTAACAGACTAAAAGTGTTTGCGGTGTGCTGGTGAGGTCCCGCTATTGACCCTTGCATATGGTTCATTTTTCATGTCCCCATAGTTTTCAGGTCAGTTTTGTCCTAAGCCGTGCAGTTACAATGGAACCGTTTCACAGAACCATTTCCAATCTGGTTCTCGAACGCAGGCTGAGGAGGGCCCATGACATCACTGTCCTCTGATTGGCCGTCAGACGTGGATCTTTTTCTCCACGAAGCACGAAAGAACTCAACTCGACATGCTCATTTCCTGGTTTTAAGCGAGCCCGACAGAGCCGCGCACTTTCAAGTCATGGAAATACCGTATATACGGTACACAACATTACTCAACCATATTTACATTTTTCATATGTACCTGGCGATGAGATAAGTGATGCTCGTCAAACTTTGTGAGCTGCGTGTCAGTCATCGGATCCATTCAGTTCAATGCACTGAATGAGAGTGAGCCCCGTCTTTCTTCGTAACCACTTTCTTCCTCTGCACGGTGTCAGTCAAAGAACACGGGTTGCTGCCAAAAAGGATGTAGTCCACAATAAAGACAAAAATGAAATGGGGATGTACAGAAAAGCAAGACTCGCTCATTCACTCCATTCACAATGGACCCGGCGGTGTGCGGCGCTCGTGGAACTTGTTACCGGCAAGTTTTACACGGAAACATATGAAATTTGAAATGTGGTTAACTATTGTTGTAAAGCATAACATATGTGTGCTGTGCTGATTTTTAATGCCTTTACTTTTAATGCGAGCTATGTCCCGCTTGCTTTCTCATCTGTGTGACAGCTTCTGTGCATTTGTTTTGAGACATCACCACATCATGCAACTTTGATGCTTATCATGGATCATCGCAAAACCGGTGGCCAAGACTCTGCCACTCCAGAAATCTCTCTCTCACACACACACACACACACACACACACACACACACACACACACACACACACACACACACACACACACACGGACACACACACACACACTGGTAAATCTGAACCCCATTTCAGCAGACACGGTTCAAATTTGACCTGGTAACAGCTTCAAGTGTACACAAACTTTGTGTGTGTTTTATTCTATTCTTAATGTCAAGACGTGTCAAATTTCACCTGAACAGATTGCATTGCTGTTTGCCAGGCCTCCATCCTTCCCCTTCTTATTTCATCTCTTACCGCCGACTCACACTCCCCTCCGGGAATTAATTTGGGGAAATTTTCCAATGTGCTTATTACTGCCTCGACTTTATGGTTACGTACCCGACCTTGAACCATGAATAATCGGGGAGAACGGGGCAGAGCATAGCGGGGGCGCCCCGGGGGCGGCTGATTGGCCATGCGGTGCACAGACGTGGCTGATGTTTACCAATCTTGAAGTAGACGAGCAGAACAAACAAGAAGAAACAGGCAGAGCAGTTCGGACTGCACCCCCTGTGTCGCATCGAGAGACGTGACCGTGAATATCTTTATTTCAATTATTTCAAATGCTGTTGAAATGGAAATAAATATTTCTATGATAGAGGCAATATTGTATTTTTATTATTGCTGTTCGGGGATGTAAAAAAGATGGCACCCAAATGTCATGAATGGATGGATAATGTGCGAATAAAGAATCTAATTTCTGTTGTTGGCTCAGGCTTTTAGAAAGTACAGAGATAGACTCAACAAAAATAGCAAAAATAGCAAAAAACATTTTTTTAAAGTTGATCATTGCTTGGATGGTGGCAAAAACAGTACTTTTGTCTAAATGAAGCCCCTCAACTCACTTCAACAAGATGCCACAAAAATGACACCAAAGCAAGCAAATTGGTTTGTAAATTACGGCAGATGCCCCCCAAAAAATTAATGGTTACATTTGCAAATGTCAATTTGGCAGGGGTTCCTTGCCACTTTGCAAACGTTACTTTCTAACTCCTAGTTCAGGGTCACCAATGAGCAGATCATCCCAATTGACTTTTGACATTAGAAGAGACTTTCATCTTGGAACGACTTGCTTAATATATTTGTGAAAAATCCTGATTTTCATGTATAGTGACAATCTTTTTTTTTTTTTTTTTTTTTTTTTTACCAGCATTCGATTAGATAGATGCTGCAGTCCATTTCTTTCCATTTACGGCAACGCGCGGCTATACCATCCAGTCATTTGTTTTTAATTTGCCGCACTCTTATAACCGTTCAGCCGCGGCTAGATGAAAAAGACTGAAGCGGAAAGGGAGACAAAAAAAACATCTTTCATCGATGAACCTGGAATAAGAAAAGAGCTTGCCACTCTACACAATAGTTGTGCGTCCTTGCTGAGAGCTGTGTGTCCATTTTTGCTCATTCAAAGATGGCACACCTTAAGGACAAGTGTCATCTTTGGTGTTGCATACCTGGTGGGTTGCTGATTTTTAAGAGACGCTTTGTCCAGACGCTTTTAGTAGTGGTGCTTAACACGTACAATGTACACAATGAAACATCATTTCTTACCGAGCGGAAAAAATTGTGGTCCGGTCTTGACTGTGATAACCTGCTCGAGACATTTCCTTTTGGAACAGTGATGCTTTCCCCAAAAGAGGACCTCGCTCTGTGTTTTTGTAGGTCACGGCTTGTCAAATCCACAGCCCTCAATGTATTAATCTGTTGCCTAAATATAGTCCTCCTGTTTGCAGCGAGGGCAGAGCTTCCCGGAGTTGGCTTCTGCAACATTTCTATGAAGCCTTCGCGAGTGAAGATGTCTCACAGGTTCGGTGAATTCCGAGGAGCAGTTTTGTTGTTTTTCTTGGTACATGAAGGGGAACTCATGTTTTGCGCTTGTGTTCAGTCATAATTCATGTCCTCAATGTCAGTTTAGCTCCTTTTGTCCGTTATTTCTCAAAAAAAAAAAAAAACTCACATCCTGTCAGACTCAGAATCAAAATCAAAGAATAAAAAATATTGCCAGAGTGTTTTATAAACACCCAAAACTGCTTTTTGCATTTCTGGTACAAACGGCCAACCCACACAGGTCTCGAGATTAGTCTGTATGCTCAAAGGCACAGGTGTCAAAGTCAAGGCCCGGGGGCCAGATTTGGCCCGCCACATCATTTTATGTGGCCCGCGTAAGCAATTCAAGCCAGTAAGTTTCCACGATGCTTGCTAAAGTCTGAATCAAAATGTCAAGATATCATATATAATGTAATAATTACCATGTTTGAACAATCCATTATTCTTGACTTCTGATGTCAAAACTAGTTATCCATCTATTTGTTGTCCGCTGTGAATGTAATATGTGGAGGTGCTGAAACATTTATAAGGTTTCACAAAATTCAATTCGAATCATAACGGCCCTCCAAGGGAAACCGTAACTACAATGTAACAAAAATGAGTTTGACACCGCTGCATTCCACAGTTGTTGTTTTTTTGGGAGGGGGCGGGGTTGTTTTCTATACATCCTAAGCCCAATCAACATTTAGATATTCTTTGTCTTTCCTGACTCTTTGAACCTGAATCTTCTCCACAGATATATAGAAAAGGGAAAGGGATTGTGGTATTTTTTTTGTTTTTGCTTTACGAGTTGTTTCCATGGCAGCTGGGAAGTGAAGTACCTGACCCCTAATTTGGACTCTCACACAGCCCCTATTAGCCCCTAAAGCTCTCTCTTTATCTCCAAGTCGCCCTGTATCACTTCTTTCATCTCCTAACGCTGTCTGTCTTACAGCTACACTATTTCGTGTTTCTCTGTCTGAGTTGTCCTCCCCGCCCGCCACTTCCACTTCATCTCTCCTTATCTTGTCTCTTTACCCCCCCCCCCCCCCTTCTCTCCTTTGGCAATGCCGTGTGATTGGCAGCAGAGGCTTGGCTGCAGTCAAGCTAATGGGGAACAGAGAGGAATACCTTGAGGAGTCACAGCTGAGCGGAGACGCACAAATAAGATAATGACTTGGGAATAACCATCACGCCGAGTAGTTTGCGGAAGCGGTTGAAAGTCGAGAGAGGGCTGAAACAAAGGAAGTCTTCAAGACAGAGAGGAGATGAGAAAAGCAGATGCGGCGAACAATTTCCAAAGGGCGTTGGACTTAACGTCTCCAAATTGGCAAAAACAGCGGAAGTCTCTGTGGGTTTGGAGACAATGAAGCTTTTTATGTTGGGGATGAGCAACGGTGATCAACTAAAATAGTCATTTTTGCCTCCTGACGCATCGTCTGCATATGAGCTCGCTTGATTGCCCGCGATATCTTTTTTTTTTTTGTCTGCTAATGCGACACAGCAGACAGACGGCCTGCGTCTTAATTATTTCAAAGGCGACGGTTTTGCGCGGCTGTTCGTAGTGTGGGGGCGCGTCTCCATTCATGTCGTCGTCGTGCCGCTCCGTTCTGTTTACATTACTCACCGAAAACAATGGGCCGAGCGGCAAAGTAAAGACATTCCCCCACAATGAAAGGAGCGTCTGGCGAGGGAAGATAACCCACTCGCATTCGTCATTCCGAAGCACGCGCCTTGAAGTTTGCGAGCACAGAGTGGGTCGCCCGTCACGAGCCGTCATCTCAAGTCATTTGGCCGTCGGACTTGTTGGTCTGGACGCACGAAAGACTCAAGACGGTTAATCTCTTGATCGCCGCGCGTTACCCCCAGACGCCTCGTTGTCACTGTCCTTCTGTCTCCTGGTTGGCATCAATCAGCGCCCGGTCAATTCTCTAATGACAGAGAAGTGGGGGGCGGAATACTCAGCGTAATTATGAAAAAAAATTCAAGGAGTCTGAAAGGTGACACGGACGCACATTGTAATTGTCCTCGCTCTGGCGTCGTGCGAGAGCCTGCCCTTATTTCGATCCTCATTAACCCTTCACGCTGACGATTGCTGGTCACATCCAGCGATATCTTTGCCGGCCAGTTTGGGCAGTTGCTGTTTCGTCAACTTCATTTAAATGTGGAGTAATTACCACCACGCTTAACAGTGCAACTTGAAGCTCAGTCTTTCAGGGTGCCAAGTCGCAATTGGGGTGTGCAGTCAGAGTGGCCCAAAGCAGCATCGAATGAGGAATTTGCTCATTTTGATGCAGCGAGATTCGAAGCGCTCTTCCGATGCCGCCTATTAAAAATGAAAAAGGTTGGGAATCATCCGCGCTCGAACGGTGACAACCGACAAGTCTCGTTCCTCAGATTCTGTCAAATGTCATTCACGGTCAACAGTTTGTTGCGTTGACGTCGCGCCAGATAGTCAAGAGTTGACGAGGCTTGGTTCAAAAGCGCCCTTGACAAAAAGGTTCACCTAATGTCAGAGATTTTCTCTGACAAAGTTAAAGAATGACTCGGCACACAGGGAAAATTGTCTTCAATATCGGCGGGAGCGGATCTCTGAGAGCGAACGGCGGTTGTTGCCCCGATGATCACACCCTCGAGCTGCCTTCCCGCCAATTCGGACTTTTATTGTAACATACAAGAAAAACACTGCCCCCGATATTTGCATACCGCACCCCCAGTCCGGCCCCTCGGTAGTGATTGGTTACCTGTGTTTAAACTTTGAACCACCAGTACGTTGTCGCCTTTCTGTCTGGTCTACATTGAATCAACATGTCGCAGACTTGTCGCCTGGGCGCGACTGGTGTTCTCAAATCGTCTTTTGTTGTTCAACCGCTGTTCCCGAATTATTCATTCCCCCTTTGTGACCGAGTGTAGCCCACTCCCCCCTGATCGCTCACCTGCATTGACGTGCTAATTGTGGACTTCAACGGCCCTCCGTCCAGTCCACAATTGCCTTTGCCTTTCTGCAAAGGCATTTGGGGGTGCTGATTACGCACCCAAACGTTTAGCCGTGCTCACATTAAATGAAACTTTAAACATGATATAATTTTGCTCATGTATTCCTCTAACACCTAAACGTACTCGATTCTTTTTCTGTAACGTGTGAGACGCGTGAGCTTTGACCTGCTCTGCATGGGAATGGCTTTGAGGTTGATTTTGTTGTGAAAAGGCACGAGCTAGATAAAACTCGATGACAGTCTGAGGACATTGAAAAAAAAATCTCTCGTAGACCCTTTTGATCTTTGATGGGAGTCCACAAAGCAATCGTGTATCCAAGGCCATTCGTGCTGCGTTGGATTCTAACCTCAATGTGGCACAAAAGTAGCTTAGCCTTGGTTTCAAAAGTATGGTCCGAGAAAGGAACATGGACGCAGCGCTGTGATATGTTGACCGCCTCAAATACGGCAAAAATAAATTGACCCACGTTTCAGGTTGAGAAGTTTGTCCTTGAGAAAATAAAGAATGCACATTGGGAAATGAGAGCAGAGTTTGAGTGAACAAGCATTTATTGGAACGTCTCCGTTGGCGTCATGGTGGAGCATTTAATTAACGGTTGAGATTTATACCCAGCTCTGACCATTACCGCGGCAAACTACGCTAAATGGAGTTTGTGATTAGAGTTAAACACTGAACGGATACACCATCTCAGATTGTCTCGCGGGCCTTTATCTTTATTGAGCTGTCTTGTTGTCCGATAATTTAGAATGCAAAGCAGTCCAAAATAACGGCATGCGCGCTTGGCTAATGGAAGCGTAACCCCGAGATTTTTCTCCCCATATGATATAATGAAGTGGATGTTTTGAAACGCCTCGCTGCGGAATTGAACCTCTCAGCTTTTTGGAAGGCTTGATTAGAAACACTTTTTTTGTTTGTTTGTTTGTTTTTTGTGCATATTAGTGTCAAAACGGTGCTCATTTTGTCGAGTTGCGGGCCCATTTAAATCCGACTAGTGCACTTGAGCGTAATTCAAACACTTCTCCACTTATTGTGCACACTCGCACACGAAACGACGTTTGTCCTCAAAGTGGACGAGCGCACGTGTCAATTGCCGTTCTATCCGGCTTTGGCAATTATGTTCCGCTCGTCCTAATAGGATCTCTTTGGCGTTTGGCTCATCTTTCGGAGAGTTGCTGAGCGGGGTCCACGCCTAAAGTGGATGTTAGAAGGAAGGAAACCAGCAAGCCCACCCAGTTCCTCTTTTAGCCAGACACAGACACACACAAGCAGTCAGTGAGAGCATTGTTCAAAATATTTTATTTTTCTTCCACAGCCAACCTAAATGCAATCAAAAGTGCACATGCTGAGATTCTTATGGACTTGTGATGGACTTCATAATTGGCCCCTCGCTTCGTGGCGGGGTTCGTAACGCTTGGAACACACTCCTCCCAACGGCGTGTTGATAGTTTGCGCGGGGGAGCTCGGCAGGGGAGCCGCGGTGACGATTGCAAAGGTGCGATTGACTTCATTGAGATCATGAGCATTCCTCCTATAGGACAGCTACTCCTGTCATTTGTACTGCAGCGGGGTAAAAAAACAAAACAAAAACAAATCTTGAGCATGGATCGGTTTAGAACTTGAAATTGCAGCAGGAATTGCAGCTGTGTAAAAAAAATTTTTTAAATCACCGGACTTGGCAAGGTTGAAGACACGTGATCACAGAGCTTGAGGGTCCAGGAAGAATCCTTCCAGGAACCCTTGAGAGGAAATTGTTCTTTTCTGAAACCATCCATCCATCCATTTTCTGATCCGCTTCATCCTCACAAGGGTGGCGGGGGGTGCCGGAGCCTATCCCAGCCGTCTTCGGGCAGTAGGCGGGGGACACCCTGAACCGGTTGCCAGCCAATCGCAGGGCACACACAGGCGAACAACCATCCGCGGTCACACTCACACCAAGGGACAATTTGGAGTGTGCAATCAGCCTGCCATGCGTGTTTTTGGAATGTGGGAGAAAACCGGAGTACCCGGAGAAAACCCACAGAGGCACAGGGAGAATATGCCGACTCCACACAGGAAGGCCAGAGCTGGAATCGAACCCGGTTCCTCTGCACTGTGAGATCGACGCACTTTTCTGAAACCAGTCCTGGAAATTTTCTAACACACTTCATAGTTTTGTTTTTGTTGTTGTTTTGTTTGTTTTTGTTGGGGTTTTTTTTTAACTCAGGCCACGCTGGTACATTTTTGTCTCATCATGAGTCAATGCTTCGCTTAGCAAGGTTCAAACTCAGTTCACGCGCGCAGAAATATTGACGTTTCCATTCTAATGGCCAAATCAAACGCCCTGCCGAGGGCTTCTCCTGACCTCGGACCCCAGCTACTTGAAGCGTGTTTAATTAGACGGAAATGAAAGAGACTTTCTTCCCAACTGGAGTGTGCGGCAAGAGACAGACAAGCGGGTGTCATTGGTTGATGTGTGCTCGATGTTCATTCTATTACGCGTATGATTTCAATTACCCCCACGGGAAAGGGTCGTCTCATTAAGATTCATTTGAAGTATTTTGCAAGTACGGTAAGCACTATTTTCTGTGTTACGTTTGTAGAAGTGCTTCCACTCTGCGAAGGGGCCGTGCTTTTTTTGGGAGGGGGGGGCTCACCTGCACATGACAGAAATCCGTAGCAATTCCGTCCAGCAGCAAACAAACGCTTTTTGGTTGCCCCATTTTCATTGACTTTGGTCAAAGAAAAGTTGTGTGGGAAACAAACTTTCTTTGGAAAGTCGTCACTCTAATGCGAATTACGAGCTCCGGGGAGAGACGTTCCGTGTTAATCATGGCCGTCTCCCTCACAGAAAACAAACGGGTTCATCAATATGTGTAAAAAAGCCCCAAACGTCTCCGACTTACCAACTATCCAGGAGTAAATTGTCTTTCTGAAGCTCACTAATTGAGGGAAAAAAAGCGTATTCAAGATATCCATTTACCCTTTAGACAACTAAAGACATCTAAAAAAAAAAACACCACAAATTACGGTGAATCGCTTTTAGTTGCAAAACAGTTGAACTTCCCATTCCAGGATGCAGGCTGCTGTTAAGATTGAGGAGCAGCGTTCGAAAGGAAATAATGGAAATCAAACCACTGTAAAATTGTACGCTTGCATTTTGTTCAATAAGATTTTAACCTTGCTACATGCGTAAAACATGCATGTTAGGTTATAATACTTTGGGAATCTTCATTGCAGTTAATTTTGGATTTTGTTTTGAATTTTGTTGTGTTTGAAATTTAGTCCGTTGTAATTGATTTTCAAAATGTGTTGCTTGTCTTAGTTTTGTTTTTAGAGAGGACTAAGTATTTAGTTTTAGTTTTAATGATGTATTTCTTGTGTGCCTTAAAAAATAGTTTGTAGTCATAATTCAACAAAACCTTACAAAGTCCAAATATATTTTTTAAACAAGCATTCACAAATCAAATACACTTTCAGTCTCCTGACTTTTTGAAAACAATAAGTGCAGTTCATAATACCGCATCTCAAGTTTGATGCATCACAACGCTAATGTCCAAAATGAAAACAAGGGCGGTCTTGCTTTCCCTCCTTTGTTTGCCAAGTTGCCGAAGAGGATTCGTAACACTATAAGCCACTTGCTTTTATCACTGAAATCAAAAATCAATTTGGATGAATGGATGGATGGGTAGAAAGATAGCTACCGGTAGATAGATCCAAAGCTAGCTAGCTAGCTAGCCAGCGAGCTCGATAGATAGTTGAGACCTTCCTTCTCCTCTGATTGTTTTAATTGCTTGTAAATTTCCCCAGTGTGGGACAAATAAAAATATATTAATGGCCGTGCTGTAATACCCCAAATGAATATGTTTAGATTCAAACCCCAAATATTCATGTATTAAATTAATTAACAAAGACTAAGACAAATTATGTTTTTGCTCGAACTATAGTTGGTGTTCGTTCTGTAATTGACCAGTATAGTGTTTTCGATGTTCATTGTATTTCATTCAAGTACATGTTATCGCCCCCGTCCCCTCCCGCCCCACCAATTTAAATTGATTTTGTGCGTTTTGGGTCACTCCAATTGCGCCCCACAAATATGTTAGGTTATTTGAAGACTTTAAATTGTCCGGTGGTGTACATGTGAGCATGAATTGTTGTTTTTCGATGTGTCTCCAGCTGCGATTGGCATAGTTATGATTCTTTCCCCAATGGATATGTCAAACAACAACAATAACCAAAATGGCAGGCTATGTTAGTATCGATGCTAAAAGGGGCGGTAAGATCTGGTCCGTGGACACTCTTAAACAAGCCTCGTTCTGGAAGCTAACCAAGCACGTCATTAGGATTGACCTTTGTGGTGTCAGCGTCGAGAAGTGTAGCAGCACACTTTGTTATTAACTTGGCAACGAGCGAACCCTTCCTTCACTCTTCAAGGGCAGCGATGACAATTGAGAAAATAATTACTTTCCAATAGTTGCTCCCCTCTTCCACAACGCTGACATTTCCCAAGTACTCAAACAGCCTCTGCGTGTCGGGTGTTGACATTTGACATGAAGCTCCCTCTAATTCCCGAGTAGCGACATAATAATTACCACACTTATGCAACCTGTCTCCAGGCTTGTAGGCTTGACCTTTCCACAAATAAAACGCTGGCTTCACTTAACGTGAAAACGCGCACGTCATTCCCTATTGTGCCCTCCCAACATGGTGCCTCTTGTGGCATCCCGACTGGCTTGAACGATTGCGTCAACTCCGGTGATGTGACCCAAAGATGAAGGACGCCCGGTCAACAGTTTAACCGCGGACAAAGGTGTGTTGGAGGGAGGGCTTCACGCGCAATTTGGCAAGCACACAATCTAACCATCACAATGTTGATGAGGTTGAGGAGATACATGGAGTCAGGGCTGCTCCTTTCTCAGGTCTAATGGGAATCTTACGGTTGAACGCACCGGATGGCACCGAATCAAGTCAGTCAGTCAAGCAACAACGGCAAAAGCAGACAAAAAAGGAGAAGTGAGCCAATTGATTGGGGTGCCGGAGGTGGAAAAAACATCCAAAAATAACTCGAAACTGACAGAAGGAAGATGAAATTCTATCGGGAAATTCACACTTTTATTTTGGCGCATCAACGGTACAAACTACAGGAATGCCTCAAGATACGAGTCACCTGACTTACTCTACAAGTTGTTTGGACGATTCCTTTTTTTTGTTTGTTTCTGCTTTGACTTGTGAACAAAAATTTGAGATACCAACAGTATTTTTCGGCAGAGAATTCACAACAAGCTGCGGTTTGGCAGGCTGTTAAAAACAAATGAAATAAACTCCAAGCTGTTTTTGGCCACGATCAGTTGAGATTTAAAGTCCAATTAGAGTAAATGTCAAATAAAGAAAATTACACTCTGTGCATTTAGCAACCACCTACAGTAACCGAATGGGAAACACCATAGTCGGGCTAACAAATAAATAGATTTTTTGGTGGTGTTACAAGCCTTTAAGCAACAGCTATTTGAACTAACACATCAAAACAGACAATTTACTTGCAGGCATCTATTATTTATATGCCGTATATTATTTATCCTCTGTGAAGAATGAGTAATGCTTCATTGTATCCTGCACAGATTGCAGATACTCATTGCAACACATATTTGTTTTGTCACTTAGGTACCGGTTAACTCATTTAATTCATATTTCAGTATGAAAAGAAGAATTCACTTTGAAATTCCTCCTTCCCATTGAAAATGCTCAAACCTCAGTGAAATTCTTCACAATCCGGATGCTCTGTTCCCCGTTTTATGACAGGCACTGTAATACATTTGTCAAGCACTGCACTCATATGCGTCTCTTGTCGTTTTTGGCATTTTCACAATAATATTAAAAAACATTTTACTCTGCCCTATTTTGTTATATTTACAAAGGCAGATTTCATCAGCATCGCATTCACAAGCTGGTCCCCGCTGATCCAAAAGACAAACATTGCACATTTCATCTTCTTCCATGTTTTCTGCACACATGCATTAAAAGTTGTGCACCCACACACAAAGTTGGGGCCGCTTTCATTAGGGAAGGATTTTTTTTTTTTTTTTATAAATCAGCGCCTCGCACGTGATAACCATCACAAGGGTAAATGTATGCGAAACTTCATAGGCTGAGGTTCTGCACCAAGACCACATTTACACAAGCTCGCCGTGTCTTATTGATGTGAACTCTGATTATGCATTTCTTGGATACACACACACACACACACACACACACACACACACACACACACACACACACACACACACACAGGCGCGTGCAAAGGGTGAGACTTTGATAGCAAGAAAGCCACCCAGCTCCATCTTACATTGGCTGAATCTGCCCGTCCGATGGATGAAAGCTGCCATCAAAGCCGGGCCCAGGAGGAGTCCGCGCAGTCTGTTCATCGGAGCGAACCCGACACCACAGTCCAAGCCCTTCCGCCGTGCTTGTTAAAGCGGCTCTTTTGTCATTTGCCATCCCAATTTGTCACAGTCACTTGGCTCACGGGGGAGTGACGAAGACATAAATACTCTTCTGTCACGACACGTCTGTCGCTGACAAGTGTCGATACAGCAGCAAAGTCAAACTTAATGCATGTTGGCTGTCTCATTGTAAAAAAAAGAAACACTATTTATTTTGTGGAGGGCAAAAATAGTCATTAAAATTGGACATACTTATATATAAATTATTGACATTCACGGCAACAATGTTAGCACAAAAAGCAAGCAAGTTGTTTGTGGAGTTTTTTTTTTTACTTATTGATATGTTGCAGGGGGAGCGATACGAGGGACAATGAGTTCTTTTCAGTGTACAAAATGTTGGGTTTTATTTGGGCGGCACGGCGTTCGACCGGTTAGCATGTCCGCCTCGCAGTGCGGAGGTCCTGGGTTCGATTCCGGGCCCTCGCCTGAATGTGTGCATGTTGTCCCCCGTGCCTGTGCGGGTTTTCTCTGGGTGCTCCAGTTTCCTTACACATTCAAAAAACAGGCGTGGTTGGTTAAGTGATCACTCCAAATTGTCCCTTGGTGCGATTGTGAGCGTGAATAGTTGTTTTGTCTACGTGTGCCCTATGATTGGCCGACAAGAGGGTCTCCCTCGCCTACTGACCGAAGACAGCCGGGATTGTCTCCAGCATGCCTGTGACACTCGTGAAGAAAAGGGTGGTTGTTTTTATTTGCAAATAAAATCATTCCTTGCTACGTAAAACTCAAATAATTGTTGGCCTTCAAGGACACTCTTTTGATATTGCAAAGGAGGCAGGTTTTCAAATATCACTTAGCCCTGTCGCTTTCAAAATTCCCCTTGGCCGAGCGCGTTGGGCTCAATCACGCGTGTCCTTTGGGGTGATGACAATAATTGACATCTGCCAGTCGCACCCCGCGACGACGCTTGAATGACAGAGCAGGGTCCATGTGGCAATGGGAACTCACCACAAATGCTCATGCAAATGTCATAAACGTACAACGCTGCACCATCCCTTAAGCCGAGTTTGCGTCTCACGTTCCCGCACCCCCCAGGACCACCATTTCAATTCCTCTTGTACAACGCTCGACCCAGAGCACCTCTGCAGAAACATTCGACCCATTTCATCCATCTGAATCACTCCCCATCCCCTCAGTTTGACAGGGAGCCACAATCCTTTTCTGTTTGCCTGCCAAGAATCCCATCCAGCTCAGCAGCAATTGGAGCTCGCCATTCTCTGGCTCGCTCTCCCTCTCTCTCGCTCGCTCTCCACTGGACTTGGTATTCTGCGTCCCGCGCACCGTGTGCGGTATTGGCCGGTCAATGGCACGCGGCCGAGCGTGACTGAGGGGAGCGAGATGTGCATTGACACCGGGAGCCGTGCAGGGGAACGGTTGCTGCTGCATTAGGCTCCCGCGTTTGCTTACGGCCTCTAATGGGAGGTGACATATTGTCATTGCCGTGCTAAAGTCGCCCTTGTGATTACGCTAATTGCAGCGTATCCAGCACTGCGTCTCGCCACAATTTTCTTTCCTTACCCCTCAGACAGCCAGCAGGTATAACGGCACTCGTGCAGAATCTGCCTATGGCCACCAAGTATGGCTCGTGGCTTGCATGCCTTCCTCTTCGGAAATATAAAAGATATTCTTACTCTGCGGCTTTCACAATGCACTCAAACACACGCACACGCACGCACGTACACACTCACACACACATGAGCTGCTTTGATACGCACCGTTGACACTGAATAACAATGCAGTCATATTAGGCCACCTACGCCTGAGGATAGAGACTCTTCCCGGGAAGGAGGGACTGGCACTGATTTCTAACCCCATCCTCACGAGGGAGGTAGTCACCTGACTTCCTGCTCTCACGGGAGACGGACGAATGACCCAGCGTTGCTGTTTTTGCGCCACCAACATTTTTCTGCTTCCTATTTCTTGTATTAAAGACTCCAAGTGTCTCATGCAAATAGTGACTGTAATGGTGACAAATGAAGCTTCATGAAGCACTTGTGATCATTTTTGAGGAAGACATGATCTCATTTTGCCTTACTGGGTGTGGTGGGTGTGGGCAGTACAAGCCTGCATTAATGTATCTATCTTTAGTCAATTTCTTCCAATTTTTTATTGGGCTCCATGCTCCATGCAACATTGCCCTTGCAAGCAGAGGCGCGCGTCCACTCGTGCTGCACCAAATCGCTCCACTAAGCTTCAGGCTGCACTATTACCAAATCGGATTCACAGCTTCATACAGGGTGGGAGGTGGCAGATGCAGAGATGACCAGGTGGTTTGAGAGAGGGCAAAAACAACAACAAAAAAGAAAAACTGCCAAAAGCCTCTTCCTCCTCTGTGCATCTCTGCTTGAAAAGCATGCGTGCGAGTGTGTGATGGATGATGTCCAATGTTGCTGACAGCTGTCCATACAACTCGGGTAGATGAGGAGCGCTGGTGTCTGTCAACAATCGGCACCGGCCGTGCCCTCAGTATCGGCATCCTCCGGGACCCTCTTAGACCACCCCCATGGTCGAACACAGACGCGAGAAATTTTTAAACGTGAAATGACCTGTTTGGAAGTCTGTCAGGATGTCAACGAGTCGGAGCATATCTGGAAGGTGTTTATTTATTTATTTATTTATTTATCTATTCATTTTATACCATCAAGGGGGGGCTTAACGGATATTTGCATTTTAAACATTGGGACGTCACACGGTTTAGCACGAGCCTCAGGATGCGTCGGTATTTCCAGCTTCTGCCTGAAAACTGCTGTCGACGGCTTTGAGCATTGGAAAGACATCAGTAAGCTTTACGTGCAAACTCGGATAATGTATTGGATTGTATATCACAGGTTCTCAAATGTTGTGGGCATACAGGGGACCTCTTATGGGGTACTTTTTTTTTTTAATGACCTCCTTACCACTATACAAACATTCCTACACTGAAAAAACAAGATCCTTTGGATTGACTTATTTTAAACATGCCAATCGGTTACACGTGATTAAAATGTGGTAATGTGTCATTTTCCCATGTTTTCCTTAAAAATAAATTGATCTGTGTTCCACATGTTAATCATGTGCAACCGAAAATCAAGTCCTTTTTTCACTGTACCTTATTGCCGATGGAATTCTGTTTTTTTTCTGTTTTTTTCCATTTTTTTTTTTTCCAATATTCATGACTCGTTCAACAGAAAAGAACACCAAGCTGTTCTCTGGTGAAATCGGAGATTTGTTGCTATATACGTTAGCTGCTTCCAGTAACAATGAGGCTGTCCAGTTGCTCTCCCTGCAAAGTATGTTGTTCTTATTTATTTATTTTTACTGCACTAAAAAAAAAAACACACCCCAAACAGTTTTGAAGTAATCTCTTAATCCGCCTGATAATTTGAGTTTATCCCTCACCTTTTCGCTCGCCTGGGAATGAGTGTCTATCCGCGTGTGTGTTGACTTTCTGCCTGTTCGCCTTCCCAACGCTTTGCTCGTAATCACGTTACGTACACGGGCTAATCCTTTTAATATATTCTGAGGAATAAACAGTTCAAGAGCACTTTGGAGGCGGTTTTAGTTCACCTTCCCATTTAGCACTGCGTGTGAATGTGCCGGATCAACGCCTCGTGACAGAGCCTGATCCCAAATTTCAAAGTCGAGGGTAAATATGTACACAAGGAAAGGGAGGTTTACACTGCACACAGCTTTGCAACCAGTATGTACTGAGACGATGCACCCTAGTCTACATTCTTTATTAGGGAACCACACAAGAAGTTAACCCAAAAAATTGTGGTGGATATATTGTGCTGAAAATTCTGCAGAGTGAACCCCTACCTGCGGTACGTTGTTCACAAATCCACTTTTCACAGTTTCTGTGTTTGTTCTGTAATGCCCGATGATGCTGCCAATTCCTTGGGCAATAGTACCTCTTACTTGGCGCCAAAGGAGTCTGCTGAAATGATACATATCGACTGTTCTAAGAACTTTATAATGTCTGGAAGGAGCTAAGTTGAGTCTGGGTTAGTGGTGAGAGTTAAGAGAGTTTTTGGCAAATTTGGATGAGTTTAGGGTTCGGTTTGGCCTGCAGCAGAATAGGATCATTTGATTTTTCTTCATGGCCTACAAGTGTCTCATGCAAATAGTGACTATAATGGTGACAAATGAAGCTTCATAAATCACTTGTGATCATTTTTGACTCTGCTAGATTGCACTCTTGGTTTAAAGATGTAATGAACATTGAATAACCTTCCATTGCACTCGCCTTCAATTTTACACCAAGAGCACTATTGAGAGGAGTAAAAAATATAGTGCTTCATGAAGCTTCATTTCAACATCACTCACAAAAAGTGCCTGTGAGCCATTTGGAATTTTGCCTAATTGGGATGTCACTTTTGTGTTTGGCGATATGTCCACGGCAAGTGCCACACAAATGGAATAGGTCAATGCCATTTGCCTGCTCGAAGAACTGCACCCAAGAGTGAAAATAACGTCCATGGTTTTGCAAGTAGCAGTCTCGTTGCAAGCACTGCCCTAAATTGTCATGAAAACAAAAGCCCTTCTCGACATTTTTTTAAAAATAATTCTTGCTCTTTGGTTTATTGTGACAAAATGTTGTCACGTTGACGTTAGTAAAGTGAGAAATGAAAAAAAAACACATCACCAGATGAAAAGAAATTGATTAAAATGACTTCAATACCAAATTTAAAGGGTCCTGAACTTAATCTTCGTTCAACTCAGCCACACTGTCTTTATGAGATGCCGGTTGGTGGAAAATACCGTAAGATATGTAAAGGTGGCGAGGCAAGGTGACAGAAGAAGAAAAAGAAGAGAGAAAAGAAAGTTGAAAAAGAAGCCGAGCAGACCACGCAACACAGAGAAAAAGGAGAGAGCGCGAAGTCTGCAAAGCAATATGTTTTTAGAAGTGGGTGAGAGGCGAAGAGCGAGACAAAGGCACAGGGCCAAGGAAATGTTTGGAATATTAAAGAAGTGGTACTTGCCTGCTAGAAATGTGTCTGTGCTTGTGTGTGTGTGTTTGTGTGTCAGTCAGTCAGTGCAAAGTCACTGTTGCCTTAGTGGTTTTTATCTTTTTTTTTCCGCCTACAAATTTATTTTTGTTCATCTCTCCATGCCAATGACATATAGTGACAAGCAGAACAAATAATTGCTCCTCCACTAGATGGCGGTGATGAAGCAAAATGGCAGAATATATCCATCTCCGTTCAAAGCAGCAGATCTCCACATTCGAGCAAAAACAAGCGCAACCTGAACAAAGCTGACTTTGACACATAAGCAATTGTGCTTCTGCGTCTTAGCGAATGATGTGTGATTGATGGAAAACATGGAAGTGCCAG
The DNA here is from genome assembly GCA_026261675.1 of Hippocampus mohnikei. Taxonomy (NCBI): domain Eukaryota; kingdom Metazoa; phylum Chordata; class Actinopteri; order Syngnathiformes; family Syngnathidae; genus Hippocampus; species Hippocampus mohnikei. Next base: position 13,979,758 of record JAKGUB010000334.1, on the reverse strand, counting down.
ACAAGAACCAATTTCCTTTCCTTCACTTTTCCAGCCTTGCCTCCAATGTTCCGTCAAATTTCATGCGTGTGAACATTCACAAAAACTCTCTGAACATCCCTTGGGCCACGGTGAGCAACGGTGAGATAAAAAAAAAAGTTACATGATGTCGATACGTAACCAAAAGAATTCAAACCACCCCTACATCAAAACAGAACAAAAAAGAACATTTTGACATGAATAAAATTTGCCCTAGTTTGTGACTTTCATTTTGGCATACAGGTGATTTTAAGTCTCAATAAAATCTGTAACGATGTGGTCCCACATTGCCCACTCATAAATAATGTAAAACATGTCATTTATTAAAATACAAAACATTCTAGTCTCTTGACCTCTGAAATGTATGAAAGAGCCTCATTCAAGGGGCTTGTAAACTACGGCCATGTTTGAATGGAGCGGGCCGCGTGTCGTCTGCGTCAGTGGTGAGTGTGAGTGTATCAGTGTCAATATATGCGTTCCAAAAGGAAAGTGGGAATGGTGTGGTGTCCTGTTTGTAGGTTTAAACTGATGTGTAAATGAAGGAATGAGTATAGAAATGTAATGTGGTGCGTACGAGCGTCACCGTGTGTGTCGAGAGAGTCAGAGCAGCGCGCAAGTGGTCACGCACGCAGCTTAGACGGGACATTGCTTTCCCCACCCACTGTAGAAATCGTGCTAATCACACCGGCCATGCCAATTGGTAATTTAAGTATATGTTGCAGGCCATTAAAAAAAAGGGATGGCTGGCCGCAAATTGTAATCGTTACGGGATCGAAGCGGGTACAGGGAAGCCGGGGGGTGACCATTGGTTTCCTGCCTCTCAGCCTGCAGTCATCAGTCTTGCCTGGCTGTCGTGTGACTGCTGCCAGCTGTCAAAGGGCCCGCTCTAGTCATGCCTGCTGATGAGACTTTCCGCGCATGCTCTCCAATCAATCCAGCGCTCCTAATAGGTCACGAATGGCTGCGCGACGCTTGCCAATATGCCGCGGATCGGAGGAAGTGATAGTGGGAAGCGAGGTGGACAAGTATGGCGGCCATGTTTGCATCATCAAGCCTACAATTTGCTGGCCGCGTGACAAAGGAAGAGGGTGCTAATTGACATGCTGCTAATTAGCCGGTGTGGGCTGGCGACAAACTGGCATGGCGGTAGCCAAATCTGAACGAAAACCAGAACATGTTAGCATACGTCTCTCGCTTCCTCATTAGCGTTTCCTATTTCCACGCCTAATTATGAGTAAATGTGTACACACCAAATGATATTCCCTAATTGGGGAGGCAGAACAGAAGAAGAGAGAGAGCCATTGAGTGAGTTTTGTTTTCAGATAGCGAGCACTTGGTGGCTCAACAAATGTTTTGCTTTGCAAATCAACTAACTTATGGGCCGCTAGTGCGGGCGAGAATATGTTTGATACAAATGCTCTCTAATTAAACACATTGAAACTGCCTGCCGCCCCTGTTAAGTCATCTACTGTAAAAAAAAAAAAAAAAAAGAGCAGCAGATCGGCAAAATGAATTAATTTCGTCCTCCTGACGCCGTTTGCCTCGGAGGCAGCGCGGGATAAACATGACGGCGCGTGTTGTATGGCTTTGAAGTTTCCACTTCACGACTGGATCATTTCTAATTGGAAACTTGAAACGAAGTATTTGGGATCAATTTAAGCGGAGCAGCGGAGTGAAAGGAGTCATGCATATTGGACGTTCCTCGTTAACATATCAATGGGGGTTGGTCCCGACGCTACGCAGGAATGCTGTTCCGCCTCGGTGGAGGAGGATGATGATGAGGAGGAGGGGGGGGGGCATGATAGTCTGCCATCTCTGCAGTGTGGCGTGGCTCTCGGCAATGCCGTGGCGAAGGGAGCAACATGGGTCACATTATTCTCCCGCCTCCACTGCTGTCACAGCCAAGATCCAGCTGGGCAGGACTCTGGAAAACAGGAGAGAGAATGCACATTGTCTGCATGCTGTCGTTTCTTAGCGTACGTCTACAGCACTGTTTGCCAACGGAGCTACTTTGTTTCGCATCTACTGTTGGAGCTGCGCAAATAAATCTGCCCAAAGCCTCCAGCGGCTAAAATATATCCTTCCATGTCATCGTGGGACTTTTCCATGGCACGACACCGGCATGCGGTAAAGCAAACACGTCAGCCAGAAGCCCCTGTCAACACTCTGGGTTGTCAACACGAATCCATTCTACGGTTACCGTAGCCGTGTAACGTGCGCACACTCAAGGGCAACAATGAAATGCGCTGAAACGGCCACACCAGTCGACTCTTCAAAGGGAAAATGCATTTTCAGTGTGAGCGTTGCTCGCTGTCGCTGATGGTGTCGTGGCGGCTAACTTGTGCGGACGGCGTGGGATCAGTTCCCACGTGTATGGTTGTTGGTCTCTATATGTCCCCTGCGACTGACTGGCGGCCGAATTCAGCTGGCATAGGCTCCGGCAATCCCTGCGACCCTCTTCAAGAAAAGAAGCGTTGCAAATGGAAAAAGGGACGCATGGACGGAAATGCTAGCTAGCTAACTGCTTGTTGCAATTGCACCCGATAACCACAGAAAAATCCAAGTTCTCGTACATCCTTCCACTTTTCAGGATACGTAAATCAAGCTGTTGAAGTCAAATAGCAAAGCGAGCAGGGAGGAGCCATCCTGAAGCTCAAGAATGCATGTTGTGTGTTCATTTGCTTTCTGCGTAGCAACTTAACACAATAATGGCCAGACCGTACAAATCCTAACGAAGTGCATGAACGTTTTGGACACATCGTCTCGAGCAGGTGAGCAAAGAGAAGCGGGGCTGGTTGACTTGCTCCCGTGGTTGTTCGCTTCAGGGGATTTGACACTGCCGCACAGTTGCTTTCCAATAACACGGGCATTGCCTCCACCAAACAGCCTGAGAAGGAATTAATTCCGGAAGCTGCAGGGCGCAGGCAGGAAGAGAGTGTGATTATAGACGTCCCCTCGACAGGACACAAATACAATAGGTTAAGCCGTCTGCCGCCCCGTCGGAGTTTCTTCTTGCCGTCATCTTCTCTTGGGATTGTGAGACCAAAGAAAACTTCAAGTTTAGTTTGAGATTAAAAAAATATATATTTCTTTTGAAAGCCATTAATCACACCCAGGCCGCACGTAACGCGGCAAACCCTCATTTCCGCTTTGAGACTTTCATGTTTGCTTTCTTCCTGCCTATTTCCGTTGCTTACCGCCTTGGGTCTGCTGAACCACAAAGAACACCCCCCCCCCCACCCACCAATCCTCATCATGGAGCGCTGCAGTGTTTGTCTGAGGTATTAGGAGCTTGTTGCCTCATTGGATTGAATTAATTGATTAATACTTGCATCCAATTAGTGCTTCCTCATGCAAATAATCAGCTGTCGGAGGTCGGAGGCTCGCTCTGTCAGCCCGACAAAAAGATGACGCACAAAGAGTGCAATAGTGACCTCTGGCTCTAAGCTCATTGTTCCGAGTGGCAAATGACACTGGAGACTAAGTGTGTCTGGTTTTATTGGATTCAGGTGAGGAGCCATAAAATTTGATAGAGCCAAATGTCTGAAATTTTCTTCTGATTTGACAAAACGATGGCCTGACCAAATGAAGGTCCTCCCTTGACGTCAACATAGTTGGCAATAACTGTCTGACTAGAGAACAAGAGAAGCACGCTAATCCGTTGTGTTTTCTCTCTCACAGGTTTGCCCTTTCTTGGAGTCACAGATGGACCAGGCGAGAGACGTTTGATTACCGAGCGCTTTGTTCGACAGGAAGTATACTTTTTGGACAGCATGCATTGAAAGCACATGGGAGGCAGAAGGTGGACTTTTGAAAGGCATTTCACATGATTGGATTCGAGTATACGCCTTGGCAGGAATCTAAAATGGCCTGTTAACCATCATCCAGCATTTAACTGACCATCTTTGATCCAATGGATTGATATTCACCTCGTTGCAACGTGGGCGTTCTCCATCTCTTTTGTTTGTTTGTTTTATGTTTTTTTTTAATTACATGTGGACCGCTGCTGGACTTTTCTTTTAGTTTTCTTGTGTTTCCTATCATTCGACATGGCTCATCTCTGGCCTGTACGGGCCTGGACGTTGTTGGCAGCATCTGGTTTTTTGAGCTGCTGGTGTGATGCCGCAAGGACGAGCGCTTCCAGCAGGGGCGAGCAAGGAGCATCATCCGTGGAGCGAGTGAAGCGAGGATGGGTGTGGAATCAGTTCTTTGTGGTGGAGGAGTACACCGGCACGGAGCCGCTCTATGTTGGAAAGGTAAGACGTTATGTTTTGTCACACACGTTGGCAAGAAGTGCTGTTTTGAGGTGTTTTTGTGTGATAAATGTGCCGTGGCCTTGAGTGTCCAGAAAGCTGCACATTAGGGGTCTTATGGTACCCCCCCCCCCCAAAAAAAAAAAAAAACATCATTTGGTACCCTACCTAGTTTGAGCATCAAATATTTGAATGCAAACACCGGAGCTACACATTTGGACAGATAATACAGCCATACTTGCAGGCATATATTCTTTATCTTCTCCAAAGAACTACAAATATTAAGGCCCTGTCACACCTTGACGATTTAGCCAGCGTATGCCGACGTATGAAAAATTTGGCAAATACGCTGGCGTACGTCGAATAAGTTATGGGTAAGTTTTGTATACGTTAACAGCACGCTGAAGCACGTTGGTATCGTCGAGAATGCGTCGAGGTCGTCGAAAAATTTTGTGCATGCTCAAAATTTCTCAACGTATGTCAGCGTATGGCTATACGTCCCGTATACGCAGGCCATAAGTAATAGGTAAGTTATGCGATCGTTGACACACGTTCAAACACGTTAAGTGTAGGTTACTCATAAGTCCAAACACGTCGAGATAATGTCTAGCGTACCCAAAACTTATGAGTAACGTGCTTTGAACGTATGTATAACTTATATCGAACTTATCTCCTATGCATATTGACGTATGTAGACGTATTTAACATGTTCCGGACGACCACAGAACTTACTGAACGTGTTTCTAACATACAGCTGCCGTATAATGGCGTATTGGTAGCGTTTAGGGGAATTGGGATATAAAAATGGGGTTCACAGGAGGAACCCGTCAGTACTCCTCTAGATTTCATGGTGAGCAGATGTTCATACCATCCGAGAGATGGAGGATCCGGCAAGGCTGAGACGAGAATACCTACTAGCTGTTCTCCAACATCCGTGCCTTTCGGAACTTGCGCTTGGACATGCTGACCAGGCTGTCACGCACGTAGTTGGCGAAGGCTGCAGTGGCTATGATGGGCTGAGGCTGTGCGAGACCTTTGATGAGCTCCCCAGACTTTTCTTTGGCATAACGCTGATGTTGTTTGGTTTATTAATGACACAAGTCATAATGGCGTTTGATTGCTGCTTTAATAGCGTGAATAGCAACTCACAGTAACGATGGCAAGCCGCACCTTGCCTCTTGGGTTATACCATTTTAACTAGACGGGGGATAGTCCCCAAACAGATGTTGGTACTGCAATGTCTAGTGCAGTTATGATTTGAAACGTCGAGCGCCAGCCTTTTTATAGACTACGACACGTGATCGTCGGCAATACGCTGTTGCACGCTATGCATAAGTTAGACTATCGTTGGGCATAAGTTGTGTACGCCAGCAACACGCTAGGCATTCGTCGGAATAAGTTATCTATAAGTTATCGAAACGTTCTATATAATTTACTGATACGTTATGTATACGTCCAACTCGTTATGAATACGCTATGTATACGCCCAAAATTGAAAAAAAATTCAGCGTATGCCAGCGTTTTAGGGAAATTCTGATACGTCGGCATACGCTGGCTGAATCGTCAAGGTGTGACAGGGCCATTAGTACAGCAAATATTACTGCCGCTGTCAAGTGCAGAGCTAGATCTGTTCTGTGAGATCGAGGGCTATTTTCCTTCAACCTTTAACAGAAAGCGGATGAAATGAACAAGACACTACAAATGTAGAATTGCTTTCTTGACCGACGTGTTTCAAAAAGTTGAAGAATTTTTAAGTGGCCCTTTCATGCTCCCATTTTTCTGGATGCGGCCCTCAAACGAAAAAGTTTGGCCACCCCTGAGCTGCACTGTGTTTGCCTACAAAGTTTTGGCTCCACGGGTGAGAGGCGGTGGTATGCATCCTCATACAGTAGTTGTGAAGCTGAATGTCAATTTCGACAGCTGTTCGAGAATTAACAAATGCACGGCATGAATTACTCAAGCCAGTTTAATAATTGTGCCGAATGCTTACTACAACTTGCAATGCTAGCCTTTCAAAGGCAAAACAATATTGCGTCCTGTGTCTGTGAAACAAACAAAAGCTGCCCATGGGAAATTTTGCAGGGTGATTTTGAAAATATGGAACAAAGTCAGAAATGGGAATTAATGGCTAACGAGACATTAGAAAAAATGCAAAACTTGCCAAAAACAGACACATTTGCATACAAATTAATTACATTTTTAAAAATCTGTTAGGATAAGCGGATCTCATAGTGGAAGGACGGACATGTAATTCTGCTTTTTGTTTTTATTTTATTTTTTTAAATCCACGCAACAATTAGCACTTTAAAAATGTGTTTACTCCCAGTAATTTGTGTTGATACACTGCATGTTTTTCCATCTGCTGTACCGTTCTTCGCTCCCCGGGTGCTAAGTGTCCGATGTATTAAATAGAAATGCTGTTCCCGAGACCCGTAGACAAATGCATGTGATCTTCTGATGACAAGCCAGCGGAGAAATATGTTCGGAGGACTGAAGCATGATGACAACTGTGTCAGGACAAAATCATCGGGACTTGTGCGACACTAAGATTGACACATGCAAGCCAATGATCACATCATGTGTCTCTTCTATGAACACGTACGGCCTATACTGGATGCATACCACCGCCTCTCATGAAAACGTACGCCGTCAGCTGGATGTCGCCAATCAACACTTTGCGTGCGGAGGAATAGCCCTGAGCTGATTGCCTCTCGACTGGATAGTTGCAAGATGTTTTGAATGTTTTTTTTTTTTTTTGTCTCCATTAATATTACTTCAGCCAAGTCAGCAGACTTGCCAAGCTCGCTCTGTCTGACACCCCGGCTACTCCGCTAATGAAATCTGATTTACCAATAAAAAGGCCACTCACGTCACATTAAACTGGCAGCTTGGATCAGTACATTTAGATAATGAATCCTTGCGGGGGTGAACGATCCGAGAGTCATTATATTGCTTTTTTTTCCAAATGTGCTATTTTAGTGCGAGCACGAGGACACGAGCATTGAAATGAGTGAAATACAGCTGCTCTCAAAGGGCTGTAAAGGAAGAAAAATGAGTCTTCTTTGTGGTCTTGCTCTTCAGAAAGTTTGATCGCGGTGAACGGTAGACATGAGTGGCGATCGTGAATGTTCAATGCATTTGACATCTACCATGGCCGTTTCCTGAGCAGATTGGAGAAAAAAAACACCCCACACACCATAGAATTATCACGTCTCATCATCACATATTAGTCTCCCTCAACCAGAGACCTCAGTTCAGCAAGCAATGACTAATTTACGATGCGTTTTCTTTTAGTATCCTGGCTTTCGGTGGTGACACGTACTCCAAATGAAAAGGTATCGTCAACAGAGATCAACTGTGGACTTTGCGTTAAATGTTTGACTGCCTTGACACGTGTTGGCTTTTGTGTATTTTACACAGTTCACAATGTTGCTGGAGTGGAATATGTTCTTGGTTTTTTTTTTGGTTCTTCTGGTATGGATCAAAGTGACCCACACATTTTTGGTGATGATATGGGCCAAGCCCCGCAGTGAATAGCAAACATTGATGCCCTCTGAAATGGGGTTTACAGTTGCCTATTGATACCACAAGATGGCAGCAAAGCACTTGAAATGTTGAAAAATCCTGTTTGGATTGATTTATGAACCGTTGTTCAGAACGACATGACCGTGGCACAATCATGCATCAACCCCCTGCATCGAGCATGTACACAATTGTCAACCCATGTTCCATTGATGCTTGTATTGAGTAATTCAGTTATTCATCACAAATACAACACATGAGGCTCAGCCGTAGCATTAGCTAGCATATGACATGCTAGGTCAAAGAAAAATGTGCCTGATGTGCACTTGGCTACGTGTAACGGGTCCTTTCTTGCCTGTTATTTGTAATACATCACCATCGCTGTCGTGTGTCCGGTTGACACAGAATATTAAAAGATAAAATACAAAAAAAAGACAGCAGCGTGTTAGAGACGCCGCCGGTCTGCTCAATCAGCAATGCATCACCCCATCAAGTTCAGCGGGTGGAAATTATTCGGGGTTCCGCTGAACAGTCACTAGCACCTTCGGATGTTCTTCACTTCATCATCTAAACTTCTCAAGTCTATTTCCTTCCCACATCCAACCAATTTAAATTTTTGTGTGTGTGTGTTTTTTTTTAACCCTTAACTTTGCTTGTATTTATTGTCACCTCGTCCAGTTGTCTGCCACCTCTACTCGCCGCTTGGCTCCCCTGCAGCGGCTTCCACCTCTGCTGCATGTGATAGTCACTTTGTTAACACTTTGAAGCGGCGGAGATCTGAGGGACTGACAAGCGGCAGCCAAATGTGGCAGGGCCTCCTCCTCCTCCTCCTCCCCCTCCTGACACAGACTTAAATATGAGACAGCCAATTTGTTGCCTCTTTGACGCTCTCCGTAAACCAAGTAGGCAGAAGAGCTCAAGCCCCGACCGCCTCCGCTCACTCGGAATTCCTGTAAATATAATTTCAATTATTCTGAAGTAGCTTCAAGCGTGGGCAAAGTAAGTAGTGGTGCAACAACGGGAATGCCAATTTGAATAGAAGCACGTGTAAAGCAGGTGGTGCAGCTCTCCGTCTTTTGGGGAAACTTTCCAGAATGTGCCTGTGGAAATGTGGGGCAATTTGTGAGGTGATGTTGACTTTTTGCAGTCTCTCTTTGAGTCAATCTTGAGGGCGTCTGATGAGGTGCAGAGCTACCGTAATTTCCGCACTATAGAGCGCACCTGATTATAAGTCGCACCCACTACATTTTTAGAGGAAAACCAATTTTGTACATACACAAGCCGCACCTGTATATAAGCCGCATGTGCCCACATTAAAACATGTAAACATATGTACAAAGAAAGACGGTACACAGAGAGAGTTTCAAAGTTTTAATAATATAACTTAACAATAATAATAATATAACTTTCTTCCCAAACGGTGCCTGTGACGCGGCAGTAAAACGGTAGCAACATGGTAACAACACGCTAGCAACAGAATAGCAACACAGTATAACAGGTCTGGTAAAAGAACATACCGGTACTTGTAAAAATCACGGTGAGCCATCTTCATCTTCCTCCTGTGAACTGAAGCCATCGAAGTCAACGTCCTCAGTGTCGGAATTAAACAGTGTCATAAAGACCGGTCTTAATCTTACCTTTTCTACTCGAGCGCCCCTGGCGGCCGTTAGAAAAACTACATAAATAAGCCGCATCACTGTATAAGCCGCAGGGTTGAAAGTTTGGGAAAAAAGTAGCGGCTTATAGTCCGGAATTTACGGTATATATGATTATTATTTGTATGTGCAATATATTTTAAGTTGTTTCAGTATAGTTTTTATTTTGCAATATTTACCAGGGCTGTCACAACTGTTCTTTTTAATCAATTATTTGATCGATTACTCCGGGAATTCATTCATTCATTCATTCATTCATTCATTCATTCATTCATTCCGAACCGCTCGATCCTCACTAGGGTCGCGGGGTGCTGGAGCCCATCCCAGCTGTCTCCGGGCAGTAGGCGGGGGACACACTGAACCGGTTGCCAGCCAATCGCAGGGCTACTCCGGGAATTGAGGATTAAAAACAGCCCTAAATCCCAGCCATCATGGATCGATGAATATTTGTGTTGCCATTGGAGTGCACTGTGCGTCCAAGCATCCACAGCAACAAATGTCCGTGGCAGAAACACGCAACATCGATTCTGGGCATCTCAAATATGGTTTTCAAATGTTTGTTTGGCGTTTTTTTGGGGGGGTGTCATAATTAAGCAGGCTGCCCACGTGGCTGGTTGCCAAAGAGGAAACTGACAGGGAATTAGCAGCTTCCCTGCAGTGCCCCACAGGAAAGCCATGGGCGTCTCCCATTTATATTCCGCGCATGAAGTTGAAACCGAGACGATTCACAAAAACTCGGCAAAGTCACACTCGCAAATGCATACAGTTTGTTTCATTACGGGTTTCAACTTGCAGGGGTGTCATACTCATTCACATCGGGGTCCAAATCTCAAGGCATACATTCGGTCGTGGGCTGAAAAGGATAATTATTTATTGAGCAGAGTAATTCTAAATGATTTTCCATCCCTCCATCCATCCATTTTCTGATCAGATTTATCCTCACAAGGGTCGCAGGACATCGTGAACCGGTTGTCAGCCCATCGCAGTTTTTTTTTTTGGGGGGGGGTTGCCGATGAGGATTTTAAACATGCAAATCAGGGCCGATCAGATAGTGTATAATATTATTCCAAAAGAAATACGAAACTGAAAATATGAAAAAAAAACGGACGGACTGTTCCGTCTCTGGGAAGGAACTGTCCATCTCTGCAAGTACACTTATATATCATATGCCTTATATATATGCACCCTTGCAGCAAATGGTAAAAGGTAGAAAATTCTCGCTGTGAAACAAAAAGGCTAGTGCCGTCTGGTGGAAAAATTAAAAGGAAAGAAAGCAAAATTAAAACCCAGTTTCCATAATTGAAATTCCATTACAAAAGGCGTGGATTGCATTCATGGATATTTTGGTGTCACCAGGAACCCTAGTGTCAGGTTAGCTGCAAAAAATGAAATTACTTGAACTATCTTACATGAAAATATGTTTTCTTGATGTTATTTTTCAAAACAAAAAAACATTGTTGAGTCCTGTAAATACGCTGTCCATAAAAAGGATTCAAATGCCCAGAATTTTATGTCCAATATGTGTTTCAGGCTGAAGAAGTTTTAAATTATCGAGTTATTTCAAAAGTGAAAAATAATTAGGAATACAGGTACAGCAGTTTTCTTGAAGGTTCCAGAAGAGTTGATATAGTTTGCAGCATTGCACAGCTGCCCTGCGTCTTTTTTTGTTTTTGTTTTTTTTTGCAGCTGCGTGGGCACAAGGCTGTCCATGTGCATTTTCATGCCTTTGTAAAAGTGGGACACACTTGGAAGAAAGCTCTTGTTTCTTTTGGCGAGGAAGAAGAAACCACTGCTCCATCTGCAACCGTTTGATGGGCAAATGGAGGATTTCTTTTTTGGGTTTGGACACTTTTCCACCCTGGTTGGCTTTCATATTTCAAAAAGATGTGTGCTTGAGTGGTTTTTCTACTTTTTTGGTGGGTATGAAAACAAAAAGACAGAAAGAAGCTGGATGAAGACCTGTCGGCGCAATGTCTATGTCTACTAAACCATTTCTTGGCTTTGACCTTCAGATTGGAGAGTAACATTTTGCTAAGTGTGTAAGTTTGTGTGTGTGTGTGTGTGTGTGTGTGTGTGTGTGTGTGTGTGTGTGTGTGTGTGTGTGTGGTTTGGCAGTACTTACTCGTATGTAGGTGGCAGAAAGTTGCACGCGTGCACGATGCAATTGAATTAACGCGCGGTGACGCCATTTTACGCACGTTCCCCTCCATGTGATTTCCTTTGGGAATGCTGCGAGATCCAGACGCTTCACATCTTTACCCACTGTTACTTTCCATACCGCTATCTTCATCTCGCGGGTCAAACGGCGGCCTCTCATTCACAATATTACCTTCATGTTACAAAATTGCATAGCAAGTGCAAGAGGTTCTTATTAAGTTAAATTTAGGAACGGCACAGCGTCCGGCTATTGCTGCCTGGAGAGCGTCTGAACATCCAATCACATTAGGGGGAAACTATTGGTCTGATTTATAAGGACTCTTTCATTTCGTCTACCTTTAACAATTGCCGGAATGACTTTGAACATCTCGTTTGGGAGAGCCGCCCTTTGCAGAAAAGGTGCGAATTACCACCAGGAGCGCAGTCTTTTGTCACATTCGAAATGATGACAGGTGAACCGAGCCGGTGGATGTCATTAGACTTTGATTGCGATAATGGGGGCCAAGATGACAAGAATTGGGCTGGAGAAACTTGCTCTCACTTTGAGCCTTTGAATCGAAATAGAGATCAAGTTTGATCTTGATACGGTTCAAGGTTTTTCATGAGTACGACTTGGATGACATTTTTTTGTTTCTTTGTTTGCTCCAGATTTGGCACTTTGAACAACTCCGTTACTGTTACTGCTCTTTGGTTCATTTGTGGTACTTCAACCGAAATTAGTCAGGGATTTGGTGGATCCTTGTGGCACTCGAGGGCATTCTAGAACGACCATAAAACATGTGAATAGGCTTTTAGACAACAGCTAAAGAGGGGCTCAAAAAAAAAAAAAAAAAAAAGCAAGACAATGAATTTTTGAATTGCGAACTGAGAATATGCAGGTGCGGAAGCTCTTTTGACACTTCTCAATCCATTACAAACCGCTCGTATTCCTTCATTGGCTTCCAGATTCACACCGACTCCGACGAAGGCGAGGGTAACATCAAGTACACCATCTCCGGAGAAGGGGCGGGCACCATCTTCATCATCGACGAGCTGACGGGCGACATCCACGCCACGGAGAGGCTGGACCGCGAGGAGAAGGCCTTCTACACGATGCGGGCGCAGGCCCGCGATAGGCTCAGTAACGACCCGCTGGAACCAGAGTCGGAGTTCGTCATCAAGGTCCAAGACATCAACGACAGCGAGCCCAAGTTCTTGGAGGGGCCGTACATCGGCAGCGTGGCCGAACTGTCTCCTATAGGTAAGACCTAAGGCGAGATACGGCGCCGTGGAGCCTCTCAAGTCCACCTCAAACCTTGAGCGGGAGAATTGGGAGTTCAAGTCTCCCCCCCCCCCCCCCCAAAAAAAACATTTCAAATGTATGATTATTTGAGAGAGGTACAGGAAAATAAGTCTATCTGCCCTGTGCCCTAGTCACACACCGAGTCCATAAACAAGCTGCGCAAATCAATTCCTAGCGAGCAGATGTCATGGCCACCAATATGTTCATAACAATAACGGGGGGTGCAAACACAGCTTCCTGAGCCCTGAACTTTGAACCATTGTACAAACAGAAACATTTTTTGTGACATACCATGACTTCCTTGGTGATGCTTTCACCATTATAACAGGCCCCACGAGGGCAAGGATCGCTTGCACGTGGCTCACAATGACAAAAAAAAAAAAAAAGGTTGACAGCCCTAAAGGATTAACTTCACAAATATAGTTTGAGTTTTTTCCCTTGGCAAATGAAAGGAACTGCAGCGACGGATGTGGCTTCGCACTACGACAATGAGCAATGCATTTCATGAAAAGACACGCCAGTTACATGCACATTTTTACTTAACAAGCAGGTGCTCTCATAATTAACACATAGCTGAAGGGACATTGATAAAGGTTACCATGGAAAAGGCTGGAGAAGCTTGCCAGCGCATGACATATTTGTACTGTGCAGAAAATTGCTGTTTTTTTTTTTTTTTGCTATTCCGAACAAAAAGGTACAGAACAACGAATGGAAATATCATCGAAATAAGAGCAAAACATTGCCTGCTGAGAAACAGCCATTCATTCCAACAATACCACCCTGCAAAGAAAAAAGAAGAACCCCCCCCCCACCACATACCCATTCCCTCTCCATTCTTCGGTAATTTTCAGCCTCCCAGGATAAATTGTTTATTTATTTAGTTAGTTAGTTATTTACTTATTTATACCAGTTGGTGTCTCACTTTGTCCTGTTGGGAGGATGGAAATAGGAAGAAATAGCTCCGCACGTGTTTTACGGACATAAACGCTCAATCAGTCGGGGGAAGGTGAGCTGACGCATAACAGCATGGCGCATCCCCACTGGCGCGCTGTCAGTTATGACCCGCCGGCAGCAATCAGATGGGGAAGAGGTAGGCGTTTATGAGAGTATTGCTCCCCAATGAGCCGCCTGGCCGTGTTCTGACACGGTCCTAAGGAGGGAAATGACAGCTGGAAATAGGAGCCGCGAAGGTGAGACTTCCCCAGTGTTCCGATGACAGAGGCGCTCGCCGATGAAGTACTGAGACACTTATGTGACAAGTATCTTTCCTGCATGGATCGGTGAGAGGCAGGAACACTAAATGCAAGTGGTGGAACCGGAGTGGCAAAAGTCGTGTTTAATCGGAGCACGTCAGAGTTGGCAAAATAACTCCCAATCTGTATCTAAGAAGTACAAGTAATATGTTATTTTACAGTATCAAACAAAAACATGTTCCTGCTGCTGCCCCTTTTTGTTACTGCTGTATCGCAAGCCCAGTTGACTACAAGTAGACTCGACATGGCTTTTTTTGTTTGCGCTCCGTCATCAAGAAGTAGAGGTACAGTGATGCCTTGAGATACGATTGACCTGACTTAAGAGTTTTTCAAGATAAGATTTTGATTTCTAACCCTTGTGCTTGCCAACCCAAATTTAAGATATAAGCGCTGCATAAAAGCAGGTGACTCAACTCACACCACAAAAAGCAATAGTTTGTCTTTAAAAAAAAAGTGTCTTCAAGGCGATGAGTTGAGAGCGTAGATGAGACGTCTCATTCAACAGAATATTGATTCATCTGTCTGTGAGCACCAGGATGAAGATCCCAAACTGCAAAAAAAAAAAAAGGTGGATTAACCCTATGTTGCATACGGGTTACTTACAGTAACCACAACTTTAACTCATATTGGTTATTCAAGTTACCAGTTTTAGTTTTTAAATCCACCGCGAGATGTCACTAGCGTGCGCAACAGTGGGAGGAAAAGGTGAAAGAGGGTCCACAAAATGTTGAATAATTTCTATCCGTGAGATGAAAAGGTCCAAATACCCTATTGTACCTGTGCAGAAGAGTATATAGAACATATAGAACACAATAAATAACAGTTTCTATGTGTTACCTATCAGTACTGCCATGCTTTTTGGCAAGGTAATTGTAGTGACCATTATGCACACAAGTACCCCCCTATTATGTATTTTTTTCCCAAAATTGTGAATTTATTATGATATTTGGCCATAATATACCCTAAATTTAAAAACAAACCACAATTGAATAACTCCTGCAGAAGCCATGCAACATAGGGTTAAAATTGTCACTACTTAATGTTTTTGTAATGAATAATATAGTGTTATTTTTCTCATTAGAAGCACATTACAAAATATTTAGTTTTATTTTTATTTTAGTTATGGAACAAATTGTATCTCAAAGCACCACTGTACAGTATTTGTACTGCCACTTCCCACCACAGAAACACATCACACGAAATAAATATCTGTTGTCCTAAATCATGCTTGGAATCGATTTCTGCTTTCTCAGCGTGATGCAAACCTTTTTTTTTCCTGCATGCACTGTTGTTTAAAACCGAAGCGATATTTTTCTTCTCTTTCCCACATGATCTGTTGCGAGCTTTTTCCCTCACAAATACCGGCAGTGAAATACCCTTCGCAGTAAGATTACGGTGAAGCATCAGATGTCGAACACAATCTGTTTGCAGCTATTGTCCAACGCCAATAGTGACACAAAGTTATCGTTTTAATCGCAAGGCATCTTGCAGCAAACAGTCAAAGGTGTGAAATATTGGCCACATCCTTGAATAGCTGTGCCCTAGGTGGGAAAATATACTGTGTAATAAAATCATCAGGCAATTATTTAAGTAGATTATACATCCACATAAAAAAATATATATATAAGAAATAATATCATCTCGATCCAGGTATTTTTTTAAATAGACTACATGAATTGAAAAAAATCCAGATAATTTTATTTCTTAACACACCATTAATTGTTTAAAGATATGTACAGTAAATGTGGGCTCAATAATGGCATTTTCAATGATTTTTAAGACATTGTACTTTGGTGTTGTTAAATTTTGCCAAAGTTATTTTTTTATTGGAGTGCCAAAAAAAGGTATCTGATTTTCTTACCAGCAATAAAGCATGCAACACATACAGCACATCAATCTTTTTAAAATTTTCTACCCTCATACCGTGAAATGGGATTTTCTGCTGTTTAAGCAGAACAGATCAGACATGTAGCTGTGGCCAATTCTTGCAGGAGTCTCGAGACGTGATGTCAATCTGGGTCACGTTGTGACGCTTAGAACAATTGAATTCAAGCAGGTGGAAGAAATCTTGTGAGAACCGTAATTTACTGAAAATAACATCTTGAAAATTCATCTTGTCTGCAGTCTGGATGCGCCAGATTATACGGCATATGCTTTTCAAGTTGAAAACCATTCAGTTGTGAAAGCTTTTGTGAGTAGCCTGTATAAATTATGGAGGGACTTGAGTTGTTTTTCTGATGGGGAGCTAGTAATGTGGAGCAAATCACTCTGGAAAATAGCAGGCAGTAATATTTAGGAAATAATAAGTAGCTACCTGAGGCAAGTTTTTTTTTTTACTTCTTGTTTGTGCTTTGCCAGAGATTTGCAGCCTCCGGCTTCGTTGACTTCCCAGCCTCCTTATGCCTTCAAACCAAATGAGCACTTGTGTACATCGTCTGTTTGTTTTTCAAGGTTGGTTGAGTCCAAAAAAGGAGAGGGCAGATAAAATAGGAGTGGCAACAATGTTGATGAAGTGTGAGCGACCGGGCCGGGTGATGTTTTGTTGAAAAATATGCGGCTAATGAAATTGCAGTCCTAAATCAAATTTGCAGTTCATGCTTGATTGAATGTTGCTGAGAAGCGGGCATGTCTTTGTGATAGGATAAAAAAACAACAACAACAAAAACGGATTGGGCGGTGGTGTGGATAAAGTCACGCTGCAGGAGTGGGCGGCAGTGGCTGTGTCCTCAGAGAAACGTTGAAAACAAGGTAGATTAGGGAGGGGAGCCATTCACCAAATGTTTTGGTTATGCCAGCGAAGTGACTGGAACATTGTTTGTGTTTGGTGATATTTTTAGATTTAGAGGTTTTGTTTTTCCTAATGGGTCACTAATGTGTCTGTCTGTCTTGCTACCTACCTAGCTATCTGTCTGTTTGTCTGTCTCTCTCGCTAGCTGTCTGTCTCTGTCTTTAGCTTGCTAGCTAACTAGCTACTATCTATCTATCTATCTATCTATCTATCTATCTATCTATCTATCTATCTATCTATCTATCTATCTATCTATCTATCTATCTATCTATCTATCTATCTATCTATCTATCTATCTATCTATCTATCTATCTATCTATCTATCTATCTATCTATCTATCTATCTATCTATCTATCTATCTATCTATCTATCTATCTATCTATCTATCTATCTATCTATCTATCTATCTATCTATCTATCTAGCTATTGTGAAGGAATTTATTCTTTACTGTGAATTTGTACCCCCTCTCTGTTGCCGCATCTGTTCAAACACTTAAGCGCAAATCCAGCCTCAGAATGTAATAAATAAATAAATACATTTGCATTCACGATTTAGTTCATCCCATTAGTTCCTGGTCCTGTCTTGTTGCTTTGTAGATATGGTTCACTTTCCCGTGGCTTCCTGCAGCCTTTTTGCAGAGAGACCAATTGTTTTTTCCATTCCTTGCATTGAGACTGCCTAAATGTAGTCTTTTTTCTGTGAAATGAGACAGTCGTGTTGGCGTAAAGTGCTTTCTGTCGCCTCTAACAGGCTGTTTTTTTATGAGTCATGCACTCTAAAGAGAGAGACAGTTACATCTCTGTATCAACAGCAGCTTTGCCGCCGTGCTTTGTAGCAGGTGGCTTACATTGGAATTCCTTCTTAATGTTTATGTTTTGGAAAGCATCATTAATATTTGAACAGAAGCCAGCCCCCCATGTGATGTTCCCCATCAATAGTAAATGTTCAAATATTTATGCAGCTTGAGTGAGGCCTCTCGAGGGTTTAAAAACCCGGAGCTTTAACTAGTGCCAAACAGCTATATTGCTACGTTTCCTCAAGGCTGCTTAGTTACGGGCTTGTGTACATTTTAAGCATTGGAACATTTTAGCTTTTCACCTCCACATCTACTCCACGTCCAGCAGGGACATGAGTGCGCACCAGGGCACTGCTTAGTGCAGGATGCACTAAAGGTTGTTCTCATGAAAGTTTAACATGGTTGCAATGCAAAGTACAAGACTGAATTTGTGGCAGGACAAGATATTGGGGGTGGTCTACCATCATCCTATAATCCAGCCATTCCCGAGGGCTGGTATCCTGGATGCATTGTATGTCTCCCTAGTCCAACACACCTGATTCAAATGATCTGGATTATTATCCAGCTTCTGCAGAGTTTGCAGATGAGATGGTCGTTTGAATTGGGTGTGTCGGAACACTGGATATTAGTTCTCACGGACCGGAATTGTCCACCTCTGCTTTAATCCTTTCCCGACACTCTCTAAGAACCTAATCCCAAAGCCGCCTACCTTGTAATGGATATCCAAGGAAGAGGAGCGGTTACAAAGGCTGGACTTGTAAGAGCCGAATCTTCAAGTACTTGGAATAAAGCTGCCAAATATACAATTGCCTGCGATTGGCTGGCAACCAGCTGGGATAGGCTCCATCAACCCCCACGACCCTAGTAAGGATGAAGCGGTTCAGAAGACGAATGAATGAATAGAATTGCTTAAGATTACTTAAGGGCCGTTCACACGAGCAGATTTATTTCGGACCTACTCCGAAACTGCTCCCCTCGAGCGTTCATACGTGCAACTTTGTTCCGGCGTAGCGCCCCAAAACAGCTTGTTTCGGATCAAATTTAATCCACCTCAGGGAGGTGGTTTAAAAATGTGCTCAAGAACAAATGCTTGTTTGCGAAGCAGCACCGATGCAAATGTGCACGTATGAACGCAACTGGGTTAAATTTGCTCCAGAGCAAATGCTCGCTTGCGGGGGAGTGGCCTCGCTACGCGTCAGAGGAGTCCATCCGGGTACTTGCCAACATGCATCCTGGGTATTTTGCGCTTCAAAACATGGCGGGTCTTTTCTCTCTCTCCTGCGGCATCTGATTATCGACCACATCGTTGATTTCTCCAGAGAAGAAGCCATTTTGTCACAAAGAAGGAGGGGAAATGGTACTTCCTTTCCCCTGCCTTCTTCTTTCTTTACGCATGCGCATGTTTTACTTCCGCATTCCTGTCGTCTTGTTCCGCAACAGGAACTGCCCGTGTGAAAGCAAGTGGAGCTGCGTCGATGCTGCTCTCGTGCTGTTACGCTCAGCGGCTTTGTACGTGTGAACGCTCCACAAAATTTGTTCCGGTGCAAAATTATATCGCAACAAAATACTCCGGTGCAGCGCGGAAACAAATCTGCCCTTGTGAACAGGGCTTTAGAAGGGAGAATTCCAACAAAGTTGGGATAGTGCTTCTTCGCCGAGTCTAAAGACAACGACATCAGTAACCAATCATACGTAGCAGCCTGTTTCCGTATGTAAACCTCTTGTTTCCATGCCCCGAAGCACCAAGGTTGATTTGGGGGTGAATTTCCAGAACAAGACAGCTGAGAACGCCCTGTCTGATGAAACATCATGATGATGGTCGTTCTCAGCTTTCTACCATTGGAGCAATTTCGCAGTGCCATCAACCCAAGCTGCTTCTTCATATATTCTATATGTCTGAGCGCTATTGTACATTCACAGTTTTTGTATGTCATGTGAGAATGAAAGGGCTGATCGCGCCTCTGTTGCTCTGCCACAATGAGATAACCCCAGGCAAAGTGCTGCAGTCGACATTAGGATGGCTCCAGTCTGTCATGCTAACAATGGATGCGACAGGTTGGGGGACCAGTGATTTACAATCGTTAGTCGCTGCCAAGCTCCCTTACGCAGACGACCGGCGGCGTCCGAATCGGCGCGCGCACAACCCCCTGCTGCTGTACTGAAATTGATTGTAGCTGATCCGCACGTGGCCTCACGTTATTGCAGAACGTGTGATTTACTGTGACCAAATAAGTAATGTGATTATTTTGTGCAATTGTGCTAATTAGTGTGGACTGTAGTTCATTGTGCATTACTCTGCACTGTGGCACGATATACAAAATTGAGGTGTTGAATTTCAGCACCCCGTTAATACATAAAAAAAATAATAAGAATAATAATTACCTTTTTTTTTAGCCTTTGAAATTACTACTGTGGTTGTGACGCCACTTTGCAAACAAGTGGTGCATTTACGAGCTCCTATGTATGTATATATTAATAGCCTATTCACTTAATTTTCTGTGATTTCTAATTTGACTTGTTCAATAAAGATTGTTGGAAAAAAACAGAGCTCCTATGTTGCACTAGTTAGCTTGGCATGTTCATTACAACACCTCAGCAGCAGCACTCAACAATAAAATGCAAAACAGTTCATTACACCATCACTTATCTGTTTCTACAGACTGAACAGTGAAAGAGAGGGCTGCTTTGAATCGTCGTGTTTTATGGTGTATAGGAAAACTGTGTTGTGGGAGCATTAAAATCATACACTTGCACAAATGAGACCGGATGATAATAATGGATACCAACAAATCAGGGCACTCTTATTATCCACGGGTAGAGAGGAAAAAAAACAACCTTTTTAAGGGGCCGTATTATACACGGATGCGTATTATACACGGTATTTTACGGTATTTAAACTGTGTGAAAGTGACAAATGTGTTTGATTTGCTACTTTGACAAGGTCTTTCCTATTACACCAGACATGGGATTGATCTCAGTACTGCAAAATATTGTCAGCCAAACAGACTATAATACACTGATATGATCTATTATAAGTCATGAGTTCAAAGGCTAACCAAAATGGGATTTACAACCTCTGTCAGGAGGGGTGAAACATCTCCCTAAATCCTCGCCGAGATCTCAAAAAGGATCAATGTAAGCAACCCATTGGCTTTTATGACACGCCGGCTTTTTTCCCCTTCCTTTATTCCTCATCCTGTCTCGCTCTCGCTCTCGCTCTCTCTTGAGGCGTTTGTGTGGACGAGGGAGGAATGAATCACGGCGGCAGTGGTGATGAAATAACTTTTCATGTGAAAACACCTCAGTTTTTACGACTTGACTAAATGATCCATAATGCAAGGCGGGGAGCAGTCAGTAGTCCCGCGCTCGACACGGCGGCGAGCGGCTCGTCGCAGAGGCTGTTAGACCCCCTCGCCGGTGCGGCGACAGACTAAGGCGGGCACAAATCTCTTTTACGAGGCCACCTCTTAAATGGCTGTCAGTCCCGCGTCTCGCACGCTTTTGCAGCGGGCTCCCCCGGCTAATTGAACCATCGCTCTCGCAGAGCTGGAAAGGTGTGGCGGAGCCGCCGCTGATGGCCTGCGCTGTTGTTACCGCTACAGCCAAGTCGGGCGTAAAACCAAGTGCTTGCTAGGAACTAACAAAGCACAGAAATGTCCTTACTGGGTCATTCCATGTCAAGTCACACACCCTCCCCAGTAACAACTCTTCTATTTACCTGTTTTGTATTCTCGTAGTGCCTTATGGTGTCAAATGAAACAGATCCGAATTCAGTGTAGCAACCAGGATGTTTATCTTGGAAATATTGCCTTCTTTTAATCTTTTGCATCCCCTTTGAAAGATGCACTTGAACTGTAACTCAAATAATACAACTCAAGTATTGGCGGCGCTTTCAAGAATTTGGTCAGCTCCAGAGAAAGCTGCCACTCATCGTAAAAACAGTATTTTGCAAGAAGAGGCTTAATCCCTTGTTATATCAGTATAACTGGGTGGTATTGTGTGTTAATATCTATATTTTCATGTTTCAATGGAGCAATTTAATTCTGGGGGGTCTAGTTTTTGTGACCAGAAAAACACGAATAGGCAGTTTGAACAACAGTTTTTACTTTCCGGGGTGTAGGATTTCTCTGAAAAAAATCCCTAAATGCTGCCATCTGCAAAGGCTTAGTTCAGAGTGAAGGAGGCTAGCCTTGAGAAGCTTGAAGGGAGATGTTTATTTTATTTGAAATCTGAATGGGATTTTTTGGTAGATGTATACTTACATGAGTGGCTTCTTATCACCAAATTAGTTTGAAAAGCTAATACTAACCAACACGTAGAATCCAACGGAGAAAAAAATAAAAGATGACTAAAACCATGAGCTGCTATCAGTAAATATCGTGTACAGCTATCTGCATTACACGCTGACTCGAGAAGAGTGCATAAGATGATTGGATTCCCTCCATGTCAGCAATAGAATCTGTCGAGCATGACACTCCAAATATGTAAAACGTCCAACTTCAATCAGAACCCAAGTCCCAAACCTGCTGCCTGACTTCTGTGTTTTAATATAAAGGCAATAAAGAATCATTTGCATTTATATAGTTCTTCCAAGCCATCTGACAGCGCACGCGGCCAGTAGCCCAGACCAGCATTGTTACCTGGGGAAAATTAAGATAAGAGACTAATCCAGGGGATGGAAATGCTTTTATTGGACTCACTGCAGTTAGGCCAAGCAGGTGGGCAGAATTAACAAACCCCCTGTCTGTAAACCCCCCGCCCCCCTCAAATAAATAAATAAATAAATAAATAAGGCTCTCTCCAGTCTTTAATGTATTCCCTATGATAAGACAGGTATCTATCTCACTTACTTGCCTTGACTGGAATTCTGTTCTTTATCTCCTTCCATTGTGGTTAACATGCAGGGATTTGAGCGAACTGGGAAAATGTCAGGCGATAACGGAAACAAAGCACAATTTACCTTCTGGCTTATTTGTCACGGAAATGCATTGGGAAAAGCTTGCAGTCGATCTGATGGAAAGCCCTGCAAAGCTATTCTTATTGGTATCTGCCTATCATAATGTTATATGGAGCTTTTTAAGTGTGGGCCTCAAACCGAGTGAATACTCTTTTTTTGCAAGAGTGAGCATCAAGCTGAAAAAAAAAAAGATTTCAACGGTTTCAAATACGACCTCCGGCCCTCCTCAAAAATATATCATAATAAGAAAAGTTCCGAACAATTAGCCCATGACAACAGTTTCACTTATTGGGTCTTTCATAGCAAGAACTGTGACAAAATCTCAAGTATCCATGAAGTTGAGCATGAAGTCATCCAATTTGCTGAGAAGCAAGCATTTTCAACAAATTCCAGAGCTTCTACTTTGAAAAAACTCCCACTTGGGAGTTCACCCAGATGAGCCTCATTCAGGAACTGGTATACAAGAGAGACATGCAAAGCTAAATTGCAAAACTGTTGTGTGCGTATCGACAGTCGACGGTGTACTTTCAGCTGTTGATCAAAGCAGACGACCACAATCATGAAATCACTCTCAACCAGAGACAGGGATTGAGAGAGAGAGAGAGAGAGAGAGAGAGAGAGAGAGAGAGAGAGAGAGAATCTAATTTCCTGTTTTATTATGTTTTTTATCTTAAAATTTTACAATTCTGTGATTTTTTTTCCCTTATTATAAAAAATAACGGAACGGATTAATGATATTTCAATTCATTTCAATGGGGCAACATTACTTGGATGCACGATTGACTTGCATTACGAGCTTGTTTGCAACAAATTGCACTCGTAAGTTAAGTACCCATTGTAAAAGAGTAAAAGAGAGGCAATTGGTGACAGCTGCTCTGGATCCTTCCAACCACCACCACCACGACTATCAAGTTCCCCCTCGGAGCTCGAGACGATGACAGGAAGTGAACAGCGCTCTGACACTCGGTGCTAATTAGCACCATTAGCATAAAGTCATTCAGCGGCTGAACTGTGGCGTGACAGTGCTCCGAGAAAGGCTACAGCGGTGACCTTTGGCGGACACCACCAGCTGTCAGTAATTACCTACAGTGACAGAGACAATGGCCGACTCGTTTGTCCTTGAGAAGCCTTATCGGCGTGTTTTGGGGGATTTATTCACAAAAGGACAACGTGCATTACTAAGGGCTGTTGTTCCCCAATCTCTGTTGAATTGTTGCGGGCACTCAGGCTGAGCTTTCGCGCAACGTGACTAAACGATTTGACGTGACGGCATGTCAATAACTTGAAATGATCTCACTGTTCATTTTTTTGTTTTTTTAAGCACCGGTAGTGTAACAGTAACATGCTGCTGCCAGTTCCCCGAATAACATGAGTGATTTGCGTGGCGACTCCTGATGGGACAAGCTGGACTTGCAAAATGCTTCCAGAGCGGCGTGGCTGTTTGGATGTCGTCAGTCGTCGTCTAAGTGCCAGTAATCGTCTTTAATGGTTATGCTGAGACCTTCTGGTGCATCTTGACTTTATGCTGATGATAATATTGACTTTATGTTCTCTTCCATTCCGAAGAGCTGCGCGTGTGCTAATGAGAGAGCCAAGACAATTGGGCGCATCATCGCGGCAAACGATCATTTTAATCATCAGCAAATGTTTCTGCATAGTGATGACCAAACAGGCTTCTTCTGGGCCATATCGCCTTTAAAAATCACATTAACACGCAGAGTCTATTCATAACCTTTGAACAAACATTCTCTCCAAGGCGAAACTTGAAATGGTTGATTTGTGTCGACAGGCACCTCTGTTCTCAAGATCACAGCGTCAGACGCCGACGACCCGTCTTACGGCAGCAGTGCCAGAGTGGTCTACAGCGTGCCTGATGGAGAAAAGTTCTTCACCGTGGGCAGGCACACAGGTAAGTAATGACTCCATGTATTTTTCTTTCTTACTTTACCTGAAACCATCTCACGATGAGAGGCTGCAATTCCCTCAACCAATCACTTTTTGTGGCTTAAAAACATAAAAGCAATTGAGCCAAACAAGCCACCCTATAAAGTTTCACTCAATGACTTTCATTCATTTGAGCAAACAAGTTGAATATCATTGATTTCTTGCCCCGGAGCCTTTAACAAGCCATTGCAAAGCATCACGGGAGCTTGGCAGCTCACGCCTTACAGACGCCCTGTGGAGTAGCAATTGTTACTGTGGAGACGGTCCCATCTTAGACGCCCGCCTCCACCGGTGTTTCTTTAGTAAAAAAAATGGGAAGCACAGATTGGAAATAAATGTCCTATACTGACTGTATGGACATTTGCCAGGACAGACATCTGCATGTCCTTGTTTTAAGACAAAGTTGCATTTCAACGGCATTGACGTAAGTAGAAATCTGAATGCCCCTCAGCTAGTAGTCAATATTTTTATGAAAACAAAAACAAAAAACACTTCTCCGCCATGAGTTGAAAGGAATGCGTGCCTTCTTACGAGGACATCAACGTAGTTAATTGACTCGATGAATCGCGAGCCACACCGGAGCAGCCAAAGAACCTCAAATGTCTCGTGAGCCGCATGTTGGACACCTCTTGCTTCCATTGTACTTTAAACAGTATGCAAGCCGAAAATGTCGGGTAGGTGGTTTTGAAAGCCGCAATCAGACTCACATTTCCTTTGTCTACTGAGCGGAAAGGGGAACGACCAAAAAAAAAAAAAAATGATTACAATGTCTTCTGTGTCTTCTATATCAAATTAATATTATGCATACTGGGGCTTTATTTCACAGTTGGTGTGCGCGGTCACAACCGGTAAAATTGGGAGAATATTTCAGCGGCGCAGCACGCATTGGGATGTGGATCACACAAGCTAAACTGACTGCTTCCATGAATAAAAGCCTGATCTACATGAAGCCTCTCCAACATTATGTTGATCAGGGCTTCAACTTCGATTCCGTCTGGATTTCGAGGCATCCCCTCTGGCATTTGATGAATTGGTGGGATAGAGAGAGGGAGGTTGTGGCGGGGGGCTTGTGGGCGTATGTCATCTCCTTAACTGCATGGCTGCATGTACTGCATGTTGGCTGCTCATAGGACGCGGTCAAGGGCTAACTGTGACTTGAATCATTGAGTCGTATTCCCAACACAGCGCAGTGGTCCTCGGGGAGCGAGACAGCACACTAAAGCGGGCAAATGCATCAATAGATTCTGATGTGGATAATCCCCCGGCGAGGACAGGAATTAGATTACTAGTGCAAAGTAAAGCAGCTGGACACTCATGCAGCAGGGCCACAGAAGAGAAGGTCTCCTTTCTTCCAAAGAAGGGCAATGTGCTTGCTTTCCTGATGTTGATATTTGCGCAGGTTATCAAAGTAGTTTTTTTTTTTGGTGCTAAATTGTAGCTTTCCATTGTCTCTAACTTTCCTCCTATTTCTTTTTCTTTCCCTTCTGTTTTTTTTCTTCACGCCGTCCATCCGGCTATCATTAGGCATCATAATGACAGCCGTGGCAGATTTGGACCGCGAGACCCAAGATCGTTACGAGCTGGTCGTCAAGGCGACCGACATGGCGGGGCAAATGGGCGGTCTCTCCGGCTCCACCACAGTGACCATAGTGATCACAGACGTTAATGACAACCCGCCACGCTTCCCGCAGAGTGAGTGTCCGATATATTCCCCCTGCTGACTGAGTTTGAAGAAAAAAGAAAAAAAAAAGACACTGAAGTCCAAAATAGTCTCACTGTGAAAATTTGAAGTATTGGAATAAATGGCAAGATTCATATGCACAATATTTTTGACCGCTGTCACCTGAAAAAGTTTTTTGTTTTGTTTTCCTTTTAATGAATTAGGGTCATATTGTGTAGCAACCAATCTGCATTGCGATTGCAAGTTTTCTGGCTTGGACAAGCGAGTCTGAAGACGATCACCAACTGAACCGAAGTTGTCTCAGAAGCATCCAGAAACATATTTTTGATGTTGATTTTAAAATGTCTTTACTTTTTTTTCCTTGCACATCAGGTTTTTGAGATATTTTCCTTTTTTTTTTTTTATGTTTGACCTCAAAGTTTGTCATTTCTAGCTAAGACGTTTCAAGGAAAAAAACTGAACCTAACCCTTAATTCATAAATATTCCAAAATATATTTCAATCATAGGATTGAAAAGTGATGTGCGCGAAAAAAAAATTGAGGTCAGATTCATAATGAGTGCAACAAAATTATCTCGAAAAGTTTGCTTGCCTCTCTGATTGAAAATTAGGATCATGACTTTCGGATCCCAGTCCGAGTGCATTTTCAGGTCTCCAAAAGTGGACATTAACCTTAGAAAGAAGAAATGCGAACTTGATGGATCTTATGTTCTAATGCTGTTTATTTGTAATCGCAAAGGTTGAGTAGTGGCCCAAGAAATGAAATAGCAGCGCGTTCTCTTGACGGTTTTTGTCGATGAGGTGGCTGCTCTAGGCTTCTTTATTTTAATTTAGCTTCTGCAGTCAAATGAAATGTCCCTTCAGCCCGAAACAAATGCTCCTCAAAGTAGCTCAGCAACCCGATAGCGGATGGCGCAGCTCCAATGTGGGTCACAATGTCGTCCCTGAACAAAAAAGGGACCGTTTTTTGCACGCCAGAAGTCAATCGTGACATGTAACAGGAAATTGTGACTGCGAACACGCAACTGATTCTTTTATTTTATTATTTTTTTTTTTTAGATTTTCTACTTCTTTTACAGCTCAAGGAGCAGAATCATTCTGGCCCAAATTGAACTTGATATGCCTCATACGTCTTTTCTTATTTCTGTATTCATAACCTCTACATCTTGCTAAATTGTGTTTGCGCAGTCGGAGGGATCAACCTCGCAAGAGTAATGATTTCGCTGCTTTCATAGACTCGGAATTTAGTCCATCGTGATAAAAAAAAAAAAAGGGGGGGGGGAAATGGAAGTCGAATGCCGCTAAAGGAATTCAGTGTTTCTGATGATTCCTCTCTTATGAGCCCCTTTATTTGGTTTTGCTTTTATGAAATTTGTAACATGACATTTATGGTCGTAATACATTCCTCCTTTTGTCCCGTTCGCTAGAGATGTACCAGTTCATGGTATCAGAAGGCGCCGCCATCGGCACGCCGGTGGGACGGGTCATCGCCACGGACGCGGACATGGGGGAGAACACGGACATGAGCTACCTGATCCAGGAAGGAGGCGAGCTCTTCAAGGTGACCACCGACGCCATGACCCAAGAAGCTGTCGTCTCCATCAAGAAGGTGCGTGACAATTGGAAAGCACACAATGGTTTGGTAGTTTGAATGATGCTCCCCAACTCACTTCAATGCATTTCTTTGGCGCAGGGAAGGCAAAAGCAGAAAATAGGTGAATTTTTCAGACCGGCCATTTTGCATGTGCTCAACCCTTGGATGATTTTTGCTTGGCGCATTTGAGGCGTATGTAAATGGTGGTGGTGGGGGGGAGGAGTTGAAGTTGTTTGACTTTAGAAAGTT
Organism: Hippocampus mohnikei; assembly: GCA_026261675.1. Taxonomy (NCBI): domain Eukaryota; kingdom Metazoa; phylum Chordata; class Actinopteri; order Syngnathiformes; family Syngnathidae; genus Hippocampus; species Hippocampus mohnikei. The sequence continues at coordinate 13,951,608 of JAKGUB010000334.1, read as the reverse complement.
CCATTGTCACGTTTCACATCTTGACACCACATGCATTTCGTTTTTTTTCCACAGAAAATGTTGATGATGTTGTTTTCGCTCTGTCGAGGCGTGATCCAATATCCTTAGTGGGGAATGTGCACAATTATCTGACTTCTTTGTTGCTGTTTTTGTTTAATAAAAGTGACAGCAGGGTGAATTAGGTTGCCAGTGTTTTGGCTCAATAACTTCTTAATGAGGGTGTCTGACAGGCAGAAGTGAGATAAACCACACTTGTTTTGTTTTTTATAATTCCTCTTTTCCTTCCACAGCCATTGGACTTTGAGAGCAAGCGCACACACAATGTTGTGGTGGAGGCCGTGAATAAGCACGTGGACCCTCGCTTCGTGGACCTGGGCTCCTTCCGGGACCAGACCATCGTCCGCGTCAGCGTGTCGGACGTGGACGAGCCGCCGCTCTTTCAACCTGCCGATGGCACCGTCATGGAGGTGCAGGAGGACACCAGGGTGGGAGCGCTCGTTGGCGTCGTCACTGCCCGAGACCCGGATGCGAAGAATAAACCGGTCAGGTACGGAAAGCACCAAACCGAAATTCGTGATTTGGACGGATGGATGGATTGCCATTGACTGCCTGAACTGTCCTTCAAACTTTGGACCTCTCCTCCCCATGCCGTTTTCAATGAAAAGTCACTTTATTTCACACCTCCTCTGCCTCTCGGCCAGTTTATAAGGCGCTGACGACTTGCCTGTCTGCGCCGGTCAGAAAGTACGAAAATCCGCTTTGATGAAAATGAGAGATTTGCCTCGCTGATAGTTTAAATCATTTGGAAATATTAGCCTTGAAGTATTTGTACCACGGGACCGGCGGTGAGGAATGAGGGAATGGGAATAATTTTTTTCCATTAATTAATCCATTTTCTAATTCACTTATCCTCAGGAGGGTCGCGGGTGTGCTGAAGTAGGCGCGGTACACTTTGAACTGGTTGCCAGCCAATCGCCGGGCAAACACTAACAAACAACTATCCGTACTCACAATCACATCTGGGGACACTTTCGAGTGCTCCATTAACCTGCCATGCATGTTTTTGGAATATGAGAGGAAACCGGAGTACCCGGAGAAAACCCACGCAGGCATGAGGAGACCATGTAAACTCCACACTGGAAGGGCGAAGCCGGAATCGAACCCTGCACCTCTGCACTATGAGGTTGACGTGCCAACCAGTCACTGTCCTGCCCTCATTTTTTTATTTTTTACAGAAAACATTAAAAAACAAAAACAACTCCCCCAAATATTATTATATTTATTAATAATTTCATACATGTACATTCCACTCCCACAGAATCCATCCATTCACTGAACCACATTATCCTTACAAGGGTCACGGGCGCGCTGGAGCGGATGCCAGCCATCTTCGGCCATGTCGGCGGCGTACACCGTGAACTGGTCGCCAGCCAGTCAAAGACTCCCACAGAATGCATTTCATAATTGGTTCCCGGCGATGAGACAAATGTCTACTCATGTTTGCAAAAGGCTGGTGAACTTGGGTTGTCTTGTCAGGATGTAAAGCAATTTGGGGTCTTTTCAGGCCCGTAACGGAGTGTGATTTAATTGGCCTAAGTAAGCTTGAATTGATGTACTTTCAGTGCATCAGTAAATGCAGGAAATAAAACGGATAAGGTCAGCGCTGGCATCAGGATGCGATGCAAAGTGGCTCCCCACTGCTGAATATGATGACAGGAGGGCAAAAAGCAACAGTTTTCTGTCCTCACCACTGTCAGTACATTTTTTACCGGAACCAAATTTACATCATGAAAAAGGATCTTAAAAAGACTCATAATTCACCGGCAGGGCAGTACAGTATACACAGGCGGACGATTCCATCTCAAACCGCACAATGGGTGGCGCTTCATCGTCTGTCTCTCTTTTTTTTTTTTTCCCACTGTGATCGCGGTGCGTGATAAGAGACAGTATCGCTGCGTAATCTCCTGTACCAAGGCCTTGGGTTTAGGCATCCTCCGAAGAGCAATTGCAGGCGCGGGAGGCGGGGGGGTGGTGGGGGGGCAGCGGGGGGAGGGAGTAGATAAGGGCTAAGACAGTGTCGCTGACAGAGTGTAACACTGACACTCACGGGGCCTGTGCAAATTACCTCCATTAAAAATGCATGAGGCGCCCAGGTTCCACGTGAAATAAAGTACAACACACTGGCAGGGTTGTCGTTCACAGGAGGCCCGGAGGTACGGGGCTCGGCGTGTGCGCCTTGCATGTCTGTGTGTGCATGTGCGGGTGATAGAAAAGGAATGGGTGATTAAGTGGATGGGAGGACGGGGAAACTGGCCAAAAGCCACCAACAGGGCTAAGTTGGCAAGCTCGCGGCCTCTGGCGCTTTCGTTAGCACACGCACACACACACACACACACACACACACACACACACACACACACACACACACACACACACACACACACACACACACACACACACACACACACACACAAATAAACATGTGCGCATGCACACACTTTAAGACCTGCATATAGTAAGGGGCTTGATTTAAGGGGGGTCCGGGTGGGGTGGTTAGAGAAACACACAGTGGCAGAATTTATAGCAGTGCTTCCTGGGTGCTTTGCCACAAGCTTCAAACGGCTGCAGCTCAAAGCATCGCACGTATTCCAGCAGGTAAATCAAACAGCTGGCAGACAGCTGCACCTGTCAGAAGAAGATCTCGAATTGACAACAAGTATGGAAAAAGAGATTGCTGTCAAATTTTAAGAACATAAGTCCTTGTTTATGGATTGTGGGGAAGGGAGGAAAGGAGGTGGGGTGGGGGGGGGGGGGGGGGGTTGGATGGGCGCTTGCCGGTCAGGTTTTTTTTCCTGTTGCAGCTCAGTGGATTAAAAGAAAGACACTGTCATCCAAAGGAACAAATGATTTGTGGAAAGAAAAGAAAGTTGCTTCCACACCGCGATCCACAAAACGTCTATTTTCACTCTTGGGCCCAGACAAGAAAATGGCAACAGCAAGAAAAGCTACCAGCGGTGTCGTGATTCACGTAGGCATCATCCAATTTTCGCCTCTGCGTTTACCTTTTATGCTCGCTCTGCCTATTCTCAGTGGAACGATTTTAACCGATGCCAAGAAAATTGCACTCACGGCCATGGAGCCGTTTTTCCGCCAAATACGGAAGAAGGTCAAACCTCTCCAACCGAAATGCTTGCTTGTTTTTCTACTTATCTTAGCCGCGTCCACATCGCGGGTCGATTAATTTAACATAAGATTAGACAATGACAATGAAGAAAAAAAAGATGAAAAATTAAACTGATTCGGGTCTGTTGGGACTTTTTTTCACACTCATTTACTGTACGTTGTCTTTCTTTGCTGCAGGTTCTCCATCGAGCACATTACGGACCAAGACATGATCTTCCACATTGATCCTGACTCGGGCGCCATCATGCTGGACAAGGTTTTGGACCGCGAGACAGCCGGCTGGCACAATATCACCGTCAAGGCCGTGGAAGCAGGTATGCTTCACATTTAAAAAAATAAAAATAAAGCACCAATTACGCATAAATTGCGACAGTACTGGGCGTGTGATTGCATTTATGTTTGGCAACCTTTCTGAAAGTGTCTTGAATGTCATCTTCCCGTGTCAACATTGTTATTACTGCTGGATGCAACTTTTGTATTTGTATTCATGTTGTGATTGCCAGGGACATTTTTAAATCTCATTTCCTAACGGGGAAAACTGCCGGGTGGCTGATGAGAGACGCTTGAGGCTCCTGTGTATAAGCGTATCACTGTTGGACGAGGGTATTGAAGTAGACGGTAGACCGTTTCAGAATTTCTTCATCTTTGTCTGCGAGCTTACACAATTATCAGCCATGCTTGATTTGTTTTTCCCGATCAGAAAATGGATGGATGGAAAATCATAGTTCGCTTGACACATTGTAGCTTTTGTCTGGCTTGAGAGGGCAACCCTGTCTCATGAAAGTTAGCTCCACATTTGGGTGGGAAAATGGCGATTATCGATTTTTTATTATTATTTTTTAATCCATGACGAATATGGGCGGAGCTAGCAGGAGGCGGCCTGCACTTCGAGCCCTGAAGTTGACTGATTCGGCTGCCAAATGCGAAGCACGCAGAAGCTCCACAAAACTGCATGGATTGCATTTTCCTTCGCGATGGCAGTACTTCATCGGCAAGAGCAAATACATCTCCACCGTGACGGCAATTCCACTGAGCAATCAAGTGCGTGCCGCTAATCAAAAGCTAATCTCTGTGTCCCTCCAAACGGCGGTTCTGTTTACTTGTTGGCTTTGACGTTGCGTTTGGGACAGTGTTGTCTGGCCATAGCCCGAAAGCAGATCTGAATCTTTAGTCGGACTAGCTGGCAAATTCCAGTTCTAGAAGCGTTGGGACGCTTTCTGTAAATTAGCCCAAGTGAGATGACACATTTTGCAACTATTTGCATCCAAGGCATGAAAAAGTCCGTTTTGCATAATGTGTCTCCTTCAAGACTGCGGATGCCACGAGGTCAACTCGTCTGAGGACATTGTTAAAACCGAGTCACGCGGCAAGACCTTTAATTACACCGCACGTCCTCTCGCAACCTTTGAACTATTGTATCGCCTCGATTGGACAAGTGACAAGAGCTTTGCGACCAGCGCTCGGCCGTCTGAGCCCCAGGATTAACCCCCGACTACAAAAGTGCAAGATGCACACTAAATGTCAACGGGCACACAACCGCTTCGGCGCAGTGCTCGTTCCCCCTCCAGCCTCGTGCAAATTGTTCGCACGCAGCCCATTTTCACATTCGTCCAATTAAAAGTTCTCCTCGCCTAACCCTTATTTTGCACTTTCACTAGCACATCCAGCCAAGTTAGACTGACATATAATTTTCTGATAGCAAGCATGATATCACATAGCTCGAAATGCTTTTTTTTTTTTTCCTTTTCTTTTCTTCTTACCCAGACAGGTTGGCTCCCCCTGGGGATAGAAGGAGAGATACAGGTGCGGTTGGAAAGTCTTTATCTCTTGCACTGTTGAAGGGAAAAGCAGATTCACTGCCGCATAAATTGTCTAGCAAATAAATGTGCACGGTTTGATTTTTAGAACATCAAAACATGATTCTGCTCAACATGTCACCCAGGCACCAAATATGCGTGTGTGCGTGTGTGTGTGTGTGTGTGTGTGTGTGCACGCGTATGTGTGTTTGATCAAAACACAGTAGAATCGAATAAATAACAAACAAAACGTAGCCTTGAAATGGCTCACCTGCTTTTTTTTAATTTCATCACGTGTCTTTCGCCAGGAGAGCCTGCGGGCACCTTGACGTCAGTTGCGGTGGACAGCAGGTGGCAGTGCTGCTTAAATGTCAGCTTTCCTCGAATAACTTAAAACAGGTGGATTCGTCTTTCGCATTCTTAGTCCACGAACACAAAATTAATCAGAATGCGTTTGGACTAGTGGGGGCACAGAAAACACGAGTGCAAAGAAACATTTTTATTTGTGCTTTCAGTGACTCTGTTAGCTGCAGATCTATGAGTCGAAATTCACAGAGGATAAAGAATATATGCAAAGGAGTCTTGTTATAGTCTGTCTACATTTGATGCCCAACCGTTTGTGTTCAAATATCTGTCCCTTGCCATGCCACCATATTAATGCTATCCATTAGACTGTTTATTGCATTATTATTATTACCATTCACATTACAGATTAGCATTAAGCAATAGCGGACTTAAGGGCAACGTTTTGTGGCTTTTTTAAATACAAACTGTCTAACTGTGACATGAAACAGCTTCTAGGCTCTTTTTTTTGAAGATTGTTTTAATACGTTAAAGTCTCCCTTTGCCACTGCGCTTAGTAGATGGATCCAGGGTTTCAAGAAAATTCTTCTCCTTATTGACGCCTCTTTTGGAATACTTCTTGAAAAAAAGAAAACCGAACTCAAAGAAAACCTGCCTTTTTTCATGAAATCCTGGATATCCTGGAATTAAGAACAAGGAAAGAAATCAGCAAGAGTGCTTCTGCTACAAAGGTTACCTGCGTGCCGTAAAGCGTCGCGACTTGTCTCCGTGACTAATTCAATCAAGAGGTCGCGGCCGCGGGATGAAATATACAATTCTCCGCTGTGACGCTCCTCGAAAGGCCAGCAAGGACTCAATCGTGTTGTACTCTTCCACTCAGACAACACGTTAGTACCTAATTGAGATGTCTGGAAAGGGGACAAGAAAAGTACTCCCGACACAGACTTCAAAACTGAGACGTGACCAATCCACCTGAGACGTATATGGATCAGTTACAGAATGTGACAAGTGTGTGTTTCTGCACAGTTGTAGATTGCCATCATGCAATGTCATGCCTTAAAGACTGTGTTGGGTGAGCATACAGTGGGAGTTCTTTGGTAAAAATCGGCACTTTTGGTCATAAGAATCCCCTTCAAGAGGTAATTTTATTTTTATTTTTTATAAAAGCAGGGAGGCAAGAGGTGCAGGATGTACTGAACATCACGTATTAACAAAAACACCTGCAGAGGTACGTCCTGAAAAAATCAAAAGTCAAAGTAACAACAAAACAACGTGACAGCAACACGACGTTCTGACGCTGAGTGGTCGGCGTGGGAGTGCTTGCATCAGAGAAAGGCAACGGCACGATGACCAACAGGTGCGGCGCTGGAGGAGAAGCCCCCCCAATGCCACCTGTTGGTCACAAACGGAACAGAGCCATGACGGTAAACTATGAAACAAAACCAAATCGAATCCAAACAAAAACAGAATGATGACACTTTTGGCTTCCATGTGACAAATGGAGCCTCTACATTGGTCGTATTTTACAGAATGCAGTGACTGACATTTTTTTTTCTTTCCATTGTCTAATCTAGAAGAAATGTAGGTAATGATAAACCACAATGTCCTCATGGCATCGTACCCGTCACGGCGTTTAGTGACACTGGAATTAAATCCCCCCGAGGGCTTGCCTATCAGTCGAGAGCAAGATTCTGCATCGGGCATCTTCCTGATTTAGTTTGGCGAAACACACCTTGAAAACACCTCAGGGCCTCACAAACATGAGGATCAGCAAGATGATGTCAGGAGATACGTTCTTACTCCCTGCTGCTCAATCTTGATAGCAGCAAAACGATTTCCCCTCCTGGTTCTTGTCTGGATATTGCCACGGAAAGAGTCGTTTAGCTTTCCGCTTGCTTTTGTTTAGGCATTCAAAGAACAAAATCGCATCTAATATTGTTTCATTATTCGATTTGTGCGCAGTATTTATCTGCCATGGACAGAATTGTTTTTTGCACTCCTTCAAAGCCGTATCGGCTCATTTTAACCTAAACTGTCCAAGGTGTCCCTGGTCAAACATTTGTGCCTTTAAATGTTGTTTTATTATGATAGACTATGGCATGGTTCGACTTTGGCCCCGTAGGAACGTAATTTCATGAATAATGGCGGATCCCCTGTACTTTATATGGAAAAACGTATTTGGACACAGCCGAGCTGCGAGTCGTGAAAAACCAGGCGTACTTAACGCCAACCTAAAAACGTGCCTTGTATTGCCATCACATGACAGCAAAGGTTTTAAACTGGATTCAAAAGCATTTACACTCAGGGCTGACTTCACTTTTGTTCGCAGGGTATTGCATTTGAGTGCGGCATAACAGCTGAATGCAGCTTCACCATACTTACTTGGGACTCTGGGCTCCTTACTGTGTTTATATTCAATCAGCCTCTGAGACATGTCAGTCGACAGTATATATTTTTTGTGATACATGAGAGACCAGACGCTATAGCAGCCGTCCGAGACACGCATGTACTCTCAAAAATGTTTTATTTGCCTTTTTCCAAAGTTGTGTCGGAATAATTTAGTGCCACTGTGCGGCACACTCAATCCCAGGAACGCGTGCACAACAGCTGGCAAGTGCCACAAAAGATGCAACAATCTACACAACACAATCCTTTTCTTCTTCTTGTCCATCAACAGACACATTTAGAACAGCACCACTTGGTCCACATGAATAAATCCGTCTCACTTGATCGTTGCCCCCCCCCCCCCCCTCCCACCGTCACACACAGGCAGCTTGGGCTGCAGGAGTATGGGAAATGCTCACATTGTTTCATCTGTTTTCAATTCTGGAAATTGAAATGTTTAATGTGTAACATGGGATGATTGCTGCTTTTCATTGGGGCTCAGCGGGGACAGGGACAGAATGAGGAGACAAAATTAGCAGAACAGAAACGATATCTTTTGCCTGGCGGAGCTCCTCCCGCCTTTCTGTTCTCGTTCCCGCTCTGCCACAATACGGCCCCATTAAAAAAAAAAAAAAAAAAAAAGCTGCATTGATGTGAGGATTATACTATTAGCGGCAGCCAGCGTTTTCATCAATTGCTGGCTGGGACACTACTGGACCGGATGCTGCATGCGCAGAGACTGCACCAGAGCACCGTACCATGTCTCTACTGTGTCTGTTATATTTTCTCGCTTACCCACTGGCTCACATATTTCTACATTTCCCGCAAAAATATGATTGCTCCATTTATATCAACGCGCTATTAATTTTGTTGTTATTATTGTAGTTTGCAACTATCGTGTAGGACCGCACTACATCATACTGAAAACTGGCCATTATTTGCAACGTCAAGTGTGGAAGTGACAAGGCGAGGAGTTATGTTTTGTTACTTAAGCAGAGAGGGAGGTAGTTCCACTCGTCGGTGGATGGGTCATGAATTAGTTGGTGGCATCGGAAATGCATTGGTTAGATAGGTAGTTTAGATAGCACCTTAGCCAGTTTGCTTTGTAGTTTCTTTGTGGGATAGCCAGTTAGTTATTTAGTTAGCTTGTTAGCTGGCTAGCTCGCCCATTAGCAAATTAGTTCTTCTAGTAGCCAGAGAGATAGGTTGCTAGTTTTGTAGTTAGCAAGTTAGCTCATTAGCTTGGGATGCTAGGTAGGTAGGTAGGTAGGGGATTGAGTGCTAAATAATTAAGGTGTCAGTCTCTGTTTAGTGACTAATTTTGTTTACTTCTTTTTGTTTGCTTCTTTTTGCAATGGCTCAAATTCACCACAAGAAAGAGGCTTTTGGCATGAGTGAATACAACAAATTGCTACTGTATTTGTGTAAGTAAAACGCCTGACGTCAATGCAGTGAGTGACGTTTTACTGCAATGGCTGCTTTAGTACTCATCACTGGTTTGTTGAGATAATTATTTTTTGCGGGGGGTGAGGGGGTGAATCACAGTTACGAACACTGAGTGGTGACTTCTGAGAAAGAGAGATAGAGAGAGAGAGAGAGAGAGAGAGAGAGAGGGAGAGAGACTTGGCGTCCTCACTCAGGCCCCTCCTGTACATGTTTTGTGAGGACATTGGACAAATGAAGATACAAGGAGATGTCAAAGTAATTTGAAGTAGCTTTTGATTGTGCTAATTATGTCATGCTCACACCTCCCACGTTGACATTTTAGCCCATTAAGAGCGCCGCCCGAGTCCATGCGTTCTTGCTCCTGTGTGATCGAGCTTAAATGTCCTAATGAATAAAACAAACGCCTCTGTCACTACGTGTTCCACATAAACTCGGCATATTAGTGGAGCGTTGGATGCGAACATTGGAAGAATTGGTGTCCATTTTATGATAATGAACAAGAAAAGAAAATTCACATGATGATAAACAAAGTTAAACAGATTGGAATTAAAATCTCAAAGGCAAAATGTAGCCTGCATTCTCAATCTTGTTTTAACTTGAAAACACCGCAGTGAGTCACACTGCATTCCTCCCAACACTGCGTCCGGATTCCAGTTGTTACATTAAAAACCCTTCAGAAGTGAGCCACAAAGCCCATATGGAAAGAGTCTTGTCGGATTCCGTATGCGTGTTGTTCCTTCTGCTTTCTTTACAAAGCAAAGCAGCTGTTTTGATCACTAAAGCTAGAATGCTTTGACTTATTTTCTGACAAATGGCAGTGTCTGTACTCACTGCTGGTGCGGTGGTACACTCGCCTGACTTGTGCACGGCCATCCTGGGAACGGTCCCCAGTTGGTGACAGTGTGGACGTGCGGATGAATGGTTGTTTGTGAATGGTTGTGCCCTGTGACGAACTGGCAACCCAGTTCAGGGTGTGGTCCGCCTTTCGCCCCAAAGTCAGCTGGGATAGGCTCCACTAACCCCACGCGGCCCTGATCACGATAAGCGGCATTGAGGATGGATAAATGGATGGATGGTAGTGATTGACGCCACCTGAAGTGCAAAAGGGGCTTCCCTACTTTCACTGTGTTTGATATGAACTGCATTTTTGTCTGCGCTGGGCCCCGTGCTCTAAATTACCACGCTGCCATCTCTGCACTCCTTTGTCAATGTCAACGTTTTGACAGTGTGTTCCGGCCAAAGTGCTGCGGCTCCACACAGTCGCCGACTAACTCGTGAAATCAAATAGCCCTCCGCAGACAGCCGCGTTGATCCAAGTGAAAGGTCAACAGAGATGTTAGCGATGCAAGGCTCACAGGCCTCAACCGACCGCTGCTCTTTCTCTTTTTCCGTGTAGATAACCACACTATGGCGTCGCACTCGTCTGTGAGCATTCGGATTCTAGATGTGAACGACAATCCCCCTGAGCTGGCCACACCGTACGAAGCCTCCATATGCGAAGATGCCAAGGCGGGACAGGTACATTTTCCATTCATTTTAGATCTACGCTCCCGGCAGCATGGCGTTGAAAATCAAAGCGGGTTTTGGATTCATTTATGCCACAGCAATACATTTTCAAAAGTGTCGCCTTCTATGCTTTTCTGTGACTCTTCCAGTCTTTCTTTGTGCCCGTCGTTGCAAAGGTGTTGCTTGTGCAGCAAGCGTGTGACAGTTTGTGATTCTGCACGTTTCGTTTTCAAAACATCACCGGTTGCTAATGTCACTGGAAAATCCCATCGACATGCTCACGGCAAAGTAGCATCAATTTCCCGACATACAGGTAACCACAACTTTGGTCAAAGGCACACATATTCTTTCCAATCTGTAAAGAAATTAGTTATATCAACACAGGCTTCGGAAAATATGATCCCCGAGGTCACAGGTTAGCCCAGAAAATCCCAAGACTTGGCATAAGACAGGCTATGATGGTAGTTTTAAGTCGTCGAGTTTTAGTAGTTGACCGCACCAAGCAGAGCAGGAGGAGCGAGCTACAAAAAAAAAAGAAAAAAAAGAAAAAGGAATTTATTTTTGGGGCATGAAACAGCGTGAAAAGTCACGGGCCCAGGTGAGACCATTTCCCCTTTGATGGGTTCTTGCTCTTTTTGCTGATAAAACATGAAAAATTCAAAGGGTTATTCGGGTGTTTTATGCTCCACACACACATGCACTCACACACAGTTGAAACGCCCTGGGCTAACGTGGACCCAATGACATGTTTCAAACAAAGGGGTCATTAAAAAAAACACGGCTTAAAAAAACAGCTCCGCCTCCATGCTGGATGTGTAATGAGGCTCGGGTCTATCCTCCTCTTGATCCGTGGGGCTTTAAACGCTTACCTTTCCCAACTCCAGCCCCCCCCCCCCCCGGAGGAAGCCCGCATTAACCTTCAGCTCCTAATCACACCGAGTTGATTAGACGTCCTGCACCAAAACCGTATTTTGCAAGCTCTTCGTGTGAATACACGAAAATGCCTACGTGGCAACCGGAGGCACCCGTGAGGGGAGACGGAAAGGCGGGGGGGTGCATATGAAAGGTTATTCGCATCAATTTTTACCTGTCTGTTCTGGCTTTTTATGGTGTTGTGGAGATGGGTGCGACTGCCGCTGCTGCCGCTGCTGCTGCTGGGATTGAATGAAAATGTATTTGCCTTTTGCCAAAGGCTTTCCAGCACTCATTTTCAGTCTCTGGGGAATTCACGGGAGGCAGCCTAAGGAAAACACCCCCCTCCTCCCAGTTATTTTCAAAAGTTACGGGGGTCCGACTGAAATGCAGTATGATTCAGTAGGGATAGGTTGCGTCGGCTGAGCTCGCAGGAGTTCAGAGCAGAGGAGGTTGACAAAGGGGCATGCGGGACGGCAAAATACTGCAATTCCGTTCAAATTAATTGCCGATTTCAAATTCCAGACTCACGTAAGGTAGTTGGAATTGTATGTCATTTTCAGTCGATAGCGAGCGGCAGTACAAGGCATAATGGCAGCCCCCTGAGAGCGGGCGGATTTGTCCGCTGAATTTGTATTTCACAAAAAAACAATACAGGTATTGATCAGAATAGCGTGTTTCAACGAGTGGAGCCACAAAACATACCTTTGTCAAGATCAAGTTGGACTTGATTTCCCCTTTAACACCCTTCTTGCTGAGTTAAATCGGATTGTTTTATATTCATGGATGAAAAGTTTTTTTGATTCCCCATGTAGCACTGCATTAGCATAGGTTAGCGATAGACTAGCGGAAATCTGTCTGAAACCTATTTCTAGACATTGTCATGCAGCCGTCTGCGCGTTCACAGGCCCAGTGCAAAAGGAGCTTCAGTTTTTTTCTGAACATAACAAACCAATTTAAGATGAATAAGAACCGATTCATAAACAGGAGTAACAGCCTTGAACTATATAACTGAACTTAAAAGTGATGAATGAATACGTTAGGAACTGATTAACCTGAAAAGCATTGCTGACACACACACACGAGAAGTCAAAGAAAATTCCGAGTGGTTTTAAAATTGGTTTAGTGTTCAGGCCTACTGGTCCTTTTTTTCTTCTTTTTTTTGGGGGGCTGCATGTGGGGGGATTCTGTAGCAATCAATAAACTTGAGATGCTCTTGATGGGAAGATGAGAAAGCAGGGCGTGAGTGATGAAGGCATGTTTAGCATCTCTGTGTTATGATCGCCAAGTGTGTGTGTGTGTGTGTGTGTGTAGGCTGTACAATGACGGTTTTATGAGGCTGTTCATTTGGTTTTCATTCATTCCTGAGGATAAATCCCAGTGTTCAACCCTCGACTGTATTTTTCCTTTTGAATGAGTGACCAGAGTTGAAATATAACAATCTGCCAGCATTCTGTTGGAATCTCATTCAATCCAACATCTGATTGAATGTCTTCATAAATGAAGAAAATATTTCCTTCGCTTCAAGTAAAAGTCAAATCCATGTGGTGAGCGTCTCCTCCTTGCCTGACGGCACCCCGAGAATGTTCGCTCCTCTCCATTCCATCTGGCTACTGCGAAAAGCAAAAATAAATGAATACATCCACGTTTGAAAGCGTCCACGCCGCTTTCGCTGAGTGCCGAGCGTCTGAGGCCCGAGACGCTGGCAGAATGTATTAGAGCCCACACAACACCTGCTGTATTTCACATCAACGCAAACCAAATCAACTGTCAAATTGCCCGCTACGAGTTTCCAAACTTTTCCACAGAAGGATGCTCCTGGCATCCATGTTGTCACTGCAAATGGGCCGAGACTGTCTCCTGGCGTGCGGCACATAGCGCGACAAGATCGCTAGTCTGCGTCTGCAGGGTGTGCCGTCTTTGATGGTGACATTAGGTGGGCTTTTTATCAATGTTCTCGCAAGACTTTGGGAGTCAGAGCCGGTCGAGTGAGTATCGGCGGGGTAGGTTCTCAGTCATCCGGGTCAGGTTCATCAACAAAGGTTACATTGAGGGCCGCTGGACTCCAAAAGGTTGAAATGTTGAAAATATTTCGGTGGTGGGATATCGGGAAATTCTACGTGCCTGACATCTCTTTCCCGCAAAGATTTTCTCATTCCAAGGGAAGACTTGTTTTGACTGACCGGTTGTTCTGCAGGATGGTTCCCCAGGGGGCCCACCCACCAGAGTCATAAATAGGGTGACTCCACCTCAAAAACTATAGAACTGAAAAAGCTTTGGGGATTAAAGGTAAATATCTTCGACTAACATGAAAAGTTCAGGTGCCTTGATTCTTTTTTTTTTTTTCCTTTCAGATTATCAAGTGAGTGAGAGAAAAAAAAATTGCTTTCCAAATTTCAGACTCATGGGCATTTATTGTCTGTTGCTAGTATGTTGTTTTCCTATTGATTTAATGAATGTCAAGGATAAAACTTTTCTCCCAATGCTACAACATAATTTTTCACATTCTCTGCGGCTGAGCAGTAACATTTTTCAAGCTCAAGGTATGGCAAGCCCTTTAACTACTGCAAAAGTCACATTTTTTCTCTCTCTCTCTCTCTCTCTCAACTTTTTTCTGCTTTTCTGCCCAGTGCACTTTGAGCTTTATGCCTAAAAGTAATTTCGCTTTTAATGTGCCTTACAAATGGGCAGACAGCCGGCACCCACAACAAGCTTTATTCAACGAGCTCCATCGGCCAGATTCGGGGGGGGGCACTGCCCCACTTTGCCCTAACCCCAAAGTCTAACCCAAGCAAACAAAATAAATTAGCATGAACAGAATTTTTATGGTCCTGCTTAACATGCATGAAACGTTTCGAACCATCATTTCTGTGGCTAGCACGTTTTGGAGGTTCGAGGTTCAAATCTCAAGGAGGTACTGAGAAGAAAAACGAATTGCTGGACATGTTAAAAAAGAGCATTTTCCTCGCTTGGAAAAATCATGAGCTGGCGAACCCCAAATTCCTAAATTATCCCAAAATAACTCTAAATATACACCTTAACTGTCTGTATTTTTTCCAGATAAGACTAAAAGCCACACAAGCTGATGGTTTCAAGGCAAACAAGACTGTTTGTGGCATTAGCTGTTCTTACCTGGTGTAGCTTACCATGTAGCCTTTGTGACTTTTTGCGATTAAGGGCTGTATAAGTTGTGACTTGACTTTGGAACGGTTCATTCTTTTAACCCTGCCATTCAAGATCATATTGACAAAAGGCTTCAGAAATGAATGTCCCTTAATCATTGGACGGCTTGCGTTTTATTTATTAGCTACCTTCCGTGGCTCTCCTGATATGGAAACGCCTTCCCTTCTTCTCGCAACCTTGAGCGGTCAGACGGGTCCCGAGCAGGCGGGCTGGACTTTTGGGAAAGTCTCCCCCTCAAGCTTTCCAACCGAATGAGGAGATTTAAGAGGGTCATGAAAGGGGAGCGGCGGATAGAAATCTAATTAGGTGATTGTGCTTGAGGGAGCTACGCGAGCTGCTCGATAAACTCCCACGCAACCCGCATTTGGCCTCCTCTTCCCGTAGCTTGCAGCGCACGGGGCGAAAAGACTCATCGAAGCAACCGTGTCATCTATAGCTAGGAATCCATTTTCTTTCGTCAAGCGGTTGCGCAAAATCAATTCATTTGGATGCAGGTACATCTTTTAAGTAGATGTATAATGTCACAGGATCCGAATGATTTTACTCACTTGATGAAATAAAATTGAGTCAATTAAAAAAAAAAAAAGTTGTTTCACTGTCGAGTTTTCTCATCATGTTTTATTGAAACACTGCAGGGAAATGTATGCAGCTCATTAAAAAATTCTATGCAACCTTGCTCAGAACGGTGGTGGTTTTCCTCGCAGCAAGTTCGGCTTCACCCGCAGACGGCGCCTTGAGAGGAGCGCCCCTGCTGAGGACTCTGACGATCAAGGCTCACGTCATTCGTTGCTTCAGACATATTAGTCCTCTGCTTATGATGCCTACCCCCGTTGCCCCCACCCCCGCACCCCGCCCACTTTTTTGACTTGAACATCGCACCGACCTGAAAGGGCTTTGGAGAATGATGAGAAGATGAGATCTGTTTTGGCAGAGACTTTTGAGCTTGTATGGATCACAGAGGAGTGCTGGAGTTTTGTTTGTTTGCGCGTGAGAGATCACACACACAAAAAAAAAAAAATTTGGCTTGCAGTGTGGGACTTTCACGTTTATTAAAGTGTTTTCCAAACGTCTTCATAAGAGAAGGGTGCTTGGCTGTGTAGCGGCCCGCAAAGCTTTTTTTTAACGCAGCTGGCGCCGGATCAGTTGCCATTAAATCATCAATCGCACTCGCCCTCTGGTTAAATGCCAATCCGTTCGGGCTACTGGGAAAGGCTGCTGCTTAATGAAACGTCAGACAGCGGATTTCAGTCAGCTCTGGTGCAGAAATTAACCAACTTGGCACATTCAGATGGGTGGAGGAAAAAAAGAAAAATCAAACATCTTAGAGGACAAGACGAGGCCGTAAACGATGCCGATGGCCGAACGCAAAGCATCTGGGGATGGCCAGACAACGATCGTCCTTCACTTTGTTTGAATTGCAATCCTATTTTCCTTTACTTTCTCTGAACTGACCCCATTTTCAAACTCAGACTTTTTTTTCGTGCGTCCGGTCACAGTCGACACGCTCACCTGAATTTTTGACCATGGGCTGCGCAAATGTGAAAAAAGTTCTCCGCGATACCATAAACAGAGTATCAACACCGAATGCTTCTTCAACCCTGGCGAAATGCGAACGGTGACGAACGAGGTGTTGGCTTGCACCGGATCGTAAGCAACACAAAGTGGTGACAAAGTCCAGTCCTTGAGGGCCACTGTTGTGCATTTTTTGATGTTTCCCGCCCCCAACACGCCTGATTCAAGTGATCAAGATCAATATCAGGCTTCTCAGAGCTTGCCGCCAGCCGATCATTTACATCAGGTGTGTTGGAGGAGGGAGATATCGAAAACATGCAGCATGAGGACCCTCCTGGACCGGAGTTTCACGTCTGTGGGTTTGCATGTCCGTCTGTCATCTTGGAGCTTCCTGTGACTTGGCACATAAGTTGATTTTGTGTGTGTGTGTGTGTGTGTGTGTGTGTGTGTGTGTGTGTGTATGTTTGTCCGTTCTTGTAAATTATTGAATTTCTCATTTTAATCAATTTTGTAGTTTGGAAATTGTTTTCACATTTAAAAAGTGATATACAGGCTAGTTTTGAGGTCGTTTTGTGTGTGTGTGTGTGTGTGTGTGTGTGTATGTGTGTGTTAATGTGTATAGCGTTGTTTGTCCATTCTGGCACATGGAAGACATTGCAGCGAGTATTTTGTGGCCGACTATTGAATGCGAGCGCCGCAGAGGATCGGATAACGTCTGCAGAGAAGAAGGATGAATTGTCGGCCAGCCTCTCCGGGGATGTTTTGATGTCTGTTCAGCTCCCCGCAAATTGTATCTCACCTCATTGTGTCCACGCAGAGTTCTCCAAATTGGATCACAGTAGAGTTTTATCTTTGAACGGGGATCACTCTTCTTATAGAAGATTGCCGGACGACACCCCAACCGGGTCTTCTGCCTTTCATTTTCTCTCTCCCAGTTGCATTTTGCTTCTCTCTTAAGTGAATACGGCAGCCCGACTTTAAATTGCCATCGCTTTATTTTCCGGGAATCCTTTTTAGTCGGGAGTTATGAGTTTGGGCGGTATCAGAGTTTGGGCCATATCTCTTTTGATTCGGCAGATTCCCTCAGAAATACTTGACTGATTTTCGACCTCCTCGCTTGCACTTTGACTGAAAACCTTTGGACTCCAAAATCCATTCAAGCTTCATTCAAGTTGTTTCGAAAATGCGCTGCCTCTGTTCACTCCACGCGGATCCAACCATTGTGTGGCTCTAACCTTTCTCACACACCGTTTCATCTTTCGCATGTCCTCTCCGTAGATAATTCACACCATCAGCGTGGTGGACAAAGACGAGCCGCAGACTGGACATCACTTCTACTTCACGTTAGCCCCGGAAGCTTCCGGCAATCGACACTTTGACCTGTGGGACATCAAAGGTGAGCGCGTGAAGCAAAAGCCGCAAAACGGCGAATTACTTAAGCACGTATCTCACTTGCAAGTGTTTGCACGTAGAGAACGTTGTTTTGTTTTGTTTTGTTGGTCAGGGTCCGTTCAAATGGCGCACAAATCTGCAAAGTCATTCGCCAGACCTTCCCAAAATGTTTTAATGCTTGCAAACAGTTTTCGTCGCCGTCTTTGCGACCTTGAATGAACTCTGCTGGAAAAAAAAATAAAAATTGCGAGACGCACAGACCTTGAACATTTGCGACGATGTCATTTGCGACCGGTTCATCACTACACGCTTGACTTTCGTGACATAATCTCTCTTGGACTGTTTTACATAATTAGCATATTTCACACGCTTTTCCAAACCCAATCAAAGCGATATGAGCAGCAAGTGAACGGGGAGGGAAAAACATGCGTGTGATGACATAAATATGGATGGGCTTGTGATTGGCTTCAATCGAGGTGACACTAAAATGCGGCTGCCACCGTTTTTATTTTTGATGAGTTGTACATTCTCGTTATTTTGATTGGCGTCAACCAACAATAACACAAGTAGCCTGCAAGTAGGCGTGGCTCTATTCTGCAGTTTTACACTTTAGGCCCAACTATTTCTCTACACGCCATTAAAAAGTCCATTTTACATAACACGTGTCCATTTGTTGTTCTTGTTGGAGTCGTAATGTCCCAGTTCTCCACGTTGTTGCGTGTAAAAGTTAGCAAAGCACGGCCCAGATGACAACAACTATTCCCCTCACAAGGATGACTGACAGCTCGACTCAATAAACACCCGGAGCATAATATCCGGTGATTGACTTTTCGCCAACTTCAGACGAGGCGACGTTTATCTCTGTGCCGCACATCCTTTTGCCCGGTTCGCCTTGTCCCCTCTCGGTAAAACGAGAAAGGGAAAAAAACACGTGGGCAGATTCTCGATTAAAGGCGCGGACTTAAGCCAACGTGACACGCGGTTAAATCAAGATTGATGTGACACCGGGAAAATGTCACGGGAGCAGCCTGAGCTATGGAGAAATGTCACCGCGCTGGCTGAGGTAGCGAGCGAGGCCCGCTGCAGCCTGAGCGTGAACCTGCGAGCACGCACAAACGGGCAGGAAGATGCATCCCTCAAGCTTCCTCCAGCTGTGTGTGCACGCACGCACGCACGCACGCACGCACGCACGCACATCCATCAGCATGTGTCATTTCCGCTGCGCTAGCGTGACGCGGTGTGTATGTGTCTGATTAAGTATATGCAAAGGTCGCAGGCAGCGCCGACCCAGCGCACGTCTTTGTTTGCATTCTATATGGGGTAGGCCACGGAAGGTAATCAAAAACACCCACGCTACAGTGAACCTTGTGTACCTATAAGTGTGTGTGTGTGTGTGTTTCTGTGGTGGGGTGGAGGGGGGGGGGGACCACACACACAAACGCACACACACAGACTTTGTAATCCTCCCACTCGTTCTCGTTATTGGCTTCTCCCGTGTCTCCTCCGGTGGACACATTTGTCAACCTGTCACTTTCAATCTGTCGCATCTTCTCGTCGTCATGCCGTCTGCGGGTCTGCGCACACGCCATGATGAAGACAACAGAAGAGAAGAAAAGAGAGGAGACCCCCCCCCTCCCCGTCCCCAACCTACCGATCACCAACACCATCGCGCTGATAAACACTCTTAATGCTGTCAGTGGTCGTCAGGAAAAGCGAGCATCAGCACCGCAAACTTGCCGCGCTGATTCTTGCCACGACGCTCACGGCAACACGAGTGATTTTCAGCACTTTGTTTGATTAAATTAAATCATTTCAGTTTTAGTGTTCCAGTGTTGTGAACTTGTTTTGCGTGAGCACTTTGTGGTCGTCGGTTCTCTTGCGTTATTTCTCTCGTTCCACACTTCAAAGCAGACGGGATTGAATTTGACGTAGATTTATTTTTAATCTAAAACAAATCTTTTTTTTTTTTCAATGTTCAAGCAGAAATAGAACATAAACTGACTAAAGATATCATTTCAATAGGTGCAGGGTTTGATTTCCTGGATTCCGGCCTTCCTGTGTAGAGTTTGCATGTTCTCCCCGTGCCTGCGTGGGTTTTCTCCGGTGCTCTGGTTTTCTCCCACATTGCAAAACATGCATGGCAGGTTAATGGAACACTCTAAATTTTCCGTGCATGTGAGTGTGTTGTTCGTCTATGTGTGCCCTGCAATTGGATGGCAACCAGTTCAGGTTGTACCCCGCCTATTGCCCGAAGTCAGCTGGAATAGGCTCTGGCAAGCCCGCCACCCTAGTGACCTAAAACAAATTAGAAAAAAATAGCATCAATAATGGTCGTAACGGTGTGCAAAACTTCTTTCTGTTCAGGTCTTTTTGGGAAGAGCCTTTACAAAAGTCGCTGTGCCAAAGTCCAAAGCACAAGTTCAGAGGTGTCATGTTCCTGCACACAAGCGCTAAAAGAGTGATTGTCTTAGTCGCATGCCAGAGGAGCACCGGTGCGGCTTGGATAATGGTGATGTACGTTCAGGAAGATGGATTGCTCGATATCTCCTATGCAAGTGTGCCCACCAAGCTGCTCCGACTCTATTCGTCAAAGCCTCCGCAGGAATTCTCGTCCATCCATCTCCGTCTGCAGGACGGGCTTCTTACACAAAGCCCTGATGTTTCATTTCAGTTTGTTCTGCTCATTTTCTCCCTATGCGTTCATGTTTGTTTATGTGGGGGGGGGCACAGGATAAATGTTGCAAATCTTGAATTTCCATACAAGAGGAGATTCAAAGAGCGTCACTGTGGTTGTCATAGCAACTCTTGCCCACCTCCGAAAAGGGTCTCTTATATGCTTTGGCTGCTGTACTCTCAAAGGTCTTCGTAAGCTCATGGCAGGCACGTTATGTTGACACAGTTTCAAACGGCGAGCAAAACGCATCCTGCCTCCCTCTCGCCCAATCCAGACACCACCGCCGGCGTCCGCACGCAGCGCTCGGGCTTCAACCGCCACGAGCAGAACGTCTACTTCCTGCCCATCCTGGTGGGTGACAGCGGCCCCCCTTCGCTCAGCTCCACGGGTACCCTGACCATTCACATCTGCGGCTGTGATCCAGGTGAGCAGCATTAGCGGCAATCATCATCATCATCAGCGTCAGCCACGCCGAAAGGTCACCCGTGTTGTTTTGCTCTTTGCTTAGCTGCTCGTAGCCCCGAAACACAAGGCGAGGCCACACGGGAGGCTCAAAACTGTCATCTACTGCAAACTTGACTCTTCCGCTCTGGAGGACTTTAATCGGTGTCCACTGAAGTGACTCATGCCTTTGCCTCAATGTAATGTTTGGGGGTTTTTTTCTCCTTCTTTCTTTCACAGCGGGAACCATCCAGTCCTGCAACGCCACAGCCTACGTCATGAGCGCAGCGCTCAGCCCGGGGGCACTTATAGCACTGCTGGTGTGCATGCTCATCCTCATAGGTAAGAGGGCAGAGGTAACACATAAATATATGGCTTGTATCGGAGGATAAATGGGTGGCTGATGGATGGGTAAGCACATTTCATGAGGATGGGCGACGGCCAGGTCAACGAGCCACCAGGGGCAGTGGACTCGATGTCTCGATCAGGGGGCTGCACTAATGCCGTCTCCTACTCACACTTCTTAACTGAGTCCCCACACACGATGCGGAAAAAACAAAAGCAAATACCAAAAAAACATTGTGCGTGTTAACTGATTTGTATTGCAGTCACGATCATCACAAACGTTTGATGAAATAAAACACAAGCGCGAGGATTTGCGGTCGTAAATGTTAAACCATGTTTGAACAGGATAATCTCTTCGAGACATCCGATAATCGGGATTTTGCTGATTTTAATCAGAATGAGGGGGGGGGTTGAATTTGACATGTTTGTCTACATGCATGCATGCCCATGAACACACCACACCACATGATAATCTTTCAACGTAATCTCAAAGATTATCCAGCCAATAATCCTGCTTTGACTGAGTTTGATCAAAAGGGGGCGAACATTATCCAATTCGTCACCATTATTGATAGAAAGCTTTAAACAAATATCGGATAATCTCGCTGAGATATCCACTAATTGAGCCTCTGCTGCCTTTGATTGGGTACCTGCTCAAATTTGTTTATCGGCATTTGTGCCCTCAGCTCACGAGACACAACTTGGAAAATGTGTGCGCATGAATGTATTACTAAGCGCTGTTTGCGTCTTCTCGGTTTTTAAAGGCCGAGCGGGTGTTTTTGGTTTGTTGTTGTTTTTTCCCCCTAATTTCCCCCATTGACTCTTTGCTGTGTTGCAATATGCAGCAGCAGAGTCTCCCACAAGGACAGAAATTCAAGCGTTGTGATATTTCTCGCTGCTGCAAAAGCTTCGAAATGCTTAGATACCAATAAATAATACATTTGCTTTTAAAGTGCTACTTTTTTCTTTCATAACACAAGCGGGATGTGCTCAGTGAAGGGGCAACACTTTACACTTTCAAAATAAAAGCACAAAAAGCACCGCTTACGCGCACCCCCGGGTATAACCCTTCAAGCACCGGCGTATACTCTTGATCCAAAAATCAACTGCATCTTTGCAAACTGAAGAGATTGTCTTCTTTGTGCATTTACAAGTATGGCGTAGGTATTGTACTGCCTCCTGGTGGCCAAGGTGGACAAATTAGAAGGAACAGTACAATGACAATGGCTTTTGGGCCTTGCCGCTTTCCTTCTTATTGAGCTTGAGTGTAAGCATAAACCCACTTGACATTGGCAAGACTTTACACATATGCTCGTCCAAACTCGTGTTAGGCGCGGAGAATGGTGAGATTTGGCGTTGTCCTGTGTGAACTTTTCATGAACAGTCTTCATACCAGAAGCGAGCGCACGGCGCCACCTAAATGATGGATGACGCGACACCCCGCTGCTTTGCGAGCGTGACTCACATCGCTATCCGTGTCTTGTAAAAGAGCTCGTCCTAATGAGACTTGTTCTGAATTTGCCTCCATTAAGCGGAACATCTTCTCGGGAGCAGAGCATCACTTATTCATCCCCTTCTTAAAAGCATCCACAAACACGGGAAGATGCATCCTCTGCTGGCTATTAAAGGCAACTCTGTTTGTGTTGTTTGCCGTCAGTCACATGAGCTCAAAGACACGAAAATGAAAAGCATGGCAAGCCTTGGGAGGCTTGATTCAAAAAGCACATGCACAAACGGAACACTTTGAGACGAGCCCCCTCGAGGAGTTTCTGCTATTTTGAAAACGCTTTTGGACTGTTTCCTGGCACCTTACCATTTTAGCAACAGCAGATAACATACTTATTAGGCACTCCTGAACTAACATTATGCAATTTTTAAAAATATATATTTTGTTCAGAATCAAAGATTAATGAGTGAAAATGAAGCAGCTTATTATATGCAATGAAACCACAATCAAAATGGTATCATGCACAAAAGCTCAATAACAAAAATGTTTGTCTTTTTAGAAATTAAATGATGCAATAGTTTAATTTTTTTATTTTTTTTTTATACTGATTAAAATCCCGAAAGAGGGAATTCAACTTTAGTGTCCAAGTGTGTGGTCAAAAACATGAACAATCCACAATGAACTGGTGGAGTAATATTTCATATCTATTGGGGTAATCTGGAACTAAACATAACTGCGTAAATACAAGAAGCACACTCACTAAATCAGCGTGTTGGATATTCACATTACCGTAATGGATGTAAACATATGAGCAATTTTGTTGTTGTTGCCCTTTTGCTTGGCTATGCATCTTCCGTAAGGAGACTCTTATCCGTTTCAATGAGGGAGTGGTTCTTTGTCGGCGTTGTAATGCCACGCAGGCTGACTGATTGTTAGGAGATGGAGTGAAGTTGTCTCAGCAAAGCACTTTCGAGCAGCCTCAGTCACAGCAGCGTTAACGTGGGGCAGCAGCGGAGGCTGCTCAGTTGAGCTTTGTTTGGTGAGGAGTCATTTGATATAGATATGAAAAGCCCCAAGTTACTCTTTTTTGTTGGTGTAATTTGTGATAGTATTTATTTAGGGGAAAAAAAGCTGTTGTTGTTTTTGGAGGGGCGGAGCATGTTATTGCAAGTCAAAATTTAAGTGATGAGCGAGCTTCAGAAAAGATATATTTATTTGTATTGAATGGTGCAAACATTCAACGACACAAATACAAAATTAAAACACTGGGCAAGCTGGAAGCATGGAGCAAGAACAAAATATTCAAAACTTCATGTTGTAAACACCACTTGTGAGGCCACGCCCCTTAAAGGTACATGCCAATGAATGTACCGCAGTTTGTGTGTATATGTGTGCTTGACTTTTGACTCCAGTGCAATTTTTTCACTGGTTATTGTCGACAAACATCCAGGCGTAAAGTAGAGGTGAAGATCAAGGCACATCGCGTCTGCAGAACCAGGAAGTAGACAGGGTTTTTGCAACACTTCTCTGACATAAGTCGCGTTCAAGAGTGCCAATGTATTTGTTGTGAAGCGATTTTTACCACTTTAAATGATGCAATACAATACAATACATGCTGATTTATATAGCGCTTTCACAACAGCGGCAGCTGTAACAAAGCGCTTAACAAAGCAGTTAACATAAAGTAAAATAATAAACACAACACACAACATGATGCATAACAATTAACGGATGAAGCGGGGAACAACCATTTATATCAATTTTGTTCATATGAATGAATTCGACAATATTTGGACATCGACAGCAACGGTTAGTAATTTAGAATACATCTGGGGCTACTTTCCTGTTTTTTTTGTGAGGGTTTCTTTTGTCAAAACGTGGTGTTTTGAGAAGTGCTGGAACAGATCAATGGCATTTGAAATCGTTTCAAAGGGGGGAAATAGATTTTATAGTATCTACGTGACCGCTATCCGACCAGTCTTTCACCCAAAATCAACTGCGATCGGCTACCTGTTACCAAAGAGCCTAATGAGGACACGCTCAATCGAAAATGGACGGATGAATTACTCTCCGAGTTCGCACGCACGATTGCAGCGTGTACCTCGTCGACACACACAAAGAGCAGCAGTTAAAGCAGGCCTCACCGCTCTCCTCAGGTGGGACCACCTCTCCGTTACATCAATTGTTGGCGCAAAATGAAAACAAATTCCCCCCTAATTACTTGACAAACAATCCGTTCCTCCATCCGTTCATTGAAAGGCCCGGCGTGATGAATCCACGCCGCCGACGCTGCGACACCTGGGTGCCTCCAGTGCAATTAACTCCCCATCTGCTGGAGATGAACTTCCGGCTAGGACGATAGCAGCGCAGCCCCGGGGCAAATTAGCATTCTTGTCAGGAGTGCTGCTCGCGACATCGGCACACGCGCTTGGAAGGAATGCGTGGCGCTGCGGGGAGGAGTGCGCGAGGCCCGTGCCGTTCCGACTCGCCTTGCAATCGGGTGGAAGATTTTCTGGGGAATTTAAGACGGGGAATTTGGGAAAGAAATATCGCTTGCACAATAATACAATACAGATTCATTTCAGTTTTCAATTGTTTGATCAAGTTTCAGGGCTCTGACTGAACAATGCAAAACTGGAATGTTTTCAGTTAAAGGCTACTCAAGTCACACAATCACCCAAGTTACTTTTAAAATGTAATGTTACTAGTTTCTGGCATTTGAAAGGAATATATGGATAATATGTTACTTATTACTTTTATTTTTTTTTTTTTAATGGATGATAGATTTTTCATAATGCTTTCAACAGTTCCAAAGGGAAATGCAAAATTTGCAACCATAACTGGGAAATTTAGCTCTATCCTTTGGAATACAATGTTTA
Source organism: Hippocampus mohnikei (assembly GCA_026261675.1). Lineage (NCBI taxonomy): Eukaryota > Metazoa > Chordata > Actinopteri > Syngnathiformes > Syngnathidae > Hippocampus > Hippocampus mohnikei. The sequence goes on along the minus strand of JAKGUB010000334.1, from coordinate 13,926,204 downwards.
ATGATTCGACTATATGGTGGGACATCACGACCATCGATTCATATTTTCATCGAGAGCAAGATGTCGTTTTTTTTTAATCTAAATATTGGATCTGATTTAAGTCCAATAAATAACTAATCCCAGACTGTACACCAGGTATAAAATTATCAACACACAAAAATGAATTTACACACATAGGAAAGACACGTTTATATTGCAAATATCTGTTCCAATTATCGGTATGCCATAATTATTAGTATTTTTTTTTTTAATGAATTGAAGTACAATTGATAAGTGAGCTAAGGATACATAGAGAGAGAAAACTAGGAAATGTATCGGAAAAGTGTGGTGGTGGTGGTGGGAAAGTAATAAATACATTCTTAAGAGAGATCCTTTGGAATACAGATTGAACTTTGATGCCTGATAACCGAACAGAAGAAAGAAATCTCAATCTACTTTGTCCAATTTTGTCTTGTGGGCCCGAAAAGTATCAGAAGTTACTCGTGATGTGACTTTGTTACTGCGTAAATGTAATACACGACTGTAATGGGTTACTTTTGTATTCCCCAAGATAACTGCCTTTCCAATAGTTAATATATATATTCAGTAGTGTCTGTGCGGTTAATAGGCAGCGAAGCCGGCGTGCTCTCGGCGCGGGTTTGTCACAAGGTTAAATCTGCCGCACCCGGTCTATTTGCACAACAAGCATCTGCACGTACGATGGAGTTGAGAGAGCTTTTTTTTTTTCCCTGCTGACACTCGCCTCATTAGGGTTGAACTCATTGCGCCCGTGTTAGTATGCGCGGAGGTGCGCGGCGCAATTTACCACGCGACCGTCCATCCCTGCCAACGCCTCCCCGAACCCCGTGGCAATTAATTCGGCCCATTCACGGCGGAGAACAATAAACACAATTGTCATAGACGCGGCCTTTCCAGTGGAGCCCAGCATACAATGAGAGAGGCGAGTCATTGGATGTTATCAGCGAGAACTGGTGCGCGGCGTCCACATTCCGAGTTTAGTCAGGCTCCCTCTCATCTCACAAGGCTCTTTAGGGGAGGATGAAAGTGACTTTTTACACCTTTTATACTAATGGTGACCATTATCAGAAATGGCTGAGATGATTGTATTCCAAAGAGAAATATCATGGAAATCGCACAAAATTTCTGGGACAATTTGTTCTTTGCAGGAGCCCAGAAAATGGCCAAAATGATCCCTGAATGGACACATAAAAAAACTGTAAAGAGCAGATTTTTCAAAGCAATGGCGATTTCTCTGTCGTGGCCACATCATAATGTCATGTGGTTCAGTCAAATAAGCTCCGGAGGCCCCCCAAAATCCTATGGACAAGTTAATCTTTGAGGGACCCCAAGAAATCACTAAAATTATCCTAAACTGCCTCTTGGGGGGTTGGGGGGGATTGGTTCAGCACCCCCCGCGACCCTTGTAAGGATAAGCGGATCGGAAAATGAATGGACGGATGGATGGATGGATCTCACAGAGGTCATGGGTTCAATCCCCGCTCCGGCCTCCTTGTGTGGAGTTTGCATGTTCTCGCCGGGCCTGCGTGGGTTTTCTCCGGTTTCCTCTCACGTTCCAAAAACATGCATGGCAGGCTGATTGAACACTCTAAATTGTCTCTCGTGTGAGTGTGAGCACGGATGGTTGTTCGTGTCTGTGTGCCCTGCAATTGGCTGGCATCCAGTTCAGGGTGTCCCCTGCCTACTGCCCGAAGACAGCTGGGATAGGCTCCAGCACGCCACCAACACCCTTGTGAGGATACAATATATATATATATATGCATGTTCTCCCCGGGCTTGCGTGGGTTTTCTCCGGGTGCTCCGGTTTCCTCCCACATTCCAAAGACATGCATGGCAGGCTGATTGAGCACTCTAAATTGTCCCTAGGTGTGAGTGTGAGCGTGGATGGTTGTTCGTCTCTGTGTGCCCTGCGATTGGCTGGCAACCGGTTCAGGGTGTCCCCCACCTACTGCCCGAAGACAGCTCCAGCACCCCCCGCGACCCTAGTGAGGATGAAGCGGTTCGGAAGATGAATGAATGAATGAATGAATATATATATATATATATATATATATATATAGTAGATAATAAAGTTTGAAGTACTTATTATCGTGCTTCTTTTTCGGTTGTAGTGTCATGCAGTATTTTGTAAGATGATTGGCAGCCACCATCTGAGGACAGAAGGCAAATGATGGAAGGATTTGAACTTCCAAGGCTACCATCTAACAACGCCGGCATGCAAATTCCCCGGACAGAGCCGATGCGACGGCCGCGCTGTGCGCATGTGTGCCGTTTGTCTTTGTGTTCAAGCTTGTTGTTGGCGGGGTCGCCGTATCAAACGCCGCGCGTCCCTCCGCCCGGGGGGCTGAACCCACCATGTCATTTGTAGTCGTTTGGTCTCCGCCTGCATTTCAGGCATTGATCCCCGAACACTGCCGGGTAATGATCTCTTTTCTGCTGGCGTCCTTTAATTGTTGTCTTCTAGAGACGGGACGCGGCCGGATGCCATTCGACTGCAACAGACAAATTGTAGCGTCTTAAAACAGCAAGCGAAAGATAAACAACATGTCTTACCAAACAAAACGGATATTTATAGAGTCATGGCAATTTGAATGTCACATTGAAGAAACTGGAGAAAAATGGCCGGGAAGCCAGCCTTCGCTGTGCTCTAACATTTGAAGTGTAAATACATCGACAGTATGCAGTACTCACCAAGAGTTCGGGACGTTTGGCTTTCAGGTGAAATTTCAGGACGAGCCTAAAATGCATCCCAACCTTTACAGGTTCTTCAGGCTTGAATGAGTATCGATATAAAGCTCATCCCTCCCTCCTTTTGAGTCATTTAAAGCATATTTTAGGGGCGAGGCTGCAAAATCAATGCTCATGCATTTCAAATGGGAAAACCCGACAATACACAAAAAAAGCCCTTACCCTCCCCCTTAGCCTCCTGCTGTGCCTTTGCAAATCAAAGTTTCAATGGCGGCGCTCAGTGGAAAATCCATCATTCACCGGGTAGGTTTTTTTTTTTATGTAGCAAAGTCGATAAGGACAACGCCGAGTGCACTTTGTGGTGCAGATGTTCCTTCGAGTGCTCTGTGACTAGCCGGCAACCAGTTGCCCCCAACTGACCCCCGCCGACTGCCCGAAGACGGCTGAGATGGGCTTCAGCACACCCGCGACCCTCATGAGGAGAAGCGGATTTGAAAATAGATGGATGGATTATTGGTTAAATATTGTGGCCAGCAGGAGCAGGATAAGTGAGTGTCAACCATCACAATCACCTTTGTTCAAGCCAAGAGACAAGAGAGAGGAGAGGAGTTTATAGTTCGCAAGGGTAAACATCTGAATTTATGGATGCTAAAGTGAAAATAAGTATCAAATCTTGAGTGCGCAAGTCAAAAAACTAAATCTGGCGAGCACCTCAAAAGGAGCCGAACCTTAACTGCGCAAGTCAGATGGATCAACAAGACAAAGGAATTTGAAAAAAAAAACAAAATCCAAAGTTTCTAAAGAACAACGAAGCGAGATAAATGGAATACGCGCATCCACTCGACCCAGGCGGCAGAGGAAATAGCAAACGGGCAACGGGATCATGACGCATCTTTTCCCCTGCGAACGACACAGCCCGTCTTGCCTTTTTAACCATCAAATGTGGCCCCTGGTATGCCAAGCGTCACTTTTCCATAATGAGTCCCCTTCAAGGTTTCATGTTTGATGATTCAAACCTCCGTACTTGAGGCTAGCGATGTATTTTTGACCGTCCTGCCACTAAATGTCGCCTAACTCTTTCTACCCCCCTCCCCCCGCCCTTGCCCCTCCAGTCTTCGTCTTGCTCATCCTGACCCTCAAACGCCACCGGAAAGGCCAGCGGATGGCTGAGGACGAGGAGGACATGCGGGACAACGTCATCAAGTACAACGACGAGGGCGGCGGTGAGCAGGACACGCAGGCGTACGACATGAACGCCCTCAGGAACCTCTACGACTTCCCTGAGGCCAAGAGCGCATCAGCCGCCGCCGCCGCCGAATCGGTCCCGGATGTCCGCACGCTGCCGCAGTGGTTGCAGGCGAGCCGCCTAGTGGGCGGGGCGGCCGAGGCGTGCTCGGCCGCCGACTTCTCACTCTTTAAAGGTTACATCCGCAAAAAGGTGGAGCGGGCCGACGCCGATCTGTCGATGCCGCCGTATGACTCGTTCCAGACGTACGCCTTCGAGGGCGCGAGCTCGCCTGCGCTGTCGCTCAGCTCCATCCACACACTGTCCACCACGTCCGAGCAGGATTTCTCGTACCTCAGTGACTGGGGGCCGCGATTCCGCCAGCTGGCGGGCTACTACGCGCCGGGAAAGCCCGACGAGGACGGGTCCTAGCAGCGCGTCCCGTCCCGCAGAGAGACTGCTTCGATACATCTCCTCTTTCTTTGTCCTGTGTTCTCCTAACGAACACGCAGCAAAAAGACCTCCTCGTATCACTTGGTTTCCCCGACCCGGTTTTGGCTTTTTGGAGCGACTTTACTTGGGAATTGAGTGTGACAGCCGTGAGAGAAAGGGGACGGCAACGTCACGGGATTGTCAAACTGAAGGCGAAAGCAGCAGGAAATGTAAATCGTTGAATGAGAGCGCAGGAACATCTCTGCATCTCTGCGTGTGGGCAAAAGTACCGGGATGTACATTTTCATCAACCATTTCATCAATTCGGGGTCGGACTGGAGCCAAAAATCCGTTTTTCAATATTGGTTTCTCATCAGCAGCGTCGCAGGTGAGCTGACTTTGGACAACAGAAGCGGGTCCCATCGCAACTCAATCGTCATGCACAAATAAACAATGCAAACTCAGACTCGCATCGATGGAAAATGTGGAGTCTTAATTAAGCCTGCTTCACAAAGCAGGATTTTTGGCCCGATTTCGCTCTGATTAGCGTGATGGCTCCAAAGATAATCAAATGAACGAAATTAACGACCTGTTGACAGAGACGCGCGGCCTATCCCAAAGTGAGGTGATGAGACAGCGAGGAATCAAGGTTGGGGAATCCAAAATGATGATGACGATCAGATGATAAGGACAGAGAGACGAGAAGACGAATGGAAGCTCGCTGCAATAAGACCGTTGAGGCCTGTGGCAGAGATGAAGGTGTGACAAAGACGATGATCAACGACAACTACCAAATGGCCATACACCACGACCCCGACTACTCCCGATGCTATTCTTCTTGCAACTTTCGGATACCTACTTATAATTACGTTGATGAGCCATGAAAATATATCCGCCCAAAGCCTTTTGTGACTGGAATATCCCACCAGATTGTATTTTTCCACGTCGCCACAACAAAGCGCTCTAAAGCGGGCAGGCCAATGTGCCACAGGCTGGCAGCCTGGTATGTGCTTTTAAGAAGGCTGGTATGTGCGCACTCATGGCCAACAACGAGGCGCTCTAAGGCAATCACGCCAATGGAGCATGTGAAGGGAAGATGCATTTTTGGGAATCAGGCAAAGCTAGCTAGCTAACTGTATGTCCAGTTGCGTCGGATAACAACTGATTCCAACAAAGGCGCTTCCTGGAAAAACTAAGAAGGGGGGTGAGCCAGAAATCAGGAAAACTGTCATGGTGAAAAATGGTCCAACACTATATCGCCACAATCGAGTACTTGAACTTTACTTTACCCACCTGACTGACTTAAAAAAAAAACTAAAAAAACAGGTGTCCCTATATTGTTTGTTCACTCAGTGCTCACCCTCAATTGGGTGACATCATTTGATTCCAGGAGCTTTGTTTGGTTGTTGTTTTTTCCACACCGGATGCTGCAAATGGCCACGGCAACCCTTCAAAAACATTTTTTGTTTTTTTAAATGGGGTGTTGATATTTATGTATTTATTTGCTTTTGTATTTATTTATTCGTACAGATTTTCATTGGAATCTGACACTGGAAGGCAGAAAAAAAAGACAAATAAGAAAGAAAGGGACCAGCTGTGTGAGTTTGACTGGAGTATATTTCTTTTTTTTTTTTCTATGAACACTTTTGCTCAATTCAAAATGCGAGATGGATGTTGTGTAAAAAAGCGAAAAGAAAAGAACAATTCTACGCCTCCTTGCCGTTGTGATTTTTTTTTTTTTTTGGGAGGAAGGACACTGCAAATTGTGTGGGTTTTTCCCCACAGATTTGAAGGCACAAATGATACAAAACGTGTCTCATGGAATTGCCAATTTTATCTCCTCATTTTTGTTTTGTGTGTGTACAAAACTGAAGTCAACTTTGCGTCATGTTTCCTCTTGGTTTGTATTGTTATTTTTTACATTAACGGGGGAAGGAGGTTTACAGGTATAACGAATGAACTGGCCGCTTCCCTCCTTATACAGACAACCTAAAATTCACGTCAACCTCAATGTATGGAAAACTGAAAAAAAAGAGAGAAAAATCTAAATAAATATTTAATTTTTTTGATAAACTCCATCTGTTTGTGTTCTATCAGTTAAACACGTGTGAACTTGTATCATATCATACTATTAGACTGCATCTTTATGTGATGTATAAAATGCAACTATTTTAGACGCAAATTTTAGGGGCTGACTGAAAAGATTTGTAATATTTTGAGAATAAAATTTGGATTTTTCATGTGGAACTTCATAATGTTACAACTTATACGAAGATCGTAACAACAACTTGATGGGTTTGAACTTTACTGTCCCAAAATTAACATGCATTACTTTTCGTAAAATGACAAAATTTTGAATACGGCATTAGGGCCGAATATTTTCTTGAGCTGTGACTATTTTGTCACGTCAATTATTTTTCCCTGTAATATTGTGTCGTCTTCTCTAAAATTGAAACATTCAGTCCGGTACTTCTACAAATGTTATTTTTGGAATATTATAACTTCTCATTGAAAAAATTGTGTTTCATTCTGACTTTTCTTTGATTTAAAAAAAAGAAAAAATACTTCAATCTTGTCGAATTCGGAGTTGATTCCCCCACATGTGGATTCATATGCTTCTGATTATGCATTCTCTAGCGATTGTTTGCCGATGATGACTCCTGAGTTGCGAGTGATTGTGCTGCTCGACTTTTGTGTGTTGTCAGCGGCGAGGGATTCACAGATGAACCCCAGATAGAAACAATCGCAGTCATTTGACATGCCCAGGCAAACAAAAGAGCCTTCTGTCATATTGCACCCCCGCCGCCTCCTTCCCAAAAGGCCGCCTTCTGCCAAGCTAGCGCAATTGTCACAGCCATCGGAGGACGGCGAGGCGCGTGAGCTCGCTTTCATCTTCCTCATCTGCCGCCGAACCCGTGTTCATACTCAAAGGGAAAAACGCTCAATGTAGGAGTAGAACAAAAGTGCCATTTGAATTTCCAAATTAGCTTTGCTTTAAAAAGATGCGAGTGCATCAAACCGAAACAAAAACAAATACTTTCACTTTCAGGCATATGGCCAAATGTATCTAATCTTCTGTTATTGGAGCGCAGAATCAGAATCATCTTGATTGGCCAAGTATGGAGAACACACAAGGAATTTGTCTCCGGTAGTACAGGCTACACAAGTATCGCAATAACAATCAATGACGATAAACAAAGAGACGGCATGTCAGTATCGAAAGACTTTTCCGTAATGAAAGAGGACAATTGTGCAGTAATAGCACCCGACGACAGTTGTGCGACGATGTGCCGAGTCATCGAGAAGAGATCAAGTGATCGGTGGACGCGGATGTTGTCCTATCTTGGAAGGAAATGCCCCAGTTGCAGCCAACTTGAAAAGTTCATTCGTGTACGTAAAAGGACAACAAGACGCTTCAACTGAGCCGTATCATATTGAGTCAAATCTTAATCCCACTGAATCCTACGAATGGATTGCTTCCAAGTAGAAATCATATCAGATCCTAATGAAAAGAAATGAAATGGGTTTTTTTTAGAAAACTCAAGGAAAATTTTGACCCCAAAGAAATCATCAGATGAGATTTATTTTTTTAGGGTATTTATTTTAATATATTAGTTAAGTACAAAGTTGTGCGTCTGCAACAAGTATTTTTTTTTCATCATTTTCACTTTTAAAGAATAAAACTATTGCAAAAAAAAATTATATATATATATATATATATATATATATATATATATATATATATATATATATATATATATATATATAGAGAGAGAGAGAGAGAGAGAGAGAGAGAGAGAGAGAGAGAGAGAGAGAGAGAGAGAGAGAGAGAGAGAGAGAGAGAGAGAGAGAGAGACAATGGGGAACAGAGGATGAGGTGCTGGAAGAGGGACCATCATGGGAGGACAAGCCCCTACACGGGATGTACCACCGGACCATAAGTGAAGTGGCTGATCTCAAGAAGTCCTATCAATGGCTAGAGAGGGCTGGCCTGAAGGACAGCACAGAGGCACTCATCCTGGCTGCTCAGGAGCAGGCCCTGAGCACCAGAGCCATTGAGGCCCAGATATACCACACCAGACAAGACCCAAGGTGTAGGTTGTGCAAAGAGGCACCGAGACGATCCAACACATAACTGCAGGGTGTAAAATGCTGGCAGGGAAAGCCTACATGGAACGCCATAACCAGGTGGCTGGCATAGTTCACCGAAACATCTGTGCCGAGTATGGACTGGAAACCCCAAGGTCAAAATGGGAAACACCTCCCAAGGTGGTGGAGAATGACCGAGCGAAGATCCTGTGGGACTTCCAGATCCAGACTGACAAGATGGTAATGGCGAACCAACCGGATATCGTGATCATTGATAAAGGGCAGAAGAAAGCCGTTGTAGTGGATGAAGCGGTCCCAAGTGATGGAAACATCAGAAAGAAGGAACACGAGAAACTCGAGAAATACCAAGGACTCAGAGAGGAGCTGGAGAGAGCCTGGAAGGTAAAGGTGACAGTCGTGCCTGTGGTGGTCGGAGCACTCGGGCAGTGACCTCCAAATTAGATGAGTGGTTGCAACAGATCCCGGAACAACATCAGACATCTCAGTCCAGAAATGTGCAGTGCTGGGAACAGCAAGGATACTGCGCAGAACCCTCAAGCTTCCTGGCCTCTGGTAGAGGACCCGAGCTGAATGGGGATTTGACACCACCCAAGGGGTGAGATGAGCGTTTTTTTTTTTTTTTTTTATATATATATATATATATTTTTTTTTGGGTGCAATAGTACATATATATATATATATATATATATATATATATATATATATATATATATATATATATATATATATATATATATAAATAATATATAATATTATATAATATATATATATATTTTTTTTTCAAGAATAAGTTAATGACAATATGGGGAGGGAGTCAATCTTATAGGAGCAAAGCCATTTTTTTGTTCTTGAGTAAATGTTCATGTCGGATTAATTTTGCTCATCTTACAAGATTAATGTTTCATATTTTTTAATAATTCAGGATGAAAAATGCATTTTTGGGGGGCTGGGTGAGAGCAATACTTTACTTTGGAAAAAATATTATAATATTCAATTTTTTTTTCAAGAAAATCAAAGTACACTTTTAAAAATAAAACAGTTTAAGCAAGGCAGGTCTTAAAAAAATCCTGCAGAAGCTCAATATTTTATGTTATTTCGATTCCACTGCTGTCCGTAGTGCGCCGTTTTCCGAACGTGGGCCGCTCGGTTGCACGTGTTCTTTGCTGCGTCTCTGCCACACAGCGGCAATTAACATTAACCTTTAACTCAGTAAATGTCACCAGCGGCAGTGGAAACACGCCCGCTCGCGTAGGCCATCCAGAGCACATGTCATCACATGACCTCCAGCCGGGGTGACGTCACAAACGCCGAGCGGAGAAACTGACGATGAGTCAGCTTGTGCCGGAGGCAAGCAAAGGAAGCGCTCGCTCCCTCGCTAGCTCACATTTTTGTCTGCAAACAAGCTTCTCATTCATCTTCCATCATTGTCAAAATGAGACAGTTTTTGCCCTCCGCCCGGTAACGCCGCTGCGGCTCTAATTAGGTAGCGTGTCACTCAGCCTGAACCATGTTGATAATGACTTCTCCTCTTACTCTGTTTTGGGCTCACTTGCAGACACGGAACACTAACAAAACTTTCGCTCATATTTACGGCCGGTTGCACGCATTCATGTTTGATATTTCAAAAGAAAAAGTAGTCATCATTCTAGTCCTGTCAAGTTACTGCTTTATTTTTTTCTCATCAAATTTGGATTTTTCCCATGAATTATGACTTCATTTCCATAATTCTATGGGGAAGGGGTTCTTAAAATATGATGAATTTTCTTTCACAATACTGCTAATGAAATTCTCATAACATGAACATTATTTCCTCATGGGAAAGGGGAAAAAGTATTTTGTTACACCGTTAAGCACCTGCAGTCATGAGGGCTTTGCATTATTTCAACAACGTCCATAAATACAGCTGGGCATTATTTGTTGCATTCCACAAAAAATGTGCAATGCCCGTCATAATTTTGCTCTTTGCTCATTCGTTCAGCATGCACAGTGATGGACTGTAGCGGAAGGTAAACATATCTCAAAATGCCTTTGGGATCAATTTGTAATCTAAATGTAAAATGATTTTTATTATTTCTTTATTTTTTTTGCGCCTTGAGAAGGTCACACATAAATTCAGTCCAAAACTCAGGCTGTAATAATTTTGCCGGAATAAATTCTGTTGAATTACGAGCTTTGAACAATATTGCGCGGCATTGATAGCGACTTTGTTTTTTTTTAAACTGTAGAGGACGTGGAAAAGCTGGTCAAGCACATCTGCAGCGATAAACCCTGCACCCATTTTCCTGCAAGAGAGGAGCGTGAAAACAACGGCAGCAACTAAAAGAAGCTGCCTCGTGTAATCGGCACCAAAGATGAATGCAACATGAATTTGCGATGCTCGAGAATTTGGAACAAATACAAGAACAATTACATGAATCTTTGTTGACCTTTTTCACGGAAATGCCCATCGTGACACGAAGAAGGGCGGAAAGCTCTACAAGAACATGCATGCCTTCGTTAAAGTACATCATGTTTGATTCTGCGCGTTATGGCTTTGTGGAAGTAAATGCATTTTATGCTTTCAGCCTACCACGACCCCCACCAGCCCTTGACTACTGCACAGATCACTTGAATGCTGCTAATTACGCAAAAGTGGAGAGGGCAACCGACTTGATCGGTTAGCTCAATGAACACGGAAAATGCCAAAAGGTGGTATGAGTACTGTACTACTAGAGGTACCAGGGCTCTCCCTATTGGTATGTGAAAGAATTACTGTCCAAGTACCATTCAGTTGCATTCAATGGTTTCAAAGTTCAACATGTTTGCGTTTCCATCCATCCATCCATTTTCCGAACCGCTTGATCCTCACTAGGGTCGCGGGGGGTGCTGGAGCCTATCCCAGCTGTCTCCGGGCAGTAGGCGGGGGACACCCTGAATCGGTTGCCAGCCAATCGCAGGGCACACAGAGACGAACAACCATCCACGCTCACATTCACACCTAGGGACAATTTAGATCGTTCAATCAGCCTGCCATGCATGTTTTTTTGGAACGTGGGAGGAAACCGGAGTGCCCGGAGAAAACCCACACAGGCCCGGGGAGAACATGCAAACTCCACACAGGGAGGCCAGAGATGTTTGCGTTTCATCTTCATGAATTGTTATTTATAAATATTTACGCAGGTACAAAAATTTTACTTGAACCTTTGTTGTGGCTTTTTGGGGATGGGGGGCTTCCTTGCCATCTTGTGGGCTTAAGATCAGTGGGTCTCTGAAGTCGTTTGAGACTCTTCTGTGCTTCGGCGCTATTTCGATCCATTTGACTTGGCATGTTCTCATTATTTCGGCATCCATGTGAAACGTTTACGTTTGTGTCGTTTAGACTATGATTAGCGGTATGCAAAAAAAAAAATATTTTAAAATCACTGCCCAAATACAGTTCAGTTGTGCGTAACTGTTCGTTCAATACATTCGCTGTTTGTTTTGGACCATTTATTGAGGCAATATTTGTTCTACGACTCTGCGCGACGCATTTATTTTCCATCATGATGTTATTTTTGTCCCTATATTTAAACAAGGTGTTGTACAAATTCAAATTAAAAAAGACAGGTTAAATCTGAGGCGTTTTCATTATTCAGCACTTATTTCCCCCTTTTTTTTAAAGCTTGTAGTTGGCGTCAAAAGTCTAGAACCCACTGAATTAGAGCGGGATGAAAAGGCGCAGCTATTTGAATTTGCAATGAACGCATTCACAGCCTTTTTTGAGGTGATGTTGATTTTGACGGCCACTTGTTTTACACCAAAACAAGCGCACCCTCGCGTGTGGCACGGCGGGCTTCCGGACAGATGGCGCTGAAGTTAGGACTTACCTTTCACTCGTCATCCCTCTCCATCTCCTGCACTGCAGTCAACACTGGAAATCTCAGCGGAAACAGTGAAAATGCGCCCGAAACGCCAGTTACGTAACAAAGGCCGGAGACGACTCAACTCGAGCCTGTGGCAAGATGGCTGCGCTCATTTCCCACATGGAACCATCTCGTCCTTGCAGGCTTTGTTGTTTTATCGCCGTGTGTCGAGGTGTGCAGCGCTACGGGGGCCCTGGCAGATAGTAACACAAGCCGACTCAGCAAAGCCAATACACTCGCACGCGGGCATGACGAAATAGATCAACGGTGCCGTAATATGTTTTCACAAGGTAAGTAAATGTTTAAATCGTTTCACTCACACATAGCCATTGGCAAGGCTTTCCCAGCGTCTCACGTGGTTACGGTTTACCTCTCAGATAATGGCTGTGTCATTGCAGTACCATCATCCAAGAGAAGTCTGAGTGAATAGGGGGCGGGATTTTTTTCCCCCCACCACCGACTAAGATGGCGGCTTGCAATTAATTACCGGTGTTTGTACATCATTAATTTTTATTAGAGTTGGCCTATGAGCGCGTGTGAAATAATTCTCTCCGTGCACTTATGAGGCAAAGACAAACAGGTCATTAGTCTTTATGTCAAGAGTGGAGTGTGTAAAAAAAGAAATATCAGAAAATAAAATTTAAAGAAGCCAATTTTGAGTGCAAAATTTTGAACAAACTTTAAATGACACGGTGAACTACTCAAGAGTCGGGAAGGCTTTTCGAAATGGTCCACTAATTACCATAAAGCAGTTTATTAGCGGATATCCTCCACATCATTTCATTGATTTCAAATGCCACAGCTGTTTTAATGATGTATTTGGTGCACGCTCGGCGACTGACCGCTTACGCGCCAGACATACTTCACCGTGTTTACTACACTCGTAAAGTGCATATGAGCTGTTGCGTTTCAATGCAGAGTGATTTCCTGACGGCACACGGCGATAGATGGATGCGTTGCACTGGAAGTGGCAGCCGGATGTCATGCAAGGTAAATCCCAGATGAAAATCTCCCATTATAGATGGCGGGATGGGGTGGGGCAGACTCAAGTCACGTGACTTCACTCGAATCAGATTTAAGTCACTGATTTAAGGAGTTTTGTTTACATACAGAATATCTGCATTTAGTAGGTGTGTGCTTTTGAAAGATTAGAGTTAAGGTTATTTTGTGTGCAAGCAGCGACAAAGATCATAAATTTGAATGCATAAATTATTTTGTCAATGATGTTGGCCAATGATGGTTTACAAAACAAATGTTGTACCTCACCGAACGAAGACAACGATGACGTCCAACTTCATTCGTCACCGCAAAACCCACAAAGACGTGTAAGCTAACATCACAGTTTAGCTAGCAATACAAAGACCGGTTTGGGACCAGTAAAAACAGTGTGATTGGGAACATTTAAGTAAAGACAGGTAATGTAACTAGGGGTCAGTTGGTTTCTGAAAACTATCTGAACAGTTTGTTTCAAACTTTGTCACACCAAACGTTACGTACTGCCTAGTAGTTGCTTGGATTTGCCCTGGAATTGAATGAAGTGCAGCAGCGCATGCTAAATGACTCTCATCTCACTTTCCTCGTCTCCATTCATCTTCCGATGATAGGCTCATTTTAGGCGAAGCAGCGGCTCCATATTAGAATTTGGACTCACAAGTGAGCATAAATAATAACGCTTCGAGCATGTTGGAAAACATTGCAGCACGCTGAAGTGGCTTGCTCTTTTCCTTCCCGACAAGAAGCCTCCGGTGGTCCTGCCACCATTCTTCTCTGCCCTCAAAGACATTTATAGATGAATAAAAGTCAGCATGGGATTGTGATTTATTGGAACACGGCTCTTTGGCTCAGCCTCTCTCCTCTCTCGGTGGCCGCGCGCCAGGTGGAACCAGCCGCTGCCGCCGATGAGTCCATCTCATCCCCGGCAGCGCGCTCGCCGGGTCAGAGCTGAGTCTGGTCACTTTTTGAAAAGTAATCTGTTCGACTGTCAAAATGAGTCCCAGAAGAGGTCAGCGGGTAGGAAGTTTCTGCTCGACAGCATGTTATTGCTGTGTTTCAGCGCGTCGACAATTTGATGACTTCCTGCAAAACCTTCAAAACATCAACAACAGTAATCCGATGCGCGCACACGCGCACACACACACATACAAAAAATTGCTTTGCATCGCTCAAGCAATCTCGACCAGTGAACTGTCAAGCAACCTGCACGGCGCGCGAGGAAAAATCATGCGGAGCCATTTCATTCTTGTCTAGGGATCACGTGTGGCCTGCGAGACGCCAGGTGGGCCAGCATCATCTGATTAGCCTGCTTACAGGTGAGGACGTCCCCCACAACTCACCTGTCATCTTCTCGTGCCAATGCGCTTGGTCCGTTTGATGGCGGTGTCATCTTCGGATGACGCATGTTTTTCTGGTCATGTTTTTCTGGTCTCCATTCGGGATTGACAAATGCAACAAATGCACGGCTCAAGGAAAGAAACACATTCATGCGTCACTGGTTCAGTATCACACACCTTCATTTCTTTCAGGAAGATAAATCAATTTCGAATCATTCATTTTTTATTTCATTGATTTAGATACAGCGCTCAATTCCAATAACACTTCTCTCAAGGCACTTTTCATGTGGCGCAGCATGTGAAGAGCCCGAATTGGAAAAAAAAACCTGTCCATTTGTTTTTAAGCTTCAGTCTGTGAATCTATTCAGCGCCATGATGTGAAGGCCGTCACGACGGCGCCGTGCGATCAAGAGGAAAACTCATAAGTGCTCACGCAGAGAAAGAAAAAATGAAAACAAATGAAAAGAAAAGCACTTGAAAGTTCACAGGCTGCTGTCATTCGCCAAGTCCAAGTCAAGATGTGGCGCCTGCCGTCCTTGTTTAATGGCGCAAGAGACCAAATTCGTTCACAATGGTTTTCTTGTAGGCTTTTCACTCATCACGCCGTCTGACTGCGCAACACCAGATGACAGCCACAACACCTGGACACACACACACACGCACGCACGCACGCACGCACGCACACACACACACACACACACACGCACACAAGATTGCGAAATGTTGGGGGGGTGAACAGCACAAAACCAAAAGTTGACATTATATGATAACTCATTACACATACTTTCAAATCCTAATCCCACATTGAAACCCTATTTTGAAACCCTAAGCCTACCAAAATAGCCGAAACACCCCGAGCCCTAACGACCACTAACTGTTCTTGTTTGAGACTTGAAGGCCACCATTGCCGACCAAGTAGTAATAGTTTCCTCTCAAGGTTCGTTGCAAGACGCGGGCCCTATTTGTGGGCTGAGTAATTGTTTGACTAATGCGGGACTGGGAGAGGACAAGCAGTATGTCAGTGTACAACAAGCGGCGTCCCCAGAGAGCCCAGGACGGAGGATGAATGACTGTGATAATGGCCGTGGTCTCCCGGCAACAAGGAGGCAGCTCCTTTGGAGCGGCCAGAAGCTGGAGGATGAAAATGCATGAAGCAAATGAATTGAAAAAGCCACTAAATTAAAAAAAAAAGTGTTCAGGCCAATGGATTTCAGGGAACAGTGGTGTCCTCCTGAGAGAAGGTGTACCCATGAAAAACGAATTTCTTTCAATTGCATCAATGGGACTGTTGTTCCATGGATAGTTGGACATTCTTTGCTCATGGTGA
The DNA here is from genome assembly GCA_026261675.1 of Hippocampus mohnikei. Classification (NCBI taxonomy): domain Eukaryota; kingdom Metazoa; phylum Chordata; class Actinopteri; order Syngnathiformes; family Syngnathidae; genus Hippocampus; species Hippocampus mohnikei. The sequence goes on along the minus strand of JAKGUB010000334.1, from coordinate 13,910,193 downwards.
AGGAGGGACGTCACGAGTGGAGCAAAGTATTTCACTAATCCCCCACCGCCCTCCAGCCCGCCTGCCATCCAGTTGGACTGACCTCTTGCGCCCAAGAAGGATCCGGCCGGCCCCTCATTAAGCACATCGGGGATTACAGCTCCTGGCTGAAGCTGTTTGCAACCACATGCGAGTGCATCGTAATGAGCCTCTGGGCGTGCGACGCAAACACACTTCGATCTCCTCCTTTAATCACCGAGGAGGAGACGGACTACGCCGCCGGCCCTCAGCCACCGAAAAGCAAATTTGCAAGTCCCTCCATCCTTCCTCTGATGACAATCTAATCTCCCTGGATGAGGGAGATGAGTGTTCTTTCTCTGAGCTCTGATTGACACGTCTGGCGTGGCGAAGGACCGTGTGAGTTAGCAAAAATTAAAAAAACGCAAAAGCTGCAGAAGGAAGCCAAGAATGCTGAGGTGGGTTCAAGGGGTGACCAAAAGTGCTCCTTCAGCTGTCTGTCTTAGCTGTTGGCCCATCATTATGGTCTGTAATATGTGCCACCATAAGGCAGCGGACTCTGAATAATGTTTGTTTGAATCTGATTCACTGAAGTTGAAGAAGCGCATTGAAAAAGTGAATCGGGCGCATTCCGGGTCTTAATTCGACATCAAAATTCAATCAACCTGTAAATTAGATGTCCTCTATCCATCCATCCATCCATTGCTGGAGCCTGTCCCAGCTGACTTCGGGCGCAAAGCAGATGACACCCTGAACTGGTCGCCAGTCAGTCGCAGGGCACATATAGAGACAAACAAGCATAGACACCCACATTCACACCATCACTGAGTGGGAACGGATCCCACACCTGCCCGCACACAAGTCAGGCGAGTGGACCGACTACACCATCAGCACCTTTAGATTTCCTCGAATCAATTTAAATATACCAAAGTAACTCAAATGTGAAGACGAAGGGGGGTCACACACACATGTTACAAGTTGGCAGTAGAAGCCTTCCAGTAGATTTTTCACCTTGTTTGCTCGAGAGCCGACGGCTGTTGCCTTTTGTGTGTTCAGCGGAGGTCAATATAATCTGTCTTTGAAAGGGGGTCGGACACGAGGCGCAGGGCCAGGTTGCGCCTCGCTTAGCGGGGAGGGGGGTTGCTTGCATTACATGCCGCAAAGGCCGCAGCGCTGATGGATTGACGCCAGCCGGTGGGCGGCAGTCCGGAATCAATTACATTGAGTTCATGAAATTGAAAAGAGTTCAAGGCGGGGCGGGGTTGGTGGCCGCGTTGTCTTTTCTTTCACGGGTAATTTGATCAAACCTACGTTGGCCCGAGAATGTCCGGACCTAATGAGCGATAATGGATTGCAGTTGCATTGCTTCGCAGCGGCGGAGAAAAACACGCATCCCAAAGGTTAATATTGCAACTTGTGATGATTGTTGGACGTATTATTGAAAGTCAGTCAACCTTGAAAAGACTCAACCACGTTCGCTCGCTTCGGTAATGACGATGTGAATGTTGACATCTGGAGAGATGCTGTCCTTTCTCGCCTGCGTTGCCTTTGGCCTCTGATCGCACGATAACATCTCGATTGATATTTTTGAAGGTCGTACAACTCATGGCGCTTAATTGTCCGTCAGCGACGTTTAACAGGGAAAACAAAAAAAAAACAAAACAAAGCAAGAGCTGGAGAGTCCGACATTTCTCATGCAAATTAGGCAACAATTATCTCGCGCTTCAATGACGGGGGAGGCAGCCATTGTTTTGCTCCTGATGACATTGTTTGTGATATTGAGCGTGTCATTAAAGCGTTCAGTGCAAGGAGGCTGCAGGGGTTGAACGCAACCACGCACGGACGCAAGGTGCTCGGCAGATAAAGGTCAACGCCAACTTGACCTCAGCCTCATCAATAACGCAATATATGCACATATCGCATGATTCATTCTCTCTTGAAAGAAACCAGACTGAGGCGATAAACAGTCTCTTGTTCCTGCTTCGCGACTCCCGTTGAAGCTACCACAAGCGCATTTCATATCAGTCAGTGCAATCCCCAGAAAATAGTGGCAAAAAAACCCGCTAATAATTGACACGCCCCTGAAAATGTTTATAATGACCTAATATTTCAAATTCTGCGCATAACACTGCCCTTAAATATTAGTCACTTAAAAATAGAGATGTGTTGATTAATCGATAATCGATCATTATTTTTGATAACACTTTTTTTTTAAATTAAATGCAAGTAGACATGGGAAAATGAAACTTCATGAAGCACCTGTGATATTTTTCCCTACTCTAGATGGTGCTCTTAGTTGAAAGATAAAGGCTGGTGCAGTGGAAATTGATTATGATTCCCGTTGCATCTTTAAACCAGCTAGGGGAGCCAAAAATGATTACAAGTGCTTCATGAAGCTTCATCTGTCCGATACCTTTCTCTTGCAAGTTAGGTTTTCATAATAATACAAATATAATATGAATAATATAAGATGTGAAATAGTAATATATTAAGTAAGAATTATGAATTAAGTGTTAGGTTCAGCAATAGGTGATTTTTGTTTTTTTTTCTGAAACACGATAGCTATAAGTCAGGATGAAAATCCATACTGGCTTTTAAAGGTCAAAATTAAAAAGAAAAAAATGAAAATATCTCCAAAACAATTTTTGAAAGAATCATCAAAAATACATTTTAGGATACATTAAGTCATTTCTGATAAAAATTTGCTCTTGACCAGTTGTTGCGGGACCAAATATCTTTTTGCTGAATCAAAGTAAAATATTTGCTTTTATTTTGGAAAACAATGACCAACATTTTTGCCTATTTTTTGACACGTTACAGACTAAACCAGTCAAATGAACCAAAGTCAATTTGAAATCAAGTCATGGTTTTGAATATAGGCATGGAAATTCAATTTTTTTTTTCCAATTGATCGATTATTTGACGGATAAAAATAAAAGAAAAACACCCGCTGATCCAATCCACCTGATCAGGTCTAATTTCCTCAATGTATACTATTTTATGTATGTATACTTTTGTGATGTTTTTTTTTTGTTGTTTTCCAATTTAAAATATGGGTCTGGGCTCAATAAAGGTCGGGCCATCACCGATGTACAGTGACGTAGTCAAGAGCATTTCTCCCCCTCTTCCTATTCTCAAACACTGATGCGTATGAGCTGCCAAGGTGCTATAAGTCGCCCGTCCGGATGATAATAAGGGCAACACATTGTCCATCTCCCTCGGGCTGTGTATGTACGTCTAAATATAAATGGCAGCGTTGAAGCCTGCAGAGCTTGCCAAGTTGAGGAGAGTTCACCGAGCCCTCAGCAGAGCCACTCTCTGCTCCGAATGGAAAATGTTAATTCACGCTCGGGGCAATTTGGGGAGGGGGTAGGGATCCCGAATTGGGGGGAGGGCGTAGTAAAAGCCCGTCTCCCTCACTGGATTTCTATCGTTAGCGGGGAGCATCACGGTGGTTTGTGTCAGTATGCTTCCTGTTTACCTGTGCTGTGATCCATGGAGCGAAATGATGATCGGTGGATCAGCCCTCACAGTCAAGATGCAAATTACCACGCAATAGCAAACCATATGTTGGTCTACCTCCCGCTCCAGTGTGTTGGCGGTGGAGCGAGGCCAAAAGATTCAGGCAGGGCTTGTCAGAAGTCATTAGCACGCCTTGAGCGATATATGCTAATTGGAATTACATTCACAAAACTTTTGATGGCTTGTTTTTAGCGCAGGAGTTTCTGTACACCGTCTGCAGCTCCAGAGAGACACAAAGAGAGGCTTCTTATTTATGAATAGCATCCGGTCTTAAATTTGGGGGCGTATTAATTCAAATTGTAGAAACAAACAAACGTTCACATTTACATGTCCAACTAGGGGTTTTGTCGATTTGTATTGTCATTACAAAAATAGATTTTTTTTTCCTTTCAAATTACCACCTTTTTAGGGGACTTTTGTTCGTCAACCACAATCAAATGCTCAACTTTTCATGGACTCAATTATTCAGAGCTTATGATGAATATTGAATCCAAATTGGATTCGATTCGGAATGTTGTTACTTCTACATTATTTTCGGAAATTCCACATTGCAAACAAAACACACACACACACACACACACACACACACACACACACACACACACACACACACAAAAGAGAATTAAAAAGCATGATTTTAACATTTCTTTGCCATTTCCGCCTTCAACAACGCTACTGCGCGCTCTCCACCTGCGATTCAGCTTGCGCCGTGGTGTTTCCAGGCTCGCCCGGTTAAGAACGCACGACCTTGGCTCGCAGGCGCTCCGCGTTGAGAGCAACTAATGCTCAAGACAGATAACTTCCATCAATCACTCCTGAACGCAGCGTGAAGGGGAAAGAGGTGTGAGATTGGCAGACAGTTAACCATGAAATGCACTTTTCTCCGATGTCAAGAAGGCTGCAATTTTCCACAGGCGATTGAGACCAATCCTCACACTCGCATGTACGGTGTGACTGTGCACACGTGTGTGTGTGTGTGTGTGTGTGTGTGTGGGTGTACGTGTGATTATATTCGGAATTGTTGGAACTGGTGGCGAGAGAGCGTCCAAGTAATATGTCGATGTGAAGGAAAGGCTCTTGTTGAGAGGAGACCTTTCATCACACAAATAATGCCCGTGTGAGGCTGAATGAGGCTCAACCCATGGCGGTGTCCTTCAGTTCTTGCTTGTTATCAACAGTGCAGTGCATTTGGAAGCTGAGTTTCTTGTTTCCAATGTACGTCACATGTAAAATGACTCAATAAGGGCAGAGAGCGCCTGTATCTAATCGTTTCTATTCACAGGCGCCTTTGTTACACAGCCGCTGTGCGTTTTGTAAATGGACTTTCACTTTGGAACAACTTGGGTGTTGAAGTATATTGCTCAAAGACGCGTCGACGTGGACGTGAAAGCTCAAGACTGAACGCGCAACTTTTCACTTGGTCAATCAGTGGTGCCCAAGGTTGAAAGCAAACACGGTGAATCAGCATTTAGCTGTTATGCTGCACGGCAATGGAAGAAGCAGAATTTCGCGCAGCCCCAAGTGTTTTTAAATCCTTAGCGCGTTGACCTCACAGTGCAGAGGTAGCGGGTTCAATTCCGGCTCAGGCCTTCCTGTGTGGAGTTTGCATGTTCTCCCCGGCCTGCGCGGGTTACTTTCACACTGGGCTCTCACATTCAATCTCTTCCTCTGGCCCACATCGTCCGCTGAGCTCGCAACCTTCCCCTTCAGTCACTCATCTGTAGTGCGGCCGCTCACAGAACTAACGCCAGATCCGGGCTAAACCCTCGGCAGGCCGGGATAAAGAGGAAAGGGGCGAAGACAAAGTGGAGTGTAGGAAAAGGAGGCATCTGTCGTCCGCGAAGGCAATTCATACCTTTGACAACAAACCTCTGTCTTCTGTCAAGCATTTTTCTTTTCCGCCAACCCTCATTTTCTACTTCTGGCCCGCAGTCATTTTGTATTTTAAGCATCTCCCCGTCAGATGCGAACTAAGGGCAGAATGTCTGCCCTCTCCCCTTGCTCTTATTTTACATAATATTCCCTGTGACAGTGCGAGGTCTGCCTCCCCCCCCTCCCCATTGATGTTGCTTTTGGACATGGTGACTGATGAAACGGCAAAGTCTGAATCAGTAGCTCCGGACCGCAGGCTGTGTGGGCGGAGAGCGGTGGAAGGTTACCAAGTGCGAGGCATTCGGATGGAAAGACGGCCGCGCTGCACTCTTATTCTCTCGTTGTACACGTTGAGTGTTCAAGGCATCCGTCTCAGGCAAGACGAGCACACAACGCGCAGGCTGAATTGCAACTGAGCTTCAAATCGTGTCGGCCATTGTCGGTCGTGGATTGGAATCTGCCCAAGCAACTCGATGATTAATTTGTGCCGTGTCGGAAAAGATGTCAGTGGTAAAAGCAATCTCACACCGTTGACGTGAACGGTAAGAGCCTATCCGCAGATTTCATCATCCACCCCACCCCGGACACTTGATGCCGTTCAAGCCCTTTCTGATAAAAATGTCATTATTGGTGTAAAGGAAGTGCGCTGAAGTGACATATTTTGACTGTTTCAAGAGCTTCGTGCTCTCTTGAGTGGCATTTGTGAGTTGAATGGCCTGAGGCTTTTCATAACCATTCCTGAGGTCTTTTTACAAATGCATGGTAGCTGTTGGGTTCAATAAAAAAAAAAAAAAAAATTCCTCCCGTTATTTTCCACTACCTGATTATAAAATCTCAGCGCCACTCAGCAATGTTGGCAAACACGGTAACAACAGAAAAGAATGAGACTTTTCACCTATCGGCAAGTTTTTCAACTGTTTGCGCTGGCGTTGTCATGCCCGCGAGGCCACGAGCGTTGACCTCCGCTGAAACATCTCGACTTGTTAAAATTTGCGAGAGGAAATGTTCACCCAGCAGGCTACGCTGGAGATTTTCTTTTGTGGATTCTTCATTTTTGAGGCATCTTTACTTGAAAAATCAAAAGGTTTTGGAACCTCGCTAAAAGCCTCTCATCTCCGCCTCCAACAGCTGCACAACAGTTAATATGAAAGAGCAATCACGAGCGTAAATATAGCAACTCCGTCTTTACCCTTTGGGAAAAATGAAATGAAGTTGCCAGAGAGTGTGTTAAGAGGCGAATCATCGCAGAAGCTAATAATAAGTCCAATAATTGCAAGTTTTCTTCTCCTCCACCCTGAAAGAGCTCACTAAATCATAGGTGACCATCTCCTTCCATCTTTTTCATCTGCCACATTCACGTAGATGAGACGACCTTTTCCATTTGAGCATGTGCAGCCTGTGAGCTGTCATGAAAATCTTTCCATTACGCAAGTTCTTCATCACTTTCAAGAGCGTTTCAAGTGCTGGCAAAGTAGCTCTCTGCACACTATGAGAAGGAAGAGAATGATGGAGGGAGGGATGAAGGAGGGGTCGGGGGTGGGGGGTGGGGGGTGGTTGTAGGTTCACACGTTAGGATTGAATCAATCCCCTCTGGCAAGGGGAGCTAACAAGGTCTGTTTGCTGTTGTGCTCTGCAGCAAAGTCCGGGAACAAAAGTGTAGGTCAGTGGTGGCCAAACATTTTTGGAGCAAAGATCTATTTTTCGATCAACCAACCTCCCGCGATCGATCCGTTACCAGGCATGCACTTGCACACGCATGCCATGATTAGCGACAGCCTGACGCGGATGCATCCGACGCACTTTTGCAGCCTGCTAACTAGCATAGCTCACGCGTACCGTTTAGAAATGCTTCTCTCGGCCCTCCAGATTCCCATTCTTTTTCCGTGCCCTCGGTTGAATTGTACACCAAACAAACTGAAAGAGAATAATGATAACCATAAAAGATAGAGCGCAACAAGCTCTGATCACAAGCTGCAATTGCAGACTGCTGAGCGCGAACAACTTCCGGCGACGCAGGTCACGCCCCGCCGACGGTTAAGAATGACCTTCTTTGTTTTATTTTCTTTATTTAATACTTGTTGTAAAAGTGAGACTGGTAGGAGGATTCGGTGAATCAGACATGACTTTATCCACTTGCAAACATTATTAGCTACCTACGATTGTGTCTCATTTCCCTTCTTTGGTCAGCCACGCCCCAACATGCAGCTCGACCAGTCACAGCGCAACAGACTGCCCCCGCTGTTGCTGTTAAAAATCGATGATACATTTATGATTTATGATTCAGTTTTGAAGACTGAGTATGTTGTATCTTGACGCATGGCCACGGGCGACGTGGGAAAATAATTAACTGTGGCTAAAAAATAAAAAGAAAATGTGCTCACAAAATACTCATTTGGAGCCACGGTATCGGTGTAGCATGCGCATGAAATATGAATTGTCGGATTTAATAAGATTGCCAACTCGGATGTCAAGGGACAGGGAGCACGCCTGAAAGTAGTGGCTGGCGCTCACAGTCGAACGGTCGGGGATTTGAACCTCAGCTCTGGTATCCTGCGCCGTTTGTATGTTTTCATTCTTGCCTGTTTTCTGCAGGTGCTGGTGGAGGTGCACCACTCCAGGCTGCCCCCTACTTCTCTTGCCAAAAGTCAGCCGGGGTAAGAAATGTGCGAGAGAAGGCGAATGGATGGACGTGTTTTGTGTTTTTGCTTTACTCGACAAATCCCCCCCAGTGTCCTGTCACAGACGTGAACAATCCTATTCTGATGCTCGCAAGGGTTCTGTTCTATTCGATCTATGTGAATAAACTGAAGGTCAAACCTTGTATGGAATGGACTTGTATCTCTACACCAGTTGACGGATTCCAAGAGAAAACTTTGCGGCCGCCTTGTGATGGATTGATTATTTTCTGTTATCATACATTATACATATTATCATACGTTATACACATATACATTATGATTGATTGATTGATTTATTATGCTCGCAAAGAAGAAAGCTTATGCCTGCAATGATAAATTGATTATGCTTGCAAAGAAGTATGCTTATGCCTGCAATCATTAATTGACTACGCCTGCAATAAAGAATACCTATGCTTTTTAATCAAGATTCTTAATCATTCACATTTATAATCCTTTTATTCATTATATGCTCACCTATATACTCATGAATGCTTAGTGCACTGTGTGAAAGGTTAGAGAGAAGTTCAGGAACATAACCACCTTTTCGAGGACGTGGTTGGAATGAGATAAGTTTTAGAGACTAAACTGAAGCAAGGTTCAACTGTGGATGGAGCCATCAACACCAGCTGCACCGGGATTGTTTTTGTAACAATGGCACACATGTACGTAATTTACACTCACATACACACACATAGTCAAACAAGTTCAGTGTGTCTCCAACAGCCCCACCCTTTAGGTTGGAGACACCTATGTAGTAGATTTCCCAATAAATAAGGTGGTGAAGGAGGAGATCGTCAGGGGTGACGTGCGGAGAACTGAAACCTAACGCTTCTCCTCGTTCCTCCTGGTACCAGAATTGAGTCTCCTGTCTCCTCCTTGTGTTTTATTCCTGAGTGTCAAATTGGATAAACCTGACATTTTTGGGGCTCGTCCGGGATCGCAATATACCTGACGCCTCCAGACGCTGAGTCGACGGCCAGGAAGACCGTGGCCACGGCAAAAACACCCTTTCCGGGACTGGGTTTGACTCCTCGTCTGGGGCTGAGGGTTGACGCGAATCCCGAGGAGAGAGGACGACTCTTGGTGAGTAGGGCGGCGGTGTCCTGTACGTGCTTAAACTCCGCATTGACACTCTTTCAAGGGTTGACTGAGTGTTGCGCGCCGGGTTTTTAGAAGACAGAGGTCAGGGTGGTCTTTGAACCTGTTTCTAGTTGGAACTCTCTCAGGGCCGGTGTTGAGCCTGAGAGGGGTCCTTGGGAAGGAACTCTTTCAAGCGTTGATTGAGTGTTTGCGCGCCGGCAAAGACGTGGTCTTTAACGCCGTTTAAAGCCCTGAGCCATACTAGTCCCTATCAGGCATATAGACAGAGTATAGTCTTTAAAACTGTTAGGCGACGGTGTCCTGCGCGTGCTTAAACTCCGTGTTGTAAATATTGTCTTTAGAACTGTGAGAGCGACGGTGTCCTGTACGTAGCGACTGTGTCCTGTCGTGCTTAAACTCCGTGTGTAAATAGTGTGTGTGTAGAACGGTACCTAGGTTGAATGTAATCGGATGAAATGCGCTTCATGGGTGACTGTGTAACTGTGTGAGTGGAGGTTTGCTACCTCATTCGAACAGGACATTTGGTGTGACAACTATCTGAGGAAGCAGATGCAAGAATTTCCCGCCACTTTGGTGTACTTTGGTACACTTTGGTGGTAGAAGGTTGGAAATTACCTCAGTCGGAGAAATTGTCACCCTGTTCAAGGGCAAAGTTAGCATAGTTACCCTAGGTAAACTGCTGACTCTCAAATTTGCAAAATGGGAATGCAAAATAGTAAGACCGGGGATACTGGTCCTAGAATGCAGTTGAGGTGTAAGGACTGGAGATTCGTAGAGAGCCAATGTCCTTCAAAGATAAAACATTTAGATTTGTGGATAAGTAAATATAATTTCGCGGGTCAGCTGAACACGCAAACGTTAATGCACCTGCAGGATAATATTAGAACTATGTGCGAAAATGACAGAGAGATTATTTGTTGGAGTTGTGGGGCGAAAGGCCACGTTTCCCGTGGCTGTCCCAAGAGTAAATTTGTAAGTGAATGATGAGAAATTCCTGCTTCTCAGCAAAAGATCGCAACTTTCCTTGTTTGCTTCGTGATGGAAGGAAGTTTCATTTTGAAGGAACACGGAAAGTGACAGTGGCTTGTTTATTTTCTGGCTTTTGCAGTGTGGGAGGTTTGCATCTATTGTGATTACCTGTAACTGTAACAATTATAATCCCTTAAGCTTCATTATTTCAACCTGCGCTACATGAAGTATGTGTAAATCAAATAAAAAGAAAAAGGTTGAGTTTGGGTGTGGTGACATAGAGAGTTTTGGATACTTATAGTGGGTGAAAGGCAAGTGAAAGTGAAAGTGAAAGGCAAGTGAAAGTGTTGATGGTGAGACGTAAGGTGAAAATGGAAGTTGAGTATGTTGAATGATAAAAGGAACAGACAGGTGAGGTTTGACACAGCGATGTTACGACAGAAGAAGTCATCATGTGTTTAGTTTGAAAAGGGCCGGAAAGTCACGAGGTGCTAAGAAAGTTGTTTGTAAGTCATAGACACGATTTTTGTTTGTGTTAAGTGGTCGTGGGTGGAAGTATGCAGGACGTTGTTAACTTTCTGGGAGGAGGTAGAATGTGTAAGTCTACAGTGAAGGCCTTGATTTGGATGATGTGTAACTGTTACATGTCTGTGGGTTTTAATTATCTTATTATTTGTTTTATGACTGCTTCTGTTACGCTGCTATTTGCCAGGATGTTCCGATTATATTACATTGTTTTGTACATTATGATCACAAGATGCACATTTCTCTTGAAACTTGAGAAGAGCCATCACGGCTCCTGATGTGGGAGAAATGATGGTCTTGTGTCATGAGATTATGTAAATTCAGTTACAACGTTGCTATCCTTGGATAGTGTTGTGCTTTCCCTCATTATGAAATTTAAATTTAATGACTAGTTGAAGAGTTGAAGCTATGAACTACCAATCATAACGTCGAACATACAAATTCATGTTGGTTTGAGTCATGAAAAAATGTAAGATTTTAAGCCATGTCTCATTTGTGCATACACGGGCTGGATTTCTAATTTCGTTCGTCACAAGAGCAAAATCTTCCAGCTTTAGTCAATGTTTATGTTTCAAGGTCACGTGTGGAGAATTTAGAATTGGCTTCATTAACTTAGAAGGACTGCACGTTTTAAGGTCAGCAGTGGCATTTTTGAAAATCACAAACCCTAGGTGGTGTTTACCAAAGACAGTTGCGGCGTAGATAAGCCACTTGGCAGCCTTGAACAGTGTATGGTGCGAACTCTGCATGCTGGAAGAGTGCAAGAAAAAAGCCCCAAAAAGAAACAAGTGGATGAGCTGCTGTACACTAACATGTAGTTGTTTTGCCTGCTAGGCTTTTGTTATGCACGGCCATGTTGTAATGTCAATCCCATTTAACACTGAAAAAATGCACGGTACTTGACCCTACGGCCTTATTACTGCTCCCTGATGAGTGTTTGTTTGTTTGTTTGTTTGTTTGTTTGTTGGGCATATAAACTGGCAATAGTGATTTGAGAGGTTGTAGGAGGTAGTACAACAAACTTTTCTAGTCCTGCCCCTCGTTCTTTGTGTGTTTTAATTTGTTTGATATTAATATTGCAATAACATGCATGGCAGGCTGATTGGACACTCTAAATCGTCCTAGGTGTGAGCATGGGCTTGGATGGTTATGCGTGTCTGTGGTTGTACGTGTCTGTGTGTGCCCTGTAATTGGTTGGCAACCGGTTCAGGTGTCCCCACCTGCTGCCCGAAGATGGCTGGGATAGGCTCCAGCAAAACCCTATGACCCTTGTGAGGATGAAGCGAATCGGAAAATGAATGATTGAATGAATTAATTAATATAGTGATGGGTCATTTATTGTGTATATCTCACTTTGACGGGCGAAGGAAGAAATCTAGATACAAACAACCGCATTTCCCCTTGTGCAGGCTATACTTAAGCAGGTCTATACAACTTTCGGTTTGTACACATACTGTTTGAGCTAATACGCTAGCATATTTGTACGTCACTTTTCTCTCTGACTCAAAGTTGGTGCTCCATTACATTACGACATGGCATCAGTTTATTGGCTTAAAACTGATTTGTCTAGTTACTTTGCGGTTTGCTTTTGAACCTGTTTTTGAACACAGCAGGTTGGTCACACATTTTCTGGTCAACATGATGGCCAACATGATTGTTGGGATTTGGCTTAAGAGTAACATAAAAAAATACATACGGTGTATCTATGTGTATATGGTATTTCAACAACGAGGAGTGTGAGGGAAAAGTGGTTAGGATGTCCGTGTTTTATGTTATGTGTTGTGTTTATTGTTTTACTTTATATTGACTATTTTGTGGGGCGTTTTGTCAAAGCTGCGGCTGTTGTGAAAGCGCCTTACAGATTGGGGTATATTGTATTGTGCGTGACGTATTGGTGGATCAGTATAACGAATGCTGTTCGTTATTGCGTCGTTGTGGTTGTGGTTGTGGTAGTTGTGGTATTTATATGCGTGACACACGCGGCAGCGGAGCAGCAAAAGGTGCTTCTGCCTTGTTTATTTCTTTATTTTAATTTTTTGAGAGGGGGGACTTGCTGACTATCAGCAACGTGATAAGGTTTTAGGTTAAATTCACTTCTGTTGAATATGCGGCAACAAATTCCAATCGGTTAACAAAGAGTGTGGCGAAAAACAACAGAGCTATATTGCAAGATAGGGTTTATGTCAGCACTGACAGTGAAACCATTTTGCCCAAAATTCTTTTTTGCGTCATGGATTATCTCATGCGTTGGCAGGGGGAATAGTGTCTCTGGTTCGGAAACATTATACAACCAATGGGTTTTAACCAATGTTTTAATACACAAGGTAATTTGTATCTAGAATGGGGTCAGTTTCTATTATTTTTACAGTTTCTATTATATTTACAGATAATGCACATGGGTTTCATTGAAGGGATGCCATATTGCCTGGGTTTGGTTGAGGCTTTTCCAAAACGGGTCGGAAATTTATGGCAATGGAACACATTTTGTGAACAGGTTAATTGATCAAACAGAACGCATGTTTCACATTTTATTCGAGACACTATTGCTCCCGCCATCCAGTCTGCGGGATTGGTAGCAAGTATGAAATTATATGGTTAAAATTCAATTAAAGAATTTGAATTGAAATGGAATTGATTTATGTTATATTACTATTACGAAAATTGTGTCTCTTTCTTTGTTTGAAATATTGTTTGGGAGACCATGTAAATTATTGATATTTTCTACAAAATTGTGTACTTGTGTAAGCTAATTCGGTTGAAAATATGCGAGAGAGTTTAGAAAAACAATGAATTGAGATTGCCGTGAGGACGATTGTGCTTTTTCACAGCAGGACAAAATGATGGTTCCAGCAGACATGGCTCTGATTCGAAAACATGAAAAAAGAAACATTGTACTTCTTTGAAGGGTTGCTGACCACACCGATTGACGGACATTGTAAAAAGGTCATCTCGATAGAAACATCCACCGAGAAAGGTGAGCGAAGTCCGGTGACGCGATGGGCACAGTATTTTAGTTACTGGGAACATCAAACGGCCGGCGGAAGAGGTTTCAAGACACCTTTGCACTCATTTAGGGAGTGTTTCTGTCGACATGCTGAGTATCAGTGGTAGCATGTCATTCCTGTTATATGATCACACTAACATATGAAAAACTGTTGTCTCTTTCTTTTATGGTATTTGTGCTCTCCTTTAGCACATGTGAGAGGGGATGTATTTTTTAATAATAACCTACATTTTGCTAATAGATCTAGACCAGGGGTGTCAAACTCGGTTTTGTCACGGGACGCTTTGGGGTTACACATTCCTTCGGTGGGCCGGTACGATGGTGAAGTTTGATGAAAAGGTTATATGTTATTAATTGCACAACTCAACTCAACTGTGTTTATAGAGCAACTTAAATCAACCATCGCTGTATACAAAGTGATGTACATGGAGTGAATATCAGAAATAATACAATGCTGAAATTATTGATTAATAACATCATATGAATGAATTGCCAATTCTGAAACCAGTCATATTTTGTTCAATTATTGTCTGAGTGAGTGTTAGCAGGTAACAAAATTATCACAAAATCTCGACATTTGTCGTATATAAAAATTTGACATTTCGGTACAAATTTTAGCAGGGTTCATGGAAGTTGATGCGCGTGAATTGTTTTCGCGGGCCACATAAATGTATGTGGGGTTTCGACTTTGACACCAGTGATCTAGATGATCTTGGGAAAAGAAAAGAAAAAACACATTTTGGCACAAATTGTTGGATACATTTTGTTTTGGAGGCAAAAGTGTTTTATTTATAATCAATCTAATCGATCTCATTATGAAAATAAATTATATATATGTTCTGGGCAAAGGGCAAACGCACCAAGGGTAATAAAAAGAGCATAACTTGTTTTATTCGGTTTTGTTTTGGAGGTTGAAGTGATTATGTATTGTGCTCCTTGGTTGATGTTGCTGGAATGAATTTGAATTTATTACTGTTTACTGATTTATTTCTAGTTCAAATGGTGTATTAATTTGATCATAAAGGTTCAAATACGGATTTTAAATACATTTTTGGGGTAATTTTATGCGTTGAGGATCTTTTCTTTTATGGTAAAAGGAAAATAGAAAACAACACGACATTAATATAGTTATTCTTTGCTGAAAGTTGAACTATATTTCTTTCTGTTGTTCTTTTATTTTATGTTAATGTGAATACGATGAAATGTAGTAATGTACGTCGAACAAATTTTATTGGCAAATGATGATTATCGAGGCGGAGGGTTTTCTTTTCTTTGCGAAAAATCATGAAAGAGCTCTGCTTTAAGGGTTGTCACAGGTGTTTGCGCATTGGTGTCACTGCTTTATCAATGACTATGTTTCTGTCCACAGGAGAGGATATTTGAGATTCCACCTACGTTGGTGTAATTGGAGTTCCTCGTGGCGTACCAGATGAGTATAAATTGGTTAACCAGGTTGCTGCACGGTGAGAGTCCATTTTATAAACGTGCTGACGGGATCTGCTACCTCCACTACATTGTCCAGAAGCTTGCAAATTGTACTGAGGAAGCCTCTTTGGCAATTGGAAGTAAAACAATTGACAGTCAGCTCTCTGATGGTGCTCGGGACCGCATAGCGGTCAATGTGCTCTTGGTTGAGGCCAATCGGCGTGTGCGGCATGTGGTGAGCGGTGCTGTTCAACCACGCCCTGAGGGCCCGCACACTGAACCGGATCGCTCCGGCGTGACCACGCCCTTGTCATCAGAGTTATGGAGTGAGACCTTTGTCACGTAAAATACTGGTGTGTTATGTTTTAATCTCTGAAATTATTTTTCCTCAGCTATCTCGACATTGTGTGGATGTTGCTGAGGTCCTGTATCAAAGCTCTGCTTATCCAATTTATCACTACGGTTATGGTACCCACGACGTCTAAAGTGAATGGAATTTACCCTCTGCTGTTACTTTTGGATGGCAGTGATTCTGATGTGGAAAACAACTCGGGTTGTTGTGACTTGTGTGACTTGTTTTCATTTTGATATCAGGATGTTGTGGACGATGTTTACCATCTTTCCTGGGTTCTGTTTCGGATTGTTTTTGATCTGGTTGTTACCTCTATCTTTTCGACCCCTGGGTCTACCTATTTTGCATGTACATGTCTCCGCTGAATAAAGTCCGTTAGGAAGGTTCTGTGTGACGATGTGGGCAAATGTAGGATAAACAGGGGGGAATGATGGATTGATTATTTTCTGTTATCATACATTATACATATTATCATACGTTATACACATATACATTATGATTGATTGATTGATTTATTATGCTCGCAAAGAAGAAAGCTTATGCCTGCAATGATAAATTGATTATGCTTGCAAAGAAGTATGCTTATGCCTGCAATCATTAATTGACTACGCCTGCAATAAAGAATACCTATGCTTTTTAATCAAGATTCTTAATCATTCACATTTATAATCCTTTTATTCATTATATGCTCACCTATATACTCATGAATGCTTAGTGCACTGTGTGAAAGGTTAGAGAGAAGTTCAGGAACGCAACCACCTTTTCGAGGACGTGGTTGGAATGAGATAAGTTTTAGAGACTAAACTGAAGCAAGGTTCAACTGTGGATGGAGCCATCAACACCAGCTGCACCGGGATTGTTTTTGTAACAATGGCACACATGTACGTAATTTACACTCACATACACACACATAGTCAAACAAGTTCAGTGTGTCTCCAACAGCCCCCACCCTTTAGGTTGGAGACACCTATGTAGTAGATTTCCCAATAAATAAGGTGGTGAAGGAGGAGATCGTCAGGGGTGACGTGCGGAGAACTGAAACCTAACGCTTCTCCTCGTTCCCTCCTGGTACCAGAATTGAGTCTCCTGTCTCCTCCTTGTGTTTTATTCCTGAGTGTCAAATTGGATAAACCTGACATTTTCCACTACCTGATTATAAAATCTCAGCGCCACTCAGCAATGTTGGCAAACACGGTAACAACAGAAAAGAATGAGACTTTTCACCTATCGGCAAGTTTTTCAACTGTTTGCGCTGGCGTTGTCATGCCCGCGAGGTCACGAGCGTTGACCTCCGCTGAAAAATCTCGACTTGATTAAAATTTGCGAGAGGAAATGTTCACCCAGCAGGCTACGCTGGAGATTTTCTTTTGTGGATTCTTCATTTTTGAGGCATCTTTACTTGAAAAATCAAAAGGTTTTGGAACCTCGCTAAAAGCCTCTCATCTCCGCCTCCAACAGCTGCACAACAGTTAATATGAAAGAGCAATCACGAGCGTAAATAAAGCCAACTCCGTCTTGACCCTTTGGGAAAAATGAAATGAAGTTGCCAGAGAGTGTGTTAAGAGGCGAATCATCGCAGGAGCTAATAATAAGTCCAATAATTGCAAGTTTTCTTCTAGTCCACCCTGAAAGAGCTCACTAAATCATAGGTGACCATCTCCTTCCATCTTTTTCATCTACCACATTCACGTAGATGAGACGACCTTGTCCGTTTGAGCATGTGCAGCCTGTGAGCTGTCATGAAAATCTTTCCATTACGCAAGTTCTTCATCACTTTCAAGAGCGTTTCAAGTGCTGGCAAAGTAGCTCTCTGCACACTATGAGAAGGAAGAGAATGATGGAGGGAGGGATGAAGGAGGGGTCGGGGGTGGGGGGTGGGGGGTGGTTGTAGGTTCACACGTTAGGATTGAATCAATCCCCTCTGGCAAGGGGAGCTAACAAGGTCTGTTTGCTGTTGTGCTCTGCAGCAAAGTCCGGGAACAAAAGTGTAGGTCAGTGGTGGCCAAACATTTTTGGAGCAAAGATCTATTTTTCGATCAACCAACCTCCCGCGATCGATGCGTTACCAGGCATGCACTTGCACACGCATGCCATGATTAGCGACAGCCTGACGCGGATGCATCCGACGCACTTTTGCAGCCTGCTAACTGGCGTAGCTCACGCGTACCGTTTAGAAATGCTTCTCTCGGCCCTCCAGATTCCCATTCTTTGCCCGTGCCCTCGGTTGAATTGTACACCAAACAAACTGAAAGAGAATAATGATAACCATAAAAGATAGAGCGCAACAAGCTCTGATCACAAGCTGCAATTGCAGACTGCTGAGCGCGAACAACTTCCGGCGACGCAGGTCACGCCCCGCCGACGGTTAAAGATGACCTTCTTTGTTTTATTTTCTTTATTTAATACTTGTTGTAAAAGTGAGACTGGTAGGAGGATTCGGTGAATCAGACATGACTTTATCCACTTGCAAACATTATTAGCTACCTACGATTGTGTCTCATTTCCCTTCTTTGGTCAGCCACGCCCCAACATGCAGCTCGACCAGTCACAGCGCAACAGACTGCCCCCGCTGTTGCTGTTAAAAATCGATGATACATTTATGATTTATGATTCAGTTTTGAAGACTGAGTATGTTGTATCTTGACGCATGGCCACGGGCGACGTGGGAAAATAATTAACTGTGGCTAGAAAAATAAAAAGAAAATGTCCTCACAAAATACTCATTTGGAGCCACGGTATCGGTGTAGCATGCGCATGAAATATGAATTGGCGGATTTAATAAGATTGCCAACTCGGATGTCTAGGGACAGGGAGCACGCCTGAAAGTAGTGGCTGGCGCTCACAGTCGAACGGTCGGGGATTTGAACCTCAGCTCTGGTATCCTGCGCCGTTTGTATATTTTCATTCTTGCCTGTTTTCTGCAGGTGCTGGTGGAGGTGCACCACTCCAGGCTGCCCCCTACTTCTCTTGCCAAAAGTCAGCCGGGGTAAGAAATGTGCGAGAGAAGGCGAATGGATGGACGTGTTTTGTGTTTTTGCTTTACTCGACAAATCCCCCCCAGTGTCCTGTCACAGACGTGAACAATCCTATTCTGATGCTCGCAAGGGTTCTGTTCTATTCGATCTATCTGAATAAACTGAAGGTCAAACCTTGTATGGAATGGACTTGCCTTCCATTGTATCCCTACAACAGTTGACGGATTCCAAGAGAAAACTTTGCGGCCACCTTGTTACATTTCACTGTTGCGATTGGAATGTGAAAAGACTGAAGCCAAGGCTTTCATTGTTCAGGAAGACTGCTTGAAGAGAAACATTAGAGGTCAGATCCACATCTGACCTCTAATGTTTCTCGTCACTCAGCTGTAATGCTCGACCTGCTGCATTGATCAAAATCACTTGATTCTTTGTTGGACAAAGAAATGTTTGAAGATGACAAGAAGGAAATTGTGACTGATTTAGCAAATCGGCAGGAGAAATCATTCCCAGTTGGCCGTTTAAATATTCTGCTACCTCCACCGGCGAATATTGAGCAATTTCATGTTTTTTCCCACCCTCAGCTGCCATGACTATCGTGTGTCAATGTGAAATAAAAGTCCAAGAGCATCTGTGAAAGTTTGTTGATAATCAGTTGAGAAATCTCAAACCGCTTACTGCTCCATTGACGGCATTTTTGAGACGACCGCTCAACACAACATGCTCTTGTTCTTGTTCATCGTTCACGAGGACCACTTTGCGCAATTTTTTAAAATTCGACCTTCCATTAAGTCACCGCAGTCACCGTTAAATCAGAAGAAGAAATAAGAGAAACGGCATTGCAGAATTTACACCATCCTGAAAACTAAAACAATCTCAGCAATTTGGCTAACTCCTAAAAGGGAGGCTGGTGAGGGAAGCTGACAGTGTTTCCTCAACCTTTATTGAGCCAAGAGGAAAAAAAAAACAAAAAACTCCCGTTGTACCACGAAACAAAAGATATGACATAAGCAACTGAAATACTGGTCATTTAATCACAAATGGATTCATTCGGTGGGAAATCTGGTTCACAGAAAGCAGATATACTTTCAGGAATTAAAAGGAGACACACACACACAAACAGATTATCTGAAATAATTTCCGGACGGTTGAAATTCTTTCCCGGAACGCAGCGGATTGGGGGACAGACTCTTTTTGGAATCTCTTTTAAAAGTAAAGAAACACACGGCGTACATTTATCACAATCTGCCAGGAACCTCCACGGACATTCAATCAGCCATTTTAATTAGAGTTTCAGACCTTGCTGGTGGTTCTGAACTCCCCCTCCAACTTAATTGCTTTGTTGAACAAAGCAGCAATTAATCATGCCATACACTCGCCACCTGTCGCGCTCTGCAGCCGTGAAAGGGATGAAGGACACCGTTCCATCTTTTCTTTCAACCAAAGCACACCCCCCCCCATCCCCCTAATTCGCCAATTGCAGACAGTCTCAACCGTGAGCGAAGGTGGGGGAACGTGGACGATTTCAGAGTCTGTCAATCTCCATCTACGCGAGCTTGGGCTATTTCTTCATTCATTCTCGCGTAATTGATCATTCAGGGTGAAAGGAAAGGTCTTAAATATGGGAACGAGATCACATCTATAAGTGGCACCCCATGGCGGGGGGATACTCTTGATTGCGTCCTATCAATTACAACGCGTTAATGGGATGGGGTACAGTGTTGAAATAGCAAAGAGGGATGGTTTTCAGGGAAGCTTTGGTGGAACTTTATCATTTGATTAATGGTAAATTGATATGCATAGCTCATGAAATGAAAGGCTGGGAAATTGCGTCCCTCTCTTGATGGCCTTGATAATGTCAGCGGAAAGGCGGACTTGCTCAGTCAACAGCACCTGTCATGACACTTCGGGTCCCAATCAGGCCGGCGATCGAGCGTCCGGGGTAATCTCGCAAAGCAATCAGGATTTTTCTTCGTCACCCCACGACATGGGAAATGGCAAATTATCAAGCGTCCTCCCGTTCAGTCGGAGGATTGAAGCTGCTGGATGAAGTCCACTTCAAAAGGGAGGTGAAAGACGGGCCCTTTGCTTCCAGTAGCAGTAACTGCGCCCTATCCACTTGCCTCTGTTGCCCAATTCCCACTTTTGATTGTCATCATTAAGATGAGATTTTAAAAAACCTTTATTAGTCTCACAATGGAGAAATTGCCAATTCACAGCAGCAAAGTTATGAAAGGAAGATTTAGAAGAACAAAATAGAGGAGCTGCTGTAAAGGCAGCCACTCTCGCGGCGCCATCTTGAAGTCAAAATAACAAAATAATACAACACAACACATAAGACACAGAAAGCCCATTGCTTTCAAGGAAACAAACGGAGGCAGATTGCACACAATATCGCCAGTGAGAAAATGTGATTTTGAGAGCAAGAGAATGACAAGAAGCGGAACCAGACAGACTCGAGTTATAACAACAAAAAGAAGTGAAGAGGTATCATCGTGATACAATTTCAGTCAGCATTCTGTGCGGTCAAGAGAATACAGCAGCGCTCATTTGCAAATACACGAGAAATAGAGATCCAGTCACGCTCCAGCATGCCCAGCGGGGAGAAGGGAAGAAAAAAAGGGCGGTAATGGAAGCAATCCATCTGGGAAAAGATCAAGGTGAACATCAGGGGCAAGTACAGTACACTAACCCAGGAAGGAATTCGGAGCACCGGGCTCTGACCCGTTCATTTAACCAAGGAGAAAGGTTGGCAAGAACCAATGCGCGTCTCTCTAAGATCGGATGATAACGAAACGATGACTTGAATCCATTCTGTCTACATATTTAAGAGCATTAGTGTATGCGAACGTTACAGCACAAAACGGAGTGCTTCCATAAAGGGTCTTTCCATCGACATAAATGTACTCATTTTGAGCCGCGACTGATGAAAGTCAGCAAAGCCCATCACTTCACGTTTCTCAAAGGGGGGAACTGAAGACTTCTCAAATAGAGGAGCAACGACTTGTACAGGATTCCTAAATTATTCTGTGAAATAAATATGACAAGGGCGAAGAGTTTTCCACCCCACTATGGTTACCGCCTGAGCTAGCGGTTAGCCTAGCTTAGGTGGAAAAAGTCTACGTATAATAAAGGGCATCGCTGCGCACAGCAGGACACGAAAAGCTGAGCCTTTGCCTTTGCAAACGTGCGTTTCCAAATGTGTCTCACCCTCCCCCCCGCCCCCCCAACCCCCTCCTTCTCTTTAATCTCATGAACGTGAGTACAGGATCTAAACTTTCTAAATCGTACATTTGTGCCATCCACCAAGGGAATAGACCAAGTGTGTCATGTTTCAGTTTGTGACCAACAGGTGGCACTGTGGGGCTTTTCCCTGCAGCTGCACACCTGTTGGTCGTTAGGTAATTAGTGGCTTGAAAAGGACTCCCACCCCGAGCATTCATTGTCGGGTCATTGTTGCTGCTTGCAACTGTCATGTTTGTTTCTGTCATGGTTCTGTTTTTGTTAGCTTTTGCCACAGTCATGGTTTTGTTTTGCTACTTTGGATTAGTTTTGTTCTTTGGACTTTGTTTGTTTAGTATTTAGTTTTCTCTGTTTTAATACAATTCATCAAGTATAACCTGCTCCTCTCTCGAGCCTGCTTCTTGGGGTCCACCACCACCACGCAACGTGACAAAGTGAGGACAAATTCATCAGATAACAGGCCTGAAATCCCAAGTGAGAACATTCGACAAAAATGAAATGCGGCAAGATTTGATTGAATTTTGATTGGGATTAAGTGGTGATTGCAATTCAGCGGCATGAGCTACCGATGTTTACTGTATGCAACTAGAACAAACAAGGCGTCGTGTAGCAGTACACATTTCAGTCCTCCATTTACGATTGCCACGGAATGACGACATGACCGCATGTCCGTTGGAACACATGCAATTTCAATATATGAATAGATACATCCATAAACAGAGCAATTGTCAAGCAACAGAGAGCTCCACTGGTTGTACGCTTGAGCTTTTTGGTAGCCGCTACTTGCGGCAGGGCTCGGTCCCTGTCCTTTCATCGTAACACACGTTCAAATCAGATGGGACCGTATATCGACATTTAACAATAGATGCCTTAAACGTGAAACGGGCAGAAAAGAGTCATCGCGTTTTCCAAATTGGGACGACCGTAACCAGCAAGGTTAGTAATGGTGTGCCAACACCGTGCCGAGACGCTATTGGTCATGACCGAGTCTGGACGTGCCCCGAATCGTGTTTGTTTTATGGTGTAATGAACGCACCTTTCACGCGGAAGAGCAATGTGTTTGATTAGCGCGTCTTCTCCGGCGTACCCGCTTGGTTGAGCAGAGAAAATTAGGAAGACAGAAAGTTCGCCATCTTCTCTTGTCTCTCAGCCATTGAACCATTTATCTTCCTCTTTTGTGTTGTTCAGCGCTCATTAGTCTTGATTTAATTTTCTCCCGTGCCCACTTGCAAAGGGAATCCAATTAGGTGTTGTGGCTATTACCTCTCGCTTCCAACCCCCGGAGCCGACTTGTGCGATCTGGAAGCAGGTGGACCGAAAAACAAAAGCTAATTGATAACGAACACCCTCGTCAAGCCAATGACGTTCATCCCGGTGGAGTTCCTGAAGCTTTCGTGTTAGGTGAGCCCAACTTCAAAATTGCATACTCTGCAGTCTTTGCTCTGTAGCGTGCTTTCCATTCAACGACCTTTGACATCAGCTTACAACAGCAGAATTGACCTTCCAGCGTAACAATTATCAGATTGTTTTGCGTGTCTAAATCTTAATATAATTTCCCCTTACCAAAAAAAAGTTCAGAGTGCAACTGTTTCCGTCACCCATTCACCTTCGAACGGTTGTGAATCCTGTTTGGAGCCATGGGTGAAAAAAAAAAAAACAGTGTAAAATCCAGATGTGTGAAATCGAGCTCCAGAAAGTTCTAGCTCATGCACCTGCCGGTTGATTCGAAGCATCTGTCTATCTATCCGGTTTTGGAATGCGAGAGGAAACCAGAGTACCCAAAGAAAACCCACACAGGCACAGGGAGAACATGCAAACTCCACACAGAACGGACGGAGCCGGAATCAAACCCTGCACCTCGGCACTGTGAGGCCGATGCGCGAACCAGTTGGTCACCGTGCTGCCTTGATTAGAAGCACCCGTGGCTAGAGCCAAAGTGTGGCAGGGTTTTGACTTTCTGGACCTGGATTTGACACCTCTGGTAAAATCATCCATCACCAATTAGAGGGAGGAAAATAAGTTGGAATCGATAACCGGTTGCTAACAAGGAACATCGGAGCATTGACCGCAGCACCATCAGCAGTGTCGAGTTATCAGACATCCTTTAAAAAAAAAAAAAAGATGTCGATATTGATGGATTTGGACAGACAAAATCCCAGTTTGTTCCAAATCGGCAGGGTTCGAGATGTCACGTTCCTGAAAGGTCAAATTGAAGTATGCAAGTGTCATCCCAAGATACCTCAAAATAATTGACATGTTTGATCAATACATGTGTTGTCAGGGATACCTTTTTTTTTTCTTCTTAACATCAGCAGCATAACTTAAGGTGAAAGGGCTTTGCCTTTATGAGCTGTACAAGCAATTCAAGCAGACCTTGACTGGAGGTCACATATTTTCATTGTCCGTCTCATCTCCATGCGCAGGCCGGACAAAGATCGTATCTGGCGAAGGAATTGAAAGTCACCTCGGGGCCTCTGCTTTGAATCACGAGAGAAGAGGAGAGCCCTCATCACTCATATTGGCACAGATCATCCATAACCACTTGGGATATGATAAAAAAGAAAAAAAGGAAAAAAACAAGCTGATGCAGAAATGGCCTTTTTAACAATTCGGATTCCCGTGGCGGCTTTAACCTTGAGGAGCGACAGATAATAGGCTTGGTCATCAAAAAGCGACCACCCATCTACGTGAAGCACCTTTTAAAAGGAGATAAATCACTGGCGGATGAAGTCTGTTTCCGTGTTTGGGTATTATATCTCAATTCATTCTCATTTGCCATCCTGATAGTCATCTCATTTCAATGACCCAGGCAGAAGCGGGGAAGCGACGGTTATCAGCGTTACCTTCAGATCAGATCGTTTCGGTCTTTTAGCTGTGAGAACACCGTTTTAGATATACTCAGTTTCCTGGAAAGGTTATAACGGTAGTTCATTGGAACCATTTCCAATAAAATGGCTGCTAAACTACGATGTCCAATACAATATGAGTATTAATAGATTTAAAAACATGAACACGTGAACCAGTTGAAACGTGTCAATGACAAATATACGGCTGTGTAAAGAAAATAAAGATTTTATAAGACATGGAAAAAACCCCAACAACAACAACGGTAGCCTTCCTACCTCATCTCTGAAAACATTCCGTCAGTAAATGAAACGTGGCCCTTCTCTGGTTCAGGAAGTGCCTCATCACGAAGCCAATACGGATGATTGTCAAAATCGTTGACTTTGCCAACTCGACCATTTCAGCCTTTGCAGACAACGAGATTTGCTTCCGTTTGCCAGACGAGTTTTCAGACCATGTGCTCAGGACTCCGCCGCGCCTCCAGACGTACAAAAATGCACAGATTCAGTCTGTAGCGTTGCTAGCAACAGTGGTGAAATCCCGCACTGTGCATTTTGTTCATAAGCAAGGGCGCGGCGGCAGTTCGCTTGAACCAGATGAAGCTGAGATCACTTTTCACATTTCACCACCGAAACGGTGAGCTGAATCAAAGTTCTTTTATATGCCCTGAATACAATGGAGTTTTTATGTGAACAGGCTGTTCGAATTAATTCAAATTCAACTGTGGCAGGTTTTGATGGGAGTTTTCACAAGCGCAACAGTGAGAGTTGTTATACTTGATGCTTCAAAGAATGTTGCATCCTTTAATTTTTAATCTTTTTTTTGGAGTAGCTCGTGTTAGGCCATCTGACGTATAAAATACTCCTGTGCATTCTAAGCTTTTATTCTCAAGGCAACAAATATAAGAAAGCTCCACTTTGGTTGCCACTTCATACCTGCTTATCCGTCTTTAATCATTTGCGTTTGAAAGAAATGTGACACATGCACTGCTACTAAAAAGGAGCCTGTACTGGCTGACTGTGCAGAGTAGAGTGAAGCTGGTACAGCATATTGCTCAAATAAAACAAACAAAAACTAACAAAAATACGACTGAGGACATTAAAAACAAACCGAAACCAATTCTGTAGTTGAATGCATGCTTGACTTTGATTTCAGATGCATCAAGTTTTGGTCCTCAGCACATAAGCCAGTTATAATTGAAGCCCGAGGCAACATGTAAACCCCGAACACTTAACCATAATGAAAACACACTTACATAACACCTCCCAGGAAATTGAAACGCCACAATGATGCTTTATAAGCCTGCAAAATGACACCGTAAATCGGCCTTGGCATGCGAGTCACGAAATGCGGATTATCCCGCAACTCTAGTAACAGTTTGAAATGGTCAATTTCATCTCTTTAAGTTCCTTACTCAAAGCTTTTATATGTCAAACAGAAAGTGGGACGGAAAAAGTTGGCATCTCAAATGACCTTACCCCATTGAAATGAATGGAAATGACATGAATCAGTTCCAATGTCACCCCAAAAAGCACTAAGAAAAATACCGCCCTATATTTGTAATTCATACCCTAATAACATTGAACAGTTTTTCACCACATTTTTTTACTTTACTTCAATGGACATTGCGCTGCTCCTTGTAGTATCTTGGCCACTTGGGTGAACTAAAATACAGACATACTGGAAATGTAATGTTTTTTTTGTT
This sequence comes from Hippocampus mohnikei, assembly GCA_026261675.1. Classification (NCBI taxonomy): domain Eukaryota; kingdom Metazoa; phylum Chordata; class Actinopteri; order Syngnathiformes; family Syngnathidae; genus Hippocampus; species Hippocampus mohnikei. The sequence goes on along the minus strand of JAKGUB010000334.1, from coordinate 13,883,984 downwards.
CTTTGCAGAGGACCATGAATATATGCATACGGATATATTTATATTACCTGTTTAAAATACATCTCCATTCATGTAATTCTCTTGTTTGTTTGTTTTTTTAGATGAAGAATGAGTCATTTCAGAAAAAGTCAGGTCACCCGTATTTCGAGGTACCACTGTCTTATTTTTCCTTGCCTTTTATTGCTGCCCCAGCCCTGTTCTTGGACTCCAATATGGAAAACAAAAACATAAACATGACATCATAATAATGAACCCAACATCGGTTTTAATGAGCATATTGAAATTGAGCATGAGATAATAACAAAATGGTAAGATGAGGTTTAGGTCCAAAATCTGGATTGGCGCCTGCAGGCGCAGCTCAATTACAGACAATTAAGACTGTTAATGCATTTTAATGAGTCCCATGGCTCATCTTGATGAGTATAAATGTCACACGGAGGCAATTGCCTATAAGATAGGATATTAGAATACTTTCATTCTTTTCAGAAGGGTAAAAGAAGTGGAGGATTACAATTGTTGTTTTTCCGTGAAATTCCTCTGCAAACCCGAAGATGTCTCTCATACTGTAATGAGATTTTCTGGAGTTGGGGGTGTTGTCAATTAGCGCCACTGCTCGTTCATGGGACTTTATTTGCAGGCGTCTGTTGTCGCTAAACCAAGTAAAACCCACTGTCGGTCGGTGGGTCAAAAAGCCGAAAGGTGAAATCCAATTACTGGCTTTTCATACGCTCAGGTAATAACGGTGAAGATGAATGACCAAAAATATTAGCAATCTTAATGAATGAGCCTGTAATTAACCTCCCCCCGGAATATATTTCTAATTAAAGTAAAAGATGAACTGACTACTAAATAGAGTTGGCAGTGCCACGCATATTTTTGCATTGAACCTGGCTGATGAAGCTATCTTGAAAGAATTGCAAAGTGCACTTGTTCCAAATTAACATGCCGCCATTGGGTCAGGCCGACACTGAGCCGGAGCAGGCTTGGAAATGAAAGCAAACGAAACGTGAAGAAAAGGTGTCCACCTTGATTTGCTGGACCGAATGTGCTCTGGTGTGTGTGTGTGTGTGTGTGTGTGTGTGTGTGTGTGTGTGTGTGTGTGTCATGCAAGTCTAAAATTGATGCGCAGTGTACTGTCGTTTTCCTTAAGAAACAGATTTTTAACATCTCAACTGGGTTTTTAAACTGTTAGAGAAGCACACACGTCGTCTCCTATTGCACAAGAGGAAAGGGGGAAACATCGCTCAGGATCACTCTTTGGTGAAATCTGTGAATCGGACCTTTGATCGAGTTCCAATGGTGAAATTTGGCCCCGCTGTCAGTATGTGTATTCAGTGAATATCAGCTATTCACGCCGTTGTGCTGCACATAAGGGGGGTTCACACGGTGAGATTTGCTCCGGTGCTACGCCGGAGCTGCGCCAGTAGAGCGGTCACACATGCAAAGTTACACCGGTGTAGCTCCTGAAAACAGCTTACTCTGGAGCAAATGCTCGTTTGCGTAGCAGCACCGATGTAAATTTGCACGTGTGAACTCTACAATTTGCTCCGGAGCAAATGCTCGTTTGCGGGGGGGAGTAGCCTCGCTACGCATGAGAAGAGTTGATTACATACGGCGAGAATGCGTTGCTTTCGTGCTCTGTTGTACAGACGCTCCCCAGGTTACGAACGAGTTACGTTCCGGACGATTGTTCATAAGGTGAATTCGTTCGTAAGTTGCTTCAGTGCTATATTTTGTCTGGAATGTATGTTTAAGGCTTATATTGACATCCATATAACGGGGATAGAGCTTTTCGTCACGTTCTTCAGGGCTCGAGGTTAGCTGCCCGGTAAACTAGCAGCGCTTCAGCGGGGAGAGTAGACGACCGTCGTCGACCGGCGCGCGGACGCCTCCCCGCCCGTTCCACCGTCACACGCCCGCCCCACGCCTCTCCCGCGCGCCGCCGAACGTCGCCGCCGCCGTCCCCTCCGCCGTCCTCCTCCGCCCGTTCGGCACTCGGAAAAAGGCGCGCTATACAAAATCTAACTTTTTTTTTTTTCGACAGACCCGTGAAAATGTTCGTATGTACTGTCTGTTTGTAACTCGGATGTTCGTAACTCGGGGAGTGTCTGTACTTCTGTCAGGTGTTTGTTTCATAACGACACAAGACGTGGCTGGTATCAAGCGGCACCTCTTGGGTTATACCATCTCAACTAGAACGTGGGTGGGTGGGGGGGGGGGGGGGTAGTCCCCAAACGTCATCTTTCCTTTTGTAGGAGACTGGACTGTCTCGGCGTTGTTTGTGTAGTTTGTTCCTTTGTTGTGTATTGACAACCCCCCGTCCCCCATCGAATTTATTTTGTGATTTCCTCTCTTGATCTTTCTGTTTGGCGCATTACATGTTTGCTTTTCAGAGTGTCATTGAAGTCATCGTTGATTTACGTTTTCGGGGGCGGTTGCTCTCGAGCAGAAGGCACGGAGACCGAGAAGCAGAAGGACGTGCCTGTACAGTAGTTGCTTGAGTTGTGTATATGTTTTAAAAAGAACCAACACGACAGCTCTTTGTTTAGCTATCGTTTTGCTCCACTGCAGAAACTGCCGTGTGACCGCAAGTGGAGCTGCACCGACATTGCGTCGGTGCTAACACGCTCAGCGGCTTTGTATGTGTGACCGCTCCACAAAATTTGCTCCGGTGTAAAATATATTGCAAAGAAATACATCGGTGCAGCGCCAGAGCAAATGTGTGCCGTGTGAACACCCCTATAGATAAAATACAGCGGAAGCTCAACTGATTGAACATGATCAAGAAAACGGATTTGATTGTCAAATCACTTCACACATCACCGCCCCCCTAAAACGTTGAAAAAGGAAACCCATGAGAACAGAAATGACAATAAAAGGTGCGGGTGACAACAAGACTCCGCAGTGGCTCGTCTTTGCACGCGAGTGGATGTCCACGCGGATCGTCGGCCTTGTGGGCCGGCGGCTCTCCTGTCGACTTGAATAGACGCTAAGTGGCCTTGCTGGCGGCCGCCCTGAAAGAATATCGCTTTGCTGAAGAGGGGGAGGGCGGGCGGTGGAGCAGCTGAGCAACACTTGGCTGGGAGGAAGAGGACTGAGGTTCTGAGAGGGGGGGGGGGGCATCGCATCCCTCAGACCGAGAACGCTGCCTCGGGTTTAAACTCCTGCATGACTCCGGACTGGTGACTCATAGGGACCTTTTCCTTGTCCTGTTTTGTGCGTGTATTTTGCGTGTGCGCACACCACGCATTGCTTCAAGTCTTACGGTGCAGCGTTGCAAAGAAGAATGAAAGACAGCCATGCCATTTTTTTCACCCGTCATATGCAATACATCTTCACTGAATCATGAAGCGCATTTCTATTTTCTACGATATTTTTCAAAGTGGAATTCAACCCACAATGCCAAAACTTACATGCATGAGTATTTATTCTAAAAATAAAATGAATCCTTTTAAAACATCACATCTGCTCTTTTTCAAAGGTTTTAGCGGCACGAAGGATGCAATAAATAAGCAGTTTAATGGCTGGAAATGAATCTGCACGCACTTACCAATGGCACTGACACTAAAACAGGCCTAATCAAATTTATTGAACAAAACTATTTTCACTCACTGAAAATATCGACTACCGAATGCCGAGCTCCCGCCAGAGTGAGGAAGGACACAAAGCTTTACAACACAACTTTATCACACACACACACACACACACACACACACACACACACACACACACACACTCTTTGACCCTCACCGCTGTCCAGTGGACAAACCACCAAAGCAGCCTGCCTCTAACGTCAGTGTTGATCGCCTTTTGAGATCCTGCTGTTTTGCACAAACCACAAGTCAGAAAGAAAGCTATTTACAGCATAATTTTTATCCCCACAAAAAAATAAAATAAATCCAGCTTGCCAGCAGGTAATTTTGAAGAAAACAAAAACTACCCACAGTGAAAGCACAAAGACAGCAAAACAATCTGTCAAGTCTTCTGCGCGCCTGCAGCCATTCCACTCGTGTGTGTTTTGTTTGTTTGTTTTGTTTGTTTATTGTTTATTGAGCATATATATACACACAGTAACAGTCAATCAAACATGAATAGAAGAGTGACTTGTGTTCTTTGCAAAAGCAGTTTAGTGGCTTTGAATCCTGTGGCTTGGCGTGGCAGGCTATAATTATTGTTACTTTTTTTTTTAAGGAACAAGGAAGACATTTTGTCGCTCACACGCTGACCAAACGGCACACAATGCTAATGTCCATCGTGTGCAATTGTCCGAATCGTCACGTGAACGCGCCGTTTAAGTGGCAGCCTTGCGTGGCCTCTGACAGAGCGGCGCAGTAACTGGCGCGGCGCCTGGTTGCCTAACGTGTCATTTAACCACTGACCCTGGCAAGCCCCCGACGAGTGTTTCTCTCTCTCAGCCTTGTCTTCTCAATTCCGCTAATTACACTTGCCAGGCTTGGCAGGAAATCTGTCGCCGTACGCCTGCTCTCGTCCGTTAGTCACTCCGTCTGACTTCGTGTGAAAAATTGGTCACACTCGCCCAGAAAGCACCTGCACCATGAAACCAGTACAGAAAATGTGCTGCCTTTGGTTGACAAAGGAAATTAAACAACTCGAAACACAAACTACAGCATTATTTGTTTACTTCCACCTTGTCTCTGCTCACTGTTGACACTTGTGTAATTAGAAGCTGTTTATTTAGCCATCTTCATTATACTCAAATTGGTATTTTTTTAAAATTTGACTGCACTTTTCCACCTTTACTCAAAGTGCTTCAATGTTGTTTCCGTATTCATCTACGAATGACCAGGCACAGCTGAGTTGAGGGGGATTTGGTAACTTACCCAAACACGCTTCAACATGGCCATAAATGCTCAGGATTCAATCCGCAACCTCCGAGCCCGGAGACAACCACTCGACCACCGGAGCGTGCTGTTGAAACATGGTCAATCATGATCAGCGGTGATAAATTGTCACAAGGAACACACGTCCAGCCTCGTCAAAATAGACGCGGCTAGCATTAGCACAGTGAACGAGCTAGCCACGCCTGCATCGATGGTGCCATGACCTTTTTGGAATGAAGAGTCACTGTAACACTCAAAAACCCTGAGAAATGAATTCAGTGATTTGTTTCTAAATACATGACACATGTTTGAAGATAACTGCGCAAAATGTGTAAAGAAAGTGGAGGCGTGGAGATGGCACTATCAACAGGGATGCATTGCTTCAGCGGCGGCGGTGGGGTGGAGTACAGCTTTGAGCGGGTTGGGGGCCTTATTTTGAAGGTTCCTGACCCGGTCAGCTGTTTTTAAGACACGTCACCAGGAAGTATTGACAGCTCAGATGAAGGCTGAAGCCACAGCCGAAGCCGTCAGCCAGGTCAGAGGTTTTTTTTTTCTTCACACACACACACGCACACACACACACAAAAGAGACAATTTTAACCAAGAGTAGACAAGATGAACGTCATAGCACTGTTTACCGATATTGTTTACCTGACCCCTACTACTCTCATCTGCAATTCAGTATCGTTAATGATGGCCCTTTCACCCTCCATTGATTATTATAACTTTCGGCCATTCCTTTGTGTGTATTCTGCTCCTGATATGTTGCCAACTGTATTTTCATAAACTATTTGCGCTAATCCATGCAAACAGTGACAGCAGAATCATCCATAAAATCTGGCACGAATAAAACCTTACGGTTCCAACCGTTATAGATCAAAGGCAGACCTAAAACGTGTACGAGAGCAGAGTAACAAAGTTTGAGATGACTGCAGGGCCTCCCACTTGTGTGACACAACGCTAACCTTCCATGTTTCTCATAGCTAGCCAGCTGGCAATTAAGATGAGAGGAAATGAGACCAGGGTCAACTGAATGCTAAAAGTTTTTGGTGGGTTGACAGAAAAAAAAAATGAGGGTCCAACATGACCCAGAGAACAAACGAGGATGCAGAGTTCTTTCTTGGAAGCATCTGGCGGAAGATGTACACTCTCCCACTCTTCGTCCTCGCTCCTCTTTGTTTTACATCTTCAGCAGCAAACCCCTCGACTAGAGATGTGTTGACCTTCCGCCGTCTTCCCTCTAAAAGGAAAGTGCTGTGCACATACGCCGAGGTACTTTAGGTCCCTGGTGGTAGATTCGGCTTTCACCAAGGGAGAACAATATCCAGCACTTATCAAAGAGCTCAGACAGCTTGTCTTTGTACGCAGCAGAATAAGAGTGGAAGTTCATTTTTCTCGCCATGTGGGATAGATATCCGAAGCCTCTGACTCATAATGCGGTAAACCATTTTAGCAGAGAGAGGAAGGAGTTTGGTTCGAATCCCCGAAGAATCCCGCTTAGAAACTGAGACCACTATGTTGTGTATCTCCAACAGCGACATTGACGAACGTTGAAAACTTGAGGGGCATGTACGAACGTTGAAGCTATAGCACGAGAGCATACTGTGTGACCAGTCAAACATTCACACAGTTTCTTTCAAAGATGATTTCATTTAATTGATCCAAAATAGAGTCTGGACATTGTTAATGTGATTCTTAAAAATCAAATACATTTCTTGAAACATTTGAACGATGGTGCATGTAAAATACTGTATCACGTGTGTGTTCATGGAAAAGATGAAAGGACTTTGGTACACCGACTGGTCAAACATTAGAATGCACACTGTGGTCCAATGTAATAGATGCTAAGTTTTGTCAGAGCAAAAATGGAATGACCTAACGGCACATTACTGTGTGAATTTGGCTTGTTTCTTTTTAGTGGGTTGGGAGTGCGGCTGTGGATGGGGTATGTTGTGTCATGGTAAAGAGACATTTTATTTATGATCAGGATGCAGCAATGAGGAGCCTGTGCAATGCAAGGTGCAGCTAAAGGCTAAGCAAACAAAAGATGTAATCTTTGGGTTTGTATGGCAACAGAAAAACTTTTGATTGAGCCACATGGAAACATAACCTGCCATTTTGCATCACCGGATCTTTTCTCCTCTTCCTCAACATTTCTTCCTCGTTGACTTTGCTCTCCATATTGGAAATACGCTGCATGAGGAAAATGTGCCGTCTCATCATTTCGTGCACCGATGAAAGAGGTTCCATCAAAAAAGCAAGGCGCAACAAATAAGGCTCGTCCTCTCCTCTAGAAACCTCCGGCTTTTCTTTAAAGTTTATAAAGCTGGCCAAACATAATGTTCTTGCCATTTTGTGTGCCCCATTCATATGAATTACGGTGAAAGAAAATAGAGTCCAAACCTCTACAGTTCAGCAGCACAACAAATTAGAGGCCCTGCGTTGACTATTAAAATAATTTAACACCCCCCCTTTGAAACATGCAATAAAAATCGAGCAATAAAGTCTCATGAGGAAAAGAGTTATTGCACCTCTGTTTTGGTGCTAAACCCGTCACTGGGCTGAGCTTTGAGACTGATCAGTGAGCATTCCTATTACCGATGTGTGCATAATTTATTTGCGTTTTCATCACAGGACGTAGTCGTGAGAAACAAACACAAACAGACCACCAAAGAGAGCACTGTCATCATACTGGCTGCGTTTATCATGTGGGGTTGACGTCAACCTGCAGATTTGCGAGCATGCTGTCATTTTGCCAGTCATCAAACAAAGGATGTTCAATACAACGTTCTTATCAGATGGATACCAGTACTAAAACCCCAAATCCTTCAGCCCAACCCTAACCCTAAACCGAAACCCTAACCCAGCCCGAACCCCTAACCTAACCCTAACCCAACTCCTAACCCCTAACCGTAAACCTCTAACTACTAACCCCTAATTTAACCCCAACACCAACCCTAATCTCTGATCCCCAAACCTAACCAAACCCCTAACCCTAACACTGACACTTACCCTCAACACCTAACCCTGGCCTAACCAATGACCCCAACCACGAACCCTAACCATAAACCCCTAAACCTAAACCCACGAACCCTAATCCCTGCCCTAACACCTAACCCGAACATTTACCCCTATCCCCAAGCCCTACCCATAAACCCCTAACCCCTAACCATAACCCCATACCCTAACCCCTCACTTTAAACCTAACCCTAACCCAAACTTTAACCCTAACGTCGAACCCCAACACCAAACCCTAAACCTACCCCCTAACCCAACCCTAATGCCCTAACCCTAAACCCTGACCCTGACCCCAACAGCTAATGTCTAACCCCTAACCCTAACAGTAACAGTAACCTCCAACCCTAACCTAACACAATAACTAACCCCTAACCATAACCTAACCCAAAGCACAACCACTAACTTGAGCCTAACCTTAACCACTAACCCTAACCCCTAACCTTTACCCTAACCCAAAACCCCAAGTTGTATCTCCTAATCTTTATCCCCTAACCCAGCCCCTGACCCTAACCACGAACCCTAACCCCAACCCTAATCTGTAACCCCAACACCAAACCCTAAACCTACCCCCTAACCCAACCCTAATGCCCTAACCCTAAACCCTGACCCTGACCCCCAACAGCTAATGTCTAACCCCTAACCCTAACAGTAACAGTAACCTCCAACCCTAACCTAACACAATAACTAACCCCTAACCATAACCTAACCCAAAGCACAACCACTAACTTGAGCCTAACCTTAACCACTAACCCTAACCCCTAACCCTTACCCTAACCCAAAACCCCAAGTTGTATCTCCTAATCTTTATCCCCTAACCCAGCCCCTGACCCTAACCACGAACCCTAACCCCAACCCTAATCTGTAACCCCTAACCCAACCCCTAGCACTATCCAAACCCTAACCCCTAACCAAACCCCAACACTAACCCAAACCCCCTAATCCTATCATCCTTTCAGTCAATCACACAAGGTCAATTGGGATCAGATCACCAGCAAGGACATCTTACAAAAATTGCCTGAAGGCTATTCTATTCTAAAAGTGCTGCTAAATTGATACATGGTTGTCTCAGGTAACTAGTGATGTCACCCAGCAGAAAATCCCTTATTAGGCGCACTGATCGCTGGTGGCCTCTCTCCTTTCAGTATTTTACTTTCCACTGGACCTGTGCAGACGAGAGAAGGCAAAATATTGGTGGTGGTGTGGCAGGAGAAAACCAATCTGAAATCATCTTGTTTCCATTATGTACCTACGCATCATCACAGTTATCCAGCGCACACAATTCCCAGAGCGCCGCAGACAAGGCCATGATATATAGCATCATTTTGTACAGCTGACAGTTAAGTATTTCACGGTTAAGTATAGAAACTTGGAAAGGAAGCCATGTTTCTGCGCAGATCCTTGGGGAAAAATATTAAGTTGTGAATTACATTGTCACCGTAGTTTGGGTTTCAGCAAATGACACAGCTGCCTTCTTAATACATTATGACGGGATTTCATAGACCATTACAAGTTGAGAGGACTTGAGAAAAATGCTATTCCAGCAGAAACGATCAAGGCATTGTGAGCGTTGTAAATAAAACGTTGAACAAATCACAAAGTCTGAGATATCTGCTTCACAGGCCACCTCATCATTTGTGTCTTGCCCGACAAGTGTTTTATTGTTGCTCCAAGCTTAGAGAAGGTTAGCGGAGCTTTTATTGCAAATACCTGCACTGCAGAGACAACATCAATTGAGAGGCAATCGTTCAAACATGTTTCTCTTTGTTGAGAAAGACTGGCTCAACAGTTATAACAATCTAACAGCAATGTTGTCTTTGCACCGCATACTTTCTGCTTGTATACCAAAGAATGCATTGTTGACACGGCAAAGAAAGATTTGTACATGGTATATATATGCAACACTCGTGTTCTGACATTTATGTTGTATACAGTATATTCATGCATCGCTAACTAGCAATCTCTCACCGACCGCATTTGAATGTTATGAGACGGGAAGTTATGAACAATACAGCGGTGAGGAATACGGGGGAAATGATTCAAAAACAGAAGTCATGCCCTTTTACACCGATCAACTGTCACTCGAAAGAAGCAACAGAGGAAGTAGTAGACCCGGGTGTTATCAGTCTAGAAATAATTTTAAAATGCTCAAGAAGAAGTAGATACAGTATAATGGCTTGTGGACAAACAACAATGCCATTGATTTATGGCCATTCAATCTTGTGCCGTTGTTCACATAAGAATATTTATTCAAAGCTACAGCGAGCGCCAATGTCAAATCGCTCTCTGGCTGACACGAATTTACGCAAGACCTCGTTTGTTATCGGACTAACCTGCCATCGCCCGAAGGCAGTGTCGTGGCTTGAAGACAGCCTAGTGTGATCTACTGTTTGGCGAAGCCCGCTAGACTTTTTTTTTTCATGTATATTGGCTCGACTGTGGCACCCGCTTCACAAAGTCTTCTCAGAACAAAATGTTTCCGTTATCTTTTTATTAACTAGCATCCTTTCACCTGAAGCGCTCCTGCCAGTTGATGCATGAAAAGCAGCTTTCCCGAGAAGTTTTACAGACAAAAATATAAACAAAAGAATGATTTGAGTGATGCACCATCCAATGTCACAATAACACTGAGATGTCTGACTCCTCCTAACTTGTATAAAACTGAAATTGACATGCATTGCATTCAGCTTTGAATGAATCAATGACCCAACCTGTACGGTTGGGCAGGAAGTCCTTTTAACAGAAAACTTAGCAATGACATATCGACCAACAGGTGTGCCACTGAGGGAGGAGCCCTACGGTGCCACCTGTTGGTCGCAAACAGATCCACCATGACACCTTGGCGCTGTCTTTTGTCACATATTGATGCTCAGTAAATGCAACGCTCGGCCACTGAAGAAAGAAAAACAAATGACGGAATGATTATTGTGGACAGTCTTTCATTTGAAGAATGTTGGAATCCCATTCGTTCGTTCTTCCCCAAAGGACTGAAAAAAAATGTGCAGTCGTGGCTCTTTTGGAAGGATTTGTGTCATAATTGCCAGTAAATTGAGTCATTATAATGACTTGGTAAATACAGTGAGCTGGCGCCTTTTATCGCACCAGTAATTCATTACTCAGGCCGTGTGACACAACATTTAATATTGTAAAATAGCCTGCTCATGAGACATGATGGCATAAAGGAGAAGTTCCCCTTCGCGGCCAGTGCTTCCTGCCCTTTACACTGCATCAATTAGTGACTACATTTTATGGGCCATTAAAACTTGGCTCGAGCAGTTAAGATCAGCTGGAACGGCATTTGCAAGAAGAAAAAAAAAGACCCAAAAAAACAACCCTTCCCAATCGGGTGAAAGCCCGACATTTATCCCACACCGGCCATTGAGTCCTTAAATCTGAGGAGGGCACTCTGCAGATTCATGTGGCGAGAAGCAAATTGACATAATCAGGGAAGGGGAGGGAGCGGATGGAAAACGAGTGCTATTATGCTCTCCCTGGCATCGACGCTTCAGAGGAAATGATAACCCAAGTGTGATATCAGACGCCTTTTCGGTACCACGAGACACATTTCTCCCCCAATGAGGACACAAAGGCCCTTTTGAATTGAAAACTTCTCTTTTGACGCGGTATGGATGGCCTCTCAGAGAGAGAGAGAGTAGACACTGGATGATTCCTCACCACCGTCACCCCGCAGCAATATTAAAACGCTGTAATTGACGATACTTTGAAATAAAATCATATGGATCCAGATCCATCCATCCACTCATTTTCTGAACCGCTTTATCCTCACAAGGGTCGTGGGGCATGCGATCGTGGGGCAGTAGGCGGGTACACCCTGAGCCGGTTGCCAGTCAATCGCACCCCACCCACAGACGAACAAACCATCCATGCTCACACTCACACCTCGGGACAATTTAGTGTTCAATCAGCCTGCCATGCATGTTTTTGGAATGTGGGAGGAAACCGGAGCACCCAAAGAAAACCCAAGCAGGCATGGGTAGAACATGCAAACTCCACACAGGAAGGCCGGAGCTGGGAGTGAACCCACGACGTCTGCACTGTGAGGTCGATGCGCTAACCACTCGAAAACCGGGCTGCCACGGTTCTAGATACATTTTATTTTAAGTACAGTACATATTCTCTCGTAAGGAATCATATTTGCGCTGTCCAATCCTTCCTTAGAACAGAATTCCATATATGGGAACAGACTACGGTGCATGTCCTTTATGAACATGCAAGTACAGTCATACCTCGGTTTTCGACCATAATCTGTTCCAGAAGGCTGTTCGAAAACCGATTTGTTTGAAAACCGAAAACACACTCTTTTAAAAAAAAAAAAATCATTCTTGAACACGTCTGCTCAGTAATGGAACGCTACACGAGGAAGCGTCACTTCCTCGTCTAGCCGAGGAAGCATCACTTCCTCATGTAAGTAAGGCGAGAGGAGTGAAGTGGCGCATTCAAGTGCGCTCAGTTTGTTCGAGAACCGATTTTCGGTCGTCATCCGAGGCATAAAAAACGCGAAAACCGATGTGGTCGAGAGCAGAGACGTTCGAAAACCGAGGTTTGACTCTATGTGAACAAAATGCATGTGTAACAACACAAGCAATGTAATGCAAAAATATATTCTCCAAAAACTAAATCAACAGTGCTGTGGTGTGAAAATAGGTCACCAATTTGTATCTGACTTAAAAAATAAATCCACGGTATGGCAATTTATGATTGTACTCGGGCTAATGGACATGGCAGCATGTGTAATTGTCACTCAGAGACGAATCTTACAGCAGGCGGCTCTGTTGCTAAGCTCCAAAGGTGAAATTCCTTTTCACTGCACTACTTAAAAATGTATCTGCACCCAGATGAATTACATTTTGTGCAGCCATTTGATGACATAAAATGGAGTAAACTCAACCAAAACTTTTTTCCAGTGTCGATTATGATGAGGTGCGAAAAAAATGTCTTCCCTGTCAGAGTTTGACAACCCCTGCAATGAAAAAAAAAAAAAAAGCACAAAATTAAATAGCACAGTCCCAGCAGTGTAACAAGGGCATTCAGATAAACGGCAGTCTGTCTGTCCGTCAGTATTTACTCGGGCACATATTCGAAATGTTCCTTGGTCAGATTGTTGCTATTGGCAACAGTATGTTCCAAGCTCAACAAACCTCTGATGACAGATTCACAAGTCCCAAAATAAATCACAGGTACACTTTCAATGACACTGTCCAAGTCTCACACTAATGTGCATGCTCGCACTCACTTATGCAGAAATGTAACCCAAAAGAACCTGGAAAGAAAAGAAAAAAAGATTCCATTTCATTTTGTCAGGTTTGGGTAGAAAGTGGCTCATTGCACTGTTAGGCAAACAGCGGATGTCTTTTTTTTTTTTTTAATGCGAGGCCACATGAGGAAGCATCTTCCGACGCCGAAAATTGAACTTGCCTCACCTTGACCTGCGGCACTCCGTCAAGACTCGCTCATCCAGTGCTCATCGGATTTCTTCAGCTCAGTAGTCGCCTGGCGTCTTCAGGAATGATCAATAAGGTCCTCTTTTGCCACTCGGCTTCACGTGTCTGTCACAGGCAGCGTTCTGGAAGACTTTGACGTGCACAAACGCTGAAGAAAACAAACTTGGATTGGCAAAGGTGAGTTTAACGGGAGGATTTTGTTGCAATATTCTTTCTTTACACTTTGGGGTTCTTCGCACTGCGAGTCCCCCGCTTTTCTCCATTTGAAAGCTGCTTCGTTTGGTCTCGCAGGAATACAAGCGGGATTCAGCTCTTTGGATCGGTTCTCTCACCAATGTCTACGAGGAATAGAGAAGTCGACTTCTTTATTCCTTTGCAAACATTCTTCCGCGACAAAACGCCATTTGCATCTGCAAAAAAGGGAGAAACTTCGGCGGTATTGCCTTGCCGGTTTTCCAAGCGGAGGCTTTGATTGTTTTTGACAGAGCGATATGGTTACCCTTTAGAAAAGCCGCACAGCACGCTCGATCTGATTTGTTTTTTTTGTTTTTTGTTTTTTTCGTTGCACATACAGACAAGTAGGAAACTTGCCGAGGCTCAACTTGTGCAGTTCACTTCAGTTCAACGTCAACTTGAGTTGAACCGACCTGGATTGAAGTTTGGCCTTACGAGAGATCTCGAGGCAAGGGTACTCACGAGGTAACTCCTCTTCAACTCATTTGCGTTTCATCGAGCAACTTGTCTATAGCACGCTGGGGCCTTGAGCTTTGAGTTGAATTTGGTCGGTGACGCCGCTGGCAACTGAAAGCGTGCATCTTAAAATCACCCCAGCCCACTGAAGTGAATAGAAATTCCCTTTATCTATTCAATATCTTTCGTAAAAAAAATTCCTCGGAGCGTGAATATGGTTAGAAACACGTCTGAAGGGCAAATGTAATTTCCGTTCAACTTGTTTGCTTCCCGTCGTCAAACAGGGCAAAACGCTGCGTAAATCACGACTCACTTTTTCTTTCTTTTTTTTTTTTTTCCACCCAACTCGCCACGCAAGAGTTGCTCCTGCACACATTTCATCCCCAGACTCACAAAGAGCAAATGTTTCATCATTTCCATTCGATTGGTTTTTTGGGGGTATTTTTTTCCAGATTCTGAAGAAGTGAATAGCCTAGCATGCCCTTCATCCATTTCATCTGTTTGAACAATCTCCAGTGTCGCACTCAATGCATTCAGAAGCAGGACTGCATTCTTGAAATTTCATCCTGCGCATGTTATGAAAAAAAAATGAAAAAAAAACATCTGCAATGGCCATTTCATACCAGAAGTAGAAGTAGGAGAGCCATTTGTTGAAGAATCCCAAAGGCAGCCGCCAGCTGCAGAGCAAATATGTTTGAAGATTCTGACACAGGCGTCGGAAGCTTCAATGATAATAATAATAATAATAATAATAATACATACATTTTGAAAGCGCTTTTCATCGTACTCCAAGACACAAGAGTCGAAAACGCGCGGCAAAAATGTACACTTTAAAGTCAAGCAGACATGATTTAAAATAAACACATTTACAAGAATAAGAAGAAAAACAAAGCAAACATGGGGAAAAGAGATTCAAAGGTGTTCAAAGCATTGCGGAACAGCTGAGTTTTAAGAAAGGATTTGAAGGATGGGAGGTCAGTACAGTTGCGGATGTATTGTGGTAGAGAGTTCCAGAGGGTGGGGGTTAGGGTTAGGGTTAGAGAAGGCTCGGTCCCCCCAGGTTTTGGTCGCGGGGATGGCGAGGAGGTTTGTCTTTGAGGAGCGGAGGTTGCAGGAAGGAGTGTATGGGTGAAGAAGGTCGGAGAGGTAGGAGGGGGGCCTGATTGTGAAGGGCTTTATAGGTGAGTAGGAGGAGTTTAAACTGAATAAGCTGGGGAACGGGTGCCAGTGGAGGTTTTTCAGGACGGGGGTGATGTGATCACGAGTGCGGGTGAGAAGGCGGGCAGCGGCAAGGTGCATACCTTGGCATCCGCGCTCTGCGTCAGGTTTATCCTTGTAACAAAACAACCCCCCCCCCTCCAAAAAAAAACTCAACAGAAGTAACAACTTGCTCAAACTTTCAAGGGCCCAGTAAGAGAACATAAAACGACATTGCACAGAACTCCGCATTTGGCCATCCAAGGCCACTCACGGAAAGCAAAAGCATTACGTTGGGACAATGCGCTGCAGCTTTCCAAACTTGTCAGCAAGACCCACGTACGTAGCTTGGGATGCGCTTGCGCGTGATGGGAAAGGAACTGAGCAATCGAATCATGCCTTTGAATATTTTTCGGCGGGGGCCAGGCAGTGGCGTCGGCCTTTCACAGCAGTTGTCTGCTGCACGCCTGCAGATAAATGAAGAAAGATCAACTCCCGAGGGATCGCCGAGGGGCTCACACTGGGATTTGCTGACTAGTTTTGTCACAGCGCGTAAGCCTCGTTGGCATTTTTTTTTTTTTTTTTTACTCCTCGTTCCCCACTCCATGTTTAAAACATCCATTCATCATGCCGCGACTTGCTCTCACATTAATTCCAGACTCGGTAATAGACTTTTCCCTGATTAATCTTTCACCCACTTTACACCGCAGCCACGATCACAGCAGCAGAGCCCTGCTTACTTAATTTGAAAAATGATCTAAAAAAAAAAAAATCCAGAAAATAAATGTATTCCCCTCTGGGACTTTGGTTGGCGATATCTGTCTGTTTGGTTGCACGATCTTTTCAAGCTCATGTGCGTGCTCTTCAGGTATTTTGTCCTCTTGCGCCAGCGTCACATTTGCACATTTGCATAGCCAAGTATGGACACGGAAATAGTTGCAGGACTGCTGGTGGAGCTTCAACGAGGATTTGAAGGAATGTGTTGCTGTGGTTCTCCCATGAACATCGTCCTTATGACCCCTTCAAAAACCAAAAGGTGCATTCTTTCCATGGGAACCTGTTTCAAACTCCCTCTTCAACACTTTAAAACCTAACCATCCATCCATCCATTTTCTGAACCGCTTTATCCTCACAAGGGTGGCGGGGGGTGCCGGAGCCTATCCCAGCCGTCTTTGGGCAGTAGGCGGGGGACACCCTGAACCGGTTGCCAGCCAATCGCAGGGCACACAGAGACAAACAACCATCCACGCTCACACTCACACCTAGAAACAATTTAGAGTGTTCAATCAGCCTGCCATGCATGCTTTTGGAATGTGGGAGGAAACTGGAGTACCCGGAGAAAACCCACGCGGGCCCGGGGAGAACATGCAAACTCCACACAGGAAGGCTGGAGCCGGGATTGAACTCACAACCTCTGCACTGTGAGGTCGACGTGCTGGACCACCGGGCCGCAACGTACCCCCCCCCAACAAATAAATAAATAACACACATTTATAGTCTGAACAGTTTCAAGTTTGTTCTTTCTTTCAATATTCCCACCCGCACTGACATCTCAGCTAGATTTGCCGTACATTTTGTTCATGAGCAAGGTCGTGGCGCCAGGTAGCTTCCTGCGGTTCGGCGTAATGAAGGCCTTTTTCTGTATTTTATTTTTTTCGATTGTGCGATTTCCTTTCAAGAAGAGAAAAGCGGGAAAAAAATGCAGCGTAATGTGTGAGTGAGGAGGACAAATCGCATGTTGTGACTTGAAGACTGCTGACAACTGGACTATTTGTGTTTGATGAGGACGGTTCCCCTTTTTTTAGGTGTCTCCTGTGTGTGCAAGTCATTTTCTCACTGCTACACTATTCCTAAAACTGTCTTTGAGTATTTTATCAAAAAGTAATGACGAGCCTGCTGGCCCTTCCAATCTTTTCCTTTCAGCATCAAAACAGCATGTCGGTGACAATAATGCGAGCAACAGAAAACAAATTTGCTCGCCAGCCCTTCATTGATTGTTCATTCTTAGCCTCGTCTAAATATCTGCCATTTCTATTTTTGAATCAACGTTCCCGTTTAAAAAGGAAACTGGGGCCACTGTTCTGTCTCCTCTTTCAAGCAATTTTACGTCCAATTCTTTCCGACCGTTGTCACACAAACCGTGGCGTCACCTGTTGTTTCAGCACTTGATCAGATGATATAAAAGTTGGTTCAACGGTTGGTCGCGTCATCGGAGAACATCATCTTGGAAAGGTCCTTACGCCTAGATTAGCGTGAGAGAGCGCCTCCATTAGCTACGTTACAATCCGAATGCTTCAAAAGTCAAAGTTTATAAGAGACATCAGACTCCGGGGAACGGCTCCGCTCGCCGTGTTTGTTCCACTCCATTGACGGAGGCAGCAAAGCGACACACCCCGTCCATTCTTCGCAAAAGAGTAGCCGCAAAGAGGAGGCGCTACATATCTCAACTATGGCAAACCAAGAGGCCTCTATTGAGTTTTAGCTCCCACATTACACTCGGGCTTAGTATATTCCTAATCCTCATTGTCTGCGATTAATGACTTTCCCTTGTATTGAGAAACATGCAAATGAAGATTTCTGCTCGGGAGAGTGCAATTACGGAAGAAGCTGAGGGATATGAAACCCTAATTATGTGCCATCATTATTGCCATGGCGACTGCCGCAAATGACTTATTGCGGGACGGGAAGGATGCATTATGCAAGTCGAGGTAGCATATCATACCATGAATTATTCGAGTGGATAAACTGCCAAAAGAGAGACAAAATGTTTGGTCTTCATTGACTAGAGACCCAAAAAAAAACACGGTGGAACGCCGTTGTAAATCAAGGACAGTGACACACAAAGTGACACCGTGTCACAAAAATTGGCTGAAACGAGTGAAGTGACAGAAGTCATGGAGGCTTGAACATTTCAACTCAGCAGAAAAACACAATGTTCCGCTGGCGTGGCGACTTAACCCGCTTTAACCCCGGCTGGAAACATAAAGCGTACCGCTGCCGCCGCTGTTTTGCGTTTAACCACTTAGTCCAAGTGTGAAGACTAGTGCTCTTTGGAACGGCGCCGCCGCGAAAACGCGGTGTGCGCTTTCGGCTTCAATGTCATCCGCGGGTAGATTTCCCTGCGGGTACAATGATTTGTAAATGACGCACTTTTTTGTTCTGTTCGCAAAGTGCCTTTGAAAAAAAAAGAATAAGACCCGTTGCCTTTTATCCTGCGCGGCGCCGCTCGGCGCACCTGGGGAAGTGTCGCACTTGCATGATAAAGAGGACCATTGAAAGCCAAGGAGGATGGATTGAAAAGCGGAATATTCTCTATCTTCACAAACCCGACGTGTTTTCCCCTCCGCAGTCGCACGAAAAGACATTGTTATGCATTGCGGACGACAGCCCGCTGTAAGCGGCAAAGCGCATCGCAGGACTGAATGAATAAACATCCGCCGTTAATTATTCATCCGGCTGTTATATTGAGCTAATGAAGTGATTACGCCGGTACAAATTAAGTCCCAAGAATGGCTGAACATATTAAAGACAAGCGTCACTCGCCAAACTCTACTTCCGGTTGTCTTGTGCGGAGATGGAGCTCACGCCAAAGACTCCGAGTGACGCATTTGGGCACTTGGCATGAGTCGCCTCTCGCCCGCTCCTTTAGGACTTGGTTCGCGCTTTGGTTCGCATTAGCTGACGAGCTACGCTTTCATGCTGAATTTGCAGCATTTGCAGAACAGCTCAGTGTTGTGACGCTACGGGAAGATGGTGGAAGGCAAACCATCGCGGGTCTATAACTAGCAGGGAGGAGGCCTACTTGCTGGTGGTTTCATGAACAGTACGTACAACATGGAATTTCTAATCACAACACCAGTTTGAAAAAAAAATGTCACGCCCACACTGCTGTTTCCGACAAAACTTTGCAGAGCAAAGTCAGGGAGAGACGGCGGGAACTTCGTCAAAGTAGGATGCTGAGGAAATGACTTTGAAAAAGCTCCCAGCAAACAGTGGTGTGCATCAAGATTGATTTTGCACATCAATAACTCATTTGAAATGTGAAATTTGACAAGCTTTGCACTTGCACTTACCCGAATCCAAAATCGCCACCGAGGACGTCCTGGCGACACGCTCAACGCAAAATTCCCGGCACGGGCAGATGTCGTCATTCCCTCCTTAAATTAGGCCGATACCAAAAACTTGCATTGGCTTCCGGCCCATTTGAAATGCGATTTCAAGGTTTTGCTCCTTACTTCTAAAATACTGCACGCCTTAGCACCTTCCTATTTCGTTCACTTTGTGACACCGCACGTTCCGCCCCGAACTCTTCTTTCACAACACGCTGGTGCGCAGAGCGTTTTCTGTCTGGGCCCCAGTGCTGTGGAATGCACCCGATGCAAATTAGAACGACTACCTCAGTTGAAATGTTTGAAACTCAACCTAAGACTCGTTTTGTCGAACTATATGCTGCCTGTTTGTACTGCCGTTTCCTCTTTTCCTCCTTCTCTCTCCTCCCTGATCTGGAGAGGAGGCTAAGTGATTGTGACCCAACTGGATGTCTCTGGACAAGAGCTGGGTCGACCACTTGGAGGTCAGAGGGGGTTCCTACTGCTTTGAAGGCGTCTCTTTGCAGGTTTTTCATCTTGTTAAATGGACTTTTACAGCATTCTAACTAACATTGTATCTCAATATTACGTCAAATATTGCCCGCTCACCATCCATTGCGGCCTGGTCATCCGGGAAGGGGGAGTGTCCCATCTGCGGCCCCTTCTCAAGGTTTCTCATTTTTCCCCAGATGGGGTTTTAGAGTTTCTCCTTGCCCTCCTAGGTTAAGGTCAGGGGATGTCGTGAATACTTGTCAACTGTGGGCATGTGAAGCCCTTTGAGACTGTTTGTGATTTGAGGGCTACAGAAATACCTGTGACTTGAAATGTGACTTATATTCTACTATTGCTCTGCAGGATCCATCGCTTCCAAGTCTTTCCTGCCCGCCATTTCCTACCATTGCCACGGCAGCTTTTTTTCCCTAAAAGGCCTGTGACGAGCAAAGCCGAGGCGCCCGGGCAAAGGATTCTGGGTAGTTGAAAGCAGCTTCTCTGTCAGAATCACCTTCAAAGACCAAGAAGACATCCGGAACACGGGGACATGGGATCAAGAGCTCAGGGAGCTCTCGTTAATTATCAGTTGGGAGCCTTGTAAAGGCACCACAAGGTATTGTGTGCATGCTGTCGCATTATTGGTAGCAAAGGTGCATGGGGGGACTAAAGGGGGGGCGGGTTAACGAGGAAAGAAAAGGACAAGCACCCGCATTGTGTGTGTATGTAGAATGGGAAGGAATGGTTGGGGAATATTTGGGTGTAAAGTTGAGAACATTTTTGTGTGGTTGAAATATATCAGATTGAATGGCAAGATGGATCAAATGAGCTGAATGTTTTGGTTTTCAAATGGGAAATATGCAAATTTATTGTGGGCTCAGATGTCCCCGATGGAAATAAAGGGCAATTTTGGGGTGAAAAATGTCGAATTGAGGGAAAACTTTTAATTTGCAACCGGACCAATAATAGCCCACAAGGGGTGAATTTCTTTGGAAATGACAAAGTTGGAATAGTTTGAATCGGTCTAGAAACAGAGAAGTAATTGAAAGGTGAAAATAGAGTGAGGTACAATTAGGTGCTTTCAGCATTCACATAGTCATTAAAAAAAAAAAAACGCTTTGGGGTCGGGGTGAATTTGAGTTAATTTCTCTCTCTGATATTAAGCGCGGGCCTCCTTTCCTCCAGGATTGGTTTACCATCGTCAGAAAGTCGGTGAAATAGAAATAAAGAGCTTCAGTTCCGATGCAGGAGGGACTTCAGTTGGGAAGGTCAGTACGTCTCCAGCTCACCTCTGCTTCATCACTCGTCAAATAAAAACCGGCCGGTGGAATCTGCATCTGAGTCGGCATTGTCCTTTGTGTGTGGCTGACAATAGCCACACACACGAAGACACGTTGACACAACTCAGATGCCCCCCAGGGGATGTTGTCCGCAATCCGCAGCGCGTGATGAGCACTTGTCGGCCCGCTTTGACATTTTTGCCCCGTGAGGTGTTGATGTCCCGCACCTGACAGGTCGCTGGCTCTGCGCGTTCGGGCCAGCCGCTCGAGTGTGATGCTGACAATGTGTGATGGGGTGACAGGTGGCACGCACACACACACATACACATTCACATACAGTACACGCACAAAGCCCTCGGTCCCTGCAAATATTTGATGATGAGATTTTTGTCCGGATGGGAAATGGAAGCTGATGTTGACATTTGTGCAACTGGACTGCTTCGGGATTTTCTCCAAAGAATGGGCCAATCGTATTTTACTGGCATAGGGAAATTATTTCTTCCGCTGTGTCCGTCAGGCGGATTTCCCGGAAGCTTTTTCAAGATTATGCAATGCAAATGCAAATAATTGAAATTACTCTCTGTCACAATGGTCTCCAGTCCGCATAGCCTCAGGGGTCATTTTCATGGCCAGAACTCGACTGATTGTGAATGATAATTATTATATTGGTCCCGCTCCATCAAACGCAAATTAGTTATTATTTGTCGGATCATATTTGATCTCGTATGACTAATCTAGATGCAAGAAGCACCCCACCGAAGTGTGTCCAAAACATACAGACAAAGCGCTTGAATGCAAATGAAAGGCAAACGGGCACGCGGCGAAGAGCTTCCCTTCGTCCAAAACGAGACGAGCTATCTACGCGCCTTCCCATTATGCTGAGGTTCCTTCAGAATCGGCCCGAATGGCGCCTCATTGTGCCGCATTACGTGGCTCGGCGGGCGTATTTATTTGAGCTACATGCTTCCGCTTTTCACGCTCGTGGACCGCAGTGCACAAGCTGCTGAGTAATCACCGTCAATGAAGACAGATGAGCTGTTTTGTTGACGACGCACTGACTTCACTGAATACGTGTGTGTGTGTGTGTGTGTGTGTGTGTGTGTGTGTGTGTGTGTGTGTGTGTGTGTGTGTGTGTGTGTGTGTGCGTTTGTTATTGCAAGACCTGAGGACTTTTTTACATTATAAATGATCATGCAGGTGGACAAATAGTGTGGTCCAGAGAACTCAGGCTCCCCCTAGTGGTATGTGAAATCACCCTTGAATTCAAAGTGTATATAATGTTTCAGTGGCTTAACTTTTTTGGGGGATGGGGGCATTCTGTACCTCTCATTGGATTTACAACCAATCAGAGACAACTCACGGCCCAACACAATACTAGGGTTGCGTTTCACATGGTCAGATATGTGACCACGCCACGGACACACAGGGGCGCCTGACAGCTTGAGTGTTTTCCTCCGCCGCTTTTGCCACTCACCAGAAAGTGCCTTTTAGTGCAATTACATGGGTTTCTACACATCAATTAGCAATCCAATTAAGTCTTGATGTGATGAATAGCGTTTGGTAAGGGGGAGCTGGGGATCTCGCTAATAATGATCCCGACGATTACGCCCATCAGTCAGCGGCTGAGAAGACGGGACACGCCAAGGTTATCAATTAGCGCGCGGCGAGAAGGATAGGCGCGGTGGTGCCCTACATGCAAGAACACAATGTCAAAGTCATCACTATTTGCTGTGCTACTTTTCATTGTTTCAAAGGAGACGAACTGCATGGCTTTTCTTCACAGTTCAAAACTCGTCCCCACGTGTCTTCAGAATACGACGGAGAATGATGGGCCACCTGTTTTGAGGAGGCGGTCCTGTCCCATGTCAATGAGCCAACAGGACAATCAATATTCGTTTATAGCGTTGATCACATTGCCACTCATGGGGGGAGCACTTGACGCCACGCCATTTGCTAGCCCGTCTATGGCGTTTTCTATGGTTTGACAGCATTAAGCTGAATGGATTTTATGGCAAAGTTATTTGGCTGTTTCAATATAAGCACATTTGAATTGCTTTGTGATTAGCTTGTCAGTAAAGTCGAACTGGGAATTGTTCAGTGTGTGCCTAACTGCTGCTGCCTGTGAATGTGGTCGCAATCGCTAGCCGCGTACAATGCTCGTGTCGAAAATGTTTGCTTGCAAGTCAAAGCCAAAAAAATAAAATAACATAAAAAGTCATTCCCACTTCAAAGCACAAATACAAACAATCATTCACAATCACGCCCGTGTACAAATGAGTCTTCAGTGAACCTCACATCTTTTTGCAATGAGGGAGGAAGCGAGAGAACGAGGCGCGCTACTCCCTTGACTGGTCACCAGCCTGTCGCTGGTTCTGCAATTTCACACGTGAATGGTAGGCGGGCACTCCAGAGACCCAATTATTTACATACAAGCAATTAAAAGTCCCCCCCCCATCCCCTCCTCTAATACATCCCCTTTAAAGCTTCTATTTAATTAACGGTGCCACTTTGTGGCTATTTACATCATTTGGTTCTGCTCATTTTTTTTTTCATAAGCGTGTTTCGTCGGTCTCATTACTGCACACGCAACTGTATCAACACGCGGCAACAGAATGAGAATTGTTCGCTACTGTTAAATTAACTGCCGCTTGTCAATTATGGAAAGATAAAAATTATAATCAGTGAGCTACACGAGCTAAAATGCGATTCGCCTTGTCCTCTCCGAGCGCCATATAATAATGTTTCACCGCGGTAATTTCTCCGGCAACCATGTCAAAGACTCATGAGATGACTTTGGAATTAAACGCCACTTGAGGAGCGGCACCTCAGCAGTGAGATGTGGAGAGCTACTGAATATTGACAATGACGCCTTCACGTGGATGATTGTGTTCCGTTTCCATAGTGAGCGCAGGCTCAATAGTATTCATGGAGGGGGTGGGGGGGCAAATTTACTGTATGTACGTTTTGGGGGATAAGGCCATCCATCAAGTGGGAAGGCAGTTCCTGAAAGGCATTGCCTGGCCCACATTTTTTTTTTTTTAGATTTACAGGTGTATCTATACGGAAGCAAACAGCAAATGACAGCACACACACAGCAGTCGCGTGCTAAACATGACAAATCCAACAGCCCCTGAAAATAGCTTTGCTGTTTATGTGTAACAAGAGGGGCTCGTTGTAACTCATCCGTAGATAAATTATTGGTGGTTATGGATGAGTATATGTCACATTGCACCACTCACTCATGGACAAACACAACATGCTGGAATAAGTTCCCTGTCGTTGTTATGATGAACACAAATATCAGTAATTGGACCGATTATGAGTCAGATTCAACTCAACGGTGCCAAATTTCAGATGCCAGAAGCACAGTCAAGAAAGGGCCAATGATGAGTTAACCTGTGGTGTTTTTTTTCTTCTCCCCGATTTGCTTGGAAAATTGGCTGACGATTTTGAATGGTAATTACACTGAAAAAAATGGTGTGCTGCATTTACTACATTTTTATTTTGTCGAGTGGTTGCACAAAATAAAGTGATCTGGATACAATTATGGGCGGCACGGTAGTCGACTGGTTAGCACTTTGGCGTCATAGTGCAGAGGTGAAGGGTTAGATTCCGGCTCCGGCCTTCCTGTGTGGGGTTTGCATGTTACTCCCCCCTGGCTGCGTGGGTTTTCTCCGGGTACTCTGGTTTCCTCCCACATTGCCATGCATGACAAGTTGATGGAACATTTTAAATTGTGACTGTGAGCGCGTAAAGTTGTTCGTCTGTGTGTACCCTGCGATGGGCTGTCAACAGTTTCAGGGTGTCCCCCCGCCTACTGGCCGAAGACAGCTGGGATAAGCTTCAGCATGCCCGTGAGGAAAACCACATGAGAACATGGATGGATTCAATTATATTATTTTTAAGTAGATGTATGTTCTACACCAAAAGAAAATGTGCTGAATTTTACTTCATCAAGTGGTCATATGAAATAAAATCATCATAGATTTTTTTAAGACTATAGACCAATTTAAAGAAGGTATCTAAATCCAGATTATTCTATTGTGTGCAACCACCTGACAAAACTGAGTAACTTCAACACACCACTTTTGTCAGAGTGAGGTCAACCTTTCGCGATCACAAATGGTCCTTGTTACAGAAGTGCTCCATTTAGCGCCACAATTAAAGGGCCTTTCCCCTGAGCCAGGCCTAGATAAGTGGAGGTTTATCAGCAGTAGGGGGGGAAAAAAGAAACTTCCTGGCTGCTCAAATTGTCTGACCGACCTCCCGTGTTGGCCCCTTCCCTTGTTAGCCGTTGTTCCGCCGGTTCTTTGCTGCTCATTATTTTTCCTTGTGTTGATGGAACACTCCTACACGCTGGTGTAGGAGAGAGTGGCTAGCCCTTACCTCCCAAATCTCCTGAGTGAGGTACTTGCCCACCTCCTCCTCCACCTCCATCCAGCCAGAGGCCTTTCTATCCTGGACAAAAAAAAAAAAAGATGCGATATTTCACCGCAGGAGGTTGACAGCACGGCGCATCTTTTTCACATTCTTGACTGAAGCTTCAGCAATTATGGCTCGAGACAATTGAAATTATGTGTGGATGTTTGCATTGTGCTTGGTGCTATTGCACCCCCCTCCCTCCCACCAACCACCCCCTCTCCCTCTCTGCATATGCAAATTCAAGTCAAGGCACGAGCATCTCCCCATGGAGCAGCACTCCCCATCCATTACCTGCTCCTATAGACACACTCTGTGCAGAAAGCACAACAGCAATAGCTGACTTGTTTACTTCCTCAACTGTCCTCGTGTAACGCTCTGCTGACCAACTTAGAGGCTTCACAGTGAATGGAGTTTATCGTTTCTCATAAGTTCTGTTCTTCTGACTGTGGTTTTCGTGTAAAAAAAAAGGATTTTAATGTGCTCCTGCCAGTAAGTGCACCGAAGCTGTACGGTGAACCATGAAACCTCTCAGTGATTTCACAGGGGGAGAACTCCTCCGACAACAACAACGAAAAAAAAGAATATAATCAATGACAACATTCGGGCAGCATGCTGACGAGTGGTTATCTGGTCTGCCTCGTGATCAAAGGTTCCGGGTTAAAATCGACTCAGCATGACACTCTGCATTTTTTAGTGTTTTACTGAGGTTATTAATGGACTCTTCTAGCAGTGTTTGTTGCCATGTCTGATTGTGACTTCATGCAGGCTACAGCACGTTGTGATAACTTGTGTTTATTTTTAAAGCGCTCTAGAAATAAAGTAGAGTTGAGTTTTCTCTGACTTCCTCCCACATTACACAAACGTGAATGTTAGGTGTGAATGTGAGTGTGAATGGTTGTCTGTGAGGACAAAACACAAAATGGATGGATAGAGGATAAACAATAATTAATATCTGCCAAACCATATTTATATACAAACACAATCAGTTATTTTTTCATGGTGTTTGACTGAGCCATATTGTACTGAGCAGCCAGGACAAACTTGCGTTACACAACAACAACAACAAAGATTTTCTGAATTTAAAACATAGTCCATAAAATACAAGTATGAGTAATAAGATGCGGCTAGCATATAAGCACATACTTGGGTTGTTCAGCTTCAATGATTGTAATTCAGTATTAGCATTTTTGAGCTAAAGCTAGCCCAGCTGCAGTAACATATCGCACAACTAGTACATACATTTATGTTGCGCTAGCCTTTATCGTGAAACCAAGACCACCATCTAGAGGAGTAAATAAATTCCACAAGTGCTTCATGAAGCTTCATTTTCCCATCACTACGAGTTATCAAAGGAAGACACACACACACACACACACACACACACACACACACACACACACAAAAGGTTTTGCTTACTTTGCACATGATTGACAGTTCATAGCAGGCATATTGGCAACATGGCCACCAAGATGGTAGAAAGTGACGACCAATTCATCAAAGGCCACCCCTGTGCGACATTACAGAGAAACGCTACGTCGACAGATTGATGAAAGCAACGCTCTGGCAGGACATTGAAACGCAAATCAGCCGTTTTTTGGGGGAATACATATGAGCTGAATGGAAAATAAACCAAACAGATTCCAAAACTACACACATTCAATTTTAGCAAAAGCCTGACAAAAATATGCGAAATGAAGTTGAGCTAGCGATGATTAAAAATGACTGGACTAGAGATTGAAAGACCAAAATGAACCTTTATACCTTTATATATGTTGTGCCATGGGCTCACATGACAAAACTCCTTGAAAAGGTCTGCTAGCTTGTCTTTTTGGATTATTTGGAATATTTGTTGTCACCATGAGCCGCTCTTAAAATATTCCGCATCCCACCACAGCTTTTCATGAACATGACCCCGTGCTCTTCACGTTACCGTATGGCTGTTGATAGCCACGGGGCAAAGGCAGGGAAGTCCTAGTCTGCTGGGCCCTACTTTATAGGCCAACTCAAGGAGCAGCTTACGTGCTATTCGTGCGCAGCTTTCTCTCGGGTGTTGAGAGTGCATGAATAAGCGATGGCCTACAACAGTTCTTTGTTTGCCACTAGACCGGACAACCGACGGGCGCTATTTTTCACTCGGATGATTTGTTTGCGGGATATGGGAACATCGCTCTCGCCGGACACATCAGTCGGAGGTCTGCAGAGCTTTCTGTTACAATTGGGGGGTAGGGGGGAAAGAAGTTATTTAGCAGTGTTGTATCGGAAATAAATGTCTCCACAAAAAAAAAGGTCATAAAATAGCACAAAACATGGTTGGAGGCGTTGTAAAAAGCTCCCAATATATTCTCCACTCGGCAGGCTTTTTAAACGGCGCTGTCAGAGATTGCTAAATCTACCACTAAATGGAGTTCATTCCCCATCAAATGATAGAATTAGAAATGCCAGCGAGGCTTGATGGAATGACAGTGATTCTTTTCCATTCATGAAGTTTAAACTTTGCTCATGATACGTCAAATAGGTGTAAATAGGAATTAGCAAGCGCGTCGAAATCTTAGAAATGAGATAAATGACCGATATGTCAAAATTTTTTACTAATCACCACTGAATGAAACGGATGAAAATATTGAAGTGGTGGCCAACAAGAAAGAAAAATGTTACTGTGTGTGGCACAGAAATCAACAGGGCTTTTTCTTGACAAAGAACAGAACTGCGGCCTTTCAAAAGAGACAGGGAATGAGGAAATGCATTAAAAAATATGCAAGTAATTATCACCCTCTCCACCCCCACCTAAAAAGCCACAAGATGTCAGTAAAGCATTACTTCTCCGTTAGACAAGGTGAAAGGATCTCCTCCTCTACTCTTCATAGTTGCTTGGCACGAAAATGCCACCAGATGGTGCCAAAGCAAAATTATTCATGAGAAATAGCTGTGGCCTGAGAACAAAAACTGCATCTTAGTGTTTCTTTTTTCAAGCAATTAACGAAGGAGGGGTCCACCCAAAAATATGCGGGTGGTTCGATGTAATTCTTAAATTTGAATTGGAATGGTGCCAGTACAACTCAAGAATATAATCAACAATAATCTCTTTCCATTAGTCCCCTGAGTTCCTTCCCAAGGGAGTGTCAAGATGCAATTTGGCTCAACCCACAACCTGTTTTGCTCCGCAAAACTAGAAAATCAAGAAGCTGCACAGCCAGACTACGACGACTTACACGCCCCTCAGTTTCTCCATCTGGCATGAGTCATTGAGCACTTTCCACTTAATTTGCTTGGACCATCACTCACTGTCAACCTGAGCGGAGGACGTCAAATCCGAACATTTAGCGGAATCCCTGGCAAAACGTGCCACCTGTGTGACGGCACCACCTGTTCTCTTGCCAGCTTCGTGTCGCAAAGTGGAGTTGACAGTTTCCCCTCGGAGAGATGATATACGGCACTGCGCTGGCAAATACAAAGAACAAGCAGCCGACTGAGGCCTTGCGGTTTTTTCTTTGTGTTTCTGCTGTTATGGCTCATGTGAGGAGGACAAAACAATCTTGTCTTCAATGCACTGAATCATTGATGGATGATTTTCTGTCCAATTTAGACATGAACCCTTGAGACATTTTAATGACTCTTAATTCAGTGTCAGACATTTTCAAACCCTTCCCTACACTACCATGTTTATTTATTTATAAATAAATACATACATACATAAATAAATAACAAAATGTCCTTGGCATTGAATGAGTGGATATAGGATTGTGTTTCTTTTGTGAAACCAGTTTTGTGAAAGTTACCTTTTTTTATAAGGTGGTACTTGGAGTAACAAAGTTGAGAAACAGTTTTATCGGCTGTCACGACTGGGCATATTCGACTCACACGGTCGCATAAAGAGGCTGAAATCTGATTGGCCAAAAAATATACAGTGTACACAAATACTCGGAAAATCCAGCCAAATAAATCTTTTGAAAGACTGCCCGGAGTAAATAATAGCATGCCAACACCACAAGATGGAGACAGAGCTTATTTCAATTCTTCAGCAAGCAAGACGCTAGCTTGGTTTGTAGGAACAATTCGGCTGGTCGAAAATGACCGTCGTCAGTACAAAAAAAGAATTCGAGTGGAGCTCTGACCTGGCTGGGACCTTGACAACATGCTTGGGTTGACTTTGTGCGGAGCTGGTGAGTCTCCCGCCTCCCCTCAAGGCAAACAAGGAGCAAGATAAACTGCAACAATGCTGTCATCATGTGGTCAATTCAGTCCTCTACAATGTTTTTTAAATCACCCAGTGCCTTGGTCGGTCAAATATGAGAATGAAAGTACTTTACTATGTTTCTTTTCCACGCTGAAAAAAAAGCAATTAACTTTCGGTTGCTAGTAAGCTGACGCAATATTCTACACTTCCTCAAACATATTCGAATCACGTTAGTTGAACACATTCTAATACAGTGCAGTGGATGTACAAATGACGTAAATCCAAAGGATGTCACGGTTATTTTTATTCAGTGCGTGTAAGAGTCATCGGTATTCTATACGATTGCTGCATGGAGGAAGAGATTCTCTTTGAGAACATAAAATGGCCACTAGAGGTCAATATTGACCATGAATTCAAGCAACGCAAACGGAAGAACAATGCACTTGATTTATTGCTGTTACGATTTTTTAAAATTCATTTGTGCTTCCTCCAAGTCACCAAATAATGCTATTAATTGCATCTTATTTTATAAATCATAAATCATTTTCATCGTTTTCAAAAAGCTACATTCGTTTTAAAAGAATTAAGTGATTATTACAGTCACTGTTGACATGACACTGATTTACATTACACTGATTGTTTACATGACAACACCTACGGCCAGAAAGTCGTACACGGGAGACACTATCAAACTCACATGAAAAACAAACCATTCATGTTACATTTGTTCCATTGCAGCATGTCATACTCCCTGCTTTCTTTCATCTCCACTCTCGGGCTTGACAGTAATTAAAGTCCCCCCACCCCCCTCCAAAATGGGGCTTCTTGCACATCTCACCTGGAGAATGTAACGTGGCCGCAGGCTGTTGAGAATAAGTGTAGCGCAGTCAAAAGGCTCAGAAGCCATCACGTTCTATAAGTGTGTGTGTGTGTGTGTGTGTGTGTGTGTGTGTGTGTGTGTGTGTGTGTGTGTGTGCTGGCAGCACATGAATGCAACACTCACTCACTTTTGCCTACAGTCATGTTCATCAAATCACAGTGTTATAAGGCGCACTGTGTTGACACTCCTCTACTCATCAGTGTGTGTGTGTGTGTGTGTGTGTGTGTGTGTGTGTGTGTGTGTGTGGGGGGGGGACTGCTTTTCTTTCATGTCACCTTAGGGGCTCCATAGTAAACTGTACATCACTGAAAAAAAGTAATTATTTAAAGAGAGGAATTAAAAATCCATTTCATGGCTGTGTTCTCAATTTACGAGTCGCATATAAACATCACACGGGAGTCCCAGCATTGAGCGCATACCCGCCAAATACAATTCCATTGCTCGACTCGGCTTTTATCCTTTTTTTTGTGTGTGTACTTTTTTGTCAAAGTAAATCACATGTACAGCAGAAGCAAAAAATGTCAATGAAACAAAAACGTATCCCACGTCAGTGTTTGACACGGATCCCAAAGAACAGAGTCCACAGGAGGCCATTGCAGTCAGTCACAGCGCCAACTCAACCAAACGGAACTATGAGGTTGCGTGATGTGGTGATGCTTTGATGGTTGGGCCTGTTTACGACACACCATGATGCCCATGTCGGTCGACTCCAATCTTCTGCTGGCTCATCAGACGGCAACAGATGTCAAGTCAGTCAGAGCAACTGCGTTTCATTAGCGTGGCTAAAATGAACTGACAACTGTCTTCCAAGCGTTTCTCTCAGTGCTCTGCGGCTTGAGCCTCTTTCTGTGAGGAAATGTTTTTCTATCCATACACTGTGAGCAAAATACAATATATGAGCGATAACATCGCAGTCATTGTGACGTGATGCGCAGGATAAAGACGGAACTGTGAGAAAAATGTGAGTTTGAAACATGTTAAACATGGAGCGATGATTTCATTTTGGAAAAAAAGATGCACTACTACCCCTCCCCCGCACCCAAAAAAATGCACATATACATGAGGCGAAACCTGCCCACGACTTCCGCTAACAACCCAGGCTAAAGTTAGCTCCACCCATACATACGAAGATGCATCACTCCAGCGACACTTCCTAGAAGTCTCTTTTCATTCTAATGTTTACCGTAATGATGACTATTGATCAACGTAGGTTAGTGAATAGATCCCTATCGTATCGTAAACCCAGAACCCTTTGTCATGCGCTGTAATGAGTCAAAAAGCGTTATTTTAGTTGAATGTATTCGCACCACATCTAGCGCAGTTGTTAAGGGCATTTGGATGTTGTTGTTGTTGTTATGTGGACATTGGCACACAGGGATGATCTCATAATGACAATGACAGGAAAATGGTCCTCGTTTGAATGTCATCCAGAGTCCCGTTTGAATTTCGAGTTCTCGTGTGACGCTCTTGCGGTCCACGCTGCTGCGCAACTGTGGTGGCAATGCTGAGCCCCATAAAATCTTTGTCTTGATTGCCTGATCTGTGCCCATCTGCTCCGGTCTGTCATTTGTTCCAGCAAGTCTCTGGGAATACCAACCACAAGAACCCCCTCAAGGGGGTGTTTGAAGTCCCAAACATTAGGACTACATTTGATGTCGACGCGCAGTCAAGGGGGAGCACAGAGACGCATACAAATGAAAACTGGAGGAGAAAAGCTGAATGGATGGAGTGGAAATGTGTTTGTAGTATGCACCCCAAGGTCCTTCGGGACAAACGTAAATTGGAACAACGTGATGGGGAAATGGGAGATTTAACAAAACAAGCCTTCGTTTGTGTCCACCGAGGCTTTGATTAATTTCAGGAAGCTATGCAGCATTTTTGTTCTTTGCTGTTGTTTGTCACAGCCACTTACTGAAGCTTTTCCGTGACATTTTTGTCAGGTAGGCTCGGCGCAAATGTTATCAACTAATTTTGTTATTAGGTTCCCTCTGGTTTCCTCGCCATCTACCGGAGACCAGAAACGTGTTCGGGATCAAACGCCAGAGGACACAGCTGTGGGTTTACCTTATAATTAACTTGACGTTGCTCGGATCATTTTACAACTCCCCCCCTTGTGAGAGCTGTTACAGTTGCAGTTTGGCATTTCAGGCCCTTCACGTACAAACCAAAAGCAAGTTTATGGGAGGAAGGTTTTATGACAGTTTTGGAGAACCTGCATCACCAAACAATCGCTTTGGTCAGTGGCCATGCTGATGCGTACAAAGGTTTGTTAAAGTGTGTCTTACAGGATGAATATAATGAATGCTTCATTATATCTGAATTTCTTTTTTTATTCAGATTCTGCTCTTAGGCAGGTCCAAAGCAATAAATAGTCTAAAGGACCGTATTGGTAATTTCATTTAATTCTTTCTTTAAAATTGAGTTTTCTTAGATTGAATAATTAGTATAAATAAAGTCAAGTATGTAAATACCGTACATTCCCTCTCAATAATTTGTTAACTGCGAATAGGCGGGCGTTCACTGTAGACGTGAAGACCAGCGCTGGTCTCTGCACACGCAATTTGTTTCGTCATCGTGCAGCAAATCCAACTGCAGGTGACAGGTTAAACCTTTGACTCCGACACTGGGTCTGACTCCCCCCCCTCCCCTGCCTTCCCAACAGCCCCGCCCTGCACGCCCGAGGCCAGAGCAGAGGGAGAGAGAGAGAGAGGTTGGCGGGGGAGGCCTCATACTGAGCTAGAGCTTCACACCGGCAATTTGAGCTGTCAGCCGGCTCATGAATCACCTGGCTGGGGCGTCGTTACTCAGGAAGATTTATTGGAGACACATAGGCCACATTTTCATACTAAAGCGGCAAATGGAGGAGAGCCCCGGGGCCCGAAAAGATAGCGTGAAAAGTTATAGATGTGAGTGGTGGGGATGATGTCAGGATACCGGAACAGTAGCCAAATCAGGCAATTAAACAAATGGAGATGCTGCAGTTCTCCCATCTTGTCCTCAAGCAATCGCTAGATTTTGGCGACATATGTGACAATATTTCAAGCTCTCATTCTCTTGGACCAACGCGAGTCTCGATTGATGTGTCGCATATGTTCTCACTTTAGGCCGCAGCAGCCACATTATCTGATGTCGGTCACCAGGGGTCTTGCTTAGGCACATAGGAACGACTTCATTGTTTTGTATGACAGTTTGCAAACCTTGACAGGTGCCGAAATGATCATATTTGAATCCAAATGGAATCTTTGGAGCTCCCTCTGCAATAAAGGTATTCGATGACGTGGCCTTAGCACTCATACAATACCGGTGGCTGGGGTTCGAGATTTACAGCAGAAGGCACACTATAAATGGAAAATCCAATTTGCGGGTGGAAACGGTACGACCTGTCATGCAGTATTATTACTTCCGACCTGATCTGAAACCCGTAACCAGCACGCGGTGATCCGGAGCCCCAAATCTCCCAATCCTAACACCTCAAATCCAACCCATTATCCAAATCCATAAACCTGAACCTAATCTGCAACCCTAAACCCTATCATTGACCCACAACCCTAATCTCCAAACCTAACCCAAATTTGTGACAGTGAGCCTAATCCTAACTGACAAAACCCAAAACTGACCCCAACCTTAACCTGTAACTCATAATGCTAATCCTAACCATGTCAATTGACTTTCGTCTTCCAACCTTTGAAGTGCATTCTGTCTGGTTTAATATTGTTGCCATGGCACTGATCCTGACTGATGTAATTACGAAACACAACATTTTAAATGCACAAGCAACCTCTCGACTTCAGGAACCAGTCTGAGCACCTCCGAGGTTACTTTGCGTTAATGAGCAACATTCACTTTTTACCGTTCAAATGTCCAAGAATTTGCTGCATTACGTGTGTCACAGATTGCCATCATCCACCTGACAGCTGCACTCAAACTTTTCACGCCTTTAATTGACTCATTCCTGTTCGAAAAATCTGAACCTGTTATTATTAATTAACTCTAACAACTTCTCTGGGTCAACCAACAAGTGAACACACACACACACACACACGCACACACACACACACACACACAGACCAATTATTATATACAAGTGGCGTATATAACTGAGTCCGTTTTAATTCTTCACCGTTTTGTACTTTCAGAGGTTTCGGCCAGTTAATTAGGTGCAGTAAGAATCAACTTCCGCTGACTCCCACGATGCGTTTTAAAGTCTAAACGTAACTGCCGAGCCAATGCATTGAGTGGTTCATGAAATATCACGTGTTGCCTGGTAACCTGTGAACCACAAATGAAACTCTGCCCACGCTGCTCAGTTCAATATGTCCAAATATACTGACCATTGACAATCAATAATATCAGAGTCAGGTTGGAGCATCATGTGCATCCTGCAACAGATGGTGTTCAACTTTTAAAAGTCCCTCGTTTGGCCTGTGTTCTGCTAATGTACGGAGATAGAACATGCATCATTTGGTGATTGTGACGTTCAGACAGGAAGGTGTGGTATGACTTGGACACTGTCGCATTACCAATGTGTGTTAATGAGAATAAATGTTGATTTTGTCATTTGAATTTACTTGAAGAATGACACTGATACCGTCTGCGCAGTCACACACTGCACCCAAAAGGCCTTCGGACAATGTACATAGCAAAATGACACGTAATAATGATAGACAAAGACAGGCCTGTCTGGAAACGTTGCCCTCTAATTATCCAGTGGGTGGCTAATTTGAATTAGCCACGTGTTGTGCCCTTGAGAGCCAGAGCCATCAAGTTGCACTTGCAAAGGCTAGTTGGCCAGTGAAACTCGAAAACTAGATGAGGACATCGTGACGTAGTGATCGAACGAATTGAGCGAGGGCTCATTTATTCGTATGGTTGCCATTGCACTTTAATTAACATACTTGGGACTCCGATTGACCTTAACGGATGTCAACATAATGTTGCTTCATCGGTGTTCCCATTTGACTCGGGTGTGTAAAAATTAACATGGTGAGATCAACTCCATGCATTTCACTCAACACAATTACAGTATGTCCCTATTAAATGACAGAGGACCAAAGATGGAGCCCTGAGGCACACCTAAGCAAATGTTGTTTTCCAACTCTCCACCATCCATTCCTGAACCTATTTCCCAGGTGTCAAAGTCAAGGCCCAGGGGACAGATCTGGCCCGCCGCATAATTTTATGTGGCCCGTAAAAGCAAATTTAGCATGTCAACTTCCATGATGCTTGCTCACATCTGAACCAAAGTTTCTCAAATTTTAAGTTCGTTCCCAATAGCCCCATTCATACTGCTGATACATCATTTATTGACGCTTTCAGATATAACTCATTCAAGCGGAACATGTTTGAAGTGTGCATTCACACAGCAATTGCAGCCTTGCAAATTGAGACGTGAGGCGATGGTCAGCGTGTCCGTCTTAAATGGCATGAACGGCTTTCAACATGAGCAAGCAATATTACACAAGAGAGAGTGATGTACTCACCAAATCCAACATCGGTAGCCTACATAATGGCCAGGAAAAAAATAAATCTGACAGCCTTTGTGACTCACAGAAACATAAGTGCACGTTCAGTATCTCTTTGCTCATTCACATTTCCATTTAATTTCTCCTCCACTGGAAGTCTGTTGATGTGCATCATATCTACACGACTGATGACAAAACTCTGGCATGGTCTAAGAAAAAAAAAAAATCCGTCCTCTGACATTTCTCCCCGCTCCATATCATGCAGTGCGGAGCGACGAGTAGAAATGAATCACGCGGCAGATTCAACTCGGAGTGACATTTCAAAGCTGGCCCGCAGTGATCCGCCGGCAGACTCATGGGCATCGACGCCCAGGAAAGCGCTCGTCAACAGAGCTCCTCGCTAATCGTGTCACCGCACTGATATGTCATTTTAAAATAGAAGCCTTCTTTTTATTTTTGTTTAATTAAACATCATCCAGCAGACCTTAATAATTACAGAGAGACCCACCCATATCTATGACCATACACTTGGTGGCAAACATTCATATGAATGAACCGCTCAGTGTGCATGATCAGCGACCTTAAGCAGTTTCATTGTGCAATGCTGGTCTTTCAAAAAAAAAAAAGCAACAAGCAACAAATGTAGCGGCATTGTATGATATTAGCGGAGACCTC
This sequence comes from Hippocampus mohnikei, assembly GCA_026261675.1. Classification (NCBI taxonomy): domain Eukaryota; kingdom Metazoa; phylum Chordata; class Actinopteri; order Syngnathiformes; family Syngnathidae; genus Hippocampus; species Hippocampus mohnikei. Next base: position 13,847,309 of record JAKGUB010000334.1, on the reverse strand, counting down.
TGGCCAATCACACTCCACCAAATCGGGAGAAGATTACCCCTCTGCATCCAAACTTCACATGAAAGGCACTCAAAGGAAGACACAGCTGGTTAATTTAGCCAACGCTAATCTGCCAGATAGCTCAATCTGTAATCTGGCTATGTAGAAACAATGAAAAGCAAAAAATATCAAATGGTATTTTTGGTGTTATTGGAGATCTCTGGAGACTCAGCCTCCCCGCCGAGCAGGAGATGTTGACCCCCCTGCACGTGCAGTCAAACAAATGTCGCTTGTGGAAAGCCATCGCTGGCTTTTTTTTTTGCACCCTACCACCTGGAGACAAACCATACCTTCTGAACACTCTGAAACTCCCACCAAAGAAGAAAGGAGAGGCTCACTTCTGTGCGTCCAGGCTGCAGACGAATGGTGCTTGCTCAAAGCCAATGCTGGCTCATAGTGACGACAAAATCCGGAACGTTTTGAATGGCTTGCTCATACATATCGTATTCTTTGTGAAAGCAACAAAAACAATGTCTACAAACCGAACGATGCAGAATTTTCCCCCTTTAAAGATGGAGAGCGGTCCTCTGGTATCTATTCCCAACTCGAAGATACTTGAGTTTACTTTAGTTTAGTTTCATACTTTTCTGTTTTTTAAGACTTCAAAAGACAACATGACACCCCGTGACAGATTCACACTAATTATCAGAAGCGGTTCACACGTTTCACCTGTTCCGAGCAGATGTGTCATTTGCATGCGCGGCAAGGACGTTGACGACTGTTATTCACACGGCTTCTGTCAAGGCTCTGCAAGATTTACAATATTTTGCTCATAAACAAATGAACAATGAACGAACTACCGCATTCTCACCTGCGCCGTCATTCTGCCCGATGACAGCGGCTTGCTTACTCGTTACTGCCTCGCAGGCAAAGCAATGACCTTGTCAAGGCAACAGAAAGGTGTTACTGGCGTGATTTGTGGCGTGGGGGGGGCCCCCTTCGTTCACCACGACGGTTTCACAACTCGAATCCACCGTAAATGACATTTTGTCGGCAGGAAACCTGAGACAAAGTACTTGTTGAAAGAAACTTATTGTGTATCATGAAGTAAGAAAAGGGATCCAGTATACTCATTAAAAACATTGTCATGTTTGTACTATGGACGTGTTGTTGTGCTGTTTGGAGTGTTCCATTCACCTGCCTTGCATGTTCTTAGAATGTGGTAGGAAAACCGGAGTATCCGGAGAAAACCCACGCTGGCACCGGGAGAGCATGCAAACTCCACATTGGGAGCCCAGAGCCACAATTGAGCCCGACACCTGGACGCGCTAACCAGTTCTCCACCGTGCCGCCTGCGAGTAGGACGTACTTAAAAATGAGATTTTCAATATAGAACAGATTTTTAAAAATGTAATTCCATGGAAAAATGCAAAGTCATAACTGCTAATTTGACAAATTTCCCTCCTTGCATTTCCAAAGCCCATAAAAACAAAAACCCGGACAAATGATCCTCATATGTTAATGCAATCATCATGGCCTTAGGAAGATTTACAATTGCCCCTGATTGGAAAAAGCTTCCTCTTGCATTGGGAAGAAGTCGAGTCGAGACGTGTTGCAATCTCTCTGTCCTTAAGAAAGAAGAATGCAACCCCTCGCCACTGAACGCCAGACTGCTTAATTGCTGCGAGGGAAGTCACAGTAGAAGGCCGCGGCAACAACAGCAGGGCCCCCTGAGGGCCTGGATCATTTTCATCATCCCAACCGCCCTGTTCTGCCCCCCGACCCCTCTGGCTTTTTCACCAGCCCCACCAGTGCCTCGTTTTCACTGGAAATTGTCTGGCTGAGCTTCCGACAGTCCTGTCGGCAGCTGCAACACTCTCTCTTTCTCTCTCTCGTAACGTTAAAGTGGATGTGGCGCAACGATCGCGGCCGTCGTAACACCTCGGGGATCAAAACAGGCACCCGACTAGGACTCAAAACTGAGGCTTTTGATTGGCGGCACTACCCCTCTGACACACAAAAATGAACTTTTTAGAAACTGGTGGGAAATTTTTGAGTCACTTTTCAAGTTCGGGCAAATTCATACCATTGAATCTTGACTCAGAAGTCCATTTTCCACATCTTTTCCACACCATAGGCATGATTAGTCTTCAATTGTGGCAAAAATACTTTGCAGATTGAATATTTGTCAACGGTGTGATACAACAAACTAATAATGACGTTTCTGAGCATAGTTTCCAGTGCAAAGGTTTTTGGCTCGCTGCCATGAAGCTTCCAAGTCAGACGTCGCGCGAACCCATGAACTTCATACATAAATACGCAATGTGAATCTTGCTGCCTTTTCACCAATTTAAATTTGATTTACTGACAAATCATTGACAGGCGCTCATGGAGCTGCGTGGATTTCATCTTCGGCGTTCCCCCTGCGGCCGTTGGCGCCGCTGCTGCTTGGCCTCGGGGCCCGCTGCCACTCACTCGGGAAGATAAGAAGAGTCCAAATGATGGGATCCGCATACGAGTCCGCCCGATAGTAATTGTGCTGTTTTAAACTGTCAGCTTGTCAAAATGTTTCCCTGTGGTAGTCATGCAATAATGGCCTCGGTGTAAATGCGGAGAGTTCAAACCAGCAAAAAACAAAAACAAAAAAAGGTCAAACAGAATTGTTTTCCCGCTACTCTCCCCTAAAAAGTAAAACTCAAAAATAAAAGATATAGCGTTTTACAAAAAAAAACAAAAAACTCTTTTATTTCTGAAGCGGACACGTGTGGATTTTACTGCAGCTATCGTCAATCACAAGCCTATTTTTTTTTTCCAATTGCTTCTTAACTTACAAGACCCCAAATAAACAGCAGCTTTAACCTTGAACCAGAAATCATTTCAGCCACGCTGTTCACCAAAAATTGAGCTGCTCGCTATTGCGTTTGAAATTGTCGTCGGGTGTGTGACCTTTTGCGTTCATTAATAACGCTTAGTCCATGTTTCGATTTTCAGATGTAGCGTTACACGTGTCCTTTGCACGCAACACATCATTTCGTTTTGATTGAAGTGATGCATGAAGTTGTTTTTTCCTCCCTCGTTCTTTGTTCATCCTTTGCTCTCTTGCCTGAGGGCCCTCTCTTGTGTGATGCCTATCACCGTGTTTATGGTAAACAACAGCTGAAAAGGGGGTTTCATCTGGCCACAGTGCATTCGTTAGCCGATCACAAGGGTAGGGGGGAGGTAAAAACCAAGCCAAAAGTCCCCAAAACTGACTTTTCGTTTAAAACGATAACATCAGAAATGATTAATATGATGCAGGAGTGTTTCCTTCGGTCCAGTTTGTACTTTGAATCTTCCTTCCAATTGCGTGACAAATGACAAAGCAACTGCAGGCTGAACTAAATCTTTTTAAAATGTTATTTCAGTTTAAAATGTCTCTTCATTTACATACTACAGGTTTGTTTCTTTTATTTTGATGTATACATTCTAATGCAATTTGACTTTTTTGGGGCCTAACCCACGTTATACTTTTAACTAAATTAAAAATGTATTTTTAATTGAATTCAATCGTTTTAATTGCACTTCCAAATTGTATTTATCAAGCACATTGAAATTTTGTGAAAGCTTTTTTTTTCAAACTCAAATTTATTTTTCTCTCTCTGATAGAACACATTCATTTTTTTAAATGATTATTATTATTGATTTCTATTTTATTTTAACTGCACCTCCAGACTGTTTTCACATTTACAATCAGTATTAGTCCATATTGTGCATACGCACGAGGCTCACTAAGATTTTCGTTGGAGACTTCATACATGCTAAACGTATTTAATTCACCAACATGACGTTATGCAGTATAATTTGCTGATTGCGCAATACCGCCCTCTTGCACTAGTTACATGTCTACTGCTTTGAGAAACTGGATTATATTTATACTTAATAATATCTAGCTAGCTAGCTAGCTAGTTATCATTCTAGCTAGCTAGCTAGCTAGCAGGCGCTCTAGCTAGCGGGCTAGCTAGCTCACATGGCGTTGTTCCAATTTGTAAAACACAAAAATTGCACTGGAGCTTTGCAATGGTGCATTTGAAGCACACGACAAAACGGGAAGAGCTGGAGGCTGATGCGGTCCCGCTCCAAAACGGCGCGTGATTGCCTCCGAGCACCAGTAAAGAGAAAGTAGGTGAGCGGGAGAGTCATTAAGTTACTGCTTGTTGTAGCGGAGAGCACCTCCCTTTAGGCGTTCACGCTTTGCCCTTTTTCCATAGTTGTCATGGGGCCCACTGGGTCAAAGGCACAAAATCGCCAAATAGGTACATTTCAATGCACAAATTGGCCTTTGCGAGGTACATTCGTAATCCATTGAGAGTGTCCCAGTGTCAGGTTGTTTTTGGAATGCCGTTGTGTCTCAAGTGATCCCCAACCCCCTCGTTTCGCCTTCCTCACACACGCGCGCACGTAAGCTGAAATATTGGTGCACGTCCTGGGTAATTAAAAGAGATGCTCATCTTTGTGACCTCGCCACACCCGCCACTTAACCTGGCATGTCGTCTGCGTTTTGGAGCCCTGCCCAGCCGTGGGTGCATGACAAAAGAGAAGTTAACAATGCTTGTGTGTGCGTGTGTGTGTGTGTGTGTGTGTGTGTGTGTGTGTGTGTGTGTGTGTGTGTGTGTGTGTGTGTGTGTGTGTGTGTGTGTGTGTGTGTGTGTGTGTGTGTGTGTGTGTGTGTGTGTGTGTGTGAGAGAGACAGTGAGGACAGAGAGGACAGAAAGGTTGTGGGGGTACCTGCAGAACCTTTCGACCTCTTCTCCTGAACCCTTTTAACCCTAAGTAGGGCCTGGAATTCCACACCTGCATGCTTGGGGTTGTGGTCACATTCTCATGTCTGCCCTTTATAGCGTTGCCATGACGTAAATGGTTACGCAATATGATGCGAAGGGATTTGCAAAGTTACATTTATGTCGCCTCAGTGCTTTGTGTTCTTGCTTTCAGTTATTTCGAGTAAGAGTAAAGAGGTTTTTGTTATTATGCTGATTTCAATCCGTTCAGGCAAGTGACAAGATTTATCAAAAGGTCAAGACGGATGAACGTGTTTATGGGCAGAGGGACAAGCTGATTAAAAAAAATAAACAAAAATGGATGGATGGACAGTTCTTAAGGTGCCATCGCAGAGAAAAACAGAGGCTAATGTTGTATGCAAATTACATAAATGCATATTCATGTTTGCATGAAACAGACAGATCTCCAGTATACATATTTGTGTTTAATTAAAATGCATGAAAATAAAATATGTACAAAAAAATTCTGTCTGAAATGTGTAGTTTGGTCATTAGACAGGCTTATATTCGTCAGGCTGCTATTAGTCAGAGTTATGCAAGGAAAAATCAACAAATGTATTTCATTATGAAGTAAATTATTTTGGCAACAATTCATTTACTATGCTACAGTATATAAAAGGTTTTTTTTTATCTTTAGATCCATCCATTTTATAAGCCACTTGCATATACATGTAACATTTACATTTAAAATATACACATTGAGGTCTTAATATTTACAATGAGCAATTTTTTCAAGAGTGTGTCGAGTTGGCCACCAAAAAATTGTGCAGTCATCATGTACATTAAAAAAAAAAAAAGGTCCATCCCAAATATATTCATTCATGTCAAGCAATGTTCTTTACTGCGAATTTTTAATGACTGAATTGAATGCGTTCATTTCTATGATTTATTATTATTGTATTATTAGTATTTAGAAGTGCATTGAAGATGAATGTGCTGCCACTCATCAACACTTGGGGGCTCTCTTTCTTTCAAATTCTTCCTACTGTCAAGAGAATTTTCAGCAATGGACTGTTTTGTTTTGTTTTGATCTCGTTTTTAACTTGCACCCATTGTTTTTACCTACACTTCTCAGTGGGTTCCAACAAAGTGTCCATAAATAATTATTAGGTGGGGGGAAAAAAAGGAAATGTGTGCATTATGTGTAAGGTGTCTTCATGAAAGGCCTGAAAGTGTCGAGTGTGAAGGAGGAAGGAAAGAGCGAGAAAATGCGAATCTCACTCTCGCCTTTGGGAATTCTCGAGACATTTCCCCCGCAAAGTAGCCCGTGGCAAGTTGGCATCGCGGGCCAGCCGCTTTTGGCCATAGGCTCTGCGTGATAACAATTAGTGCAGCCACAAGCCGAAGCGCTCGCATTCGCGGTTGTGGTTATTATCAAAGCGAGGCTGCTGACAAGAAAAGTCATCTTTGATGAATGCCATCTCTGATTGAGTTGACGCGCGCACAAGCAAACATTGGCGCTGGCAGGCAGCGCCAGTCCTCTGTGTTCTTGCACTTTCACTTGTCAAGTTGAAGTCGCAGGTTTAGATAAGTAAAAATAAAGATTGCATTTTCTTCATCTTTAAATTTGTGTGTTTTGTATAGTCGTAACATTAATGGTTGTCGAATTTAATAATTACAAAAACCAAATTTGTTACTGGTGCATGGCCCTCCTCTGTTGAAGTCCGTTCTTATTTGTTGTAAGATATTAATGCGGCACTGTTCTTTTTTTATGCGGTATTTTCTTTCTGATTTTACATGACGCATTTACTTGCAGTCAATGTTCTTTGAGTTATGGTGCCCTCGTTGAGGCATCTGGTTAACACGATAGCGAGGCTAACTTGCGCTCGCCATCTTAGCCCACATGCAGTTCTTTCACTGCACCACTGACGTAAGCGTATTAAATGAAAAAAAGAAAGGATTCATAACGATCAGAATGCGAACAAAAATTAATTAAAAATCCTAAACAAATAGAAGAAGGAGCTGAGCCAATCTACATTCCCGGTCAGTCTACAGTCCTACGCTCACACACAGGCGTAGATTACGTCGGGTTTTGGAAACCCTTGGGCCCTCTAGTGGTCATATTTTTCATTTTATTTTTTAAGTAATGTTTCCGAGGTTGACTCTCATAGCGGCAGGTAGCACAGAATGCAACATCAGACTGGGTCACTATATTGGTTTCCTCCGTAGGCTCTGCCTCAGAGACACATTGGAAATTCTTACACTTTTTATATATTGGAGGGGAGTGAACCAATAAAACAATGATGTGTTTTTTTGTTTTGTTTTGTTTTATGGTAGCAACTTTGGATAACAGGGGACAATGGGAACATTACGAACTTGCTCTTGAATTTCATTTCAAATGGAATTTTAACGCGAGCATGAAGTCTTGAATTTGCTTGCCTGTTGGAACACTAATTAAAAAAAAAAAATCCAGACCATCTGATGTCTCTAAAAGATTTACCCCAAGTGACTATCCTGAGTCCTAGGATGTGTAAAGAGTCACTTTAGTGTATACGTTAGACCGCTTCAATATTTTCAATCCCACAACTGTCAAGTGGTCAGCAAGACGTCGGACGTCAAGTGTCAAGCAGCGACTGGAGGCGGGCTTTCATTCTTCCTTCATGCACACTCCCGCAGAGGCCGCGCGGAGCAGCGTTAGGGCAGGTTACACTCTCATGCTCGCTGTAATTCCCAGTGACAGCGCCAACGCTGGGGGCCAGACCCATAACCTCCCCAACGCCGCCTTCACAAACAGGCCCCACGGACACCGACGCGCTCGTTGTCGCCCCCGCCTCCCGTCTGGCTCACCCGCTCCCTTCGTATTTGCTTTTACCTGCCACTGGCCGGTTGGTTTCCTGCTGCTTTGTTTTGTTGACGTAACTCGCGTGATGCTTCGAGGAAAACAGCGGGCCAAGCCCTGCCTCAAATGGCAAAAATCCTCAACATTTTTTTTAGCACTGAAAGAGAATAGGCGAGTTTTGTAGTGAATAACCCCCCCAAAAAATCTGCAAATAGACGGAAAATGTGAGTTCACTGTTAAGCGTTCCCTGCTTATATTGCTGTCCATCATTCAGGCCACTGCTATATTGCATTTTTTTTTAAACAATCTTTGTTAGGGGTTTTCACAGAAGAATCATTGACTAAAGGAGAGACACATAATGTACTTTCAGTAACAGTTAAACACAATCACAATTAGCAAAGTCCCCAGGGAGCTGCTGTTGGCCACAGCTCACAACTCACACCCAGACACTCCCTTGCAATTTGTTTGTGTTCAAATTCTACATATTTACAGTGTGTTTTAAAAAATGTCTTTAAACGTGTTTAAAATGTGTGGGAGGGGCGAAATTATTTTAAATTGATATATTTTTTGGGGGGGTGGTATGTGTCTTTCAACGTCACGATTTTCACCAACTGCAGGTGGTTCTGAAAAACATCCCTCTGCAAAAAAACCCAGATATATACGCTTTCATCCTGGTGAGGTGAGGGATCGTTCAACAAAATTATTTACAAAAGGCTTTACAAAACTCGGTTAAAGATGTTAAAAATCAGTAAGCGTCTCTGTAGCAGGATTTACTCTGTCCGGGTCCGCCGCAGTTGACCCGCGCGCCAACCCGAGGGCAAGTGTTTGACTCCGCATCGCATGACAACACAGCTTTTCCGACCTGATTAAAGGCAGAATGAGTCAGAGCTAGACGGCCCTGAATGCTCCCTCCCACTCTTTTTTTTTTTTTTTGCTCAGAGAAAAAAAAACGGGCCGTTCAGAGCTACTATCAGCTCCACTGTCGGGTCAAGTTCACTTTGCGGGGACGTGAGGAACTGGATCCTTAGCGCAGAGAACACCTGAGGCGCTGGAGATGAATTCTTAATGTCAAAAATGAATATGCAAATACCACCAAATGTCACAACACGTGCCTTAGTCATGCTCTGATCCGAGGGCACCAGGCCGGGCCGCGCACGAGACGCCCGAAGAATCCAAGCCCTACCGCCAGTTAGCGCGAGATGCCGGTCCAGGAGCCAAAAGCGCACAGATCCGAGAACAGCCCAAACATTTATCGGGATGCATGCATCAGGAGTCACGTGCTCATCATAAAAGCCTTCTGGCGCGTTTCCCATCAGTCTTCCTGTGTTACCGCCGCTTACTAAAGCAGAAGGGCGTTGGGGTCGGGGGGTGCAGATGCATGACAGCATAACTGATTGCAAAATGAAGACCTGTCCGCACGTCGAGGAACACACCTGCGGGAAGTCAGTTTGAAGACCGTGACGGTTGCCAAGGTAAAAATGTGTCAGGACCTCCGTTGAACTTTAGAACAAAAGTTAAACATCACACAACAGTGAAGAGACCTTTACTTTAAAGGGGAAATGCTATGGACTTTTTGATTTCTTGGATAGAAATGCAATATTTGTATACATATATATATATATATATATATATATATATGTATATATTAGAGCTGTCAGTTTAGCGCGTTTTTATTGGCATTAATTTAAATGAATTTTATCGGATAAAAATTTTCTCGCTAGATTAACGCGCAGACGTCACAGCGGACGTTACGTTGCTCTATAAATAAACCAGAAACAAAACATCAATCGCTTCTGCACAGGTCCACGACGCTTGTTTTGCCAGCCACGGCAGCGCGAGACACCAAAACGGATACTTAAATAGTTTATGAATGGAAAGTTTACTTTTAAAAAGTTGCCAGATTGTTCCAATGACAAGACCAAAGTTACCTGTATGTTTTGCAGTCGTAAACTGAGCTATCATCATAGCACGTCGAGTCTGAAATACCACTTAATGGCCAAGCACACAGCTGACGTGCGTAACTCCGCCCCCTCGTCTCAGACCGACAGCTATGGATCATTTCAAAGCAAACAGCGTGGGCTAAAATGTTGCTAGAACAGGGGTGTCTTTATTTAGTTCATTTTTGCATAGTTGTCATGTTTGTCCGTCTGCAATCTGACGCTTAAACGAAGTAAATTGCGTTTCAGGTTGGGTTAATCATGTCGGCGCTCCACTTCCGGGATTGAGTTTTGGGACTTGTAGTTCTTTTGTTCGATTCGCCTTTATGTTTGTGTTGTATGGTTTCTTACGTTTAAAACAATGAATAATGATGACGATAATGATAAATAGTGAAATCAGGGTTGATTAAATTATTTATTAAACGTATTGTTAAATAAAGGTATTAATTAATGTCAATTATATACATATTTACATTGTGATGCAGAAAGATAGATATATTAATTTTTACTGCATTTATGTGTAGTTTAGGTTATTACCTGCTTCTGATACTTCTGTTACAACTACTACTACTACTACTTCTGCTGCAAAGTGCTCCAATAAATGATCAAAAAAGTACAGAACGAGAGATCCTTCCATGCTGACCGACAATCCCTATTCAGGGGCCGTGAAAAGTATAGGCTCAGTACTAGTTTACCTTAGATGTGCACTTTATATTGCGCTGTTTTGATTCCATAAAAATAGCTGTTCAAGCAGCTGTTGTGTGACAAAATATTTTTTTCACTGTTGTTGATGGACAGTAATATTGTGTGAGAGATGATGTGTGAATAACTGCTCCAAGTGAAAAATGTTAATGTAAAATTGAAAATCGAAATTATTTCAGTAAATATTTGCATTTTTCACATAGAAAACTGATTCATGATTCCATGTTGATGAGAGCATTAAAATGGGGGAAAATAGGACAAAAAATATAAAAGGAAATTCAGAAATGATAAGAAATGTGTGAGTAATCATGATTAATTTTTAGTTAATTTGAGTTAATTATGACAGTTGAGTTTTTAATTAGATTAAACATTTTAATCGTTTGACAGCTCTAGTATATATATATATATATATTTTTTTTTTTTTTGCTAAACCTACTACTGTAATTAAAATTACAACAAACTACCAGATAAATATTTCTGAAAATGTGCCTGTGAGCGAGCCGAGCCGATTGGCACTCCTGTCTCACTTTCATGTAACAGTGGGGCTAATTTAAGTTTCTTTACCCGTGACTTGCAGGCTAGGCTGAGTGAAGATCCAGAGCCACTTTCAAGCGGCTGCACTCCTTGAAACTCGATTATGCAGAAACATGCACGATCCTCACTGGTGCCAACACCCCCATTCAAATGTCAAAAAGGTAAGCAGAGCTGCACAGATTTAAGAAGTTTGCTTCTGCTAAACGGCATGTGCTTAATTGCTTGTTGGATGACAATAATGAGGGTGGCCGGGTTGTCTTTGGTCAAGTGTGCATGGAACACATACACACGGTGAGTGGATGAAGTGCTGCCTTAACAAGTGAAACGTTTTTTATTTGACCTCATAAAAGCCATCAATTGGGATAACTGGGGGAAAAAAGGTTTCTGCAGTTGTGGCATTTTGAAAAAAAAAATCAACAGTTATTTTGTATCACAGAACCTTGGTCCAATACCATTTATCTTGATACATACACGCTGCATCCTTTACCCACTACTTGTTCTACATGAGCTGACAGTCACATTTCATGATCATTATATTATAACACAAATTCCAACAAAACCCCAAATTTCAACATCTGCCAAGAAAATTGTGACTGCTTTGTTACAGTGTGTACAGGCCTTGCACAAGCGCACGCAGGCACACACACACACACACACAAAGAGTTTAATGAAAACACAGTGGATGGAAGTCATTAGTGTGGAACAGAGCTGAGAGTTAAAGTTGGGGGGGAGGAGGTGCATGTTAAAAAGTTTGCTAAATGCCCTCATAAACACACTCTTGTACACAAAAACACAATGATCCCACTCTGTGTTTTCATGTTCTGTTGTTCTTGTCGGGACATGTAAATGACGGACATCAAAGCATGTCTTGGGCCCCCTCCACAGTCCCCCCCCCCCCCCCGCCCCCCGTTCTCCCACCGTCAGCCCGGCTTGGCTACGCTCCCTCTTCATCTGGTCCTCATATGGGCTTCATTCGCCCCTTACTGCAATCCAGCCCCAAACTATTTCCTCTTTCAATTTCCAGGGGAAGTTGTTAACTGCGTTCTGAAGCAAACAGGCCTCGTTGCGCCCGCCCTTCTTTCTGTCTCGGCTACTTGATGCACGGCGACTCACGACAGACCAAATATCCGCTCTGCGTTGCTGAGATATGAAGTATTGCCGCGGTCCAACGAGAGCCCTCGCCGTTTTTGCGGCGTAGACTAAAAACTCGGAGCGTTTTCAATATTTGCTGCAACAACCCTTGACGTTGGAGTGGTAAACGGGCTTCACGTATGTACTGTAGTAGGGCCTTCTTGGACACTTTTAGCCACTCAAAGCGCTTTAGAATGTCACTTACCACTTTCGATGGTATTGCTATATCATAATAATACAAATGATATGGCAGGTACAAAGAAATGTATCAATGAATACATACACTGTGTATAAATACATATGATCTAAATTTCAGTCTCAATCAGCCAAGTTGCTTTTTGTGCGATATGTACAGTATGCCAAGCAAGCTAGCATTTGAACTGTTTTCCTTAATTTGAATATCGGCCGAGTTGGAAAATTTCTATCAATCTGCTTTCGCACTTTTGCCAATCAGGTGGTGATCTGGCTATTTGTTAGCATAACAACTGCCAGCATGGTAGCATTATGTCAGAATTAATATTTGACTGCCCAGCAAGCAAATGTTATGTAATATAGTCATGTATTCAGTAATATTTATGAACCAAAGGTTAGGTTCAGCAACAGGTGGATGGGTTTTTTTTTTCGCTATAAAACAATGTGTGGTAAAAATCAGGACTACAGAAAAAATGTATAGGTTAACCCGAAAACAAAAAACGACAACCTCAAAAACCTGATGTGCTGGAAAAAAAAGGAAAGACAAAATCAGTGTTAAAAATAATATAAGGGAGACATCAAGCTTTATGTGGTAAAAACTTGCTGTCGATCAGTGTTATTTTTGCTCGGACTTAGCACTATCAGGTTGCAATCTTGCTGTGTCTCAGCATGTTCGTATTTTATCCAAATCTATCCTGTGATGTTTTGCGGGGGTTTCTGTGACATGAAATGTGACCCGCACAATGTCTTGATCCTATATTAATCCACACAAAGAGAAGAATTTGGTTGACCACCATTTTAAGAAGAGATCTGGATGTGAAGACGGAACAGTGAAGGGGTTGTGGAGCATCCTCGCAGTGCGCACACACACACAGACACACACGGCCTCTTTGTCCCAAGCACACAGTCATGTGGGAAACCATAGCCACGGGGCCTTAAACGCATCATCTGAAGGACAAACCAGGCCAAGTTCCCTCATCCCTCGCTCCCTCCTCTCTGCACAACAATGTGCCCGCTAACCTTGCTATCAGTGTGGAGGAGAGAGGAGAGCGGATCTATTAATCTGCCTCCCCCCTTCCTCCCTGGTATGATGGCGGCAGAGGCGAGGCTGGAGGTGGTATGTAGCAGGTCTTCAATATAAGCCGCGATGACAGGTGTCACTGGGTCTCACGGGTGGACCTTTGACGGGTGTCCTGCTCACTTACAATCCTCACTGGGGCGCTTTTCACAAGTCACACACTGATGAGTGCCAAAAATATATATATACATACATATAAATATATATATATTTTATTTTTTTTACAAACGAATAGGCGATAAGCAGGACTCATCAGAGTCTGGAATCCCATGGGAAGAAAAGTCTCAAGCGTGCAGGAGCAGCACACGGCCTCCAGCTTGGCATTACACACACGCCGGCTGCCAAGCCAGTTTAGCCGAGTGCCAGAGAGCCGCACTGTCTGCGAGCTAAAAGGGGCCCGTAGCTTCCAAATGCAGTGGCTCACAGTTGGACGAGCTGGAAGAAACTCACAGGCACGTCCGTCTTGGTTAACGTGAAGTAGTAAAAGAAAGGGACTTAAAAAAAAAAAATAACCCGGTCGGGGCACACCGGTTGTTCACACCCTTTGAATCAGGGTGTTTTAAGTTTGTTGGTAAAAGGGGGGTTTAGGCCTCAATATCTCAATCAATCAAGGGCTCTCAATCGATGCCTTTACCACTTGCCGTTTTCATCTTTTCAACAATGTGTCATTATCTGCTCAGGCTGAAAAAGTTCTTGAAACAAAGCGGGGAGTGCTGATAGATATCTGGTTTGAAATGAAGAGATAAGTCAAGTCATCAAAAAAGTAACCACTCCAATTCTCAAGATTGCCTTGAAATGGAGACAGCGCACGTCATTTGTTGGATCTATACTCGGCGCTTGCACGCACAGTAAATTGAGATTTTTTTTTTTTTAATTACTGCACTTGAATATTTTTGTTGCTAAGAAAACTTCTGTCCCACACTCCAGCCCATTTATCAGTAAAGTACTGAAAAGGAGTGGAGTGAATATTAATTTTGCAAGTCGATTTACCACATGTCCTTAAAATTTCAGATTCAGGGCCACTGTGCTCCGAGACACCCCCCCTCCCCCGCCCCCCCGTACGCAAGTAAAGTACACATATCTGAAATGGATTTACGGGCCTGATTAGCGAGCTTGCTTTCCTGAAAAACCGCAATTTCCTGAATAGCTCCATGTCATTACTTCAAAGAAGGTGCCATATTTTTATTTACAGGGACTTTTTTTTTTTTCAAATATTGTTGTCCAACTTAAAATATCACCTCTGGTCACACATCATGCGCATGCAAAGAAATAGCCGGAAATGTTGTTATCATGTCTCACATTCATTATTTTGATGTCGAATTAAAATGTTGAAAGATAAAAATGAAGTTGGCCTCACTGTTCCAATATGTTTGGGGGGGAAAATATTTTTGGTTTTAAGCTCATGTAGTCTGTGGGGGCCTGACTGTTGATCAGATCCTGGCCATGACAACATTTTCATTTGACTGTGACCCCCAGCAGAGAAGCACACACCCATGACCGCCCTCTTTTGTGGAGGCAACACAGGGGAAAGCCCGGCCTCCTTTTATTTTCCCGCCTTGACTCGAGGAGGCGAATGATTGCAGGCCCGGTGCGGTGCGTCTACTCTCCAGGGAGGCCCTTCCATTCATCCAGTGAGAAATCCTGACTATTTACTAGAGGCCAAGCCTGTAGTGTGTCAACACTCTCACACAAATATGCACACACACTTCACTCCTCCCTGCACTGTAATATCTCACTCTCTCTCTCTCTCTCTCTCTCTCTCTCTCTCTGTCTGTCTCACACACGCTCGCTCTCCACTGTCGAAGCCCCGGCCCACCTTTTCACACTGCGGCTGGCTCAAAGGGAGGCTGGCGGCGGATGCGAAGGGGGGGAAAGTCGTGTTTGTTTAAGCGCGCCTCTGAAAAGCGGGAGGGGAACTTGTTAAACGGCCGTCCGTATGGCCCCGCTCAGCACAACAGGATACGGCGTGCAGGGCGTGGAAGCTGCAGTGCCCACCGGTGCTGATGTGCGACCGAGGGCCTTTTAGGTATCACCATCACACTCATAAAGAACTCTTGAAATGCCACAGAAGTTCTCTGACGTCATGTGTGTTCGTGCATGTGCGTGCGTGTGCGTGCGTGTGCGTGCAGAGCTACAAGGCACACTACGTTCACGTGTGTGAATGTTTCCATGGGAACGCATTCTATTTTTGTATTTTTAAGGCCACAGTCTGTCCAGTTGACTGTGAAACGATTCACTTTTCCGTTCCTGTGTGCGGCCATGTCTGTTTTAAATGAAGAATTGCATCACAAAAATATATTTTTTAATTGATTTCCAATTTCAATTTGAATTTTTTTGTGGTCGTACATTTTTTCCATTTAAAATTTTTAATGATTAATTGGGCAGACGTAATTCAGGAAGAGGGAATATAAAATCAACGTGTTCAGGTGGAAAACCGTTTTAGTAGTAAATAGGAAAGGTTTGAACCATGTTCAGCCACGGGACTTTGCCAGGAGCGGTGGCGCTGTTATCAGTTTGAGCCGAGGACTATGAAGTCCAGATGAAGTGGAGATCCAAACGATCGAGTGACACTTGATGAGTACTCGGCGACTACTGAAGCAGTCAAATTGGTAAACTATGCTGCTTCATGTTCATATCAAAGTAAAAATGTTGCGCTTCACCTTTCAAGATCTTGGGCTCTATTTGCGTGACCGGCACAAATCCCACCCAAGCGCAGGCCAGCCGATTTGTGAGAAGGGGGGCGGCTGCGCCACTGTGGGAGTGGTCACAGATGATCAGGATAATTATCAGGCTTGTGTAAATCTTGCTGATGAGCCCATCATTTGAATCAGGTGTTTTGGAGGAGAGAGACAAAATAGACTAGATAGGCGTTCTGGAAGACCGGTCTTTGGCACCCCTGCACTAAAGTCTCGAAATAGCACAAGCACATTTGCGCCACAAAGTGGGCACTTGGAGCTCCGCCCACCCATGCTTAATCATTCTTGTCACTGATGCAAAAATCAAGATCTGTTGGCTTTTACACCACGGCACAGGTACCCCGTCTATGAAGATAGAGCCACTCGTCTTGAGATTAAAGTCATGTGAAGAGCTCAAAGACTGGATTTGCTTCGGCCCCCATATTATTGAAATACACTCTTGGGTTCACAAAAAGCTTTTCAGTATGATTGAGCCCCCTGTTCTTCTTTTGACGAACGCATTCACAGCGAAACGACGTCCGGTCACATCAGTTTGACAGATTCAAGCATAAGTGAGCCATCAGTGCGTTTCTTGGTGGATCGAAGCGTCCACGTGGATGGCGGCCACGGAGAGTAAGCATGTGTTTCGTTGTTCTGCATCTCATAAGGCCAAGCTTGTTCACGCTTGAATTTGCGCGAGGTCCGCGGGCGGGAAGACGCCTTTTGTCACGCCGGCGCTCCGTCACAGACTTGTCGGCGCCATCCGCGCTCGGGCCTCCTTGTCGGATCCTCAAGAATTGGGTTACTAATGACCAAATTGTTCATCTTAATGAGGTCATCAAGTGGCCATTGTCTCAAAGCAATTAGGCGCGCCGCCTGCCTGATACGTAGCATGCGTACGGCTGAATGGAGACAAAAAAGAAACAAGGGGGAAAAAAGTCATGATTCCGATGAACACGGCCAATTGTAATGTGCTCATGCGTGATACTCCATATTATATTTCTCTGATTTTTTTATTTTTTATTTTTAATTGAGTGTTTTTAAACAACCTGTGGGTTAGCCTCAATGCTAACCACTGTCACATTGCGCTCGGGATGCCCAAGCGGGACATTTGCATTTATGCAGATTAAATTAATCTGTTGATCCCCGTATCTGTCTAATGAGCAAGGCATCTCGTGGTGTGTGTGTGTGTGTGTGTGTGTGTGTGTGTGTGTGTGTGTGTGTGTGTGTGTGTGTGTGCGCGTGTATGTATATGAATTTGCGTATGCATGAAAAAGGACGGCTTAATTAGAGGGAAACCGCGCCCGGGCTCCCCCTAAAAAGGTCACACTTGGCCACAGGCTTGAATACATTCTCTGCTGTTTGACGTGCCACAAAGTGACAAGTGCAATGACAGATTTTATTTTTCTTTTTACTTCATCCGGGCAAAAATAAATGAATAAATAAAAGACGAGCGAAAGATCTGGAATGACATTCAAGGGTATTTATTGGGTCGGTATACTTGGCCAATTTTTTCTCTCTTAACCCTATGTTGCATGGCTTCTGCAGGAGTTATTCAATTGTGGTTTGTTTTTAAATTTAGGGTAGATTATGGCCAAATATCATAATAAATTCACAATTTTGGGAAAAAAATACATAATAGGGGGGTACTTGTGTGCATAATGGTCACTACAATTACCTTGCCAAAAAGCATGGCAGTACTGATAGGTAACACATAGAAACTGTTATTTATTGTGTTCTATATGTTCTATATACTCTTCTGCACAAGTACAATAGGGTATTTGGACCTTTTCATCTCACGGATAGAAATTATTCAATATTTTGTGGACCCTCTTTCACCTTTTCCTCCCGCTGTTGCGCACGCTAGTGACATCTCGCGGTGGATTTAAAAACTAAAACTGGTAACTTGAATAACCAATATGAGTTAAAGTTGTGGTTACTGTAAGTAACCCGTATGCAACATAGGGTTAATGTAGTATGTTTTTTCGATGGTGCCTATCAACATAATTTTTCTTTCTTTCTTTTTTTTTCTCTGGAACAGGACGTAATATTATTATTATTTTCTTGGGTCAATCTGACCGAATTCAACAATTCAAGAGCATCAGAAATGAAAAGACGTCTGACAGTCACATATTTTATTTGTCTGTACTAACCCTCCCGGTATCGTCCTTTCTCAGGAACAGAAATAACCTTGATGGGTCATTTTGACGCGCATTATTGTCCAAAGTGTCCGAAATGAAAACACAGCATATAAACGTTCTTTATATCTCAATTGGAATTTATAGGTGAATAAACAAATACGACTTTTATCTTTTTCTTCTTGAAAAAAATCGGTCAATTTGACCCACAACTGAAGTTTCATCCCAAGAAAGTACAACTTTTTGCAACTGTAAAACAAACATAACGCAATTGGCTGGCAAGCAGTATTTAACCCGCCTGGTGCCCGGAGTCAGCCGGTATAGGCTCCGGGACGCCTGCGACCCTCGGGAGGATAAAGCGGTTCAGACAATGGATGGATGGATGGATAAAACAAATAGATTTGACCTGCAGTTTAACCCGATGGTTAAATATCATCCAATTACAATCACAGCGTCGAGAACTCTGAATTAATGACATAAAATGTCAAACTTGGGAGTGTGTGAAAATAGTCCCTTTTGCGCCGCATTTTCTGCAGCTGTCAAGTCGCATTGCCGCTGCTCCACTTGACAGTTATTGCTTCCTGTCTGGTCTCGTTATGCAAACGAGGCCAACCTGAGAGGCGGGGCCACTTGCTGGCGTTTGCTCGCGATGAAGCGAAACTAACTCAAAGTTCAGCCTGAGTCAGAACAGACGGAGATGAAGAATATTAGCGCGTGTAAGGCAGACTGGAAGTATTGGTTTCACTCTGCATTTGGTCTATTTTTGGGGGAGGACTAATCACCTCACACCTCTAATGTGGGGTCCATGCTGAGTCATGACGTTTCGACGACTAGGGTCTGACCGAAGGTGTTCCGAGCAGGTGAGCGGGAAGACAAGGGTCTGCGCTGACAAAAACAATACAATCACGTCCCTGCATATGTATTTTCACTTGTAGAGGCAGCACTTGATCACTGAATTACAATTGCCGCTTTGTGTCGCTGTGAACTGTGCATATGGTATGAGCAGCTGACCTGACGCAAAATGCAAATACTCCCCAAACATAGTTCGGAAGCCGCAAGCTAACTCTGCGAATGCTAATTGTGTGCTAAGACGGCATCAGAAGATGGCCCAAGTCAGAATGGCTTGCACAGCGATGCATTTTTCGACAGATGCAGATAACAAAAGATATACTCGGTTGTTTAGTTCCACACTTGATCGGTGGGCAAGGACGGCAGAGACTTAACTAATTGTATGAAAATAAAGTCACTTTTACAGACCGTAATCTGAGTTCATCACACCCTAAAATGAAATGCTCAACGTCAGGAGTCGTTTCCATTCAGGACAGACAGTAACAAGAAGCAAGGAATGACTGGACTCGAGGTTTGGCTTTGTTTATTTAGGAAATTCCGATGATGCGCAAAAACAGCCCACCGATGCATTTTTTCCAAGGTTCATGTGCACTTTCAAATGCTCTCATTCTCGATTTGCTGTCAGTCAGCCTGTTTGTGTGTCTAAGTCGGGCCGTCTCTACAAATAATAATCATCCTTCGTGAATTGCCTCGCACCTTAAAGGCGAGGCGCGGGACAATGGAGAGCGGGCTCGGTATTAACAGATTTCAGAGCAGCTGTTGTGGTGTGTGCCCGTGAATCAGGATGAACCAAATCCCTGCCCGGGCCGAGCTAACCAAACCACAGCGTCTCGCTTTGTTTGACTCCCATCTAAAACGAGGCTTGTGCTGACACTGACGACGATGGCGAGCAAACAAGTGCAGCGTAAGTGACACAACGGATCCAAAAGATAAACATGTAGCATTGAATAAATGGATTAGACGCTCGCCTTGACAAAGTACCTTTCTACACCTCGGGGATTTCGCCGTTTGCTAAGTGTTGACTGCCACTCCCGGCCCCGTTGAATAGATTCCGAGGAGACGGGCCCGTGCTGAATGACTGCTGTAAGTTTCCTTAATGCGCTGCTATTGTCAGCGGTCACTCCATTTGTTTTATCAAGGAGACACTCTCACACCATGGCGCTGGATGTGCTTCAATATGCTTTTCACCACTTGTTTCCTGCTTTTGAAAGCACCAATCTAGTTGTTAATGTACAAAGTACAGTGCACCACGATAACGCAGCGCAAAAGCAGCCGAGGATAAGTCCTCCACCCCCCCCCCCAAAAGTTGCATTTTTCCTTCAAAACGCTGTCCTTTGAAATGGAAAGGAAAGAAAATGGCCATAAGAAGGGAGTGTGGCTGCGATGAGACTCAATTATGTTTCATCCTAACAGGCTCGCTAGCGTTAGCCATCCGACCAAAATTATTACATTCATTTTATGGCGCTGCGATGAGACTCAATTGTGTTTGATCCAAACTATCCCGCTAGTGTTAGCCAGCCAACGAAAATGAGTACATTCATTCTTTGTGGTTGCCGTGAGACTCAATAGTGTTTAATCCTAACCGTCTCGCTAGCGTTAGCCATCCAAAGCGCAGAGAGCTGCGTGGCACCTCTGGATTAACTGTCAAAGCGGGCATGTGACTGACTCCTTGATTGAACGAGTTAATAAGGTACAGCTCATTTGTTGCATGGGAGTGTTGGCAGATGATCAGAGCGCGAGGCAGGTTGCAGCACGTCCCAGTAAAATATACATTAGCTCCACTTTGGTGGGAATCTGACAGGGGGTTCACTCCAGTATGTAAGTTTGGCCTGAGACTCTACATATCATTCTGAGCGATTATCATGTGGCGTGTGGTGTGTTGGAGGTGCTTTTTCCTCCCTGATCCGCTTGGAAAATATTCAGACAATCAGACAATGCAAATGGAAGAAAAACGTATCTTGTAGCTGATTTTGAGTTGCCTTGACGGGTTGAGACATACTCGACAATTGGTCTGGCATCGAGTGCGCTTCACCACCACCACCACGAAAGTCTGGCATGTTCGAAATTTTGTTCATCTTGCCACATAGTGTGACAAATCAGAGAGAAACTCGCTACGCTTACTTATAACGACGAAGGGACAGCTACATTTTGCGTACTTCGCTTTAATGTTGCCCGTAGGAAAATGAACTCAAACACACCTCCTACCATACAAACATATACACACACACACACACACACACACACACACACTGTCCTCTTTGAAGTGTAGACCTGGCAATAAATTCTTGGGCTCTTTTATGCTCGTTCCCATTTCGATTAGTGGGGTTAACAAGCCACTGCAGCTCAGGCTAATGAGACGACACCCCAGAGAGGGGTCATCAGAGGTGGCGGCGCTGGATTAAGCCATGCATCCCTCATCTCTGTCCTCCTGGGAAGTAATCTGTGAGAAACGACAACGCAAAATCCCACCAGGGACGCTTGTCTGACAGTACGCGTGCCGCCTTCGCGAAGGCATCGTCGCACTGACTAACGCACATTGTTGCACATTGTACACATACCTCTCCACTAACATGGGGGCCCCGTGCGACCAATCCCGCTGGGGACAGATGGGCAGACAGAGAGGGGGGGGCTCATTAAGGCAGGATGTAAGGATGTACCAGGATGCAGTTAAAAAAAAAAAACTTTCCTTGGCTTTCCTCAAGAATCACACCCCTCTCCTTCCTTCTCTTCATAGAGGTCCAGTAGATCACTAACAGATGGGGGGAGGGGGGTCATTCGGAATGAATCATCCAACAGAACTGTTTGGTTCACTTGGGTAGGACAGATTTTTTTTTTTTTAATATCCATTTTGGAACAATTAAAACAATGTGATTTTTGGGGAGAAAATGAATATTGGTGGTTATTTGTACAGCAGCGGTCCCCAATATTTCTTGCGCAATGGACCGGTTTGACGTCAAACAAGATAGTCGCTACTTGAGGCTCTTTTACACTGGCAGGCCAAATGTCCAGGAATCATGACACGGATCCCACTCGTTTATACGTTTGATCCACTTAGCAACAGGACCCAAGAAAAACAAAAACACAAAGCTGCTGCTTTTGTGTGTGAGTGTGTGTGGCGACGGCTGTAAACAAGAAACACAAACATCTTTCATCTTTAATCCATCACAACCCTGGGCACTTTCTCAACAAAAGATCATTTTCCTTCCATTCTGCAGCATCGCACACGAGCACACAAGCAGGAGGTCTCGGCTAGACAACGGGGCTTTGTTCTTTCCAGTAACTACACTGTGGCTCCGAGGGCCCGTTTCTGATTTAATCTGATTATTCTGATGGTCTCCTAATAATGCTAAAATATCGTTTTATCTCTCAGCATGGAGCTAATTCACGATTAAACAGTTGAAAAAGTTAAATATATTTACAATGCGTTCAAAAACTGGAATGAGTTTCAATATGCTGAAGGTATTTCTCATCTTCACGCTGTAAAACAAATGTTTCATTTTGTAAATTTCCGACACATTTATTTTTTGCTTGCGTGTTTTTGTTAAAAATTTACAAAGTTTACATTTTTTACAAAATTCATTCTCACTGACCTGCAACAAGAAGAAGGTGACTGACAAAAGTATAGGAGGGAAATATGACAACAAAAAGATGATTGTGATGTTCATTTCTGACTTTGAAGGCCAATTTTCCCCCAAAATTTGGGGAATGGGCTCATTTAAAACCCTGAAATCAACTTTCTCAGACCAAAATAAGAAAAACAAGACAACTGACTTTCCCTTTAGGTATATTGGTAGACATCAAGTCTGTTGCGTGCCTGTGGCCTGGAGTATGGAAATTCCCAAGTTGCATGAAGGAGGCAGCGAGACGAAGTGGCTTGCGGCCCCAGTGGACATTCGGATAACAATCCTAATTGAATTAAAATCTTCCTCACCTACTCGGAGGCTAGAGATGAACACCGCTCGCCAATCAGGCTCTTCCAGGCAGCTAATTGAAGCCCTGGGTACGTGCGCCAGCCCGAACAAAATCAAGGTTGGGGGTGCCTCGAACACGCCCCAGGGGCACTCCGCTTATAATTGGTTAATTCGAGGCGGGAGGGATAACGAGGACTTTGATGATGACCTCGTGGCTCCGAGGGCCACGTGTTGGTATGAGTGGCCGGCAGGAATGGGATTTACGACTGCCTCTCATACAGTACACACGCACACACACACAAAACTGAAACGCTCTCATGGTCACGACTAAGTCACTCATACACACTCACACACAAACTGAAAACCTCATAAAAAGCGGCGCTTTCATACACACCACTTTCACACTCATTGCCGAAATGTTCTCAGGAACTACTGGAGCATACGTGTAGATTATTTTTTTTTTTTTTTTGCTGTTGTCTTTCTCGCACACACACACATCTCAAATACACGGACAGATACACAGAATTGAAACGTTCACCTCCTGTCTCACAGACTACTGAAATTATTTTTTTCCAGTACTTTTTCTTCCTCATGCGTTGGAGTGTGAAACCATCCTCTCGATCCCGGTTTGATTGCCGAATTTTGGAGTCGTGATGTTTTTGCCACATGTGATTTTGGTCTTTGGGTCCTCTCCAAAGACAGCCTCAGCGCGTTGTTTTGCAGACGAGGGTTGCAGCGGGCCAGAGGGAAGGGCAGCAGCCATGTATAGCGCTTGTCTCCGTGATACTCACAGAAAGAGACAAGTATGTAATTTGCCCTCAGATACAACACATAACGGCCTCTCGTGTAATCGGCCGGGCTACGTACGGGACGAAGTGAGGATGTTCCGCTATAAGTTACAAGTGCCTCATCTTTTCCTCACAATTTTTGTTTTCTGTAACACAAAAATTTCCATGAAATTACATTTTTTGTCATGATATAAAACCTTTTTCTCCCCATAAATTAAACTAGTAATAGAAAAACATTTTTCATAAACTTCTGTCTTTTGGTTGTGGTTTTGTAACATGAGGGCAAAAGGTGGACCCAGCGGTGAAGCAGGAGTGTGTTAAAAAAATAAAACACATTCAAGAAAAACAACCAAGGCCGATGGAAATACACAAAATGCTAATGTATGAAAGTCTATTAAAAAAAAACACACACACACACACACTAAGTGAACTCAAAACAACAGGCTGCATAACATGACTTGATTAACGTGACTAACAACAAAACACCTGAGACGAAGCAGGGAACGAAATACGAGCCCACTGATGAGACAACCAGGCATACCTGGACAAGATGGGCGTGGCTGGATGGAGCTGATTGGTCAAAATCAGGACGGCTCACGAGGACAGCTAAAAAGGAAAAATCTTACCAGTGTGGACAAAAGTGAAACAAAACGCAATCGAATCAAAGCAAAGTTGACAAAAGCACCAACAAACAAAGAAACGAACAACAAACCTTTATTCGGGTCATTTCGCAATCCCCCCATTTTTCAGAGTGTAACAGTCCTTGATATATCTTCACATTCTCATCCGCAGTCAAATTTCCTGACATATTGAACAGACATTTTCCATACGCATTCAGTGTCAAATTTTCTTCCATATGAAATAAGAAACTCGTATCGGAATTGGAATTTTCGCCTCAACGGCACATCTTTTCTCTCAACGTTTCACCAGAGCCGAGACGCCAACACGTCTCCGAAAACATGGCCCCGGTCAAATCAAGTACAGATCTTGCCGGCCGCCAGCCTGCGGCAAGGACGGCAAAGACTTCATGCGACGCGACAGAGTTCTGAAGCCGCCCAAATGGACACGCCGACTGTCGTCGCAAATAGTCCTGGCGTGCACATATGTTGCAACGTGCACACGGGAATGGAGCTGCGCGTGCGTGCGTGCGCGCCTCGGGCCCTCGCTGGTGCGGGTCAGAGATGCGGAGGCAAAACAGCCGGGAAGCGCAAAGAGAGACACGAAAGCATGTCGAGCATTTTTTCCCATAGCCCTAATTTCGATTTTTACGGTCCATGTACGAGTATGCTCCTTGTCCTCGCTTGTAGCACAATTTACACATACTAGTACGACAACGACGTTAGTTATCAAGCAAAACTACTGTTGGTCATTTTGGTGCTCACTAGTGGGGTGCGTGACTGCAGCACGGGACTTTGCTAGTCAGGGTTAAAAACATGAGCAATACTCGTAGTAAGAAATCTGTTCTGGTCGGGCACTGAGAGTGTCTTACTAGTGAGGACTACGGACAAATTAGTACGGGACGTTTTTTCATTTCTTGAAATTAAATTTGACGGCGAAGACGTCATTCTACGAGTGCAGAGCTGCATTGCGTCTTACACGGAATATCGGCAAAACATTAGAAAACATTAAAATGGCTTTCCATAAAACCTTTTGAGCATTCATTGAGGAAAAAAAAAAAAGCTTACAAGTAAAATCATTCTACTATTGCACGGAATTTTCTTACGCGGGAAGGCAAAGAGCTTGCTAGTACATGGACCTTAAGTGGAACATTCAATCACCAAATGGAGGTTTTAATATATGTGTGAAATCGGTTGTCTTTGCCACGTCTTTCTTTGCTTGTGTGCGCACACGCGTGTGTGTGTGTGTGTGTGTGTGTGTGTGTGTGTGTGTGTGTGTGTGTGTGTGTGTCTTCAGATGTCAGAGGTACAAGGCGAGGAGTGTCACAAGTCATTTGGCCACGATGGAGCCAGGCGGCACGCTGCCATTCACTTCGAATCAAGCGCACCCTCAGAGATGCTGTGTGGCCTGGGGTGTGTGTGGGGGGACGTAACCACATACACACACACACACACACACACACACACACACACACGTCTCCATCACCCCACCTCACTTTGCCTCGCAGACACACCAAACACAAGGTCCCCAACACGACTCATCACCCCGCCTCGGGCCCGCTCCTGACCTGCCTGGACGCACGCACGCACACAGATGCACGCACACCCACACACACACACACACACACACACACACACACACACACACACACACACACACACACACACACACACACACACACACACACACACAGATGCACGAACGCACACACGGCACACACAGACATCCTCAAGTTTCCTATCCCAAGACATACGCTCACACTTAAGGATGTGATGGACCAGACGAGTCCTGAATCATCTTTTGACTTTGCCACTTCCTCCTTCCTTTCTCCCGTCCTTCCTTCCTTCCACTTTGCCCACCTCTCTCCCTCCTCCCATTTGGGAAATTTCAGGGAAAATAGCCAAGAGCCAGATTGGAGGTTGGCTGCCTCTTTGCATTACCAGCAAAGATAAATATTCCCAGGATGACTCCCATTACCCGGAGGATGTTTACGTGTGTACATGCTAACCCTAAGCCCTCCTCCTCTGCTCTTCCTCCCAAAAAGAGAGAGAGAGAAAGAGAGAGACCCACAACCCACTCACACGTTGTCGACATGAAAGCCTCAACATACGATGGGCAGAAAAAAAGTCTCCAAAGAGTCAACGATGCTGTGGAAGCTGTCGGCGGGCAAAGGCTCACACTGTAAGACAGGTGTGGGCAACTCGGGTCGTCGAGGGCCGCTCTCTTGCCTGTCGACCTCTTCCAACACACCTGATTGCACTGATCAGGATCGTTGTCCAACTTATGTGGGGCTTGCTGATGAGATGATCATTTTATGTCGCCCATCATAAGATTTACTGTACAACATTCAATAATTTTTAAAAATTTTTGTATACATGATATTTGCTCTATGTACAGCACTTTGTATACAGCGATGGTTGTTTGAAAGTGCGATGTAAATACAGTTGAGTTGAGAATAAAAATGGCATACCGATAGGCCTCCCTGCTGTAGAAAATGAAAAACAAAAATCAAGAAACAAATTCAAACATGACCCTAATATCAAAAATCAAATCAAGGATTTGAAGAATAATGACACGTTGACGTTAAACGGTGGCAGGTGTGTACGGAGTGAACAGACGCATGTCGCCAGTTGTGGGGGGTGTGCACTTTTGCAACCACATGATCCCAGTTGTTTAGTTTTGCTTCCCGGTTTAAACTCCTCCTCTCCTTTCTTTGTTTCCCAATCAAGTTGTCCTAGTTACCAGGAATAGGTTTGAAATGTTGAAACGGTCCCTTGAAGTCCGAACATGAGGATCCGCTGGCACGTGCACGCCACAGTGCAGAGAACCTGCCTGTGAAAAGAGAGTTTGGATCGTTCGTCCATTATAAAAATTCACCTTCATACTGCATGCGAAGACGGGAGCAGCTTGCCCTCGCGCGGTTCTCACGCTGCCTCACCGTATACGTTGACTTGATGAGTCGCGAGCGCAACATGACGACACCACGTGCGGCATCCCAAGAATGGTCAGAAAGGAGACACCTAAGCGCTGATGAATGCGCACACCAGCCCACAGCACGCCACAAACAATTTGCCTTTGCTGTCAGTCAGATATGTCCGAAAACAGGTCAGGGTTCAGGTTGGTTGACATGCTAAACCAAACCAAAAAAAGATCGCATGAAGAAACACACAAAAGTTGGAGGGACAACACGGTCTCCAAAATTGGAGGCTGATTTTTGATTGTGCTGCAATTTGACGATTTGGCCCGCGTCGGCTCGTTCAATTCGTGCGGGTGCTTTTTTATTTATTTGTTTTTTTTCTTAACAAAACATTTCCTGAGTAGCATCAAACTTGCCCTAATAAAGTTGACTTGTAGATTACATTGATGTGTTATGTCTGTTGCAACTGGAACAAACGACGACAAAAAAAAATACAAATGTGTTGGGAATTGGGGAGCAGAATTAGGACCCAGAAGCAAACATGACACGCAAGTAAAAAGTCTTTATGGATGAAAATACAAAGTAACTACAGAGAGCAGGTCTGGATGAAACGGAAGTGAGCTGACACTCGGCTCGAAAGCCCGCCGTACTAACGTGTCACTGAGTCATTCATTCATCTTCCGAACCGCTTGATCCTCACTAGGGTCGCGGGGGGTGCTGGAGCCTATCCCAGCTGTCTCCGGGCAGTAGGCGGGGGACACCCTGAATCGGTTGCCAGCCAATCGCAGGGCACACAGAGACGAACAACCATCCACGCCCACAGTCATACCTAGGGACAATTTAGAGTGCTCAATCAGCCTGCCATGCATGTCTTTGGAATGTGGGAGGAAACCGGAGCACCCGGAGAAAACCCACGCAGGCCCGGGGAGAACATGCAAACTCCACACAGGGAGGCCGGAGCCGGAATCGAACCAGGTACCTCTGCACTGTGAAGCCGACGTGCTAGCCGACGTGCTAACCACTGGACTACCGGGCCGCCCGTCACTGAGTCACCCAAGTTTAAATACTGGAAGACAGAATTAAAGGTAAGATAATAAAGGCCCGTAGCAACTCCTTGGCAACTGCAGAGCGATTGACACATCAAGGAACAACCGGTCACAATATCCATACTAAAGCCCACTATTTTTCTTTCCTTTTTGGGAGTCAAAAGTTGTTTTTAGGAAACTGCAAAATACTGGTCTGGCTTGCGTACAACAACAACAGAAATCTCGATTATTAGTTGTTGTCCTGCATCTTCATCTATCAGCTGCAGTGGCCGACCTGCACGCAGCAAAAGCACGGCATCAAACGTAGGTGAGCCGAGATCTCGGTGATGAGACGAAGCCAAAAACGAGACGGTGCTGCCCCGAAGCTCATCCTGAGATTACACCTGATTGGCCGAGGCGGTCGCACCAATTATTTCAATTCCCTTCAGATTTGCATCGTCAAATAGAGAGGCGCAACCGCCGCGACTTCCTTCCTCCGCGACAACTTCCAAGGGGACTCGCAGGAAATGGGAATCAGATGGCGATTAGACCGTCGCGAGCGCCTTCGGAAGGCCTGCGGTGCGCCTCGCGGTGCCGGTGACCTGCAGACATGGGGGGAATCCGCCGATGCGGCGAAAACGCCTTCTCCAAAGAACTCATCTTCGTATTGGCCTTTTGGACATGACCGTGCTCAATGTCTTGATCGAAACATATTGTCGTTTGTAAAGATGAATTGACATTTCACACTTCATTCAGTTCACCTGTAAATAGGTCCCACTGTGCATCCAAAACGCTTTACCTCGTCTCTCCTTACATTCCATATCTTGGAATGCTTTCAGAGTGATCCTGACAGGAGTAAATAAAGATGAATGGCCCCTAATTCCAAACTCTTGGGATTCTTCAAGTGTTCCACCCCCTCCCACCCCGCCCCAGTGGCGTGAAAAACCCAAGCGAGGCGGTTGGCGCAGAGCGCTAAATGATGAAACGTGTCGGAACAAGACGGATATTTTCGAGCAGCGCATTTTTTTCCTCCTCTGCTGGAGACGAGCGGCTGTCTGTTTGGCCCAAACACATACACACACACACACACACACACACACACACACACACACACACACACACACACACACACACACACTCGCACGAGTGTGCGAGCATACGTTCAAGCGTACACTTACACACACTGGTGTAATCACACATTCAGTCTTGTATTCGTGTTTGCTCATGCATGCAAAAGGGCAAAAAAAAAAAAATAACACTCCCCCTGCCCCCACACACACACGTTCATCTGTACCCAGCACCTACTTTGTTTACAAAACCATGGACAGAAATCAAAAGGTATGAATCCTGCAAGGTGCTTTGAGACCTGATCAAGACGTGCGGTACGAAGACACGTTACTTGACCTCGAGTGTCTCATACCAGCAACAGTACACACAGATACTCCCACGCCCCAAAACAGGTGCCAAGTCGGCTACTCCACGTAGCACGCAGGGGGTCAAATTTGAGACCCATGAGCCAAAGACGACCTTAACGTAATTTTTTAAAATGTATCTGGCCCATTAAAGCTTGCCGCCATTTTTATTTGCCGTCTGTTCAAAATTAGCCATAAAAATGATAAGAACCGAACGCAGCGGCAAGCCGTTGTCTGAACTGAGGCAACCGGACCTTCCTTCTTTGTCGAAGCTATTTCGTGAGAATTGTAAACCACGTAAAGTTTTTCAATGACGTATCGTCACAAAGATTTGGCCCGGGAGGTCCTGGGAAGAAGCGAGTTCACTCTCAAGACAAACCAAATTGAAGCTCCAGAAAGAAAAGAAACAGAGCTCAGGTCTCGAATCTCGTCCACCGGAACCAGGTGATTTTCTTCACCGAGAAAGAGTTGCGCGCATCCGATTATTTGGTCACGGTCTCGCAACTGATATCGTGTTTGATGACCGCACGTGGTCCCAAACTGCCATGAAAGTCAAGCACCCGTTTGAAAACGTCTCGCCTGTTAATGGAGCTGAGGGACACGCTTCAAATCTACGATTCATGTTACAACGTACATTTGGAGGCCGCGCCGAGTTGCGTCGCTCCTCCTCGGACGCATCGCGGGACGCCACGAAGAGCAGCAGTTGCGCACTGTAAACATGCTGAGATATGCTGAGATATGAGCTTCCTCAGAAGTGAATTTGGAGGAATCAGACGGCTTTCTATGTTTGTTTGTTTTTTTTCCGAGGACTTTTGGTGTTTTGGTTTCCCTCGGCGCAATAATCATTAATTACTTGCACAACCCGTATCGGTCCATCATCATCTATCCCAGCTAATCGCGTGTTTTTGACGAACGTTTTTTCTTCATCTTGACGCACTGTCGCCCGTTGCGACATGTTTAATCGCAAGGAGTCAATGAATGTCCTTGCATCCATGTTGGTGTCTAGCAACAACCAAAAGTATTCACGGAATTTACAGGAAGTCGCACTCTTGCTCGGTATGTTTTTTCAAACCACAATGTTACGTACCTGCGCCGAATTGAATAATCACTATTACTATCGAACCGAGCGAATTATTCAAGTTCAATATTCGCAACTTCAGAACCTTCAACTGAACGTCTTCCATAAATCTCACATCTGGATCGGCTTCCAACTCTTTTCTCTGAGCCTGATCCATTATGCCTCAAATAAAATACAAAAATAATGCCCAAAAACTTTACAACTAGTCTTTTGGTCAGCAATCAATCACTCACACTCGCAGTCTTTCGCAGCCTCTCACAGCCTTTCACACCCACACAATCGCATGCGCATTCACTCCTCTATTGTTTTCAAATGTGAAAAATTGTTTAATGTTATTTATTTTGCGGAATAGTAGTGAGTGAACCTTCTCTCTTTATCGGCGCCTAAGTTATTACGTACTTAGAAAACATTTAATTTCCTCGACCACTTTTACGAACCATAGAAACTTTAATAACCTTTCGGACATATCAAAGTTATTTCAAAGTATTTCAATCAACCGGAGTTTATACTTTCTTGGCTAGTGCGGATAGTTTTATGTAACCTATAGGATTTGTATTTAATTTCTCATTTCAGGGCCAACGCCCTTTCAGCGCTGGGTCCCACTCACTCCCTTATTCCCTTTACTTCGAATTTAGTTTTTAACAATTTATAACCTACTTTTAGCGTTATTCCTTTTTCCGAGTAATTAAGATGCAATACCTGGATGACTAGGTCAGCCTGGATCGGTGGGAATCGTCGTCCGGGCGATCGACCGGAGCCGGAGGAGGAGGCCCGTTCTCCTTTCAAGGGGGAGACGCTGTCGACAGATTCTTGGAGTCCTCGGACCAGCGGCGGTCGGTCGCCCAGTCGAGATTCCCGGGTTTCGGCACCAATGAAATGTTGGGTCTAAAAGGCCTGGCCGACCCGGGCAAAGAACAGGCAGCACACTGAGATAAAGTTTTAGACTGCTGCAGCAGGGAAGAACAGGGAGGGCACGATGTTTCAGTGCCTCGGCTCACAAGATCTCCTGTCGGTTCGCCGCTGCAGAGTGCATTTATTTTGTGTAGAGCATGCACAGTCAAAACAATGGAAAGGTACTGGTGTGATGTGGTGTGTGGGTGCGTGTTTTGGCTGCGATGGAATGTGTGTGGCAGATAGTGTGTGAGGAGAGTTCTATGTGAGCACAGAAAAGCAAGGTCAAGTAAAACAATAGGGTATTGAGAAATACACACAAATATAAGAGCTTACTTTACAGCGGGACGCCACGAAGAGCAGCAGTTGCGCACTGTAAACATGCTGAGATATGAGCTTTATCGCCGTCCCATCTCCCGCATCTGCCACGGCTCACGCTCCTTCTCCCTTGCGTGTCTCCTTTTTTGTGTATTGTTATCGCGTTCACGTGCCAGTTTGCGCAGTGGTGGTTGCGTCAGCACAACAGTTGCCTGTGTCATGGAAGTCACGCTCATTTAAACTCGCTCACCCACTTTTGTTGTTGTTTTTTTTTTTTTTTACTCTATGCCAGAAAGGCAGGTGCGTTTTTGCTGGCACCGTCACAAAAAAAAAAAGACGCTTGTTTTGGACCTTCATGCTTCGTGAAGCTCCGTATTTGCCGTGGTTGGATTTGACGTCACCGTAAATACATCACGAGTTCAAACACGGAGCACTTTATTCAAATGTGTCCGACTGGTTCGAGGAACAACTCGCGCAATGTACACAAATGCAGCCTGAGGAAATTAATTCTTCACCTTGTTCTTCCTTCATTCAACATTTCTGCCTGCAGTTCAAATAAAATGATTTTCTCTCCGGGTTTGAAATCAATTAGTCGAAATCATTGTACTAGAAACAAAGACAAAACAATTGACGCAACCTGCATCTGAATATGATCAAGATCCTTTTTTTTTTTTTTTTTTAAATCGTGCAACAAAGACATCCTGTTAAGTGCAAATGGTCGAATACGATAAATTTTAGTGTTAGTGCACTCTAAGCATCGGATCAGTTTCATTTTCACAAATAAAAGTATTGAAAAAATAAATCAATAAAAGAGCAGGTCTCCTTTAACCTCAGGTGGCGCATGATCTGCATCATCGGAAGATGTTAGCATTCAGCGGTTTGCAAAATGCAGCATGTGATCAGAGCTGTTGCGATATATCTTTTTTTTTTAATTATTATTATTATTATTTTCATTCAAAGTTTGTATCATCTGCAATTCACCGATGGCGCTGGCAAAAAAACGGGCATCTGGAACGCCAGGAGACGCACTTTAAAATGTTACAAGTGAGCTACGACGGGCATGTTCCTGCAAAAGTGCGTCCCATGCCTCTGCGTCAGGTCTCCCACGAAGGGTAGGCAGTTATTTCCTTTTCCTCTATCGTTCCTTCTAGGGGCCGTTATGCTGGTTGGTGGGCACCCCTGGTATCCAATATCATTTTTCATGACACAAGATTGAGGGCTTGATGAACGAATGCATTGTGCCAAAAATTGGAACATAATCAATGCTCACGCAAACAAGTAAGACAAAATCGCGATGGATGATTTTGCGTCTTGAGGTAGCGCATCCGAAAGGCGGGTGCAGACAAGCAAGCAGAGTGGCATCAGACGTTCCAGAAACAATCATTATTGCAACATACTCTCCAGTCAGCAATGAAGTTTTGGGTCTTGTGAATGACTAAAGGAGCAGATGGAGCCAGTCTCAAGAAGGAGTCATGCCAAAGCGCACAGTGTGCACAATCCGTTACGCAACTCGGTGGCCCTCCACCATCTTTGTGATCGTTCGTGAATCGGGGCACGGGAAACACACCCAGGAAAAAATGCGTCGAATCTCAAAAGGCAACCAGAAGACACACCCCATCCAAAGCTCCATAAACTGGAACTGGGACTTCCAACTTCTGGTGCCACTTTGGTGGACCGATTGGACATTTGTCCGCCAATATGGTCTACTTCCGATTCCCATTCATTCCCTATGGGCAAACAATAACCCTAAGCCAAGCCCTAAAGTAAGCCTAAACTCGGGGTAGGCAATACAGTCGCAGTCCCGCCCGTTGGCCTCCAGTCTCCGACCTCCACCCTCAAGCTAGCCCGAACCCAAAACCGTTGAATCCCATCTTTGACCGCTTAACTCTCCTGGGAAGACAACGCCATGACACAATAAATGTAGTGACAACCTGGGACTTTTTTGTTGTTTTTTTTGCACAGCATTGCATTACAATTCCTGAAAATAAACACAGATGTCCTTTATACGTGTCCGTCATAAAAGCACCGAGGTGCAAAGTGTTACTTCCAGTTGCTTAAGTGTGTCCTTTCCCACAGCGGGATGAGTGCATCTCCCTTTCCACACTCAGGCACGCACACGCACAAACGCTTGCACACACACGCTTGCACACACACACACACACAAAAGCTGCGCTGCACGCTGCAAACAAGTCTGGACCAGCTTTGTATCTCATCCTCCTCTCTGGATAAACACATGCAGGAAATGAATGCGGTTTCACAATGATTCACTCCATACTGGAAGCATTTGCTGTCAAAGAGCTCCATTCAAAGCGGCTTTGGCTTTGCGTGTTTCGCTTGAGATTTTTCTCTTTTGCTGTGGCACCGGCGCACTCTTTTTATTTGGCTGCTTTCGGACCTCCGAAATGCACGTTGGCCAACTGAGATGTTTAACTTTGAACAGTCAATAACAGCAACCAACTACAAAGTCATTCGTCATTCATCCTTGGCCTGTCTCTCATTAATTTGTCAGCAAGTCATTCTGAATCTTGTTAGATCGTAATCAGCAGTGCTGTTAATTTCAAGGACGTGATGGCGCCCCCGATGCACCCACACACACATTGATTTTCTCCTCCCATGACAGCTCGGCTGCCTGAAAAACTGCCCCTTACAAGCCATCGACAGACGGCGAGGAGTGGAACTTGAATCCGTCCCGAGTCGCTACCACGACGACACCGTACACTCATTTACATTAGACAGGACTGCTCCCCCCACACCCCCTCTCAAAACAAGCTAATTTCAGCTGAATTCTTGGGGTGAAAAGTTTCCTGTAGCTCTCAGTTCTTGGGATGGTTTGACCAAATCATATCACAATCCTTCACTGTCATTCTTCTTCTTGACACAATAAACCGGCGGGAGATCGGGGGCGGCGGGTTGGCAACTGCGGTCCCAGAGAGCCGCCGCCGCACTCCTGCTTGTTTTCGAAGCTCAGCTCATCAGCGGGCTCCGTGTAAGGCCCGATAACGATCCTGATCATTTGAATCAGGTGTGTCGGTGTAGGGAAACCTTTAAAGTGAAAAGGACTGCGGCTCTCTCGGACCGCAGTTGCCTACCGCAGCAATAAAGCAACATGCTTGCGTCTCTCTGGTATTTGTGCAGCCGGAGTCAAAGCACCTGAGGCCAAAGCTGAAATGGCGGCGTACAGCTGTTTAGCGACTGACAGCCACGATAATGAGCTTTACCTTTAGTTGAACCATGCAGACCCCTGGCCACTGGTGTACACACACACACACACACACACACACACACACACACACACACACATACGGTGCATGCTACACGAGCCCGTCTCCAGGACAACCCCCTCCTCGGAAGTGTCATATATTAGTGTCCGGAGGTAGGAGGTCAACTCTCTCGAAAGCAGGATTAGCTAGGTCTAATGCTAACCCCGACGCAAAAGCTAACTGGGTGGGCACAGACTCCATTGACCCCATTCCACGATTAAGGCTTTTGGGACAAATTGTACTTGTTGCGACACACTTTACTTTGACGTCAGTGATTTTATTAAGACGTAGCACGACTTTTACTCTGTTACATTGAGCTTTATTCCACTTGCTTCCTTGATTTGTGTACGTTCTCATCAAGTCTTTCCGTACAGTAAACTGCAGCCCAGTGCGGTTTCCGGGTTCGAACCAAGATTTGACTCAATTTCATCAAGCAAATGGAGCCAGCTAGTCATCGTTTGTTGACTTTGTTTTTTGTCAAGTTTTCCTGCATCAGCCCTGCTCCATATATCTCTCAATCAGCTCCCTCCAGCTACTCGTGTCGATAAAGTCCTCTGGTTTATTTCACTCTTCAATCACTGTTGCTGTTGTCAACCACATTCATCCTTTTCTTTCCTTTTGTCATGAATGTGCCGCAGAAGTACATGACAAAGTTCGTTCAACTGTAACCCCACATTTGCACAGTTGCTATCTTATGACCAGCAGTGTGTTCGTAAATCCTTTGTTACCGACACAAGTCAACACGACCGATTTCAAGGTCTGCAGCATTGTGACATACGACACAAGTGAACGGTGGTGTGAGGTTGGAGAAGACGCGGTGAGCGTGACCCAAGCTGCGCAGCTCTGAAATCGCTTGGAGTCTTGTGCTCGCTGTTGTTGTGAGAATTCTTTTTCTTATATAACCCAATTGTCATCATGAAAGCTTGATTTGATTTATTTTATTGTTTTTATGCCTATATAATCATGGCCTAATTAATCACAGAACTGAAGCACTGGTTTTCCTAAAAGGAGACATAGCACATGAATCATTGTTCACAATTTAAAGCAGTTACCAGATATCTTAATGGATGTGGCGTGCCATGATCAAGAGGAATGGGATTAGGCTGTTGCGACAAGGCAAGCAAATTCTGTTCGAGAAAGCAAAGCCCAGAGTGTGGAAGAAAAGAACTACAAAAGCATTTTCGCTTGTGGAGGGAGCACTCCATACACGGCACGCCTTTCGTGTTTATTAGTGTGCGGATTCATGGATGCGGTGCAAGCAGCCAACCTGGCGGCAAGTGTTTTGCTCCCGTGGTCCTCGGGAACGGACCATGTGTGAGGTCCCCATAAGGGAAGAGTCAGACGCAGATGGATCAATAATCCCACCCCCCCCCGATAATCTCTAATCCTAACGCAGTCGACATTATATATATATATATATATATATATATATGGAGCCACTCCGCACGCCCTTGGATCTAAAACAGCCTCTGGTGGAGCAGTTTAAATAAGGTACTTGTGGATGCTGAGATGAGGTGGGACCGCCTGGCAGACGATGATGTCACGTTTGACAGCATCCTGGCAGGAAGATGACGCACACAGCGAGGAGGCCTGCGAAGAGACGCGCATTCCCTGAGAACCCACAACATCTGTTGTCTGTGCGCAGAGGAGGAGAGCGGGAGCCGAGGGGGTCCGGTGCTTCACTTGGCCACTAATTGGTTGGAGAAAAGAAATGACCCCAGCACACACACACACACCCCCCATCCCCTCAGCTTCCTTCAAACAAATGCCCCGTTTCCCCTCCTTTTGGATCCCCTCCAGACTCCAGACTCATTCTTGTAATTTAGATTAATTTCTTCCACAGTTTCCTCTGGGATTAGGCTGCGAACCCATTTAGAACCGCCCCCCACCCACCCCCAACAGCCCCCTGTCCCAAGCACAGCCCATCCCCTCGCACCTTCCTCACCACAATCACAACAGTTCCTTTTATTTTCCTCACCCCAGCCCGCACTGATACCCCCTTTCATTCATGTGACTGGTCAGTGACATTGTCAGTGATGGCATTCGGATTGGAGAACGTCATCCGTAGAGCTTTGCCGTGTAGTGACATGTGATGTTTGGCTGATTTTTTTTCCAATCATTTTTGAAAATAGAATGAACAGCAAAAGTCATGAAATATAGACAATGGAGGAAAATCGTAATCATAATGCCCGTCACTTTACATTGCTGGCATGGAATGCTGCTTAAGGAAAGTTTACACACCCCTGGTGAAATTATTTACAAAAACAAAAAACAAAAATAATTAAACATTAAATTACAACATAAATTTGGAAATATTTACATCCGGGGCAAGCTAGGATGGCTAAAATTCACTTAGTCACAACATAAATCAGTAGGTCGATTTTTTTGTTGTTGCGTTTTTTTTAATACTAAAACGATGAACATGAACGTGGTGACAAATAGAATATATTAAAGAGGTGCATGTTATGGAAAAGTGACTTTTTAATTGTATACAAATTGGGTGCCTTCAGCCAAGTCGAGTATGAAAAAAAAACGCCACCAAGTAAATATTTGGCTGTCTTCCCGTTCTTCAAAATGTGTCAGCGGGCCAGTGCTTCGGAATATCAAATTGACTTGAAAACGATGCCCGCAGCAAATCTCTCCACCCATGACTCAGAGGTTAGGCCGGGTGAAGATCCTCCATTTTCAAGCTGCAGCCAGATGGCGGGTGAGGGATGTAAAGTATCTGTATGCAGGCGTGGGATAGGTCACTCGAGTTGAAATGCCAGACTTTTGTGGATTCAAAAGAATCAAGCCAAGATTAAATAATTTCAAAATTTGAATATCACTGTAATTACTTATTTTAGTACAACTCCTCATTAAATAAGTTTGATGTACTTTTTTTATTTTTTATTTTTTTACTAGTGAGGACAAAACGCCTACTTGCACATGGACATTAAGATAGACATCAAGCAGACATAACCGATGCTGAAAGTCTTTCCGTAGGCGAGGAAGAGCCGAGCCAGCGCAGACGCCAGGTGTTTCACCTGTGAGTCATGCTGCGGGGCAGACAGGACGACTCGGAGGGGAAAGTCACAGCTGGAACAACGGCAAGCACAGGAAGCACAAATATAACTCCAGAATTTCTGTTTGGAGATGAGACTGCGCTGCTGCAGCCGGCGCCCGGTCCGAGTCATGTTAACGGTGACAAAGTGGTTTCGCTGGTCGAAAAATGCAAGCAAGTTATCAGTCGTGCTGCTAATATGCGCATGTGTGACCAACAAGTGGATCGGAGGAACATCTCAGAGTGGAAAAGTTCCATTTTGAAAGAGAACTGAATGTATGACGTGTGTTGCTCCCAAGTAAACAATTAGACATTTAGTCAGGCTTGTCAGCAGTGCCTTCATGGCTAATTGAGAAAAAATAAAATCAAGCAACCCGACGGTGTCATGTGCTGCGGCCTCCCTAACTCGGTTTCACAATAAGAGAGAGACGCAGGACGAGATTCTTTTGTTTGACGAGCAAACGTGACGGCGGTCCCAGCTAAGCTCCACAAGTCTGTGCTTGCTTGCGCTGCTTTTATTTTTTTTTTCCAACTCTCCGTTTTATTGGGTGAGTCACAGTCCAATCATTCCCACAGCGCACACCTTCTTGCAAGAATTTGGAAAAATGAATGACGAGGAACTGGGTGTGTGTGTGTGGGGGGGGGGGGGGGGTAAACAGGTGCACGTTGCACAATGGTTAATTTCATTTTTATTTTCAGTGGATACATGAGGAATAAAAAAGACGGAACCTTCAAAGAGTCGTAGAGTGCTCCATCGCTACTTTGCGGTTTGGTTGTTGCGGCTTCACTCTGTGCCGGAGTTTTGTGACCATAATTTCTCAAAAAGGATCAGGAGGGAAAAATATTTGGAGTCCAAAATGTTTGGTATATTATTTTAATGTACTTGAATGGATCAAAAACGAAGACTATTTCTATTCCAAAACAATAATAAATTTAGCAGGTCAATGCAGACCAAGAACTACTTTGGCATTTTGTGTTTACATTGAATTTTATTTTCATCTCAATCTGTCAGTACCTCGATGTCTATCAACATTTCTTTCTCTATCTTGAGTGCTCGATCTATATCGTCCGCATCTCTCTCTATTTGTATATCTATGAAACGCCTCTCAGGCAAGCAGAAATGGGCTCCACATCCACCCAACTTGCATGTTATCGCTATCAAATCTTCACTTAGTACAAGTTGATCGGCCATTGGTCTTGTAGTGGTTCATAGCTGACTTGTTGAGTGCAGCTGGTGTGCGATCACTCAGCCAAGCGCCGATAGGTCCACTCACTCACTCACTCACCCAGAGAACTTATCAAGAGAGGATCCAAAGAGGCTTTGCTCACTTGTTAAGCTCAACCGGTCATCAAAGGCGCCCCTCCACGCCCCCCACTTCCACCGATACCGTACGTCGTCGTCTTCCCGAGCACCACTTCCTCCTCCCACCATCTGATCTCAAACACGAGACAAGCAGTCAACTGCTGAGACAGCGATGCCGACACTTCTGGTTGGACAGGTTCTGAAGGGAGAGGCTCATACTATCAACGCTAATGGCTGGCTAACACGCCTTTGGCATTTTTTTTTTTTAACCAAATTGCTACTTTCAAATGGAGAGACTGTTGAGTACAACTGACTGACATGTGAATGAGCGGTTTCTTCGTGCATCGAAAAAGGTTAAGGGTCAAAGTGACCTGCACTGTTTTCAACCAGCTTAAAGATTCAAAACAACCATAAAGATGAGTTTTATCCTGACATTTTACCCATTTGCATAAATTCTGGCGGCACGGTGGTCGACTAGTTAGCATGTCGGCCTCACAGTGCGGAGGGGCAGGGTTTGATTCCGGCTCCGGCCTTTCAGTGTGGAGTTTGCATGTTCTCACCATGATTGCGTGGATTTTCTCCGGGTACTCCGGTTTCCTCCCACATTCCAAAAACACGAATGACAGGTTAATGTAACACTCTCAGATTGTCCATGGGTGTGATTGTGAGCGCGAATGGTTGTTCGTATATTTTTGCCCTGCGATTGGCTGGCAACCAGTTGAGGGTGTACCCTGAAGACAGCTGGGATAGGCCATAGCACGCCCGCGAACCTTGTGAGCATAAGCAGGTTGGAAAATGGATGGATGGATACATTCTTTTTTAAAAATTTTATATGCGCTTTAAACTTTTGGTATTTGTTTGCTGTGATGGTTAAACATGATATGGGTCACATCGACCCACAAAAATATGGTTTGAAATTGCTTTAAAATGGATCGATTTGTCCCCAACATAATGGGAGCATTAAAACAGGTCACCTTTACCTGAAAAATATTGGGATGGTAAAAAAATGGGTCAGTTTGACCCACAATTTAATGGGAGGTTTTAACAGTTCACTTTTACTCACAGCATGACAAGTTTAAAAGGGGATGTTTTGGCCCGCAACTTAACTGGAGTTAAAACAGGTGAATTCGACCAGCAATATGTCCGGATTAAAACGGGTCAGTCTGACCCACCACATAACAGGAGGGTTAAAATGGGTTAGTTTGACCCAACAACTTTTACAGGAAAGTATAAAACTGTTCATCCCTTCACGTCTCAACATGTTTGACCCACAAAATAAGTAGCCTGAAATGGGTCAGTTTGGCCCACAATGCGACCGAGTGTTGGCAGCAACTTTTCAGGCCCGTGAAAATACGGCAGGTCATTTTCCTGGGTGTCAAGGTTGCAAGCTCAGCGCTGTAAAACTTCCGCCACCGGTAGGAAGAAACCTCGTTAAATGGCACCGCAAACAAAACGGACGACACATACGAGATAATCAAACTCACAAAACCAAGTTATTATTTGTCAGCTGGGAAGCCATCACATGACGCCTGCGAGGAGCGAAGAATGCCTTCCCATCCCCTGCACTGACTTTTGACTTATAGAAACACGTGACTGGTCCCTTTTGGCAAATAGCGTTGAAAAGAAGCATGTGAGTCACTGTCAAGCATCAGGCTGGAATCGTATTTATTTTTCCTGCTCTTTTTTGGTCTTATCTGTACATCATTTCCAAAATCCAAAAAGTATATCCTGCCCGCTTGCTAACCTCTCTACTTGATTGAAAAACTAACCCGTTTATTATAAAATAGGTCATCATAAAAATCACACACCAAAAAAAAAAAAAAAAAAAGGGGGACCATTATTTACACACAAAAAAAAACAGCCCATTAAATTACAACATAAATTAGAAAATATTTACATCCATGGCAAGTTAGTATGGCTAAAATTCTGTATTGGTATTTAAATTCTAATTAGAAAAAAATATTTACAGTATATCCACTTGCTCACAACACACACACGCACATGCACACACACACGCACACACACACGCGCATACGTACAAGCGTACACACACAAGTGAACTCCTCAATCGGTTGATGTATTTTTTTTTTAAATACTAAAAGGATGAACACGAACATGTGGTAACACATTGAATACATTTTAACAGGAACATATTATGGAAAAGTGACTTTTTAATTGTATACAAATGTTGGGAGCCTTCGGCCCAATCGAGTGTGAAAAAAAAACACACAACCAAAAAAATTACCCCCGCAGCAAATTTCTCCATCTCATGACTCAAATGTTAGGCTGGGTGAAGATGCAGCCAGATAGAGGGTGTGGGGGTTATCTGTTTGCATGCATGGGAGGGGTCACTCTCATTGAAAGGTCGTTAGCCTAATAGGATGATTGCCAAGGCACTCATTGCTTTCAGAAAGACCAATAAAAATATACCAATGTGGTCTATTGCTAAAAAAAATTGTGCGTGTGTGTGTTTTCCAAAAGCGTTCAGATATGACTTAGGCAATGCTATTAGGCTAAGAAAGTGTCATTCAACATGGTGGCGATGAAGTGCTGCTTCCTCAAGTGAAAATATATTTCATGCTTTTTACTTAGTTACAGGATCTCGTGTGTGCTCGCTTGATTTTCAATTGTTTTTTTTTTTTTTGGTCTCCAGACACCACTCCAAGTAGTAACAAAAGCCATTCCTGCATTGGCACACCCCAGAGTTGAAGGGTTGGGGTGAGGATAACA
This sequence comes from Hippocampus mohnikei, assembly GCA_026261675.1. Taxonomy (NCBI): domain Eukaryota; kingdom Metazoa; phylum Chordata; class Actinopteri; order Syngnathiformes; family Syngnathidae; genus Hippocampus; species Hippocampus mohnikei. The sequence continues at coordinate 13,805,204 of JAKGUB010000334.1, read as the reverse complement.
TCAGACAGGACAGCCCTGTCAAGTGTAATCTGAATTCATCTTAAAAAGGAGGAATCGTTTTTGCGTAAGTGTGCCATAATTTTTTTTTTTTTATACTTTGTGTAATTTGCCCAAAGCACATCCCAGACATGTTATCAAGACACATGGGAAAACGTTTTAGAACATTTAAAAATCAAAAGAAAAAGAGACAGCATGGCCGAGGCTTCTGTTGCGTGACCCATTCAGACAGCTCAAAACAACACTGGGCTCCTCCCCACGCAGTCGGACAAAGGACGAGCAATACTCACAGAAAAATGGTGGGCAATTGCATCCCTTTCTTTAAAAAAAAAAAAAAAAGTCCTTTTGCGAGTCCGTCGAGACACAGGAAATCAGAGGATTTGCCTCCAGACGAGGAGGAGGAGGAAGGGGGGTGGGGGGTGCACAACAACTCATCTTGAAATGATGTCCTCTTGATGGGGGAGGGTAAATAGGGGTGGGGGGATAAAAACAGCATGCACGAATCCTCCAACCCCCAAGTTGCAGGGCAGGTTCCTGGAGAAATGGGGACTGTGTTTGGAATTGTTCAATCCTTCGCTACTCCCGAATCACTATTTGTGGACTTTTATAGAGTGGAATATATAGTTTTTAGTTTTTTTTAATCCACTCAAAAGTGTTTAGGGATTTTTCTACAGTGGATTGGTACAGTTGGTGGGTAATAAATATTGAACTAACAAATAAATTATAACACAATATTGCTGCAAGTTGAGTATCCGGGAAGCAAAGAAAATTCATTGTGATCGGCGCAATGCATCGTGGGATGTAATTTGATCATCGAGGGTGCGTCGTTGGTCACATGACTTTTCAAGATGCACTGAGGGCATTACATAGGGCAGTTCGGTCAAAACAATCCGGTGGCACGGAATGAAAAGAACAAGGTCTGTAACACTCTAGATGCTAAAAAAAAAAGTACATTTACAACTAAAATAGTAACATCTGTCTTCATAACAGTGAATAAACATCATGCCAACGTAAAAAGGGTTTGCTCCACTTTCTGCTTAATGTCCAGCTGCGATTTGTGAACATGAACCATTAATGATCCTCGAGTAACCATTTTGAAAGATTGGCAGCTTATTCTAAATGTTTGTTCTTGTTTTTTGTGTTTTTTTTTCTCCTGAATTTGGAGATGTTCAAAAATTGTCACTTCCAGGCGTGCAAAATCAACTCTCCGACCAGACAAGTAGCCTTCAACACTTTCAAAAAGCAAATGACTGTGGTGGCATTGTCTTCCCAAACTCGTTTTCAAAGGCCTAAAAGGCCTTGAGTGATCTTCTGGAGTTTTTTTAAACGATGAACCGAGTGAGCAGTGTCATCTGCGGATTTAATCTGCACTTAAATTAGCCTTGTGTTTCCTACTGCAACAAAGCCATGTCCACAAAACATCCAGACTTTCGATCTTGAGGCGACATAATGCCACCAGGCTCCCGCGGGAATGACAGACCAAGTGCCCCAGAGAGTTAAGAGATTTGTTTTCAGGCTTTTTAATTTGGAAAATAAATGCCATAGGCCACATTTTGCCCCTTGGGGCCCTCCATTTCTCTCTATGTGGCCCTCGGAAGAATTTGGACACCTCAAAGGATAACGGGATAACTTCCGCTCACATTCAGAGAGTAACAGAAAATGGCCATCTCACTATCTCGTGCATTAAATAGTGATTTGGGAGCGATTTTGACCACAGCCATGCGGGAAAACACGATATTGTAAAGGGGCAGCCGGGGTTCTCGGAGTTCACGGGGAAAGGGGGCCGGGGGGGGTTGCGGTCTCATTTCCTGTGCTTGTCCAGTTTGTCTGCAGATTTGCCGCCGCCGTCGGAGGCTCCCTGCGCGTCGGCGCTCAGGTACATCTTGTCCACTTGTTTGAGGGCCTCGCTCAGGTAGTTCTGCAGCGAGGTCATGGCGGCGCAGATGGCCGGCGAGCCAAAGCCGTGGCTGATGAGGCTGAAGTGGGTCAGGCAGCCCTGAATGCCCGGCTCCAGGATGGGCGCCGGACGCGAGTTGCCCAGCGGCGAGCGGTCTTGGGTGAGCAGGTCGGTGAACTCCTTGCAGATTTGCCTGCGGGGAGTTGTGAAGAGGGGACGACAACAATTCAGTTCACGTTTGGGTTTTGTACGTTGTTATGCAACCCAGTTACTTTTTGTTTTGTTACTGGAAAGGCTCCATTTTTCATGTTGAAAAACAAAAGGGCATGGTTGCAGACCAGCTGTCACCCCTGTTATTTGTGGCAAAGATTGCATAGTCACGATTATCTGTAATGGAACAAAAGTCTGAAAATCATTTTCTTTTGATTTTTCGAGACATATACTGCGTACACAAGCTTTTTGAAAGCTTTTGAAACTTGTTTCTTTCTTTCTTTTTTTTCCAGACCCACCCCAAAATCTGTTTTTAAAAAAGAAAAAAAAACAGCTGATATACTTTCAATATACATTTTCCCGGGGGGCAAAAAGGGGAAAATCAAAAATACAAAAATATTTTGAAAAGAAAGCTGCGAATCTGCGGGTGCTGAATTGCAAATATCCAGGGGGTCGCCTATAGTTTAAAGTTTTCATATCACCAATCACCACTAGATGGCAGACATGTCTTCAATGTGCGTAGGTCTAAATATTTTTTTGTGCTGATTTGGAATGATATGCAGGACTAACGGAGTACCTCAATAGTATTAAAATCTTGAGTGAGTTGAGATTTTTGTGAAAAAAAAAAAAAGATTTCTTGCACTTAATGTTTGTTTCGTGTTGAGCAGTTTTGTGCCAACCTTGAATGGTTTGAATTTTGATGCAAGAGAGTACTTTGCACTGGGGAAAAAAAAATACAGCATGTGGTTATTTTGTTGTTTGCTTGTTGTTTACTGAAGTCGCCCATCCTAGTCTACATGATGTACGAGATTTACTATATTGCTGCGTGAGATTTGTGAATGTCAGTAAACGATAGCGGGTAGATGGCAGCACGCTAAACTTTGAGCAAACACAGCATTCAAACCTGTGGAATCTCTAATCACAGCTCAAACAATATACCCCAAAAAATGTTGGCTTTCCTCCGTGAGATCAAGAGACACTATTGCAGGGAACCGGCAAATTCCATCAGCATTTCGTGAAAAGTGAAAGGGGATTTCTCCGCACAAAAGATGACAACTCACTTGGCGGCGAGAAGCATGTTCTTGCGAGAGTTAACCTCGTTTCGTTCCACATGCGGCCTGCCCAGGTACTCCGCGATGGCCTTGGCGGGGAACTCTGTCTCGCACACGTAACCAAAGTCACGGGCTAAATGAACAGCTTCACCTGAGAGGAGAAACAGAAGGGCTGCTGTCATGGGAAAGCGCGCTAGGTAACGGCATCAGCAGCTGCGGTGGCGCACGAGGGGCACGTCAGCTATTGGCTCCGAGCGCTTCGTTCTTGACGCTCTAATGTCAGCCGGGCCTCCCGGCGAGCGGCGCGGCAGATAACAAGGCGCGATTCAACTGGCGAGGTCCTGAAATAACAGCAGGCCTCCAGACATGCTCGCCGCGCAGTCATCAGACTTTTTAATCAAAGTGAAGCGGGCGGGAAGACAAGAGGCCGAGCGTTCTCGTGATCACTGTGGGCCAAAGATATGACTGGCCTAAGTTTAGCACAGAGAGGGACGAGGACGTGTTCGCTTTTATGGACGACTTGGGGGCAAAGAACTGAATACTGAAGGATAGTGACTGCGTGTCAGCTGAGGGTCAGACAATCTTATGTCAGCTTGAGTAGCGGCAAAACATGTCGAAGACAAACTGCAGGCCAATGACTTGCACCTCCGTCTGTCATCGATGACTGCGAGCCGCGCCTTTGGGCAAGGCACTGAACCCCAAACGGGTTTGTGTCCCCTCTGGGCCGGGGCACTGGCCAAAGACATGAAAGCAAGATTTTTGGTATTCAGTAAAGATGACTGCATTTGTCGAAACATTTTATAGGGCACTCTCTCATATAAGAATTTTAAGTGCACGACAAATGATTTTAATTTTGTGACTGTCACCCCCGCCCCCCCAAATAATATTTGTTATTTGTCATGATCATAACAAGTGTCAAGTGTAGTGTGCAAGAAGTAGATGGTCCAAATTGCTAGTAGAAAGTCCATCCAACCCTCCAACCATTAACTGAGACACAATGCATGTTTTTGGAACGTCAGAGGAAGCCGAGGATAAAGAATATATGACTGTGAGCGTTATTGTATTACCATTCTACTTGTGTTCCTCCGCCATTTGTTTAGACATCTGTTGCTCAAAAGATTATAATGCCGTGACGTTGATGCGATTCGCGAGCCTGTTTATGGCGTGTTGCATTGTTTGAAAGCATTAAGAATAACTGACTTAGCTAAGGCAGGGCTTTCTTGTTGTTTGGAATACAGTACATTTGTAATTGTCTTTGTTTTGTTTGGTTCAAGAGTCTCTTTAAAAGAGTTAACATTTTTTTTTGTTATGTTAATGAATCCAGTACATGTATTTCTTTATGTATAAACAGGTTAACATGCATGTTTTTCAAATGTGGGAGCAGCCAGTGTTTGGGACAGAGAGTCACCATGTGTTCAAGAAGTTGTTGCTCTTTTTATTCAATTGCTAAGAATGCTAACGATGAGTGGCATTTAGCAGAGCGCCGTTCCGACACTAACGCAAAGCGAGAAAAGATTGACGTTCCCACATTCTCGCTTTATTGGAGCAACATTCCGGCCCGAGAGTAATTACAGCGGACGTGGAAGACGAAGCAGCAGCAGAGTGATGCGGCGCACCTTCCACCAGTGAGGTAAGTAGAGTCACGTTGGCCGCCTTCCTTCTTCCCGCCGGCAAGTTGAGCCCAATTTTGTCCAGTTTCTCTCGCAATGAGCGTCCACCGTTTTTCGACTTGGCTCTGTGAACACACACACACACACACACACACACACACACACACACACACACACACAAGCCACATGGTAAGTAACCTTCAGTCGAACAGCAGAGCCAGCTGACGTTTATAGACATCTATTGACGGTGCATTGAGAAATGAACATGACATTTAATACTCGACTTTGCATGTTTTTGGACGGATTCCATCAACCCAACCATCCGTTTCTGAAAACGGTCATCCGCATTCAAGTTGCCAGTGAGCTGGAGTTTATCACATCTGTCTTTTGGAGCGAGAAGCAGGGTAACACTCCAGACTGGTCGTCAGCCAATCACAGGACATCAATCGACAGACAACCATTCCCATTCACATTTACGCCAATGGCCAATTAGTCATCAGTTAACCTAAATGAATGTGTGGAGATTATCGCAGCGGATGTTTAGCAAGAGAAGCCAAGTACATCCTGGACCGGTTGCCCCATTTAACCTAACGTGCCTCACTGTCATTGCTGCCGAATCCCAGTTGTACCTGAACAGCTGTCAATATACGTTTTCTTTCGTGGTGTTCCACAACCAAGTATGTTGACCAACTTCATTTGTGAATGTCAAAATGTACTGAACAAGATTAATTGCATGTATTTGCTTTGATTGAATTACACTTTGTCCTTATTGAATGACAGAGTACCAAGTATAGAGCCCTGAGGCGCACCAAAAACAATGCCGTGGGCACGCGAGTGAGCCTGAGCCCATCCCATGTAACTTTTGGCGAGAAGCAGGCTACTCCCTGGACTTCGTCACACCGATGGACAATTTAGTCTTCAATTAACCTAGCATGAATGTTTTTTGAATGCGGGAGGAACCCAGAGCACCTGGAAAAAAAAAAACATGCAAGCAAGGGAAGAAACCAGAGCAGAAATTTGAACTGTGAGGCAGACATGCCTGGACTGATTCCAAGCATTTAATTAAAAAAAATGAGGACATAAAGCAATGGAAATAACCTGCCAGTCAAGGAACTTACCGTCTCGCCCATGCGGGATCTATTAAACGTGATTACACGTAAATTAACACGCTCTTTTGTGAAGTGAAAAGGACACGAAGCAATTGAGCAGTAACAGCGTGTGTCGTTCGCGCAAATAACGCAACTCCTTACGACTCATTTTCCGCATGAGTGGTAGTTCAGCTCTCGCTGTGAGATGGGCATCATCCTTGTGTGTGTGTGTGTGCAGCTCTCACACCCTTTCGCAGTCCCTCCACGAACAAACCCCCTCCTCATGCTATATGACCTACTTCAAAATGCTTGTAAATTGGCGCCTGTGCGTGTCAGCAATAACGCGAGGCACATGGGAAGGAGCAAACGTGCGCTACAAGCACAAAATCTCCAAGTCAGCGATGTCTGGCGTACACTGGACCGTCCTACATGCTCGCACACGCATACACACACACATCCTACAAACACATTTTATATGTGGCATAGGTTCGTCTAAGTGGCAGGCAACTCCTCCGATGCAGCCCAAAGTGGTCAGTGTCTGTGGTGAGGTGTCCCTCAGAAGAAAATTCACGGCAAATCACATATGCCTTGAGTTGAATTTGTTGCGTGACCGCCCTTGTGACTCAATACGTTTATCTCAAGTCATCTTTTAAAATGAAAGGAAATGCCACTAATCCTGCACTTTATAAAAACAGAAAAAAATACATCCAATGTAAAAGGTTTTGCCACATTTTAGGATGCTTTAGTTGGCTCGGACGTTCATGTGGAGACTTTCCATGTTCTCCGGCTTCCTTTCCGATTCCAAAACCATGCGCGTTAGGTTCACTTGTTTGCCAACATGTGCCCTCGGACTGACTGGCAACCAGTCCAGGATCTATTCCAATTCCCTTGCCAAGCTGGGCTCAACTCCAGATCACAACTCGAATGAGAAAAAGCGCCACAGAGAATGCATAGATGGATGATTTTGTTTTTGTATGACGGCAAAACGTAACTTGTTCAAGGATTTCTCTCTGACCTGCGTAAAACACCTCCCAGCAGCGACGCGTTCAGGCACTCGGGCGGCGAGAGTCGCCTCTGGACCTCGGCCACCGTCACCTTGTACTTGGAGGTGGAGCTCAACAGCGAGAGGCGACCCGGGACGGAGCAGAAAACCTCCGTGGGGTTGGACACCATGCCCAGCAGGGACTCCTTCTGGAAGGGGAGGCCCAGAGCGTTGCCTTTTGGGAGAGTCACTGGGCCTGAGTGGGGGGAATATGAGTGACGTGCTGAAGATGAGACAGGCAGAGCATTTCGTTCTTCATCTAAACCATCTTCATCATGCGGCAAAAGATGTTTTCAAATCTATGTGTCAATTCTCAACCCCCCCCCCCTGCCCCCACAAAAAAAGGCAGTCCTGAGAGAAACACATTTCACAAACATGGCTGCAACAATATGTGTTACCATCAAAATGCAGTATTGTCTTTCTCCATAATTTCTAAGCCGCTCATGTTAAAGTATTCGATTGTAATTTGAGCGCCCAACACGTCACAAACAAGGCCGATGAATTGTATTCTCACATTTTTTATGACATGGAGTGGTCAATTATTTTTTTAGTTTCTATATACAGTATATACATATATATTTTTTTTTGTTTGTTTTTTTGGGGGGGGGCTCAAATTTGTGGCAAAAATGGGACATGCATGTTACCATGAAAAGGCTTTCTTTACCGTAGTCTCAACGTTAGTCTTGAAATGTTTGGTTTTCATTCATTGAAATTTTATTTTTTATCTAACTCACCTTAAAAAAAAAACAAGGAAAAAAACGGTCAGTCTTGCTGATTTGTTGGAGGGGGGGATGCACATTTTCCTACCAAAACATTCCATTTTGCAGCCGTTTCAAAGGCAGACCGAAATGAAATTCTTTGTATTAAATTAAATACTCTCTCCCTCCAAAAACTTGGCCAAATAATTGCTACCAAAATGTTCTGTCTATTTTACACGTATTTTCATGATGTGGGTAAGTGTTCAATGACTTGATAATATTTGCAACCCGAATAGACAAACAAACATGGTTGACCAAATGCTAATGCTTTTTTGTTGCAAAAGGTGGTAAAAGCTCAACATGTGTCAAGAACTCGACTTTATGTTTCTTTCAAAATTGATTTGTTTTTATAATTTTGGCACAAAAGATGGTATAAAAATAGCACTTTTTTTTTTTTTTTTTTAACCAAATGCCTTCGTAACACAAACTGAACAATTGTACGCCCTTCATGGTGGTCACTTTTTTCCATGACTTCAAACTCAAGTTGTTGTTCGAAATATATGTAACAACGGGAAAATGCAAGGGACATTGGGTATACGTAACAATGAGTTGATTCAATGTTTACTTAGCTCTAAAGTGACACCCCATCCTGTTTTTATACGATTCAGCCCAAATAGATTTTTTTTAATAACCTCAAATATATGTTTGTGAGTAATGAGACTAAATGCAAAAATATATATATTTCTGCAACAACACACTCCCCAAACATGGTTGACAATTTATTTTTCCTGGAATTCAAAATGAGACAAAAACCTGCAGTATTAAAAAAAATGTAAATAAAAATAAAAAAAACACCACCAAAATGGCCGACAAGTTGCGGGGCAAAGGTGTTGCTGTTTATCTTGCTGTGGGAATGTGACAGTGTGTGGTTAATATTAATGGATTATGTATATATTTTTTATTTTGTTTGAGTTGTACTAATAAAGGTTTGAGTAAACGTAAATGCAAAACAGTCATCGTACAAGAAACTCGGGGTCGCGTCAATAGCTATAAAAACAGCAGTTTTTAACTTTAGCTTGCCAATTTCAAAAGCCAGTAGGCCACCGTCCGCAAATATGTACAGCACATACAGCCAGCCAGCGATCTACATAAACTGAAGTTCTTAGCCATCCTTGAAGATCGACGGGAAAATGTGTGAGCACTGACAGTCACTGGACACACAACCACAGCACAGCACACTAACAGACACCACAAAAGCGAGGCGGCAATCCTCACCCGCAAGGATGCCCCCCTGATAACAAGTCCTCTGTACGCGATCAAGGCTCCTGGCCCCTCGCAGTCCTAATACTGAGACAGAAATCACAAGAGTCACACATGTGCCGCCTGCCTGCCTGCCTGCCTGCCTGCTCGGGGGAAGCCTACTTTGCCCACAGCGTGCCCTTAAGCGTGAGAACGGGAAATGATGAATCATCACTGCTTTCTGTCGAGAAATATAAAGCCCTCCCGTGCTTTTTTGAATGTATTTGTTTTTTAGATCTTTTAAGAGGTGTTCAAGACCCATATGTCGTCCTCTACAAAATCCCACAGGGGAGACATGAAACAAGTAAACAAATGTAACACGGAATCGGTTCATATTCGGTCTGAACAATAAATCTGGGACACTTACTGTAATTGACACTCCAAAATAGACTAACGGGTTTTATTTTTTTCATAGGATCGGAGCAATAGGTAGATTGTGGTCAACAAAACTTGACCAAAATCAAACTATTAAAACAAGTTTGAAACATACGTTTTGTTTTAAAATCTGTCAGGGATACATACGACACATGTTATGAATCAAGTTAAACTTTCCAGACCAATTTTGAGGCATTCAAACCCCCACACTATACCAGTGGCACCACTTTTGGGTCACGGACCAGTCGAGATGAGTACATGCCGAGCGCAGAGCGGCAGCCATTTTTTAAAATGTTTTAATTCAAAGTAGACGGTCGGGTTGTGTACAGACAGTTCACCAAGTCGACTATTCAACGTGACTTAGAACTGAAGATCTTTTGGATTTCACTATCAACAAAATCCATTCATGAATGGCGTCACTGATGTTTTTCAGTTTATTGCGGTGTTCCCAATAGCTTTTTTTTTTTTGCACTCGGACCAGAACCAGTACAGGGTGTAAAAAAAAATGTTTTTAAGCCAGGCTCGAGAAGCATTTTGACCAACTTCTCGGTCTGAGAGTGGGGAATTGTTTTGACACTCGTGATTATTTGCAAACATTGCAAATTGTCATCATGCGGAACAGGTTTCCCCGTTTGGCCCAATTTGTGCAAGTGGCAATCCCAATGACAAGCTCTGCAAAAGTCAAAGGATTGTTCTCCCCGGCTGGAAATACCATCACGCGACAGTGACCAGCCTTCGCCCTACCCATGTGGAGGCACCTGGGTTCTAACGACCGGAATTAATTTTTTGTTTAGGTTTTTCCAACTTACTGTTTTAACCCCTGCCCCACCCAAAATACACGTTATGTTTTTTTTTGACAGTGTCGTTTCCTTGTAAATTCGAAGCGTGTTCATTGTGACGCTTATGCAAAACCGTTCCCTCTTCTGTTGATTGACGTCATCAGGGAAAAGTCAGCTCGACTGCCATCACACTTAAAAAACGTCTGTTGATGGAATTGCTCGTATACAGCGAACGGCATATTTTTACGGCACGTTTTTAACCCAACTTGACACCCAAATGGGGATTAGTCATGCAAATTCGCGTTGGCTTGACATCTGGCGTGCAGAAAACGCCAGATAAAGAAACAGCATAAAAGCATAAAAGAGCAGCAACATGACGCAACACATCCATCCATCTTTCTCTCTGCACGTAAATCGACGATTACAAGCGCTATTAGTCAACGTGCAGTCGCTGTGACTCAAAGCCCGTTTAATGGACTCCCGATGACAAAACATAGGGGAATTAAGATCCTTAATCAAAACAGTTCGTGTCCCAACAAATTACTAACCTGTCCTTCACATGCGAGCGCGGTGCCGCGCCCCGCACAGCCCGGCCCCAAGTGGGATCAGCTCGGACGCTCATTTCCTGCCGCAGCGCCGAACAACTCAAAAGACCAGCCGCGGACTTTGATTTTTTACGCTTCCCTTTCACCCACTGGGAGTCTTTTCCAAGCACCTTGCTTCCTCACAAGGGGATGGCACGGAGCTTAGCATAAGTGCCTCTCGCGGGAATGGGGGATCATGAAAAAAAAAACTCCTGATGTGCACTTAGAAACTTGCTTGTCGTTAATTTTAAGCGAAGGCGTGAGGCCGCGGATACGAGCCAGGCAGGAGAAGGGTCCGGTTATTTCAGTTGGAAACTCACCTTTTTTGATGACCGTCTGATCCGCCATGATAATACCGTGGTCGTCCACGTGCTGATAAAAAAACAACAAAAAAGAACAGAAAGAGAAGTAAGATGGCGAAGGTGGTGCACACATTTTCCACTCAATGGGAGGCGAATACAAAAGCGACACCGCAAATATCGGCCTTAAAATTTAATAATGCTTCATTTTGGGAACGCGGAAAAATAAGATAACTTTTATTTGTCCCACATTGGGGAAATGTGCAGTCTACGGCAGAAAAATTGGGGGAGGGGGGGTGAGAAGAAAAAAAACAGTGTTGCATACACAAAATAAATACATGTTTCAGTATAAATATAAGTTGCATATATGCATCGTATGCATACATAAGGTGGCTGTGCTTGTGTGTGCTTGTACTTGCTAAGTGCATCAAACAGGTCGCCGTTTCAATTTTTTTGTGCACTTTGTATGAGTAGTTAAATAATGTCAACGGAATATTAAGACTTGACGCTTAGTGTTTACAGAAGGATAATCATTCACGAGGGTGTCAAGTAGAATTACTGTATTCCCCTAGAAGGCAGAATTTATGATGCAGTTGTTGGGTTGCTTTCCAAATGATAACTTAGAGGAGTGATGGTTGGTGGGAATTTTGAAAATGATTCAAATCAGGGCCAAAATGGAAAAGTTCCACGTAACTTCAACTTTTGTGCTAAAGATGACGATTTTACGATCTTGTTTTACTATTAAGCCCCCCGCCCACGCTTGACAGTGTCTTGCGAAGTGTGCGCCGCACCCACCTGCACGTCGTCCATGCCGTGGCCCTGCATGTCGTGCATGGCCATGCTCTCCCCGATCACCGCCGCCTCGATGCCGTGGGCGTGCGGGGGCAGCAGCTCCGGCCGGCGGAAGCCTTCCCTCCGCACCCCGGACGAGCCCCCTCCTCCTCCGCCGCCTCCTCCTCCGCCGTCCAGGCCGAGGATCTGGCCGGCCAGGCCGCTCCTGCCGTGCCCCGCCAGCCCCTCCTGGCCCTGGCGCCCCGGCCACGGCTGCTGCTGGTGGTTGGACGACGGCGACTGGTGCAGGGAGTTGATGTTGAAGGGGTCGCCCAGGTGGGAGTAAGGGTCGCCGGACTGCGGGTAGGAGATGGGCTGGTAGGGGGGCGGGAAGTAAGGCGGCTGGAAGTCGGAGCTGGCCGAGTGCGAGAGGGAGGGAGGCGGGCTGTACAGGTGCTGGCTGACCGCCGGCAGGTGGGGCAGCCGCGGGTTGCCATTGCTGCTGCCGTCGTGTCGCTCCTGGAAGATGGAGGGCCACTTGTTCAACTTGGCCAGTCAAATATTTTGGGTATTTAACTCCCAACACGAAAAGCGCTCCACTTTGTTGGATTAACCCTCAGTTTTTTGTTTGTTTTGATTTCTTTTTAAATGTGAGCAAATACCAAAAAGGTTGGGATGTCACGGTTGAATTGTTTTTCTTCTTCCTTTACACAGTGCAAAAGTTGGGGGACACTGTATGCACTGTATTTATGTATTTTCGCGCATTGATTCAACGAGCCTTCCCTCCTGGCCGCTGACTCGATGGTATTAAAAAAAAGTGCAATTATGGCCAAGCCAGGAAGCAATACTCATCGAAATACGCATTTCAAAGGCTGAGGTGACTCTGGATTTAGACAGAATTTCATTTTTCCCCAACGCATGGGAAAATTGCAGAAAATATGAACTATACAAAATCTTCATCAACAGCACCTGCATCTTTAAGTTCTACAAGCACAGCAAAAACCATTTGTACACATGTCAAATCGCTCCTTTTGAAAAGGTCCAAATCCAAAGGCATCTATGGTCCAGAAAAATATATTATTTGTTTTCTTATCCGCACTCGACTGATTGACGACTAGTGCACGAAAGTATACTTTAATCTGAAAAATGAGTAACAATTTCATAATTCATTGTGCGTCACCCGAATTGTGCCCGAACTCACCTCGCAGTCATCCTCATACTTGACGTTGTCTGCTAATTTCCACAACATGACAGCCCGGGGATAAAGGGCTCGTCAGCCCCGGAAAAAATACAAATAATAATACAACACACACACGCGCGCGCGCGCACGTAGAAAAAGGCTGCGTTTAACGCCTCGGGATTAATCCAGTTTGGGAGTGAAGATCCCGACGAGCGTCTTTTCTAAAGGCGGAAACAGTGGCCCGCGATCCGCCCGCCAACAGGAGACTGTTCCACGGTAAGCCAGTCAAAAGGAAAGTGAACAACAACAACAAAAAAAGAGTTCTCTCGTCGTCTCCGCGGCGGCGGCTCGTCGCGTCTGTTGAGCAACGGGAGGGAGGCTGCGCATTTAGCAGAAGAAACTTGACTCCCTCTGATGGACGAAAAGAGCGTAGACGCGCACATCAGGCACAGGCGGGTTTTGCACCTTCCCAAAGTCTGCACTGTCGCTTCGGGTGGGCGTTGCCCCACTGACTGACGTCACTGGAAAAGAAGCGTTCGAGGGAGCGACTTCTGATTGGCTGAAAAAATGGCCAATTGGAATTCTGTGCGCTTGTACGTTTCAGAAAGGGGGCAGAAACTGACACCAACTACTAACTTCTCACATATTTCTCTCTCTTACTCTTCCTTTTTTATTCTACAATTTATGATAAAAAGAGTTAATATCAACTCAAACCATTTGCCAATTGAATAACTTCATTTTCACTTGCTGCTTCACAATTGGAAATATTGTTCGTGTCTTTTTCTTATATTGTACTAAGTGTTCTTTAAATTATATGTCAATGATTTTTTATTTCAGAATATATTGGTGTCAAAGTTATACGCCTTAATTATCTGTCTATGGCGCGTTTCGAGATACTGTACAGCGTGGGTTCGTGCAATTGATTGAAATGCAGCAAAATCGTCGGTTTAAGAGCTTGAGAGTGATTAAATAACAAGCATTCGCGTTGTTTTAAAGACGGACTCGGTGCTGGTTAAGAGACTGCTGAAAAAGCTGCAATGCGCCCGAGGGGAGCGAAAGCATACAAGCATTACTCGCCAACCACGAAGCTCCTTGAGCTCATTTGCATTTCTGGTGGAGTGCGGCAAGGTCCGGCATGATTTGAAGGTTGGCCATGCAGACCTTTTTTTTTTCCAAAACGCATTTTGTTGGATTTAAAAACGTCCAAACTGCTGCACATGTGCACGATGAAATCAGCCTTAAAGGGCCCTTCCAAACCGGTTCAGATTCGAATTTGGGAGAGAACAGCCGGTGTCGAACTATGCATGCGTACAACCTTGCATGCATGCATGCATGGGAACAGCAAAGATGCTCGAGATTAACTCAAGTGCGAGCTGATTAAAATGTTATTTTACGTCAGAGTGGACAGAGGGGCGATTTAAAGACATTTAATCACGCTTGACCTCACGTTTTGAACGCCAGTCGTTGCACGCGCGCCTGTGCGTGTGTGTGTTGTGAGTGAGGCCTTTGACGACATTTTAAATATCCGTAATCCATAAAAAAAAATACATAGAGGACGGCTGCACCTTATTTTCAAGTAGCCCTTTCATGCATAAATAATAAATAATAATAAATTGTTTCTTTTTGTTGTTATCAAATACCACACTCGGTCATAATGGGGGAAAACGAGCATAAAGAGATCTGTTGACTAAAATGCACGTGCACGCATTTTAAATGCGATTATCGATTTATTATATTTTATGTATTTAGGCTGTTATTCTTATTATCATAGTGGCGATTTTAAGTATAACGGCTGCTGCGGAAATCACTGCTAGATTACGTTACGATGATTTCACAACGGCACCGTTCCTGAGCAAAATAATTGTATTTCATTCAGTCATTCATTTAAAAAAAGTAGGCTATACACTTTAAACAAAGAAAGTGATCAATAAACGCACACTCATAAACAGCTCAATTACTTTGGAGGTTAAAAAAAATCAAAATTCAAATGCCAATTCGAAAAAATAATTTAAAAACATTTTTAAAAAGTGAATCGGAGTCATTTGACGTCACTCACCCTCCAGTCGATCCTGTCCAGCACAGACATCTGCAAGGCTCCGGTCTCGGCCAGTGAGTGAAACACACGCGATCTTCACATGCTTGCAGCTCGCTCGCCACCTGCTCACTCGCACTGCGCATGCGCCGCCCACGAGCACAACACACCTGAGCAAGCAAAATCCAAAACATCGATTCCCCACGATTCCCAATGTTTCGCTGCGCGTGTGCATATGATTTTCGTTGTTTTCTTAATCTTTAAGCGAAGCACATTCCAGTTATTCCCAGATACAGAAAGCTTGTAACTTGACAATAGTCAGTCATATGTATTAATATAATTTTGGATGACTAATATTATAGTCATATGATGCATGAATTGTCTTTTATTAATCCGGAAAAAAAGTAGGCCATCACATTGGGTGAAATCACTCGCAGGGAAATTTCAAGATGAGGTCGCTTCAACATCCACCACCCCCTCAAAAAACCGCATCGCCTCGGGGTGACCCAAAGAATCCGCTTTCAAAAGCCAAGCAGGCTTTTTTTCCCTCCTTTCTTTTTTTAAAGCACCAAAAACTCCTCCTGTTATCTGATCTTGCAAATACGTTGGCTGATGAACACATCAAAGTGTCGTCACCACGCTCGGCTAGTGGGTGTCCTCGAGAAAGAAAAAAGCTTACTTCGGTGAACGCGCCAAACTGTCACATCATTTATACGTAATTGACAAATTGCACTGGAAATGACGCTAAGAACAAAAGGAATGTTAAAAATCGATTTGAGTTACTAGGGTAATTCTAAGACATATGTGCTCTCAAATAGTGTGCTGTTACCGCATAGTGTATGTTTTTTACCCTGTAGGGCAAACCGAAGATCAGTTTGAGCCCAAAGGTCAGTGGAAAGATTTTGAGGATGGTTCCTTTCAGGGGGCAAAAGATTATGGATTCAGTATTTTCCTGTTTATTGCCAGCCCCCTTCCTGAAAAAAAAAACCCACTTATAAATGCAGCCGTTGCCTCTTATTGATTAAATATAATATAATATAATATAATATAATATAATATAATATATATATTTTTTCAGTTTAAAATTATGAATAGATATAAACATGATTGATACATTTATACAATAGAATAATTAATGGATGGTAAAGGTTTGGATGTCATTGTTTTATTTGCTGAAAAAATATGTATAAATCCCACGGCAGTGTTTTACGTGTCTTGTTAGGGCATTTCAATCTGGCCTGCAGGATGAATTTGAAAGTTTAAAAAAAAAGTACTGTAGCGACCCTAATGAAAACGTTGAATTGGAAGAGAAAACCAAAGGGTGCAAGTGGCAGCCTGCGTGTGTGTCGGTTATTTAGTCTGTCCTTGGGGATAAACGGCTCGGATAATGAGATGGATGGGATGGATTGAGGGGACCTATTTTTCACCAAGGACACAGTGCGGCAGCTGCAGACTAAAAACAAGCCACTACTGACCTCTTGTGGTTGTATTTGCACATTGCGAGTTAGCGCTCAACGGATTTCACTGTCCAGTACAAATTTCATCACGAGGGCCGCTTTTCTGACACGGAAAGGAAGGGCTGTACGTGACATTATTTGGACACTTGCTAACCCCCGAGAGCAACAAAATGCACCAATACAAACGACGCCTCACCTCGTTCAAGGATGGTACACAAGAAGATCCCGAGCGATGAATCTAGCTGTGGTGTGCTCGAAAAGGTCGCACGTGGGCCCGCTGGCATTGGAAATATCGGTGACCATGTTGTGAAAGATGATCTGAAAGCATTCGCTCACCTGCCGTGAGTTGCGCACAATGTGACACTTCTTTCCGAATCCACTGGGTTTGTTTAATGGGACCCTTTCCAGCTAAAAGTCATCCGGGAAGGCTTTTCACAAAGGTCATGCGAAAGAAGCAGAAGCGCCTTGGTGAGCTCACACTCACACAGTGACTTGATATCGGACGTGACCCCTTTGACGGCATCCTAGAAAATCACAATGACCCATGTGGTGCTTGGCTGCTACCCATGTTTGTGGCACCTGACACAGAATAGCAAAAATCAGTGTATAATAATTAATGGCCATGATCTGAGAAGAAATTTAATCTATCTAACGAGAGAGAGAGAGAGAGAGAGAGAGAGAGAATTTAAATTTCTTTCCCCATTGAAAAAGCCGAAAAACCTGCAAATTGGTGAAATCACAGATGCTGAGTACACAGAGCTCCACGGTAGTGCATTAACAGGGTGTTACATATTGGATACACACAATGACAAATAGAATTCAGCAAGTGTTTTTTTTCCCCTTTAGTTTACTCCAAAAAGTACATTTTTTCAGATCAATATGCGAGTCAAGACAGGTGAGCGAACACTGAGTAATATGTAGGTGCTGTTTGGGGGGCACTGAAGCTTGGGCAATGCGGTTACTGAGGAAAGCAAAACACTCCTTGCATAATTCTCAAAGCACCTGGATGCGAGGCGGAGGAAGGGATTCGGGTGTGAGCCGCCTGGGGATCCATTAAAACTGTCAACAACACATCAAGAAAAAACACGGAGGTGTCGGGCAACACGCTCGGACCGAGTTGATGTGCAGCCGCACAGGTGCCCGCGAAGGTCGCGCGTGTGTACGAGAGCTAGAAGTGGTATGGCGTGTGGGTGACCCAATTGGAGGTTTGCTCTTTGGTGCGCTTGGCGGAGCTGTGAGTGGTGAAGATGGACTTGAAAGCTTCCGACTTCTCCTCCATCTCTTGGATGGATCGCTTGGAGGCGACCGACAAAGGCCCGCCGCCGTTGACGGCGCTGGAGAGGCGCGAGGCTCCCGAGTCGCCCGCCTGATCTGAGGGGGAGGAAGAAAGGCCCCAAAAATAAAAAGAAATAAATAGTGATGAGATGCTGCAGAGGAACCAAAAACGCAGATTTTGAATCGGATAGAGCTAACAGAACAGGTTGAAATTTCACACGTCGCTACCTGATTGGCTGCTTTCGCCTCCATTTTCCAGTGAGCACTTTTCCACCTTGTCCATTTGTGTGTCATCTGCAGAATGTAAAGAAACACAACAAATGTTTCTTCTTCTTCAAACAGCGGCACCTTGAGACAAGGGGTGAGCCGGGCTTGCGAGTTTTGAAATATGAGCTGTGATTTGATGATTTACTGCTCAGTGGTGGCAGTGAACTTAACACGCACCGTTTGACAAAAAGTCATTTGTTCTTCCTTCAAGATGTTTATTGCAACTAATAATAAAAAATAGACGCAAACGGGAAAGGCTCCTTAACTATGTCTGATTTTCTTATGAATTAAGAAGCCAAATCGACCCGTTTTTCTCTATCTCCGTCATTTGAAACTGACGTCATAATAGCTCAGGGCTGAGGGTAACGACCAATCACGGCTCACTTCTTTTCTGAGTTTGGTCATGTGACATTCGGAAGCTGAGCCGTGATGCACTGCACAATACAAAGCAGAGTCAATAGTTGCGGGAGCGATAAGAGACAATGAGGGATGAGAAATAATAACAGAAGTTAGCACTCAGTTGAGCTCGCACCTCCACCAACACAAAACGTTCCTTATTGTGATGCGCAAGTACCCTAGTGGCCACCTGCCTCCATACTTGGAAAAATCCTGAAAAACAAGCTTCCTGTTCCAAGCCAGACCCTGTCAAAAAGATGCGCAAATAAGCGTGAAAAGTCTTTTTGGGTGTGAACAAAAAACGAAAGTGCTGATAAATGTATTCAAGTCTTTTATACAGACATGTAGAGCCTGCATTCAATCTGACGTGTTGCGAAAGCGTGAGCTAAAAAGAAGCCATACGCCTGCAGGAAGAGGAAGCGGCGCACACGTGGCCTCGTTCCACTGAAACTTCTTTGTGATTGGAGCTAAGCAAATAAACTGCAGGTGTTTGGCAGCTGAGAGCCAAACAGGAAACCACAGCGGCGGCAGCGCGGAGAAGCCGCGAGGCCTCTGAACTCAAACACTACTCTCTTTATCTTCTTACCTGATATGTTCGTTTTGAGCGCTATTGTAAAACTAGCGCGGCTCAAGCTCCTGCAGACAAATTGCCTGCGCGTTTTCACATACTTGGCCAATAACGACAACTCTGATTCTGATCCTTCGAGCGAGAGCAAGCGCAGTACTGATGACGCGGAAATGATGAGCGTGGTGTTAGGTCAGGGTGCGGTCAGTTTGTTGAAAGGCATTTGAATACGTCAATTTAATGGCCCGTCAAAAGCCAACCCCAAATGAGCATGGAAAATTGTTTGCGGCTTTTTTGCAAATGTGGACACGACATGAATTTGAGCTTCTAATTTAAGGCTCTGTTCCCACTGCAGCTCATTTCCGATTTTTTTTTACACATATCAGGTCTTTCTTTTCTTTTTTGCTCAATGTGAAAAGTACAATTTTGATTTTTTTTTTTCCAATTCCAACCCGGGCCTCTTTTGATCAGTATGTGTTTAGAAATGGGATAGGTATGTGACATGTCTGCAGTATGAAGGCTCAACCGCAGGCATCCGACTTATACGTCATCGAAAGCCCAATGTGCGTCTCCACGTGGGCGGGGGAGAGTGCTCGGCTTGGGAGACTACTACTGACAAGGATGTTAAAAAGCGGTTTGTTTGTACCCCACTTCTCACTGTCTTTGTCAGATTGGTCAACCCCCCCCTTTTATTAATTTATATATAGCATGACGTCTCTGAACCACTGGTGAAAGGACACTTTGATTCTCTCCTCTTTCATCTCAAACTGCTTTAAACAACAAAGCGTATGAGGGGAAAAGTGGTTAGGACTGCACGACTGTCCGTGTTTTATGTCATGTGTTGTGTACATTATTTTACTTTATGTTCGTGTTTTATGTTGTGTTTATTATTTTACTTTATGTTAACTGTTTTGTTAAGCGCTTTGTTACAGCTGCCGCTGTTGTGAAAGCGCTATATAAATCAGCATGTATTGTATTGTATTTATTTTTAAAAGACAAACAGGGTGAAAATGCAGCATGGGCTGTTTGCTTGCTTCACACAAACCTTTTGACTGTGATGGAGTGGACACACTTGCAGGAGCTTTGCTCTTCTTTGATTTCTATTTTAAAAACACACACACACACACACACACACACACACACACACACACACACACACACACACACACACACACACACACACACACAAAATGTATTCATTAGCAACCAGACGACAGACAGTATACATTTTAGTGCTGTACGCTATCAAATATTTTTACAACAGGGAATTCTACCGATAATCCCATCAGATGACGCATAGCATTATTGCTATGGCTGGTTTTATCCGGCAGGAGAAACAAACTTTTTAAGAAGAAACAAACGTCATTCAAGTTGGATAGAAATGCCCTCCACCGATTTTACTGGCCCCCGAGGTTTTATTGTTGACAATTCGAACCGCAAACTTTGGTCACGCTCGGACGTGGCCGCCCCGCTGGAAATTAAAAAGTTACGAACAAAAAAAAATCTGCGGCCAAAAGGAAGAAGTACATTGAATAAGCTAACGGTGTCTTGCGTAGGCGAGCACTGTGTCATGTGTGTAAGCCATTCTGCTTTGTTTCTGGATGTGATGCGGATGTCACCTTAGTTTTGGCTTTGGCTCGCCTCTCCTCCATGTTCTCCCTCAACTTTTCCACCTCCTCCTTTGTCCCGTTGAGCACGACGATGTCCGCGCTCTGAAAGGGGTCGCCGCACTGAATCCCACACAAAGGGAACAGGACAGACACAGACCGCGTTACACCAACATCAGACAGTCGACACACAAATTGTAAACCTTGTGCATGAAACCAAGCGCAACACGTTGCTGAAAACATCCAGAAAAGCGCAGCGGCACTTGCCAAATAATTCCGCATCCTTTTGTTTTATCTTCAAAACCCCGCCAGAGATACAATAGAACAAACGCGGGTCCGGGAAGTGCAACATTACATGCGCCGAACTGATAAGTGTTAGAATGCGGTCTGGCTCAGAAGACGGCGAGACAAATCCGTCGTCCAACACAAATATGGCAGCTCAGAGTAACCGGCGGGAGGGCAGGGCCGCTTTCTATTGTGTCCCAGGAACACGGGCCCGCTGGGTGTCAACTGTTGCCATGTGCTCTGCTCAACACAGGAGGGATCATGTCAGAAGCTGAGCAAGCACCAAACAAACTCTGGGCCGCAGACAGACAGACCGGTGCGGCCGTCATCAACGGATTGGCAGCGTCCTACGAAGCGGAGACGCAGCGGGACTTGAACTAAACGGAAAGCCTCTTACTTGAACTAAACGGAAAACCAACATCTGAGGGGGGGGAAATGGAAAGTCGTGAGTAGGCGACCATGTGTGGGATGATTGGATGAAGGGATTGTGTGCGAGTGTGTACGCGCAAGGTGTCAGTGTGTGTCGGGTGTCGGTAACCAAGCAGGGACTATTATCTTGATCTCGGGGGTGGGGGCAGACAAGTGCGTGAGCTCATGTAAAGAGAGAACGTTCCATCCCACTGTTAATCATCGCAGCCAAGAACGACCGTGACTCAAACCTGCGACACGTCGACTAGATCGACTGCTGCTTCAGATTTGTCTTTTTTTTTTTTTTTTTTAACCCTGAATGGACGACTCATGAGTTACCTTGGTGATGAGGAAAGTCAGCTGTCCTGTCTGAGGTAACATTTTCCCCACATTTTTGCAATGTGTATTTACAATACATCTCAATGACATGTGAGATTGTTTTATTGACGCCGAACGCTTGGCCAGTAGGCATGGTGCTCGGATTTTGACTTGCAAATAAGTCCCTCGGAGTATGTCAAATTACTGCCCGCTCTTATGGGAATGGAAGCCCAAACAGGATGACATTCATTCATATCAACTTGAATTGTCTGACTTGGCATGGCATTTGTATTTTACGTTGCAGTGTGGCATTTCAATGATTGGCTAGTGTTGGGGGAGGGATGGCCTTTCTCTTCCGCCGCGTGTTCGTTAATTTCGGACGGTGAGGATGTTGGCTATCCAAATACAGGCTGGTAAGCTTTTATTCGCAGAATATCGTCCAGGCACCAATTAGTTACAGATAAATGGCTGCGGTGGTCACAAGTGCAAAGGTACAAGGGACTCACAACATATTTATATCATCGGAAGGGGCGAAATTTATGGTGTGGCATCTGAACTTTGGTTTCTTCTGAACCGATTCTTAGCTTTCATCAACTGGTGCATCCCGGTGCTCTGTGCGTCTCCCTCCAGAAAGGAGTGTACCAATATTAACTGATGACTGCTTCAAGGAAGCAAAGTTTTGCTGCGGGCATGGGAACGTTGCTAAATATCAGCATTACTAAATATGGGCAGAAGACACACACACACACACACACACACACACACTCCTCGATCAGAAACTCCGCAAAAGACCGGGCTTAAATGGGCCGAGAGCACATCAGCGTCGGCAATAAACTACAGTAAATATGTGAGGTAAATGTAATCCCACGCACTGTGAGATATTATTCACATCCATGTACACTCACCAGAAGAACGTCGAGCGAGGCGCCGATGACGTTGCACGGTTGGCGCAATCCCGGATGTAAAGAAGCTAACGGCTAGCTTAGCCTGGAACAATGCTCGACGTCGAAAGAAAGTGACTACATTTTAGCAACAAGTGGGGGTTAAACTCAACGTGAAGAACGTTCAAGCCCCCGAGTACACTCACTGCGTAGAACGACACTCTCTCTCTCCCGAAACATCTCTTTAGAGCAACAAAGAAGATTACGTCTGCTCGCGTTCAGGTCCTCTCAGGAAAAGAGAGAGAGAGATCGCGCAGAATGGCTTTGATGTCACAAAGGTGAAAAACGGCACCTCTCATTTGCCGACACCCCACTATCCTACATACTAGACCTTCTTCAAGAGCCCTCACGAGGCTTGTTCCAATTTGGCTTTGCAGTTTCTGTGGCAACGGCGCAGTCAAGATGAGAACAAGGTCTATCGTGTGCCAGTTTGGCTGGCTCAAATGCAGCTTCTTGCTGTGCCTTGTGATGAGCGGCGGCATCTTTTGGGTTCTCCACTTGACGGAGTCGCCCGCCCCGATGCTAACGCCGTGCCGCCCCTTCTCTGACCAGTGTCGAGATGCTCTTCCTGATGCCGACGCATGGATAAAATGGCACCGGCTTGACTGCCAGGTACGGCTGTGATCTCTAAGCTAATTGATACTTAGAGGTTTCTTACAACATCAAATGTTATCCGAGTTCTCGTCCCGTTCCTCTGTTGAGTATCGCGCGTTTCCCCTCTCGACAGCTGCATAGGTACGTTACGGACAAGAAGCTTCACTGCTCAAATCTGACGCGAGACCTTCACTTCGTCACGAGAGCTCTGAGCCACGAGGAGGAGGAGTACCCACTGGCATTCATCTTGACCGTTCACAAAGAGCTGGAGCTTTTGGTACGGCTGCTGCGGGCCATTTACGCGCCCCAAAACGTCTACTGCATTCACGTGGATGCAAAGGCGCCACAGGAGTATCGGGCGGCCGTGCAGAATCTGGTGGGCTGTTTTAAAAACGTCTTCCTGTCCAGCCGCAGCGAGACAGTCACCTACGCTGGCTTCTCGCGCCTGAAGGCGGACTTGAACTGCATGACGGATTTGGCCGCGTCCGAGGTCGGCTGGAGGAAGGTGCTCAATCTGTGCGGGCAGGACTTCCCGCTCAAGAGCAACCTGGAATTGGTGCGCCATTTGCAGAGTAAGGAGTGGCGTGACAGGAACATGACGCCGGGGATTAAGCAGCCGGCGCATTTTCGACGACGGACAAAATTCCGATACAGGGAGTTCAATTCGCGCGTCGCTGTCATCGGAGGGAACAAAGACCCGCCTCCTCACAACCTCCAAATATACTTTGGGTCCGCCTACTACGCACTCACGAGAGGTTTTGTCAACTTTGTTCTTGAGAGCCCCAAAGCCCGTGACCTCCTGGAGTGGTCCAGAGACACGTACAGTCCAGATGAACACTACTGGGTGACGCTCAACCACGTCAGAGGTAAACGAGAATGCGTATCAGGGATCTGAGTACGGATTAGGGGAGGGCGATGACAAATTGAAGTTGACCCAGGACCTTCATAGCATGTCTTTATTTATCCCCATTTATTAAGGTGTGTCGTGATTCAAACCGCCGAACTGCGAGGCAGACATGCTTCCCACCAGCCAACTGTCGTGCCCATAGTTGAGCGATAACTTTTAACGTTTAGTTCATGCAATGCAAACATAAGACTTAAAAGCTGCAGTGCGCGGCTTCGGTTGCTAGCCCAGAACTCTGCATTGCAACACTTTAGAGATTTCCGCACGTCCGTTTCAGTGCGCCGGCGCTAACCGCAAAAACGACTCTCTTGGCTTTGGTTCAGTCACAAATTGGACCAAAACATCGTGACACACATCGCTGCGTGTTTCAATGCCTTCTCCTCGATTTCTCTAGTAGCTATTGTCAGTCTTGGCATCAAGGCATCAATCGTAGACGATAACAAAATGGAGTCCTGAAGATTTTACTGTTAAAAACAGAGAGCCGATGTGACCTCCACCAATTAGATGTCATCCAATTCAAAGGCGACCTAATGTTCGGTGTCACGGTGATGAGATATGTTCAGCTTCCGCAAGCCGACACAACAATCTGACCCACTCTGCCCGGTTCTGTGTTCCATCTAAAAGAGGCACCAGGCAGCAACATGGATGGTGGCTGGGAAGGAGGCATCCGGGCTATCAAGTGGGAGGATCAAACAGGAACGATGCACGACGGCTGCAACGGTAATGTACAAAATGACTTTTTTTTTTTTTGGTCCTATTTTGGGCGGATTCATTTCTTGAAACTGACTTGTCTGCTATCACAGAAAAAGGAGATGGCCAACTGGGGGCAGTATAATACATACCGGTACATACAAATAAACAACTCTCACGACTACTCTGTCTGCTTTTCTGCGTAGGTTCAAGAAAACACTCCTAAGAGTATTGTCATATATCATACAGTCACAAAAGAAAATACATCGATATCATATGTCAAAATGCCGCTTGTTGAGATCAAAGTGAGTTGAGCTGAGCTCATTACCACAATACAGTGCTTGGATCCCACATTTTTTGGTGTTCATTACCAACGCCCGAAAAAAATTTTCCGGGTTTGAAAACACTCATAGGACGGGTCAGTCGTATCGCAAGCTCCCAGTGTCGTCGATTTGATCTGCATTCGAGCAAAAAACGCCTCCTCTTCTTTTCTAGGTCGTTATGTGCGCTCAATCTGCATCTACGGAGTCAAGGACCTGCCGTGGCTCATCAAGACCAACCACATGTTTGCCAACAAGTTTGAGAACGACTTTCTGCCGGAGGCACTGGACTGTCTGGAGCAGTGGCACAGGAACAAGTTGCTGAGCAATGCCAGCGTTCCCATCGAGTCGTCATGGCTGCTGGCCACACCGAGCGACAGTCACCGTGACATCGCGGCGTGAGATGCTGTCCCCGGGGGGAGGTTGATAAACGCAGGAACTAAAGGGGTGATGCGCTCATTTGCCTTGAGCACTGCTTATGATGGTTTGAGGGAACTTCTTGTTCAATGTACTTTTATTAAATTGGGAGGTTGCCTGCTTCGAAAGCGGACTATGTTGCACATACAGCACATTTGACAATAAAGTTGTACTTGACAACACTTGTTTTGCTAATAAACGCTGCTAGTTAGCAATTAGCACTGGCTCGTAGGTGACGTTTGCTGATGCGTGTGTGAAACAATTTAGGGAGGAATGCAAAAGTGGAACATGTAAGGTTTCAAGCAGTAGTGTTGCGACCTTGTCTTTCGCGTGAGAGTAAACACACGTTTATTTGCTCATAAGCCATAGGGCGTACTTTCTTTCCAGTTCGGGAACAAATCTCACGTATCGCCAACAGCTGCTCTTTCACTGCAAAACGGCTTCCCTTGTGTGTGTGCGTCACTTCGGTGTCTATATGTGTGTGTGGGTATATACATATTAAATTCATAAATTCATGGCATTGTTCTCAAAGAGTCTAAGTGTTAAACCTATGCAGTTATGCTTAAGAATGCATTCGAAGCCAGTATAACCATCTGACCAAATGATGTGTGTTGCTGCAAACCCTGGATGCGTGAATATTTCTGTCTGATGGGCGTTTTGTTTTTTTAACGCATAATCTAAATTGCAAAACGTCATCCGCTACAAAGGGGAAATTGCATTTACCTTGTGGCAGATTTCTGTCTTGACTTCCTTGAGGGCGCGGTCAGAGAAAACACAACCACATGTGCGCAGGTAACAGAACCTAACAACACAAACAATATTGGCAAATTTAGATGGCTTGCATCCCGCCATTTCCATTTCAAGTGAGACTCTGCGATGCAAACGCAAATTGCACGTAATAAAACCCAGAAGGCAAGTAAATGATGACAATAATACATGGGCTGTGACCTCAATATAACACCACTGGAATCCAATATTTTGCTTATTTAAGGATGGTTAGATATAATATATTTAATTACCAGAATAGTTTGGAATTTTACGTGTTTGTGTTGTTTGAGCAGACTCGGGTGTAGATGCTGTAAATCTTCGATGGGTGTATTTTGATGAGGCAAAGCTCATGTCTCAATAGCCGATCTATGCGTTTAAGTAGCCCTCACGTTGGCAGACGCCCAACATGATGGAAGAGGCTAGTAGACTGAGATACAAGTCCCTGCTTTGTTTTCTCTTTGCACTGCCATCACGTATCTTTGACTTGTGCCACAGATCGGACTTGAAGCATGGAAGCGTGAATCCGACTTCAGCTCGTTTTCCTTACCTGTGCTTGCCGTTCATTTCGAGTCCAACAACGGGGCAAATAAACATTCCACAATGGATGTCCTCGTATCTGTCTCCTTTCGTGTTACTTCTCTCTCCCCCCCACTCTGGGTTATCGGTCAGGTTAAGTTCTCTGATGTCCTGCAGAAAGAGATGGACAAAATGATCCCAAAAAGGGGTAGTAAAGCTCAGCAAATGAGGAACTAGACAAAGCCTAAACATACCTTGGTTCCGCGGATGTGCGTTACAGCATCAGTGTTGGGCCTCTCAGCAGATTTATCCAGAAGGTACTCAATGACAGCATCTTTGTTATAAAGCCTACAAAAATACAATCACTTTGTCTTCAGTGGACTCAATGTGCACATTTTAGCGCTGTAGTTGTGTGTGGGTTTTTTTTTAAACCACTGGTCATTATGACGCCTCATTGGCCGGTGCATCCTTGGATTATTCTGTCTGTAACAGGCGACTGCAGTTGTAATGTATGTATTTAAATATCCTCCACTACTCAATATCATTTGGAATGAATACAATTAAAAATGTTAAGTTCTATATTTTGTCATCTTTCATTCCAGAGTTTTCGGTGGTAATGGAGGTTTTTGCAGTGGTATATGGTTTCAGGATTGGTATCGAGTTGATGCTGTGCCTTAACACAGGAACACCATCAACTGCCAAAAATCTGAAATTTGGTATTGTGACAACACTCCGTATTGATGAACACATACGAGGACATCACTGACCTTCCCAGTTCGCAGGCAACGATTGGACGTCTGAGTTTCTCCTGACTTACGGCACAGTGCTTCCATTTGGCGGCCAACTCTGCATTTTTGTCAACCTACAGGGGATTTGGAAGACCACTTTCAATAGTCACACAACAAATTGAATGGACGCGCTCAAATCCGGTTGGTGATGACGCCTATATCACGCTACGAAAGATAAACAAACCAAAAATTAAGCCAAGTACGTCAATTGCTTCCAATATGACAGCAACGGCAAAAAGCATGTTGACGTTCGGCACTAGCTAACTAGCAGTTAGCAACCTGGCGATGTTTGTATACGTAAGCGACTGGTTAAAAAGAAGACGCGGAGCCAACCTTCTCGACTTTTTTGGGCCCTTTCACCAACTCGTGTCTTTTAGGAATAGTTCCACCATCACATCCCATTTTGGAAGGAGAGTGGAGAAGTCTGAAATATGTCGTCGAAAATGACAAATCGGGGAAAAATAATACACTGGGACACTTCCTGAATTGAAACGGATATCCGTCTCCTTCTTCTTCTTCTTATCATTTCTTGGGCAGTTGGTAAAGAATTAAATGGTGCATTTCTGCCACCTACTGGCTAATTGCGTGGACCAGAATATCAAATCCGAACAGTCCGCTCTGTTTCCTGATTTTAAATGCCGAATGCAACCAAAGGTACATTCGTTTGGACCAATGTGTGCATGACAAAAAAAAAAAAGGAGCTCATAAAAGTTGAATTCAGGAGTTGATCGAGGCATTTTCCAAAGGTGTTTTTGATAATAACCAAAATCATTTAACAAATTGGTACAAAGCTATGACCTTGCACTCTAAATGTTTTCTTCATAATGCGAGTAGAGTGGCATTTTGAATAAAAATTGCGCAACATCTGTGATTTGCATTTTTTCTTCCAAGATGATTTTTTTAAATGATCATCATCGTGATAAGATGATTCCCTTGTCAATGGCTTTATTTAAAATAATTGTTTTATTTTCTCTGGAAGATTGATTAGTGGAAAATTGTGCTTTTACACACACATATATATATATATACATAGTAAATAAGTCTTGTTTTTCTACATAGGACTGAGAGTACTTTTACTGACCTACATCACATTTTCTGCTTTTATCTGACACAAGTATATGTTCTTCAATTTAACTCATTCACTGTCAGCCCAGTTAAAATGGATTTTTGGTTATATAGTAGCTGTCGATAGCAGTGAGTTGAGTACAGGGTGCTTTTGCCACCTCTGCAAATCTGTCAAGTTAGTACTTGTCGCTACACGATCTGTATTTACTACAGCACAACATGAAAAATTATCTGAGAATACTGTACCTGTTCAAAATGTAGTTGCACAAAGTTTCTGTCGTCATTGTTGTGAGTGATCACTTCATATTTTCACAAAGTCTGCACATAAGTGCGTGTGACGTCACATCACGTGAGGTTACCTGCATCGCTTGGTCAACGATGTTGAGCTGTTCTTCTCCTCACCCACCTTTACCCGCACAAATCACTGAGGGCTCCACACATTCCTTGCGTTTCTCAAGTGCTGTCTGTCAGCACCTTCTTCCACTAAAGAGACACTGACAGCCATTAATTATCACACAGGGTGAAAGAAGGGCATCGCCGTCTGCTGTGTCTCTGTGTTATATGTCTCGTGCACACACTCGTGGAGGGATAACACCTGGCCTCCATTGGCCTTCATCATGTTTGACAAATGAGTCTAAATGTTTTGTCCTCTGGGAGAATCCAATCACCATTAAGTCTGCTCACTCAGCAGGCTCCAGACTCTGAAACTTGCAAAAGTGGCAGGGCATGGCAAGCTGATTGAGCTTTTTTTTTCATGATCATACGAGTGTGCTGAATTGTAAATGTGCTAATATGCAGCCCCCTCTTTTTTCCATTTTTTAAAACGCATATTCCAACACATTTTTATTCTTAGCCTTTTGACTCCGCATTAGGCTTGGCACGCACACACACACACACACACACACACACACACACACACTATTACTCGTCACACATTCGTCTGATGCCTTTTCGCAAATTTGGGAAAATTAAATTATAGTTGCAAAAATTATTATTTGGTACAGTGAAACTCCTATAGAACGAAACCTACATGGGCGAAAATACCCCCTTATGTGAAAAAATGTTCATGCATTAACACAATTCCCATTCTCCTGCCCCCCATACGACGAAACCCCCTGTTGCGTTATACGAAATCATTTTCTCTGCTGCAGCCTCGCGAAGACATTCACTACAACGAAGTCTTATCCAACAGCGACCTCTACTGATTCGTTCGGAAACGGCAATAGCAACCACCACAATGGTTTACATAGTGAACGATGTTTATTTTGGTCACAGCTGCGAGTTTCCTGGACTCAACATACTCATAGCTGCTCTGCCATTGGCTTACCGAGCATCATCCTGGCCTCCGATTGACCAAGAGGGACCTCACTGTCTATGTGTGTACATACTGAAGCTAGATCCGTAGCATCCAATTAGCTGCTCAGAGTAAATTGCTTATGGCTCGACGGACATTCAAATAAACGAACGTTTCCTCGAATGCTTTACTTGTTATCATGCTAAAAACAGCCACAGGACGCTTCGTAGTCCTCGATGGCCACAGTTAGCTCTCGAAGGCTAAAAACCTTACGCTAACTGGAGCGCTAATTAGCGTAAGGTTTTTAGCCTTCGAGAGCTAACTAGGCTATCGAGGACTACCTTTGGATGTCAAGCAGCTAACAGAGCTCTGATGCTGGAAGAGAGGGTAAAAGTGATCAAAATGAAAGACGGAGCAAGCAAAATAAAAGACATTATCCAAGAAATTGATGTAAGTGAAAGTGAATGCTGATTGTAAATTTCGCAATTTCTTTCCCTTTTTTTCTTTCTACACTGACAATATGAAGTGTCAAATAAGTGTGTGTTCATACTTATGCACTATTGGAATAAAAATAGAGTACACATACGTTTGTGTGTGCGTGTACACATCTGTTTGTGTGTGTGGGTGTGTGCTTACATCTGAGACCAAATTTGCTACAGTGAAAAACCCCCTGTTGTGAAAAATTTCTTGCCGCAAACACGATTTCGTTGTAGAGGAGTTTCACTGTAACATGAAACATTTAAGCTTGCATACAAGTTTCTGCTCGACCTGCCCTAGCAAGGGGAACAATAAAGAAAGCAGAGAGGAGTGGGCCTACGACTCCAGCGTCATTACTTAATATTAGTAGGTAAGATGGATTCATTTTAACTTGTGATGAAATTAAGAATGTTTTAAACCGGGGCTGCGATACAAATCACCTTTTCGCAATCGGGCGCCTTCATTTGTCGTAGCTGCCTTAGTTATTTGCAATGCCATGACCAAAAGCCATTGTCGCTTACTCCTTCCAACGTCAAGCCGCTGAAATTCGTATTTGTTCAGCTGCATTTACCTCGGCAAAAATATGAAGGTCCACTCGCTATCTCCACCCATCTCGCGGTGACCTGTTGCTGCTCTCTCTTAGAAATTACACAACCGCGTGTTTTGTGCAGTCCAGTACATTCGGCTCGGCAGCCAGGTGGCCATCAGGTGACACTTTTACTGGTCACTGCGAGGATAATTTTGACACAGCCGATTGCTGTTGACTTACAGATACATGTAACGTGCACGCACACACACACACACACACACACACACACACTCCTTCTCCTTTCACCTGTAGCCACGCATGTCTTCAGGTGTACATTTACTATCCAGGTGTGAAAGCAAGGTCCTTTGTAGTTCATCTGAAATCTGCGTGGTGACAGACGCACGGCTATAACCTAAGTCGAGAGTGTGCATGTGGAGGTAAGGTGACTGGCATCCTCCATCTCAGCATGCAGAGAAGAAGTTACGGCAGGTAACGCCCCCATCAACATTCTGAAACACCTTGTCACTGTGACTCTTGAAACATTCCTTTTTCTCGCTCTGATCAATCCTAATCTCTTCTGTTAGGGCTGGGATAAACGTTGCCCTAAAAGCCTCGAGATAGGGGCTTTAGATTTATTTGCGTATTGAACTCAAAAGGCCCAGCCAGTATACTTGGACTAGTGCGATATACAGACCTGTTTGAAATTCACATTTGTTATGTCAGAAAGTTCAACAGGGGACTCGGTGCAGGCTTTGTTTGACTTTTGACTCGGGTCCAGTTCAAGTCTGCCATTATTCCAAACTTAGCAAGGTCCGCCTTATACACGAGAACGGAAGGGTCTGTTTTCAGAAAATGCAAATATGAATCACATTGGAGGCGAGGCCATGTTCATTTGTGCCAGAGTGCAAATGCATCCTTTTGCAGCTGTCACGGGATGGAATTACAGTACTGTTTATTCTACATTATTTTTACAGATAATTTCAAAGATACCAAAACTACAATGCGGTTTACACGCATTGATGATGTAATAAAAGCATGCAACCATCCATTTTCTATCATGCGTATGCTCTCAAGGGTCAGGAGTGAGTTTGAGCCTACGCTAGCTGACTTTGGGCCAGATCATCACAGCGCCCGCAAAGACAAACAAACAGTCACTCGCTTCACACTTCTGGACAATTTGGTGTCTTCTAACCTGGCGGGCATGTTTTTACTTGGTGAAAATTTAACACTCACCTGGCGATTTGAAAGTAATTGGTGAACGGGGCACCGTGACATTTTTGACGCATTTCAGTCCATATCATAGTTTAAAGGTCTGCATATGTCAAATTAGACTAGAGTTGGTGAAAATATGCCTTTCTGGCCCTCTTTTGCGAATCAAGTTTGCTTGTGGCTTATTCTCTCAAGTCCCTTTTTGTGTGCATAAGTGTGTGAATTCCTGTGGCAAAACCAGCCTCCAAACAAAGATGTTTTTCGTATTAAACTAAATCGCCCCCACGTATTCAGTCTGATTGTTGTTCATTGCTTTGCTTACTCTTTTCATAGTTTGTCGGGTCCACTCAGAAAATGGGCTGAGGAAGCAACCAGAAGGGAAGGCTTGTCATGCTTGTTGGTCAAACTCAATTCAAAATCAACTTCTGTATTGCAGTGTTTGGTTATTGCAGAATGTCCATTGACCATTTACCATGAATATCTTGATAGTATTTGTCATCACCATAGCGGTGTAATGTGCGATGCTAGTTGTAAACGCTTGTGTTTTGTGCATGGGAGAGGACTCAAAATTAGGAGGCACTGGACAAATATCAAGTCCTGAAAAGATCCAAACTCTCAGTCACAACAAAACACAAGGAAATAAAATACAGCACGATCACAAATTAAACAACATGCCAGCAACAGAAACAAATAAACATGACAGACTGTCAGTGTCAGTAACACAACAATCCGACACAAAGTGGTTGGCGTGGCGGTCCTTAAGTAGGCAGGCGATGATGAAGCTGATGACAATGACAAACAGGTGCGGCGCTGGAGGAAACCTTCTCGATCCCGCCAACTCAAAGAACAAAATCAACACAACCATAACATAGCATTAGAAAAACATACCGTAAACCTAGGGCGGGGAACGGCGACTGTGATGCGCCCGTGCCGTGCCGGAAAAAGACCAGCCATTCAGGAAAATCAAGACACGTACCAAAATTCCCAAGGACCAGATATGAAGCATTTATTTTTTTCTTTGGAACTCTATTTTGCCTTTGAGTCTTGCATTTTGCTCCTCCCCCTTGCATTTACATTCATGGAGCCACCACATTACACTTGTCAATAAGAGTGCAGATCCATGCATATGGCACAAGCAGCGAACGCACTGCTGAAAACAGCAAATCACACCCCCCCATTGTCAATAAAAACTGATCATGGTAATCCGTGGCTTACTTTTGGGCTTTGAAATGATGGCGCTCGTGTGAAAATGTGATGGCGGGACTCCCACCCTGGCTTGTAAGTCACTGAGCTTCACTCATCTTCGTGCACAATGATGAGCAGAGATTATTGGTGAGGTCGTGGTACGATAAAAAACGATGATCGTGATGTCCAAATTCTAAATGGGTCGTTTTCAAATGTGTTTCTAAAAATGGTTTTGGCACCATCCCGATTGATGAGTAACGCCAGTCAGTGGATTTCAATTTTATTGCTCGATCTGGATATGATGCAATGAACAGTTTTAACCTGCATTTGTCCAACTGTGTTTTATTACCATTATACTATTAAGGAAAAGCGTCCGTGCGCACCGCTCCAATTGTTTCTCTGAGTGTGGCAACAAAGGAGCAAAGATACCAGAGAAAGAAAGCTGAGAGGGATAAGATGGAGGGTGCGTGGGGGCAGGGGGCGGGGGGTGGGAGGTGAAAGAGCTGGAGGAGAAAGTAGTGCAACTGTCATCACAAACAAGAACCATCTGTCTCATTTGTGTAACTTGTTTTCTTTTAATATGAGAACTATGCCTGAGAAGATCTCGGAGTTTGAGAGGGGCCAAGGAGAAGGCTGGTCTAAAGCCAGTCTTATTCTGGAGTCTGAGCAGTTGGCATTAATATCCAGCCAACCTGCACTGTTAACCCTTCAAATGCCGCATGGCTGTTCAAACGAGTGAAATACGGCTCGCTTGTGCTTGGCTGTGTGGGACTTCTTGGTTTTGGCCTCAGCACAGAAACACGGGTGCCACCTCTCAAGTGGAACGAGGGTCATGAACTAAAGACATCCACTATAGCAAGGGAGTGCAGAAAGTTTCACACATGGCGGGGGAAACGGTTTTCACGATAGTCAAATGTGCTCGTGGACCGGTGTGCGAGCAAGCCGTGCTGCAAGAAGCTTTGCTTTGTTGGCGGCTGTAGAAAATTTACTGAGGACTCGAATGTAAAGTGCCACCGAGAAATATTTAATTGATGTTTTTTTTTTCTCGTGTGTGTCAACACATGCTCAATAATATTATTTTAACATACTGGATGACAAGCTTCATTTATCAAACAATCAAAACATGAGATCACGCGCTAATTACTGCATCTGTTCTGGCCCCATGCGAAGTGTGAGTGCACCACTGTTAAAAGTAATGAAAAGAGCCAAATCGGTGTCAAATTGAGTCGGCTGTGTTCACACCCACAACGGCGCAAGCGTCCTTTATTTATTTATTTTTTTTAATGATCCGGCTTGCGCACACCTGGGAAATGACACACACACACACACAAACACACACACACACACACACACACACGTTCCCAATCAGTGTGGCCACCATCCACCCACATCTTATGTAGGCCATCTTGGTGGCTTCATGGAGGACAGAGCCGAGCTGTTGCTGTTGTCGCAGACACACTTACCGCAGTGGGGGACCGCAATGGAACCAATGAAATTCAAAGTTATTGTGGAATATCGTGTGTGTGTGTGTGTGTGTGTATGTGTGTGTGTTTGATATCGACGGGAACAGAAGGAGAAAAGCTTGGGCCATGTGGTCTGCATTTTGGTGAAATCCCTGTCCATCCCAGTGTAGCCGCCTCCGTTCTTTCATGAATCCGACGAAGGCCAGACAGCGAGCGGCTGCCTTACTTCTTCCAAATACCACTTGAATATGGACAGTGTATGTGGTTTTGTGGTCACATGGTGTGATGTATTGGACACAAACCACATTGAGGTTATATAGTGTGCGGCGTCGCTGTTACGAGTGCTGAGAGCAACTTTGGCTGTAATGCACCTCGCACGTGTTGCTGCGTGGTGAAGAAAGCCTCGATGGATTGTTTTGGCGTTTTTTTTAATTAAAACACGTAGACAGTGGAATGAGATCTTACATTTCATGATGCATAATATCCGAAATATGAAATTAACTGTCATTACTGGAGAAATTTCCGCAGTTGTTTTGATCAATGCTTTATTTATGCGTATGCGCCCCCTATTTCCTTATTTGGATGGTGTCAGGCTCATATTTACAGGGCAATATGCCAATCTGTTTGTTTGTCAATCACGTTGGCATGAATCAGATTTGTTTCTCTTCACATTTTTAAGAGGCCCGATAAGAGGCGTAAATCCTGATCCAACTCACTTCTGATGCCACGATCCTTCTCAGTTAGGTTTGCAATGGCCACAGTGACTCAGAAACATATTTGAATGATTGTGACTTTTGATGTCAAACTGGATTGGAGATCCAAACAAAACGTGGGTGGATCTGTGATCTTGGAGGTACCGCTTGATGCCTATGAGCAGGGATGTAGAAGTGGTGCATCTTTTTCATCATCACTTTTCTCATATGCTTCTTTCATTTCGCACACACACGCACACACACGCACACACACGCGCGCGCGCACACACACGCATATGCACACGCGCAGTTGAAAAGAGCAGTCAGTGACAACATATGTATTTGACACAGCATATATTCAACATGAACATACATTCATAGGCAGTATAATCTTCAGTGTATAAGTCTTTACAGGTCTACATTATGATTATTATAACGAGAGCACATTATTATTATTATAGGCAAGCGTGGCTTTTGGGTGGTACAAATTGGCCATCTGTGGTCACACGTTGTGCGATGCTGCGGCGCGGGGTGGGGGCTTTATGTGCGGTTGGAGAGAAAGTGCTTCAGTCATCATGCATGGTGAACAGGCTCAGCAACCATCCGTCAGACGACGTCGACTTTTCGTGGCGTTTGCATCGTGTCTGGTAAATGTGTTTTTTTGTTGTTGTTTTTGGGGGTTTTGGGATGTGTTTACACTGTCAAATAGCAACTGGCCTTTGGCAAACGCGGGAATACAAGAGTACTGTGAAGGCCAACGCGGAACTGGTGTTCATTTTTGTGTGTCTGGCAGGAGGAGGCCACAGTAGCGTGACATTTGAATTCCAAAAAGAGGGCCATTACCTCGTCAGCGAGGGATCACCATCCGCAAATGTGCGCTCTTTCATCTTGGCATGTGGCTGTTTATTACAAGCAATCGTTCTTGGGAATTCATGAGTTCTTAAATCCCCCAGGAACCAGATCCAAATGCATTTTTCTAAGGAGACTACATCTCTTTTAAAAAATGGATCTGGATCCAGATGATTTGATTGTGTGCAACCGCCCGATGAAAGAAAATGGAGTCAATTCAACACCACCGCCATTTTTCTTCAGTGCAACTTTGAAACCGATCATTCATTCCAAATCAGATTTTCAGGGGGGATTTGTGAGCAAAGTGGGGAACATTCTTACGTTTAGTTCTCCTTGAATGAAGGTGTGCTCAAAAACAAACTGACTGCATTGCCATCCTTTCATTTTCAGTGCCACTGCATTTGGTGACCCAGTGGCTGTGCGATTCTGCAGTTCAGATTTGGGAACCCATCATGAAACGGAAAAAAACTTTCATTATGTCCTGAACCAAACCATGCCGCTCGGTGTTTTCTCTATTAGCTCTCCTTGCTCTTGGTGGGCAAGGATCTTTTTGAGCGGGAATTAATGCATCTTGAGTGTTTCTATTTTTTTCCCCTCTATTAGTGCTCGCGAGTTTTGAGTTTGAGAAAGAGAGACAAAGGCGGCGATAGTGGCTTTCGCGTGTCATTCATCGGCACCCTTCGGACAAGAATCACGTCGGCATGTGAGTGTGTAAGTAGAGCAGCGTCACGAAATCGCGTGGTGCGAAACGCACAACTCTACGTCTGACGAAATCTTAGATCAGTGCAGCCATGCGCACACGGAAAGCAAATCACATCAAGTCCATGTAGGGCGGATTCAGTCTTTGCAGTGAGTCTTTTATGGATGCCCCCTTGACGTGCAGCACTCCCATCGAGTCCCCGAAGCAGCAGCAGCAGCAGCAGCAAGGACAGAGGGCCACCAGCCCCCCTCGAAACCGAAACCCCTTAACGCCACCCACCCATGGGTGCTGTTTGTCCCTCCTTATCTCCGCTAGACTGCTCGCTCCTTCTTAGTCAATTCTAGATAAGCTCCACAGTCTCAACAAATAAGTTAAACATTACAAAAAGGCGCAGAGGGAGGACGACGATTGAGAAGACACAAACAGCATGACAATGAAGTGGATGCTGGCGCACTTCTCGGATACTCGTCGCGTTCCCATTGGCGAGCGGTAGAAGCTTTGGTCCTATCCAGCTGAAGGAGGAGCTTCATTCGTCCTCAGCGTGCTCTCGAGTCCCGATCAGGAGTGCGAGGCATCTGTTCTGTTCATCAGCAGGACCCGTTTCATCATCGGCAAGTGTGCATCTCCTCCATTTTGCGGCACTGCTTGCACTTGACATAGCAGCACCAGTGGAACTTACAGCTACACCTGTCCACCACCTCAACCTGTTGCGTCTGAAAACCACGGCCGCAGCACATCAGCTCGCAGCCGTCGATGGCCTTGGAGGTCCGGTTACACTGGCGCCCCACCGTGCCCAGCATACCCGGCGTGCGGGGGTCGTGGTCGCAGAAGTCCGGGCTGGGTTCTAAGTAGACCAGATCCTCATCAGTGTGAGGTTTGAACTGGGAGTTGCGAGGGACCAGGACTTTGGCGGAGCCCATTTTGCGCTGCTCCACCTCGGTGGCCCCGTCAAACTTCTCCTTGATGACGTTGCCCACCTTGCGGAAGGGGGGCATGGCTTTCCAGCAGGTCTTCACCTCACATGAGCCCGACACCCCGTGACATTTGCACTCCACGCGCATGTGAGCCAGGATGGCCTGAAAAGATGCCACAAACTTGATGCGCCGGCGGGATGATTTCATTCAAAATAGGACGGTGCAGGACAAACAACCTGACAGTTTCGCAAATCATGAACGGAATGGAGATCAAATGCAAGAGCTGTTACCCAAGAGTCCATCTTTACAAAAATAATCATGCTCATTTTGGATTGACGCCAAAGTCCATCCAGCATCCATTTTTTTAATGCCGCTTATGACCACTAGGGGCGGGAGTGAGCAACAATAAAACTTTGTTGCGTGACAATTTGACCATCTTTTTTGTTTGTTTCGGTGCAAATTGAAATTAAAACAGACGGATATTGTTCTGAACCTTACAGACTCCACTTCTACAACAAAACTTGGTTTTGACGAGGCTGCTATACAGGAATCTTGATGACTTACGGAACGACAAAACCCAAGGTTAAAGTGAACAGATGGCGGCGAGAGCCCCGAGTTACCTTCCTGCCGGCCTCATTGTTGTGCAGGTTCATGAGGGCCCGACTGGACGACTGGCCTTTACTCCTCTCCCTCACATCCACGAAGGACTGAGAAAAAGCCACTCCGTAAGCAATGTTGTCACTGCATCCCGACCACTGGAATCCTGTGACAAGACATTAGAATATCATTTTTTTTTTTAAAGCTAACCACCCCCCCAAAATACGGTATCAAATGACACTGAAATGTCTGAGGTGATCCTCATAGTGTTGAACCAGCAAACCATTAGCCGCAAGTCAGCAACTTTGCATTTTACTTATAAGAGGTCTCATTGTTTTGCCGTCTGGCTGCAACCGCAGTCTGACACCAGCACAACACTGAGTCAGTGATAATAGGCCCACGATAATCACACAAGCACCACTTTTAGTTAATGCACATTTAAGCAACGGCGTTTATTGACTTTTTTTTTCTACTTGACTTGTTATTTTTTTACATAGCTACGGCTTTATCGTGGAAGAATTAAACGACCTATTTTTCCCCGTCAGATGAATGACAAATGATGTCGAACAGATGCTCTCTCCAAATATTGGAAGTATAATCGATTGGATGTGTTGTCTTTTTTTAATTATTATTTTTTTAATTATTATTTTGCACACGTGTATTTGCAAGCGGGAGAGAGTGATACACACCCTCTGGACTGACTCCGTGCACGTTGTGGTCACAGCCACATTTTTCGAGCTCTCCACTGCTGCAGGCCCTCGTGACCGCAAACGCCACACTGGCTGCTGAGATGGCATACACAAAGGCAGCCTCGCGGGTGCCTAAAAACACACACACACACACACGCAGTCACATTGACTCATTAAGCACAGAAAAGACAAATGTGTTGAATAAATGTTGGGATGAATATTGCATCGAATCACTTGTGTCCAAAAAGTGAATTTGTTCTGAAGGAGTGAAGTGGCTTTGCTTACCCTGGGTGACCACTTTGCCAAACACGGGCATGCTCTCGAGAGTGGAGCAATTCCACCGACGGTTACGGAACTGGAACTGACACTCGTCTATCGCCAGCTGAGCTCCGCGGCGCACCGCGTCCATCACCTCCACGCTGCGCTTACAGATCTGAACCTGCAGCGGAAGAGACGTGCGTCAGCGAGGTCAGGCGCAGGGTCACGGTATAAGGACCCTCGCAGCGTGACTGGGTCTCTCCAAATACGACGGCGTATTTGGAGAGACCCGTATGGCAATTCACCGAGTGGACGGGCAAAGAATGGGAATCTGGAGGGCTGAGAGAAGCATTTTTAAAACGGGAGGCGTGAGCTACTATCGTTAGCAGGCTGCCTAAGTGCATCGCATGCCTCAGCGTCAGGCTTTTGCTCATCATGGCATGCGTGTGTACGTGCTAACGGGTCGATCGCGGGAGGTCGGTTGATCGAAAAGTAGATCTTCGGTCCAAAACGTTTGGGCACCCCTGCAACACCCCTTGAACCCAATTAGGAGTTTGCATTTGATCACCGTGGTGTGACTGAGTGAACAGCGTTTTGTCTCTTGTGACAACAATAAGCTTGCCGTGCCATCGTTGAACGCACCTGTCTGTGGATGAGGCCTCGTAACCTCTCGCACGTCTCCTCATCCCGAATGCTTCCGACTGACGATAGTTTGGCCAGGTACCTGATGGGAGAGAGAACACAAATGATGGCAATGATTTGACTTTGTATGAACGGGCAACACCGTGTCGGAACACTGCGCTGACGCGAGCGAGTATACAAGCGGCAGAGAACGCATCCATCTTGTCGTGAACGGGAAAATACAGCTAGCGCGTGAGGTGGTTTTAGCTCGCAGTTGGAGTTTAAGCGAGGATTGCGCGACTTTGCTGAAAAGCGCCGTTCTCATTCAGCGGGGCGGGCTCAGTTCCCATGATGTTGTGAGACTGTTTCGGATGAAGGTCTGGTTGGTGAGTACACTGTGAGGAGGGAAAGTGGTTTATCACAGACAGCACCTCGAGGCCAGACAGGTCAGAAAGATATACGGCATACACTCGCATGCGCGCGCGTGCGCACACACAATTGTGGACGTGTGAGAAAAACGGCATCGGTCTCGATGCCCCGACCGCCGACAAGCAACCGCAACCGCTCCAACTCACTTCACTCTCATATCTCCAGGCCCAGCTGCGCTTTACAGAAATAGGCTTTCACCATTTCCGACATCGAATTCCGCTTTGAGGTCGGAGCCTTGATTCTGTACTGTCTAAGCCGCCCAAAGGTTCCTGACATGTCATGTTTGATTGCTTGTTGAGTCTGAAACGAGTCCGCTGCTCTTGCGCACGTGTTTAAAAAAAAAAAAAAGCTCTTTTATGGGCAGTAGCAACACTTTGAACGATCCAAAGGTATGACAGCCAACAGTGATTTAGTTTACTTTTTTTTTTTTTTTAATCAGGAAACCACAAAAACTTAAAGTACGTCATTTCTTTAACATTTCAATCGAGCTATTATTGATGCGGTGACTTTGATTTGTATTTTGTCGCCAAGCTGTGCGTGTCCTATTTTGTTGATTAGGCAAGTAAATATGCTAGTTATAAGTGTAACCAACATGAAAACCACCGTCTTGTCCTTGGGTGACAAATAAGCAATTGTGAAAGGAAGAGAAGACGAGCCCGTTCCACAAACATTTGTGAACGCTAATGCAGTCGTTTGGAATGTCCTGAAGAACAACGAACCCCCTGGGCTAACAAAGTCACAGATGTCAAATGGGGAAAGCAAAGAAAACAGCTGGATTTGATGACTCATATTTATCTTTTGTCGTCAAAGCCAAACGTTGTCAGTCTACAGCAAAAATAAAACCGAAAAAAATTTGCTTCAGTATTCGAGTTGCTTTTGAGGCGAGCGCACGCAAGTGGCCCTCCAACAGACGTAAATGCTTTTATTCTGCCGCAGGAGAGCCTACCAGGTTTTCCTTAAGGTTTCCGAAGCCCGTTTTATGAGTACTGGGTTATGAGTTCCCAGGACCACACGTACCCTCCACAAAGCCCTTGCGTGTCTTTCTCGGTGGAATAGAGTGGCACATCGCCAGAGCTTGGGAAATTCTGCTGAAATGATTGAAAGCACTTTACTGGGATACTCCAAAAAAGCAAGAATTTCAATTTTACATAGTCTGTGTTTGCTTTTTCTTTGGCTTTTTTGCATTGAATATTTGGGGGCCTATTCTGTAGACAGGTGTAAAAACTG
Organism: Hippocampus mohnikei; assembly: GCA_026261675.1. Taxonomy (NCBI): domain Eukaryota; kingdom Metazoa; phylum Chordata; class Actinopteri; order Syngnathiformes; family Syngnathidae; genus Hippocampus; species Hippocampus mohnikei. The sequence continues at coordinate 13,763,577 of JAKGUB010000334.1, read as the reverse complement.
CCACATCTTCATTTTCATGCCGGTGCAAGTCTAGTTCATCACATTCGGGAATTTGGTAGATCACGTTGCGCTTAGCTGGGGGCTCCAGCGGAGACCAAGTGCGTTTTCTACGACATGACCCCGACGCATTTGACAATTTGATGACAAGAATTTGGACAAACTAAAAGCAGCTTTAAAGTGTTGGTGGATTTGATCGAGGCGCAGGTAGGCAGATTGAGTTCCACAAACGTGTGTGGTGGTGGATGTTATCATATTTCATTCATAGATATGACAACAGTGAGGCACAATCCCTCTCAATCTTTGTAGGAAATCGATTCATTGAATGAAGTATTTAAAAGCACGAACAAGTTGGTTGCGTTCCCTCCCACAACAGCGCAAACGCCCTTTTCTACCTGTGGCCATCTTACAAAATACCAAAAGAAAGAAGACGTGCAAAGAGAGCCGTGACCATTCAACAAAGAATGAGTGGCTGTCAAGGTCAAGCAGGGTTGCGAGTTGTTGTCTGGGCCCAAGTGTCGGGAGGCAAGGCAGGAACTCAAAACAAAATGTTTTCATTTTCCAAAAATGACACAAAAGGCCTGTGGAATCCAAATATACTCAAGTCATAAAAGTCCAAATAACAACACACAAATTAGCCAATCAGAATACGGAACAGAGTTAGAGACGGGAACATGACAGGGACACCAATAAAAGTAATGAGCCAATCAAGCCTGAGCAGGGAACTACACTATATTCAAGCAAACTGACAAGACAACAAGAAACACCTGGACAAGACGCCAGTGGCTGAAGGAGCTGATTGGTAGAAGTCACATATAAGTGACGGAGAGTGAGGCGGGGTCAGACGAGGACACGTGGACAAAAACTTAATGAGACAAAAAAAAAAAACAACAACAAAAACACAAGAAACAGGACATAACACAACAAACTAAATATGTTGCAAAAAAAAAAAGAGCATAACAACTTCGTTCAAATTCTGTTTTACCATTCAACGGTGGTTCGCCTTTTCTTTTTCATTTGTGTGACTCTGTATCAAAGAGCCACATTGTGTCGCTTTTACACATGAATTCTCACTGTAGGGAATTCCTTTTCGATGAAAACGACAATTTGAGCCTGAATTGGATTCCCAACATTTCTTAACGGGGGAGAAAAAACAAATTAGAGAGCAAGCAGTTTCCCGTCGTCCTTTCAGAAATCTTGGAGGTCAAACACCTCCTTTCTTTCCAGGTCCCCTCTCATCTCATCCTCTCAACAGCGCAGATAATCCTCCTCTCTCGCGGCCTCTTTGAAGGCCGTGCCCGCCCCAACCAGACAATATCCGTATTCAGCACTCATCACGCCGATAACCTCGCTCCCGCCACTCCGCAGCATCTCAGCCATATCCACCAACATGCAGTCCACACTCGCGAGTGACCTCGCGGTGACTCACTTGTTGTAGTTGGACTTGGAGCGTCTTCATTACGAAGACGGACACAGTTTCCATGATGGCGCTCTGGTATGCGACCGCACCAAGTATGTGTCTTGGTGTCTTTGTCACCAGCATGTCAGTGGGTTGATTTTGACCGCGGAGGACTCCTGACCACTTCAGCATTCGACGCTGCAAAGCGTGAAAAGAATTCTAGGTGGCAAAAGCTAATCGGTGACTCAATTTTGAGGGGCGAATTTCAAATTTTGACGGGCACATTTTAAATTTTGAGGAGCTATTTTTGTTTTTTTTACTGGTTAATCCCATGGATTTGAAGCAAGGATTTTTTTTATGATGCAATAAAACTGGGACTATGGCATGAATGTTGACATGAATTCTCTTTTATATACCGTAATTTCCGCACTATAGAGCGCACCTGATTATAAGCCGCACCCACTACATTTTTAGAGGAAAACCAATTTTGTACATACACAAGCCGCACCTGTATATAAGCCGCATGTGCCCACATTAAAACATGTCAACATATTTACAAAGAAAGACGGTACACAGAGAGAGTTTTCAAAGTTTTAATAATATAACTTAACAATAATAATAATATAACTTTCTTCCCAAACGGTGCCTGTGACGCGGCAGTCTTAATCTTACCTTTTCTACTCGAGCGCCCCTGGCGGCCGTTGGAAAAATTACATAAATTGGCCGCATCACTGTATAAGCCACAGGGTTGAAAGTTTGGGAAAAAAGTAGCGGCTTATAGTCCGGAATTTACGGTAATCAATGATTTTTACTTCTTAAATTCACATTATGTGGAACAGCAACCTGTATTGTCTTGTCTGGAAACCTACATTTAATTTGTGGTCCAGAGTGCAAAGTTGGATGTGCTCGACTTTAACACGGTTCCAGCCAGACATTTGCAAATTATTCGTTTTCCGAAGCAAGCACAGTGTCTCACGAATGCGTGTCAATCTTAAATAGCAATTAGCAAGGCTTCTCCGTCTTTCCCCGCCATCCCTTCTTCCTTCGTGAGAATGGTTCCTGTCTCGATTAGCGATTTAGGTATGACTCCGTGCTCCACCGGAGCTTGTTGCGAGCTAGCTGGTGCGGCGTCAGTAACAATAATTTTCCTCAACCCAACTGACATGTTTTAATAACGTCACTCTCATGTAAATGAGTTGATTCCCGCAAATGACAATTCAGAGCCAAATAAAGCTGAAAATGTCATCTCCTGTCTCATACTGAGTCCATACAAATGAAGGACTCGGCCTCACTCTTCCGATTCTTTTAGAAAGGATGGAGATGTTTTTCATGTGTGTGTCTTTTTTTTTTTTAATAGTTAAGTCATGGGAAAGGAACAGACAGACCTTGAGCAAGTTGTGTTTCATTTTCAGCCCTCCGTCCTGTTATCTGCTCATTCTGCGGCGCGTACCCTCGCTTCCCTTAGACGAGGTTAACAAAACATCTCACCCAACAGGCAGAGGAGTCAACCCATAGAAGGGCAGAGCAACACACACGCACACAGCGCCAGCTCACGTCTCTTCCCCCGTCTCGCACTCCCTCTTTCCTGCATAAATCCCACGGGCCTAAACCCAGTGGAGCCGGCGCTGTTGTGCAGGCCGTGACGCCTAATGCAACGCAAACACACAAGCGCTCCGTAGATGCACCTCGGGCCAGGTGGAATGAACCAAGCCTCCCACTTGGAACCCCCCGCAGCCTTGTGAAAATAAGAGATAAATCCAAACAGGGGAGACTTTATGACATGTTATCTCGGAGAGAAAATACTGACAAGAATGAAACTGGTCGCGCACCGTGAGAAAACGACTTTGTCAAACCCTGACCCGACTGTTTACCAATAATTGTGCAGTAATATTAAGATGGGCAATTCATATGGAACCGTTAAGGTCCAAAATATTTCCATGCCTCTATTTTGTAAATCATTTTTCCTGTTCAGGGCCACAGTTGGACTGGATCCTATCTGTGTGGTTTTGGGTGAGATACCACTTTTTGGCTGTAGACTGTGCAGGAATGTCATCGAAACTTGCTGTTGTGCAAGTTTAGCAGGAGAGACTGCAGTCAAGGTTTTCTTCTCTGGAACTTTCTCCCATCTACGCTCAGAATGGTCACAAACCATCCATCCAACCATTTTGTAGAATGCTTGTCCTCATTCGGATCCCAGACGAATTTAGGGGAGTGATACGGACTGCTTGCTAATTCATCCCAAGTCTCATTGAGTTAAACAACCTTTTCCAACTACATTCACACGGATGAACTCCACGTGTATGATTTGGGAAAGAGGGCGTAAAACATTTTTAAAACACACAAGCATGTCAACTTTTTGGAGTATCACCTGAGCAGAAATTCAAAGCCACAAGGTTGAGATTGTCAGTCTGACATGCTAACCACCCGTCCACCTGCTGCCTGGTCACCAACCAGTGGTGTGGTTGCATTCCTTTGGTTAGGTTTTTTGTTTTTTTTTGGCATAACTTCATAACTTTCTACACTCTGACTTTACAACTGCTTAACTATCTACACTACACCATTTCAGTCGACCGTGGTAGTAACGCAAACCAAATAATAAATGTATTTGTTGCGATGAAAAAAACGAAACAAAACAAAACTTTTTTTTTATGTAAAATGATTCATCAGAAACTATAAGGCAAAAAAAAAAAAAGAAATCCAGAAAGTGCAGCTCGAGATGATAAAAGACAAAAACTCTTGCACACTCTGAGGCGAAATCAGTGAAGGCTTGCGTGTTTTGTGTAACAAGCAAACAGAATAGTGTCAAAGCACGCCAAGATGGTGAAATGCGCCTCTGATAAATTCATCTTTCTATAATAATAATAATAATAATAATAATAATAATATATTATTATTATTATTATTATTATTATTATTATTATTATTATTATTATTATTATTATTATAATTGCCTAATGCGTCTTATTTAAAGACGTCTTTCTTGGCACAAAACGACACCGCACAATAGTTGACGTTTTAAAAACAAGACAGCAATCAAAACGGAAGGAGAGAAATTAATACGCTAATAGAAAAAAGAAAGGAGCAGAGTAAAATGAGAGATTGAGTAGTCAATTCTAAACCGGTACGTTTTGAGTTGTGATTTGAATTGAACGAAGGAATCCTCTCTTCCTAAGTGCCGTTCCGGTCGGTCATGAGCGCAATATCTTTTGTGACCATGAGGACGTTAAGAAGGAGCGAAATGAAAGGGGCGATCAGCGGCCGCAGTTCATTGCGTATTTGGGTCACGTGATCCTCCCCCTCCTCCTTTTCATCATCGATAAAAGAAAGCCAGAATTTTGAAACAATCCTCCTGACAAAATGTGCCGTTTTACTGTGCTCCATGGTACCGAGGCATACTTCAACCTGTAGAGGGCGCTATTTCACTAGTTTATTGTGATCCCTGCTCGTGAGCTGCCGGGTCATCTGCCTTGATCAAGTCTCCTCATAGGAAGACTCTGTTCTCTGCAGTAGTTCATTTCAAAATGACCTTCGTGGAGATGAATGAATGTCAAGTGTACGGGCGAGTACAGAAGGTCAAAGGGCATTTGAAGAAGTACCATCTCCAGTCACTTGTTGAAGAAATACAAATGGTGAAAGTCAGGCCGTGGTGAATGGGCGGAAAAATGTGAGGCAACCCTGATACTATGGTAATATGTTTGTTTGTTGGTGTGTTTATGAGCTTACACGTGTGTCTGGGTGTATTTATATGCCGGTGGCTCCAGTAGAGCTCATTGCCCCCTAAAAATAACACGCTCTGCCAACACCACAAGCCTCACACGCAGAAACACAGACACGTTCACACATCCACCGTTTCATGCCAATTTGGGAAAAACAAATGAAAGACGGGAAAATCCACGGACTAACCTTTCGCCCGGTATCAGTGCCATCGCCCAATAAGGCTCGGAAACATTGTGCATGTGAATGGTGTGCGTGTGCACGCCTTTGCGTGCTTGAGCCTATATCGACCGTAGCCTGCTTTAGAGACAAAATGTTACTTTTCGTGCGGCACATCGGGTTGGAATTGAAAGCAGCTGAAAAGGTATTTCAGGTGATGTCGAATGAACACCGTTCGTCATGCTGTAATTCCATAGGAGACAACAGCTGATTGTTTCTAAATGCGCTCTTTCTAAACTTGGCTGTACCACGTACCTGTGACCATTTCTTTGGATAATGTGAACTGGGATATGATATGATGGTGGAAAATGTGGTTAGCACGTCTGTCTCACCCAGGGTCGCCGCTACCAAATTGAGAGCCGATGCCCAATTGTCATTGTGTGTCCACCGAAAGGCCATTTCTCATGCCATGCCCTGAAAATATTTGTTTGGGAACATGTCCGAGTAATGATTCTGCTGACAAGGACATTTGTGATGGTTTTCTGATCATGTCTGAATGAATAGACTGATGTCAAAAAGATCATTTTGACATTTCGAGAGCAACATATCCAATGTTGGCGTATGATTTATGCACTGTACTATAGCTGCAAGGGCCTTGGCTTTCGCTTGCAGTTATCTTGACAACACTTTTTTTTTTCCGTCCCTAAAATAGAAACAATATCACAGTATTTCATTGGACTTTGTACAGATTTGAGACACCCTGTGCCAGATGGAGCGAAGAATCCCGAGAACATTAGAGAGCTGGCGCCACGTTTCACAGTAGGTGCAGTTGTCCATTTCTTTCATGGCTTAGCAAAAGGAAAAAAAACGTGGCTGAAACTGACAAGACTGGAATTTGCCAAAAGCCATAAATCTTGGAGAATGTCCGTTAGATAGCAGAGACAGAAAACTTGGTCTCATTTGCTGGTAAAGTGTCCTCCAATAGGACCAAAATATACAGCGAAAAATGGCAAGAGTAAAAACTTTACTGGCCCTTTGATGAGGTCCACATCAAAATCCTATTGAAGGAGCTCAAACGCGTCGCCTGGAGATACGGTACCCTTCAAACCTGAGAAAGCTGGAGCAGTTTGCTTACAACAGGCTTTACTTTCATGGACAGCGCATCTATGACGGCGCACAAATGCTGGCGGATCCTGATTTCCGTGCCAGCGCAATCCTCTCTGCATATGTTTGCCAATACGGCCGACCGGTCTCCGCCATGTTTCGAATTGTTGGACATGCGCCGTATGGTGGCAGAAAGTCTCTCTTCGTCTCGTGGAAGGGCACACAAGCAATTGGGTGCGGAGGCTGACTCCAAGTTCCCACTTCACTCAATTACTTTTGGAACTTTTGTCCGATTTTTATTGCTCCCCTAAAAAGCAAGGCGGCCGCAATTTGCCCGTGCGTGCAATGTCTTCAGCAGGCAGACTCTGTAAATCGTCACTCATGTCACCAGGCGAGTATTCAAGTACCTGATTTATTCATACGGTCAGATTAGGGAGCATGTTATTTGTACGCAATTAACATGATGAGTTGAAAGAGCTTTTCTATCATGTCAAAGACTCGCATTCATTCGCTGGCGAGATGTGGAAACGTCCTCGCTTGTGGCATTGCGATCATTCATGCAAAGTGGGCAAGTTTGGACACGCACCATCGAGCTTTCTATTTACACAGTTATCACACATGTGTAAACTATGTGTTGGACACATATTTGTATGGATAAAAGCATATCTGTGTCGGAGGCTAGAATACATATTTGGTCCTCGCCTCATCACCGCTGAGTCTCCTTCTTTAAACTTTGCCTTTTCAATGTTAGATTGGCACGAAACGCGGGCGAAGGTCACGAAAGGGTCAGGCATGTGTTCACACACGAAGGCCAGGGTGTATCAACGGGAAGACAATAATGCGCATTCTTGTCCTGTACCATCCTCCGCAGCCTCTTATGAGACATGATGAAAGCGAGAATGTGCTGAATGAATTTAGTTTCATTCAACTTGATTTGGATCGCGCCGTCCGTACTATACAAAATGCAATTCAAAGGGCTTCACCTCGTGAAGCGAAGCCAGAATGGAGAACCCACCAGAAACAAACAAGAACTGAAAGAGGATGCAGTAAAGGCCTTTAAAATCATTTCAACTGAAGAAAGCAACGGTCTGCTAAAATCGCAGGCTTGATGCAGAAATTGTAAGTCACTCAATCATAAAATATTGTACGTTAATTCAGTCACGTCCGTTCCAATACATTTGGAGGGATGGTGTATATAAGCAACTGCTGCCCTTAAAAAGAATACAATCAGAGTGAAAGTCACATCTTAGGCTTGAGAGAAACTCCTCGCCAGCACCGAACAGTTGGAATGGTGCGCAGCCCAGCTGCAATCAGCTGTCCGCAGCCACTGTCGCCGCCGAGCGAGCGTCGGCCCACCATCGTCGCCACCAGAGGGTGTGTTATGTCTCCCGAAAGACTGCCGCACTTCTCTGCGGAGTGCCACGATCGTATCTCATCTTTCAGCGGGCGGCCGCCATCCCGCTCTTTCCCCCTGTCGGTCCGATCTGCCCTCGACTAATCCTCGTCCCGATCTGGTCATCGTGAGCGATTCCCCCGCCGATTCAAGCGTGCCATGATAATTGCACACCCGGTGGTGACAAGAGGGCTTGAAATAACATGTCGCAAACCTCATTGCATGTCATGTGAATGCGAACAAAGTGTGAGGCGCCAGCGTGTGCTGCCAAGGTCTCCGCTTTCTCTGGTTACCCTGCCATCTCTTTCGCACCTCACCATGCTTATACGGGACATGTGCTTGACTGCTCCTACCCACAACACTTTCGTGCTACTAGTAAGGAGCGTCGGAGTTACCTGCTATCTGTTATCTGTATTTGTCCTCATGGTCATGTTCGAAACCTGCTGACGGTTTTCTTGACGTGCAAATTGTTCGGCACATTCCGTGCCAGGTACTGAATAAAAACAATAATATGGAATATCGTTGTCATTTAGCATTGTTTAATACACCTCCAAGTTGTAATTGTGTTAACTATTAGCAATGAATAAATCTGGTGTCCAAACTAGGGCCCAGGGGCCATTTGCAGCCCATCATCCATGACATGACTCTCTCTCTCTCTCTGTAGATAGATAGATAGATAGATAGATAGATAGATAGATAGATAGATAGATAGATAGATAGATAGATAGATAGATAGATAGATAGATAGATAGATAGATAGATAGATAGATAGATAGATAGATAGATAGATAGATAGATAGATAGATAGATAGATAGATAGATAGATAGATAGATAGATAGATAGATAGATAGATAGATAGATAGATAGATAGATAGATAGATAGATAGATAGATAGATAGATAGATAGATAGATAGATAGATAGATAGATAGATAGATAGATAGATAGATAGATAGATAGATAGATAGATAGATAGATAGATAGATAGATAGATTAAACATGACATTTGACATGGGCCACAAACTTAGTTCAAAAAGGTACAGGTGGGCAGAGTGAGAAGGGAGGGTGTACTGTGGAACTTTCCGCCATATTCGAAGGTACAAATAAAGCATTCGTGATGAAAAGAATAACACGATTGATCTTCAAAGCACTGCAGTGAAGAAAGAGAATTCAATTTTAGAGGCAAAAATAGTGCCTTCCACTTTGCGCTCTGATTTATGAAGCCATCACATGAATGATCCTCTAGCAACTGAAAAATGGTCACCTGACTACAGTTTTTCCCTTTTTTGTTCTGAATATGAATATGCTGTTTAGTAGGGGTGGGATGATTGACTTACCTCGCGATTCCATTCGAATCGCACTACTTGTGTGAGGGTTAGCTTTATATCACAACAATTTTGGTGCGGTTTGCAATTCGCGATTTGCTCAAACAATACTTTTCTTTCTTATCACATTTTAAAAGAATATAAACTAAACATAAATTGAATCCTGCACTTCCATGCATACAGCCAGATGAAAGTCAGTCCCTCCCGGCTCTTTCAGATGACGTCGTGTGACTCTGCTGATTGCTTTAAGACCGCTGACTCACCTCAACAAATTGGCTCCGCCCTGCCATCTGCTGGAGGAAAGCGGTAGCTTCACCTTTGCTTTTTGAAAATCATGAAAATCGATTCTGAACTTGACATATAAAATCTCGATAGTTGAGTAAATCGATTTTTGGGGTTTGCACACCCCTACTGTTAAGAGGGCTGGATCTATTCAGTGAGATAGAAGGCTGTTGACCACCCCCAAAACTTGGAGAAATCATGAACTATTTTCCTGAACATCTTCAACAGAAAGCTGATGAAATGAACTCGCCAATCCAAGCATTCTGTTATTGCTCTTCGGCGTTCATTTTATTTCACTTATTTTTTAATCGAAATCATCATGATTTTTTTTTTTAACACACACCGTACCAATAAAAATGCCTCTGAGGCCTCTCAGGGTATGTTCTACTCACTGTACGACTGGAGACCTAAAGGGACAGGATATTAATTTCCCTCTGGATCCCATAACTTTTCCTTTGCTTCGGAGCCCCGTACAGCTGTCGTATCCGACTTGAAGACTCCTTTACTGCCCTGCGTTTGGTTGTTGCTGTTGCATGACTGAAATGAGGCCCCACAGGTCCAAATTCTTCACCCAACACAGCTGTTACCTGCGTTGGGCCCGGTCCACCTAATATTTGCACCCCGACTGTAAAAACAGGCACATTTCTTCCACAGTAAATCACTCTGTTTTTGAGCAAGCTCTACTGCCAGTACATTCTCCAAATCGCGTTGCGCGGCAGTTGCGCACACAGACAGGTACACAATTAGATCAGGTGGTAATTAGCGGCCGTGTGCCACCATAACCATTTGCATAGACCCAAAACAGCACTTCAAGAAACATCCGCATTCCCCGAGGACACATCCAGCAACATGCATGGAGGTTGCCAGCTCATGACAGGAGAAAGTGAACGAAGCAAGAAAAAAAAAAGGGTGATGAAGACTAAACGTGCATTATTTCGTCGACTTTGCCAATTTGTAGTCTTGGCAGAGCTTCGTTTGAGGGACGTCCCTATCCAAAGTGCCAGACAATTTCAGCAATACAGACAGCACAGACAGCGCAGACAGCGTGATTTGCTTCCGGTTACCAGATGCGTTTTCAGACCATGTGATCAGGACTGCGCTGTGCCTCCGGAAGTACAACAATGTACCGAGTCGATCAGTAGCGTTGCTAAGCAACGGAGGGGAATCCCGTGTTGTTCATTTTGTTCATAAGCAAGGTCGCGACGGAAGTTAGCTTCACCACGGTTCATCGTAACAAAAGCCTTTTCAATATCTTGTGGGGGGATCTGGTCGTTATCATAAAGCTTACGTTATAAAGGTGTTCGTTGTAAGCAAAATCGGCAAATGGAAAATGAATGACATGAAATCGGGACTTTGAAATGTGTCAAGATAGCCTCAGTCCAAATTTCAGGGTGAAAGAAAGACTTGTGTGTATTTGCATTTAAATTAGTCAAAACGGATCCAATTGGACCCAATACGGAAGGCAATAGCACTCATTTCTATATCATTGATCGTGAAAGGAGGAATGGTAAGCATGCATTGACCAGCTTTAAGTTGCTCTCTAAATCTGACTACTGGGTGTCTCCTCGGTGCTCACAGCATAGACCTGGGGTGTCAAACTCATTTTAGTTGCGGGCCAATTTGGAGTTGCGTCTTCCCTCGGAGGGCCGTTATTACACACAGTGAAACCCCAAAATTATTACTCATACACAACAAATTAATAGATTACCAGTTTTGAAATCAGTCAAGACTATTATAATAGTTTGTTCAATTATTGTTCAGGTGAATGGGAACTGGGCAAGAAAATTATTGGAAAATCTCAACGTTATTTATTACACATGACAATTTGACATTTCTGGACAGATTTTTAGCAAGTTGACACACATGATTTGCTTTCACGGGCCACATAAAATGACCTGGAAGGCCGGATCTGGCCCCCGAGCCTCGAGTTTGAACCTCGACGGAAGCTCAGCTAAATCAGACGCATTAAAAAAAAATACATTTGGTGAGTAATGAAGGCCACAAATAGAGTATAAAACAATCAAGTTGGGCGGAATCCGTGCGAGCTGATTGCGCACCATCACGCCGCCGAGACGCGGAGGTGAAAGTGAAGCTTCGGCGCGTTTGCGGTCCACGCAGCCATCGCGGCGAGTAACCCCATCGAGCAGACTGCAGGCAGCTCCGCGAGCCTGCCCGTACATGTCTGCTGTCACCACGCCTTCAGTCACAAACTGCACAATTAAACTCCGCGCTCGCTCGCTCGCTCGGTGACAGAGTTCAAGGTGTTTGCCAAAGACTTTCACGCGGCCTCCTCTTCTTATAGCGAGTCCGTATGCAAGCGGCGCTCTTATCTTCGTGTCAACATCAACTTTCAAGAGAGCGAGCAAACCGGGAATAACGAATGGCACAAAGTCACGCACCCTGCCGTAACATGTTCTGAAAGTGGATGGGAATCGTCGGCATCGTACCGCGAGTCCAAAAGACAGGCGCGCTTGGGTTTAGGGTGGGGGTGGTGGTGGTGGTGGAGCTGCAACGAATTTCGTGCAATGAATTGGCAAGGTTCCTCCCTTAATGATCGACGCCGCTCGTAAAAAAAATGTGTATGGAGATAAGAGGTGGAATCGCAGCGCGAAAATGTACCGAAGTGCGGAGGAATGCGGGAAAAGCCACCTCACCATCCCATCCGCCTCCCACGGCGCGCAGGCGGAGCAGGCACGCACATGCGACCCGAGCGGACGCTTCGCAGTTGCGCAAGGCAAACTGCGGAAGACATTCCTCGTTTTTGCGCTTGATCGCTCGCTGGCCGCTTCTCATCTTCTTCCAGAGCATGATTGCAATTCATTTCACGTCGCGGGGTATCATAAATTACAACGGCTTGTGGGAATGCGTGACTTTTCATTTGGTCAGCGACGCCGCCTTTTTCAGATTCAGAAAAAAAAACATTTATAAATAAATGAAACTTTAAAAGACCGTCTTCCACTCACATCAAAGTCCGCGTGGCTGGCCGGGCTCCCAACAAGTGAAGAAGTGCTCTTCATTCCGCCATTTACATGACGCTTTAGATTTGTGGCTTTAATTATCTGGTGTGTCTTCTTCATCTGTAAGTCTATAACACTCTTCTTGAACCAGAGTTATTGGTGTGATGCAAGAGACGCGTCTCATCCATTCTGCAGCCAATTATTGGAATATACGAGTTTCATATTGTGGCTTGCAAAACGACAAGTCATCACCCAAGTTGACATTTGCGCAGACATGCATGTTGTTTCTTTCTTTTTTTCCGAATAGTGCACACTTTTTTTTTTGCAGGAGGGGTGCATGCGGAGATTTGCACTATTAAGTCTCAGCGTTTGTGTTTGACTTGAGCTACCCCGCGATCTAGTGAAGGCAGGGAAGATAAAAATGGAAATGAACGACATTTAAAAGTGGTTGCGCGTGGAAGAACATTTTGAAAAACAAAAAAAGGAGGAATACATGAGGAAAAAAGGGACTGGAACTTACAGCCAGTTGCTGGCATTGGCCGAGAGGAGCACACAGCAGAGCATCAGCACACAGCGCAACACGCACTCCTCTGTCATCTCAGCTCGGTGGGGAGGAGACGGATCGTCGAGAGTGGAAATAATCCCGTGATGGAGAGTGGTTGTCCTGGGCTGGGAATGAAGGGAAACTGCGGCAAGCTTGGGACGAGGCTGCTGCTGCTAATCCATCGCATTCGCATCCAGCGCTTCGGCCACGGCCGCAAAGGCGCGCAGCTTGGCGGCGCCACCGCACGAATCTCCCGTCCGTCCGCGCCTCCACTCCCGCAGGGGACCGAGGTGGATATGGCACGTTCTCAACAAATGACAGTCACGCTTTGGACGAACCGTCACCCGCCTCGGACAGCACATAAGGGGGTGGGGGCAACCGGAAAGAGCTCCGATGGTGCTTAATTAAAGACGCGCCGCGCGGCTGTCCTCTCATCGGGTCCCTGAAACGCACGCACGGAGCGCTCGAACTACGAGATCCACGACACACGCGAACACCTGAACGCACTCGCACACACCTGGCTCTGTCGGTGCCTCTGGCAGAGAACAGAGTGTGTGTGCTGACTTTAGTTGAGGGGCGGTGCGAGGATGTGGAGGTATGGCAGTGAGAGATGGGAGTTTTTGGGTCCGGGGATGAGGGAGGCGGGTTCATGAGCCAGTGTGTGTGTGTGTGTGTGTGTGTGTGTGTGTGTGTGTGTGTGTGTGTGTGTGTGTGTGTGTGTGTGTGTGTGTGTGTGTAAGTGAAAGCGAGCGTGTTTATATGAGTGTTGGAGAGGAGTGGGGATAGCTGGGGAGGGCATTAGTGAATGGCTGTGCTATTGCATCCTCCCAGGAGACCTCTAAAACACATAGTGCCGTCTACACACACACACACACACACACACACACGCACGCACACACATGCACGCACGTACACGCACGCACACACGCTCCCAAACCACTTCTTGGCAACAGCTCACGCTCGCTGTCACACACTCTACCAAATTTTCTGTGGTCAACGCGCTATTTAAAGCTTGGCTGCAAAACGTCTGCGTTCGAACCCTGCAAATCCCAAATAACATGACAAATGCGAGGGACACTCGTGACTGACGTGAACGTCTCGGGAAGAAAGTCCTCGTGTGCTGCCGCCATACGAGGACTTGACCAGCGAGGAAGAAGAGCTTGATAGAGAAGATAGTTGTCATCATGAAAATGTTTCATTTAGGAGCGATTTCACTCCTGCTTGCCAAATACGACCGTTGTCTAAAAACGCGACAGCGACGCCGATACCAAGTGTTGGCATATGAAAATGATGAGCACAGATGAAAGAAGACGTTTGGTGCAGCACCGTGGAGCACTCAACATGAGATTTCTGCGCATAAGCCATCGCGTTGACTCAAGCGGTCATGAATACATGATTGAAAATTGTCCTCTGCATCGAATGCTTCAGAGAGATGATGCTCGTGCTGCCAAGATTTCTTGCCTCACGAGTAGTTGGGAGCGAGCCCATGCAGCCCTCACCACCTCCGGGGTTGGATGGTCAGTGGCAGCAAAAAATGTTCAACTTGCTGTGACGTCAGAGGCCGCGGCTAATTAAGAGCGGCGTGGGCAGAATGATTTCACAATGCTAGAACAGCAGCAGGAAAAGCAGTCCCTGCTGCTAATGGTCACATTAGGCACAGTCACTTCCAAATACGGGCAGGTTTACCCGGTCCCCATCTGTCGTCCCAGCGTCTTACCTCAGGTTACCACACTAACATTTCAACAAGAAATCAAATGGTGACGAGAGTCGACTCATGACAAACACTAGAAGCAAATGAAAAGTGGCAGGTGAACATTCAGGTTTCAAAGCAAACATGGTGAAGAGGCATTTAACTGTTATGCTGCGCATAAACTGCCAACGGAAGTGTAAATTATTGTAAATCCAAGTGTTGTGTTTTTGGATGAGCGAAGCACTTGGAGTTGCCTTGTGTAAGAAACACGCTCGATGAATAAAACTGCCCTGCCTTGCCTTTAAGATAATGTCTGTACAAAGTGTTTGTTGTTTTACATCCAACCTTATACTACGCTTAATCTGGGAGTTGGCGCCTGTCCCATCTGACTCATCGGACTTCAGTCCGTCACAGGAAAAATGCAGTACGGTATTTGCATTTCTACACAGCCTTAAAATTGTTTAAATATGTAATTCAGTATAGCTTCATTGCCCAAATAAAATGCAGTGAGTCGTCAGAATGATTTGCTGGCTGAATGCCGAAGAGGCGGCGCCGCTATAAATACATGAGCACAAATATGATTTATTTTTCCAAAAAGAAAGCATTTCAAACTTAGAAATGCTTATTATGCGACACCGTGTCAAATTGTGAGATGCATCTTTCAAATACTGAACTGTCACATTTTTTTTTTCGTTATTCAGATAGTATGGAATAAGATCCACTTTCTAACTTTGGGCAAGTACAGATGAATGTGAGCAGCAGCCACTTCACTCGACTGTAAGCACACATTTACTTTCGTATGAGGCTTGTGAGTGTGCGCGCGCATCTGTGTGTGTGTGAGCGAGTGTGCGTGTGTGTGTGTGTGTGTGTGTGTGTGTGTGTGTGTGTGTGTGTGTGTGTGTGTGTGTCTTATTTCACTTGCTGGGTTTGAGGCAAGGAGCTGAGATACACCCCACTGGGATGAGAGACTGCACAACCGCACGACCGACACTAAACACACACACACACACACACACACACAGCACAAAACTCTAAGTAAACTAAGTCTATTTAATTCTGTTCACTAAAACATAAAATATAACTCCAGAAAGCAAGAAGGTGACGATTTTGTTGTTGTTGTTGTTGGTGTGTTTAGAATGCTCATCAGGACTGACGAGTTTTGTGAGATGCTTCTGATCCACTTTTTGCATGTTCCTGATCACACTGAAGTCATATCTTGTTCACATTGCACTCAGACTATATTCACTCGAAGAAGGAAACTGATTTGAGTGTGGCGGCGACTCCCCTGGGGATCGCGACGCCAACTGTACCGCTGCTTGGCCAACAGAGGGCGGGAGTGAGCAAAGCAGCCCACTGATGAAGAACGAAATTCAATCGGGCTCCTTCATCATGGAACAAATCTTAACTGTCCGTGGGAGAAAAGTGTCAAAGATGGTAAAACAAGAAACTCCCTTATTTTAATGACCAGTAAATCTGCGACAGAGATGCTGAGAGTCAAACTAAAAATGGCAGGTAGATGGATACAACGTGCACACAGACCTGGACTGAGATGAAGATGGAGAATACAATTGATGTTGCATTTTGCAGTAAAGTGGTGCCTTGACTTAACAGTTTGAATAATTCCGTGACCAAGAATTTTACCCGTTGATAAGAATGTTATGTTTCTGTTACATGTTTAAAAAAAGAAGAAAGATAGCGCTCCATTGTAAAATCTACACATAATAGAAGACAATGGAAAGATATC
The DNA here is from genome assembly GCA_026261675.1 of Hippocampus mohnikei. NCBI lineage: Eukaryota > Metazoa > Chordata > Actinopteri > Syngnathiformes > Syngnathidae > Hippocampus > Hippocampus mohnikei. The sequence continues at coordinate 13,747,269 of JAKGUB010000334.1, read as the reverse complement.
ATGCTGAAAGTCTCTCTCTCTGTCTCTCACACACACACACACACACACACACACACACACACACACACTCAGATAGCAGTACAGTACTTGCATAGCCTAGTGAGTGAGCTCTGTGTATGACAAAATCAGAATACAAACGGCAGGTACGCAATATGTCATGCAGGTTTTTGGTAAATCTCACCATAGACTGGTGCCATTCTTTTCTAAATAATGGGATCTTCTCAGTTACGATATCAGATCCAGATGTAAATTCCTGCAAATAAAAGCTGGAATGGTGATAATGGCGAAATGGTGTCTCATATTCATCGTTTGAAGTCACACACAAATGTTTTTAATCTACAGCAAAAAAAGGAATTGGACCAACTCTTCCAATTCCTTTGGAAGGGAACTTCACCCTGTAAGGCGCGTCCCCCCCCACACACACACACATAAACAAGCACTTCTTTGTAAATTCAGCACATCTAGATTTAAAAAAAAAAAATCATATAACCGTTATTTAGTGAATTAAGAATCATTCCATTCCATAGACTGTAATTTAATTTTTTTGGAGAGCAAACAAGTTTTCCCCTTGAAAAAGAAATCTTATTCACTTTCCCTGACACCACAATATTTTATTGGTGTCTCCGAGGGGGGCGTGGCCGAGCGAGTAATGTCTCAAATTCCGATTTTGGCTCCAGTCGGCCGTTTACTGTGTGGTTAGTTCATTGTGACGGTCTTCTCCATGTGAATGTTTTCATTTTGCATTTGTGCCTTTGACTGCTTTTCCTATTCAACAAATGGCCGGAAGTGCATCGGCAACTTTTTCTTTGTTTTGTAAACACTTGAGTTTGCGGCGGATCTGAAACTTGCTCACGAATCAAGTTTTCGGCTTGCCAAACAAAGCAAAACAGCCCCCAAGTGCAAAATCATTTCCGAGGCTGTGATTTTCGATGTCGTCACTGTATTCGGCCGTATTGGGGGTTCTCAAATCGGCCCTTTCGGAATTAATAGCGCGCGTTTCCAGCAATTGTTTCAACTTCTGAATAGACACCCGAATGATCATCTGCTGATGATTGTTTGTGTGTGTGACCGATAAAGAGTGTGAGGACACGGAGGGGGTCATGAGAGAGAGGGTCTGAGCAGACGTGTTACCCTATCGACCTCTCATCGCCACAGCAACTGGATCTGGCACACACTGCTGGCACAAAGACATTCTGGTCAAGCACAGGTTTTATATTGCCATGGGCTTGACACTCCCGGGCCATCACCCCGGTAACATCGGCGCTTCTCACACCTCTAACATTTACTCGCCTGTGAGACACTCAAACACAAGCAGACATTCACACGTACACATCAACAATCCGTGCACACAAGTAAGAGTTATGTCACTTTTGACAAGTCTCTTCCTCTTTCACTTTCTGACCCTTTCCTGGTGTCACTTTTGGTCTCCTTTGCACGATGCACTCCGCAGTCTGCAGTGGACCACTGCCAAGTCGCCATTCGGCACCCGCCGAGCCACATAGTTTGGGGGTTGTATTTTGGTTTGGGTTTCCCCATCCGACAGTGCATTTCGATGCGAATCAATTAAGTGCAGATTTTTGCCATAACAGTAGTATATTTAGGCAAAACACAATCAAACCTTTCTGATGGCCTCACGGCCAGCCGGGGTGGGACCTGTAAGAGTTCTTTTCACGGGGCCCAAAATCCCCCGGCAGAAGGAGCTCAAGTGACTGAACCAAAGGACGAATCTTCAACGTGGCTTCTCAATTTAACATTTTACTGCTTTGACATCAAAGATTCGCTTGCCGTCACCCAAATTAATCAGATTTAAATCAGACTCCTCACTCCCTTTTCTGCCGAGCTGCGTGTTGTACAAAGCGTGTAGGTACTCATTAGCTAGGCTTGTTGTGTCCTCTGGCCCCCAACGTCCCACCAACAACGCAAAGGTCAGCGGTCAAATGCCCTTTGGCCTGCCCTTCCCTCGCTTTGTTACCCTTCCTTCTCATCCTCCTGTTGTCTTCATCCTCTGTTCTCCTTCTTGGAAGATGTGAAGACTTTCACTTGGTGCAGTGAGGTAGAAGAGTGTGAGTCGCGCGCGCGCTTGTGTGTGTGTGTGTGTGTGTGTGTGTGTTGTCAGGGGTTAGGTCAGTAAATGAACAGCTGAGAGAGGTGATTTAGTCTGTATAGAAGCAGCCCAACTGTCATAACAAAGACACAATCTGACAGCGGCCGAGCAGAGACAAAGAGGAGTCCCTGGCCCCCGGGAGGCATCCAAAGACACGCGCACACGCGCACACACACACACACACACACACACACACACACACACACACACACACACACACACACACACGCTTATGCAGACAATAGGGAGTCAACAGAGGGCTCCCAGAGGTCTTGTGAAGGTCTAGGGGCCAGACTGAGCTTGGTTGAAAGGCCCAAAGAGGTGTCCATTACAAAGCCTGTCAGACATCACCGGGCCACAGCTAGTGAGACCTGTCTTGTCATCCATGAGCGAACGCCATCAGCGCCGGTCTTAAATATCACGCCCGCAATCGAAACATATTTTCTACTATGTCAGTGATGGCGTAATGATTCACTGCCGTGCCAACAGCGTGGCTTCAGGTCTCGCTCGGTCATAGTGTAAATGTGAGCGTGACGTTGTGCGTCTCTTTGCCCCGCTATTGAGTGGTGACCATTCGAGGGTGTAGTCTTTCACCTGAAGTCAGCTGGGAAGCACCCACGGTCTTTATCCGTCACAAATCTTCCTCTTTAAGTTTCAAAGCCTGCGACCCATTTCGACCTGAATTTTTATGATCAACCTTGCCTTCACTGTAGACGTGAAGCTTTTCACTGCGCCCAATCTGATTTAAAAAAAAAAAACGAACAACGGCAAGATAAGGAGACAAACCCCACCAAAAGTGCTTCATCTTGAACTTTTACCAGGTGGACTTGTGGTGAAAAATCAGCCAGTCTGTTAAATGGGTGCATATGAATCCAAATGCAGATTCACAATCAATACACCCAAGAAATGTCTGCTGCTTCAGCTTGATGTCATGCCTTTGATACATCATCATCATCATCATCATACAATGACCGGTGGGAGATATTGGATTTTTGGTTCATTGTCAGTTAACCATCCATCCATTTTCTAATCCGCTTATCCTCATGAGGGTCGCGGGGCGTGCCGGAGCCCATCCCAGCTGTCTTCGGACAGTAGCCGGGGGACACCCAGAACCGGTTGCCAGCCAATCGCAGGGCACACATAGACGAACAACCATTCGCCCTCACAATCACACCTAGGGAGCGCGCAATCAGCCTTTTATTGTTTTTTATTGTAAAGTGTCCTTGGGTGTGTTGAAAGGCGCTTATGAATAAAATATATTATTATTATTATTATTATTATCATTCCATGCATGTTTTTGGAATCTGGGAGGAAACCGGAGTACCAGGAGAACCGGCACCAGGAGAACATGCAAACTCCACACAGGAAGGCCAGAGACGTGACGCCGATGTGCTAACCAACCGTTGCGCCTAGAAATCAAAATGACAATTTAAATTCTGATTAAGCGCTACGTTCCCAGCACGTTGTTAGCTATTTGCATCACGTAGCGTCACCTCACATTGTAACTATTGTTTCTTCTCGCTAAGTAATGCGGGAGGGTGGAATTTATCAGTGGTGGGCGAACGGATAGCAATTCAGATGCTATTATTGCTCCTGCTTCTGGTTCTAATCTCAAAATGTTTCTTTCTTAGTCATTTCATGATGGATGAATGAGTCAGCATTTTACAGGAAGGCGGGCATGTACTGTGTGATGTTGCACCATCGGGCGCAGGGCAGAGCTAAATTTAGGATTGTTCGGCCTTGGCAAAGGTTTGCGCTCTCCTGCGTGCCATTCGAGTTTCATTCTGTTTTAAAAAAGCATCCGTCTGCGTGCTCCGTTTTGTTCCGTGTCTTTTATTGCACGAGAAAGTGGGCCGCTTCCTTTGTCAAGCCGCGTTCCAATAAAGTTGTCAGATCAAATCACTTTGAGAGCTTGACATATAAAATACTTTGCCCACAGCCTGGTAACATTTTCTGTGCTCCTCATTTTCAAGCAATAGCCGACTTGTATAAATGAAGTTTGGATTCATTTCAATTGCCGTGTTTAATTCGGTGGACATGCTGGCAAAAGAAGGACTTTGTTGTGAGCGAGAGGAGCGCTTTTCCTCCTTTTCTCTGGTATTATGTCTCTGGTGTCCCACCGCAGTGAAAGGCCAAGTGTGGCCCATCCATCCTATTAGGTTGCGATTAATCAACCTTTTCTTCAGAGTCGAGGAGCGTGATGAGGAGAGGCACAGAGCCTCCTGTAATCCATGACCGCCGCCCCTCCCCCCGACCCTTTCCTCCGCACCGCAACCCATCCACCTGCTGTGGCTTTGTCTGTGGCTTTGGCTCCAAGCAAAAAGCCGGCACTGACCACACAACTAACACAACTGCATGCACTCAAGTAGGCATGAAGGTTGGGGGATCGCTGTGCAAATGCCACCGGAGACGTGTTGGGACCGTGGAGATAGTCAAAGTTGTCCTGGTGATTTTGTCCGACTTTTGCACACAGCACGCAAAACCGGTTTGATGGACCGGGAATCGTGACAACACTCAAAATAAATCAAGAGGTCTTCGAGAGCAAAGCTCTCAGCGTTCTCCTTTCTCTGTTTTTAGACATGAGCTACAACGATGCATGTGTTTACTCCTAAGCATCACTCCCCGACAAACTGTGAGGGGCAAGTGGGCCTAACAGCCCATTACAATAGTAGAAGCTGCAGTTCCTTGGCGATGCTCAGCAATGTCCTCAGAGTTATTTTCGACTTCGAACAGGAAAGCGAACTGCGAAAGGGCTGTCCAAGTATTTCACGCAGACAGGAGAGGAGCGGTCTGAAAACAGCAGTCGGCAGCTCCGGGCCGCAGGGGCTCGTAGGCTTTCCTTTCGCCATCCGAGCCAATGACATTTAGGCCCACACTCAAAAAATACACACGACAGAATTTAATTTTGTTCCGGCTTCTGTTTTCTTAGGGCGCTGACCTGCGTCATTTCTCACTGTTGCAAAGACTCGGCCAAAGCGTGTTTACCACAAGTGTGCATTTTTTTGGGGGGGGGGCGCCCCGCCTGCATGCACACAAGCGACCAAATGGACCTTTTAATAAAAGCGATTTACTCGTGTCGACCTTCGGTGAAACCATGATGAAAAAAAAAAAAACGTTGAGAGTTCCCCAGCTGATTATCCCCCAACAGGTAGTTTACTTTTGATTTTCAATGCGTCCCAACCTGAGGGGAAAGACGATAAACCCAGCGGGTGTCAGAAATAGTTGCACAACAACGAATGCCTGCTTGGGTTGTCCGAGTAAATTGGCAAAACGGACCGATATCGCTCTGTCAGCTCTGTCGTGTGCTAGCCATTTAACCATTGAAAAAAAACAAAAAACGTCTGCGCCGTCAAGCTGAACGACAGAAACATCCATCAATCAGCCAGTCCCTCATCGATCATCTCAACTAAATATGAATTTGCACCACGTCAATGACTTCATGACCTTCCCGATGGAAATGACATTGACAGTCCACGTTGTGTCTCCTTGGGAAGAAATTGGACAGCTTCAACTCAACCCGACACGTCCTACGATCAAATGTGAACTGTGGAAAAGAAGGCTAAAGCCATCATTCAAGTCGCTGATATTTTCTCAACATTGTTTACTCGCCACCGCATTCGTAAAAGCTCCATCTTTTGCCAACAGGAGCTCCGTGTGACGTTCTATCCGATGTCAATTTGTATCCACATCAGCCAATCGCAGAACACTGAAAAGACAAATCAGCATTCACACTCACACACCTATGGACAATAAAACATCTTCACACTTTCCCAAAATTGCTTGTTCCTGGAATGTGGGACGAAGAATAAAAAAAAAACAACAACAACAAAAAACACACACAAGCGAAGTGAAGCTTCCCCCAGAAAGTCGTGAGTTGACATTTTAACCCCCAAATTTCTGAACTGTGAGGCAGGCCTGCTGCCCTTTTGCACAAATATCAATGAATATTTGTGTCATCTAAAAGTAGGCGCATGACTGATGCAAGGGTGAGCGCTGCCGCTCTCCGCGCCGCCGTGTAACTTTGTATTCCCGCTATCAGTTGGCACACGGGGCCCTTCCATTTCGATCTTTGATGTCTGAGGTAACAGCTCTGGCATTCCCAGTCAGACTCACACCATGGAAAAAACGGAGCGTCAGTCAGACGATCCCCAATTACCACGCGCACACACACAGACGCATGCGGGCACGCAAGGCACGCGCACACACGGTGGGGAAAAAAAGACGTGTCATTCAGACTATTTGGCAACAAATGTCAATATTTTTCCTTTTCTTGCATTTTTTTTTTTACTTATGCTGCTCATGGAAAAATATATTTTGGGATAAACGACCAAGTGATACATTTCAACGTCACCAAAAGGCATTGATCATGGGGCCTCCTTTTCTCTGATGAGAATCTGAAAATGGGAAATCACCCTGGAACGTCGTCTTGGACACATGCGCGCACAGGAGCGAGCTCAGTCGGAAAACCGCTGGGCTCCAGAGAGAAAAGCCATGTTAGGCTCTGCTGGGGTCCTGTCGGTAATCCTGACACACGCACGCACGCACGCACGCACACGCACCTACAGACCGCCATTGGCAGGGTTTGTGGATACTATACACATTCACTGTCTCGGTTACTTTTTCTCTCTCTCTCTTTCTCCCTCTCACGCGCACACGCGGGTGTTGTATAACCGACTGGCCGGGCGTTAAGGCCGAGTAGAGCTACTGGCGACAGGTTGGATGGCTGACTAAGCCTAATCATACGAGGGAATGTTGTCTGGGGCACCTGACCATCCGACCTCTCGACTCGTGTTTGTTTGTGAACATACTTCTTCGCTTCCATGTATTTTTGCAATGGTTGCGAACTCCCAAAGAGGGCACTCATAATTGGGGCTTATCACCTTGAAATGGCAGGAGGAGAGGTGCCAGAGGAGGATTGGGGTCGTCTGACTGGACGGGCAGTTGCTTGCGATGGTGCTCATGAGTCATTCAGATCTGAACGAAGAAACTTGGGCAGTAAATTTGGACTTGGCCACTGCTTAGCACCTAACTGTATTATTTTAATCTGCAAATTAAAGCTATCTAAGGATCATGAAGTGATTTTCTCTCGACTGGTTTAGGTAGAGACCAGTGGCAGTTTTTTTGTTATTTGTATATTGTCTGAGTTTTTTTTCATATCGGACATGTTTGTGTACTTTTTCAGAATCAGAATCAGAATCATCTTTATTGGCCAAGTATGTAGAACACACAAGGAATTTGTCTCGGTATAACACGCTGCATTAGTATCATCATAAACAAGAACATGACAAATAGGTATGGAAGGACATTTTGTAATGTAAGTGAACCGTAGTTTCATGCAGAGCGAAAGTGATCAGTGGTAGAATACAATACTATTACAGTTTGTACAGTTGGTGCAGAAAATCATTAAACCATTTTAGAGTGACCAGTAACAATATTTGTTCTACAAGAAGAGTGACTACGTCAGTGACTGTTTAGGGAGTTAATGGCTAGAGGGAAGAAGCTGTTTAAGTGTCTGCTGGATTTGGTGCGCATGGATCTGTAGCGCCTGCCTGAGGGGAGTAGCTGGAAAAGGTGGTGGGCAGGGTGCGGGGGATCCAGGAGGATTTTCCGTGCCCTTGTCTTGTTTCTTGCAGTGTGCAAGTCCTCAAGAGTGGGTAGGGCGGTGCCATTGATTTTTTCCGCCGTCCTAATTGTCCGTTGAAGTCGGATTTTGTCCTTCTTTGTGGCGGCCCCAAACCAAACCGTGATGGAAGAACACAGGATTGATTTTTTCCCCATAATAAGCATAAATCGAACCAACTGTTGTTTTTTTTTTCTTGTAAAATGATTACAACTTGATAGCAATATTTCTTTTGCCCCGCCCTTCGATAACGAGGCCGCGTGTTTGTCTCCGGCCAGCATTGTTTGGCTCCGGCCAGCATGAAGAAGACCATCGGCAGGATCAAACCATGCTGGTCAACATTCCTGGATGACTTCTGAAGGAATGTGCTGAGGAGCTCAAAGATATGCTCACCAACATCAGTTCCCAAGTATTGCAAGACAACAACAGTAATTCCTGTTCCTAAGAAGCCTCACGTATCCAGATACAATGGCTATCGGACCTTAGAACCGGCCTGCATTATTCAGTGCTTTGACCATCAGGGGTTGAAGGTGGTCTCAAAGTGCCCACTTCGCAGTGGTCAACTTTTACATCATCCACAAGTGGAGATCTTGCAGGTCCGTATAACCAACAGGCTAAAACGCAGAATATAGCAATATGAATCAATCAAACATTTAGCTTAACCCGTGCAAATGCTGTTGCGGTGGCTGGTGTGGTCTTATCCTTGTGAAGAAGTGCTTTCAGGACAAGTGAGGGTCTGTTACCATTATCGTACCACACACACACACACACACACAACAGTATGTGGCATTGCTATACTTTGTAATTTTTGTTTTTCACCTTTTTATTTCTTTCTTTTTTAAGTTCCAGTACATGATACATATCTGGATTTTCTCTCCTGCAATTCTTCTTGACATCTGTTAAAATGTCCTGATTTTGCAGTCTTCACATGATAACAGCCAGGCCTGTCCGCAGTTGAATGGGGAACAATTTCGGACACATCCTTGGATTGAGTCAGATGATGCAGACACAGTAAAATGTCTCTGCAGAAGCAAACGGTCTGGCCGTGTACACTCACTCGACATTGGGGTGGAAGTCATTAGTGTGGTTGTAATTTAAAGCTTGCACACATCAGGTTGCAGGATAAGTAAGACGCTGGCCACCACAGCTCTGCTTTGAAAAAGCAGCATTGTGGAGACATGCTCTACCTGATATGACCGCTTACCTCAGACAGGATTCTCGACAGCTTCGGATGAATGTCGCCGAAGTCGTATAATTCAGAACTCGACCCAAAATTATTTAATGAATGTAACTATGCTTAGCACATCCGCCTCACAGTACAGTGTTCCACAATTTGATTCTTCGGCCGTCCTGTGTGGGGCTTGCATGGTCTCCTTGTGTCTGCGTGGGTATTCTCCGGGTACTCCAGTGTCCTCCCACATTCCAAAAACATGCACGGTAGGTTCATGGCACACTAGATTGTCCTTCAGTGTGATTGTGAGTTGTTCGTCTACACGTGCCCTGCGACCGGTTCAGGGTGTCCTCCGCCTACTGCCGGAAGACGGTTGGGGTAGGCTGTAGCACGCCCGCGACTCTCGTGAGGAGAAGCTGCACGGATGATGGATGGATGAATGGATTAATGAGGCAAGATCAGTAATCACATTATTGCTGTCCATAACCAAGACAGTGATCGTGGTTTGTTGCAACATACACTCCAGGGATTGAAGACGAGAGGGTTTGGAAGGTCAACAGACTTTCACACTTCATCTTTTCACTGCAAGCCTTTCAACATATCCGGATGTGACGGCATGGCGAGGTAGAGAGCCAGCCTTACAGCAGATCTTCTCCTTCCCTGAGAAGTTGAGAGGATCATTGCAGAGTTAAACGGGGATTCGAAGATGAAAGCCCAGAGGACAGTTTGGGGGAGGATGACTGAAAGTGTTGGAGTCGTTCTTGACTCTTCATGGAGACGAGTCGGTGAATTGGGTCAGGCAGCATTTTTTTATGTGATAGGAGATGTTTGGGGAGAAAAAAATATAACCTTCCCGCATGAGTACATTTTGAGGATGGGACTCATGTGACGTCTTTCAATTTTATGAGTTAATGTGTTTATGTACGACAAACAGGTTTTCATTGTCAATGGCGCTCACTTTGTTTTCCACGTTCTGGCTTCTGCTTTTGGTTCAAGAAACATTCAGCCGCCCGCTGCAAAAAAATCCTTCGCTGCCAAATGAGGCGAATGAATGTGCGACGACATTTCACCGTGGCAAGAAATATGAAATAAATAAAATACATTCAAGGGCTCTATATTTCCGTGCCTCATTTGACACATTCTGGGTGGTTGGAGTACAGAGAGAGAGAGAGAGAGAGAGAGAGAGAGAGAGAGAGAGAGAGAGAGAGAGAGAGAGAGAGAGAGAGAGAGAGAGAGAGAGAGATCCATGACTCAAAAGTTCCATGTAACTGTGTAAAAACGGGAAACTGACTGAAAACGTAAATCCACCCGGCCATCCATTTTCTATTCCGCTTCTCCTCAGTAGGGTGGCGGGCTTGCTGGAGCCTATCCCAGGAAGTCCCAGGAGCCTATCCCTACCCTGAACTGGTAACCAGCCAATCGCAGGGCACACCACGTAGACGAACGGAAAACGTAAACGCCAGAGCGAAATCTCCATAACTCCTCCATTACAATTCAAGCAACGGTGTTCTCATCACCCAAGAGCCGAAGGACCACCCGTTATTCCTCTGCCCCATGGTCAAATTCTGTCGTTGCCTCGTCCCCTCACCAATATGGTTCTGATTAATCACACGACCAGTCATCGCTGCCCGTTCCCTCCTCGCGCGTCTTCCACGGGCTCCAGATGACTGTCTGGTGCAAAAGGGCACGATGCAATAAGATCCAGATGCGTGATCGATAGTGGACAGACAATGTTCATAAGCTGTGAGGCATTGTGGTTTCAAGTTTCAGATATATGGTCCCATCCACTGTCCACGTCTGTCTCGTGGCTGCGCGGGTGATTAATGGCACTCTGCTGCTGCCAGTGCGAGAGACTCAGGCACAAAAGAGTATATTGTCTACAGCACGTACGAAGACATTCTTTGATAGGTCTTGGAAAACGCGCTAAAGCGGGCTAAGACGGGCTTCGTAACATTAAGAATCATGACCTTCTGGTGGAATAATATATTTCGTAGGGAGTGGAAAGACACTTGCTGCATGACAGGATATAATGAGTACATTCAGCAAATGGATCAAAAGCCACCCGGGCAACTGGTGCCGGGTGGCCAGTCAGGTCATCGCTCCGGGTTCTGTCAGTCACGGTGCCACGTAAATCACATGGAAAAGTCCCCCCCGAAGCACACGTGCATGCCTGCAAACGTGATAAGCTTCTCGTTTGCGCCACTTTCTGCTTTCCTGGCACCGCACGCTTGCTTCCGTCTCATCCCCGGTGGTGCTGTGTGGTGTCTCTTCCACTGACTCATTTTTGCCGGTGGATCAGCGAGCACAGGCCGACTCCCTTACGGCGGTACTGCGCCCCATGTTATGGCTGCGCGGTCATATGCCGAGCAGATGTGCTTTTATGGAATATCTGGGTGACTCGCATCATAGCTTTTGATAAGCAAAGGATCACATCTGACTGCAATAAGTACAAATTTGAGATTTGACTTGTAATGAATCTGCCCGTTTGGCATAGCCTAATAAACACTACGTTGTAAAGAGGCCATCAGAAAGATTCATGGTATACAGTTCAGCTCTTGCGACAGCAAAAAATTTGCTACATTTAAAAACCTGTTTTTTCTCTCTTTACAATAGACCTCTTCAGTTTGAATCTCATTCCTCTACATAACAATGTGTAGGGCCTTCAATTCATTCATTCATTAGAACACGTCATTCGGTTCGGTATTTTATGTCAACATCTTTTTTTTTTTTTTTTAAGTATTCCAGGTCGACACTCCAGATAGTCTCGGTCAAGCCTTTCCTGGGGAATTACAATGGCAGGTTTCCTTAGCAATGCATCCAGCTGGAAAATAGCGCTGCGTTCATGTCAAGTTGAATTTCTCTCCCAAAGTGAATGACACAATGTCTCACACGGACACGTACCATCAGCGTGGGAGGCAATCTCCTAGTGTCCACCTCACAGTGGTCATCTGTGATCAACTTGACATCCTGCACAAGTGGAGATTTTCTCGCAGTTCCTCAGAAGCGCACTTTGCGCACCACCACCTCCTGCCTGGACTCCAGCAAGTCAGTTTCCGTTTCCGTCACGTCGAGTGCCGAGAGGAGCCGCTCAGGCCGGCCACCTGGTTCAATAATGCGCCAAGGTGCAAGCGTTTGCGAAAACATGTGGCTGTTATTACAGATACGGCATGTTCGAAGCAAGTGGTCCAAACCTCGGCGTTCCACTGACCCAAACCAAATGTTTTGCCCGAAGCCTGTTGGGCAATCATGTTTGCGCATCTAAGAACAATATCGGTACAGCATATTTAAAACATTCCTTGAAATAACACAATACTCTATGTGGCAACTTTACCTTGAAATCATCTGGAATACCTTTGAATGACTTGGCAAAGACTTTATACCAATTCTCATTTTCACGTGGGTCCCGTTGGCACCGGCATTACTTTTGTGCTTTTCTCAACTTTGCTGCATAATTAAGTTAGTGTGTAAAAATACTGATATTTTCACAGATACAAACACTATACTATGTCCCGATTTATGAACAATAATGCACAAAAATGTCTGTGACATGCTCGTGTTATCTGATACGGGTATCCGTGATTGAGGACCCAAAAGCGAAGGGAGGTGAAGCAGAAGGCACTCCAAAAATATTTTCAACAGAACCTAAAGGCAAACAGGTTATTTGGATTTATTAAAATACTTCATGAACAGATGTCCAAAGTACAAAAAAGTTTCAAATTACTCAAACAAAGCCTTAAAGAGCAAAAACAAAACCAAACAATGAACTCACAAGAACAGAAAGCAACCAAGAAAGCAACGAAAAAAAGACCCAAACAAGCGGCTGAGGGTTGATGAAAACAGGTGGATATTTTCAGAGGTTGAAGTGGGCATCAGTAGAGACGTGCACATTCATTTCGGTGGTCACATTTTTCAGACATCAGGCCACGTTACGCTTTTTTTGACACCTGAACCATCAGTGCAGCGGAAGCCTCGTCGGCCGCAGTGAGACGGCGGGGTCAAGTCCGAAGCCCTCATACCGAGATAGCCACATCCGAACAAGGAGGCACCCGATAGCCGAGCCTCAGGAGTCGCACGGGTGTTTGAGGCAGCACCACGATTTGAACCAAGAAGAATCTGCCGCTCCATCGGGGCCTGCCATCCATGCTGGTTAAAGTAAACCGTTTCTTTCCAAATTTCTTTCATCTGCCGAAAACCATCAGAAAATCACAGCTGCGTCTTTTAAGAAAGAGTTGCTTCCGTGTCACTCTGTGTGTGTGTGTGTGTGCGTGCGTCTGATATTTGTATGGGTTGCGGTTGACAGTGTTACTAGCTGTGGGTGTTTTGGCTGAGTGTGTGTTTTGGCTTGTGTGCGGCCTCAGGCAGGGGGAAAGGAGGTGAGGGTCAGTATGTGTTTTGGGGTCACTTTGAGGGTCTCGGATGGAATTACCAAGTCACTGCACACATTCCCACAAAACGACTGGATTCTTCATTGTTGTCGGTCAAGTTGGACCATCGCTGCATGGAAGCTATTCTTGGTGTTTGTTTTATCTTAGAGGTGAAGCCGCACTTTCATTGGGAGCTTGACGGTGTGTGTGCGTACACCACCAGGGATGTGCATTTTGCCACCCATGACGAGGCTCGACTCTGCCTCGGGCACACGCCGGTCACGGAACTCTTCCGAGCTTTGTCGTCTCTCCCACCGGCGCTTCACAAACAGCCCAGATGGTGAACCGCTGAGGGTTTTTTTGCGCGTGGATCCCAGCGTGTGGGTCAGTGGCGTTTTGGGATGCGCGATTTTATCTGTGCACTTGCGTCTTGGTGGAAATGTGTGTGGTGTATGTGAGTGCATGTGTGTTTTGGGCCTGCGGGGCAGATTTAGGATGACTGATGTGTTCTGAGTAGCGCTGAGTGACACCCGAGACACTTCGCCGTGCAGATGGATATCACTCAATACATCAGCAATACGGTCTCTGGCTCTCTCCTCCTTCTTTCTCTCCGATACACACACAAACAGTGACGTGCACACATACACACACGCACACCCACTCGCAAACGCAAAAACACAAATCAAATGAACGGGAAACAATGAGATAGGATGAGACAGCGAGCCCTGGGAAGGCGGGGTTGGACATGCATGTCAGGTCGGAATGTGTGTGTTAGGCAGGTGAAAAATGAGGAAGCTGTTTTGTAGACAGAACCAGTGTAATTAGTACCACACACACACACACACACACACACACACACACACACACACACTCACCCATCTTCCGACATTTGGGGAGGTCTGGGCTCTTGGCGGCAGCTCACGGATTTATTGTTTGAAATTCAACACAGGCACAACGCTGCCTGGTTTAGTTTCACTTTGCCCAAAGTTCAAAACGGAAAAGGAAAACAAGATTGTGAGATGTTTCGGATTTTAAAGTCGTCCCATTGCTGCTCTGTACATGAAAACGAAAACGCCCGTGAACGCTTGATGAGCACTTTGTGACTCTCTGATGGGATAGACCGATGACTCAGCCAAATGTGCTATTCGTCAAGCCTGCGACTTTAGGCTGGGAAAGGCTCATTGAGTGCCTCTGCTGCGTTTGCTAACAGTGACCGAGACATTCAGAGGTGCTCTTTGAAAGGTTGACCTTTGAAGAGAAACCTGGCCAATTCTCGTACTCATGTAGCACTCGCAATAAATCGAATCCGGTGAAGCCTCTCAAAGCTGAATACCCAAGACCGTATAAAATCAGGAATTCTACCAAAACCGAACGTGGTTGGATGAATTGCTTTTATACGGGCTCAAGGTCCAGACAGAGACATACATGATACACGATATAAAAAGAACAATATACAAATGTGCATTCACAAGTGTGCAATGCTTTCAATATTTGAGCCGGCCGATAGACGTCCATCCATCCATCCATCCACTTTCTTCCGCTTATCCGGGGTCGGGTCGCGGGGCAACAGCTTCAGCAGGGAAGCCCAGCGTTCCCTCTCCCCAGCCACTTTTTCCAGCTCTTCCTGGGGATCCCAAGGCATTCCCAGGCCAAACTGGGAGACATAGTCTCTCCAGTGTGCCCTAGGTCGTCCCAGGGGCCTCCTGCCGGTGGGACATGCCCGTAATACCTCACCAGGGAGGTATCCAGGAGACATCCTAATCAGATGCCCGAACCACCTCATCTGGCTCCTCTCGATGTGGAGGATAGACGAACAGCATAAGCTAGATTTCTTCGAAGACCCTGCAAGGTTCTTTTACCGTTTGACTTGCACTGGTCCATCTCGGACAACTGAGTAATACTCTCAGGGCATCATTATAGGCCGTCTTAATTTTCTGCAGGCTTTTTTTAACTATAATTGGACCACATCGGAAACGAACGTTTCACAAGACTTTGCGGTGTGAGCCACCGGCATTGCGTGACACCGCACGAGAAGTCAGTCACTAGAAGTTAGCCTAGGAATGATGGGTTGACTTGTTTTTCTGTTTCTTGTTGCATTTTTGTTTTGGTGGAGATTTATGACAAAGTAAGGGCAGCTTCAAGAAGTGATGACAAGAGAAAGTTCTATCAGGTAAGATGACTCACTTGACTCATGGGAAGCATTGAAATTGAGTTGGAAGGTTTTCAATTAAGAGTCGGGTAGTCATCGTCCGGAAATGACACAACGCAATGTCGGAGCGAGGGCTGGGAGGGAGCTGCTGTTTTTTGAGGTATCTAAAAGGTGACGCGACAGGATATCAAGTGGAAACTAACGAGTTGTTGCTGAAACATGCGAAACGGTGTTGATGAATGAATTTGACTTGTACGGGCTTACCGGCTTCCGACCATTGCCGCGCGTGTATTTGGTGCGTGTCAGACTGTGCTATTGTGTCAACAATCCTGAGGCGTACCAAAAGCCAGACGGGCCGAATCAGAGTGAGAGAAAGAGAAGGCGGGAGAAGTGACTAATTCGCAACAAATTGGCTCCTGCTCAGGACACGCAATCTTGCCGATGACAGACAGTCACGTGAACAAGACGACCTCCGGTGTTTTTTCGCTTTCTTCTTTTTGCTATTTCTCATTTGAATTACCGAGTGTCTCCTCCATCGTATTCATTGACACATTCCTGCACAAGTTTTCTCCTCATGTGATTCCAACCGGGCCGGGCCGGGTTGCAGTGATACTGCAGTGACACAGGCCCATTCACCGCCAGACACCCGACACTGAGCCACTGCGCTCTCACACAGATTAACACTGGCATTTATCCACGGCTCTCATATCACGCCTCCCCTCGCGACCACACCACTTTACCGCAATGCTCAGCTTTCCCTGCTAAATTGTTGTTGGTGGTCAAATTATACGAGCCATTTTAAATGATAATTTCCTGATATTCTTCTTTTGGAATTTTCTGAAGGTTTTGTGCCTGAAACGGCACATCCAGCCTCTGTGGATGCAGCGACGCTGGCCGTCATTGACGGCACCTGACCGCTCCGCCCATCTTGACCAGTTAGCACTTCAGCCTCACAGTGCTGAATTCCAAGGTTCGATTTCCGGGCTCCGGCCTTCCCGGGTGGAATTTGCATGTCCTCCCCGTGCTTGCGTGGGTGTTCTCCGGGTACTCCATTATCGCCCCACATTCACGGGACTTTAAATGGACACTCAATATTGTATGTAGGTGTGATTGTGAGCGTGAAAGGTTGTTGGTCTCTGTGTGCCCTGCAATTGGCAGAGAACCAGTTCAGGGTGTACCCCACCTACTGCCCGAAGAGCAGTACAGCATCGGGAGCAACTGGGGGTTCCGAATTTTGCTGAAGGACACTTCAACATGGTCGCATTGGCCGGGGATGGCACCACCAACGGCCACCACATGCCGCCCAAATGTCTGCTTGCAGTCCTAGCCCAAAAACATCAACACCTTCTGGGTTTCCCTCTCGAAAGAATCTTGGCCAGGTCTTCGATGCAGCCACCTTCACGTTCTTGTTTGTGACTCTTGTTGCCCTCACTTGGGTATTCAGCCAGCGAAAAAGACATGCTCTATCGCGTTTGAATCGGGGGACTGAATTCACTGTTGAGTTCAGATCTTTGTTGTAAAATCCGTGCGTGGAATTTGCATATTCTTGCTTGCGTTTTTGACTCCCTTCCGCACTCCAAAAACATGCACGTTGAGTTGAACTAAAAACTTGTTCACAGATGTAAATGGAGCGTTTGGAGAAGAGTTCAGGCTGCCCCCCACCTCTCTCTTCCAAAGTCCATCCCCACAAGCGAGTACGTACGGAAAAAGGATGAGTATTTGTCACAGGAGAGAGGATGGAATTTCAATTCTTTAGTCAAACATAATAATTTATTCAGCGTTTACTGGGTCAGTTTGAGCTGCAGAAAATGGGAATGAAAATATTTGAGTGTGAATTCTCTCTGTGGCTCATCACTCTGTGTCTGTCTGTTAACACCTGAACCCTCTGCTCAGATCTTATCTCGCAATCATTGCATGGAGCGCATTCCTGTTAACCACACACACACACACACACACACACACACACACACACACCTGCATGTTCAGGGCAAAACATCAAAATATGAAGCACTGCTCTCCGAGCAATCTCAGGTTCCTCTCAGTCGAGTCTGCACTCACATTTTTTTAAGGAACCGTTTTTTCACAATTTCTATTAGATTTTTCAAGGTCTCTTTGGTCATGTAAAAATGTTTGGGTACCTCTTCTCAGTGTTGAAAAAGGTCCCTAAAAGCCACATACTCACCATAGCGAGCTAAACTTGAATATTTAGAAAAATTACAGTGTGTGTACTTTTTGTATAGACACGCATTTACGTGTGTGTAAGTCTGCGTGGCTGGCAAACAATCATGAAGAAATTCAAAAGCGCACCTTTCCTGTGGCGAGTGACATGAATATAATGTGTTGTGTTGCCGCTACCAACAGAATTGATGTCCATTTGTGTCACAATGTCCATGTGTCGCCGTTTAAATCAGGCTATTCAAATACGGGAGTGACTCTGTCCACTCACTCATGCAAACGGGTGATTCCAAACTTTTCGGAAATCGGAATTTTGACCTTAACCCGAATATTGACTGTATGGAAACGTGGTCACTCACGCACGCAGCGCCCTGCTGTGTTTGACTGGTCAGAATGTCCACAACGTGTGTGTGTGTGTGTGTGTGTGTGTGTGTGTGTGTGTGTGTGTGTGTGTGTGTGTGTGTGTGTATGTCTGTGTCTATATGCCACACTGTATTTGTTAATCACATGTGAGTCTTAACGGGATTGCGTGGGAACTACCGCCCCATGGCTGACAACTTTCACTTACATGAAAGCTATTTCTCCGTTTGGTAAAACAGACAGACACACACACACACACACACACACACACACACACACACACACACACACACACACACACACACACACACACACACACACACACACACACAGACTCACTCACTCAACTGACGTGACTGATGAGTAGCGGTATTATGGTAATGGGGACTCCGTCGGGCTACCTGAGACGAATTTGACCTGAGCTATTCATACTAGCTGCGGTCCCTGCAGATTTACAGGGAAATGCCCTCAAGTTAAAACATAATCCGACCCTTCAGCACCTTCTGCTCTTGCACGCATCCGCGCATGCACAAGCACACATCAGCGCCCGCGCGCACACACACAAACAAAACACACACACACTTTTTTTTTCTTCTTTTTTTTAGCTGAGAAGAATTAAGGCACCAGTACCTCTGATTCCTGCTTTGTATGTGTGTTTACTCTTGGACTATGGTTGCAAACTCACTTTGCTCATTTATCTGAGGTGATTTTTCAGTTGGAATGTAAAAAAATGAAAAAAATAAATAAATAAAACCTTCTGGAAATTCAGGTGGCCTGTGAATGAAGCTTGAGGGTTTACTCTGAATAAGCAGAAGCTTAAGTCCCCACAAGTGATGTATATTTAGATGGATTATGACAAGGTGCCTCTCTGGAATGGGACCATGCTCTCACACTGGGCCACTCATGTTGTCAGAATTTTCACAAATGATCATTTCTCCCAACATATGAAAACAAATGCAGCTATTTTTTACCTCCTGTTTGTATTTCAGACGCATGATTGATGTGGGATTTATTTGTGCCCTTGCACCTCATGAATCCCAAATTAATGAAATAGATGTAGGTGGGTATTTTTTTTCCACTACTGCAGCATACTGAGAGGTGGTATTTTAAAAAATCGAAATAATAGGTGTGACTTAAATATTCTCTATGGATCTCCTTCGACAATCTGGTCGAGCTCATCTCCACCAACTTACATGGGACTCGCACTTTTATATGTCTTGTCTCAGGGTTGGAAAAACGCGTCTGTGAGTCAGCTTCCTTTATTACGGAACTCATAACGAAATGTTTAATCGTTGTGTGTCTATTCTGGCAGTTGCGCTTAAAGATGAAAGATGTTGTGGCAGCCTGCATCAAGGTCTGTCTGCTTTGTTTAGGCAAAACTGAAATAAGCTTGGCCCGCGATCCCACTTGGTTCCATTTGGACCAATAATCTGAAAACCTCTCATGATGCTCTTTTTTTTTTTCATTTGAACTCGTTTCTAAAATACCATCATTGGCACACGCGGGCATACTTACCCAATAAACAAACAAAACTGCAATCAGATTCCGTGACATGTTTACGACTGCGGCACTTCTTGTTGAAGCGAGAGAGAACTGCAAGGTGTTACGCAGCTGCAACTCATTTCTGTTACACTTCCAAAGTGCCAAAATTAAAGTGATGTTCAGTAAACACAATCACATCTGCATCAAATTAAGCAAGCTGGGGAATCTAATTGGATTGTGGTCAGCTACTGATGAGGAAAACGTTCTGCTTTTTTCCGTTCTGTCTCGAATGGACCTTTCGGGGCCCCTGTCCAGAGCTTTGACAATCATTTCGGGGTTATTTCACAATTTCCAATGTCACTTTCAACAACTGTGGATGGAAACGGAAAGCGGTGGGGGTTCACTTCATGAGATCTAAAGCTGCCAGCGGCTGATTAAAAAACAATATTAAGGAGACAAAAAAAAAAACTAGCAACAACAGCATTGACTGATGATATGAGCCTTAGACTGGATCGTTTAAGGCAATGTGTGGGTTTATTTAAAGTGGCAAGTGTTCTTTTTAAGGTGTTGACTCTGTATTAAAGGGTTCAATAAATGCTAATGCATTGTGGCTAACCAGTTTGCACATCCGCCTCACAGTGCAGAGGTGCAGGGTTCTCCCCGTGCCTGGGTGGGTTTTCTCCGGGTATGTGCCTGTGTGGGTTTTCTTCGGGTACTCCGGTTTCCTCCCACATTCCAAAAACACGCGTGGCAGGTTCATGGAACACTCGAAATTGTCCCTGGGTGCGACTGAGAGCGCGAGTGGCCGTTCGTCTATGCATGCCCTGTGATTGGCTGGCAACCAGTTCAGGGCGTCCCCCCCGCCTACCACTCGAAGTCAGAGAGAGGCTCCGGCACGCCCGCGACCCACGTGAGGAAAAGCAAAAAGAATGGATGGAACGGATCACGGATGCCCATCTGTTTTTCTGTCACTTTTCTTGGACCGAGAGATGAAAACCAATTTAGCTGCCAAAATGATGATTGACACAATTTTTCTAAAAAGCTTAGTCAACAAAACCTTGCATCACATTGATGATTTAGAAATTATGTAAGTTAGCTTTTTTTTCCTGCAACTTCATTACGTTCGAGAAAGACCCACCATGTAAAGAAAAGTGCACACTAGCCAGTAGCCGTTGTCCATCGTCTGTGTAAGTCCAGACACAGAGAGAAGGGATCCAGCTGGGCTGTAAAGGATAGAACGGGGGGGGCGGGAGATAAGATACAGCTGGAGCCAAGCACTTAGCACAAGGTCTGACCCATCAATGTCTTATCACTGTACAAGGCATAAAAAAAGATTACGTGTGTGCCCCTAAATTTATGATAATAACACTGCGGGGACATATGGTGAGGAACATATAAATAATTCACAATCTAATTAAAACTATCCATTTTATAGAGACGTTTTCTGTTTCGGTAACCTTGACCAGAAAGAATTTAGTTGCAGTGAAAAGTGGAGGAAATTTACAGGTTAAAACCTATATGAACCAAGGGTAGCACTCCTTTTTCGTATCTAGCAAGGCACCGTTTCACGCATGCCTGACCAACATTTTGGGAGTCACTGACGCAATCTTCAAACATTGGGAGATCCCCAAAGCCTGAGTTCATGTAATTTTAACTTGATGTAACCCAACAGAAAAAGGGGGGAAGAAAATCCCATGGTGTGAGATCAGTTGAGCGGGAAGCCTATTCGATGGGACCACGACAACCAATCACTGATTCAGGAACCGCTCATCCAGGAATGCACACAAACAATGCGCCCGGGCGCCATCTTGGTGGAAAAATAAAATTGCTGCATGTTAGCTTCATTTGACAGTTCGGGGACACGGAGATCCTGAAGCATACGGAGGTAATTATCACCGCTGACATTCACAGAGTGTCCTTCTCCATCACGGAAGAAGAATGGGCCAATCAAGCCACCAGACGAGTCACTTGGGCTCCAAGTTCACCTGATTTGGCCTATGTTGCAATATCTTGAGACGTTTTTTTTTTTTACATGGACTCACATAGTATCACTTAATACAGCCCTTACCAAAGTCAGGTTTAGGGGTTAGGGGTTAGTGTTCGGGTTACGGTTACAGTTTGGGTTAGGGGTTAGTATTAGGGTTAGGGTTTAATACATATACATGTTTTTTTCCAAGATGGCGCCCAAGTAGGCAGCCATCGGCACGTGCTCTTCAAGAGCCTTGCTTTTTTGTTGTTTTTGTGTTATGTTTTGTCATTTGACCTCAATTTGCACACGGCTCAGGAGAGATTTGGGTAACTCCTCTTTACAGAAACTCATTCACGTTTCTTGGAGACTGACGAGGCCACCCCATGACCTTGATTAATATGTTTCTTCTTTCACGGTTTCCCCGGCAGTATATTTTGGGCCAATGCCATGCTGCAGGATCCATCCACGACCCATCTTCAGCGTTTTGCTAAGCAAGCTGGTTTTCATCCAAGACTTTACTGTACATGGCTCCGTTCGTTGGCCCCTCCGAGCAGTTAAGTCGCCCTGCACCCTTTTGAAAGCAAACCGTCCCAAAATAATCATGTTTCCACCACCATGCTTGACAGTGAGGGTGTTGATGCCAAGGAGCTCAACTTTGGTTTCATGTGACCACAGAGCCGTTGCAACCAAGCCTCCTCTGAGTCATTCAAATGTTCATTGGCAAACCCAAGATGGCTCTATACATGTGAGCTGGCATAACACCGCAAGATTTCACGCTCTTTTCTTGGTGACTGAGGTCCCAACCCCAACACCAACCCTCACCCTGAGTAACCATCAGCAGGGAATCGGATCGCTTTTTTTGTGTTCTTCATCTCCATCTGCCTGCCTCTTTACCCCCATGTCCTAATCCTCTTTCCGAACATGTTTAAACCTGCACTCTCCACTATTTCATGTCAGTTAATTTTCAGCGGTGTTGACAGGTGGACGGCGTCCAAGCAGAGAATGAATTATGTGTTTATGTATGTATACTCATGTGTACGCTTGCATGCATATTTTCTTGCTAGTAAGGTCTTACATTTTACATTTTGAAATATACAGCATGCAGCAAAAGTGCTTCCAAGCCAAAAATAAATAAATAAATGCAGTGAGCTATCCAGATAGTGTATTTGTATTGCCAAGCTGCTTGCAACTTGCAACTGTTGCGTCTGAATTTGCTGCTCCGGATTACTCGATTTATTCCCCGTGGAGTTCCGAGCACTGTGGGAAAACCCGAAGCATGAGTGTGCCTGGGAGCATGTGTGTATTTCTGGCGGTTTCAACTCGCTGAGAAAGGTGCGCTTGTGTGGAAGAAGTCGACTCGGTACAGACAAGGGCACAATACATCCTTTTCTCTGCCGTGCAGGTCCGCGGAGTCATATTAAGCTGGATCCCCATACGGCGGTGGTGTTGTTTACACACGCGGGAATCTATACCTGCTCATGTATGTGCCACCGAATTATGATTATTACTCCAAACGTGTATGTTTATTTTTTTAAACCTTGTCCGAAAATTTGGTGGAGTGCCTTCATTTTTTTTTAAGCACAATTCATCGGCAATTATTTTTTTTGTTCTTAATCAATATCTGCCCTGCTTCATGTCCGCTACAGCCCCCGTCTTTCGTCGCAAGACGATTACATCGTTCAGTGCCCCGTCTGTCTCAGTGCGAGATCTACAACCTCAGTTTTCGGAGCGCCGTTTTTTTTTTTCCCACGCAGCTTTCATTTGACATGGACGTGAATGTGCTCGAGCAAAATTTCATCTCCCCACCACCCTACGCCCTGAATCTCCAACAAACTTTGAAATTGATGACTGCAACATTTTGCTTTCTTTGGGGTGTATCTCTTGGAGCGCGCAACCTGAAATCAATACAAAAAAAAACAAGTAAAACATGATGTTTAGGGAGACCTGGATGAAAATGGATTTTCTTTTTTCCCCCCTACAAGATGCCTGGCCATAATTGATTAGTTTAAAAGGACTTTGACAAACAGAAGAATAAAGGCTGCAACTGCCTGACCCAGGAATAGTTGCCAAATCTCCCAGGAGTCCCTGTTCAAAGCACTTGCGAGGAAAATGTGCCTTCTTGTGTTTGTCTGTTTCTCGAGCCATAAGTCTCTGTCATGTCATGCTTGCGCGACTTTGTTGGGTACTCGGACCTCCTGTGTCGGTCAGGTGAACAACAAACAATTCCAGTCATTTCCACCGCCATCTGCTGCCGCCCATAAATAATGACTTTGATGGCGTGTCACTGATGAATCACTTGCAGCAAATACACTTCCTCTTTTAACCAACGACGGTTCTGGCATGAAGATGTTCTGTCATCCACGACAACCATCAGGTATTAGATGCAAAATTACGTAGCCAGGTGGCCCGGCGGACCAGTGGTCTCCCTGTGTGGAGTTTGCATGTTCTCGCCGGGCCTTCGTGGGTTTTCTACTCCGGTTTCCTCCCAAATTTTCAGTGCGTCTGAGTGTGAGCACGGATGGTTGTTCGCGTCTGTGTGCCCTGCGATTGGCTAGCAACCGGTTCAGGGTGTCCCCCGCCTACTGCCCGAAGACGACTGGGATAGGCTTCAGCACCGCCCTTGTGAGGATAAAATGGATGGAGGGATGGATTACGTAGCCAGTACAAACCTGAAATCCATTTCTCCGTTTATTAAATGTTGTGATCCTCAAACTCATGAGGAAGTTTGTCGGCCCACTTTTGATCAAGGGCAGCAAAGTCCTGATTATGGGATAACTCCAAAACAGTCCTCCAAGCCCCAAACTGACACTGAAACTGCCACAATAGAAAAATGTTGGCAGAGGAAGGAAACGCCGCCGAACAGGTCACAACTTGGAAAGGATCAGGGCAGATGCAGGAGGACCTTGACAAGATCAAACCAAAACTTTGCCTGGTACGACCGGTAATAGTTTTCAATCCCAGATATTATCTTTATCACCGAAAAGTTCAAGTGGGCCCCCTACTTATAAGGCGGAGTGAGAGCGGTGCTCAAACCGAGGGAGAGAAATGGTTCACCAGTCATTTGATTTACAGCCACCTTAATGAGTCTCTCTCCCTCGTGTTTGCGTCTTAGCATATCACCAGAATAATAAACGGTTTCACTCAAGTAACTCCTTACGTTCCCTCCATTTCTTTGACTGACACGTCCGCTAAACTCTTAAGTGACACAACAAACTGCAAGAGGGAGTTTTGCCTTTCAGTTTTGCCTGGGGTCTGGTTATCAAGGTCACTCACTCATTTTATTCAGGGTTGCCCTCGGCCAATCACTTAATTTGTAACTCTTAAATGTTAAATGTAGTGAAATAGTTCCACCAATTCTGGTCCTTGGTTCTTGAAATTCCAACTGTAGATGAGTGTGAGGTTTAGGGGCAAAATAAAAAGAGTGAATGGGGTGGGGTCAACACAATGAGAGGCGTAAATTATTTCTTAAAGGTACAACTGAGAATCCTGCACTGAAAATAGTCTTCATGACCAGTGTGCGCGTGCGCGCGCGTGCATATTGCCTGTTTAACTTGGCTCGAGCGTCTTGTACGTCATGCCAGCCAAGAAAGACATTGAGAGCGACCTCACACCACACCGATGCTGAATGTGCAGCAGCTTCCTCCCAACGTCCTTCTGCTGAGTGGCCCGAAAACCTCACCGAGCCCGAATGGTGACCTCACTCACCCTCCGACACTTGTCTTGCATAATATTTTCCCTCTGTCCGCAGGTGTTGTGCTTGCTTCCTCAAACCTGTTTCATCTTATTGGTTCGCTAAAACACTACAGCCGTGTTGCAACGACCTGAACCACCGTGACAAGTGGAAAAAATAAAATTGATGTGGTCGCTTTACTGTCCCTTTCTAATTTTATCTGAGAACAGATATTCAAAAATTGGCTATAGGCTTTTACTGAGGCTAATTTTTGTGACTTGTACTGTGGTGTCGTCGGATGTTTGACACAAAGCAACATTGGGTGGGTAGATAGATAGATAGATAGATAGATAAATAGATAGATAGATAGATAGATAGATAGATAGATA
Organism: Hippocampus mohnikei; assembly: GCA_026261675.1. NCBI lineage: Eukaryota > Metazoa > Chordata > Actinopteri > Syngnathiformes > Syngnathidae > Hippocampus > Hippocampus mohnikei. The sequence goes on along the minus strand of JAKGUB010000334.1, from coordinate 13,721,816 downwards.
GATAGATAGATAGATAGATAGATAGATAGATAGATAGATAGATAGATAGATAGATAGATAGATAGATAGATAGATAGATAGATAGATAGATAGATAGATAGATAGATAGATAGATAGATAGATAGATAGATAGATAGATAAGTACATCTACTAATCAGGTTGATTCATAGAGTGCATGTACTCATGCGGAGATGGATCTGTTTGAAGAGTAATCTAAGGTATGCAGCTCAAGTCCTCTGTCATAAATTCTCAGTGTAGCTTTTAGGCAGAAGGACCTCACACTAAGGAGGGCAGTGAAAATACATTGGTTGCACATTTTAGAGAGCTGCAATTGAGGAAAATGAGTTGAACAATGCAGAATTTTTTTATTGGAATCCAGAGCCCTATGACAGACAATTATACCGCACTAGTGAATTCCCATTGTGGATGGATGAAGTATCTGTCTGTCTATGTAGCTAGCTAGCTAGCTAGCAATCTTACATGTGTTCTAAAAGCTACTGTTGCAGGTTTGCATGGTTTTTCTTTTGTGGTGAGGTTAATTCGGGTTGGTTGGAATACAAAACCCCCCGCACCGAGCCGGCCTCCCTCAGTGAAATGAGTCTAGAACCGCCACTGCCAAAATGGACAGCTGGTTGTTCTGAAGTGCCCAACACTATAATTTTTTGGGTTGTGACCTCACTCTCCAAACCTGTGGGCTTTTTCTGGCAAGCTTTATCAGTCACAGCCTACACGCTAATGCCTCATTTTGAAGGGGTAGAACAAATTATAAATCCTTGTGGTGTCACTCAAGCTCAGTTCGTTTAGGCATATGCCATTTGACTTTGGGGGCGAGAAGCGAGGCACACCCTGGACCGAGCCCGGGTAAATAAATATTGCATTACTGTACTCAAAACCCTCGGATGAAATATTTTCCTCAGGATGCTTATTGGTTCATTTTTTTTTTTTAATTGAAGTCTAACGGACAGCAGATACACTTCATAAACTAGCTCAGTGGTATATACTTCTGAAGAAATAGCCGTTATGCAGGCAGTGACATTGAATGAAAATGTTCTCCCACAATGACACCTCCGATTCCCGACTTGAGATCTTACTTGGGACCTTTAGCCACCAAAGCAAATCACTTCGGAGAAAAAAAAAACATCGAGACCTGTCCCTCTTTTCTCATCGCAACACAATCACCTCATTAATTTCTTCCTCCTGCTTCCATTGGTCATGACTTTTTCTCTTTTTTTTTTCTCCCCATCAACCTTCACCACCATTGCTTTCCTCTAAAATAAACTGACTAAACCTTCTTGTGAAACTCAATCCTCCATAGCACAACACTGAGAGAAGTACACCCCATAAAAGCCCTTGGGGCTTTACTCACTTCAAACACAGGCAACGATTAAAAGGTCATGTCTGTTTACTTACAAGCCTCTCTGTAGCTCTTTAAGTTCCCAACACTTCCTAATTCAATTACTGAGGGAAGCTGCAGTCGAGTCGGAATCTTCACCAAACGCATGACGCGCAAACTCCCTCAAGGTGAATTTGTGGGAATGATGAGAGTTTAGGTGTGCCTCCATTTTTAGCTGGTTTTTGTTGTTGTTGTTGTTGATGATTAAGGAGTTCAAACTTCATCAGGTTCCACGTTTGCTCGACTCTCAGGTATACTCCCGGTCACAATACAGAAGGACTGGGCTTTGGACGGCTGGGTTAATTGCTCACTAAATGCAATTGCAGTTCGTTGGCGGAGAGACGGCAGTATGGTTCCTGAGTACTACCAACGTGTCCGCCCAGAAGCACGGGTGCTGCAGCCTCTCGTGTGTCCCGAGGAAAGACTTACTCAAGTCGGCAACATTCACTGAGCTGTCACACGCTCTGTGCGCTGTGCAGGGAAGACGTGAAGAACGCTCCCAAAGAAATCCGCAACCGCGTGCCGTTTCATGCTATTTCTTATACATGGGAAAGGGGATTAGCCCTGAAGAAAGCGTAACGACACTTGCATTCCCACACTGGGAGTCGCAGTTCCAAACGCAGTAGCGGTCGGTCCTCAAATTAGTACAATTTATTGCTTTACTCCACACCGCTGGTGTAGAGTGTACACTGATGGGTGTAAACGGATTCCTTGGCCGCATTTCCAGGAGGCATTGCCGTCGGTTTGAAACAGTAAACTCCAAAGCTGTTTCCGCCACGCGGCGTGGACGTGAGATGGCAACGGCTCAATTAGCGGCGCTATGTAAAGTGCGCACACGGTGTCGGTTATTATTTCGCCCATGCCACCGTGATGGATCGTTCGAAAATGCTGAGTATAAAAATGGAGGACGCAGCGACCTCAGAGCAAAAAAGCAGGCGCCTTCCAATGCGATTCTGAATTTCTTTTCGTATTTTTCAAGTATGTATGGCCCTTACCTTGCAATAGATATCAAATATGCACTTAGTCGACCAGATTTAATGAAAAACCTGTTTGAGAGCTGGACCAGCTACGGCGGAGGAACGTCTGTCTTCAAGCAGCCCTTTGTCGTAAGGGCGACGCCAGGCCCAGATTCAGCGGTGGGTTGCGGCTAGTATGCAGAGCGCCAACAGCCCACAACAGCTGAGAAAACAGCGCTCGTATGTAGCTCGGTGGGACGCTTGCATGGTTCATATTAGCCTCGCGGCTGTTTATGCTGTGCGGTAATAACAGCAATGGCAAATCTGCCACATTCAGTGGGCTATCCTCTGTGTTGAACGATTGAGTCGTCTTTCCCCTCCTGGCATCAGCGAAGTGATTTGTTGGGCACAGTTTTTATTTCGGATGACCTTCCTGATACAACCTGCCCATTTGACTTGAGACAGCCCCTGGGGGGATGGCCCCTTTCTGGGCGTTTGCAGCAACCAACCTGCGCGGACTGCATGGACGGCAGCACTAGCAGTGCATATCCTGTGTTTAACAATATTAAAGCCAAACCAAAATTATTTGGCCCTGCAGGCGAGTGAAACCACAGGCTGTTAACCTCTAGATACAGGCAATCACACGCACGCTGCATACATACCGCTCTGCAGTTTTGTAAGAAGGAATACACAGTGCAGGAAAATGAGGCTTGGGTCGAAATATCTTTGAACATGTGGGCTGTGGAAAGTGACGCTGGCGTTTCTTTACTGACCTGTCCTTTCTTGCTGACCTGTTGTCGTCGGCCTCGGGTTGCTTCTTCCATCCCATTTATTGATATGGAACTGTTTCCACCTTCTCATTTGCATCCGAAGGGCGTGGTGCGACGGTGATGTAACATTCCCGGCCCAAAGATGCTGTTTAAAGGGACTAAAGAGAGGGACAGAGGAAGGCTGGTTTGTCATTAGGCTCTCCACACTCATATTTAGAGATTATCTACAACACAAATTATGCGCTGTATTAAAGTCAATATTTTCATTGGCCTGACAGGCTGAGCTTTTCAGGCTGTCTCGAACGACGTCGGCAGAAATTGATGACGGTGTAAAAATGTCGGCCGATGGAGAGAAGCTTGAGGGTTGTACCCAACGTTAACCATTTGTCAGAGAGAAACAACACATAAAAAGTCAGAACGCACATCTTGAACAGGCATTCATTTGCGACTTGCAGATTGGCTAGTGTCAGTGAAATACGATCAGACGTTCGTGCCCTCATCAGGAATCTTGCAGCGGCATTTTTGGTGAACTGCAGGCATTGATACTACCGGAAAGCAGCATGTTATCATTATTGATTGACATATTTGAAGGTTTTTCAAAAACATCAAGCAATCATTATATTTTCCTTGGTCCCTAATTATATTTGTGGAGGAATTACAGTTACTAGTTTCATTACTTTTGGGGGATAAAATAATTGGTAACTGTAACAAATTACTTTATAAACCGATTTTTAAGTGATCTTTTCAGTACATTTCAATACTGTCAGAATATAGGGTTGTTTCTTTGGCACAGGATCAATGACTTTTTAGTGTCAAGTTACGGGGGGATGCACACCAGTATTGGAAAAATATGCAAATATCTCAAAAGAGTTTACTGACACATGTCATAATCTGGGATCATAAGTCAAGTGGGGAAAATGCGGCCTTGATCCCAATAGAATCCTAAATATACGCAATATCGGTACGCCGCGTTCCACTCAACACGGACATTCACACACACCAAACCAGATGAGGTCAAAGCTGAGTGATTCATTCATGAGGAGGTCCCGGGGGAGATAGGCTGTGCCCCGCGTCCTCATAAAGGACAATTTATTGCGTGTCCTGCGGCTCGTCTCACCTTTTGACAGCTCATGACCTGTTTGACACGTCTATCTCTGTCTCAACTGGAAGCAGTCAAAATGCGACTTAGCAAAACGTTCAACCTGACCTCGCCACAAGAGGTTACAATTTATTGATTGAGTGAAAACCGTTGGTTAGTTTGTTTACCAAAAGGTGTGTGTGTGTGTGTGTGTGTGTGTGTGTGTGTGTGTGTGTGTGTGTGTGTGTGTGTGTGTGTGTGTGTGTGTGTGTGTGTGTGTGTGTGAACACGGAGCGGCAGCCCATACCGAAGCGCTGCCTGAAGATCTTGTTGTAACAGATGCATGGGGGAGTTTGTTCTTTTCCGACACTCCCCATGCATCTGTTACAACCAAAATTCATTTGGGGTAGGCTCCACCTTCCAAAAAAAAAAAAAAAGACACAAGAAAAAAAATGTGGCCCCGTCAACAACATATTCAGTATTGTCTAGTACACAAAAATCACCTCAGTACATGTAAAAATAAAGAGATTTAGGGTTCCTCAAAGTGTTGTTGAGAGGTGCCATATGAATCTAAATGATTATCATTATCAAGATGATCATCTGGCAAACAGCCAGTAAGCCAGTAAGTTACACCGATCAAGACTGAAAGCCTCGCAGAGATCCGGCCAACTTTTTTTAATTGGTTCGATCTTTCTCAAGCCAAAAGTCTGCAATTACTCAAGAGTTATGGCTTTGCAAAGCGCTGCTCGTGAATCGCTTGATGAAGTGATTCATGAGCACGTTAGTCTGACGGGAACATAGGCGTGACATTGCGGAGCACACATGTCAATGCAATCAACAAAAAATGTGATCAAATGTTACAAGCCCTGAAATGTCAATGTTTGTCCAAGTAAGTGTCAGAAAAAAAAGACGAATAAATAATGAGAAATGGCACTGTCTCGAGTCACCTCACATTTTGGCTTATAATTTTCAAATGCATACCTTGGTTGCTTTCATTAATGCATCCGTAAAGAAAAAGATCCTTTTTCAGAATCAAGCGGTAGAAGTTTAATTTCCTGGTATGAAATGTGTGTTTCTCTCTAAATGTGATCTCATGATCGCATTTTTTAATTGTGCAGAAAAACACGACCCCTCCTAATATTGTTGCTTTGCACAAGCGATTCAAACTCAAAAAGGAGAGCGAAATATTTGACAAATGTCCAATCACTTCTGACATGTTTTCTGAGCGCTTCCAGTTCAAGCATGCCTTTTTTTTTATGTTTATAGTCAAAATGCCGTTTATGAGATGGACCACATGATATGTTGAACGTTGCGCACTTCTGTGAAACACCGCCCGGATTTCAAACTACTTGGGGGAAAAAAAAAGTTGGAAGGCCCAGACAGCTTTCACAGCTATCGCTCGCATCAGATGCTCGATGATTTATAGACTCACAAAACACGGCTTGCCCTCATGTTGACGATTGCCTTACTGTAAACTGCGTGGTGAAAGTAAAGAGGGGAGGCGGGGGGCAGGGGGTTGATCACGTTATTTTGAAGAGGCAGCCATTCGTCCTCAAGATAAAATGACAAGCACCCGTCCGTCAAACTCACTCCCATCAAACACCCTCCAGTGGCATCCATTGAAATTGATCAGAACTACGTTCTTTTCGTGTCGACATTTGCAAATGCAGCACTCCCATAGGAAAGCACACTTTTTCTGAACCCGTATCTCAAGTGAGATACCAAATGTTTTGAAAATCTGGCATTTGTTTGAAAATAAATAATGGCCCACTGTGGAGAGATGAAAGGACGATAGTTCCGCTACCGTCACAGGGTGAGGGGAAGAAGAAGAAAAAAAAGGCTGCTCGTCTGCATCGTTTTTTTTCTGGGAGGACGCGTATGCATCCATCCACCAATTTTCCATCCAGCTTGTCTCCCTCATTATAGGGCAGGCCTCCAAGGTCCCTCCCATGTTGCAGCCACCTATGGTTTTTCTGGAGCTATCGGAGTTGTTATCTTGCGGCTTTAGAACTTGACACTAGGGGCTGTGGGCATGCCTCAATGCCAAAGGCCTCTCTGTTTGTGTGCGTTTGTCTCAAGCTGAGATTGAATGAGTGGCCCGCCTGTCTCGCGCACACTCACATCTCCCTTGGAGTGCCCGTTTCACGCCGAGCGCCGTCAATTCGCTTTATCGGTTCATTTGCTTAATAGGCCCCCTCGCATTTCATATTGAAGTATTTATCTGGGCCTCGCCCGGCCAACTCTGCTACTGCGTGACAGAGCCGACAGTCAGCAAAATATTGCCCATCCAACGAGCTTCGCAATCGCCGCCTAAGGGACGATTTATCATTTTCCGCAATATATTCATGATGTTGCTTTTTATGACATGATGCCTCGGTTTCTGCTCGTGTGCAATCGCCACCTCACGCCAACTTTTCTCTGCTCGATGATGTTTTCGGATGATGTTTTTGTGAATGCGCGTGCAAACACGTTTTGTGCAGAATGTCCAGTCAGGCCCGCGGTTCGGGTGAAAGCCGGGCCAAGAGAAGCTGGCTGGAGCATCTCCAAAGGAACCGTGACTAACAGGAGACATCTGCGCAATAACTGAACTGGCGGCCGGGAAATAAGAACATCGGGAGAAGACCATCGGCCGTGCATGTTTGGCGCCCCTGTGAACATTTATGCTAACACAATCATCAAAATATAAAAAAAGAGTCGAACCTTGATTTAACAGACGAATTAGGCGGCGGGGGTCATCCATTTGTGCTGATTGGCTGTTATATTAAACGACTTTTTTTTTCGTGGCCTAAAAATCATCCAATACAGTTTAAAAAAATGTTTTGTACTATTTATGTGGCCTAAAAACGCTCAGCACCAAAATTATTACTTTCCGGTTTAGTTTCGTCGGATTTGAGACGTCACACTGCGCATGCTAACTTCATCTCCTTGTATATCGTTAAAGTTATGATTGAATGTTCATTCCATCAAAGAGAAAGAAGAGATATGTTCACATGACTGACATGAATTTGAATTACCGGTAGGTCTGAATCTTATATTTCCTGCCTCTTTTGCACATTTGGCATTTTTGCGGTAAATCATACCCATCGTCTTCAGGACCGAATCTACGTCCGAATCTGTAGCGGGGTTGAAACCGATCCCGCGTCATCCACGGCCCATTTGTGCTGCCTGGTGGTGCCCAGGCCTGTGTAGCTGTGAAATTGGTGCGACCCGTGTCTTGTTCTCTGTGGGCAGAGCGTCGACATTCCAGGATCTGTCACGCTCCCATCCTTAAGTAAACCATGCTGGCGTAGTCAGTCGTCCGCTGGAAGCAGCGGCCGGAGGAGCTGCCGAGTACGTAGGCATTTACAGCAAGCGTCGTGCGTTTAGCTTCAACGGTGTTGACGTGGCCTCCCTTGAGATCGCGCTAACGGAGCAGACATGCACGCATGCGATACGCTCGTCTGCTCAAGATAATGAGCGAGAGACTCAACAAACAAAAGAAAAACAGAGACGACGAGTACGACTAAACTTGTAGGGGCCAAAAAAAAAAAAAAGACTTGTCGCTCGGAGGTGGGATGTCGTTGCCTCTTGCTCTCGCTAATTGACTTGATTTGTTTGAATTATGAAATGAAATTAGGGCCTGTGTGTTTATTTGTGCCCGTGTGTGCAGCTGCTTTATGCTACAGTCATTTAGACAAAGACACCCGCTTGTCTCAGAGTACATAATTCTTTGTGTGTAGGGTCGCGTGTATATGTTTTGACAGCTGGGTCCAAGCGTGTCCTCAGACGTCCCGTGGAAGGCGTCACCTTTTCACCTCACACGTCAATCTCGGCAGCCACACACTGCTGCCAATTCAGCCGCAACGTGACCGGTCCGAGGCAAGAAAGTCACGCCGGCCACATTTTAGGCGCGTGTACCACAGAAGGAGTTGGACCAGACTTCTGAATGATCCGACAGAACCGAGTGTGCCTCGAGGCAGGTGCAATTCGGTCCATTTTGGTTTGGCTCGTGGCGGCCAAAGTTGCCTAGAAAGGTCCCCCGATACGATCATAATAAGTCAATAACAATCATCACCACTCATAGTAAAATATTCTCACGCTAGATTCTCTTGTCATATTTCTGTCTGGGTTGCTTTAGCGAGCTGAGCGATCCCCAGCCATCAAATCTTGGCTCACAATCACAGTGATGCTGCGCTTGTGGCAAAATTGCTGACGAACCGGCGCGCCGCAAGCTGTATTTTGCACAGCCAGCTTTATCTGTATCAGACCTTGCCTGTGTGTGTGTGTGTGTGTGTGTGTGTGTGTGTGTGTGTGTGTGTGTGTGTGTGTGTGTGTGTGTGTGTGTGTGTGCGTGTGTGTGTGTGTGTGTGTGTGTGTGTGTGTGTGTGTGCGCGCGTCTGTGAAGGCGTGCACGGGCCAGGATCTGAGAATACGTGTATTGTTTATCGCGTTCCTGGTGTGTGTAGGCAAGCAAGCAGGGAAACTTAAGCCTAGCGCGGCTGGTAAGCTTGCTGTTTTCCACAGGCTGTCCCAGACAGAAAATTGGGGAGGGGAGGGGTCTAAATTGCACTCGCTGAGAGAAGAGAACGCCGCATTTGTCTCCTGCAGTGTGTGTTAGGCACGTGTACAGTAATGGAGTGTGTGTTGGGCGGTGGAAGGGCTGTGTGGCATATGTTTTCTCTGACTTGGCCCACTGTGGGCTCGAGCAGCCTCACAGTGACAAGCTCTTTAAGGGTTATTATTGATTCTATCTAGACTAAACGGGTTTCACTGTTCGCTGGAACGTAAACACATGAAACACTGGCCCTGTGTGCATTTGTGAGGGCGAGAGTGCGTGCCTGTGTGCGGATTGAGATTTTCACTTGAAGGTGAGCACGCAAGGGAGACGAGACGGTAAAATGCTTGACAACCTTGCGCGCTCCTGAAAAATATTCGGTCTTCCTGCCCTGACTTCGAATCGGGACGAATAGAAATAGATGACAAATCGGAAGATCCCAGCACGAAAAGGGACTACGCGTGTACACCCTCGCATACGTGACGTTCGAAAGTAACTGGAACGCGCAGAGAAAAGTGGAGCGGACCTTCAATCGAGAGAGAGGGGGAGAGAGAGAGAGAGAGAGAGTGTTGCCTATGGGCAAGTCCGGTGGTGGGAGTGCCATGGTCTGGGGCTGCATTGATGCTGCCTGCACGGAGGAGCTCCAGTCGCTGAGGGAACCATGAACGACCCCAAACATAACCCCCAAGATACCTCGCTGAAGAGGCTGGTCGAGCGTCTCTCCAGACCTAAACCCTAATGAGCATCGGTTGGGCGTTCTCGATCGGAAGGTGGAGGAGCACGAGGTCTATAACGTCCACCAGCTCTGTGATGTCATCATGCAGGAGTGGAAGAGGATTGCAGGCGACATGTGAAGCTCTGCTGGATATGGAGAGTAGAAGTGATTTCTGGAAAATAACGATGGCCACGCAAAATAATGACAATTTGGGATAGTCCCGACATTTTCACCGAGGGGTGTACTACTTTTGTTGGCAGCGGTTTTGACATCAGCACAATATTACTGTACATAGGGCGCTTTAGCTCCCATTGCCTCCGCTGCAAGTCGAACCGTGAACGCTGCTGTTTAGAGGCTCTTCTGAGTGGAACCCGATCGGTGCCAAAACAAAAAAACTGTGTGCTTGTGTACGCGCGTACTCGTAACTAGCCATCTTATTGCATGGTGTCGCTGTGTGGCGGCCAAAACAAATAGGCCTAATGAGAAGCAACACTCGGGACAGAGAGTGAGAAAGAGAAATGGCGGCAAAAAAAAAAAATGAGCGAGGGAAATACACTGACCGGCTGTTTGTCATATGTGGGCTTAAAGGATCCACTGTTCCACTCTGTCCTATGGCACGGCCATCACCTTCATCCGCCTGCCCTCCTTCCTGTCCCAGACTTTTAGCCCTCTATTCACTGCGGGTCCAAGTGGCGGGTGAAGGGTTGAACGAGGTGACTGACAGCAATTAGAGGTCAATTTGCAACCGTGGGGGCGAAACACGCTGCTGTTATAATGCAAACAAGTTCTTTACCGGAGGATTAAACGTGACACCAGACGAGAAAATGAGAGAACAGGATCGTGAGCTTGCTGCAACGCAAACAAGCCGAGGAGCTATCTGTTCGCTAATAGCCCAAGCCAGTACAATACCGAAGAGTGGGTCTGTGGGGGCTGCTTTATCTGCTTCTTCAGAACTCATACAAAGTTGTTTTGGGTTTGTTTTTTTCAGAAACGAGTATGGCGGGGCAACAAACGTTATTGTCGGATGCAAGATCCAAATTGTCTGACACATGCAATTCCCTGGACAAAACACATATACAACGTACAAACATTTAACAAAGGCCGTCAAATCCTATTTGGGCTTCATTGATTTTGTGTGATTTTTAGAAAGCTCCTCGTTTCGCTTTCAGGACAGACGGATGTTCAAAGGACCGTTCGAGCTTGACTCTGTTGACTGTGCGGCACACAGTAGCGGTGCCGGTACGGGAAGAGCACATATTCATTGTTTAGAGCATGGCTGGGGTTGGAGATGACATTGTGGACCGCAGCCTTACGCAAAACAAGTCTTCAAAAATCTGGTTGGCGTCATTATTCAAAACATCATCACCTGTACAGGTAGTTTGGATTGGACTTTCTTGTTGACGTAGTTTACCCATTCAGGTGTCAAAACATCGTCAGTCGCATTCATGACTGGCCGTGTAGTCTTTCCTAGTCCTTCGACTATTTGGCCTAAAACTGGATATTGATAAGGGCGGTTTATGCAAGGGCGTCCGTGGTTTAGGATGGCAACTGGTTTGCACGGCGGTGTCGGAATACTTTGTCACACATTCTACATACTGTGGCCCAAAAAAGGCAGGCTCGGTGCCAAATATCAGCTGGCATTGGCAGCACAGAAAATGGACGGATGGATGATCCAAAGGGAAGCGCATCCCTGTCGTTGCCATCGTGTACAGTAAGTATATGTTTACGCACGGGGGTCTGCCCAGTTATTTTGGGCACAGTCACCATGCTCATTTATTTTTAGTCACGAATGACATGTAAATGTCCACGGGGATTTGTACACAGCCCACTTGCATCTGAGAATGAATGCTGCGTGTGTCCGTTTTGGTGGTGGATTGGCGAGGCGAGTCGGAGATTGTGGTGAGTTTGTGTGCTCAGGGCCGCTGGTGTGAAAGAGCAGTCAGAGCTTCGCTTCCCCCGGCAGCAAGAGTTTAATTTAGAAGGATAAAGCTCCTAACTCACACTCTGCCATCTCCGTGGCCCGGCTCCCCACACCTCATCGCTTCCACCCTCACCAGGACGTCTCTACCACTTCCCTCCATCAAATCATCACTCTACTTTGTCATCGCCTTCCCTTCGGTCTAAACAACTAACAGTCGATTGACTCATTGGCCACATCAGCAGAATGTAATGAGATTCCATCCGAAACTGTGTTGATCTCATTTGTGACAGCAATAGCATGTCTGTACTGCAAAGAAGGTGGAGACCATAATAAGGAGCGCACATACTGTATGCCAATTCCTTTTCAGAGAAAAAAAGTCTAGGCTTCAGCTACAGTGGGCTATTTCATTTTGGAATTGATGAAATTCAATGCTCTCAACTGCATTCAGTGGCTCTAAGAGGCACTTTTTGTCGAAAAAAAACCAAACAAACAAACAAAAAAGACCATTGTCTGGAAAAAAAAGAAGAAACCTTAAACCCAATGAGCATCGGTGTCTTTTAGTGTCGGGAAAGTGAAAGAATTCCAAAGTGGCACAATGCGGATATGCGTGATGGCAGTGAAAATATGTTAAGAGCTGATCGGGCCTCTTCCAAACGTGGATAAAATCTGGTTGGTTAATGTTATGTGCAAGCGCAGCGTAAACAAGCAGATCAAATACACGTCATCAATGCAAACTTGATGTCATGGAAATGCACCGACTGCTGACTGGTGGACTCATGTCCTAAATCACCATCGGTTTCATGCAATGTGATGTGAAGTGAATAGGAGTCCACTTACGGCATTCATGGGAGGGCGGAGAAATGACAGTAACTGTTTTGTTTAGTATAAGTTTCTTTGAAAAAATTAAAAACATGATAAACAAATATGATTATTTACAGTAACTGGTTTCAGAGAACAGCACTGTGGTATTTCAATGCTGCTCTTCCAAGAAACTGCTTGTCACTCAAATGCAGTGGTTGACACAGTGACGTCTTTCACTTTGGGTTTTCTCTGAATGCGAGGCTTTTCTAACCGCGAGAACCTGCAATTACCCAATTAGTTTGCAACTGAACTTTGCTCCACGCCACATTTTACGTCCAATGGATGCATTCAGTCAGTCTGGAACTTGATCAAGTCTTTTAATCAAAGTCAAACTGAGAAACCTATTTCGATTAATAATACCATCAGGACATTTGACTTTATCTGTAATATGAAATACAATATTTTATGATTACTTACTGTATCATAGACAAATGTTCTGCTCAACAAAGATGTGCCTTTATGTTGACGCATAATGCTGCAGGGGCAGTCGTTGCTCTGACGGTTGTTGGCAATGTATTTTCCAGGATATTATTCCAAGGCAGTGCAGTCTCCTGGAGTCAGAGGATAAATCCAGGTAAACCGTTGGTATGCTGCGCCATAAATCCTATTGTGGTACAGCACTGCCAGAGGGCACATATGCACACATTTAGACTTCAGCAACACCAGCGAAAAGAAATGGCAGCTATAGTTCTGAAAAGACGTTTTTAGCTGTTATGACTATTTTTTTTTCTTTCTGATGAAATAAGTATTCTGTCTGTCACTGAATACTGTGAGGATATAGTGCATAACCTAAAAACACCGCATATGTACTTCTTGAAGTTAAAACAATCTACCCTTCAAACATGAAATTTAAGGAAGGACACACCAGCGCGGGAAAAAAAGTCAAACCAGTGAAATTGAAGTCAACTGCAGATATCCGGTTTGAATGACGTCACAAGACTAACCTATGAGTGGACTATTATGCGAGACTGACATCTTGTGGTCAATTATAGGAAAACGTTTTTTTGTTTTTTTTTTGAACGAGCACACGTTACGGTGATACTGCATTTCAAAACGTAATACAGTATTCAACTCAGGTTTGTGTCTTATGATCATCACTGAAAACAATGACACAGATCTGTACAGTGCAGATAATTTAGTGGTTTCTGTTTTCTTCAATCCTCCACCAACGATCACTAAAGCCTTATGATAGTTATTCATTTAGTTTTTCTTATGGTATATTCGTTATTCCTTCATCTAAAGTTCAAATGTCTGGTAAATAAAGGCTACACTGAGCTGTATACGACGAGAAGATAAGCAGCAGTACGTGGAAAGTAGATTGACTTATTTATGTGCAACACCAGCGTTACAGCTGTTTGCGACATATACTCATTTAGTTTTTATTTTGGTGTTTTCGTTTTTCCTTTATAGTCACCCATGTTCAAATGTCTCGTAAATAAAGGCTACATTGAGCTGTTTACGGTGAGAAGATAAGCAGCAGTTTGCGGAACCTATGCGTTGTTTTCAAACCAAACGGACTTGTTTATGTGCAACACCTGCGTAACAGCTGTTTTTCATTCATCGGCGTCACTCTTTGGAGCCGTTTCAGCAAATATCTATGTACGTTTGCGTTTTTCTCGCCATCGCATATACATTTATGTGTCAATGTGTATCAGTTATCTCTTGTTGTGCAACAGTACCCGCGTTGTCTTGCATTAGCAACTGAATGCTAGCTGGCTAACATTCACGTTCGCAAACCAGCCAAATAGTAAGTGTGCGAGTACAAGTGTGCGATTCCGATGGTGGCGTGACACGTGTTTGTGTGTTGAGACGATCAGATGGATGTTTTCCAGCAGCAAAAGATAAATTCGTCGCGTTTAATCGTGTCTAACCAATCGTAGTTGTTTTCATTTTGCTTTTACATGCCGAGTAACATTTTGGGCTCTTTATGTTGCTGGAGCAGAAAACAATCAGAATGGAACCTGCTTGCCGTAAGGACAAGCCAAAGCTCAACTCGACGCCAACTAGAGGAGACCGATCCAAACAGAAATCTGCGCAGCAGGAACTCAAACAGCGACAGAGGGCAGAGGTGACTTCCATCACGGGATGCGGGTATTAGTTGTGTCCAGCGATCTGTATTGTAATTAACGATCTACTGTCTCACCTATCTTCAGATATATGCCTTGAACAAGGTGATGACTGAGCTTGAACATCAGCAGTTTGAGACCTTTTGTAAACAGATGCAGCAACAAGGAGAATGATTATGCTGTCTGTACTGCCTTCATTAGCGCTTTTCTTGGATGAACTGAAGCGGCGGGTGGCACCGTTTTGAGCACTCACAAATATGCCTATGTCACACTGGGGATGACATTGTATTTCATTCCTAAATATGACACCAGCATTGGACAATCCGTCGGAATCTTTGTCGAACTTATGTCACTGAAGAAATTACAATTGTTATCATCTTAAATATATTAGAATAACTCTCCAGCCACTATTGGGGGAGGGAGGCACACTCAGTATTTGATCAGAGGTGCAAGGCGATCCTCAATCGCCCATGTCGCATGCATGGCCGACTCCATCGTCCGCAAAGGGAGACCTTGCAGTTTACCTGCCAGTGTTATGCATGGACGCCAGGAGGTCTATTATCTACTCTCTACCTGTGCAAAATCTAGCAAGATACCTAATGAAAGAGAAACCTACCCATGCGCGCGCAGAGTTATACAGCACTTTGCGCTCGGCATGAAAATTGAGCCCAATGTGCCGATTTTACGGCATGGTGGTTCATGACATCGTGGGAACACTGCCTATTGCAGATAAATAGCACACAACTAAGGCAACTCTGGTCAGAATAAAGTTTGGCCGATTTCAGAGGTTTTCGAGACCCCAAATTAGGCGGCCTCTAAGTTTTATATGAAGGAAAAGCCCTGCCTTAAGTGGACCCAGGATTGCCCTTCTTCCCAAAAACGCACACGCAAACAATGAAAGACAAAGTTATCCAAAGTGGTGAGGTTTTCTCTTATTGAATCGGGTGATCGTCCTTCAGAATGTGTTATCTTGAATATGCCATGGAGTATTTTTCTTCTAAAGGTTACAATGCATTGTTACCGTAGTAGGGAACAGATTTGAGAAGGGTGAGCAGAGTTGGATATTATGTAATATTCCACCTTTGTTGAATTGGTTACAGTGAGCTATTCATTTGTGTGTGCTATGTGCAGTATGTCTCTATTCTCTGAGCAGGAGACTTTGGGGCAGTGTACACTGTAGACTGTATTTTTTATATACTGTATATTTTTTAACCTCTTCAATTCCCAAGAAAACACCTCATTCGTTTGAGTCCATCCTCTGCATTTCAAAGTGTCCAGTATTGTTTGAGTCACGAGTGTTCTACATCAGTATGTTGCTCTGTCAGTATGTGCTTGGAAGGTAGCTTCCTTTTAAGACATTTTTTTTTTTGGGCTGCTGTAAATTGAACCTTTCATACCCGTCCAATTCTTCTAACTTGTAGTCTCAAGGCATCTTTTTTTTCGTGAAGGCATTAGATTGTCTTTACTGATGACAAATGGCTGTCAATCAGTCATAAAAACAATGATGATATAAACACGGTTGTGACTGGTCCTGTATGCATTGCTCTGAACTAACCTGTACCCGGGTTAGTTTTGTGTTCAACATTTTGTTTTTATTTGAATAAAAAAATCAATTCACACTCCAAGTTTGTTTTCTGCAGTTTTAATTGAGTTAATGTTTTCAAATGAGGCGACACACAACACTCAGTGGCCGTAACTGATACAGTGTAATGAGATTCACGTACCTTGCTGTTAAAAAAAGGTATTCATGCTCATTTTTTATTGACAGAAATGTGCCACGCTTTTGTTTTGCGGCCGAGTAGCGCGACACTGCGTATTAGCAACGTGACAGAGACGACGACCGTTATTTGAAACGATGCCGTATGAGGCACCGTTAAAAAAACGACAGGAAATGCCAATTAGTTTTGTTTTTCCGCATTTGCAATGTTGATCTGACAGCGAAGCAAACAACTTTCATCAGAATTCCGTACTTGATCTCATTAGATTGTACTTCAGGGGCCGACAACAACAATGCTTCACAAAGCTTCACCCAGCATACAAGTTGGAGCTGATGCAATTTGTAGTTTATTCAATCTACTTGGAATATAGTCCGTTTGTGGATTTTATATGACTACTTGGAAGCCAGCACTGGCGCTCTACCCTTTCAAAAACAGCAGCAAATTTTCCCCGCCTAGCTTGCAATATATGCCTGGCAGAGTATGTGGGCGTACTGGTGCATAAGGCAAACGTGGAAACTATTGCACATTCTGTGCATTTCGCCCTCCCCGTTGCCTACACCTGAACAGTAACGGAGCTCCCAGTAACCCTGACTCCAAACCAGCCCTCCCAGTACTTTGTGTCTTGCCCTCCGTGTTCAAAGGAGATGAAACGGAGCCCGGCACCATATTCGGAAAAGGTGTGGCTGACCTGAAGATGACACAGAATTACAACACTTGTTGTCGGAGAGACACGCGGATCGGTACGGCGTCGCTTTCAAGTCACCTCTTTCCATGAACAGTCGTCGCACTCGGGGTCGAGTGTCACGGGTTCGGGTCTGAACTCCTGCAGGACCACGTGATTCTCATCCAGCAGACACGCCGTTATTTGGTAGGTGCAGCCACAGTCCTGCCTTCCACAGTACCTGTGAGATTTGTCAATCATTCGTCTTTGTTATAGTCTAGCTAGTATGGCCGGTGTATCAGTATGCCGGTTAGCGGTTGAGTGAGGCTATCTGTTAGTTTTTTCCTCACCAGTCTTTAACCGATATGACGGGTTGGGCGTCCAGCTGTTCACAAGTGAAACCTTCTTCAAGCAAGTCAATCACTTGTCTCTTCAGGCACAGCCTAAAGGATCCAAAAAAGACTCCGTTTACGATTGATGAAATAGTTTTTTCAAGAACGGCAGCGCAGAGGTCGCATTGTCCGCCTTGCTCGGCTCAAGACTTTTACTCTCTGATGTTTGCATGGTTTCACTTGCACCGTAATCCCCCTTCCCACCCATACTGTGGTTTCTTGCGGTCAAAGTAAAAATTAAGTCTCATGCTGAGTCAAAAGCCAAAGATGAAAAAAGAGTTTTGGGACGAGTTTTGAAGATGGGCAGCGAGGGCCATTTCAAGATTTGAAAACAAATAAGAGGATCTTCAAAAGAACTCTAAAATGTAGAGGGAGCCAGTGAAAGGATGCCAGAGTCGGAGTTATGTGCTCCCTCTTTCGAGTACCAGTCAAGAGGCGCGCGGCAGCTCTCTGGACCAACTGGAGACTCTTCATGGAGGATTGGCTGACTCCAAAGTCAAGTGCATTACAGGCAACATCATCTGTTCGGTAGCTAGTTAAATGAATTTAAACTTTTGGAACCGCCATCATGTTTCACATTATTTTCGTCCTAATTTTCAGTTGGAGTCACTTATGAAAGTTGTGCTGTCGCAGTACAACTTGCTTAACTTGTCTGTCGGCATCTCGGGTTGTGAATCTGCACGTCAATGTTTGCCTGTCTCCAAATGTGACCCTCAATGCACTCACCCAGAGATGCATATGAAGACAAGCGTGTCATTCACACTCACTCGAAGGAGGTTGCAAAGTATTTCATCACTGCCGTATCACTGAAGTCATGGCCGCAATCTCCCGGCATGTCCTCCACAACCCACTCGCTCCCGCCGTTCTCTGTCAGCTCCCAGAATTCCAGTTCCTCTGGGAGGGGAATATGCACAGTCTTCAAATGGTCACTACATGATGTCATTAAGTCAGTACGTGATTGAGCCAACACCCAGCAGAGGTCAAATTCAGTCCGAGAGTGGAATTCACTCCAAATTATACCGCCTTGGAGGCTTGCAAAATGTTGCTAAATGCCAGAACAGCCATTCACCTCATCAAAATTCATTCAAATTTGGGGCTGAGCTTGTCAATTATAGCGACGAGCTTTGTTCACTTGCCACATTCTCAAAATCTCACCCCACAATTTACCTTCACCGTTGGGATTCTTGATCAGATTCTTGGCCATGATTACGGCGGACTAACCCGGCAGCGTCTGGACAGAATAAACAGAAATTTAGTAGATGCACTTGCATTTAATCTCATCCAAAATGAATGAAATGCTGCAAACTATTTTATTGATCACCCAAAAGAAACACGACGACTCAACAAAGGACTTTTGACTGAATGCGGCCTTCAATCCATGCTTGGTGATTCCTTTATTCGTTAAAATGGACTAGATAGTTTTAATAAGTTTGGATCCAGGGAAGTACCGGTAATCACTGTAAGTTTCCAATTGG
This sequence comes from Hippocampus mohnikei, assembly GCA_026261675.1. NCBI lineage: Eukaryota > Metazoa > Chordata > Actinopteri > Syngnathiformes > Syngnathidae > Hippocampus > Hippocampus mohnikei. Next base: position 13,703,276 of record JAKGUB010000334.1, on the reverse strand, counting down.
GTCTTGGGATGAGTCAGTGGACCCACTACGATTAAAGAGTGTATTTACTGGATGAGTTTACTGAGGGCTGAAAAGGTTGACACGGGATGCCTGGAATAAACGGGCGTAATCTTTGGTCCCGCGTTGATGAAAACACTAATACCCAGTGTGCTGACTCACTGCACAACCCATTGAGCAAATGCAAAGCCGCCCTGATTCCGCGCTGAATAGGGGGCATCCCAGAGGATCAGTCCGTCATCAGGCTGACAGAAAAGAAATATCAGTCAACCGAAAAGCACCGGGGATGAGTCATAGGAATCAGCGTCCGTAGATCGGTCTTGACTTTGCGTTTGCTCCTTTGGGATTGTTGTTGATAAAAGTCAATCCTTTACTCGCATTCTCTGAGGGGCAAAATAAGCAGCTGAGTCATCCACCCTTGATCACGCAGCGTGACGTGCTGAGCGACCTACTAAGGGCGCATACTAACATCCACTCCAGAAGCCATTTCTGTAAAACAGCACGTTACTCACGGCTCCAAAGGACGAGTCTGGCGTTCCGTCAGGACACTGGAGCGCTCCTCTGCAGTGAAGCGTCCTTGTGCCAGCTGGACTTTTTTTTTTTGGGCAAAGGGGGCGTGGAGGGAGCGTGCAGGCGGTGGGTCTCGGCAGAAACACACGCGCGCATCATCAGCAGAAATGGGTCCACCTCAACAACTCGCTATGGAAGTCAACACGGTTGCAACGATAGCGTTCATCCGTTTGATTGTTCAAGATCTTGTCTTTGTGTTATGTTCAATAGAAAATAGCTCCAAGACATCATCTCAAATTAGGATGGGTACACAAAATGATGCTTTATTCTGACACTTAAACACCACACGTCGCAATAAACACAAAGTGCCTCCCAATATGGGAGAGGAAATTTCAAGTTAAACATTTGCAGTTTGCTCAGGATTGTCCTGCAGGCAGTACAGTACAACATTTCACAATCAACTGACACCAGGGCATAAATAAACGACAGTATTATTGGGACGAACTCACAGCAAGAGATGCCAAACTGACGCGCAAATTGCAAACTCGACTGAATCGTTTTGGAGACATGAAATACCAGAGCATGTGCGCCTTTTGTTTGTGTTTCCTGGACTGAAACAGGCCTTGAGAGGACCCGTGTGTCTCATTTGGTGAGCAGAGAAACAAAGAGGCATTGACAGTCGCCTGGTGAAAGAAATTGTTCAGGAAACTTTAAGGATTAGCAGATTTGGTTTTCGTTTTTCATGGCTCCGTCTGTAGTTCCGAGTGTAATTTGATTTTTGGAGGGGAAGTCCACCCCAAAAAATGTTCATCATATGTTCTATGTAGCTCCACTGGTCTAAACACGGCATTCTGATTAAACGGGGTGAGCTGACGGGGTTTACGCACTGGACAGCAGCATATATTACCAAACAACCATTGACACTCACATTCACGCCGAAAGGAAATGTCGTCTTGAATTAACCCACGTACGTGTTTTAGGAATGTGGGAAGAAGCTGAAGTACCGGGAACCTCTTGACAGTGAGGATGCGCAAACCACGACAAACGATAAATGCAGATTTGTTAATGAGCAGACCAGAAAGATTTACCAGCAGATAGCCTTGTAGCGTTATTACACTAACTTCCTTTTGGACAATCCTGACAGCGGGCACCGCCCACTGCATTCACTAATTCCGTTGTTGGCGAATATCTGACCACTTTCCATGATGTAACAAAATGGGAAGCCGAATGGAATGCAACAGCATGTCCAAGCCAAAAAGTCATTGATGCAACATTCTCGTAAGTCCTCCTGTGTGACACAGATGAAATAATTCCTCCTTTCAAACGTGGTTCCCTCTGATGAATACCCAGATCGCTTGTTCATATTCTGATTGAATAAAATGAACGTCTTGCACCGTTCACTGCATGCCCTCCTCCTCATCTTTGTGGCTTGTATTTTAGTGCAGCACCAGGTAAGGCGTAGTCCAGTGATCCAACGCACAGGGATGTCCACCAATAGTTCCTGCTCATCATTAGAAAGTCTTATTCATTAATAATTTAGGAACGTGATAATATGTCGTATTTCGGTTGCGTTGAACAGCTGCTCCGTCTCGGATTCAGGCTTCTGACGATGCCTGGGGTCTGAGCTGGGCCTTCTCCATGGTGGTACCATATGGATCGGACCTTTTGAAGAAACCCATCTCGGGGGAGATGACAACAAATGAACACGTTAGTCTCATTTTAAATTAAATGTGCACTCAGGTGAATAATATTGCCTCTCTCACTTCAATTGTGTGACAGTAAAAACATTCAGTGTACCAAAATATTCCCTATGTGCCATTAGGTGTCAACTCAGCGCAAATATCGTGTCCGAGCACAAATGAGGCGATCTTGAAAATTGAGTAGAGAGACCACCCAGGAACGAATGTCTATTTTGGCCTCGGAACACAAACACTCCCGCAGATGTGATTTCTAGAGATTATTACCTTGTACAGCAGAAATATCAGCAGTGAGAGTAAAAGCAGCCCAGCGAGAACAGCGAGTATGATGATCCACACAGGAACGTAGAACAGGCTGTCCGATTTGTTCCACAGCACGGCCGTCACCACCTGGGCAACGGAAAGCCATCATTCAGCCAAGGCTAAACAACGAAACTTAATCTCACGACGGTAAACAAAAGAAGCTGGCAGCAAGACTGACCTTTTTAAATCCAGATTGTTTGAATTTTGGAAGAATGGAATAGGGCATCTTGTCCACGGTGAAATGAACGGAGCACTCCAAAACAAACTGTCTGTGGGCCCTCTGACAACAAGCGGAAAAGATACACATGAGGAACTATTAAACTGTCACCGTGTAGTGTCGAGCACTAAATCTACTTTTCTGATACACCGAGGAAAAGAGTGCCCCCAAGATACAAATCTAATCTTGTTTTCTATGTGGGATAGCAGTGCTATTGCTAACTAACGCTTTGTGACATTTTTGGTTTTCATAACGCTTATTCACGTGAGGACAATAATCTCATAAAAAAATACATTTTGTCCAGTGAGGCAGAGGACATCATCAGAGGCGCTTTGTCTTCATAAAATTATTATTCAAGGTATGATGGGAGGGGGAAAAAATCCAATATGGTGGCTCATACACCGAGGTTTGTGACGTCATGCCGACTTCTTTCAAAGTCGTCGCCCTGATGGCAAGGACTGAAATGGTTGCAATGCGCCATCCATCTTCTGATAAAAAGGGGCTTAAATGTTTTCTTGTTCATCAGGTGAGATCCAAAGTGAGCCTTTACTACACATTGTAAATTAATGGCAATCGCGAATGATTAAATAAAAATAAGAGTGTGTTTATGTCTCTCCTGTAGGCGATTCATTACATACGGAGTGAGTGGTCACACTCTCCACCAGAGGGCAGCATTTTTTATTTTGGGGTCTTCCTCATCCAGGAATATAATTAGGTTACCCGGTTGAGGAAATTGTAGACTCACCTCGAGGAAAGTCTCTGCCCAAAGTCTTGAGTGAACACTCAGGATAACGCTGGCTCCTCTCTCCAGTGGCCCAACGTGACACTCGAGCCGCCAGCACTCCACAGTCGAGCATGTCTGTGATGGGACACATGTGACCGTCAGTCACCAATACTGGACTGTATTTATTTCGTCACGTAACTGAAGGACATTTTGTGTGGCTAATGAATTGTTTTTTTTTTTTTGTTTTTAAAGTCTCTTCTCTCTAATGACATCTTTAATGTGGCTGAACATCACAAAAGATGGGCGGTGGAAAAACAGGCGTCATGTAGGCAGCCCAGTAAACCACAAAGATAATTAACTACCTCCCATAAACGCAGCAGACAGGAGCCGATGTGGACCAGGGCTCGTTATATTCCCATTTCCTATGTTAATTGCAACAATCACATGCAAATGTGAATACCTTGCAAACACAGAAGCTTTGCACTGGTTTTGACCTCAGTGACTCCACTTTCAATTTAAAGTTGTGTACTGTATTTGTGTGAAAAACACTCAGGAGGAAAAAGGCCAAGCGCTGAAACATTCACATGCAATACAGACTAGCTGAAAGGAAACCTATCACGCAATCTCTTCTACATTTGAAAACGGTCCCCAGGCATCTTTGTGAAAATTCTCTGGCTTTATTGACATTTTATCGAATGACTTTTCCAAGCCTTCTAGTGACTCGTCTTCACACACACACAAAAAAAGCAAACAGCACGAAATCTCGTAACTTTCTGTGATGACTTCTGAAGACTCAAGCAGAGACTCCACATCAAAGATTTTTTTTTCTTAGATAACGGAGGGCTGGCGAATAATAACAGTTGTAATCACCAAGTTTCCTTGTCCAGTCATGGGACCTTTGGCCTCCCTCTTCCGTATACGATGCTCCACACTGGATTCCAACGATGAGGGACTCCTTGAAGCTGGAGACTGAAGCTGAAACGCATGAGGGGTCATTTGCCGTCACACGAAAAGGCCCGCTGTACACGCAGGACAGTTCAAGAGCACGGCCGGCCGATATTTCGCGCTAATCTGGCCATGTCTCACCTTGAGTTTCAGTGCATTGAGGGCGTGCTCGGAGGAGCAGCTGAGTGGCCCCTCGGTGAGCACCTCCACAGGGTAGAGCAGGTCATGGCTGTGAGTCCTGAGAGGACATTTCACCTCCAACGTGCATTGACTGACAATACTGGGGCCGCTATTGACCAACTGAGAAGAAGAAAAAAGTCATTTTGAAGCTGCCTGCAGGAGAACCACAAAATGGCGCGCACTAAAATCGACTGTTGTCGGAATCGTGGCTCTTTTCATCAACGTAAACAGTTACGGTAAGTGATGTACAGGATTTGTAAACAAGCAGCGTCTATACTGATAGATCTTTTTTTTTTGCCATCTGTAAGCCACGAGGCTGCAAAATGCGGGAGACCTCATAGATCTGTTCAAGCGCAGGTCCGATGTCCTGCTCGCCCGTCAGACTCTGACTAGCGTCCCAGTTGGGGGGAGGGAGGAAGACTTTGTCTGGCCGGGAAACACTGCAACATACGTGAAATTTCAGCGCCGCCTCAAGTCGAGACAGCAAAGAATGAATGGATAAAACAATCCGAGACGTCTCACCCTTGCAGAATAATGTCAGCCATCGCAGCTACCTCCAACTGGAACTGAACGACTTCACTCTCCGAGTTATTTGCATTTTTACTAAAAGACAAATGAAAAAAATGGGGAAAAAAATCTGGGATTCATTTCACTGATATAAGCATTTGAATTATTGGCAGTAGTAATTGTTTCTGCGAAGAAACAACAACTTTTCCTGCCAACATGTCTTGACAGTCGCACGTCCCAAATGAAGTTTCGTGTTTTCTGGAGATGCCGCTGCCATTTTTCTCCTATTGCATGACATGCCTTTCCCATGAAAACGGACACAAATGCATCTTCGTGGGGTTTCTTTTTTACAAACGGTCCGTGTTTGTCACTCAAACCATCTTGACCGTGAATGCCACCGGAGAGAGCCTCATTACGTTGTTGCAGACCACCAGAGGGATCCGTGAGCTCAAGTGCCAGGAGGAGGCAGACACTTTGCATTCGCACAAGAGCAGGCACCAAAATAAACTTTCCCACTGAATAAAAAAGAGCGTGTCATGGTTTGATGAGTAATTTGGATTACCACTTGTAGCCGCAGCGTTTCAAGGGCAATGTAAACGGTGCAATTCCCAGGATTTTTATGAAGCTGTTTATGTTTTTACTGTTAGACACTTTGCTCTTAAAAAAAAAAAAAAGGGACCAACCTTCTTAACTGGAGCTCAAATTCCACAGTGTTCTGAGTGTCTGTGAGTCTGGGAACAGTGAAGCGGAGACCCGCCCAAAACTAGGAAAGAAATATTTGTGATTAATCGGAAGACGGAATGACACATGGTGTACAACCCGTGTGAATTCTCTCTGCACGGCGCTGCAAAATAACAACTGGCTTTGACTTTGTTGTTGTGTAAGAAAAGAAATCTGGCACATGTGCGAAGTCGATTAGCTCTTACACTCGTGCCAGGTTTCATGGGGTTTCCCAGATCGCACTGGAGGAAGCGGGTCTCGTTTTGGGCCTCATAGCTGCACGTTAGCTGACTCAGACTCTGAAATGCACCCAGAGACAAAAATGGAATTGAGAGGCGTAGAAGAAAATCAAAGGGAGTCACACCCCCGCCCAAAAAAAAACAAACAAACAATGAAATACAAAATGCAATGTCATCAATCCTGACAAATAACTCTTGACATTGTTGTTGCCTTGCTCACCGCATTGTTGCGCGTTATCCCGCTGTAGTCGGCCTCTTTAGGAAGCCGGACGTAGAGCTCAGCCTCGTAGGCTCCGCCTTCTCCCTCGTTTCTGGCATTGAAGGTGAGGCTCAGGGAGTTTTCGTCACCCAGGTAGACTTCTTTTCTGTCACTGGGTGATGAAAACACATCATCAACGACATCGTTCTCGTTGTCGGCACGCTTGAAAGCCAAAAGTGCAGACGGCGACTAGTTTCAGACATTACAAGTTTCCAATAATAACACATTTTTTTTTCAATTTTGCCAAAAGCCGATGCAGTCTTATGAATCTCACTGAAAAAGTTCCTGAAAGCCTCTTTAACGTTTCCAAAGACGCAAACGCTTCCTCCAACTGGATTGCAGGTTCCCCTTTCAGGATGAACATGAATAATTTCATCTTGCGTGATTTTAAAAAATACTGATGCGATACCCTCATGAGTAATTTTGGGTCTGCAGGATTTTATGAAAACTTCCACCTCAGTACGAGCAAATGCAAGCATTTGTCTTTCGAAACCTTTGTAGCTGGCAGACCATTTCGAGGTTGCTGTTTTTAGTTCTTGTATGAAATAATTCATGACAAATCGTCATTTTTCCATCCATTTTCTGATCCGCTTCTCCTCACGAGGGTCGCGGGCGTGCCGGATGCTATCCCAGCTATCTTCGGGCAGCAGGCGGGGGGCAACACCCTTAACTGGTTGCAAGCCAATCGCACGACACACGTAGACAAATGACCATTCACGCTCATCATCACAAATTAGAGCGTTCCATGAACGTGCCACGCATGTTTTGTGTGTGTGGGAGGATACCCGGAAAAAACCCAGGCAGGCACCGGGAGGACATGCAAACTCCACACAGGAAGGCCGGAGCCAGGAAATCGAACCCTGCGCATCCGCACGGTGAGGCCGACGCGTTCATAGTCATTTTCCTCTTCATGTTACAGAGACGGTGGGACAAAGTATATCCCCTCACGCAAAAAAGGTTTCGGTTAATGTGTTGATTATTTTGGAATTATTCGGCACGCTTTGGTGGAATCATGTGAAATGTGAATCCACACTTGATCTCAATGGACTCCTCCCAACACCTCGTCAAAGTCAACGTGCTGGAAAAGCACGAAAATGGCATCATCCAGCGAACGCACCCTCACAGCGGTGCGCGTGCAAAACGATGAACTCTTTGGGTGAGATGAAATGAAGCCTTGAGCGCAATGCTTCCCTGACTTGAGTTAACCCCGAAAACCCCCGCTGCTCCGATGGCGTTCATTTGAAGCCACTTGGCGCTATGACACAAAGTGGGGATTGTAAAAGTTAATGAAAAGCAGGGTTCCCAAGTCCTCACAGTTGCTCTTTGTGAGGAGCGATCCCCAGAGCCCACTTATACGCATCACTGTCCATGCCCGAGCAGGGAAATGACCCACATGTGATCGGCACCATTCGGCTCAGGAAACTCACCCCACCTTCATGTGCCAGTTAACAGCGACACCCCCGAGTGTTCAAACACACGTTTGAATTTTGTGATAAATCCAACCTACCCTCAAAACACATTCATGTTTCTATTGAGTCACCAGACAGGAAAAACAAAAAAAGTCCGGTTGAGGCTCCAAATGAGGCTCCCTCTTTGATTTCCCATTTCCTCCACCCCCACTACCCCCTTTTCTCTGCTGAAGGTCTGAACACGGCGGCCCCTTGCAAGGTAAGACCGAAAGCTGAACTGAATTAGGCAATGCAAAGGAAGTCACACTGATATCATCACACCATAAAGATACTGTGAATGGGCACATCTCTGCAGCGGGGATTTTTTTTCTTTATAAAAAAAAAAAAAAAAAACAAGCTTCACCACATTTAGCGGCTAGCAGCGGTTTTGTTCGCAGATTCAGGTGAAGGGGGAGGGGTCCTATTCCGCTCAACTGCTGATTCATTTCACTGTGGTCCATGGCAGCTACGACAGATGATAAACTGTCAGCATGGGAACAATTTTGGACCCGAATGGGGTTTTTTTTTTCAGCAAAGACACATGTAGAGTCCCTCATAATAGAGCTGAATTGGACCAGAGTGTTTTTGTCGGCTTTATGTTGGACAGCATCGTCTCCGTTCAGCCATTCATTTTCTACAGAGCCACAGACATGACATTTGAAAAAAATAAAATACTTTGTGCCCGCGAACTACCTATTTATGCAGACTGTTTTCTATTGCGCAAATACTACTTGTGTGTGCACACCAATTACCACTTTATGGTTTATTGCAAAAAGCAACAACTCGTATGATGCTTATTCATCATACCGGTGAAATAACTTTTGCATGCAATGCCGCCAAGCAAAAAGCGCTCTTGCCAGTTTCCAGTCTGGGCCGAATGTGTTTTCTTGGCCACGGGGCCTTGTTTGACTCATTATTCTCTGCAGTGCGCTACCAGTCCAAGTGGACCATGCCTTTGTTCAAATCAAATCAAATTGGATTTATGCCGCGCTTTGCAGATGTTAAAAATGCAACACAAACTGCTTTACGGAGATAAAAATAGAGAGGGGGGGAATACGTCTGCCGAAAAACTTGTGCACGTGGGAATAGAAGAACATGCACGCGGCCATTACGTCCTTGACAAGACAAAATAGGGAAATCATGCGTGACGTGAGCATCAAACGCTTTTAATGGACGTTTCGTACTATATGCGCCTCGCACGCAACCATTTTCTTGTCCTCGCTCGGTGCCACTGGATCAAAGGCTCGCATTAAGTTTGCCGAATCAGTACAAGTCATCGAAAAGTGATTTCCTCTCACCCATAAACTGCCAACTTGAGGTCAGGGACGCAGACGTTGTCGTCTCCACAATCCAGCTGAATCTGGGCCTGAGAAAGCAGTCGGGGTGGTGGTGGTGGGGGGGGGGGTGTATGGAGAAGTGGATGAGAGGGGGGTCACGCATATTGTGCGGGAAGAGGAAAAGAGCTCCGATGCATATTTACAGAAAAGCGTTTAAGGAAGTGGATGTTTACACACACGCGGTACAGTTGAAACGTGAGTTCATGAAAGGATAAGCGAGGATCACGGCTATACACATCGGGCGACACACATCATAGCCACAATCCGAAAAGCTGTCGGGAGGAGCGTGCTTAGGTAGGGAACAAAGACAATATGACGAAGGAGAAGGACAATCAAAGATGATTGCAATCCAAACAATGATTCCATTTTTGAGGGAAAGCTAATCTTTCCCATAACATTCGGCTTTCCCGGTCCAACGGATTACTTTGCTCGAAGGTCTTACATGACAGCCGGCGAGGCAAGAGCGAAGCGAAGACGAATGTCTTGTCGTTTCTATAGTGTGCCTTTTTCTTGATTTGCCTGTTTTTCTGCCAACAAGCCGTCTCCGCGCCGGACTGTGCTGTTATTGTTCCCCTCTTGCCTCCCAACATATGGGAGACATTAGATTCCGAGAGAAGGCTACGCAGGCCGACGGATCAGCCTGGCAATAGTTAAAATCGTCTCGGGGAAAAAGATTCACTTTCAAGTCTCTGCTTTTTTTACACTCAAGGATATTGGCCATTTAACACCAAACACGACGGGATGGCAAATGCTCTCTCCCATCATCTCCGATGATCTCCGCCGATCCTCAAAATGCTTGCAATTAATCGCATGGAAAACGCGTCTGATCTCGTTCAGTGTGCAGCAGGATTTGCCGGTGGGCTCACTGATAGTTTAGCGGTTCACTCGGCTGACTTCTGAGCGGGTCGGGTTCCCACTTGGGGACAATCTGAACGTGTCAGTCAACAAAAGGATGCATAGTACGCATAGATTACCGCCGTCGTCTGGGAACAACGCAGACATTCCAAAAGCATCTGTGCGTGCGTCCTGCGGAGCATGACTTCATATGCGATCGTTTCAACATTTCCCGGCTTGACAGTGTTGATTCGGTGCCAAGTTGTATTGCATCAAAATGAGTATACACTAAAGTCTCTTTGATTCCAAATGTGTCTACAAGACCCAGCTGTTCATTGCCTCGTTCTTGTTGTATATCCATTCTCAGATGTAAATTCCACAATCCACTTCTTCCAAATGCCTTGGCGATTATACAAACTCAAAATCTTTGTCCTCAGTCAGGAGCACGCTGATGTTCCAGTCCGTGCATACTATAGACTACAAGGTACAGTCATGTATCATCATTTAAGTGCACTGCTAAACCACTGCCATCATTTGTTGTTTAATTCAGAGGTTCAGGGGGTCACTCCTTCAGACCTTCTATGACTCTGTGGTGGCTTCAGCCATTCATGATGGCATCGTCTGCTGGTCAGGCCGCATCTCAGCCCAAGACAGAGAGAGACTGGCAACAGGAGGATGCTAGCTAAGCTAACAGCGATGCTGGACAGACCTTCCCACCCCCTTCCAGGCTGCCCTGACAGCACCGGGCAGCTCCTTCAGCCAGAGACTGATACACCCGCGCTGCAAGAAGGAGAGTTACCGCCGCTCGTTCCTGCCAACTGCTGTCAGGCTACTGAAAAGACGCACCAGAAAACCTGGACTCACCCCCCACTCACCAATTTTAAATACCACAGTCACCTTATGCAGCATATATGCGGTTGCATATATGCTTATATCTGATATTTGATATTGCCTTATGTGCTGTCTACAGCTCATTTTAGAATGTATTTTGTGCATGCAAATGCTTCATGTTTTTCCTACTTTCTTCCCTCCATTGCACATTTCTCCATTGTGAGACAAAAGGATTTCTTATCTTATCTTATAAATGGAACACAGAGAATATATTTCGTCCACAGGCGAGATTTTGATTTTCCCTGCTGCAGAAGGCTCCGCATGGACCGCAAGGCTTGCTTACGGTCAAGCAAGAGAACATGTCCTGTCACGCGTCAGCTCTCGATGGCGAACATGAGGCCATCGATGGCTCGGTGTGCTTCTGATCACGGGTAAACGACTCCGAAAGCTGTCATTCCTTTTCAAGTGAAAGGATGCTAAGAACAAAACAAACCAGATGACTTTGATTGTGTTTCCTTTGAAGGTTCCCAGGCTTGTGCACGCTCACACATGCGCTCTGCATGCGCAGATCACCTTGCGTCACATGGACGACATGCGCACGTGCTGGCACTCAGCCTTTTGCCTCATGGAGGAGAGAGCACTTGGCAACACGAACAAGTAAACCACATGCAGATGTCTCAAAAAGTGAACACCACCCCACCCCAAACACAGGTGGCAGTTCTCCTCGTGTGTTTTTTTTGCCATCAACCTCCATCAAATAAATGCGCAACAGGAAAAAAACACACGACCAATAGCGGCCAATGTCCAGTAATCTTGCCACTCGCCCCTTCATGTACGCAGTTGGAAATTTGCATCATCCGAATTGCAAACGGTGAGCTTCACCTTAGATAAGGTCGCCATCACGCCATCTGCTCCAGGCTCTCTTGCTCGCTCAAATGGAAATAGTTTCAACGGCCATATACTTTGATTTTAGAACGCAAGGTATTTATTTATCCCCACTTCTTGTACAGTAGACTTTGACCTCTGTCCTCTTGGTCTTGTTAAATAGCATGGAAAATATGAGAAACGGTGCATACCTTCTCCTCTATGAGTTGCTCCGTGTGGTAATTCAAGATAGGTCTGAGGCCATATTGGTCTACTGGGGCTTGTGGATCCAGGCGAAAGGCCAGACTGATGAATATGGGGGAGAGTTTATCCCGAAACTCCTCTTCTGCCTGAAACCAAAGAGATGCACTCGCATGAGGAACAGAGGAGGAGGGGGAAAAAAAACCCTGCATACACTTAGCTTGCGCCCATCGCAATGAGAATCGCTCGAGATGTGCTGTACGGCGACATGTAGAGATCTATATGTACGTAAATATCTACCGCATTTATTGTATGTGCGAGTTGCTGATAGGTAGACGTGCTAGAGGTATAATGGCCGGCTCTCCAACATATCGTTGTAAATCGACTTACTGTACCTCCATTTTTATCGTGGATTATTGCCCAATCGGATATCAGGAGAGTTGCCGTCCTTTGAGATCTGCAGCAGATCGTCAACAATGGAGACCTATGTTTGTTTGTTTTGGGGCTTTTGAGAAGCTAGTCGCTTCCTCCGTCGGCGGGGATGTCAGCAAAGAATGCGAATCCAGAAAGGTGCACAAAAAGATACACGACGACTGACAGCGGAGGGGACGGTTGCCACCTGCAGCTCAAACCGTCTCTTATCTTGTCAAAGAGCAAGAGACGGCGCTTGAGTGCTTTTTGTCGCTGGCGCCGTTTGATCCCAGCGCCGCTGAGTGAGGAGATGATTGGTGCTGTGCTGATGTCACCTCGGCATTGGCTAATAAGTGCCTCGAGAAACAACACTCGAAACAAACTTCAAAACTTCTCTCTTCGGAAATGAGCTTAACCCTTGAAAGGTAATGACATTCACCCGCTGCTGCACAGGCCATCTGATGACGAGATAGAGAAGGCCCCTGGACTTGCAGTATTTACAGTACTTGCATTTTTATGTCTCGCATGTTTTGAAAGCGGCACCATTCTTACGAAAAATTGGATTCTAATCAAGCTCCTTGTTCCCCCCCCCTTTTCCTTCAGTGGGGCATGGCAAGATTTTCTGAGCATGGGGGAAAAAATGCTTGCAAAAATGCTTTAGGTGGTACTCCGTAAACAATACAGATGTTCGACCTTTACGCCATCTCAGTTACGCAGTTCAGACAGGAGGCAAGAGATGGACCTCAAGTAAAATGCGATGCTGATCCAAAAAGGATTGTTTGGCATCAGTGGAGGTCTACATTCTACTGAGCGCAAATTCCATTTTATTAGACGGCCTGTTCACTGGCATTCTTCTTCCTGATCTGTACCAGACCCAGCCCACATTTCTTGGAGTGGCACCAACAACAACATCAGTCGAGACTGTTGTTGGAGGTTGACCTTGTGGTTTAATGTTGCTTCATTCGAGGTGGTTGGAATACATTGGCCCTTCAATCCATTTCTGGGGTGGGCTTTTGAGTTGAGTCATCGATGAAATGGTGCAAATTATCACGTTTCGGCTTCGCCGTGCCGTGCGCCCTCGCCGAAAAATTGCGAAAATAAATGAGGATGACTGACTGACCCGTAGATAGATCCTGGTGTCATGGCACTGGCGATGTCCGTTGGCCAGACTGAAAGTCTTCACCAAACTGGGCTGCTGACTATCCAGAAACAGAGTCCTCCTGACGGATTCCATCTGGCTCTGCTTCGAACTGTCCAACTGAATTTCCACCAGGAAGTCTAAAAACGGGCACAAACACAGTGTAAATTTGCATAAAAATACACACGTGGACATGTAAAAACATGCAACGGTGATGAGCTTTTTTGAGGGGGCTCATGTTCGGATTCAGCACGTTGATTCCGAAATCGCTGAAACTTGCACGGCACCGAGAACACAGATATTACGCGCCGGCAACAAACACGTTTCTTGAACGTTGGAGCCCAACAGGTTAGCCTCCGTTGACACAGTTGCCCTTTTATCTTCAGGTTAGCAGCCAGTTTGACCGCAGTTAAGTGCGGCTTACTTGAGGGCACACAAAGAAAGCAAGGCAGTGTAATCGGGACCATCTGTGCGCTGGCGTGTGCGTGAGCGTGTTTCACCTAGGTGAGATGGGAGGTGTTTTCCATGAGCCAGCAGGCAGAAACTGACGCTGGCACTGAAAAATGAAGAAAAAGACAATTACACACAGCGACGCCGTTATATTTTGCAGAATTCTTATTTACGTTCTCCTGTGTACTTTTTTTTTTTACACCCCCCCCCCAAAAAAAAAACTATGAGGGGCTTTTTTTGGGGTAAACCATGAGGGGGTTTTTTTTTGTAGTCCACCTCTTTGAAAACACTTTGCAGTTGCCTAATTCTGTGTTAGGCTTCATAAGGCTGAAACGCGACTCTTTGGAACGCTCGATGGATAAGTTTCCTCTTCCTCCTCTTGCTCTCAGAATGCTCTGCTTCTGCATTTCTAGTTAAGAACGACTTGGACAGGAAATCGGCAAACTCATTTGACGTTCTCGTGAGGGGAAACTTGAAAGAACTGAAATAGAAGTGTGACAGGTGTTACGTAACAAGCGTCGTATTTTCCATGTTTGGTTATTTCCAGACCTCTATTTAAACACCAGAGCTTTTGGTTGAAGAAGTAAGACTTCCGCAGCAGGGGAAAAAAAAAACACTATTTACGTGTAATCGTGCTAATACTGTATTTGCAGCATATCAAGTTTTAAAGCAGAGGTGTCCAAACCATGACCCCGGGCCATTTGCGGCCCTCCGTCTATTTTTCAGTGGCCCGCGGCATATAGCAAAACTGACTTTTGACACGGCCACCAATGAAAGACAAAAGAAAGGCAATTTCATTTGAGAAGCAAAAATCGTTTCTTCCACTCAACAAGGCTTTATTTATGAGCATCCCCCAAATCTTGAAAAATACTTTGTTTATTTGCCTTATCGCCTTTTTTTTCGAAAATACAAACCGTGTTTAATTTTTGTGACTCCATTGATTTTCCGTTCAAATTCAAGTTGAAGAATTATCAAAAGGCCCTTGCGTCCTACCATTTTATTTTTTTTAATGAATCAGTTTGGACAGCCTCGTTTTGGAGGAAAGCAGTAGGTGGTCCTACCAAGACACAGAAGTGGTTCCACTCCGAGTGGAAAGCTCACAGAGCTTCTCTTCTTGGTTGAACATCGTTGGATGTACAGCGAGAGATGCACTTGCAGTCACTATTGGTCGAGACCTGAGTGAAGACACACGACAAAACAGTTAGCGGGTATGAACCTTCCCGCTGGCATATGCTTTCAACGCACCGGAACAGCACGGATTTGTCAGCCCCAAAAGCACCGACAATTAGGTCTGCAACGAGAGGACATATGAGAAAGAAAGTGAGCCATCCAAGAAGGGAATTCTGTTGAATATGGCCCAGAGAGTGCCACGCAGGACCTGGGTAGCCATTTAGATCCAGATCCGTGTTGCCTCGTAGCGCAAAACCAAAGTGGGAGGGGAAGGAGCTGGAAGCCCAGTGGCCAGAGAGAGTCTGAGTGGGCGTGTCCTTCAAGCCCTCCGCATCGCCGTGGTAAATCAGAACCAGTCCCTGTTGCTCTTCTCCTCCGTAAGGACAGCCGATGGCCATATCTGATCGTGAACACAAAGGAGCACGCGATATGAAGCGACTTGTGGGTTTTTGCTCGTTTTAAGCAATTACCACTCTCGACACAACGGGAAATTTGCAAAGCAGCTCGCAGTGAGGACCAGAATCCACGTCATGCACGAGAACTGACTGACAATGTGTTTGAAAGAAAAAAAAGGAACAGAGTAGTGATCATTTGCTGCGTTTGGCGTGCGTGATATATTTGATTAGGCTTTCCGTCAAGTCCCTGGAACAAAGCTGCATACCGGTCCTCGAAAACCAAGCATCCAAATTATTTGCATGAGTCATAAGCACAGAAAAGTCTTCCACATTGAGCAGATGAAAAACGGCAACGATGCAGCGCTTTAACGGATCGCAGCGGCTGTCCAACATGTATTTTCTGTTTAAGACAGACTAGGGAGTCAATTGTGCCTGGTGGGCAGGCCTACGCCAATATTTTCATTGGTGATGGTTTTGACTGAGCGGCGAAAGACTCGACCGAGTGGCCGGGCAAGTTTCTCTAAGCAACAGTTAAACAAGACACTGTAGTTTTACCCGGTTGCCGCCTGACGTATTTTTGCAGCTGACTTCAGCGGCTCAGTCCAAGAGCCAGCGGAGCAGAGCAAAGCAATCGACCACAAAGAGTCTGTCAGTCCCAACGACACATCACTGACTCAGTCCACCCCGCATTCAGTCCACATTGAGAATGACACTTTTATTTATGCGCTCCCGCTCACAGATGACGGTCAGACTTCGACGTAAAGAGCAAAGACGTCATTTGACGCTGGTACCGTTAAATCCATCCTGGTCGAGGTCCCCCAAAGGCGCCAGCGAAGAGCCGAAGCGGCCGAACGGCTGCCGGCCGACGAGATGCGGTCGGCCGGGCTCCAGCTGCAACGGTCCCTCCTGGAGGTAAACGTAAACTTTGCCAAGCTCCTCCAGCCGCCCGTTGGACCCCCGACTCATGAACATCGGAGCGCCCACCACGAGGTCATCTAGTCTGGGGAGCAAGTCGGAGGGAACGTACACGTACACTCGTCAAAGATGTGGGTGACATTAATGGAGACTCGTGTACAATAAAATTTGGCCTCTTAAACCACGGCAGCTTTTTTTTTCCTGCCTTTCTTCTGGTTAACTGCCCAACATCTCCTCTAAAGGTGGAGATGCTGGCTTGAATCTTTTTTTGGGGGGAAAAAGATTGAATGAAAAAGACGAGCTATTGAAATGAGTGATGCAGCGACTCGGCTAGCGTGGGAAATTGCCTTCATGCTTGACCTCGGTAATAAAGTCTTAACTTTAATTTCTTAATCCCATCTTGAATTTCTCTCCCTTTCCTCATTCCCACCCACCCCCTTTTTTCCCTCTTTTTCGCATGTTTCCAACATCTGCGCGCAGTCACTCCATGTACTCACCCGTCATTGTTGATGTCGGTGGCTGCCACTGCATAGCCGAAGTAGGACCCCATCTGGAAAGCATTAAAAACAAGACTCAGTTAGTCTCTAATTACATCACTCTGCATAGATCTCTTTATTTTCTCTCCATGTCCTCTCTTTTGTACCCTCTAACTTCAACCCGAGAGGCTTCCCTTTAAATCTCTCCATCCTACAATGCCCTGCGGTGCCCGCGTCTCCATTTTCAAGCGGCTCGAACCTTTCGAGCTTCTGTAAAGATGAGAAAAGGTGGCGCTGGCCTGAGACGCTGAACTCATTTAGCTCTGCTCATCTGTTTCAATTTCATACTTCACATGGCAAATCGGGGTTGCATTTCATCCCTGTTTGATTCAACTCAAGGTGATTTGTTGCTTGTCTACACGCGAATCCGATTACAGGCCGCGGTGAAAGACAGGCCATAAACAGCAGAGATTGACTTACTGTCGCCGGCATGCGGAGCAACTCATATGGGGGGCAAAGGGCAAAAGTTCACAAATCTACCGAGACATCATATGAGCACCGTTTCACTGAATTCATACCCATTCCGTGAAATATGACCACCACTTCCTCGAAAGGGTTGACACGGATGTGTTCTGGATGCGTCGTCAAACTTTTGGATTTTTGTCGATTGTTTTGTTTGTTTTGAAATTGTGCCACATTTACGGTGCCACTTGTTCCCAAATCGGCTTGGCCTCTTCCTCAACGTCAGCGAGGATAGATTTGCAGCTCTGCGTCTCCCTGAACAGGATAAGCAGTAGCAAATAGAAAGACGAATGCAACATTGACCCAAAAAACAAAAAATGAAATATTTCCTATTTGGAGACAAACACATATTTTATATTCAGCAGCACTCTGAATGCTGGACCTAAATTGACCAACAATTCCTCAAAGGACTTCTCACAATGGTGTGAAAGTGAGCACCCACCTCCATTGTATATTCAACAGTAGAAAGTTACGCTGTGACCAAAAAAAAAAACTGACATCTCATCGGCACGCAACACCAAAGCAGTTCAAATTCCACAGCTCTTAGTTCAAAGCGGGTCAGAACAACGGACGCAATCTGAGGTTTCATCCGCCAACGGGGGCTCCTGCCCGAGGTATTTTTGCAGCTGACTTGAACAATTCGGTCCAGGAGCCGACAGAGCAGAGAATTTACCCGCAGAGAGTCTATCGGCCCCAACGTCACGCCATTCATCACAACAGTTCATGCTGAGACCGACGCTTCTTGACGCCCCACAGACGGAAAATACGCACACGCGTTCAGGTTGCTCACATGGTCAGCAACACGGTAAGTGGAACAGTAATAGAAATGTGAGCCTCAGATGGAGATGCTGTGGGACGCATAGGCGAGCAGGTGCACACGAGACAAACGGAAGGTGCGCACGCACGCCTTTGGAACTGTCATCCGCCCATTCTCAAAACCGCTTATTTTGTTCAGAGGCACAGAGGTTCGGTGGGCTGTACATGAGCTGAACGGACGTAAACGTGCTCAAGTTCCGCCGGAATTGTACATACTTGCTCTCCCGTCACGTTGAGCAGTGAGTTCAGATCCCGTGCGCTGAATATGGACACCTACGAGACAGATATTGATGACAAATTATTGCTCGTGATGCCGAAAACAGATAGACTTCTGCATTCACCAATCGAATAAATGAATCCATTTAGTTGTACTCCTTACTAAACCATACAGCATGAGTCCTTTCGGAACTCCCGTGATGAAATCTGCAACAAGGACAGTGAGTAGCAACAGGTTAGAACCGTTAACGGAAGACTGAAACAATGTTTGCACTTTCCTCCCCCTCCCCCGCCCCTCCACCCGCTCCTCCCCGGATTTCAGAATTGCAGGAGACACTAAAAAGCGCACTGGATTATGAGGCGCACCTTCAATGACTGGCCTATTTTGTAATTTTTTTCATATATTGGACGCACCACATTACAAGACGCAATCTACAATCTATCCACTAGAGGGAGCTATGCTCAAGGAAACGCCAACAGAATGTTAGCTTATTGTAAACGTATTTAATAAAGCAGCGACACAGTTCACTTAACCAACAGAAAGTTATAACATTGACTCGTTAACGTTGAACTCTCTTGCCGCTGCTCTATTTCCGTGTTCAACTGCGTAACCCGATCGCCTTAAGTTTGAACTCTGCGTTGTAAGCATGTCTCTCGCAAGGAGCCATTTTGGGGGCCGACATATTATCGTAGTGACCATACACAAGGCGCATCGGATTTTAAGGCGCGCTGTGAGCTTTTAAGAAAATGGCAGGCTTTTAGATGCGGAAAATACGGTATGTGCTTTTCGAGCCGAGAGGGTCAATAAACCCTGCACCCATGTGTGTCTTCCGACTCGACGCCGTCAACGTAACGCTCACCTTCCTCATCATCCCCACTGAACTCGCCAGCAGCCACGGAATAACCTGTCGTGAGATGAGTCACATTTGAGCGGGTCGCAAAACACTCTGCGGCAGGCTTACATCTTTCCCGACGGAATCGCAAAGAAAGATACGGCTCAGACCGGAATTCCTCACCCAGGTAACTGTCGTCGTAGCTTCCCTGCACCTGTCCCGTTTGAATCTGCCCAGCAACCGACAGTAAAAAATATGAAGGGTAGTAGGCCTTAACGATCTCGTCTGGCGTGGCCGATATCAGCTGACCTAGAACATCATCGGGTAAAATGGCTTATCGGGCATTTCGACGACGGAAGGCTTGTTTCAACCGTTAAGAGTTTTCCGATGGATTTGGATCTGTCTCTCTCTTTGAAAGATATTCACATTCAGTGCGCTCACCTTGCCAGTAAAAGCTGCCCGGTCCACCAAGAACAACCCTTCCGTCCTGATACACGAAAGAGCAGGAATTTGTGAGAAACCATTTTCTTCAAAAGTTACAATAAACTCTTGTACGCCGTGAAACTCGGTTGAATCTCCACTGGCTATTTCTGTCCAAACGCAAACAATGACTTTGAGATGAAGAACAAATATTGCTCTTACCTTGGTAAAGTCGGCACTAAATCCTCCTTGACAATAGCCCTGTCCTGCGGGTCCATGTCTTTCTGCAGCGAAAAGATAAAAAAAACACATTCACCCCCACGCCGTCCTGTTATTAAGGGAAGTAAAACGATATGTTGACACAAAGCTTGTGATGATGTCAGAAAATTGCATCGAGGGTTCCAATCAGAAAAATTCAAAGTGACGCGGCTAATTTATTTGGACAATCATCACGGGTGCCTTTGGTCACGCTCTTCTCAAAACATCACATTCAGTGGCTGCGTGGCCACTCGATTCTAACCGAGTTGAGTGATTCCCGTTGGACCACAATTGCACACTAACACATTCTTTACCTCACCGCGGTTTTAATTAAAATTGCCAATAATAATAATAATAATACATTTTATTTATAAGCGCCTTTCAAGACACCCAAGGACACCAATGTTGCAGTACCTCACCTGTTCGACAGGGGGCGTACTCCACAAACGATTTGAGGCTGTCCACAGAGAGGTAACAAGTTCCCGTGACATCAGCAAGGGGTATGTCATGTTCGCTCCTCCAATAATACCGCGGAGCGCAAGCCTAAAAGGCACAGATAGGATGAAATAATAATAATAATAATAATAATAATAATAATAATAATAATAATCCAAAACACTTTTTCTTCTTTCTTTCTTTTTTTTTCTTCATACAGAGCACCCGGATCATCGGTTACTTTCACCTTCTTAAATATCAGTGGGCAGATTGCAGTGTGAGTATCATTCAAAACTAGTCTTGGACAAAAGACCAAATGAATGTTTTGTGTGTCATGAGACATTTTCACGCATTATTTCTTGAAAATAGCATGAGCAGCATAAAAGTACTGCAGGGGGTTTATTCGCTTGTCTCCTTAACTCATTCAGTGCCGGCCATTTTCAGACCCTTCTCTACCCTGCTGTGTGAAAAAAAAACCAAATGCACGAAGACGTACCTGGGACTGAATACCTGGATTCTCAAAAGACATGAAAAAAACATCCTCGCCATTGAACCGAGGGTGTGTGTGTGCGAGTGTGAGTTTGAACATCATATTAACGATTTCTTTTTAAAGTTAAAAAGGCCCACAAAGCTCAACTACCGAAGTAAGACCAGCCACCGGGGCACGATTCTTACCAGAATATTGTTGCCTTGGGAACGCACAGTCGCTCCAAACCACTGATGCGACTTGAACTCAACTTGAGTGTTCTCGTTGTTTATATCGAAATACTGATCACCTATAAAAAGTCAAAGGAGGACAAAGTCATTCAAAATCAGTGCAAAGTAGCCAGCGTGTCTCTTGTATAACATTTTCTGTCCCCTAAAAAAGAATAATATCACTCAACAAGCAGCCATTAAAAACAGCAAAGAAAGTACCGGTATGCCAAAAAAAACAAAATGTACAAAGTGTGCCCAATTGGTGTCATGTGGCTCGTTCATCTTCCAAGGTCTGAATGCGGAAAAGTAGACGACAGCTTATCGGCGAAAACTTGTCAAAATGCATTCTATGTTGCATACATACAATATGGTGTGAGTGTGTAAAATTAGGGAGAGCCCGTCATCCTCCAGCGCTGGCCCGTAATGGCTTCCTGCCATTCTGCTGGAGGCGATTATCTTTTCGGGGTGGGGCACAGTATCGACCCTCCGGGGTCCTTCCCCCAGTGGTGACTCGAGCCTAATTTGCGCGCAACACTCAGCTAGAGTCCAATTGGAAGCCGCGGTGGTTGTGGAAACACGGCGGACATAATCCGTTGCCATCAGGCCTTGATCCAAGCACACCGGACTGACATCAAAGACCGGTTTCGATCCAAACACAACGACCGGATTAGAGGCTTCAAAATGGCAGGGTGCCACATTTCCGACCAGCTAATTCAAGATGCTCCCATAAGTTTTTCGAGGAAATTATAGCATGGATGGTTACACACAGCTGAGTTGACATCATGTCCATTCTCTTCAATGGTAACATTAGGGAACATGTTATGTGTACTTGAAAAGATAAGCCAGCGCTTTGATGGTGATGCTGGGTAAATATGATCCTGTAAATACTCGCAGGTGGTACTTTCCCATGTTGTAAGGGTGAAGTCACGCATGTCGGCTTAATTGACACGACACTCTACCGTTCTGGTCAAAGTTGATAATGCTGCAGTTGTTTTGGCTCCAGTGGCACAGGAAGACGGCTCCTCCTTCGGCGATTCCAGGCTGGCTGGTGTTGGCTTTTGGAGCCCCAATCAAAAGGCTTACACTGCGCAGCGGAGAGGAAGAACAGAATCACGGTGTGGTGAAGAACCGATTCAGAAGAGGAACATCCCTCACATACGGAAGAGTCATTTCCATTATTTTCCCATTAGCGTGGGGAGATGCGGCAGGCGATCAATCATGACTTTCCTTGGCTTTTCTATGACCGCACAATGTTCATGAAAAAAACATTCGCTTATAGCCCACTGGATAATATGCGGGAGTTCAAACATGTAGATCAGTGCTGAATTTCTCCCTTTGGGGCCAACACCTCTTTTAATTTGATCATGTAAGGTTCTACATGGCCGATTCTAAAACAACAAAAAGGTTCAGCAAAATCACCTCGAGATGCATTCACATATACTGTACGTGATTTCATGTGTTCACTTTACAAAGCAAGATTTCCAATGCTTCCATACTAAATTTCCTAAAGCGAATAGCACAACTTTCGATAATGGTGGCTAATGACGTTACCAGATATCAGACGGGAATCTGGCCTCCCAGCCGCCCCATCTTCCCGGAGGAGCAGGAATACGAATTGAGTCATTTGAAATAGCTTCTGAAGCTCACTAGCTTTACGGCATCAGTAAGCCCGGAAGAAAACCTCTCATTTATGAGGAAGAGACAAAAACATATTCCTCGTGAAGTCTTTCAAAGTAATCCGCTATATAATATGCCGCTGTGCGTATAGAGGTCCAATGCCGCACCTTTGTTTTGATTTTTTTTTTTTTAAATAATCATTGATGTCCTTTTGTTGGGGTTGCAAGAGAATTTGGGTTGATGCCATTTTTAAAGGTGATGGTGCAAATGTTTTGATTCTTATTTTCGTGCCTGCTCACTTTGACTCAGTCAAGATGATTAACTTCTCAGGGCTTGTTGACACTTTTCGGGTCAAAGAGGGTCACTTGAAGGGGTTTGAAGTAACAGTGACAAGAGTTGTTAGGGTCACGTGAGGTCAGGTGTGAACGGGCTGCTTGACAGGAGTGTATTTGGTGATAGCACGTCTAAAATATATTTTATAACATGGTGTTATTAGACTTTAACAAAACATTGTTGACACACAAAATTATTATTCCCTGACCTAATTCCAGTCCAGTGAAAATGCATTAAAATCAAGCTGGGACGATTTGTAGCCCAGTGTGGGTCTTGGCTTCCTTATTACTACTTCTATCATGTATTTAATCTATTTTAGTTAGAAAAAAAAACTACATAACTACATCTTAGACATGACTTGGATGTGTCTACTGCAGCAGATGCAACTTATTATCCTCTTGAGTTGAATAAACACATTCTCATACTGGAAAGCAGCCTCTTCCTGTTGTCCTGTTTACCTAGCACACTGCAAGAATGGTTTGATTCACATTGGACGGTCACGAGCTAAATCATTCCATGTCAGCAACCCACCAAATGCTTCTCATTCAGCATTCTCAAAATTACCGGTAGTCCATACCAGTCGGCCCTTCCAATCTCTACATGCTCGTCTGGTCAACTGGTCGAGTTCATAGGAAAACAATATGTATATATATATGCCCATGAGTCTGCACACACAACAGCGCAGTTGCACAGTCTCAATGAAAAAGAAATCCAATAGTCATTTCGCTAAAAGAAGCTTCATATCTGCATTGTGGACAAATCTAAAATTGAGTTCATATAAGCATTCGCCAAATTTATTTTCCATGACGGCAATGCTGAGAAATCAACCGAATGTGTCAAAATGTTTAACACATACTCACATGCGCACCACAGGTGTCAATGTACCCTCAGACAAAGCTGAGACAAAACCGAGGTGACTCCTAAATAGTGATTTCGTAATCCTGATGATGTACAACCAGAGAATATTTAACTTTGCCTTTGTCGTTCTCGCCCTAAAAAAACGTTTCAAAGCAACACATTGGCAAGAGAGACGCTAATGACTTGCTCCTCTGCAGTTTCAACCAGTGCAACATTACTCACAGACAGACGTGCATGTCTGTTTCCAATCACTCTTGGACTGGAATCTGGAGTTGCGCGTGCGTGAGTGCGCGCGCGTGTAAATGGGCGCGCGCACCCACGGCGCACGTGTGCGCATAAGGACAGATACGATTCCTTTCAACTCACTTCACTTTGCTAAATTGCTAAGTTTATGAGTGGAAAAGTGGGTGGTGAAAAGACGTAAGTCACATGCAATGAATGACAGAGGACAAAACAAAATATCACAACCGCATTACAAGAAACTGTCATAAATGCCGTTCAATTTTCCATATGGTTTAAAACACGGACAAATCGGTCAATTTCTACCAGCTGATGAAATATTGAATCTAACCTGGATGAGTTGCTGCTGAAGAACTCCACCGAATAGCCAAAATAACTCCCCCGTGGTCCGGCGAAAACGACGCGATTCTCCGTGTCCAGATTAAAAGCCTCGCAAAAGTGGCTCAGAACCACAACCACTGCGGGTACTAGCAGCACGGCGAATGGACGTTTTCCCCATCGCCGCGTAAATGGAGGTGCAGAAAAGGTGCCCATCTCTCCTTTTGTGCGTCTGTTTCATTGAGTAGCTGTCGCGCAAAACACATTATCCGAGCTCGTTCTGTGCGCACGACACTTTGGGTCTGACCATGAAGTGATGTCGTGAGAGCTCCTTGCAGCTCGATCAGGCACCGTGCAATGATCCAGAGAGTCAATGGTGAAATGTGGAGAACAGTAAAGTCTAAGAGGGAAGGGCCTCAATGCGACCTCATTTGGGGTGGAGCTTCTCAATGACACCACACACTGCACAGAGCAGGTTACATTGATATTTGAAGTGATGGATTTTAATGTGGGGCTATCCATGACCAGCATTACTCTGTTTGGAAAACGGAATTAGGCACACCTTGAAACCAATTCAGCAATCCAGGGTTAGGCGATGTCTTTTAATTCCTGCTCAACCTTATTTTTCTCAAATGGACACACTGTCTCCCAGTGCCCACTTGACAGATCTGTGATCTCCCTGGCCAACTTTGCATTATCCGCCCATGCAACTGCAATTGCTTATAAATGTGCTTGCGAGCCTCAACTTGCCACAGGACTCGAGCAAAGCAGTGTCACCATGTCAGGGGCTATCAGCGTGATCGTTGCGCGAGGCATTTCAAGGGATTTAGAGGAACCGCTTCAGTTGAGGGCGAATCAAATCGACAACAGCACACAATGGCCCTTTAAAAAAAAAAAGTGTCACGCTACACTGGCTTGCACGTGTCTGCAAAAATACCAAAACATAATCTAGCTCACCCCTGCACACAGTTCCTGGAGCGCATCGCGCCAGGCGTGCACTGAGTCCTAAATGTCAAATGCAGTGCTGTTTTTGTGGGCGGCGTGATATTGGGCAATTGGCTGATATTTGTGAAGCAGCCATTTTCTTTATATGGAGTCAAAATATGCTATTTCTACATAAAGCAAGGCATAACATAATGTAAAGACTATCAATTGTGAAACTGAAAATAACACCTCAGAATTTAATAGTAGCAGTTTTCACTCAAACACCATTTGCTTGTTGCACATGATCTCACAAAACGGGCCTGTTAGGCAATATCAAGTTTGACTCACTATTCCACGTCTTTCCATTTTGCATTTTAAAGACAAATGACGTTGAATGTGCCAAGTGTGACAATTATTGCAAAAAAATAATAAAGTGTCATGCAATATTTGGATTTCAGTTGCATTTTATTGGATCATTCATTTTCATCTCATCCCCATTTTGCCTGTGGAATAAAAAAAAGGTTCTTGTCTGACACAGGGGCGAGAATGGAAATCTGATGACTTGTTTTTGTTCCGCTTTTATTCCATGAAGAATAGAGAACTGAAAAGGCACAGCAAGAACATATTTTGGGTCTTGGCTGGAAAGACGGTGAGTAAACCTGGAAAGCCCGGAGGAATCCGCCTATCAACAGCTTTGTTCCATCCTGTTGGAGCTGAAGGTGCAGATTGACAGGTGATTCATGCATAACTGGCAGGGCAGGAGAAATTTCTAACAGATTATTTCTGACTGTAATTGTTGCTTTCTCTCACCAAGTCATAAATTCTGTACTGGGCGTTACGGTCCCCAGCTATAATGATAGAAGATCAACATTCCCAAATGATGACAGTGGAATCAACACTGTTTTTCAGTTCCAGTATTTGAAAAAAATATTAACACATGTTGGTGTGATTCTCGGATATTTCCTTTAGGGGTGCTCAAGCACACTTGTCCATATACTGTACTGTGTCCAAGCACTCCATTTCCTACCTCTTATCAGGGTTACGGGTGAGTCACTGTTGATGGCAAAATGAAGCTTCATGAAGCACTTGCTGATATTCTTTTTTACTCCTTGCTCTTGGTTTAAAGACAAAGGCTAGCACAGTCAATTTATGACATCTCCACTGCAACTGGAAAACAAGTGCCATCTCGAGGAGTCAACAATGATCACAAGTGCTTCATGAAGCTTCATTTGTCCATGATGAGCTACAGCCTATCCCGGCTGACCTAAAACTACATCTTGGTAAAAGTACATTTGTGTGCTTCTGTTGAATATGCATTCAAGCATTTTTATTTTAGTAAAGGTAGAATAGTTGTTCGAGATGTGTGTCTGTTGTGAATGTAAAAAATCGAGTCAACACTTTTCAGCAATTAAAAGACCAGAACTGACACTTCCGGAATTGGGTTGTGGTTGCAGGAGTGACGATAACGTAACACAGATGTTGGCAGTACACACTCCTCCTGTGGGACCCCCAAAGCGTTCGCCAGCCAGATGAGTAACTTAATCCCGGCGGTGTGTCGTGGATTCCCGAAGACACCCAGTTGGTTTTGGGACATGTGTGGCTAACATTTATTCATACCATTGAAGACACAGCTTGGTGAGACCTTGTAATTAAGACGGGCAATAGAGTGGAAAGTGAGTTTTTGTAGGTGGCTATATACATGCTTTGTAAGGGCAGCGTTTTCATTTGATCTTTGCAACTGGATGTCAGCGGGTTGTTCAGGTCATGTGACTAAGCTTGCAAGTAGCCACCCACAAACAAACCAGATAAGCTTTTCTTCAACTTGACCTTTATTGACAAATATTACAAACTGCATTTAGAAAAAAAAAACCGGTTTCACAGTGTTTCATGAGAAGAATAAAAATACAAACACTGAAAATATTAAAAAGGGTTCACTTGAGTTATCCAAAAAGTCTCAACAAAAATTCAGTTCAACTTCGCAGTTCATTTTGTTCCACAAGTTACAACATCAAAACATGCAAAGTATCCACAGAGGACTTGGAAGATTTGTTTGTGCAGCTTCCACACCCAAAACAATTTGGACCATTTGCTCTCGCGCACGCGTGCGTGTGTGTGTGTGTGTGTGTGTGTGTGTGTGTGTGTGTGTGTATATACACATGAGTCACTCAACTACTCATGGGATGAAGGAGCGAATATTGCCTCAATCTTTCTCAACAGGCCCAATGAGGTCTTCTGAGAAAGTCCCAGCGTGATTTTCTAGATCTCTGTGCAGTTGCCAGCTCTCCTCCCGAACTCCTTTCAACAGACCTTCCTGTTACAAGACACACACACATCATCCATAAACACAAGACACCTGTCAGATATCATGTTTGTGACTCTCATCTGGTCATTCGTTTGAATGGGGCCGGCACCCCAAAAAGCAATTAAGAAACAAAACAATGAAATCCTACCCATTCAGAGTTTTGCGGTCTATTTGCTTTGACGGCTTACAATGTTGTGAAAGGAAAGATAAAATAGCTGACAAGGATTTCGAAACAGACCTGCTGCGTGTCGGCTAACACCAGAATTATTTCTCCCTGTTCAAACTGGAGCTGGCCACCTTCAGACGGTGCGTGGCTCTTTAGCGCCACCCCCTGGTGAGAAGCACAGGTCACATCAGTCAACAATCAGGACCGCTGCTTCTAATTACACAAATCCAACGTCATCGCTATTAGTTACTTCTTTAACCGGTGTTGAGATTCTCATTCTCCAAAATACATTCTGCACGGGGATGAATTACATTTTCTGAAAACGTTTCTTCCGGTTTGACTATGAGGACAAAAACGGGTGACCGGTGAGTATATTTTGACGCAGCAGCAAGGCTGCCTTTCTACCTTGTACAGAAAACCAGGTGGGAAATGGCTGTCGCAGTCGTCGCTTGAGCTCGCCGTCTCCTTGATGTCCGATGCTCCTTCCATCTCCTCCCGTTGCTCCTCGGCGGGCAGCAGGGGACCTTTCTCCGAGCGGAAAGATAGACGGGGGGCGGGAACCGGTGCTGTATTGGTCTTGGCTTCTTCTTCTGACGGCGCTTGGCTTGCACTTTCCTCCTGCTCGGGAACGAGGGGCGCATCACGTCCCTCGCCATCCGACGGGGTGGATGTTTCTTGACCCGCGACGTCCGATTTCGCCACGCCGGAGTCATCCGGCTGATTCGTTGATAGTCCGGCGACCGCCTCCGCCTCCTCGAGACTTTCAATTGTCGCGCTCTGTTCGCCGGGCTCACTGACGCACACCGACTGCCTTTTGGGTGTGTTGGCGCCACAGGAACTCAGGTCAGACTCTGAGGATTGGCCGCTTTTGGTCGGGACGCTACTATCCTCGCCGATACTGATTTCGCCGGCATTGCTTTGAGTATGTGGACCAGGAGAGGTGGGTAAAGCGTTTTTCCCATTTTGGGCTGTGGAATGGATGGACACGTGATCAGATGGGAAAGCCGTGTTGCATGGGATCGGATTGGAGATCACCAAGGACTTTCTCTTCTTGGACTTCCCCGCGGGGCTGCGCAAAGATAAACCAGCGTTAACTTTTGGACTTTGAGGACTGTTGTTTGACTTTTCATATTCTTGTCATATCACCTGCTCAAACCCTTTATGATGAAATCTTTTCCAGAGTGCTGATCTTCGAGTTTCTTCATCACATTGTACAAATCCCTGTTCAGCTGCACAAAAGCATCACGTTGAAAAACAACTTTGGTCTTCCGGTCAAATATTTCTCGACATCACTGTGAGAAAAATGGCCTTATCTTACCACGCTCATTTCTTTATAGAAGACATCTCTCAGATTTGAAACGTTTTGGAACACTGTCACGTAGCAACCGATGCGGCTACAGATGAACAGATAACATTTATCAGTCAGCTTATCTTCGTGACATCCGTTCTGATATGCATTCTGAAAACTTGACTTGGGAGTCATTGACATTCTTTTTTCTGGGGGCAATGTCAAATGGACCAATTTCAAGTCACTTTCTGACAGACGATGTAACATTAAAGAGACGCGATATATTTCCTCAAGTGTGATCTATGACATGATTGTCAAAATCTGTTGCAGGTTAACGTTGGCATAATGATTGTCTGTCTATCTGACTGATGCTAAAACTGACAGTCAGAGGAGGAAGAGTGCACATCATCATCATCATCATCATGCTGGCAATAGGGAATCTCAATGGAACCATTCTCCAAAATATTCAACACACAGCACGCATGAGGAACATGCACACAATGTTTTGATCATTCCGAAGGTGGATTGTTTGTCGTGACAACCTTTCGACAAAGTATTTTGATGTCATCATGCCAACTGTCAAATTCACGCTATTTATGGTTTAGCGAAACCAAATCGGCTGCTGTGAAAAGAGCAGAGCTAGTGCTGTACAATGCCCCGTAAAAAATATTTTTGATAAAATGTCATATTTCTTTTTGTTTCGGACAGACAGTCGAAAACCGTCCAGAATAGAAGAGAAAAAAAGATGAGGTGTATTCCCGCATCCCCCTACAATCATACCTTTGATATAGAAGAGGCAACTCCTCCCTCAGCTCATTATTGATCTCTTCAAAGACAATCTGGGCTTTGTTGAACTCCTCCTCTGCCTAGTAAACAAGACAGATTCCACAGTGGATGTGCTACCGTCGCGAAAATGTCTCCCAAAGACTACCTTCGCTATTTTAGCATCATCCTTTTTCTTGGCACCCTGCAGGGCTTCCACGTGATGACGTGATGAATCATAGTCCACCAGCTTTCTGCCACGCTTAGCGACTCTTTCCTGAAACCCAAAATGTTCATTTTGTGTCTGAAATCAGCTCGGCGGGCAAAGATAATTAATTAATACATTTTAAAAGCAGCCACAATGGATACCTTGACCTCTGGAAATTGGCTTGTATAGTTTTCCATGGTGCGCACAATCTGGTCATTCATTTTCTCCTCATAGTCGTTCCACAGTAAATCTTCACTCTGAAAGATTTCGGGATTAGCTGGAGTTCACTTTGGTGCGACTGAAAACTGGTTTAAACAAATAATAGCAACAATTATTTCAGAGAAGGACAAAGAAAAATAAGGATGCTGCTCAAGATAGGGAACTTTAAACAGGCGGTTCTGTGTTCGTTTCAAGGCCGTGTGATTGAATGAACTCAATCAGTCCGTTTTAGTGCTCAAGGTTAGGCCACAAAAAAGGCTGAAAGTGGGTAGAATACACATTTACGGATAAAACCCATAAATAGAAAAATACGGTACTGTAATGTAATACGGTACTTTTACGAGGCCGTCATTTTTCAGAAAATTCAAGAAAACCAAAATCATGAAAATACTCCGATAATGACGGCGAGGTCCTCCACTCCGTTCCAGTCAGCTTCGTAGACAGCTTGCAAAGTCTGAGACAGCCGCTTCGATGTCTCGTGTACAGCTGTGCAAATGGAAATACATATCGGATCACCGTCCCATTTTGCATCCGCAGCACTGGGTGCATTAAAGTCACTTTGTTTTCAAGGGTTGCGGCAATGTTGCGCCCACAATGAGAAGGTCAAACCCACACTAGCTTCCTGACCGGAGCTGACGTAGTAACAATTAACAATAAGCAAACCAGCGGTTAAACTGTTTCGTAAAAACAATATCCCAGAGGCTGAGGCTGTTTTTACTTTTCTCTGAGGCAATGCAGACATGATTGCAAAACAAGCCGCAGGCTCCAAGAATAGTTCAAATTCACTTCCCATTTACTCACTATCGTCGCATTTCAGCCAAACGTCTCCGTTTGTTGAAAGAATGGACTGCAGATAAATTAATGCTCGGGAAACTTGCCTTTCACAGCACTGTAGTAGGCCTTAATATCTTTAAGCAACCTGCTTCCATCGACCTGTGTGCAGACAAAAATAAATGAGAAAATGAACCTCCATGAGTTGCAAGATAGGCACTAATGTGCACCTGGTGATTTCTTTTCAAACACTTGCAGGGAGAATACCTGTATACTGTATTGCAAAGCACTCTGGCCATCTAACGCAGCTAATACAGTCACGGCCAATTAATTCTGCAGACCACAAAGTAAAAATAACTCGTACAAATAAAAAGTAGCTCGTGTGATTTATATCATTTATCATCATAGATTTTATCATTTGAGCTTTTTCTTTTCGCCAAAATCAGAATAAAATGTTAGCAGAATATCACCACACACACACACAGCACTACTTTGATGATACACAATAATATACATACAAATACATAAACATACATTTTGTATACATATATATATATATATATATATATACACACACAATTTCATAGGATTTACTGAAAAACAATTAATATAATTTGATATTTTATCTACCACCATTTATATGTCGGTGGTGTGCAAAAAAAAAAAGGGGGCCACAGCAACCTTTTTGTCCCATGTAATATTAATTGTGGTGTAAAATCTCATTTTAAATGGAGTGTGAAATTAGCTATGATGCCACCCGTGACTGATTGTTGTTGGATCAAAGGTAGACGTTCAACCGCCTAACCAATTATGGAAACCAATTAGTGGCTCCTAAACGTCAAATTGGCATTAGAAGGACAAACAACTAACTTTCGCTTGCCAACTTCACAGCGTGTCTCTGCAAGATGACAATACATAAAAGCCCAAAAATGTCAAAAGGTGCTCTCTTCAGTGCTGTAAATTCAAATAGGACACCTCGATGACAAATATTCTGAAGTGAAAATAGTTGTCACGTGTTGTTGGCATTCAACATCCTTCCTGTTGCTCAATGGAAAGAAGTACTTCCAAAATGCACTCCACTTGAATGTTTCCAGTGAAAGTGCTTTAAGGAACTGGAGTCCCTTCATACTCATGACTTTGCCAGCAAGGCATCGAAATGAACAATAAAAATGCACACTTTTGGATAGGTACAGAATGACTTTGTGGGAGAGGAAAAAAACAGCAGCTTTAAAAGGACAACAGATTTTATTTCCGATAGTAGTACCAAGATAAAACGTTTTGGAGCTCATTTTCGTATACAAAGTAGCAAAAAGTACGGTAAGTAAGAGCTCGACACCATCGCGTGGTGTGTAACTTGTCACTCGAAAAGTTGAAAGGACAAAGACAGTCCATTGTCTTTTATCTATCTTTCACATTACGTAACAATAGACGGGATCCAAGGCATGCGGGCCCACTCTATGTACCTGCTGTTTGTTGAGGTTCTGCAAGCAAACCTCAAAATGTTCATCCTTGGTCTCCACGGTTTTGCCCAGTTTTTGAAGGACCTGCGTGAACAGAATGTTGAGATTTTAACGGACTTAAGCTTGTGCTTCGCATGCCTTAGGCATTTTATTATTCCCCATTAGCAAAATGTCCCAATTCACAGTACAACATGAATAGATTTTGTTGCGTTCAGCAAGAACTGCCAATGTCAACACAGAATCAAATTAGTTCCACTCAACCACTA
The DNA here is from genome assembly GCA_026261675.1 of Hippocampus mohnikei. Lineage (NCBI taxonomy): Eukaryota > Metazoa > Chordata > Actinopteri > Syngnathiformes > Syngnathidae > Hippocampus > Hippocampus mohnikei. Next base: position 13,670,580 of record JAKGUB010000334.1, on the reverse strand, counting down.
CTGACTCCGGTATAAACATTTATTATTATGTGAGGCTTTTAATTTTTGAATGCTGTCACCTGATGGGAGATTGGAAGAGTTGATCTGTCAAGTTATTGTAACTTTGATCATGAACTCCCAAAGTATATACCCCAAAACTGTTGGTGCATTGCCCATGCCCTTCACCTTTAAATCTGAAACAAAGCATCAGACCTATGCCAGAATCACTAAAATAACACTTGGTCTGCAAAGTGTGAGCACACAGTAATCCACTAAAGCTTTGGGGGCGTTTGCTTCAACCTCAAACAAATCAACCTCAAACTTAGTGTTATAGAGTTCAGACAGAACGCAGAGGAACTTCACAATCAGGAAATGGTGGCTTATGTGTTGGAACACATCTGTGCCCTACTGAACAATGCTGTGATGTTCTGACACGGATCACAAACGAGGTAAGTTCGATTCTGGACGAGTGGTTTCGTCACTGCCATTAAAAAGACAATATCGGCATATTTCAGACACAACAGCAATATATTTCACTTGCTACTTTTGCACAAACTAAATTAAACTATCGTACTTTCCCCTGAACCGCGATCCCATCAACACAATACAGCCAAGTATCGTATCGAGATTCGACACATTGGACAACTACAGTAGGACTTCAGCTCACCTTTTCTTGTGCGCGATTCAATGACTTCTGGACCCTTTTGGCAAGGAATCCAGCACCGGACTGCAGGTTCGGACCCATCTTACTATTCTCGGCCATGGTCCTCTCGGGTTCGCCTTACAACGGTAGAAAATCTGCCTCGTGTGCTTCCTCTTGAAAGACAACGTTCGCTTGCCTTGTGAGTTGAGGCGGCGATGGAGGTGGAGCAACGAGGCAAATGACACATACACACAGACACACACACACACACACACACACAGACAAACACATGAGTTTGAGTGAATTCCTTCACATCACTAACGGCGTGTCGTCATTATGGAATGTCTCTGCATGTCCCAGTGTGTTGAAACAACAATGTTTGACATTCATCGTTGCAAAAGTAAACTTGGCTTCAACTTCCACTCATCCACCACTCACCTGAAAAGCATGTGCGTCGATTTCGTCCGTCGGATGAAGCGAAGTGAGGCCAAAAAAAACCCCTGAGCAATAAATTGTAAGTTTTACATTCAAAACATACAAAGAAAACTCGTTTTCAAGTTTACATGAATAGAACGCGCAATAGTTAATATACAAAGCTCGATGTTTCATCGTTTTCATTTGTTTTTTTTTGTATCGATAAATATTTTAGTAGCATACTTTCCTTTGTGTTGTGGTTTGTGGGCATGGCTGTAACAGTTAATTTCCATTGTGGATGAATAATTCTATCTATCTATCTATCTATCTATCTACAAATACAAGTCAAGTCAACTGTATTTATAGAGCACTTTCAAACTGCCATCGCCGCATACAAAGTGCCTATATATGCGTGTATAGTTTGAAAAATAAGATAAAATGACACTAACTTACTTCGCCTCTATAATAACGCTCAGTTAATATACATATAACATATAATATGTTACGCTCAGTATCATTTGCAAGATTTCCCGTCCAAGAAATGCCAGAAGTTAGTGCCTGTCATTTGTCATTGCGTATTCTGACCAACAAACGGCGCCAGATACCAACTATTCATTTGTTGCCTTCAAGGGTGTTTTTGTTGTCGGTTCTTTTAACTTTATGACACTTTCCTCCAACTGATGTTTTTTATGACAAACGTAAATCATATTCCACGTTTATCTTATGCGAACAGTTCGAGGGAATTTAGTGTCGTCGCGCTTTTATTGCATGTTGCACGGCAACCCGGTGACGTTTTGTTAGATGGGTTGGTTTTGAAAATTAGGATTAGCCGTGTCGGCGGAGTCATTGTTGACAAACGTATAACATCCAGGACGGTGGACTACGTGTTACAAATCGAGCGCACCACACAGATGGCTATAAACCAGTGGGAGTAACTTCGGCGCATTCAGGCGCGGTTTGGGGTCTTGGCGGACGGGAAGGACAACGCAGCGTTCCAGTTGTTTGTCAGCCTGGTCTTCTGAAGAAAAGCTCAAGAAACTGCGACCTTTTTTCTTGTATTTTTCCTCCGTGCGCACCGGCCATCTACTGACGGCTTGGACGGGAATATTTGCACCTTGAAAATGCCTCCCATCGAAAATGAGACCGGGAAGAACGAACTTAAGAGTCGGATACAATCGCTTATTGACTCCAGCAGAGTGGTGGTCTTCAGCAAAAGTTATTGTCCATATTGTGTGACGGTATGGTATTTGGTTTTATCGAGACCAAACTTGATCGTGTCATATCGATTTTGGAACGCTCTACCGTGAACTAAACGGGCTGCGTCTATTTTCTGGCATGTACCCCCCACCACCACTCTTGTAATGGGAACGTTCACATCTCGAGTTAGCTTGTACCACCGTTCATTGCCGATTGTATTTATTCATTGTTCATATTTCAACTCAGACTCGGCTTGTGTTCAATGGTGTTCGTGTGTTGCTGGATACTGAATGAATGTTTTTGTAATGGTCTGTGTCTAGGTAAAAGACTTGTTCAAAGAACTCCAAGTGGAGTGCAATGTGGTGGAGCTGGATCTCATGGGTAAGACCCATTTCCTCCTCCGGATCCCTACAATGACTCAGCATCTTTGGCACTGCTCGCCGGGAGCCGAGGCACGAGCACATAATGTGAAAGGGCGTTTGAAATTTGCTGCGTATTAACACCTCAAGCTTGCTCAACAGTGGGCCGGCAAGTTCAAAAGACTGATGATCGATGGGAAAAACCCACCAAAAAATGACGACTGACTATAAATAATCAAAACACTACGTGACTAAATAGGAATCCTATCATGCTAAATCCTATCCTACTAAACACAGTGACGCTTAAGCCGCATTTATTAACCAACCAGCCTTTTTTACTTTTATTTATTTTTCTCTGGAGCATTCATGTATGTGGAGTCATTTTGAACTCTCTAACGGGCACATTTTCACGATTAGCTGGCGCTTTGGTAGTTTCAGACCCGTGTACAGTATTTATTTGTTGATTTATTGACATAAAAGGAAATGAAGGTCAGGATACAAATGACCGAAGACAAAATAACGTCTTATTCATAAGCCATTTGAGAAAGATCATTTTTGACCAACCCATCAATTACCCCTTTTTTTTTTTTAATTAGATGAGACAGCGTTTAAAGGGGTATCTGAATCAGTGGGCAACTTCATTTTTAGTTACCGGTAGTATTTGTTAGAATTAGACATTGCAGTAGTGCAATATAAACCTTAATTTGGATGTAGGCGTTTGTCTCCACCTCTGTTTGTTTGTATGTGCTGCACAATTATATGTTCAAAACAAATTGGTATTCAAGACACTTCTGTTGTTTTCAGAGGATGGAACCAATTATCAGGAGATGCTACTCGAGATGACTGGACAGAAAACTGTTCCAAATGTTTTCATAAACAAAACGCATGTTGGTGGCTGTGACAAGACAATGCAGGTAACATATTTTGAATACAGTATTATTTTTATTTTTTTTTTAAATACCGGTACTCCGCTAGAGTGGCAAGCAACTAATGATCCACAAAAGACACAGCTGACAAAAGCACACGGATAATTACAAGAAAATGTCATACTGGTTGTGCAAATTGCTCCTAATATAGCATCAATATTAACTGCTTGTGTGTACGTCAGGCCCATAAAGACGGCAGTCTGCACCAACTGCTGAATGGACAAAGTGAAGCATATGACTATGACCTTATTGTCATTGGAGGCGGATCTGGTGGACTGTCCTGTTCAAAGGTGAGAACCTTAATTGCAGTGAGTGGATGTCACATTTTTTTAGTTTTTAGTTTTGTGATTGGCTCAGAGTGGAACTAATAGCTTCCAATGTAATTTCTCTCTATTTCCTATTCATTTTGTCTTTTGAAGGAAGCTGCGACTCTGGGGAAAAAAGTAATGGTTTTGGACTTTGTTGTTCCCACACCAAAAGGCACCACTTGGGGTAAGATCTTTCTTCTAAGCATTTCTGTTTGGGAGCGACACGATGGATGAGTGGTTAGCACCTCTGCCTCACGGTGCGGAAGTCCAGGGTTTTACTGCGTGGAGTTTGCATGTTCTCCCTGTGCCTGTGTGGGTTTTCTCCGGGTACTCCAGTTTCCTCCCACATTCCACAAACATGCCTAGCAGGTTAATGGAACACTCTAAATTGTCCCTCAGTGTGATTGTGAGCGCGAATAGTCGTTCGTCTTTGTGTAATGTGGAATCTTAACTGTGGTTATCAGGTCTAGGTGGAACCTGCGTGAATGTCGGCTGCATTCCCAAGAAACTGATGCACCAGACCGCCTTGCTTGCTACCTCCATGCAAGACGCACGCAAGTTTGGCTGGGAATTTGATGAAACTGGTAAGCACTTCATTCCACTGACAACCAGAAGGGATGGAGAGCCACTAGCCAGCAGCAGTAAACGTTGGCGCTCTCCTCGTGCCACCGCCGCTCACTATTCTATCCTTGTTCCGTCTGCGGTCAGTCAAACACAACTGGGAGACGATGAAGACGGCCATTAACGACTACATTGGCTCACTAAACTGGGGCTACAGGGTGGCGCTGAGGGACAAGAATGTCAACTATGTCAATGCCTATGCGGAATTCGTCGAACCCCACAAGATCAAGGTAAGACATTGATCATCCGGCATTGTGTTATGACTGCTTTCAGAAATGCGACGGTTTGGAATTGAGCAAAAAGAAGCTGCCGTTTGAATTACCGGTAGCTTGTGTTTTATGGCATTTGTGTCATGGATGGTAAAATTCTAACAATTGAATCACCTGAATCAGCTGACAAATGGTCACAGCGAAATGTAAATCAGCTCTGGTTTGCAACAGAAGTAGAAGTCCCCTTTTGCCTTGTCTGGCCTGGAAGTTGCTTTCGTTTTTAGTTGTCCGAGCTCCTGAGCGCTGTCAATGTGGTCTTTTGAAAGCTTGAGGCGGTTCCAAATGCATTTCACACGCCATCCATAATCGATGATGACATCAAACCTGCGTGTTGTGCAAGCTTTCCATTGTCAGCCAAGTATTGAATGTCGTTCTTCTACAGGCATTAAACAAGCGAGGCAAGGAGACATTTTACACAGCAGCTACGTTTGTCCTGGCTACAGGTGAGCGACCACGTTACCTGGGAATACCTGGAGACAAGGAGTACTGCATCACAAGGTAAGAGTTCCATTTTATATTTCTTCCTGATACATGAGCATATTGCATTTTTACCATGCACGATGGCAGAACGCCCTGTCCAGGTCCAGTTCAGCATGTTAGGCGAGATGAAAGCAATTTTCTCAACGGAGCCAAGGTGGCTTTATCTCAGGACATCCCAACCGTCTAAACGTTATCAACCGTTCTATTTGCCTTTCGCCCCCCCATATAAAAATGTCAACAGCTAGTCTGGCCTGCTTGGCGAGTTTGACAGCCCCCCACCCAGGCCCCCTTGTGTTGAAGCAGCAGAACAATTCACTGCTGATTTACCCGATGAACCTTTTATTTGTTTTCCCGCAGCGACGATCTCTTCTCCTTGCCGTACTGCCCCGGGAAGACCTTGGTGATCGGTGCATCTTATGTCGCCTTGGAATGTGGTGGCTTCCTTGCTGGCCTCGGTCTCGATGTCACCATCATGGTGCGTTCCATTCTACTGAGGGGCTTTGACCAGGAAATGGCAGACCGTGCGGGTGACCACATGGAGGAACATGGCATCAAATTCATCCGTAAATACGTCCCTGTAAATGTGAGTCGAAACAATTCTTTATTTTTAGCATTTATATCGCTGACGATTAAACGGCAACAAATGAACCTTTGGTGCTTGTCAGATAGAGGAGTTGGAAGCAGGCACTCCGGGCCGGCTGAAAGTGACAGCTAAATCCACGGAGAATGATGATGTCATCGAGGGAGAGTATAACACTGTAAGTCCGTCGGTCAGCTCTGCTCTGATTTGGACATACTTTTGCTTTGTCTTGGCAAACCTGTTTTACTGGACAACAGGTATGTTTTGTTCCAAAACACAGCTGACTGTGTTAAAAAAAAAAAGGATACCTGTGGATATCCATCAACCTTATCAAGCATTCTATGGTCCTCAGGTATTAATAGCGGTGGGTCGAGATGCGTGCACTGACAAGATTGGCCTGGACAAGATAGGGGTCAAAGTTAACCCAAAGTAAGTTTTACTTGTGTGTGTGTGTGTGTGTGTGTGTGAGAGAGAGAGAGAGACCTATGCCTTTAAGATGTATGCTGGAGAGTCATGATGAGTCAGCATTTGTCACGGTCACATGTCTCTCAGTTAGTGTAGTGGGACGAGGGTGTGCTCTGCCTTTTATTTTGAAGGGCAAAGATGTAGCCGAGATTTCGATCAGTTGTTTGAAAGCCCGGCTCCACTCTTTGCGTGACAGCGCACAGTATCTTACCAGGGTCTGGGTGAATACTTGATTCCAGTTGGCGCGAAAATGTCATCGGCGTCTTATATCAGCTAGTTACGTACATTCTTCAAACGACTCATAAGTAGTTGCTGTGAAATCATTATATCGTTCCAAACGAATGTCCTTAGATCACGCAAACAGCAGACGTTCTGGTAAACACAATCTGGAATGTTGCTTGATTTGTTTAAAAAAAAAAATGTGCACACCCTGTGCTTTAAGTATGTGGTCTTAAATTGTTGCATTTGTGATTTGACAGAGTTGATCCGTCCTGTTTTTTTTTCCTCAGTTGTTCCATCTGCTGCTGTACCATAATAAGTCTTGTGGAAGCAAGAATTTGTGGTTTCTTGAATTTGATTGGAAGGGCTGCATTTTGGACGTTTACTTTGCATACATTTTGGATGGGCTGGCTGCTTGGGGCAGGGATTAAGATCACATACGGCAAGCCTAAAAGGGAGCCTTGAGTCATGCTTCAGTCTTGTGACGCTAGTAATGCTGCATTTAGATGAAGCCGCCAAATAACGGCAAGGCTTGCAGAGGTTAAATCATTCTGCTCCGTGCACGATCTGTCTCACATGACCTTGGTAGTTCAGTGTTTTACTCTTAGCTTTGAGTCAAACAACACTAAACAGTAGCTGCATTGTGATGACTTCGGCCTGTTTCGAAACGGTTGTATGGTGACCAAGTTGTCACCACATGTCTAAATTTAAGGCCAACAAAAGAATCACATCGAATGTCAATTAAGTTTTCTCCCTTTTTTTTCGCTACTGTCTTCTTGCGACCTCCAAGGAATGGCAAAATTCCCGTCAATGATGAAGAACAAACAAACATAGCCCACGTCTATGCCATCGGCGACATCTTGGAGGGCAAGTGGGAGCTGACCCCGGTTGCCATCCAGGCCGGAAAGTTGCTGGCGCGTCGTCTTTATGGAGGTTCAACAGTCAAGGTACGCACGCGGTCATCAGAAACTGCTAAAACTTTGTTTTAATTGAACAACCAATGCAAGACTGTGAGATCAAGGAAACGGAACCTTCTTTGATCGGTTCAAATGGAGAACTGCGAAAATGCCAAGTGTGCTTTTTGTCTGTCTAAATTGTCACTTTCATTTTTTGTCCCCCCCATAAATCTATATAATAAGCAATTTAAGCATTGAAAATGTTCCCACATTGTTTAAAACCTGGGGGGGGCAAAAAAACAGTTGCCATATGACTCGAACTGTCTCTTTAGTGCGACTACATCAATGTTCCCACCACTGTGTTCACTCCACTGGAGTACGGCTCCTGCGGTCTGTCTGAGGAGAGAGCCACCGAGCTGTATGGGCAAGACAACCTCGAGGTAACCTTGTCGGGCACAGTCAAATGCTTTTTGCAGGTTAGTATTTGTTTGCTTGTTGATGTAGACTTGATTTATTTGGTCATATTCAGATATACCACAGTCTGTTCTGGCCTTTGGAGTTTACTGTGCCTGGCAGGGACAACAACAGATGCTATGCCAAGATCATCTGCAACAAATTGGATAACGTAAGATTCGGCTCCTACCACTCTCCTCGATTGTCAGTCGCGTTCCTGCTCGCCCTTGCGTGCGTTGTGTGTGATGCAGATACCTTGCGACTTTGCAGAGAGGAGTAGAAGCAGACAGAATTTCGGAATCTAAGAGAGGCGCCCCGGAGAAAGTCTTTCACGGGAAACTAGCTAGCAACGCAAACGAGCTGATGATGGCAGCTAGAAGCAGAATCCAGCCGTTGTACAAATGAAGAAAAAGGTGATAGCGAGCAAAGTCAGGGGAGTGCAGTCTTGAAGGTTAGGTGGCCTCATTTGGTGGATTGTGTTCAAAATAGTGCAAGCTGTATTTCCTCAAGAGCTGTAGGAAGCCATAGTTCAAGATGGTCCGGGTTTTTTTTCCTCTAACAAATTCACTTTTTTTTTTTTTTGACTCGTGGGAAATTTTAAACTGGCATTCATTTTCAACAATATCAATCCGATCTTGAGCAAAAAAATTCCAGTCCAAAATCTGCTGAAAGCGACCTAAAGTTAGTTTTATTTTGGGGGGGGGGGCTTTTCTGCCGACATCATGTTTAAGTCCAGACTCTAGATAAATAAGTGTCGCTGTTGTGACCATTAGAGAAAGTTGCAACAGAAGTCGTTTTCCTGAGTTATTTCTGTTTTCTAACTTACAGGACCGAGTGATTGGCTTTCACTACCTGGGTCCCAATGCAGGCGAAGTAACGCAAGGCTTTGGCACCGCTATGAAATGTGGTGCCACCAAAGAGCATCTGGACGCTACCATTGGCATCCACCCAACATGTGCCGAGGTAAAGCACACAAAGGACCGTTTCAATTTGAAAGCAATCATCTCCATCTCGCTCCCAGATGTGGTTGACGTGCTAGTTCCTTTTGTCAACTTTTGAACGAAGCTCCTTCAGCATGATGCAATTGTGTTCCGTTTTATCGGAATGACTGCAACAGGAAGTGGTGTGAAACGGTGCATTTCAAAATTCCAACAAGATGACTTTCGTAGCCACATCCATAAAAGAAAGAACATTGCTGGGGGGGTGCATTGATCAATTTGCAAATGTTACATTTTTCAAGTAGCAACTGCCATACCCTGGTCATTGTGTTGGTATAATTTGCTGCTTTATGAACGACTTGAGATCATGTCCCTATGTGGAATAGGAGCAGGACTTGCATTGTCTTAGTTGTCTCCATTCCCCGCCCGCAGGTCTTCACCACTCTGGACGTGACCAAAGGTTCCGGAGGTGACATCACCCAGGCTGGCTGCTGAGGTTAAGCCCTGCTTGTTTAGCAGAATGCTCTCACACAGTCCACCTCGCCGCCATCTTGTCTTAGCTTCCAAAGAACCTCATCCTTCAACTCCCAACCGGTGCCTCTACTGGGCTGTTGTTTCTCAGGACAAATTGTATAATGCGGCCAGCATCTGAAAAAGTACAGATGCTCGTTTTGGGTTTTGTGGAAGCTAACGTGCAGGTGCGAGCTCACTCTGGTTGAGCAAAGTTGATCTGAGGGCATTCTGCTGAACAGCGGGGTTACTCTGCTGAAAAAAACTCCTGGGCTCTCTATTTGTGACCTTCTCGGAGGAGCACGGACGGCCATGCACGTCACTCTTGTGACGTGTCTGTGTGCGCCGGCGCTGTTCTTGATGTCCTTGCCTGGAACCCAAAATTCTTTGGTGGGCAGGGATTGATTCACCTCTGCAGAAGTAGCTCATAGTGTCCCAGCCCCTTCGTCCAAAACCTTTTTTCACCCCCCAGTATAACTGATATTCCAATGGCAATGACCCAAGCGACTCAACTAGATGGAGGTTTTTGATAGCTTTAGTCATCGCGTTGAGTCACGCAAATTCCTCTTTCAGCGGCCGTGTTACATTACGGTGGACCTTCATTGTTGAAGATGCGGGGTCCCCACCTTGTACGAGGCATGCTAGAATTGATCAAGTCCCCAGCAAAATTAATTGCCCCACACAACACAACCCATTCAGTCCAATGTGCTCACTGTTGTTCTGTAGTCTATACTTGGTTAATTAAATGCGTCTTTTACTACATTATACCGTGTTTGTAAACGACTGCTTTCCAGGTGTACTTATAGGAACATTTTGTGGCACGCTTTTGCACTGCCTTCAATTCCTGCGCAAAATCTACATTACACTCTTGAAATGATCCAATCTAAAATTACACATAATCACATAAAAGTCGATGTAAAAGATGTAGCCACTCTTGGCTGACCAGTCTCTAGATCTCTTGTGATTTTTGTACGTTTTTCTTTTGTGTGTGGATGCTTACCTTTCAAGGAAAAATAAATAATCTTTTTGACAATGATTTGTTTTTAAATCGTGTTTTTTTTAACCTTTTGTATGGTTACCAAGCGATTCTTTATGTGGCAATACAGCCGTAGCTTGTCATGCAATACACAGGTACAAGTGGATCAAAAATAACCCGTTTAAGAGCTGGCTATTCATATTCAGCTGATCAGAGAGCCCTGTAGAAATAAGAGCAGGTGTCCTTGGGATGCGCGTGCTCCTGTGGCTCTATACAACCTTCACTAGCGATCAGTAGAGTCGCCGCCGTGAAGCTTTCATTCAACGCTCACATCTGACAACTGTGTCACCTGCATGGGTTGCCATGACCAACCGTGCTTTGAAGGGTTTCTTTTATTTAGCCCGTTCCCCATTTTGATGTGGACAATCTCCGATGAGCTCATTCAATGGCGTTTGTTATTCCAATGGCCTGCTTAAAAAAAAACAAAAAAGCTGAAACAGGGCTAACTGGCTACGTACTGGACAGGTCCCAGCAAGAATGCTGCATGTCAATAATATGCACGTGGTGAACTATTATTGCATATTTTTAGACTGTTTACTATTTGTTAATGTCTGGCCTTTTGAAATGTGCTCAGAAATGTATAGCATTCACGTTTAATCGTAACAGTAACTTTCCATCCAATCTCTTGCTTTCAAAGTCTTCTATGTATTGGTCCCATCCTAGTCAAGGTTTCCCAGTAGGTCTCGTGAGCATTTCCTGCATATGGACAACCAGTACCTAACCTGCTGACACTCAATTGTGTCATCAAGACTGCAGTTCAGAGCAACCCTTGTTTCACTCTGACTTGCTGTTTACCCCACACTCCTTATCACTGGCTGTCTTGAGTCACTGGGGAGTGCCACACTTGCATAACCTAACGTGAAATGTTCAGTATGAGGTAAACATGACTCAACCATTCTTCGCTTTGTTTTTTTTGTATTCATCGATTGGTGGCTTCAAGAAAAATATGGTGTACAAATAAGTTATACCTGTAAGGTGGTTGGTTGGCGCTGTTTGCACCAATCAATTTCATTTGATTCTTTTGACAAATTCAATTATTCGGACCATGGGTTTTATCTTTTATCTAACTCCAACTTAGTCATGCCATAATTACAATTTTGTTTCTGCTACAACGACATATTTATTTTCAACAAATCCAAGTTTCACTTGCTTCAACTGTAACAATTGTTTTCTACATCTACAAAGAACCTTTGCACCAAATTTACCTCGACAATTGCAGGTTAGTTTGGATATAACGACAAATTGGCTTTCTCAAGATACTGTACTGTACACCCTTGCCGTTCTCACCAAATTTACCTCCATAATAAACGCCACGAGGTGGCATCGCAGGACCACATTGCCTTGGTAAAACTCAGGCACACCCAAATCAGGACAGAAAAATATTAACAGGATACAGTATATATATATACTGTATCCTGTTAATATGTTAATATATATTAATATATATATATATATATATATATATATATATATATATATATATATATATATATATATATATATATATATATATATATATATATATATATATATATATATATATATACATACATACATACATACACACACACACACACACACACACACACACACACACACAACGTTGAAGTCAAACTGGTTCGCAAATATGTATCCTGTGTGCCTTTAGTGAGACAGTTGTGTCACCGGAAAACAAAACTGTTCAACGTAGCCGCTTCAAAATAAAAGCGCAAAGTAGAGTCTTGTGGAAACAGACCGAATGGTTTAATTCTGATTAAATTAAAAAAAACACTGCCACGATGGTACACTCATTGCTAAGTCATATAATTGTTTCATAAACAGGAAAAGAAAATCCGGCATTACCATTTTGTCGGGCAGGCGCTCTAGTGCCGAATTAGCAATAAAGTATAATATCCAAACGGTGTTGACAAGGACTCACCCCAGCCTCTCAAGTCAGAAATGAATTCTGCGTTTCCAAACCATGTCACACTGTGACTGGACCAAATGGTGATCTGAGCGTTTTACTTGGAAAGGTTTCACAGCTGTATCCGCTCTGGGAAGGGAAGGGTTAACTGGGCACGGACCATTTGGAAAGAAGCCACCCGGGCGTCCAAGGCACCTTTGAATAAAATGCCTCGCCTTCTTTGACACTCGTTGAAGCCTTTTACTCGGACTCTCTTTGGTACCGGAGTAACCTGCGCTTCCGTTCCCGCGTCTTAATCTCCTGCAAACGCGAGGATGTACCGCAAGCCAAAAGCAGCAAAGGTCAGAAAGACGGATCGATGCCCGTGATCAAGTAGACAGACAGCCCGTCCGAACAAAAACACCTTTTTGCATGAACGCCGGCTGGGATTGGTCGTCCACTCGGTCTCGTCCCGAGGACTCAGGATGAGGAAATCGAAAATCATTCGAATGCTTTTTGCTTTAAGTCTAGGATGCTTCTTGATGGTCATTTTCTATTTCAACAGCAATCTAAAACCAGGTGAGTAGAACAAGAGCATCTCTCTCTCTCCCGCTACCTCTCTCTCCCTCTCTAAAATACAGGTATGTGTGAAATGTGGCATTTATATACACACTATATATGTACAGGATACATATACATACACTTTATGTATGTCTTGATAGTCTACACAGTATGTAGGGTTGTCATGTCATTGTATACAATATTATACACCCTGTATATATGTGTGTGTGTATATATATATATATATGTATGTGTATATATATACACACATGTATGCGTGCATGTGCGTGTGTGTGTGTGTGTGTGTGTGTGTGTGTGTGTGTGTGTGTGTGTGTGTGTGTGTGTGAGTGTGTATGTACTGCTATACACACGTGGACAAGATTATTGGTATCCTTGTATTACCGAAAGAAAAACGCACAATGGTCATAAGAGTAACTCCTGATTAAAGTAACAATTAACACAGAAATAACGAATATTAACTCATGAGAATCAAAAACTAGAATTAAAAAGAAAAATCAACTCATGAAACAAGGTGTAAAGGTGGGGTGACTGGTTTGCACATCTGCTCCACAGTTCTGAGCCCGTGGGTTCAAATCTGGGCTCTGACGCTCCATTGTGGGGTTGGCATCTCATGTGTGGCTTTTCTTCGAGTGCTCCCATTTCCTCCCACATCACACACAAACACACACACACACACACACACACACACACACACACACACACACACACACACACACACACACACACACACACAAGATGATCTGAACACTGTGAATTGTTATGGCTGTTTTCTCTATTTGTGCCCTGCGATTGGCTAACAAGTGGGAACCAACTCAGGGTGTACCCCGCCTCTCACCCAATGACAGCTGAGATAGGCTCCAGCACTCCAGCCACCCTGGTGAAGTTTATTGATTTATTTATCCTGGCTTGGAACCGACAATGGCTCCATATTGGGGAATTGGCCGGGAATCGAACCCAGGCTGTCTTCCTGAAAAGGAGCACCATGTACTTCTGTCTTTTATTTACACAAAAATACACATACTTATTATGCAATACTGTGAAATCTATTCTCTGAGAAATTGGGTGGGGGAGAATTTTGTAACTGGAGAAAAGCCACAAAGTGGTTTGGGGAATACATTATAGAAGTCAAAGAAAAACACAAATAGGCCCTAAAGTTGAGTGTTCAGGGTGATCCAAGTTGGAATTGAACCTAAAGACCTTTTTTTCCTGTGAGGCAACAACCCATCAAAACCATCTCTCGGACTCGCACTCGGTGTATCTGAATGAAGAGGTCGTGTTGTGCAATAGGCCACCTGGACTTTGTATATTTTCATGTCATTATGGTTGTAACCCGGTGTGTCACAGGAATCCCAATTCCTGAAAACTTTTGTGAAGCTACACACTGCTAATGCTAAACTTTTAAAAGTACACAAACTGAAATGATGCACAGGTGCTATCTTGTGTCAACGTTACCAAAGCGTGAGCCCTTTTTCGAGACACAAGGCAGCTGCGTTCATGCTTTTCATTTCGAATCATTGACGTCGCTGCTGCTGCTGTTGAGTAACCTCCAACTGGGTCCCAAAGCGGCTCCTAAAGCCGCAGCAACCCGGGTACCGTTGGGCTGACATTGCTGCTGCTTGTTTGGCTCATGGACACCCACGCTTGGGTTATACACTACCTCCACTGAAGTTCTTCCAGAAGTTGAATGAATTCCTACTTCTGCAGAAAACACAAATCCAACGTAGAACCATCCAAACACGTTTATGGCCTAGAAAAACGATGCAACACGCAGAAATGAGGCGAGGAACCATTTTATTAGCATACTGCCTTGCGGATGATGACTGTTTCCTCAGCTAGGCGGGTAAATGCTAAAAGAAGTTCCAGCTGGCAGGTTGTGTGATTTGCCTGAACCCAACCTTTTCCAGGTCCTTTGGCCACGCACAATGGCCTCATTCAGACATACCTTGAAATATCCTGTGCCCCCCTCCACAACCCCCATAAAAAAAGACGTATGTATCCCATGCTGGTTGGAGGGATGTGGGCAAGGAGTTTGTGCTGAAAATGTGCAAAGTTTAACATGGCGCGAGAGTTATGTGTACAGTTGTGACAGATCCAAAAAGACCTGCCTCATGTGGTGCGCAAGAGCATACCATGCTGTCAGGCTCATCCAAAAATAGGCTGCTGTGCTTATGAAGTACTTTTTTTTGTGGCGAGTGGAAGCTCATGCATTCAATTTTGTCGTGTGCCGATGAAGTCAGTAACTATATCTAGTCTAAAAGTCATTTTGTTGGTGAACGCTTGAATGTTTTATGACAGTTGGATGTGAAAATGAAAGGGTCTTTATATCTGTGGTCCCCAATCATCGGTCTGCGGACCGGTCGCGGGCCGAGGCCCTTTTTTGGTACCGGGCCACACATAGACAGACCAAGATCTTTTTTTTGTGTGTGTGTGTGTGTGTGTGTGTGTGTGTGTGTGTGTGTGTGTGTGTGTGTGTGTGTGTGTGTGTGTGTGTGTGTGTGTGTGTTTGTTTGTTTTTGCTGCGCGTCAAAAAAAAAAAAAAGTGAGTCAAATTAAATAATTACCTAAAAATGAAATGCATATACATGTCGTTGTCCATCAAAGCATTTTATTTGCATTCATCAAACCTTCCTTTTGCCCTCTTTTGGCATAATCTGGAAAGCAAAGTTACTCTAGCGTTGACTCAAGCTGCCAGAGAACAGTTACAAATTAAAACAAACGTCAACTGCCTGGCTTGATCATTGATTCCATTAAACGCGTTTAAGCAGCAAATCAGGTTTTACATTGAGAAGCGGAATTATACTTTCATTTGACAGAATATGAGACTGGGAAATATGGACCATATCTTTTTGAGAGACCAGATGTGGTTGCACTGATTTTACATTTTCGCCAAGATTTAAAGAGTAAATAGTCTGTGGTGCAGAAGTTGATGGAAAAGAAAATTATGATGAATGAATATGTCATCAGTAACCTAGGCAGACGCTGATGTTTCTAAAAGATAACCCGTGGTTTTGAGTATATTACTGGTGTGCCTACCATATACCGGTACTCACTTCACACATTCCATGCCTGGAGGACAAGGAAGTTCAATCAATTGCTCAGCATTTCAGCATCAGTGGTGCACTCATCACCCCAATTTATGGTCTTTTTTTTTTATTTTAATCTTCTCAGAGTGGCCAGCTCTCATACGCTGAATGAATGTCATCTGTGCAACCATTTTGGTTGTAGCCTTGAACCCTGATATGAACATTTTTAAATGACTTTTATGCTCCCATAAATGCCCCAAACGTTTGCAAGAGATGATATGTTGCATATGCATGCAAATGGTTTCGAATGTTACATCTGCATACAATCTTCTAAGAGTCAATAACCAGTCAGAACACCCGCCACATGCCCTGCCTTCGCACTAACACCCTTAAAACACACACATTTGTGGGTAAAGTGATCAGACTTTCCCTTGTACAGTGTCTCTCTCAGTTAAGCTTTTTGGCAGGAACGGCCATGGAGAGGTGAGGGAGGGGGGTGCTTCTCCTGGTGGGACCCCCCCCCCCCCCAAAAAAAACAGAGGTCCGTTTATGACCGAGACGGGACTAAAACACATCGTCTTCTATGTATTTTGCATTGCCAAAGTTCCTGTTTCTGAATAGGTCGAGAGGAATGCAGAGGAAAGGCCTTTGCACGTTTGAATACGCCTTCCTTGCAATGCTGTTTGGGTGAATCTCAGTGCAACAGTGGGTGGGATGGGTTGGGGGATTTCAGAAACAGCAGATACAGTATACAGTACTGCAGTCTTGGGAAAATGCATTCCACACCCCAAAATTGGAAAAATGACAATTCTAACCCCCCCCCCCCCAGCCCCCCCAAAAAAGCTGTTGATGTGTTACAATAAACAGTAGAATAAACTGCATATATATCAGTACTGTACCAGTGTTTCTGTCAACTTGAGTTTGGATTAAACAAGTGAAAAAAAAAGTGTTAAGGTGCTCAGGCAGGGTTGCCCAAGTCCGGTCACTGTGAGCCCTCTCCCTATCGAGCCTGTTTGTGATGCCTCGCTCTTCCAATACACCCAATTCAAATCATCATAATCGTTATTAGGCAGAGCTTGCTGAGGATGCTACACACGCTTCAGCATCGCTCTGTGTGTGATTGACTGGCGTTCCGGCCTTGGCCGAATTATGTACTGTGTGTGGTTCCTGTCTTTTGTGTTGTACGTGGGAGTGAGCGCTCCTGTCTTGAATAGGATCTCTCTGGAGATCAAGGAGCGGCTCTTCCTCATTGGCCACCAACAAACGGGCCCCAGGTGAAAAGATCCTTAGCGGAGTGACAGGCGTGAGTGGGGAATCTGATAGCAGGAGATCGTTTGCTCTCGGCCGCCATCAAATGTCCTGTTCACGAATTCGTTCTTGTATTAGTTCGTTTTCGGGTAGATTCTTTTTTGGCGTGCCAGCTTTTGTTGACCTTTTTGTTTAATCTCTTGTCAGTAGCGTTTTTGTAGCTACGCTTTTGCCTTTGGGCTAATTGTTGTTATATTAAACCAAGTACCTTGATTATTGCTTGGATTGGGGTTTTTTTCGTTTTGTTTTGTTTTGTTTTGTTTTTGTTTTTTTAATCACACCTTTGGCGACCGAGAGTGATTTCCTTCCCTTTCATGTTATACACCTAACTAATCCTAGACGGATGTGTAACACTGGTGACAGGTCCAGGATAGCGTCCGGTAGCGTTGACACGCACAGTGAGACAGGTGCAAATAGAAAATCTTTGACAGCGTATCCACAGACACACATGAAGCAGAGCAGAAATACCAAGAGATCACCCGGCAGTGTGCGCAACTGCCTCCTGCCGCTGCTACTTTCGCCGAAAACAACATCCGCATTGTCACAGGCACCATTATCAGCTCCAAACACAAAGGCCATGGATAAAGAAGCACTTTTTTCCCACTATGCCTCCTTTTCTATTTCTCTTCTTTGCAACACGCACAAAGACCATTATGCCAAGAGCTCAATTTCAGCTCACTGTTGCCACGACAACAACCTGACGCACACCAGTGACTTTCATGATTGGCGAAATCCAATGCACATTCTGTCGATAAAGTGTTACTCGTCGTGTGGCATACAGTACAGAAATAGCTCATACAAGAAAAAAAAATGTTAACTTTGATTTTTTTGTATATACGATGAAATTGAAAAGATTAAATCAAAGCAACACTGATTCAAAGGTAAACCTTTCACCATGTTTTTCCATTGTGGAAAGGGACAGAACTCATCATTGCATGAGTTTGACAGCTCTGTGGGCATTTAAAACAGATTTGCCATCCTGGAGCTTTTGCTGACTGCACTGAATCTTGTTTTACAGGAAAAAAGTGCATCTCTTTTTGATTGAACACAAGTATGAATAAGTCCATAACTCATGAGGCAACTTATTCTTTCCAGTTAGCTGTCAGCAGTGGATTTAAAGTTTTTTTTCCCCCAAGTAGGTCATCCTAAAGTATCCCTTTCACTTCAAAATAAGTGCTCAAAAAATAGCCTCAAGCTGCTGCGAGCAGTTTTTTTGTTCTCTGCATCCAAGCCACCCCTGTGCTCATTTTCAAAGGGAAAGAGGGGAAACGACAGTAGCTGCCCTCGTTAAAAAGTTTGCATGTGTCCATCATTTTCCCTCGGATCATGTCCGTGTGTTCAGTCCAAATTTCAGTTGAATATTAATAGTTGGGATTACACAGCTGGAAATTACTTTGGCTTGTTTTCATCTTGCAGCTGTCTCTGCAGATGTCAGATTTCCCTGGAAGGGAGCTGTACGAGGTATAATTTTGTTTTTTGTGCGCTCACGATGACAGTTTTGGCATTTGTATGTTTTTCTTCGACTTGAAAAATATGTAGTAGAAATTGCAGCAAAAAAAATAATATCTATACTGTTTTTCCATGGCTATCAGTATAAACATGTTGGCGCTTATGTTACAACATACCTGCACCCTCCCTCGTCTCATAATTTGCTGTGGCTCGTCCGACATTCTCGTCTTCCGCCCGGTTCAAATAGCAGA
The DNA here is from genome assembly GCA_026261675.1 of Hippocampus mohnikei. NCBI lineage: Eukaryota > Metazoa > Chordata > Actinopteri > Syngnathiformes > Syngnathidae > Hippocampus > Hippocampus mohnikei. The sequence continues at coordinate 13,651,792 of JAKGUB010000334.1, read as the reverse complement.
AGCAAAGAAAGCAAAGAAGCAAAGGCAGATTGTGCAAAGCCAGCAAGTTCAAGCCAGAAATTTGACACGTGTGACCCCTGATGTACATTTCTCGACACAAACGCCTCCGCCACCTGCCACCTACCAATATCTCTCCATTGAGATATGATTTTTTGGGGGGTTGTAGTAAACAAAATAAAATAAAATTTTTCATCCCACTCTGTCTCCCCCAAGCCAGAAATTTCATGCCAACATCTTGTCGTGCACCACTAAAGCAGCACGAAATCAAATACAAAAAATATTGAGGTGCACATCTGTTTTTGTTTAATTTTTTTTTTTGTGCTGTCTCTAATTCTACCATCCCTCAAAAACTAGTGACATAATTCATATGGCGTGAGCTATACATTTAAATGGGAAGTGTCGAGTCAGCCTGCATTCATCTCTTTTTCTTTAGGTTCTATTGTTACACTACCAGTGTTGCAAAAGACCACACCCTAATTGAACTTGATCGGCATATTTTCCTCATGTGGACCTACCTGATGCTTTCACTCCACATGTTTTTCCATCTTGGCTCCTTTCAGCATATTTTAATGACTGGTACTTTGTTTCCTTCCCAGCCTCAGCCTCGGAGCAACTTGGGGAAAGAAGCGATGGGCAGAAGCCCAGGAGGAGTCCTCTGCAGACACTTTATGACGGTGACCAGGTAAGTGTCACTTCACGGGCTCCATCGCAGCCGCTAAAAACGCTTGGCTTTTCATGCACGGCATAACGCAGAGCGCTCTCATGAGATCTGTGAGTTCAGTGCCTTCCACGCTATCAGCAATTCCAATCACCTAATGTGTGGAGTAAATCCGAAAAAAAAGGGATTACGTTTCAAATAATTGCCTCATCAACGTTGTTTAATATATTTTAAAGTGAAATGTGTTAAGGTGTCAGCATTCAAAGTCTACGCATGTGCCTGGTGTTGAGTTATCTTCCTGACTTTTTTCTTTTTTTTTAATGAATCCCAGAAACGTTTGCCTTCACAGTGTGAGTCCCGCGTTTTAAATATCAGTCCTGCTGTTTCCACTGATGCGTTTGCTTGAGAGCATGCAGCTCTTGAGGGAGATTCAGCTTCCTCCGCTAATTTTCAGCATTTCCCGCCCAGAACATCCAGTGCTCGCTCAGGGGGGCCAGTCGCTCAAGGCTCAAGTGTCCTCTCAGATGCAATGAACACAATAGAAATCTTTCTAACCAAATACCCCCACCCCCACTCCTCTTCCCCTCTGTATTAGGAAACGAGCCATACTTCCATTTCAGCAACTCCATGTTTTATAGCCACAATTTTATTGGGCTCCTCAGTAGCTACAATTGGGCCTGGTACTGAGAACGGTCGGCGTCATTGCTACCAGTGAAATTCATGCAGCTTTTAATAATTCCATGCAGTATTCATCGTGTCTGTACAATTTCTTTGTCTTACGGTACTTTACCCTTGATTATGTGTATTTCTAGATATCATCTCGCCACTTATATTGACAACGCTTGTCTGCACTACTGTATTCCCTCGGCTGTGTTACATTTGACCCGACGTTTATATTTCACTTGTGTAAAACAGTTTTTAGCCCCTTCCATATGCTTAGTGTTGTGCTGGTTAAACAAATATTAAACTGTACAGTGTGTTCATTTATTTTTTCTTAAATATAAGTGTGAGGGTGGTTGTATAAGAAGCCGTGCTTTTGAATCCGAGCCAGTTTGTGCATGTTTATGTAAAATGGCTCTAAAAGTTGAGTTGAGTCTCGGTTGTATTTTTCATGCCAATCACTGACAGGTTTATACTTTTGTTTCGGAAAAAAAAAGAGGCTCAAACATCTTTGCTGAATTAGCTCAGTGACATTTATTGATGTGTTTGAATTGGCAGTGTCAAGCTGCAGAGAAAGAAGAACTCGGTGGCTTTCCTGTGGGATTTAAATGCAAAAGGGGAAAAAAAGATGACGTGGGACTTTTAGATGTATAGTATAGAAGGCACGGCGGCGAGATTTATGTTTCATTGGCATATTCAGCGTCATACTGCCAATTCCATTTGAAATGACCTTATGTATTGTATTGTATTGTATTGTATTGTATTGTATTGTATTGTATTGTATTTTATTGCTGCTCTCGCGACACTTGACTATGTGCGGCTGGACAGGCAGCATTGTCTTGTCCCAACCAAAGTCAAACAAACGTGTGAGTGTGCTAAAAGGGCCAAAGTCGTGCAAGGCGCAAGTGTTCGGAGTAAGCTCACTCTCTGGGGTTTTCTGAACCAACAGCGACGAGAACGCAGGAGATCTACGTCAAAGATCTACTATTTACAACAGATGCGCTTACATTACTGAAAGGCAAAACGACTCACAAAATAAAAAGAGTAACGTCTTACTCTCACATTTTCCCCAAATCGTTTGTGCTAGGAAATAGACCATAACATCGAACTTATATATGATCAAATATGAACTTATTCGCAACTTTTCAATGAATGAAATTAAACTCGGCGAATTGATGTATCTTCCCAGGAAGGCATGCATGACACTTGTGATTGAAACCAGAACTTGTATGGAAACTCACAGTGTCATGAACAATTGGAGGATTCCCAAGTGTTGACATCGAGGTTTATGCATTTGAAGATAACGTCAAGAAAAATATGCTTCCAAACAAACCATTACGTGATCAAAAGCAAATGACTCTACTTTTGGAATCTTTGGAAACTAAAGAAGTGAGACGTGCACAGATCTTGGCATCAAAAAAAACATGGGCGCCATCCAGCAGTGACTTCTATAGAATGCCATTTCCACCACACCGAATGTTTCTTTTTTTTTTGTCCCCTCTGTTTGTCGTTGTGGGTGTACTGAGGAATCTAATCCTACACTTGTGTTGCCCTGTCGCTCTATTTATTTTGTGTCTTGAAAAAGCCCAGCACATTCGTTAGCTTAGCACATTCTTTAGCTTCGCAGGCGCTTTAGCTTAGCGCATGCTCAAGAGGCATGTGGAACCCCAAAACAAGAGCTGAAAAAGAGTCCATGAAAAGAACGCATCTGCGAGGGGATGTCTGCCGTGCTCTGCTTCGGTTCCGTTGGTCATGATTTCACTTAGCGTGAGTGCTTAATCATCACGGTCGGAATTTCATGTTTGACATGAGCTACCTCGGAAACCGCCGAGGCATCGAACCCACTGCTCACACGAAGGCCATGTGGTCTGACAAGAGCTGCACACGAAGCACAAAAATCTCCGCCGCAGAGGTAGTCTTGCTATCTGCTGGCAAACACAGAGAACCACACAGAGTGTCAAACTGAGGCTCGGCGTGCTGACCGCTGCGCGCGGCAGTCCAGCGGGCTAAGCAAATGAAAGAAGTAAATCGGGTGTTTGTGTCACGCGAAGGACAAGTTGTACTTGAGACCGGCACGTTACGACACTATGAATGTTATTTTAACGGTTTACATGTTGCAGCACAGGCACTCGCCTGCTTTACTCCAATCTCAAATACCGGGTGCAGGATTGCACGTTCGCGCTAACAGATTGCACGTGCTCTAGCTTGGCATGTTTTGCATGTTCTACTAAGATTACGATCTTTTGCCAAGATCCCACATAGTCCCTACTAGAGTGTGCGTTCGCTCACTCATTTCATTTGGACTTCCAAATGAAAGGTTACAGTTTTCAAAGCATTGTTTCTCCCCCCCCCCCCCCTTTTTTTTTAGGTCGAGTCAGCAGTGCAGGCCATCCATCAAGGCCGACGGGAGTTTTTAGAGGAAGCCTGCCGCTCCTATACCCGAAAGCGTCGAGTCCTTATCCCGGAAGACCTTAAGCACGTCATTGTGGATGACCAGCACGGTTTGCTGTACTGCTATGTACCCAAAGTGGCCTGCACCAACTGGAAGCGAGTACTCATGGTCCTGACCGGCGCGGCCGGATCCCGCCGAGACCCGCTGGAGATACCAGCGAACGAGGCCCACGTCTCGGGAAACCTGCGCACCTTGTCCGAGTACTCGGCTTCCCAGATCAACCAGCGCTTGCGCTCCTACTTGAAGTTCGTGTTCGTACGCGAGCCGTTTGAGCGGCTCGTGTCCGCTTACCGCAACAAATTCACACGGAGCTACAACACGGCTTTCCACAAACGATACGGCACCAAGATCGTCCGCCGGCACAGGGCCAACCCGCAGCCAGACGCTCTGGAGAAAGGCGACGACGTCTCCTTTGACGAGTTTGTGTATTACCTCGTGGACCCGGCCACCCAGATGGAGGAACCCTTCAACGAGCACTGGGAGCGGGTGCACTCGCTGTGCCACCCCTGCCTCATCCACTACGACGTGGTGGGCAAATACGAGACGCTGGAGCAGGACTCCAGCTACGTGCTACGATTGGCCGGCGTGGAGGACCGGGTTACATTTCCCGCCTCGTCCAAGAGCGCCAGGACTACGGGAGACGTGGCAGCACAGCTCTTCCTCAACATCAGCCCCTTCTATCAGAAGAAGCTGTATAACCTCTTCCGCATGGACTTCCTCTTATTTAACTACTCCGTGCCAGCATACCTCAAGTTGTGACGAGCCAGAGGGGGCGCGTTGGGCATCCGCAGGGGCGGATGAAGACGCCGTCGGACAACACCAATAAAGCGGACGATTGCCGACTAATGGTGTACATACTTTTGTTTGCACAGGCGAACCATTGCATCGTCGGCGCAGCCGAGTTAAACCCAAGGTGAAACTGGCTACTAATTCACATTGGACCGTAAAGAGTGAGTACTCGTCTGTGATTGTGTGAGCAATTTCATTTCCAATTTGACGTGGGTTTTTTTTTTTCCTGGTGAATTCGCACAACAAATGTGATTTGTCTTTTGGGGTGAGGTGATGTCACAATAGCACAATGAATGTTTACGATCGCATTTGGACAGTGAATGTTTCATATGTGCCTTTTGACGAACAATCGCCAGAGAAAATAATTTGTGCCTGTGTTTCATTTTCTCATGTTGTTAGAATTTTTAAAAATTTTATTTATTGTACTATTTCTGACCGAATTGCATCATATCAACCCAAAAGAATTGTTGGCACCATTCTCAAATAAATGTCACCCAAGCAACACAATTTATTGGATGAAGTATGACCGCAACACTAGAGCATGACAATCCTAATATTAAGGTACAATTCTAAACACAAACCTAAAAAAAAATAAAAACATCACACAGACGTGCATCAGCTTTGAGCAAACACTTCAAAGAAATGCGCATACGCTCTCTCCTCCAGATGTTTTGGAACAGTGAAAACAATTCCTTTATTGACACAAAAGTCTGAAGCCATTTGGGCTTGACATCAAAAAATGAAAAATGAGCTCAGCAGTTGATCTTTTCTTTCCAGGTACTTGCATTGAGATTTGTTGTGCTGCTTGGATGAACCGACCAATATTTTTATTATGTGAGTTGATATTATGGGACCTGTGACCGACCGCTGTGGAGAGACAACCACTCTACCACCGAGCCATCCTGCCGCCCCCATGATCTTTCCAATACTTTTGTTTTCAACTAAAAATCTGGTGTTCCATTACCAATGCGATTGATTGTGTGGAAAACAATAAATGCCTGCAACCAAAAGTGGAAGTGTTGATCTCTTGTCTCATATTCTTCTTTTCACGTCAAACTCAATTGTTTTCGGTCTGCAGAACTATGCCAGGCTACGAATTGAGCTAGCAACTACGGAAACTAGTGTGCAATAACCTTATTTGGAGAGCGTTTCACTACCTTCCACAATAAACACGTGTATTCCAGGGATTTTGGATTCGTAAAAAGTTGAGACAGTAACTCTGAGATGAGCAAAACCAAACCAACTCTTCAAGTCTGACCTCCCCACTGACATTCAAAATTGTTCTGTCAAGCGCTTTGTTACAGCTGAAGTTGTTGTGAAAGCACAATATCTATAAATATTTATTGTATTGAAAAATGCTCCATTTTCCCTTCCATCCGATAAATATCTTGCTATGAAGTAGACCATCATATATACTCATGAAATATTTGTTTCTAGACACATTTATACTTGCGTTGGTAATTGCTATCAACCGGCGATCGACTCTTATATACGATTATTTTCCCCTAAGTAGGTTAGCTTTGAAATTTAAGGTCAGCAAGTACATAGCTATGGTACTTTGAGTCGCGTGTCTGAGTCTACGGACCTAAATAGCTCTATACCAAGGCCTACGTGACAACTAAAATATTGTCTAACATACTGTATTTTCCACACTAAGAGGTGCACTGCATTGTGAGGCGCACCTTCAGTTAATGGCCTATTTTGTCTTTTATTTTTTTTAGTTTATTGGATTATCAAAGGCAATCTACAATGCATCCACTAGATAGAGCTACGCTCAAGGAAATGCCAACGGAACACTACACTACACTACACCCTGATTTATATAGCGACGATCAGATGTCAGTAAAACGTGTTGAATAAAGTAGCCACACAGTTCACTTAAACAACAGCAAGTTATAACATTGACTCGCTAAAGTTGAACTCTCTTGCCGCTGCTCTATTTCCGTGTTCAACTGTTAAACCGGTCGCCTTAAATTTGAACTCTTCATTGTATGCATGTCTCGAGCAAGGAGCCATTTTGGGGTTGACATATTACCGTAATGACACAAAGCGCATCGGATTTTAAGGCGCGCTGTGAGCTTTTAAGAAAATGGAAGGCTTTTAGGTGCGCCTTTTAGTGCAGAAAATACGGTAAATAACCGGCCAGTAGAAAGTGCTGATTGTGTTTTACTTTCCACTTTTTTTGACAGCACTTCCATCCTCAATAGCTTGGATTTTCCTGGCATAGTCACATTTTTACTCCCAGAGCATCACTCAACACATCCTACCGAAGGATGGCTTACTTCACGACACCGTGTTCACCCAGAAGGTAGCTCACGAACTCGAAAGTCCCGTATGGGCGTACGGGTCCCAGTACATCGATGCTGTCGATCAAATCCCGACCCCTCAAGAGCTGATCTGGTGAATCAGTCGGAAGCTTAGGGCCAGAAAAGCCGTTCCCAGCAGGTCACCCAGTGCTGTCAGGTAGGGGATGGAGAAGTTGTCTGGGTCCAAGCCCTTTGCCAAAGCCACCTCACCATCAGGTTGGCGACGTGCAGAAGAATCACCACCTGGTCAATGACAGCAGTGATGATGAGAAATCTCTCCAGGACATCCTCAATTTGTTCGAGTCTGCTGTCAGCTGTCGGTGGGGGGGAATCAGGTCTCGGCAGCACGTCTGTGAGGTTTATGGAATTACTGCGTCAGCTATCAGACGTGAACTAAAAACTCATCAGGTGTCGGGGGGGAAGGGGGGGGGGTTGTCACGTTTATGGAAATTCACTGTGGCTTGGAAAATATCTGTCAGGTTTAAGGAGGTCTGAAAGCATCAGATGAAACTTTCTCACAACGAAATGACATGCAGAGAGATGGACACTCAAAGAGGTCTGAATGTATGGCAGGTGTTGGTTTGTTCATGCCTTTCTTCAATTTAATTTGGATTATTCACATATCGCTAACACTGCACGTGACCTAGCGTAACATTAGCAGTACGCTGCCTTTTTATTTATAAGTATTACAATATGGAATACAATGTAAACGAGAGACTAGATGAGAATTCCGCTGAAGCAGTAAAAAGGATCTCACCTGAAGCAGCGCTGCAGACAGGTAACAAACGACGAAGGCAGCTGTCAAGGCCGTGTGCCCTGCCTGCGCAAGATGGATCACGTATAGGAAAAGAAGGTGACCTGGGACGGCCAGCATGGCTAGAACTCTGGCTGACTTGGAATTCAGATCTGAACAGATGCAGGAAGAAAAAGAACTAGATTTTGCTTACCAATACAAAGTGGTTAAACTGCAGTGCTACGACAAACTGACCCCCCCCCGCACACACACACTCAGTTTATCCGTTCAACATTTGTTAGTCAAGTGTCACGTATAAATGTCTCTCTTCACCTGAAGAAAAGAAAGTAGCAAAGGGTCCAGGACAGTCGGTGGTGATTTTGAATGGCAGAGCTCCAGGAACGCTCCAATAGTGAAGATAGGTAGACATCCTGCTGGCCTGGATGGCAACCAGATTTCCTCCAACACCTACATTAAAATTTTTTTTTTTTAAATTTAAATGGCGATATCAGTGTTAGCCATCGAGAGAGCATTGGATTACACCAGAGGTGCTCAAGTCCAGACCTGGAGAGCCCATATCCAGGCTTGGAACTCACATGGCCTTTTTCCACCGCACTTGTGCTAGTTCTGGGCCAGTGCCCAAGTTAGCACCAGTTCTTTCTTACCCACCACCGAAATTGGCTCTAGCTCTGGTGCTTGACAGCCGTTCACACTCCAATTTACACGTCATTAACGAACCCGGGATGCATGATTTAAGAAACTGGGAGGAAGACGGAGTACCCAGAAAAATACAGCATGCAAGTACGCAAGAGAATGCAAATTCCACACGGGAGTGATTCGTACCAGGACATTGACCACTAAACCTGTAACCGCTGACCAATTGTACATAACACCATACTTGCTTACAAACCTAATGTACGAGTGGGAGTAAAGCAGAACAAGCGTTCTTGTCATTGCCAAAGTGAAGCTCTTCGCTGAAGCACAAATACAGGACACCAATACATGGAGCCTGCGGTGGGTGCCGAGGATGCATGGGAGAAATTCAGGACAAACAGAAGACCGAATGCGCAGCTGGCGCTCACTTCAGGCTTTTCGTTTGCAGTGTAATAATACTGCCAAGTCTGGTGATTCAGCTCGAAAAAGCAGCTCGTCTTGACAAAGGTTCACACAACATCCGTGTAGTTCAGTGTGTGAAGATTAATAGCTACTGACCATTGATAAGCGGAGTGAACACGGCCATTCCTTCGAAGTTTGGATTGCTCACTGTCTTATCCAGAATCAGGCCACCGACACTGTGCACAACACGAATCAAACCAATGACTTGATCTTGTCCGAGAAGGAGAGAATGTCAAATTGACCATTCACCTGCTGAGTGACATGGCCAAAATAACGGGCTGCCAGCCTGTCTTCAGGACTTCTGCGATGGGTGGAGACTGGCGGGCGACGAGGACCCACAATGGCGCAAGAAGCAGGAAAAAGGCACACACTACAACAGGCAGGTACCATGTGTCTGGATGTTTTAAGAGCACAAAATCTCATGTCACAGTCTCTTTATAAATAAACAAACAAATACCAGTACATAACAAATCTCATTAAATCTCATGAATTTTCCCTGGAAGGTTTTCTGGGGAAGCGAGACATAATAATTTCCGCATCCCTTAATTGCACTCTCACCTTTGTAGCAGAGGAAAAACCTGCTGACCGCAGCGAGCAACGACAGAGTGATGACATCGCCCAGGCTGGCAGCGATGGGCGTGGCTACGTTATCTGGGTTGACGCCCACTCTCCTGGAGCCGATGATCACGGCCACCATCACGAGGCCTGCTCGTGTTGCAAGATCATGACCGCACAGTTATTTTGGGATGTGTCTGCATCTTCCGTCGGTTGTCTGACCTAGAGACAGCGCCGCAAGAAAGGCTGCGGTGACACTGCTGGCGCACAGGATGGCGGCGTGGACAACATCCACTCGACCTCTCGTCAGGCCCCCGAGACTCACTGCTGCCACAGCCGCCAGGAAACCGACAACTGTGGCTTGGACCTTCATGGGAATACATCGTGTTATCTTTTTCCAGAATTTTGATTACAGTGAAACACCTCTACAACGAAACCTACATGGGCAAAAATATCCACTAGTGTGAAAAGATTTTCATGCATGAAAGCCAGTCCCACTTTTCTGCTCCCGCTGCGACAAAAAGTCCCCCTGTTCCGTTATGCTAAATCTTTTTCTCTGCTCTTGCCTCGCAACGAGACTCACTACAACGAAAACAAGCCTTCCGCAAAAATGTAATCCAACCTCAGCATGCCACAGCGACCTCTGCTGCTTCGTTCGGAAACGGCAACAGCAACCACCTCACTGGTTTACACATGCGCAGTAGTCCAGGAAGTATTATTGTTCATTTCAGACGCAGCACGAACGTTACATTGCTAAAATGGCTACCAAATGGACCTTTGCAGACCAAGAAAAGAAAAGCATTTACGCTTGAAGACAGGATAAAAGTAATCAAAAAGAAAGACGGAGGAAGCAAAGTAAAAGACATTATGCGAGAAATTGATGTAAGTAAAAGTGAATGCTGATCGTAAATTTCGCAATTTCTCTCACGTTTTTTTCTTTCTACACTGGCTATATGAAGTGTCAAATAAGTGTATGCTCATATTTATGCACTATGTATTGGAATAAAATTAAAGAGTACAAACATACGTTGTGTGTGTGTGTGTGTGTGTGTGTGTGTGTGTGTGTGTGTGTGTGTGTGTGTGTGTGTGTGTGTGTGTGTGTGTGTCTGTGTGTGTTTACATCTGTCAGGAATACTGTTGGAATACTGTCGGATTATTTATTGATCTCTCCTCACTGAGAATTTTATTTTCTGGTCATTTCATCTTTGTAATTTTTTTGCTATTCTGAGCGCACCGCATCCTGGTGAGAGTGCATTACTTTGTCTTCCTGACCCTGGAGGTGATACCAGAAGACTTGCGTGGCGGTGAAGTCATTGAGAACATCTGTCTGTGTCATCCCCGGTTAAAGCTTTCTCTCTGTTGCCCGTTAGGAAGGTCGAGAAACAAAACCAATATTTGAAACAGTAGATTACACTCTGGTTCAATCAGGGGCAATGAGGCAGGAGTCATTCAAATGCAACTGGGTGGGGTGGGGTGCCTTGTGTGTGTGTGTGTGTGGGGGCAATGTGGGTCAGCAGCACAGGCAAGTGCATTAGTGCATCAGGCGAATTAGTGTATGTAACACATGGTCTGTGAGTGCACAGTGGCGGCTACTACTACTACTATACTCATACCCAGAGATCCTCGCCTCCTACCCCCCGCCCCCCCCCCCCCTGTGCCTCCAGAGCATCCACACCTCCCCCAAACTGTGAGCCCGTTGCCCACCGAGAGGTTGATTAAACACGACCGTTAGGAGGCTGCAGCCCAGCGAGGAAGAGTGTTGGCGTATTAGCGTTACATTAGGTACGCCTGCCTAATTTCCTAACACACAATTCAGGAGATTGACCTGTTAACAAAAGTGTGTGTGTGTGTGTGTGTGTGTGTGTGTGTGTGTGTGTGTGTGTCTGTGTGTGTTTACATCTGAGATCAAATTTGCTACAGTGAAAAGCCCCCTGTTGTGAAACATTTCTTGCTGCAAAACAGGATTTCATTGTAGAGGAGTTTCACTGTATCACTCATTCATCCCTGACCTCAATAGAAATACTTTCAGCGCGCATCATCATTTTTGACTTTCACAAGGAATGGACGGATGGATACCGATAACCGGCCTTATTTGAACAAATTGAGCACGGTCGAAGCGCCGTGAGATGCGTTTCTCACCTGGATGAGAGCCAAATTGCAGCACAGTGTTCTCCACTGCCGCTGAGGTTCCTCCAGCTGCCCGGTGTTGGCCTGCACGTGGAAGCATCGCAACAAGTGCCCTTGTGGAATTTGGGGACATTCTACATTTGTTCTACGTACTGTGGATGTCAAAGTTTTTCTTGGCGGGGGGGAGTTTGTGTGTCTCTGTGTAGAATTGTGTTTGCGCTCACGGCTGTCGACAGTCTGGATGCCAAGGTCATCTCCAGATTCCCTTTCAGTCCCACCAGGGCTGGAACCAAGATAAAAACCTCGGAGATCTCTTGAAAGACTGCCCAGTGCTGAAAAAAAACGCCACAAAAACAGAAATCGCATGTCATTATTTATTCGATGAAAATTCAGTGAATCGTGTATTTGTCAGTTCCAAGGTGACTTGGATCATCAGTTAACCAGCCTGAAAACCTTCATCTGCTATAATTAGCCAAAGTCTGCGTTCTTGTCCAATCTTTGCAGTAGGCTAAACGATTCAGCAGATGTTTCGTTCAACTTTTCGATCTTGACGCAAATGAATTTGGTTAGCGAGGAGTCTGGCTTTAAATGTTTTGGTGGGTTGATAGTGTTTAATTCAATAATTAATTAATTAATTAATTAATTAATTAATTAATTAAACACACCAATGAACAAATAAATAAATAGATAAATAGATAAATAAATAAATAAATAAATAGATAAATAGATAAATAAATAAATAAATAAATAGATAAATAGATAAATAGATAAATAGATAAATAAATAAATAAATAAATAGATAAATAGATAAATAGATAGATAGATAGATAGATAGATAGATAGATAGATAGATAGATAGATAGATAGATAGATAGATAGATAGATAGATAGATAGATAGATAGATAGATAGATAGATAGATAGATAGATAAATAAATACAGCAATCCTGTGGAGATTTTCTAAATTCTGATGACGCACGCAGGTCGCAAAAGTACTCAAACTCTGTACATAAGTAGCGGTAAAGAATCTAGCTAAAGATTCTGGCAATATTAGAAGTCATGATTCAACTTGTTGACTTCAGTAAAAGTAAGAAAAATACACACTGTAATATACTTACAAAAGTGGAAGCAATATTTATTTATTTATTTTGCTGTCATTCATATCCGGTGCCCATTTTGGTAACATCGGTGCTATTATCGAGCGCATCAATGTCTGTCCTGGAAACAAAACTCCAGCGCCGCCGCCAGACGGTTCACCACCATGACTGCTCGCGTCTTGACTGAAAATCTTCTGTTGGTCTCCCAAACGGCTATCCAACGGCTCTTGCGGGAACACTTTTGCTTCACCCCGAGTGATGCTTCCCTGCCGTCACAGTTCCTGTCACGTTTCCACCAATCACTTGCACCAGGATCTGTCTCTTTTGCAAACGGTGGCGGAAGGCTACTTGAAAGCACTTGAAAGCAGGAAGCGCACACGAGACACGTGACAGCAGGTCTGCGAAGCCTCCTTGAACACTTTGAAACTAACAGACACTTACCCACACTCTCTCTCTCTCTCTCTCTCTCTCTCTCTCTCACACACACACACACACACACACACACTCCTCACGCTTCACTTTTGAGTAGCCGGGCGGCTGAGGCCGAGCGCTGGAAGCCTGGCCTGTCACAGGGCCAAAAAAGGGTCCATGTCCGGTGGGACAAGGACATCCAGAAGACCAGGAGCTTCTTTTCAGTCCTCATGTGCCCCTTGTCCTCCGTCTCCGTCCACAGCTCCCTTTCTTGGGGAAGCCGAAGCACCTTCCTCAGTTTCATCAGGGGTCGGGGGGGGCGGGACACTAGTCACGGCAGCAAATCACGGTTAAAGGTGCTTCGGGATGGAAAGGTCAGTCACAAAGTCCACGATGAAGGAAGAAGACAGGCAGAATCGGGATGTGCCCGTAGCGGGACCAAGGCTGCGGATTGTGCAGTCACGATGAACAGCACTCTTTCTCGGCATTCCTCTTCGTCTCGATTGTTTTGCAGAGGGTGCTGCTGTTCTGCCGCCCCCCCCCCCTCTGACTCTTTGCGTAGCCCCTCCTTCCTCTGCTCTTCAACGTGCTTGGTGGTAGGTGATGCATCTCCAAGCAGCAGGTGCTCTACCTGTCCCTGACACGTGCTGCAGCGGACTTCTCTCTAAGGGGGGGAGGGGGGGGGCTTAAAAATCAGTATGCTCACCTTTTGAGTACCATGACTTTCTTGAGTGGTGTTGACCTTTTTTGTAAACTGCACACATATGAATGTGGGGAAGAGAAAGTCCGCAGTGTGGGAGGACCCCCCCACACACACACACACACACCTTTCTCACATACACACACTCTATATGACTCAGCTATAATGTTGACTTTGGGACATGGGACGTTGCCTGAGTGGTTCTTTGTTCTCTGCAGCGCCCCCGTCTGGCTTCTGGCTGTAATTGGAATAATGAGGCTGCAGAACAATCGCACAGTTACACGAAGTCTTTAAGCCTCTTGGACCACGGGACAAGCGGCGTAGCAAATGGATAGAGTGATGGATATCTGACTCAAAATGTCATTTGATACATTCTATCGGGTGTATCTTTATTCCATTTAGGATGACGGGCTCTTTGTCAGAGTGTCAAAGTGTATATTTGACTGCGTAGTTGTCCTTGTTTGCACGGAGCGCGGTCACCCGCAAGGTCACTGCGACCGCCAAACAGCTGAAGCTCACAAATCAAATCTTGGCTCGTCAACGAGACAAGTCAGACAGCGACAGAGAGAACACGACGACAGATGTTCACAGCTCGTTGAAGCCCGGTAGCTTTCTCGAACAAGGAGTTTGTTTCAGATGACAAAACAGATGGACGCGAGGCTTGGATTCGTTTGGCACAAAGTAAGCAAGTGGCTATCTTTGGACTGGTGTATTTCTTATAGTCTTTCGTGTTCAAGGGAAGATCTGTTTTGTCCTGTGAAGGAGGTACAGCACCTGTCAATCACATGTGTGACACAAAGAAGAAAGACGACCGCTTGCCAAAGATGCTTTGCGTGTTTGGGGAAGGTGTACCTTCAAGCACGCCGGTATTGGGTCCACAATGAAAAAATTTTACCCAGCAAAGGCTTATTCATCGAAGTGTATTCATGCCATTTTCAACTTCCGTCCAATCTACCGATGATGTTGCAAATCCATATCCAACAAATGGCTACAAAAGTTATTTGGTGTCACTGACCTGCACTTGGTCCAGCAGAATGCCGGCCGTTACCATGCCGAGCCCAGCCAGCACAAACGACGGCATCACCTGCAGGCAGATCATCCGGGAAGATTCTTTTGGTGCCGGAAGGGGGAATTTTGCCTCAAGCATGTCAGCGGCATCAGCGCGGCCTTCACCTTGCGGGCTAACTTCCAAAATGCCGACACTGTTGAAAGATCAGTTCCCTGCTCAGGTTGTCGTACCACAAATTGCTGCTATCACGGTCACCCGTGGGTGTTGCCCACCTTTTGCTCAAAGTCCGCTTGGGGAGGCTCCAGCTCCCCATAAACCTGAAACAAAGAAGCAGATTGGAAAACGCGCAGATGCAAGCATATCTGTGTTTGGAGTGTATGTCGGCTGACAATTGGTAAAAGAAGCTTTTATCACACCGTCATACAATCTTTGAACGGTTTCCGATCTGGATGGATGGATGGCCAGGGGTCTGAATTTAGAGAAACTGCCTCCTTTCTTTTTTTGGGGTTACATTCAGGCTTTTTGAGACTTTTTGGATACTGTCGAACGAAAAGTTTGCAAAGCTCCACCGTCCAGTGAGATCATTAAAGACTTTTTCAAGTTTTCAATCGACATTTTTTTCGATTTTCAAGTCATTTTAATCCACATGTATAAGACGTGATAAAAAAATAACACATCAGTCCTTGCTTTTGTGCTTTCGACCGTAACTGCCCGCATGGGTGGAGGTTTCCGTCTTTTGGTACCTGACGCAGTTAGGAAGGGGCGTTTGCGCCGTTGTGGGAGTGATTCTTTCCCAGCAAATGAAAGCCGCTCCCTTCGATCCTTTTAAATTCATTCCGGGAGAGGTGCGCAGTCCTAATGCCTGAAGCTTAAATGGACTCGGTGAAGTCCACGCAGGATATCGGCGCACAAAGCACATTTGAAAGTGGGCACTTGGAGACCACCTTCAACCCCTGATTGTGCGTCTGTGTGCGACAACCCCGGCGCAGAGGCCTGTTTCGCTTTTTGAACGCATGTAATTGTCGTTGTATTGCAAGCTGAAATTGATTCAACTGCTAAAAGCAGCAACTGAAAGATACATTCATTCAGAATTAGTGACTGGTCTGGTCCATCACATGTCAGAAAATATTTCTAAATGTTGGTCATTATTTGCTGGACAACAGAAACCCGATAATATTTTCGGTTGATAAACTAAAATTCTGAGGACTTTGACAATTTTAACGTTAAGAAGGTTTCTAACTTGTTTCCTCGATACCAGTTAGTGCTTGTTTCGCCCCAGCCTCGTCAGTCATAACAGTTTCCCATCGGCAAAAAGAACCCCAAATGAAACATGGGCTTTAGTCATTGCGAGATGAGATGAAATCACTGCAGGTAATATAAGAGAAGAAAGGGAAGGGGCAGCCCAGCGCTGTATGCTATAAATATTCTCGCTACAGCACCTCCCATCCCCGGGAAAGGTTTCAAGTTAAATGCGAGGGGCTACGCTGAAAGTCGCAATATATTGCCGTTGTTTCCGCTGAGTCTCTTGTTGAACTACATCTTCAGCTGCTCTTGACTCGCGCTTGTTTTTCTGGATTGGGTTACATTTTTGTTGCCGACTGAATTTGACTGCCATTTGCTACCTTCACTGCATCCACGAGCAAAACAAGCCAGTGGAAAGGTCTGTTGTGCATTGTTCATTTCTTGGTGTTTGTGATTGAAATGTGGCTTCGTGCAACCTGATGACCTCAAAGTGAACATTTGCCGTCTTCTCTTGCCATGTTCTCTCATTCACGTAACAAGCATGGACAATGCCGGCGAGAAATGGAGACGCGACAATTCCGCTGCGATGGGCGACCCGAGCTGGTCGGCCGTCCCCCGAACCACCACCATTCGTCTTCGCTGCATTTACGACTCCAAACCACAAGCCCCCAAGGTGCCGGTTCAGATCCGCCCTCCGGGCCCGAGACCTCCATCGCTAAAGCAGGACTCAAACGTCGGCGTGACTGCCGATCCGCCGACCAAGACGATCATGAGGAGACGAGCTCGGTCTCTTCCGTCACCGGCGGAACGGAGGCGGGAGCTCAGGAGCCAGCAGGTTCGCTTTGTGGACTCCCTGGGCCTCGATTTAGAGGAGGTGAAGGTGTTTCAAGTTCAAGAGCGACCCCTGATACCCCAACATGTCATGTTCCGACTACTGATGAGCTCCGAGAGGACCTTCGGGAAATCTCTGGAGCTGTCGCTGCCTCACTTTAAACCCTGTTTCCCGGAGAACTTGGGCGCTCAAGCCGACTTCCTGCCGCGTGTGCGCGCGCAGGCCGTGTGTCTGGAGCACATCGTGTGCTCCGAGCTGGGCATTGCGGGCACCATACGAGTACTTAATTTAGACTATGAGAAGAAGGTCACAGTGCACTACTCTTTTACCAACTGGAGAACATCCACGGACACAGCGGCCTCCTGGGTCTCAAGTGGGGCAGAAGGGGAACGCGACGCACCGGGCACCGACGTCTTCCGATTCCGTCTGCCGGTGCCGCCTTTCATTTTGCTGCCAGGAGCTTTGCTGGAATTCGCCATCTGCTATCATGTCAAAGGCTCAAATTATTGGGACAACAACAATGGCTGCAATTACAAACTGACTTGTCATAGTTACAAGGTGACTGTTCCAAGGGAATGTGAGGACAGTATGCTGCATTTTACCTGAGCGACCGCAGGAGGGAGCTATTGCACATGTATGAAAACGCGGCTGTTTGCCAGAGTTTCACAATTCTGTGATACGTTTACATTGACTCAAATACTCGACCACTACTGTGGCGAGAAGCTGCCTTTTGACTAAAAACATTTCCATTTGAGGCTGTTCAATAGATCACATTATTTAGTCATTCTGCTTGACTGCAATGTTTGTCAGACACTGGCATAATTATTTAATTCGGTGTATTAGAATGCAGAGGAAGAAGAACATGAGAACCATCTCTGTACAGCTTTTCCAATTAGCCTAAGCAGAGCATGAGAAGAAGTTAGCTTCGTGTGGATGTATGATATGATTTTTTGGCGTTGGATAAAATTGCTGAGAATCACCATCCATGCAGGGCGACACCTGTGAATCAGGAAATCCCTTTGCACTCACAAGAGCATCCCTTTGTGTCGTAGCCCTCCACAGGTTTCTGGCTATTGCAGGTAGAAGACACCTCACCACCTGCCACAGTGCCACACTTGAGCCATTCATGACTCCACAGGGCGAGCTGTTACTGTGACTGTACAGTAGAAATTTAACCCGAGCGGCCATCTGTCCCCTTCGATTGCCAAGAGAACACTGTGAATCACACAAGACGTGTGCTGATGTCAAAAATGAAGCTTAAACTGCACAGCCAATTGAAAGTAGCTAACAGAGATGTTGCCATACGGGCTTGCGTGGATCCTGATTTAATGGGCCAACTGGCCCGTTACATCGACGTACTATTTTTGCTTTTTTCGTGGCCTACAAACACACAATACAGTACAGAATTATTGTTCTGTACTTTTTTGTAGCATAAAAAAGCTTGAAACAGAAAAGTTTGAAAGTTGATCCAAACATACCTTGTTGGTGCTTGGGGAGGACAATAGTGTGCATCTCGGCCCCCCGTTAGCCCTTTCTTTTTTTACATCCGTTAGATACCATAGAGAAGGGCTTGACAAAAACCAAAAAATACAAATAATACAACTGTGAACTATACCAAAAATAGCATGTTTGTGAGGCATATTCAGAACTACTATCTTATTAAAATGGATATAGATAGGAACAGGTAAAAATGACACACTTTTGAGCTGTGAGCTTACAGCGATGCTAAGCTCATGTCGATGCTTCCCATTGCGTTTGACGAACACCGATGCCTGCTCTAGTCTACTCTCAGAGTGTACAACAGAATAGAACAGTGCAAGACCGGAAACATGTCACGAGTCTCCATTGACTGGCCCTGTGCTAAATTGCGGTCCAATTATGCAACTCTTTGAAAGGTACAATATAAAGGGGCATTTTGACTGGACCGCAAACTATTTTCTGCTGTACTTTTGCAGTGACGGGTTGGCTCCCATTCCAAATATTCTGCAGGCATGTGCACCCCTGGCTATTATATATCAGTCATAATAAAATAAAAAAAATGATAGAAGTCCAACGAACACACAAATCCTTCTTACAAATTGAAAACCTGTATTGTGCGGACAATAAATAGTGCTTACAAAGGGAGGTTGTCTTGTACGCAGACAAGGTTTTTGATTCAGAACATTGAGGCTGTCCGTATGAAACTCGTCAGCGACTGAACCAGTGAGAGTCAGACACAGGACAGGGAGGTGACGTCTCAAACAACAGTGGAATAGTGCCACCGGGCCACATGCACCTTTGCCCCACCGTCATGGCATTGCAAATAAGGATTTGAAAAGAGTCACTTTACCACCCCGCCTCCGGGAAAAAACCGTCTCTGAGACCGTGAGTCTTCCCCGTTCCCCCGACAAGGTCACACGAAGGTCCGTGAGATGCTCCCGTGAGTAGATCTTGCTGCGTGTCGTCTCGTCTACTCGTCGCTCCATTTCGAGAGACATAGCCTCTAAGGTTTGCTGGACCCAAATATCAGGACACCCACTGACTGTGGGCGGGTACACTGGAAGACTCTGTGCAAGGTCTTCACTGACTGAACCAAATATCAGCAACTCTTCACAGAAGAAACCTTGCTAAGGCCGGTGGAACCTGCGGAGGGGACAGAAAAAAAAAAAAGGAGGATGAGTGTGGGTTAATATCTTCTCCTCCGGGGCTTTCATCAATCAGGAGCTCTATTCTTAGCTCGGAGGTCTCATAAAACAGCCGCTGCCTTTGTTCAAGAAGGGGCTCTTGCGTGAGCATGACCCCAAATAATCCGCTGGCTATTAAGCACGAGAGAGTTTGTCTTGAACAAGCAAAATGGGAACTGAAGATGTGACCTCTTCATTGCAGGAGTGCAAAAAAACAAAAAACTAACACATTGGATTTACGATGTCACGAGAGCACCGGCGCACAAACCTCGTCAGGTGTTTGCTCGAAGAATGAACCTCCATCTCCGTACTTTTGAACTCGTTCAGTTCTTTACGGATGGCCGCCTGCATGACAAAAAAAAAAAAAGAAAAAGCCCCATTCAGCGTGTGACCCTTCATGCATGATTCCTTGTTGTTTGGACACACTAAATGCTGTCACGTCAAGGCGACATTTCGGGGAAATAATATATATAACCCATATGAAGGAGGATTTTTCTACCTTGTCAGCGGCTGACAGTCTGGTCCAGGGCTTGTCCGCCCGCCTGTCGTAGTCCTGAGCTTTGGCCACTTCCACATAGTCGCTGAAACGAATGAGAATCTTTCTGTCCCGCAGCTCATCCACGGTCGGCCGCTGATTGAGCTGCACAAAAACAAATCGGAGTCAGCCGTGCCGCGAAAGTTCATCTTCACCGTTGGTCTGAACATCTTTGTGGCTGCCCCGACGCCGTTGGAGAAACCGCGGCGGCATACCTTTCTGTTCAGCCGTTGCTTTATTTCTCGCCTCTCCTCCTGCTCGGTCAGGTCATTTCTTTCTGGTTGTAAGAAAGCCAAACCAATATTAGGACAACATTCTATTCGAGTCGTATTGAGGCATCGGAGTGCCGATGTCAGCACCTGGCGGTCGTTACGGAACTGGTTAAACAGACGATAAATAATCAATTGTGAAACAGTTGCACCCCAAGCAAAATTTGGCTCTTGCCGCCAAATAACACGCCAAATACTGCGTTATGATGGATTGGAGACTTGAAATGAATTTCAGTGCAGTGATGCGGTGACGGAAAGGACAACAAGGTTTGGATGGCACGAGCAGCTGCTCACAGGCTCACAGGTGGCCATTCGGAGCGATAGGACATGGCTGAGGACAACTGTCTTCGGGCGTCATTTCTCGCATGAATGTGTTGCCGCAAGTTTGGATCCTATGAAATGTCTGACTGACTGTTAAGGAAGATTCAACATGGGATCAAAGTTAGTTAAGCAGTCCAGCCAAGAAGAATTTGGATCACTTGGAGTATTTCTCTTTTTTAAACTAAGCTCATTTTCAAAGGAGCTTGGCCTTAGTGGAAATATAGGTACCGTACCGGAAATATAGGTACCGTAATTTCTCTCACTGCACAATTTCAACAACCTGTGATATAATCACACACACACACACACATATACATATACATACATATATATATATGTATATATATATATATATATATATATATATATATATATATATATATATATATATATATATATATATATATATATATATATATATATATATATACTGTATACACACACACACACACTTTTGGGGGGGATATTTGGCTTACTTGTGGTTTAATTGTTCTAGACGTAGCTCTTTCTTCACATGAATGTATACTCATACATGCACAAGTTTGGATCATTTTGTCAGAATTGTTCATTACTCATATTTCACTGTTTACAGTATTCAGTAAATGATGCCATGGAATATATTGATTGTGGGGAAAACAATGTTTTAATCCTAATATCTGTTGGGGGTTTCTCATTTGTGCCGAGCCCTTATTGTGTACCTACAACTAAATCGAGATTTTGGTATTTAAATTCAGTCGATGGTTTAATTATTTATTTAACTTTTTTATTTTTATTTTTTTACAGATTCAAGTTATGGCATGTTGTAATAATTATCGGGCATGGTGACTTTGAAAATCAGCCCATTCGCTTCCCGTGCATTCTCACAAGCTCAACGTAGGTCATCGATCCGGATCCAGACACGACCAAAGACTTTGAAATGATTGTTTGCAAACTTACGCTTCAAGATGTTCCGACTCTCCAGCTCCTCCACCGCGGGCCGCTGGCTGAGTCTCCTGCGAAAAAAGACCAGAATGACGTTCTGGACCATTTCGCTGCTTGGTTCTCTCAGTTCGTCCAGCACTTGGGGCTCCTAAAGCGTCCTCCGAACGGCACCTCGCTTGGCTCTTGAGGCGTTGAAGAATCCACATCGGAACAAACTCGAAAACGCCTTTGAGGTGGCGGTTCGCGTCCAAATCACTCCGCAAGAAAACACACGTGTCGTTGCCCTCACAAAAAAGTTTCGGCTAACATCCCATCAAGAGGAGAGTTATGCAAAGGGGAAGTTTTCCGGTGGATGTGCGGAGGATGCTGAAGCGTTCTGAGCGCAGCGCACGCCGCCTCTTTTGTAGCACACTGGGAAGGGGTGGGACGCACGCACGCGCGCGCGCGCGAGCGGGCACGCGCGGGCACGCACATGCACTTTTGGCCACCCGTCGCGCTGCATCGCATTGGGTCGAATGGATGCGAGGGGGCATCCTAAGGGAGACGGGTGGACGTGTTTGTTTTCAAGTCGGGACATTTTCTTGCCATGTGAAAATCGCATTTGAACAACTGCAGCGTCTTTCGCATGTTCGCCGCGTGCCAGTAAGACAGCGATCGCGTCAGGTGACCTGACCTTTCAACAAACCCCAATCTATCGCGACTCACGTGGCAGCATTCCACCTCAGCCGAACTTTAGCATTGCACACAGGGTGCGAGATGAAACTATTGTTGCGTTAAAAAGAAATCACCACTTGATAAATTGCAGTTTCGCGGAAACGAATCTGTCTGTTCAAAAACAAATACTGTACGTTGATTAATTCACGGCGGGGAGGGGACGGGGTTTGACTGTTGCGGTGACAGGAACAAAGAAGAGAGACTCGGAACAACAGGAAGCTTGTGAACCTTGGTTCCACTTGACAAGAGTTGAGCTAATCATAACAACGTCCTCAAATCAAATAAAAAAATGAATCCGATTTTATGTTGACATACTCTGCTTTGAGCAAGAAATTAGCGTTTTTTTTTTAGTGAGCATGATGTCTTCTTCTTCTCCGTCCTAAAAAAGTTCCATAATATAGTATGCACCGCTTTTTTTCATCATAGTTGGGGTGCATGCTGAACTGCAACTGTAAAAAATAAAATAAATAAAAGACTGGCTTGTATTTTGAGACAAAAGCTCCGGTTTAAAAATGCAAATGATTGACATTTATGGCAACAATGTTAGTTAGTGCAAGCAATTTCTTTGCTTTAAAACAATTTGCTGATTTGTTCTTACTTTTATCTTTAAGTTGGGGGTGGGGGGGCAAATCAAATGGCGGCTGTGCTGTAAACTCTTCTTTGTTGTGAAATGCGGGAAAGCCAAACTCCAAATTTTCAGTTGACTCGCCCAAACTAAAATTGTATCTAAGTGTGTTGCCTTGATATTTTGAGTTCACTTTTTTATTTGTTATTTTTTAATCATAAGCACATTTTCAGATTGAATGAAGACATTCGAATTCCAGACAGACAGGCCAAAGCCAAGATTCAAACCCACAACATCTTCATTTATGGAATGCAAGCCACCACCATCGTGTGGTTCCACAGCAGACGTCTTTGTTAACGTGGGTGGAAAAGATTTGTGATTTCCAGCAAAGCGTGTTCAATAATCCTCGCGGTCCCCAGGCTCTCGTCTGTCTTCACGTCTACAAATGATGTGCATCTTATAAGTGACGAAAAGTCTCTTCAACCTGACCCCGGGGCATCATCAAGGGGGCTGGGTGGCGGGTGAGATGACGATTCGAAGGGCTCATGACGAAAACAGCACGCGAAAAGATTGTGCTTTCAATAAACAGAATTGACATGGAGAGGCTTCCCACAACCCCCCACACCGTGATTAGAGCAGGCTTGTTGTTTTGTTCCAGTACCATCACCAGACTAT
The DNA here is from genome assembly GCA_026261675.1 of Hippocampus mohnikei. Lineage (NCBI taxonomy): Eukaryota > Metazoa > Chordata > Actinopteri > Syngnathiformes > Syngnathidae > Hippocampus > Hippocampus mohnikei. The sequence goes on along the minus strand of JAKGUB010000334.1, from coordinate 13,628,443 downwards.
TTAAAAACTGTCAGCGGTGATGATTGTGTCACACGATGGACAGAAGGTCATGAATCAAACGTTGATGTTTTTCCTCATTTTAGCTGGACGGCAATGCAAAACGTGAAGATGTGTTTGTGCTTCGAGATGCATCTTGGACACACGAAGCCACCAGCTGGCGAGCGCCAGAAAATGGCGCCATGTGTTCAAGCTGGGCGGGGGGGTCTGATCTGCATCTCTTGCACTCATGTCAGAACAAGTCAAATGGTGAAAACTCCCGCGACTTGACACGGATCCTCACCACAATCCAAAGCCTCTTTTAAGATATGCGCCACTATTTTCTGCATGCTGAGTCAAAATGACTGCTGTGAAAAAAAAAATAAAAACAATTCAGAACTCTCTCGCTAAAGTCTTGCGCGTGTATTTATTCTTCTCTTGTGCCATCTTAGTCCCGAGCTCCTGCAGCGATGTGCGCTTCACGAGAACTGGTGCACTCTGCTTGGTCAGAGGGAAACGCTCCCTGTTTGTGAAATGGACTCGCCAGCATGTCAAAGGAATGAGCTGCTTCGAACAGCAACGGCTGATGGGAATGGCAGGCCGTTGCGAGCCGGGATGATTCAGGCTGCCGCTGCCCACCGAGGTATGTCCTAATGCCTCGCTCTTTCCTCCTCACTGGCACGGCCCGAGGACAGAAGGGGGAGTGAATCTGCGTGATCCCAGACCAGACGAGTTTGGGTTGAGGTGCCAGGAAAAATGAAGGAAACCTCGTTCATCCCGGCCACCCGAAACCGAACCGTTTATGCAATTTCCGCGCCGAGACCGTTGACCTGGAAGTTTTCCGTTACAGGGTCACAGATTTGCTGCAGCGTGTCTGAGCGTGTTCTTCTGTTTCATCATCACAGGCTGACTGTTCAGAGAGTTCCCAAAGGTCTCCTGTCCCGATAGGACGCATTCAAAGAGCGACACGTGAGATATATCAACCGGTTCTGAATCCACGCTTGGATGTTTTGCCCTTTGCCACAGGAGCGCAGATCGAGTCGGGAATCCCCACGTGGGCTCTCCACTGGGAACAAAAGCGCGCAGGAGGTGACTTCAAATAACTACGTTGAGCTTTGAACACGTGTTCGGTGTTTCAAATAAAGTGCATCAGTTCGTCACAAATTGACGAAAACCAGTTTAGAGTCTTCAATTCACGTTTCGGGAGCATGTGAGGAAACCGCAGTGCTCGTCGAAAACCCACGCAAGCGCAAGGAGAACACGCAAAGGTGAAAATTGAACCTTGAGATGATTTCGATTTTTGTCATTTTCTGAGTGAGCACTTGTTGCTAAATTCAACACCGACTCAACCGGTAATCGTGAAACTGCAACCTCAGCTACGCGCACCTAGCGGCTAACAGAGTAGTCTGACAACAACAACCAAATAAAAGCAAAACTATATCGGATTCACTTTGCATCATGCTCACAATGAAATTGACAGCATTTAACCAGCCCCCCTCCATCATTTAATGTATGGCTTGAAAAGGCAGCACGGCGATAAGTGTCACGTGAGCCAAAAGACATCGCCAATCACGCCTGTTTGCTAATTTGGCACTGAAAGAAGAAGAAAATGGTTGTGAGTGGGTGCAGACGCTTTCAGACTTTTGACATTTCAATTAGACGGTACTCGAAGCTGGAAGCCAGAAAATAACCCCGCCGGATCACATTAATTGCCGCATGTGAGTGACAACATATAATTTGGAGTTCTTTTTTGCTCAAGCCGTACATAGCATGTCCAGGATACGCCATCTGGCAGTTACGCCTCTCCAACTGTATTCCAACCTCTGCCACCTACCAACTTGTCACTGGAGAGATGCCCAAATGTGACTCTGCCAGAAGCCATTTTGTTGGAAAAATACAACAAAAATCGCCGCACACTGTCATATGGATGAAAGTACAAGAAGACATTTTCTGCGCTTGAAACAGAGTCTGTGACAAGCTTTGGTCGAAACAGCCAAACGCTGCAGAAATGTTCTGCAAGCGAGCCAGCTCTCATCCCACCGCTGGCCCAGCGGTGAGCTTGACTTGATTTCGACAGCCGGTGGTGATGCAGTGATCCGGAACTACCACCGTAGCCGAAGCCCAAGATGCAGTTTTCGTTCCGCCTCGCCTCAGCCATGTCGTCCCAACAGCTACGGACATCGACGGAAGTTGTCGGGTTGCGCTGCTGGTTGGTTAGCAAGAATCAAAGCGATGCCAAATCCCCCATTGGGCCTGACTAATATAGCCACGGTGCACTCAGCTGTTGGGTGGCCAATGTTTGGCTTCATTCACGGACGGCAGCTGTCATGACTTGCTCGCCCCTTTTCTCAAAGCAGAAATTGGTCTCTAATTCCATTACTGGTCTCAAAATCTTGAACGAACAGCAGCAAGGCATTTCCATCGACTTCAGATTTGCATCTCGAACAGAATATTAATCACTCGGCGTGTCATTAGCGCAGCACCATTGCTCAGCGTTAGCAGGCTGGCCCATTTATAGCAGGTCCATGAATTTGTAACATGGGATGAGAATGGAGCCATTTATCATGAGAGTTAAACATCAGCAGATCTCTGCGAGAGCCCCTTTGGGGAAGAGATAGAGAGAGAGAGAGAGAGAGAGAGAGAGAGAGAGAGAGAGAGAGAGAGAGAGAGAGAGAGAGAGAGAGAGAGTTCAATCAGAGGGGAAGCGGACCGGGAGGTTGCAGTCGCTCATCAGCGGCAAACGGGCCCCAGAGGCGAGGGAGAGCTGGCCTGTGATGACGTACTTGGCTAAATTTAGAAAGAGAGGGTTCCCTTCCGCTGTTGCAGGGCGGCCCGCTGCTCTGCTTCCTGCTGCAAAGCGCCGAGCTGATGTAACGCACATCAATGAATGCCACACAGCAGTTCCATCATCGGTGGGTAAGTTGCATCAAGAAATCAATTCATTTGAAAGAGCAGTCCCACATGCATTTATATCGCCTTATTCTCTCATATCTTCTGACATAAAAGCTGGCGCTCCAAAAGCGAAAACGAGTCAAAGCTGACCCCGACCTCATGCCTACCCCGAACCCAGTGGCGGCCTGTCAGTCCCAGATTCTTATCTTATCTTGCACATTTACAATGCTTTGCATTAGGGTATGACTAATGTGGGGCACTTGGTTCGAAATGCAAAAGTAACCACGGTAACCTTCTCCCATTTTTATGTGGTCTCTTTCCTAAAAGAGCCACGAACCAAATAAAAATTCAAGTCAAAATTCAGCCAGGGTATGAATCATTTGGGCCTTCTTCTTCTTTGTTCCTGCGTGTTCAGTGATTTCCCCATCAAGGGAGTATCGTGAAAAAAATGACCAATTGAAGCTACTTTTGATTGGGCAAGTTCACAGAATCCACAATCAAACCACAAACGATGGCACTGCGCTAATCTAAAGTAGACTTTGACGTTTAGCTCGGGTGACATGTTGCCCTGTCTGGCTGAGACCAGGCCACACGTTCAGATTGCGAGCGTTCTCGCTGGCTTGGGAGCAGTTGCGTTTGTGATCTTGTAGAGGACAAAGAGCAGAGTGCTTTCGGGGCCACTGAAAGCACCGCAGACACAAACGTAGCGAGACTATCACCGCCACGTGCCCTGCGCCCTTTGAGCAACGTGAGTATGATTCATCCAGCGTGAGCACCGTCGCCGCGACGCCAGAGATTATTCCCGTCCTTGTTTTTGCTCCTGCGCGTAGCACACGGCCGGCAGCGCAGAGATGCTAGCAGATGGCGCGGCCACCCCACACAATAGCATGCACCCCTCTCAGCTGTCCTCCGCTCTGTCTCACTTGATGTTGACGCCTTGCAGAGCGCTCAGTCACGCTGTCAGTCACGGTCAGCGCCGAGCTGCGAGCGCGACATTCAGCGCAACCTGCCCGCAGGGGTGATCTTCACCCGGCAAAGTATCGTCGGTATCGGACGCCTTCTGCCTCATAACATTCCAAAGCGGTGCGAATTTTCACACCGCCATCAGTGCAATCCGGGGTCTGTTTTGTAAGTTAACACTCAGGTGTTATGTTCGCGATGTTACCAGTGTTATGTAACATCAGGCGGTCCTGACTGCGGCTTGAAATGAGAATGGTGCCTCCACTGTGGAGGCAGAGGGCTTGGCCGCTCGCTTTATTTTGGGTCAATCGATATTCCACAGCACCTGACACTTTCAAGCACTCAAGGACTGTCTGTGTACGTAATCGCACAAGCAACATTGCGCTACAATTACTGTTACTGGTCACCTTTAAAAAAAATGGTGCAATGATAATCGGCAGCATCTGCACAAGCGCCATAGTATTGTCGTGCACCGCTGATCACTTTATCGCTGCCCGATGACCCTGCACATTGTCGCACAGCTGTCATTTTGTGCCACTATATTGCCTAATGGCACCTTTACATTACAGAAAGTATTTCAATACTTATATGTCATGTCTTTGTTTATCGTACTTGCTTGTTATTGCAATACTGGTGTAGCCTGTACTACCCGAGACAATTTTCTTGTGTGTTCTGCATACTTGGGCAAGAAAGCCGATCCTGACAAGGCGCTGTCGGATTTGATGCCACGTCAGTTCAGGTCGGCTAACTTACGTGAAGCTGCAGGGAAGCGCTTCATTCCAGGTCGCCGCTCTGACCGCTGTCCTTTAGCCGTTGTTATCCAAACGACACACAAGCCACTGTCACACTTCCCTCATGACACGTAATCGATCGCTTCCTGTGTTTATGCAAGATGTATTTACATAAGTAGCCCGTTGCAAGTTGAAATGTGGCCGTTATCCACTCGTGTGCTTTCACGGCTGACCAAATTGCTCTCGTGGCAAATTCCCCAAATAAGTACACGACGCATACTGCCCATTACTAGATTGTGCGCTGTTCACATAAGCGTGGGCGGGGACCACATGGAATTATCACGTCACACGCATCAGATGCACGCGCAGTTCTTGGCGCCATCCAGATGGACACCGAGCTGTGAAATGCCTTAGGTGAGGGTGTGCGAACACGGCACATGGAGATGTGTGATGCCAGGCCCGGGAGAAGTTCACAGGCGCTATTTGTCAGGAATGTCAATCATTATTTCTTCGTGCACTTCGTCTTGTGAGGATTGCCCTGCTTTACTTTTGTGTCTGCGCTCATGATTTATGACCACGGTCGGGTCAACTCTTCCAAGTACAGTACTCTGATTAAAAGATAAAGATATTTATAGCTACTTCTATAAAGCCGAGTTATTGACGACTTAGTGGAAAACTAGATTTTCCTCGAAATATGAACCCCTTTCCTGGTTTTACATTAATCACTTGTACTGAGCTTGTATTGTAAGAATGTGTCTTCCGTTTTTTGGACAGAGCACAGCTCTGTTCAGTGTTTTCATGACGTAAGCTGCGGCTGTGTCAGCATCTACGCTGACCAGCCACAACATTCAGTACGCCAGCGCAATCTAAAGAGGTCCAAATGCAACGAATGTATCAAAAGGCCTCGAGGAAAAATAGGTCAAATTCTGAAGTGGGTGCTGCACGGTCTTTGGTGCCGTTTTCTTCCCGCTTAAAAGTTGGCTTTGGGAACCAGCACGCGACCCGCGGCTGTGTTTGGCCGGACGTGTGAGAAAATCACAAATAGCGTCGCCGTTCACACTTCTGATTTCCCGGGATTGACTCCCGTTCAGTGAACCTGGCGATAAATGCGAGCGCGCGTGTCTATGCCCCCTTCCTGACTGACTTGCGGCCGCTTCAGCCTAAATCAGCAGCAGAAAGCAGGTCAAACGTAAATGAATGCGCTCTTGGGAGAAAAGAGTGAACATTTTGCTTTACGCCCTGGCTTCTGATTTCAACTTCATGAGTAAGCAAAGGTATGGAAAGCCGCTAAAAATGTGAGAACTCAAGGAAAGGCAGCTATCACTGTTGCGTCCAACTTGATACGATCACAATTTAGTTGAGGTGAATCCATTTTTTACTGCTGGTGTGGTGGGTGCGCTTTCCCCATCATTGCGTAACCCTCCAGGCACACGCTGTACTACTCACTAACAAACTAACCTGATTTGACTGCAAATCCTATTAAAGCCTTCATGGCAAAGGCGTACTGCCATTTATGTAACACGACATTTATGATTAGGTTGCATTCCTGGATTTCTGAAAATCCTCTTGGACCCTGCACAACCTTTGACCCAAAATCGATACGACACAAGTGCAACAATATACACCTTTGTATGAACAATTAGAACTAAACCTCATCGCCAATAGCTTCTTATGCAATTAACCTCACACTGATGGAATTCAAACAAATCATGTCACTTTCAGTCAGACAAAGAAAGCCACGACAACATGGCTGGCATCATGGCCCGGAAGTATTTGGGTAACTATGACTCTTTCGGGATGTTGCCTCGATACACCACCGAATGGTTTCAGTTTTGATTTAAGGTTTCATTAAAAAAGTTTATTTTAAAAATCTATATTTAAAACCTTGTCGTTATGGTCCTTTGATGCAACATGATTAAAAACCCTGATAGAAAGAGAGCGAGAGAGAGATGGATGGATAGACAGAGAGATAGATATAGAGAGACAGATAGAGAGAGAGCAAAAGATAGATAGATAGATAGATAGATAGATAGATAGATAGATAGATAGATAGATAGATAGATAGATAGATAGATAGATAGATAGATAGATAGATAGATAGATAGATAGATAGATAGATAGATAGATAGATAGATAGATAGATAGATAGATAGATAGATAGATAGATAGATAGATAGATAGATAGATAGATAGATCATACAGATGCCCCCGGTGAGACACATAGGGGGAGCGTTCGGGCTGCGGGTACTGCAGGCAAGCAGATGAGGAGCCACAAAAGCCACTCACTTGGCCAGCTTCATCTCAATCTGTTGACGGATGGCCTGGCGCTCCTGGTCACTGCGGACAGGGAAGATGTTGCGGTCCTCCAGTTCTTGCTTGCTCGGTCGGTTCCGCAGCTTCACAGCCAAAAGCTCCTTCCTCATCCTGCGCGGGAGGGTCCCTGCACACACACACACAAAGGCGAGGTCACCCACAAATGATCCAAAAAATATATTTTCATCACACCACTCTGAACTGTTGTCATTTGCCCAATGACGTCATTTTTGAAAATGCGTTGAAGAAAACACGGCAATGTAACGTTAGGGCTGTTTCCATCCTCCTCTATCTTGACCTCTTGTTATGATTATAATTCGTTCAAAACAGCAGTGGTGGGCTACGTTCAATTAGCTAACAATTTAGCGTAGATGTGCAGTTGTCCAATTGAAGCCAGGTGGAACTTACAGTAAACACGTTGCACTTGAGCTTCTTTTATGAAAAAAAATATCTGCTTCCTCCCGGCTATCATGCTATCTGAGTCTTATCGTGAACCCACAAAAAGTGAACCGTGATATAGCAAGGGGCGACTGGAAATTAATAATTAGGTGTGAGCTCTGTAAATCAGTCCCCATTGTCCTGAATTCTGTGCGCTACAGGGAGTGAACACATTTACGTAAAAATGAGCGTCACCGCTGAAGTGCTCCTCTCTTGCCGATGTCGGTTTTACAGTACTTCCTCCCACAGCACTGCGGGTCAAAGGAGTGACTCACTCTGCATGAAAATCTACAACTGGGAAGGCAGCAGTTTTCCACAATTGGTTTGTCAAGCGCCTCACTGACTGCTCGTCTTTGAACTTTCAACAGTGTCACTGCTTCGCTGACTAACCTGAGAACAGTGTATGCAGTCTCGTTGCCTTCAAGAGAGACCATAGCTTTTTGAGACCAAATGAATTTAGATAAGAAGTGATTATTACTCTGCCGCAACATCTTAAAATACAAAGCATCTGAAAGCAAGGACCGCAATGTCATACTGTGCGACTGACATGCATATCGCCTGCAACTATGACAGCAGAATTTCGTTGTAACAAGTGTGCAATGACAATAAAGTATTCATTCATTCAAAGTATGACACACATGTTCGCTGCAAGCGGCTGTGCACTACTGACCCGCACCACCACTTAAAAATTAGGCCACCACCGCAGATGTTGGCAGGCCACTGAAACTGAACATGACTAAGTCCGCCGTCCGTGTAAATACTGTAAACATCAGCAGAGATTATGCTGCCTCGCCGTCCAGTGACGGCATGTCGTGCGCGAGCTGGTTTTTGTACATCCACAACGAGATTAGAGCGAAGCCCCGTCTGTGCTGAGGAGACATACCAGAGATCACAGACTCGTTCCAGCTGTCCTGGTCGCTCAAGTACTCATCCAGACGCCGGTTCTCCTTGTTCTCATCAGATTGCTTCTTGGCCTCAGGCTCTCCAGCGGGCTCCCTCTCTGTACTGGAGGTGCGGGACAGGCGGCCATCTTGTCGGCGTTTGGGCGATGGGCGCACTTCCTTCATTTGGAAGCTTGAAGTCAAAGAGAAAATGACAGCAATGAGACAGATTACCGACAAGCGGACAGCACAGGGACAGTGCTGGATGCTATAGCCCGGCGGTCAGCAATGCGGGAGCCCCCAAGGGGCGCATGAGTCGCCACGGGAAACTGTGACTTTCTTGGAAAACTGTAGGAGTGTAAACACTGGCAGAGATTGATAGAACTATAGTGTTGCGTATGTGTTTCCTCATTGAGAAATCATGAATGATCAGCATCTTGACATTCATGATTAGCGTTGATTATTAATATTAACATTATCAGAGGTAATTTGAGTCAATTTATTTTGGATGTAAACCATGTTTACATTTTCATGCTCTGAATACATGTCTGGTAAACGGAAGCATATCTCGATGTTTATTAGGGCTGACATTGTTCCACACTTTGGAAAGGGACGTTTCCCAGAGGTCAGCGGCACTGCCAGTGGCCTATATGGCGGCTCACATTTGCGGACAGAATATTTTCAGAGATGAAGTAGGAGCGCCATGGCTGGGTTTTTTTTTCATGTCTCATAAACAAAGTTGTAAAGGTCAAAGGTCATATAACGAAAGATAGCGACGTTCTACATTTACAATCTGTCTCAGAAGCTGAGAAGCCGGTTTCCATGTCAAGCACAGACTCTATCTTCGATAGCGATGTAGTTCAGGTCAGTGAGGTCAAGGTTCAAACTGAAATATGCAGAACACTTTGTCCCCGCCAGTGACTCGGTCAAAGACAGACTGTCAGATGTCCTGCTTTTCTGAAAGGTAATACACACTGACACTGTCAGAGAAGCATTCCTTTAGAGGAGTCATTTCACATTTTGGGCCTAGAGGTCAACAACAAGAGTTACATACACGAGAGACCAACCTGTCTTGTCTGTGTTTGGTGGCCAGAGCGCGGTGCAGTTCCTCGATGATGCAACTGGGGGGTAGTTGAGAATGGAGGTGGGGGGAGCCAGTTGGGGTGGACATGCGGCCTCTCAACAGGGAGCCATGGGGGTCTTTGGGAAGCGTGAAATTCCTGGGCAGGGTGGCCGGAGATTTTTTCACTCGCACCGGTGGCGCACCTGGGAAGGGATACCGGAGCCATCGTCAGATGTGAGCGTCGGATGAACCCGAAGGGGTGCGCAAAGACCCCTTTTTTATGAAGACGTCAACTCACCGTCTAGACTGCCCAGTCTAGTCAGCACTTTGACTTGCAGGTTGTGTCCAGGAGGGGTGCTGGCACGTCTCAGAGGATGGACCACTTCCTTTAGGCGGTCAGGGGCCTCCACCTTGGAATGCTCATCACCGGGGTCTCCTCTTTCACCCTGACTGGCATCTCCCACTTTCTTGCACTCCTCCAGCCCATTTTGCACAAAATGTGGCAAAATGAATTCTGGAGTTCCGTTCGAGATGTGTCTGTTTCCACCTAGAGCACAGTTTTGGTCACTACATATGTAAAGCAACCATCAATCTCGTTTCAATCGCGCTCATTACATTCCTACACCTCATTGGAGTCACAGATGAGCTGAAGCTTAATTCTGTTAACTTTGGGCAATGGGTGAGTCCAACCCCAGACCGTCTCACTTATGGAAACTGTCGAGTACTCCAAAAGAAGACGAGCAGCCAAAGCGGATTTTGTAGGAAAGACTATCGGCTCTAAAAGGAGGGAGAATTGATCACATTTCAGAATCTGCTGCGATGAGTGAGTCACTGGTGGTTTGGAGCAAGGCTGTTTCTGTGCAATGCGGGGAACACAATTCAGGCAGAGGTTGTTGTCGGATAGCTGAGATGCTCTATTTTGAAGGGAATCCGGAGCTTAGCCAGCAAAGTAGGCGGAGTGTCATGAAGAAGATTTGGAATTCGGAATAAGGTCAGAACTGTCACTGCAGAGCAGTGGTTCTTAACCTCGTTAGAGGGACCAAACCCAACCAGTTCATATGCACATTCACCGAACCCTTGAAAAAAATAGAAATATGATTATTTATTTATTTATTTATTTTTACAAATGCATGTATTAAAAACAGAAAAAAAAGTCAACACAATTAGTAGAAGTATAAAATATACGTTTTTTTTCATTGGCCTAGCGTGCATGTCATAACTACCGGTAATTGACATGTTGAGTCCGGTGGTCTTAACCTCCATGGCAGAGGCTCTGTCGAACCCCTGAGACTGATTCACCGAACCCCTAGGTTTCGATCGAACCGAGGTTAAGAACCACTGCTCCAGAGGGAAAGTACGGGGTTGAAACTAGTAGAAATGTTAAATGAATCTGGACTTGTAATTCTTCACGTTTTACAGACCTCGGTCTTTTGTTCTTCTTTTATGAAGCAGCGATCTCTCTGCTGTTTTACCTGCTAAAGATTCCAGATTGTGGCTCGGGTCCTCAGTGGCGCTGGCCAACGATGCTCTGGGCTCCTCATCTCGCTCATCTCCATCTGAGTGGATTGGCGTGTCCTGGTCTTCGCCATTACCGCCACACGCAAGGTCTGAATCTGCATGCGAGAATGATATTTAATGCTCGATGGCATCATTTGGAGAAACAAACGACCTGGAACAATCTGGAATGTTCGTGTGTGTGTGTGTGTGTGTGTGTGTGTGTGTGTGTGTGTGTGTGTGTGTGTGTGTGTGTGTGTGTGTGTGTGTGTGTGTGTATGCACGCATGCATAAATATATGCACGTGTACACTTTGCACCTGTCTCCATCTTCCCGGAGTTCTGTTTGAGGGGGTCGTCTCGCTTCTCTCGCATAGCTGCCTTTTTCTCCACCACTGCAAAATAAAGCACTCATCAAAAGAGTCCAGTGATGGAACCCAAGTGTCAATGTGCAGTTGAAGTGCCAAGGCCACCACACGTGACAAGTATTGGCTCACCGGTTGAGGCCTTCAGCTTCTCGTTTTTCTTTTTTCTCCATTTCCAAGGCTTGAAGATGCGCCCCAGGTTGGCCAGCTTACTGTTGCGTCTCGCGGGTGGTGTGCGAACCCCTGATAGCAGGCAGCCAGACTGCAGCGCCCTCTGTTGGTCCATCACATCTTCAAGACAAGAGCAAACACAGTGGAGCGCTAAAGTAAGACCCGGCTCATTTCTGTTGCTACGACCAACACAATTGGCCGAGACCTCGACATGGGAGTGCCTTGTATGTGGGTCACAGGCTGTACATGCTAAATAGATTCGAGACTAAATTTAGAGGCGACGCGAAGGATGGGGCGGGGGGCTCCACAAGAGGATCGATCATGGTGACGGAGACTCAAGTTGACTGAGACCACTTGTGTGGTGCCGCAGCGAACGCCAGTGAGAGCACCGTTTCTTCGAGAACGGACAGAAATAGGCCCTCCTACACAGTCTGGCGCTGACAAGATGCTGACACCTCAGGGAGCTGCTGAGCCGTGGGCCGCGCACGAATCGCTCCATGAATTCTTCAATTCTCCATCAGCGACCTTTGAATCCACAAAACCTGCTCAATCGTCCCCAAAGAAACCTCAAAAGCATATATGCTTGCCATCCCCAGCCACGTAACAATTTCAGACGACTATTCAACAGCACGGCAACATTTGCAGCATTCAGTATTCAATATTCCAATATTAAATGATCGAGTATCAATGCAGGTTTCCTTTCTCCACAATGTTGAAAATGAAGCGATTTTTTTTTAATGAAAACATGCAGGCTACTGACTGTTCCAGCTGTTCCATCTGCCTGCCGACGCATGTTAGCCGCCTTGAAAAAACTCGCAACACTAGTACATGTGCATGAAAATGAAAAAGACAAGATCAATCAGCGCCAATCGTCTCAGATCTGCAGGAATCAAATAAATGCTCCGACTCTCAGCCGTACAAAGCTCCTCGAATACCAACAATCAGAAGCGGGTCAGTAATGTCTGCCTCCATATGATGTGATGAGGAATTCAGGTCAAGCGTGCGGAAGCTATATACGGCGCGCAGGGGGGGTCAGGCTGCCGTTGCCATGGTTACCACGCTGGATGCTGCAGAAAAGGCCCTGGGAGGCAGAGAATCACCACAGCATGAGGAATAGGGAGTTGCTGGGTGGATGGGAAGGCTGTTGCCACACAGAGGGACAGAAAGCTGCAGCCAATCACAGTCCAGCATATCATGATGCATAATGCAACTCGCTGTATTTTTCATTTGCAACTTTTCTTGAAATATTTATCAGGAACTCTCAGGTGCTTGTATTCCTCTGCGAACAGACCGAGGACTAATAAAACACATTTCAAGGAATAGAACATGAGTGCTAGTTGTACTTCTACTGAACATCCATCCCACACAGCAATTTCTTGCATTCAGTGGTTCGGAATGATTGTTGCCCAAAACAACATCAACTATCATTATTTTGTGGGAACATCAATCAAAAAACGCAGACGTATCACAAATCCCTCTTCTAGGCTAAAATACTCATGTGGATATAGCGCCGCCAAAGTGCCATGCATGAGCAACTTCACTCCTTTTTTCCCGCATTACACCCAACAAGAACCTGTTTGGATGAGTAAATTAAGCCTACATTTATTTTGAGCGAATTGCGTACTATGAGGATGACACTCACGTGTAAAACGCTGCGCCGCTTTCCTCTCTTTAGGGCTCGCATTTAATTCCACGGTCTCCGCAAGTGAACGGATGAATGAAGGAATACAGCTGAAACGTGCGGAAAAGCTGCTTTCACGGCGATGGGGGTGGTCGGAATCAGGAGTGTGTAAACTGGCGGGAGGGTGCCTGGGAGCGCCATGCGGACCCCGCCCCGCCGGACGGGAGGAGGAGAGCAACTAAAGCAGTACAAACGCAAACGCGCGCGTACACACAAACACGCACACGCACACGCACACCCACACGCACGCACACACTAACTCGCGCCGCGCTGTTGAGCTCATGTTTTGCACACTTTGCAAATACGATGCAATGTGGACGAAAAATACCCAAACAATCAGTCAATCAGAGCGTCCCAAAGTTAGCATCCTTCTAGAGTTAAAAACAAACAAACACATGTTTAAAAACATAGACATTATTTTCAACAATAGATCATAAGGTTCGATGCATGCCGTTGATCCACCACACATGTCTACGAGCTCAGAATCTGTCTGCCTGCCCTGAAGTCTCATGAACCAAAATCGAGTTAGACTACCTGCGCCAATAGTTAGTTGTGCTTCCAGCATAGATGAAGTTTGGTCAACTTTCAGCCAGCAAATTGTCAGGTGCGGCAGTCGCATGTTGGGTATGCCAGAATACCCACCGTGACCTTGAGCGGTTTGCCAATTTCCAAAACAGGCACAACGAGGCTTGCACAGGCCCCAAAAATCAAGATGCGCCTGTTCTATTGCGCTCGGGTGCAGCTGCACCCTCTGAATAGAGAGCCCTTAGTGTTATAGCAACATTCCAAATACAGTAAGTCATGCTACCAATGTAGCAGCCGTGGCTAGCATCGGATTGATTACAATGCATGTGAGGTAAAGTGCAGGTCTCCTGAACGTCCGCCTTCGAACAGAGACTGCAAAGATTGGAGACCTTACTGAAGTCAGGCTACATTCATTCATAAACAGTACTGCTCAAAGTTTCAATACTCCAAACCACGCCTTCAAGTCAGTTAGTCGGTTCTTTTTGATGTCCAGTGGTCCCGTATCAGTCTATCTGGATGTATAGTAAGATTTGTGAGCTTGTGCAGGCGTATCTAACGTTGCGGTCGGTGATTGTTTTCGAAACGAGCCGTCTGCGTTTGCGCGCACCTCATGATCAATAATTCAGACGGCATTACTAGACGTGTAAACAAAAGCTTTGCGGTTGCGTATCGATCTTCACAAGGGCCACTCAAACGTTCACGGCAGGACAGCTGAGTACATCACAGATGATGAAAGTCAATGGCTGGATTTCTCCTCTGGGATACGAGCAGTAAGCGAAGAAGATAAACAAAGCCACAGACTACGCTGTGAACGTGGATTTCATTCAATATTCACAGGGCTTGATTGAAAAACAGTGTGCCAGATGTTGTAAAAAACAAATGACAACGGGTTCATTAAAACGTGAAGACTGGAGGACGAATAAGAATAATAAACACTGTGGAGCGTATTCAACATCCATCCATCCATGTCACTGCCTATCCAAAATGACTTTCGGCAAGAGTCAATCCTTTTCTTCCTTCTTCTAAAATGAGAGTACGGTAGATTATTTTAACTCGGCAATAATGTTAGCTCATATTTGGACTTTGTGATGTTCTCCCAGCACTTAAAAACATGTTTACTTGCTTGTTCTTCTATATTTTCCGTAAATAGCCTTCGTACCAGACTTTGGCAACACCCAGATGTTAACGGATGACATCTTAAATGGGATCTTCCAGTATGCCCACCAACGCAATCACTGGGTCGATCTCACGCGTGCTTCCGCTCTCAAGATGACGCATTAATGGTGCAAACACGATCGCAATTCCGCCACTGCAAATGTCAGCATATAAATGGCAGATATGTATATGCAAAATGAATTGCATGTGTTACCAGGGAAAACAGTTGGGGAGAGCACATTAAGAATTCACGGCAGAGGATGAAATTTTAATAACAAACAAAACCCCTTAATGCAGGGGTGTCAAACTCATTTTTATCAGGGGCCACATTGTCGTTACGGTTTCCCCTCAGAGAGCCGTCATAACTGTGAATTTTGTAAAACCATATAAATGTATATGTATTATACACACAGCGGACAACAAATTGATGGGAGAGCTTGTTTTAAAATCACAAGTCAAGAATAATGGCTTGTTCAAATATTGTCGTTATGGATTAGATATGACAATATGAAATGTTTGGTTCAGCCTTCAGCAAGCATCATGGAAGTTGGCATGCTCGATTTGCTTTCGCGGGCCACATAAAATGGTGTGGCGGGCCAGATCTGGCCCCCGGGCCTTGACTTTGACATATGTGCCTTAATGTCAACTGAGTTTTTTCTTTTGGCTTGGTTTGAGAACCGCTTGGTTAAAAATGTTCCCCAAAAATTAACAGCGAGCATTTTAAGACTTATTGTGTGTTTGGCCTTTGCATTGATCCCAGACTAAGAATTGTATTGGGGTGGGTTGGCAGTGCGTGTGTGTTACACGTGTGCTTGTGTGGTAAATGTGTAGCAGGGGAAGGGGATGACACCATCCAGCGACACATTATTGCATGTCATTCAATGAACAGAATTACATCCTGTAATAGTCGCTGATTCAATTTGTACAGATGGGCAAGCAATTGAAACTGTTCCATGGTGACTTAAGTATGCTGGACAGCGATCCGCTTTGCGAACTGCTTGACTCTTGCAGGAGGCGCAGGGGTGTGGTGGCAATCACAGCCCGTTCACGTAAGATTGTGGCTGGAGCAAAACATAAATAAAAAATAGAGGAAAAAAATATATATAAATAAATCAACAAAACGCTTTGGCAAGAACTTCTCATGTCATGGAAAAAAAATGATAGTCATTCAAACATATCGGTAAAACGTCAGCTAAATGCAAAAAATTGTTGAAATTGTGAAATGAAAAATGAAATTGTTAGCATCAAAAATCAAAGGTATTAGGGTTATCTGTGTGTGTGTATTTTTTATTTTTTGGAGCACCATTGCACAGGTGCGCATGCGTGTGTCAATGCCCCTTAGCTTTATGGGAAAAATGCTATGTTGTTAACATGTGGGCTCCATTGTACCAATACATTTGAATGACTTTCTCAAAACATTTGAAGGATTTTGCGGCCATGTCAGGAAATCCGCCAAGCGATGAGCGCCCTGAACAGCAAGCCTGCATCAGCTGTTGAGGCTGCACAAAGAGTATCTTGTACTTCCTGATAATGAATGAGCCATTAATTAAAAGGTGGTGTAACAAGCAAGAATAAAAGGGGTTGCTACAGAAAGATGACATGGAGAAGAATCAAAGGAGGGAGAGCGGCTATTTTGAGATGCCGCGTCGCCCCCGTTCGCTGACTGCATCCGGCGCATTGTTCGTGTGCACTCTGGCAACAGAGACTGCAAGCTTTGTGCTTTCATCCATAGGTATCTTACAAATTATATATATCTTTAAGTATTGTAGCACAACCCAGTATATGTGTACTTTCCATTTTTATATTTACTCTTTTTCCAGGAAAAAGATGATCCGATCCCAAAAAGTGCTGGCACTGCCACAGAAGCATTAGCTCCAAGCAGAGATAACGAAAGGATTGCATGTGACAACTTTACTGCTGCACCATTTTCTTCGCCCTTCCCGCACAAGTCATTAGCTCCAGATGAAATTTGTTGCAGTTCTACTGGAAGCTCCCTGGGAAGTTGATTTACCATTAAAAGGGAATGATGCATCGCAGGGCGATCCTGCCAGTTTCACATTATGTAACCAAGACAGCGTTCACAACGTGTCAAGTACCGGATTCAAAATGGAGGGCACAGACTCAATATATGGAGGACTTGAACGTCCTTCTCTTATCCGTCCCTGGTCATGCAGAAAAAAACAGAAGCAAACCTTGTGGAAGTGCTTGATTCCACCTGCTGCACATCTCACCAACGCTTGTATGCGTGCACCACTCACAGGAATAAGCACGGGCTGTACTTTGAATGAACTACAGTACCAGGCAATCAACCATTCAAATGATAATCACAGTTTGGTGTCTGAAATGAACCTGACGTGTGTTTTGGGGAGTTTGGAGAACGCTTGAGTCACTGGAAACCTAAAGCCACACAAGCATACAAACTGACATTTCTACTTTCTCGTTGAGACGCACCACTGTCCACAGATTCGACATAATTGATGCCCCTGAAACGGTTTGTGGAGATGCAACGACCCAAAAGTCAAGGAAACCTCAAGAGTAACTCAACGTGTGTTAAGGGCACAAATTGCAAAAATGTCACGCTCGGTCGGTGTATCTAACTGTTCAAAGCGTTGCTGTTTTACACTGTGTATTCTGGGGTAAAATGTCCGGTCAGTGGAACAAACACATGACAGCTCACATTTAGAATGCCAAGTACCGCCTCCTGCCATTTATATCACCATGGAAACTACCAAATACACAAGGAGCACTCTCATCATCAGTTTCAACCCAACGTACTGCAAGCCACATGAGATGGTAGAGTTTGCTCTCAATCTACAAAGCATGTAACCCAAATAAAACAACAAAATTGATCTTACCTCAGTGCGTAACTCATGATCATCATGACTCATGTGAAAGTGGCCCGAAAGCCGTATATTAGTGTTATTGGTGAAAAGAAGTTAATGGATGGAAGAGAACTCAGCTGGGGAAACATAATTAAATAACCATCATCATTATGACTATTATTATTATTTTTATTATTAGACTGTAACTGTGGGTTTGATCTGCAACCTCGTGCATTCCAGTATCACTACAAGGAGAAATCAGTCCAGTTGTGACCGGATGGCGTCATACCAGTCGGACGGCCCCGCTTCTTTTTCTGCAAAGTATTGTAATGCCCTTCAATAACGGAGAGAAGGATGCACGCAGTCGCTGATGCAATTCGTCGTTTTTTAATAACCACAACAAGCCATAAACACATGCATTCAAAGGAGTTGCTGAAAGCCACAACTCACGCTCAGGCGCTCCACACTCAGACTAACTACGGGAGCCAATATTCCCCCAACCTGGCCCCTCCCCTTTCTATGACATCACACGAATACAAGAAACAGATATTACACTGCCCCCCCCTTTATGAAACCCTCGCCCCGAGGGTTCAACAAGAAAAATCCTCCAGCCGTCGTGGTCTTCTTCTCCGTCTCTGTGGTCGGCCTGGCTCTGAGTCGATATCACCTTCAGCCGGCTGACTCGGGACAACATTGGTGGGATCTGGGGAACAGGGATCCACCACATGTTCTGAACTGGCGGATGAAGCGGACCCGCCTCAAATACAGGAACACCGCTACCCGGTAGGGGCCAACCTGTCCCGATGTAGGGCAACTTTTCTGCCCCTGGGGGGTACTGCCACCCGATAAACTACCTCCCCCACCCGCTCAAGTACCCTACATGGCCCGTCCCAATGGCTGTCTAGCTTGGGGCAGCGCCCTTTTTTTCTTTTAGGTGTATACACCCAAACCAGTTCCCCAATCTGAAAGTTCCGCCCCTTGCTCCGCACGTCATAGTTTCGCTTTTGACGTGCACCGGCTTTCTCCAGCTGGTCCCGTGCGAACGCGGCGCTGCATCCAGCCGATCCTGCAGTCTCGGGCATACTCCAGCCCGGCTGGTCCTCTGCGCCGCCGAGGTCTTCCAAACGCCATCTCTGCCGGAGTTCGAATTTCCCGGCCCAGCATCAGCAGAGCAGGAGTACAGCTTGTGGAACTTTGGACCGCTGAACGATAAGCCATCAGTACCAGCGGATGTGCTGGTCCCAATCACGTTGGTGTTTGGAGGTGAGGATGGCGAGCTGCTGCTGCATGGTGCGGTTAAATCGTTCCACAAGACCATCGCTCTGCGGATGCAAAGGGGTGGTGCGTGTTTTCTGCATGTCCAGGCGTTTACAAAGGGCAGCAAAAACTTTGGACTCAAAATTTCTGCCTTGGTCACTGTGGAGGATATCTGCAGTCCCAAACCGGCAGAACATGCCCTCCAGTAGCGCATCTGCCACTGTCTCCGCCTCCTGGTCTGGCAGTGCGTATGCCTCGGGCCACTTAGTAAAATAGTCCATCGCGCATAGCACGTACCGGTTCCCTCTGTCCGTCACGGGAAAGGGCCCATAATGTCCACAGCAACCCTCTCCATGGGCGCCCCAACCTCTGTTGCTGAAGCGGTGCATGCGACTGGTCTTGAGGTCCCTTGTAGGCCGCACACTCGTCACAGCGCCGGCAGAAGTCCTCTACGTCCCGCCGATGCTGACCCCAATAGAACCCTTGGCGCAGCCGTCGGAGGGTCTTGGTGCTGCCAAAGTGTCCAGCGCCGGTGCTCCCGTGGCATGCTTTCAGCACCATCTCTCGAAGAACTCTGGGCACTACCACCTGCCATCTCTCTTCCCGGTGGCTGGTTCCTTCCAGGCACGCTGCAGCACGCCGTCCTTCATGCGTAACACAGCAAACTTGCTCCAAAAGCCTTTGGTGGCCACGGAGAGTCCCATCACGCCTTCCCAGGGTGGCCTCCTGCCACTCTGGACCCACTGTCGCACAGGGTTGAGATCACGGTCCTCTTCCTGCTTGGCAGCCCACTCTGCAGTGTCCACAGCCTCCAAGGTGCAGCATGACGGTCCAGCAGCAGTCGCTTCCCCACGCAGCTCCAACTCCTGGCATCCCGCCGGTCGCAGTAGATGCAGCCACTAACAGAACATGGCCGCCGGAAAGGGCGTCCGCATTGGCGTGCTGGGCCCCAGCCCGATGTACCACAGTGAAGTGGAACGCCTGCAGCTCCTCCAGCCACCGTGCTACTTGACCTTCTGGTTCCTTGAACGACATCAGCCACTGTAGTGCGGCGTGATCTGTCCTGATGGTGAAAGGCACGCCACACAGGTAATACTTGAAGTGGCGTGTAGCCAAAACAACTGCTAGCAGTTCACGTCTGGTAACACAGTAGCGTCGTTCACTCTTGTTGAAAGTGCGGCTGAAATAGGCCACCACTCGCTCACCTTCCGGCCCCACCTGTGACAACACCGCCCCCATGCCGACATTACTCGCGTCCGTGTCCAGCACAAAAGGCAAGGCTGGATCTGGCGGGGTGAGAACAGGAGCGTTCATGAGGGCTCTCTTTAGGCTGGAGAACGCCTCCTGACAATCCAGCAACCATAGGAAGGGTTGGTTGTCTTTAAGGAGGCGGAACAAGGGTGCCCCAATGCAAGAGAATCCCTTCACGAACCGTCTGTAGTACGAGGCCAGCCCCAAGAAGCTTTTCAACTGCTTCTGGTCCCTTGGTACTGGCCAATCTTTGATGGTGCGGACCTTCTCCTCCAGCGTGCTGATGCCCTCACCGTTCACTCGATGGCCCAGGAACTCCACCTCACGCTGCATAAAGTGGCACTTTTCTGGGTGCAGTTTCAGCCCAGCCGCAGCAATTCTCCCTAGCACCAGTCTCAGAGACTCAATTGCAGCCTGAAAGGACCCACCATGGACGAGAACATCATCCAAATACACCAGGCACCTTTGCCTTGGAATGTTTGAGAGCACCGTGTCCATCAAACGCTCAAATGTTCCTGGTGCATTGCATAGTCCAAAACTCATGACCTTAAACTGCCAGTGTCCTCGGGTGGTGCAGAATGCCGTCTTGGGTCTGGACTCCGTGGTGAGGGGACTTGCCAGTAGCCACTGCGCAGGTCAAGTGATGAGAACCACGCCGAACCTGAGACCAGATCCAAAGTCTCATCTATCCGCGGGAGCGGGTAGCAGTCCTTCCTTGTCACCTTGTTGAGCGGCCTGTAGTCCACACAGAACCGCGGTCTGGTGCTCTTTTTTCTGGGGACCATGACCACGCCAGACGCCCACGGACTGTCAGAGGGCTCTATGATCCCTGCCTCGAGCATGGCACGGATCTCCTGATCCGCGGCCTCCTGCCGGGCCAGAGGCAGGCGTCGGGGACGAACCTTTACGGGTCGCGCGTCACCGGTGTCGATGTGGTGTTCAACCAAGTGAGTGAGGCCCACCTCATTCTCACTGAGGGCAAAGATGTTCTCAAAGTTCCACAGTACCTGCCACAGCTGCTCCCGCTGCTCGACATCCAAGCCGACACAGTTCTTCTCCCAAATGGACCGGATAGCCCCAGCCCGGTTCTCTACTGGTCGGCCCGGGGTTGGCTCCACTGACATGGCTGGGCTGGATGTCCTTGGCCCCGCCAGTGGGCACTCCGACATGGGGCGAGCGGACTCTACCCGATCTACCGTCGATGGGCACTCCGTCGCGGGCGGCGGACTCTACCCGATCTACCGTCGATGAGCAGTCCTCACGGGCGAGCGGACTCTACCCGATCTCCCGCCGATTGTCGAGAGTCAGCGCTGCTGCTGCCTTGGACAGGCTGGGTAGGGTCATCCGCACATCTGTGTTCTCTGCTGCCGGGTCTGCAATGTTGACTGCCACCCCCGGGGTACCCTGCCGAGACGCCGTGATCAGCCCTACATGCTGACCACTCGGCAGGGTGAGCACCCCAGCTCCCAGGTCCACCACACATTTCGCAGCTTTTAAAAAGTCCCGTCCGAGAATACAGGGATCACTCACGTCAGCTACCCAAGCTGAGTGGGTTGTCGACAGACCCCCCAGGACAAACAAAAATGTCCCTTTGCCTCTCATCTCAGCTGTTTCACCGGTCACGGTCCTCAGTTTTGTAAAGGTCGATGTTAAGACGGTCCCCACTGGAACAACGTCAGGCCTCACAATTGTGGCTGAAGACCCAGTGTCCACCAGGGCTGTACAGGAAACGTCCCCAATCTGCACGCGAACATGACTGGGGTCCCCCACGTCCGTCCAGCCCACCATTATAACTTTCTCTCCGAATGCAGGTTGCAGTTCCCGGTTAACAACTGTAGGGGTCCGCGTTGTCGGGGCTACACGGACCCTTTTCCGTTTCCCTGCTGGTCCAACATCTTTGGGCAGCGCCGCAACAGATGACCTGGCTGTCCACAACCCCAGCAGACAGCGGGGCGTGCACGTCGACCGCTTCCTTCCTCCTGCTGCGCTGGACGGGTCTTTATTGCGCACACCAGCTCTTCCACCCACGCTGGCCTGTGCTCCTCTCCTCCCGACAACGAGGTGGCCAAAACGGGGCAGGCTGATGTCTGTAGCGCCCCCTTGGCCGCAATCTCCCTCTCTGTAGCGAGAGCAAGTGCCTCTCCAATGGCTGCCGGGTGGGCAAGCTGGACGTGCAGGCGCAGCTCATCCGGTCTGAGAGCTTGGATGAACTGGTCGCGTATCAGTTCATTTTGGATCTCATTTGGCATTCCAGCATACGCGCGTCGACCCAGGCTCTCGATCTCATGAGCAAGACAACGGAGCGGCTCACCGGGATGTCGATCACGCTGCTTGAACTCACAGCGCAAAGAGTCTCTCAAATTAAACTTCCCAAAACGCCTCTGCAAAGCACCCACCAGGGCGTTGTAATCGAGTCTCTCTCCGGGGCTCAGAAGGAGCAGACAGGATGTAGCCTCCTCCGTCAGCGAAAGCGCTAGCTGCACGGCTTTCACCTTGTCCGACCAATCCGCTGCGTCAGCCACCAACTCGAACTGTGCTCTATAAGCCTCCCAACTTCCTTTCCCGGAGAATTTGAGAGCTTTCATGGAGGGCCACGCGAGCCCAAGGGCGCCGCCATGCATGTTTACGTCCCTTCCAATGGCGGCGGCACCTGCCGCTACGTCATGGCGTAACTCCATTCTGGCGGGCCCGCGCTCATTTTGGCGCGAATCACCAACGTCATGGCGACCGCGCTCGTTGCAACTCGACTCAGGCATATCTATCACACACGGCACGGCTTCTTCCTTTACCGTCCGCCGGGTAACGAGATCGCCGCACGGAACGGCCTCTTCCTTCACCTTTCGAGCACCGGAATCGCCGAACATCCTTAGGCAAAAAAACGGACGTGCGACGGGTGAATCCAAAACTTCTGACACCAATGTAATGCCCTTCAATAACGGAGAGAAGGATGCACGCAGTCGCTGATGCAATTCGTCGTTTTTTAATAACCACAACAAGCCATAAACACATGCATTCAAAGGAGTTGCTGAAAGCCACAACTCACGCTCAGGCGCTCCACACTCAGACTAACTACGGGAGCCAATATTCCCCCAACCTGGCCCCTCCCCTTTCTATGACATCACACGAATACAAGAAACAGATATTACACTATAATAAATACGCTGCGAAGTGCATCATCGAACCGAGGAAGAATGGCTCAAACAAAGTGGGTGAAAATACCGGGTAGAACGTGACGCACGCTCTCCGGTGTGACATGATGCGGTCGATGTGTCGACGCACCGCAAATGATCCTCGACATAAAGTAACGTTTCCTTACCAAGCTGCTAGAGACCCAGCTAGCGAAATCGCGCGAGCGCCCCCCTCCCGACCCCCCTTTCTTCTTACCTGCATGGTGCGCCTCACCCAGGCGGACCTCGGTGGTGCTACTCGGGTCACTCTGAGATCTCCCTCGCTGGAAAGAACAATCATCTCCCAGGCAGTCAGATGATGCCATGTTTACGAGAATAATGGCAAGGGAAAGATAACAGTCGCGTCCACCGCCGGCCAAGATGACTGGCCGGCAAATGGTGCAGACGATGAAATAATGCAGCTGGACCGCTGCGATGCTGCGGCTTCTGGTCGTCGCTGAGAAACAGCGCGGAGGAAAGTCATCACGCGCGTCGCATATCGTGCCGCCTTCAAGTACCGCTCGTAGAGCCTCAGTTAATACTATTAACCACTTCTTGTCACAATTATAACCCGTTCCGGATAGCGTATAGGGCAGAATCTTTTTTTGTGAGAAAAAAACTGAACCAAAACTTCGATGGAGGACTTCGATCAGGGCTCATAAAGGCCACTTTAGAATAATCCAATACTTGCTCTGAGCCTTTCTTCTACATTACAGATGGCCAGATTTTGACTCGTGTTTCAAGTGGGGTTACATGAAAGTCAAAAATACAAAATGAACAATGTTGCTCTGAACAATTTTGATGACGTGTACTGTAGATCGAATGCGAGCAACCTGAGCGTCTCTATGAAGATGCGTTGGATATAGATCCAATTTACACACGAAAAGAGGCTCGGGTTCGATTTGAACACATTTATATTTGACTCTTCACGTTGCATGAAAAAAACAGCAGTCGCACGCACAAGTCACGTACGGGCAAAAATTGCAGCGTGCGATGCAAGTGGCTACGCAAGGATTCACGGCAAGCCTATTCGAATGCAGCCAAAATTAACTTGGATATGCGTCACAGGCGGAAGTGATGTCGATTAACATGGCGGAAGAAGAAGTTGATCGTTCATCTACTACTGAGTCTACAAGAGCCATCTCAAAGCAGTCTTCCGAAGATGAAACCACAAAATCTGGGAGTCTTGCGCCTGAATACAACCAGGATATTCGAAGCGTGCTTGTTACCAGTGTTTTAAACGTGGAGAAGCTCGACGAAGACCTGTACAGGTAGCTTAGCTGTGGGCCAGGACGTCGTACGTTGACAGCTCTTGAGTCAGTGTAGCCGGAAGTGAACATGCCACCTCAAAAAGTGCTGCATGCATTCAGTTCATTCAGCGCACTTGTAATACTGTTGAATACATGCTCAAACGGCTTGCCTTGAAACATCTGAAATGTTTCTTTTTTTTTCTCCTCAGGGGGACACATCACTGGGTGCCCCAGACTCAGCGTTTATTCGGCGGACAAATCATCGGTCAAGCACTCGTTGCTGCTGCCAAATCTGTCAGTGATGATCTGAACGTCCATTCCCTCCACTGTTACTTTGTACGAGCAGGTAAGATGTAGCCTGGCTACGTTCACACTGCAAGACATGATGCAGTTTGGATTTTTTTTTGTTGTGTTTTGTTTTAATATACTCATTCACATTTCAAAAACACGTGACTCAGAAGGTGATCAGAATTAAGTATTGCGTTCCATCCAACCGTGTTCTGCTGTGCTTATCTGAGTTTCGAGCCATCAAGAATTGGTAATGCCAGTTAAAGGCTGAACATTCTGTTGAGCATATTATTTGGCATGAATGAATAAAACTATTAAAACTAGAGCGGATGACATTTTTCCATTTTTTTTCCATCTTTGTATTCTGTGTTCAATTGAGACACTTAGAATTCGCTCCCAGCTGAACCTCTTGTGTTTTATGTTAGGAGACCCTGAGGTTCCAGTGTTGTACCAAGTAGACCGCACAAGGGATGGTCACAGTTTTACAGTGCGGTCTGTGAAGGCGATCCAGCATGGGCAGCCTATACTGATCTGCCAAGCATCCTTCCAAACGTTACAGCCAAGCCCATTGCAACACCAGTTCACTATGCCAGTGGTCCCTAAACCTGAAGAGCTCCTTACTGTGGAGGAACTCATCCAGCTTTATCTCAGGTAGAATCCGCCATTACGAATCCAGTTTTTTGAAAAAGTGACTTCCGGAAGGTCCTGTGTGAAGTGTCTCCAACAAATCAATAAGTCACACAAAGCTACAATTTAGTTACAATGCAAAAGGTGCATGTCATTATTGTTTTTCCCAACTCTTTAGCTGGCATTAGATTACATGACCTACATTTGAGTTTGCAGTCTTGAAATTGCTCGCAAAATTTGAATGTAGCCTCACTGTTGTATATATATTTTGCAGGAAATAAGTTTGATTTATCGTCTGATTTGTCCAATTGATTCTTGCAGTAAACCTGGCCTGGCTGAAAAATTAAAACAGGGCCTTAACAAACTGCTGGCAATTGAAGTGCCTATTGAGATTAAGCCAGTCAACCCTCCACAGTTTTCCAGGCACGCCGTGGAAGAACCAAAGAAACTCTACTGGGTGCGAGCCAAAGGATACATTGGTAAAGTTGCCTTCACCGGTTTGACGACGATGGTGGTGATGAGAACCAAAGCAATTGCAATGTTCAGTGAATTGAAAGGGAACTGCCTTGCACTTCCTTTGTCTTTTTGCAAAGGTGAAGGTAACATGAAGTTGCATTGCTGCGTGGCTGCCTACGTGTCAGATTTTGCCTCTCTGGCAACTGCAATCCTGCCTTACCCCAACTTCAGGGTCAAGTTCTCCGCCTCCCTGGATCACGCCATGTGGTTCCACAGCACTTTCCGCAGCGATGAGTGGATGTTGTACGAATGCGAGAGTCCATGGGCAGGTCAGCATCTTCATGATTGCTTTTTCCATCCAACTGCTCCCCCAGATGTGTTTGAGAAGACACACCTGCATTCCCTTTTCGTCAAATGTTGCCGCAGTGCTTTAATCTATGTTACGGACTTGTGTTCAGGACACCATACTTAGGTATGTTTTAAACTTGTGGTCACACAGGGGGCAGTCGAGGACTGGTTCAGGGCAGACTGTGGAGAAGAGACGGGACGCTGGCTGCCTCTTGTTCGCAGGAAGGCGTCCTCAGAGTCAAAGAAGTTACTGAGCGCAGCAAACTATAGGCGCCTCTCCCACACACTTTTCAAAGTTGTATTTATTTTTATTTATCTTATAAAAACTATGAGTTTTTTTATGCAGTTATACTTTATTGCCACACAATAAATGTTGATTTTGATTCCATCAAGTTTAGCAGGACAATGTATCAAAAGTATTGAGTTGGAAAGTTTACTATAGAAACTAATCTCATACATGAAAACATTGTAAAAGTGTTCATCGGGGCTCCCAAAAGATTTAAGATGGGACAATGCGTTTCTCCATGTACCACACTTGGCAGACTTCAGACTACTTGATTTTCATCACATTCATTTTACTTGTCAATGAGTTTAACACTGCACAACGCCCGCTGACTTATCTTGTTCTCCAGTTCTGAAAGGCAAAAATAAATGAAATCCTATTACAAGTATGTTTGAAATTGAACTTCCTCGGCAAGGCGTGCCTACAAATCTAACAGCTTTAAAATGACAAAACAGCAATTTTAATGGTTCTGCACGTAGGCCCAGGTGATGACTGCAGTGGAATGTAGCACAGTAGTTGAGTGTTAATTGGACAAAAAAATGCAAAGGGATGCACATTGAACACGATACCTTCAAAGTTGCATCATTAAAGCAAGGCCTCGTCTGATTTTTTTGTTCTTCCCTTGAAGTAAAAAGTCAACACCCAGACAGCTTTCTATAGTTCAAGATTTGAGCTCCCTTTTCAGTGCTGCAACACAATGAAAGTTTGACATTAATGCAACAGTTGTTTTTTATATCAGTTTTACGAGAGGTTTTGAAACTGATCAAGTTGACTGACAAAATGTTCCATGCTTATTCAAATTCAAATGAAAAAGGGAGGGGGCATCAGTATTTTTTTTAAAGATGACTCATAATAAACTCAAGCAAATAGCAACTTTTATTACCACTTTAAAAATCTTCATTTCTCAATCACAATTTGGGTACATAAAGGAGTGCATCAGATCAAGGAGAAACTTCTGGTCTTGAATGTGGTCCAGATTGCAGTTTTGGACTCCACAGCTCCAAAGTGCTCGACTCGGTCCAGAGTTGTGGGCTATTGCTGTCCGGCTTAATCACAGACACATCCAAAGACATTCGAGAGGCAGTAAGGTCACTGTATAACTGGTCAAAATGAGCCTTTTCTTGCTTTTGCAGGAGAATGTAGGGAGTGGATGAATTGCCCTGTAATGGCAACAACAGGCGACAATTTTCCAACTCGTGGCTGTTCAAGTCATTGGGGAAACATGGCCGAGACAGAGATGCTGGATCAGTCGACGTGCTGAGAGAAGTCTTGATCAAAGATTTGACTTCAGAGCCATCAACTAACCCATCAGATGAAACGCTTGATTTTGACATTCGGCCCAGTGACAAAGTAGAAGGCAGACTCTGTTCCCCAAAGAACTTTCGATCAAGCTCCGATGGCGAAAAGCAGTCAAAACTGCTCAAATCTAAAATGAAGGGGGGAAAGAGAGGAGGAAAAAAAGTGAAATCTCTTGAGGACTCAGAGACCGATTCAGCTTATAGTGGACAAAGCTGTCAGGCTTACCTTTAGGAAGAAGTGATTTTTCCATTTGTCCTCCTTGGCAACCAGTGAGTGAGTGCGATACGAGCCCCCGGGTGGTTTTTAAACTGGCGAGGATACTTGCTAATTGACCCAGCTGGAAACAGAGCAAGCCATCACGAGGGGGCGGAGAATATGGCCCATTCCACATTGCACATTTGTGAAAACGGCCCTTCATTTTTAATATGTATGTTTTTCTAATGTTATGAAAACAAAAACATAATGTAATTTTCTTCATCGCATACACCTTTTTTTAATCGTTAGGTATTTAATTTATCATGTCTTAGCTGTTGCACAGGTTATGAGAAAAACCCCATCCATATTTGAATACTACCGGTCATTTGATTTTTGTGTTACAATGTTTGCAAGTAACACGGTTGCACATCCATGCTAATATTTTTCGCTCAAAAGGCTGATTAAAATCTTATTTTATAAAGTGCCACGAAGAGGGTGGGGAAATGGCGTGCTTTCTATAATCAGTCGAGAGGAATCACATTTATATGGGCGATCGACATTTGATTTTTTTTTTATAGTGACATGTCTCCAAGCACATAAGTTTTACATTTTGTGCATTACTCATTTATTATTTGATGAGGTTCCGAGTACTGAAAATGTCCTCCAATTCTATGTATTTGATTCAAAATGTTATATAGTATTAACTGTATGGAATGACCGTTATGTATTCATTTGTTAGTTACTTAGTTTTAAGAGTACACATTAGCAAATACACTTACGAAACTAGGCTGAAATGTATTTTACATACAGTACTTCATACATTCGTTTGTGCAGCGTTTATGTTTTTACTTAATAGCGTACCACTGTTGTTGTACGGAAGCCCAGAGACGACCAGGGGTAAACAGTCTGGGTTGGCAATTTGGGAAGATTACATGCACAACAATCTATGGAGAGGCGGTTTTTAGTTATTCTTTCGCTCTCTGAAGATGTGGCGTGTGATACGTTCTTAGACCAATTGTGATTTTGGCCAGTTTTTGTATTGCGTTCGTGCGTTTTATGTTGTATTTTGGCTGAAAAGTGTCGATGGCATTTGGCAATACCCGACATGAGACGACGACGAAGAAGAAGCGGTTGCTAAGCTAACAGCGTACATGGTAACCGGTTTCCCCAACAGTTGACTCAAAACAATCAACTCTTTTGGATATCTACATTTATCAATTAAACACGCGTTGGCGTGAACGAAACTGTATCGTCGCCGTGTTGATAATGATGTAGGTATAATTGCGCAGACACATCGGTGAGGAGCATCTAGAGCTAACGTATGCTAATTTATTAGCTTCTAAGCTAATAATGTTTGACATTTCCGCTTGACAAATCTATTTTTTCAACCTGAAGCTTTTGCCTGCTTTTTTCCTCGCGGAATGTTTACGAAAACAATCCAAACAAAGAAAAAGTTTAATCTTCTCTGTCGGATTAACATGCTAACTTGATATATCCTATGTAGCAATACAGGTTTTGTTGATCGATATTTCCCCGTAAACAAATAGATTCTCCCGAAGCGAATGCATAGTGGTTGAAACTTGTATTTATCATGGAGAAGGAACAGCACAATACTGTTGTCTTCAACGCCTCAAAAAGAGAGTTGTTTACCACCAGCAATGGATACAAATCCATACAGAAGCACATTAGGACTCAGTGGAAAATCCAAAGGTCGGTGTGACAGGCTTTTGTCTTCTGTATAAAACTACTGGCTGAAATAAACTATTTTCTCTGATAAATGACTCTTCCAGTATGAAGGAAGAGTTGTCATCCGACAAAGTGAAGGGTGTGAAGTTGTGGATAACGACAGGCCCGAGAGAGAAGTTTACAGCATCAGAGGTTAGATTATCAAAAGAAAATTGATCATTGATAACAGTAACCAATGTTCTGTTGTGGGGGGAGGGATAGTAGAAAATATTTAAAATAGTAATATACCGGTTGCTTGATATGCATAGATAGGATAACATACTGCTGTTGTCTTGTTGCCTTTAAGCTGGAAGTACTGAAACACTACCTGGATGATGGAGGCAATATCCTGGTCATGCTTGGGGAAGGAGGAGAAAAGAAATTTGACACAAACATCAACTTTCTCCTGGAAGAGTTTGGAATTATGGTTAATAATGGTGCATATAAATACAATCTTATTTGTCACTGTTGCAATTGTCGCTTGTCAGTTGATGTTATTGCTACTGAGGTGCAGTTTTGTCGATTTGCCATACGACAGATGCCGTTATCGGACCAGGTACTACAAGTACTATCATCCGAAGGAAGCACTTGTGTCTGACGGTGTGCTGAACAGGTGTGCTGTGTTTGAATATGCAAATTAATTATTGTCAATATCAGCTTTATTTATTTCAACTCACAACATCGGCATCATTCTTGTTTAGGGAGATCAGCCGGGCTGCTGGCAAAACAATGCCAGGAATGACTGAAGATGACAATGTTGGAAATAATACACAGTAAATTATTTATTTTCCGATAGAATTCTTTTCAGTCGAATGCTCCATTTTACCTTGAAAAGAAATGGATCAAATCAAACCAAAGCCTTTCTGTATTCACGCAAGGGCTCTGTCATTTGTGTACCCGTACGGTGCCACACTGAATGTGATGAAGCCGGCTGTGGCTGTTCTTTCAACTGGCTCCATCTGCTTCCCCCTCCACCGGCCTGTCGTGGCCTTCTATCAAGGAAAGGTCAGCACTCTAAATCGTCATTGAGTACCCAGCCCCGAAAATACTGACAGAGTGCCGTTGATGTGATATTTCATGTCTTCAGGGGACGGGCAGATTGGTCGTAGTTGGTTCCTGCCACATGTTCAGCGATCAGTTCATAGACAAGGAGGAGAACAGTAAAATCCTGGTGAGTATGGCTGTGTGCGTATTCTATCCTATCCTCAAAGAGCGGCCTCCACTTTTGGCAGCATTCAAACTCCTCACCCACATCTCCGGGAGAAAGATTACAAGGGGTGTTATGCCGTGTTACTGTGTCACTCCAGGGTGTCGTTCTCCAGTGGCTTATGACGGATAATATTCAGCTGAATCAGATTGATGCGGAAGACCCAGAGGTGAGTCTGTGCAATTCAGTGGGAAAAGACCGTGACATGACAAGAAGTGCGTTGAAAACTGCTGCTTTGTCTCCGATCTAGATCACAGATTACACCATGTTGCCACACATTGGCTGTTTGTCAGAACAGCTCACGCAGTACTTCCAAGAGGGCGACGAAAACCCCAGGGACTTCACCTCTCTTCTGGATGTTTCGTTTTTCAGTCTGTCGACAGATACTTTACCCCAAGTGCTCAGGTAAAATCAGAATGTGTTTGGGAGCATTCTGGCGTGCCAGACTTCCTTCGGTCTTTGCCTGATGGGTGCCCTGTTGTCCACAGCGTGTATAAGCATCTTAACGTCAAAGATGAGCCACTTCAGCTGATCGCACCACAGTTTGAGACCCCCCTGCCTCAGTTGCAACCTGCCGTAAGTACCTGCACTGCATCTTTCAAAAACTGCCGTGGATCAATGACACTGAAGTTGTATTTTGTCACTTAAAGGGGAAGTCAACCCCCCAAATGTTCTTTACAGTAATATTTTCTGTGCACCTCCGCTTGTCTAACCACTGCGTCCTGATTCAAGTTGCGTTTGTGGAATTTGAGTTAAGCAGCAAAATCCACCGTTTTTTAGCCATCTCAAGGTGAGGCCATTTTGCCACTTTCTGTCAACTGAAAATGAGATCGCAGTTGCTCACGGCTCAAGTTATGACCAATTATGACTGACTTTTCTGAAGCTGAGCCATGATTGATTGTTAGCCGAGCCCCGAGCAACTGCGATGTCATTTTCAGTCGACTGTAAGCGGCAAAATCATCAAAATGTCGTGTTCAGTCGAGCAGTGCTGCAAAGAAGATATTATTGTCAAGAACATTTTGGGGTTCACTTCCCTTTTAATAATTCAATATATACTTGAATATAATCCCACATCTGAACAGTTTTAACCATTATGACAATCCTTACCTCCTCATATATGCCCTGTTAGTTAGGATCCCTCATTTTCAGCCTCTATTAGTTAAGGTGTGGTAGCTGTGGATTGATTCTTCGATCCACAGCTATGCAGGCCTCACTTTTTACACTTTTTTGATCTTGGACTTGCTCATTCATCAGACACAATGCACAATAGCTGTGCAATTTTAGGTCTCGGTTAAGTGTGTGTGCTGATGCTAAAATTATTTGGTGCAGTGACCCGTGTTTACAGACGAGTGCGCACATACTGGTACTTTAAAGCCACTCAGGAGGCACAGCACCGTAACTAATTAGCACATTGGTAACATCAACAATTGTCTAACAACAACACGTTTGTGTCTGCATGTCAAACGCATGGATGTGAAATGAGTCAATTTGCTGGTTAAACGTGACCACCCCAAGGTGATTAAGAAGGACGACGGCTTCTTTGTTTGTATAGCGCTTTCACAACAAAGAAATATCAAGGCTACACTGGAACGGATCATGCTCCAGTCGAAACCCAAGCCACTTTTCGTTCCTTCAAATTAATTTGATGGAATTGGCTGCAGATGCGATATTTATGTAGTATAACACGTTGACCGAGGCAGCAGATTTAAAACATTTATTTTTATCCACCCTCCAGGTCTTTCCTCCAATCTTGAGCGATTTGTCCCCACCAACGCTGGACCTGTTTGATTTAGATGAAGCATTCTCTTCTGAGAAAGTGCGCCTAGCGCAGCTCACCAATAAATGCAAGTTCGGTCTTTGAACTAAAAAGAATGGACAGCTGATGGTTAAAGGGATAATGCTGACATTCTTACCTGGCTCTGCTTACAGGCACGGATGACGACCTTGAGTTTTACATCAGGAAATGTGGTGAAATTCTGGGCGTGACTCCCAAGTTGGACAAAGATCAGAGGGATGCGAAGCACATATTGGAGCACATTTTCTTCCAAGTTGCAGAGTTCAAGAAACTCAATCAAGTGCGAGCACTTAGAAAAGGACACTTACTGTACATTTAAGTACTCAACTAATTATAAGTTGTTGTCTTTCAGGAACATGATGTCAACACTGAGGGACCACGGTTCACCCCTTCTTGACTGCATTAAAATTACTTTTAATGTTCCAGAATTTTTTTAATAAACACAATCAATTACTCTGCTAGTGTTCACATATTTTTGTTGACCTCAAGAAGCACCTTCCTTCCATCCATCCATCCATCCATCAATTTTCCTCACAAGGATCGCAGGCATGCTGAAGCCCAGCCCAGCTCTCTCCAGGCAGTAAGCGGGGTACATCCTGAACTGTTTGCCAGCCAATTACCGCGCAAACATAGATGAACAACTATCCGCACTCACAATCACATCTAGGGACAATTTAGAGTGTTCCATTAACCTGCCATGCATGTTTTTGTAATGTGAGAGGAAACCAGAGTACCCACAGAAAACCCACGCATGCACGGTGTGAACAAACTCCACACAAGAAGACCAGAACCTTGCACCTCTGCACTGAGGCCGTCGTGCTAAACAGTCGTCCATCATGCCGCCCTACAAAAAGCACTTTTTAAAAAACAATATTTTATGTCCATTAAAACGCAAACAATATTGTCAATATCAAAGTAATTGGTAATTTCCATAAGTCCTTTTGTGTTGAACTTTTGGATCATATTTATCTGTTGCCTCAGGTGTGCGGACACTATAAATGCTCTATAAATACAGTGGAGTTGAGTTGTTGCTGTCCAACCCAAAAATTATCAATCTTCAGCAAAAATCAAGGGA
Source organism: Hippocampus mohnikei (assembly GCA_026261675.1). NCBI lineage: Eukaryota > Metazoa > Chordata > Actinopteri > Syngnathiformes > Syngnathidae > Hippocampus > Hippocampus mohnikei. Next base: position 13,594,754 of record JAKGUB010000334.1, on the reverse strand, counting down.
TTATCACATGTTCCAATATCTTTTGAGAAAAATAGCTCCGGCATTAACGCATGTTAGTGATGCAAAATCCACAGGTTGACAGCTGCATGCTACTAGTGTTATAATATGGGAATAGTAAACATCTAACACTTAACTACCGGAAGTAGTGCGCAATTTTTAACTGGTGCACTGTTTGGTTTCACTTCCCCTAGTATGCCAAGTTTGTGTAAAATACATCTATTCGACGGCTATCAAGTATCTCGAGTAAATGCTCAAAGGGCTTTTCATCCTGGTGGTGGGACAACCCTTGGACGGACTCGTTGGACGACATTGTGTCGGCGCGCATATGTACTGCGCATGACGTCACCATCCGTTCGACGTCTCCGGAAGGGCGCGAGATAGAAATCCAGGAGCGCGGAGAAACTAGACAGGCGGGCGGGTGCGCGCGCGCGGGGACCTGTTAGCTGTCTCGGTGCTACAGATTTGCGCAAACCAGCACCAAGCCTGGAAACAAAATCAACATCTGGTCACTTCATAAAAGCAGTGCATCCCAAAACATTTTTTTGCACATGACGTGCAAGGGCAGCGGGACAAGCCGTCGAATCGACAACAACCGAAGAAAAAAGGGGGGAAATGTCCTGGCGGCCGCGCGGGTAAGAAGCCGATCGTTGTTATTGAAATGAACTGTCTATAGTCGACACTATTTCTTTGACTCCGACAAATTGTACGCGTAGACGTTACAAATAAGACATCGGATTGACTCCTGCAATTCGTTCGCTTCTGTTGGAGCATATTTGACCTCAGTCACTGCAGTGTATGCTGCCTTTCCCTTCGGACCTGTACGAATCAACAGGCTCCAGCGTTGCACATTTCCTGCTTTTCTTTCGGGGATTCTTCTGTGGGTTGACGGAACCAAATAACCTGAATTCTAGCCTCCGACTCCTTATCGAGCAGTCATAATTTAACCGGTGACAAGAAATGTATCTAAATTTAACCGAGCTAGCGAAATCAAACTTGTTATGTTTGTTTCCGAGATAGCGAAATCAAACAACTTATGTTTTTTTTCCCATCCGCACGACTTTTCCACTCTTTATTGCCATTGCCCCCTCTGATTCTGTTCCTTGTTTGATGGTGTTTGAGCCGTTTGATGTTTTCAGATGTTGGCCAGATCAAACCACCGGATTCTCCTTACGACTCTGGCCTTTCTCACTTTTTAATTATGTTTTTCGACGTAATAGAGCAACCTGGTCTTATTTCCCAACTATTAAACATGAGGGGGTGCAACACTTGCTTAAGAAACCTGGCATTATTTGTATTATGCAGGAAAATGTTAGACCTATCTCAAAAGTTACCTCATGTCAAATATCCTGGAAAACAAAATTGGGCAGTTCAAGGCATTCCTGATAAACATGACATACTTGAGCTATTCAACTCTGATTTTAAAAAGCTGCCATGCAGAGAGTTCGCTTTATTCAGAGTTTTCAGTGACATCTTCCTGGCAAATCACTCTTGAGGACTACAGATATGTCCGTGTCTTGTCCCGCTGGACCGGACTGCAGTGTTGGCCACGATATCTTATTGGCTCGGTTACAGCTCCTTGTGGGCATATTGTAAGTAGTCGCCCTGTGGATTGACTGAGATCCTACCTTGCACACAGAACTGCTCAAGACTCTGAAGTTGTAACTTCTGCTCTCTCTCCTCTGCTGTCTTTTGGTGTTCTTTAAGGTTTATTTTTTGTGTGTTTCAAAATTATGTTCTGCTAAATTGTCTTGTTCAATTGGAACAGTGGACCAGCTCTACACCCTTAGCAGGGTCCTCGAGGGTATGTGGGAATTCGCCCAACCAGTCTACATGTGTTTTGTGGACTTGGAGAAGGCGTTTGACCGTGTCCTCGGGAGTTCTGTGGGGTGCTTGTGGTATGGGGTACCGAACCCCTTGATACGGGCTGTTCGGTCGCTATACCACCGATGTCAGAGTTTGGTTCGCATTGCCGGCAGTAAGTCGGAATCGTTTCCAGTGAGAGTGGGACTACGCCAAGGCTGCCCTTTGTCGCCGATTCTGTTCATAACTTTTATGGACAGAATTTCTAGGCGCAGCCGAAGTGTTGAGGGGGTCCGTTTTGGTGGCCTCAGTATTGCATCTCTGCTTTTTGCAGATGATGTGGTACTGCTGGCTCCTTCAAGCGGGTCTCTCCAGCTCTCACTGGAGCGTTTCGCAGCCGAGTGTGAAGCGGTTGGGATGAGGATCAGCACCTCCAAATCTGAAACCATGGTCCTCAGTCGGAAAAGGGTGGAGTGCCCTCTCCGGGTCGCGGAGGAGATCTTGCCCCAAGTGGAGGAGTTTAAGTATCTTGGGGTCTTGTTCACGAGTGAGGGCAGAAGGGAGCGAGAGATCGACAGGCGGATCGGTGCAGCGTCTGCTGTGATGCGGACGCTGTATCGGTCTGTCGTGGTAAAGAAGGAGCTGAGCCAAAGGGCGAAGCTCTCAATTTACCGGTCGATCTACGTCCCGACCCTCATCTATGGTCACGAGCTATGGGTCGTGACCGAAAGAACGAGATCCCGGATACAAGCGGCGAAATGAGTTTTCTCCGCAGGGTGTCCGGGCTCTCCCTTAGAGATAAGGTGAGAAGCTCGGTCATCCGGGAGGGGCTCAAAGTAGAGCCGCTTCTCCTCCACATCGAGAGGAGCCAGATGAGGTGGCTGGGGCATCTGATTCGGATGCCCCCTGAGCGCCTCCTAGTGAGGTGTTCGGGCATGTCCCACGGGAAGAGACCCGAGGACGACCCAGGACACGCTGGAAAGACTATGTCACACAGCTGGCCTGGGAACACCTCGGGATCCCCGGGAGAGCTGGAAGAAGTGGCTAGGGAGAGGGAAGTCTGGGCTTCCCTGCTTAAGCTGCTGCCCCCGCGACCCGGCCCCGGATAAGCGGTAGAAGATGGATGGATGGATGGATGGATGGATGGATGGATGGATGGATGGATAAATTGTCTTGTTCAATTTGTATTCATATGCAGCACTTGGTTTCATGACGGTGTTCTTAAGGTGCTGTTTAATGAATTATTATTATTATTATTATTATTATGTATTTTTTTTAGTGAGGAGGGGGAGGAGAGCCAGCATCCTGACACTGATTCGGATGTTGCAGAACAGAGAGATGGTGGCAAAGTGAAAGTAAAGTGGACACAAGAGGAGGTGATGTGACACCACGTTGATATTCTTTGAATACATTCGCATCATGTTGCATCATTTAGGAGTCTTTAGTGAGACGAAATATTCTTGATCACCTACAGGATGACAAGCTAAAGGCACTGGTTCAAAAACTTGGACAGAATGACTGGAAGAATGTCGCCACCCATATACCAGTGAGTTGTTTTTAATATTCTTTCAACCCGAGAGAATATTTAACCAATGTGTGCGAGGTTCTATTGATATCTGAATGACTTGGGTTCTTTCATGTTTAGAATCGCACCGAAAACCAATGTCAACACCGCTGGCTTAAGGTTTTGGATCCCGACCTAATTAAAGGCCCTTGGACAAAAGAGGAAGATGACAAGGTAGGTTGTTATTTCGTACCTCGTTTGACGGAACAACACCGGCAGGTCACATTCCACGCTTTGTGTTCCTCAGGTCATAGAACTTGTCAATCTCTACGGTAACAAACAATGGAGTGTCGTCGCAAAACATCTGAAGGGCAGGGTTGGGAAGCAGTGTCGAGAGCGTTGGCACAACCATCTCAACCCCAGCGTGAAGAAGTCTTCATGGACTGCTGAGGAGGACCTCGTCATCTATAAGGCTCACTGCGTCCTTGGAAATCGCTGGGCTGAGATTGCAAAGCTCTTGCCGGGAAGGTAACTTTGCCGTGCTGAGCGGTTTTGAAATTGCTGCCGTTTTTCAGAGGCGCGTTGACATCCTCTGCGGGAATGTTATCAAACAGGACCGATAACGCTGTCAAGAATCACTGGAACTCAACAATTAAGCGCAAAGTCGAAATGGGCTTCTACACAAGACAGAATTTTAAACCAAGCGAGCTTGAAGAGCTGCTCGCCCATGTGAAAGATATGCAGGTGAGGTGTTTTCTTAAGTGGTCACGTGTTCGGTGTAATGAATACATTATTACGCATTTATATGCGGGATATACATTACTGTACCTTTCCTATGTTAAGATTTTGATGATGCCCACTTGCTCTCAAGATCATGCTGACCCGGATTCAGAGCAGGAAACGCACACCCCAGTAAGCACTCGCACGTTTTGTTGAGCGTTTAACGGCTGTCGCATGAGTCCATTCTCAGTTACGTCTGTCATTCCACAAAGTCAGTCTGCAGTGTACTGTCAGTGCGCTAAATGTCTTTACCTTCACACCTTGCAGGAAATGTCAGACTTAACCGCCGTCAATGGTGACGACGAGACGGGTCCTTCCCGGGTTGTGCCCTCTCCGAAGGACACGGCAAGTCTTGTGTCAGAAGGGGACAACGCAGGAGAGATGAATAGCACCAACTGGGTTGTGGACAACTCTGGATTTCTCTCCCCTGCGGGGCCTGTCCTGAGGGAGGTCCTGGACATGGTGGATGGGGTAGGAAAACTGAACATCCAAGCAGAGTGCCCGCACTTGAGCACCGTGTTGAAAGTACAGGGCTTCAAATTCCCCCCGTGATGAAGTTTGACTTAGGTTATTGAGTATTTCATAAAATCAAATTGAGGATATACGGGACTAGATAAGATATCCTTTATTTGTCCCACACTGTCCTTTGACTAGTCCTTTGACATCGCACTTGTTTCACATTTATTTCAGTCTTTGAATTTAGATGAGTCATTTTGAAATCAGAAACAATACATAGCAGGTAAGAGTAATAAATAAATACATACAAAACTGATTTGCACAAAGAATCACCCGGGAGACTTAGGCCAGTCTGTGGAGCAAAGTGTGGAACGTACATTTATTTTCACCAGTTACATTATGATGCTGGGCAGCGCGGTGATTGACTGGTTTGCACGTCGGCCACACAGTGCAAAGGTGTGGGGTTCGATTCCGGCCTTCCTGTGTGGAGTTTGTATGTTCTCCCTGTGCCCTGCGTGGGTTTTCTCCGGGTCACCCGCTTTTCTCCCACGTTCCAAAAACATGCACCATAGTTTGATTGAATGCTCGAAATTGTCCCTAGGTGTGAGTGTTAGCGCGGGTGGTTCTTAGCGGGTGGTTCTTAGCGGGTGGTCCTGCGACTGGCTGGCAACCGGTTCAGGGTGTCCTCCGCCTACTGCCCGAGACCGCTAGTGATAGGCTCCAGCATGCCCGCGACCCTCGTGAGGATAAGCAGATTAGAAAATGGATGGAAGTTATGATGCCATCATCGGGCCACTCGTCTACTCATCCGGCGAACCGGAAAGTTCCCTTAACTGATGTACAACACGAATGCGAGGCTCCACAGAACAGTTCAGCCTTTTGCCTGTTGTGGTTGCATCATTTAAACTTAGCACCGACTTTGGACTATTGCACAGTGTGATACTGTTCATCAATTTTTGGGCGCAAAATGCTTTTTTTGTTTGATAGGACCTCGATGGCTGGTGTAACCTTGCAGCATTCGACTTACCCGAAGAGAGCCACAGCCCAGAACGCCACCAGTTCCGTCTTGAAGGCAGCGCCCTGCAGGAGTTAAGCAAAGGCAGCAGAGGCGAACTCATACCCATCTCTCCCGGAGGGATCACGCCTCCGTCCATATTGAATCATCGAAGTCGGAGACGCTTGTCTCCTGATGCTAATAGCTTAATGACGCCAAAGAGCACACCAGTCAAGATTTTGCCTTTTTCACCCTCTCAAGTGAGTCATCTTACTCTGCCTATGTTGTTTCTGTCGTCCGCGAAAGTCAACGCGTTTTAATTTCCAAACGTTGCCTCAGTTCCTGAACATGTGGACGAAGCAGGACACTCATGACCTGGAGAACCCATCGCTCACATCCACCCCGGTGTGCAGCCAGAAAGCCACCGTTACCACACCTCTGCAGAGGGACAAGACCCCGATCAATCGAAACGAAAACTCTGCGTGAGTCCTCACTTCTGGTGACCTACTGTCTGCTATTTCTTTGTGTCAAGTATTATACAAGTTTGTCTCTGTGTAGGTTTGTTACACCCAACCACAAGTCCGAGCTTTGCACGATGCCACGTACTCCAACGCCATTCAAAAATGCCCTGGAGAAATACGGCCCTCTGCAACCTTTGGTGAGGTTATGTCTCTGGGTGACCGCAATTTCAACTGAAAGCTTACAAGATCCATATGGGGACATTTTGGGACATGTGCTGCCATCTTTTTCATGGATGCCCCATGCTTATTTCAGCAAAGCAAAGTCAAACCACATTCTGCACGTGTTACAACAGCATGGCTTCGTAGCAAAAAAAAGTGCGAGCACTAGAATGGCATGCCAGCAGTCCAGACCTGTCTCCCATTGAAAGCGTGTGGCGCACAAAACGCGACAACAGAGACCCTGGACTGTGGCGTGACTGAAGTTGTACACCAAGCAAGAATGGGAAAGAGTTCCACCTACCAAGATTCACTAATTAGTGTCCTCAGTTTCCAAACTCTTATTGAGCGTTACAGCAACGACAGTTGATGTAACGCACTGGTAAATATGTTCCTGTCGCCGCTTTTTCTGGAACGTGTTGCAGGCTTCAAATTCAAAATGAGTTCATATTTGTGATTTGGTCTGGGCGTCACTGTGTTGCTATTGCATTCAGCCGAGTGGTTCATTTAATTTGGGATATGACCTATAAGTCCAAGCAATTTACAAATGGCCAATTTCCAGCCTGGCCAACATATCACGTACTGTAGAAAGTTTTCTCCTCTGTTGTCTCAGCCTCAGACTCCAAACCTTGAGGACGACATTAATGAAGTGATCCTGAGAGATGTGGGCATTGACTTGGCGGTTCAACTTTCAGCTGTTCCTGAGCAAAGACGAAAAGCTGTGGTAACTGTTTAATTCTCTCATATACGGACCTTTGTTGGATTTTATGTTATTTTGTTAGAGTGCCAAATGCACTTTTCCTAATAACCTGGGGCTTGCCCCACTATTGTTGCGTTCCAATTCGTGTTGACTAAAGTCCGGGTGCTGTCGTCAGCTTTTCGCGAAATTGTATTTTTGCTTACCCACAGAGGCCTAACGTTTTTGTGCTAACACTGAATGCTTCGAGTCAAGACGGTAACAACTCTAAACGGTTCCAAATAGCATTCAGTATTAGTACAAAACGTTCGGGGTTTGGAAAAGAAATGTCAGCAAAAGCTACGAGAAAAACTGGAGGCAATTTCACTGGCGTATGTGCTGACTCAGATTTGACATGAATTTGAGTGTGATTGCTTTCTGACTTTAGCCACATCCCAATGATAAGGTGCTCTTTATTTTTACTTCCTCATACAAAGATTTTCTCGAAAAACTGAATTTGTGCAGGTCAAGGCTCTGATTCTTGCTCTAAATTGATTTGTCTTGGCCTTATTTTCTGCAAGGCTTTTGACCGGGCTTCTTTCTTAGACATCTTTAACCGAGGCAGAAAACGAAATTGATCATTTGGACTTGTTGATTGGATGTTGTTCCCAGCATCGCCCTCCGATGAAGAAAGTCCGGAAGTCATTGGCACTTGATGACTGCCAAGTGATGCCCAAGTCCAAACGCAAATCTAAGACTGAAGCCAAACATTGCATCAAGGTGACTACTGCAAAGAAAACATGCTATTATCCTGCATTTCATTTTGCTTTATGCATAATTCATTCATGGTTTTTGTTTGCTCGCAGGAAGAACCGTTGTCGGTTGCAGAGAGCGCCTCTTGTTGTCGTAAAACCCATGAAAATATTTTGGATCAGGGATTCCTTTTGGGGCCAAGTGACAGTGCTATCTTTCCCAGTGCGATGCCCCCAATTCCGGCAAGTTTCACCTTCAGATAACTGATGTTTTGTTGTCTTTGTTTTTTTCTCCTTGGAAATGTATCTGATATCGCGTAACGCGTTTGCCATCCTTTTCTTTCTCGCTAGATGTCCAAAGAATGGGAGGCAGTTGCATGTGGGCAAACAAAAGATCAGCTCATTATGACGGAGAAAGCAAGGCGCTTCCTGCGCTCCTTAACATCGCGGACTCCAAACAGAGCTCTGGTCTTGTCCTGAGATTTGCACCTTTGTACCAAGTTGTTACACAAACACAACAGAATGTTCTGTTGTTTGCATTTGAAGTGAAGTACTGTATGCGCCTTGTAAATGTGACAACATGTTGGAACAACTTACGAGTCGTCTGCATGTTGACATGATAGCTTAAATCTAAAACTTCTGCAGGAACACATTGAGATGTAAATGCTTTTAGATTTTGTCGAATTCTAAAGGCCATTTTAAGGCATGAAATCAATATGATTGCATTTCATTATAATTGCAGTCAAACAACTTTGAAAAAATAGTTGAGCATTCGACTAGGAAAATCATGCCTGGATTCTTTCGCAATCAATGAAAATGATTTTACAATGCAAATGTGTGCATGTGTCTCATTTTTTTCTTCACTGGTACACATAGGTTGCAGTTCTCCCAAAACATGAGCTTTAGATTTCCTGTGTGGCGTAAAGTAAAGAGAAAAATATTGAGGAGCATTGTTGATGAAAATCTCTGCTTGTCCACCAATGACCGAATCCACCTTGAACATGCAAAGTTGAATTCAAGAAAGACTTTTTGAGTTATACATAGGTTTAATTTTGATTGCAAACATTTTAATTGTGTCCTTTACACTTTTTGTGACATGACATGCAACCAAGAAAATAACCAAATCCACAATATTCCTTTCAGATAATCAAAGCTCATAAACCTTTTCCCCCTCAAATATTAAGTTTTTAAAGCGTGTCTTTCTCTCCTGCTTTATTTAATTCACAAGTTGGCAAAGTACAGTGCTTCATCAACAATGATGCATTGTTACATTTAAGTGAAGAATAAATCTGAAAGGAAGTTCTTGCATGTCACAGTACAGTACATATTGTCAAAGTATTCACTTTTTAGGCGTAAAATCCCTATTTCATTTTTGGATGAATACACAGGTATTTTGTATGACTGGTCATGATTGTAGTGATGGTAGTACAATACGGTTGTGCTTTCATTTTATGTGTATCTTTTGTAAGTTCGAAAAGCTAATTAGGTCTTCAACGAGAAATAAATATTTTTGAGCAGGTTTTCGTGACTTTCTCGCACAACTCTAATTGCCCCACGGGGATAAATAAAGTTTTCTGAATCTGAATCTTCATTCTCGTCTTGTCTCGCCTCAAAGAAACAAATAATTGTGTCAAATATAGATGATATGTTGGAGACAATCTGTGTCCTTTCATGACTTCCGGAACACGTATGAATATTAAAATGTGACTACTGTATTATTGTGAAACGCAAATCGGAAGTCACATCGATCTTGCCGGGTCGAGCCGCGCACCGGAAGTAATCGTCCCTTCTGGTGACGCTGCATTAGACTGCCTTGGCATGGAATTGTTCAGTGAGTGAATGAATCGTTGCTTTGTCATACCTTGAAGTCGTTTTCAATCGATTTAATGGCCATCCAATTAGGTATGCGATGAGGTGCTGCACTACGCCGACGAAATGGGAAAGTAGCTCACAGGCGTCTGGATCAGAGTGCCGCTTCCTTACTGTCGTTAGCTAGCTTTTGCTGTGTAGTGAACGTCTGCAATGGAAGCGCGACCGAATGAAAAGCATCGTTGTGTTTATGAATTAACATCGAAACGTACATGATCAATGCGGTGGAGGGTCAACTTTTATTTG